>OX422222.1:444404218-445669218 GCA_949130495.1 Sambucus nigra | reverse complement strand
TCAAATTTAGGATCTACATACAAATCATCCTTTATTTTATGAGTTTTATGTCTAAGAGCATCCTTACAAGAGGAATCCATGAATAGGTAGATTTACTAATAAAAAAGGTTAAATGCCTTTTGTCATCGGTGTGGACATTTAGTGGTGAAGGGTAAAAGCTAACAATGGCTATATGATAAAAGGTTCCTATAGATAACTTTTGTTCGTAGGAAGTAGAGAGCCATTTCTTACGGACAACATTTGTTCATACGAACTTTGAACGAACAAATGTTGTTCGTAGGAACCCAAAGATATAGTAAAAGTAATTATTTATATTTGTTACGAACTTCATTTGTTCCTAGGAATACGAAGTGTTTGCAAATTCAGTAACCAACGGGTAACTTTACAAAACGCATACCATTTCTTCTACTGAATTTGTTAGTTTGACTACACCATTGCAAACTTTTCAATTTGTAAAATTAACATTTCCTTCGTCTTTTAGCATTACCATTACGAATGATCTAAGGGTGCAACATAAAATAAAAATAACAAAATGTACAGAGGCATTTGGGTCCGTCCGTAATTTAGATATATACTCTTAAAAAAACCAAAAAGCAGATGCTATCCACATATTAAAAGTAATTTATCTTTTGATAATATTTCTGACTAAAGACAAAAAACTTTTAAGGAGTGAAAGATTTAAATCTCTTTAACAAAAAAATAAAAACCATTCCTTTAATCGGCTACACATAAACACATCACATGACTAACTCTTCCTAGTTGCCTTTTCCAGAGAAAATTCAATCGATTTGTTACAGCAATAAGACGTTTGAGTTGTCATTTCAACCCCAAACCCACCACAATGGTTCACCTCAGGCTCTGGGTCTATACATATTAAACTTTACACATTTCTCTTACATGCAGACACGCTTTGTCTGAAAGTACATTTCTCTCTTTTTCCTTTTATAATTCTCAAGATAAATTACAATAAAAAAAACTCCCAACATTTTTACAAATTTTCCTTGATTTAAAAACGCGATAAAGTTTGTTTTGAACTACTCAAACATGGCAATTAACCCGTACCATCGGGCGCGTAGATCAGCTGGTATGGAGTTGTTCTGATTTAATCAAGGTTTTTTGTTCGATGTTTGAAAATGCAGTTGCGTTAAATACTTGATGGCAGAGTTTTGTCACCTTTGTGATTCTACCCGATTGGAGCGAGAATTAGTCAAGGTGCACGAAATGTTGGCATGAACACCCCTAGGCTCATGACCAAAAAAAATATTAACACGTGTTCGTTAACAAAATTGATATAAACTTGATGCGCATAAAAATTGTTAATTTTTTACGATGTCACGATTCAATAGTTTAAGGGGGACTTCGTTAGTTTTTTTTAGTTTA
This sequence comes from Sambucus nigra, assembly GCA_949130495.1. NCBI lineage: Eukaryota > Viridiplantae > Streptophyta > Magnoliopsida > Dipsacales > Adoxaceae > Sambucus > Sambucus nigra. Next base: position 445,667,838 of record OX422222.1, on the reverse strand, counting down.
GGGAAGTTTATTGTAATTAACCCTAATTCTTAATTTAAAATATCCGTTTAAGATAATTGTGTAGAACTTAAAAGGATCAAATATAAAAAAGTCTCTCAAATATTTTTTAATACACTTTTAGTTCAAGCGTTTTATTTTGTACCAAAAAGTCTCTTATTCTTTAATCTTTAAAGGTCCGCGCCAGCGGCATGGTAAAACGTTTTTGGCATGGTGAATGACTTTTTGATGTAAAATAAAAGCGCTTGAATTAAACGTGTATTGAAAAAAGTTAGAGGGACTATTTGATATAAGTCCCAACTTAAAATAAGAATTTAAATAAAATTATACAAAAATACATCTTGATGTAAGCAATGCAGTGAGAAGATTTTATAAACAAAAAGAGGGAAAACTCTCTTTAGTCCTTTTGTGATCTAATTAGAACTTACCCTAATTCTTAATTTAAAATATCCATTTAAGATAATTGTGTAGAACTTAAAAGGATCAAATACCAAAAAATCTTTCAAATATTTTTTTAATACACAAGTAGTCCAAGCCTTTTATTTTGTACCAAAAAGTCTCTTATTCTCTAATCTTTAAAGGTCCGCGCCAGCAGCGTGGTAAAGCCTTTTTGGCATGATGAAGGACTTTTTTGTGCAAAATAAAAAGGCTTGGATAAACGTTTATTAAAAATTGTTCGAGGTACTATTTAATATAAGTCCCAACTTAAAATAAGAATTTAAATAAAATTATAAAAAAATATATCTTGATGTTAGCAATGCAGTGAGAAGATTTTATAAACAAAAAGAGGGAAAACTCTCTTTAGTCCTTTTGTGATCTAATTAGAACTTAATGCTTATGTGTGAAGCATATATTGTTTTTGTTCCCATAGCTATACACTTTTCTACGAGCTCATTATAACTTACATATAAGCAACAGGTTCCAATTAGACCTCAAATTTAAGGGCGGGTAAAAATTACTCAGAACAGAAAATGATTGAGTTTAATTAGAGTGGTGAAATTCAAAACAAAAACAATGTGATAATGAGTGGAAGAAAAAAATAAGGGTATGGATGTGTGAAGTATGTTGGGATAATTTATATATTGTAATTAAAAATGACACCAGAGAGTTCTATAGAGAAATTAAATACTTAAAATAAATCTTTTAGTTTAGTTTAGTGCTTAAAATTATATTATTATCTTATACGATTATCGCAAATATATATTGCATGCTTTGGAATCCAATTATATAATGCATAATAAAAATAAACAGTATTACCTCAAATGTTTATCAAATATGTCATAAACGATTCTTGGGTTGAGTTGCGAACGATGTCGCTCTCTTTAAGATGTTCCACGTTTCTACCCTCTATGTGCAGATAGTGTACAATCACGTCGTCCCTAAGATATAACAAGCAGAGAATTTCCTCTGTCTCATATAACTATACACTGTAGTTATATAACATACTAATACCCATTTAGAATTTATTGCTCAATATCACAATTTCAGTTTGGGGGAATAAATTTTTTCATGAAGGAAAAAAATCAAAACAAAAATATGAGAAAGAGAGAGCATTTATCCGTTCATCTTCACTCTAAAAATTTTAAATTTTGCCCCAAATCGTACCTTGAACTATTTTTTCCCCTTCCTTGTACGCACGAGGGTTATAATAACATAAGCTGTTGGTGGACTTTTGGAAATTAGGGGGTTGCTTAGTGGGTGAAAGGGGTTGAGGAAATTATGGAGAACCTTGGATTATTTCTTGAATTTGTACCCCACTTATTTTGAATACATACTGAGAACAATCCTCCACTTAAATTTTAAAAACACACTCACCGGTAATAATCCCTCACTTGTAAATTTTAAAAATTTATTGAGCAATAATTCATAGAATGATGCACAGGCAAATACGTTTTTTGACTTGAACCTTTACATACTAAAGATGATTCATATTATATTAGAGTAACTCGTAGTTTTAAACTCTATCTCTAACAACATCCCATATACAACCTTACATGTGTGTAGTTCTCAAGCCAACACTTTATGACAATGTACTTCTATTCCAATATATGGACGTTTTACGAAATTTGTCCAAAATTATCATAAAAAGCGGCCACACTTGCATATTCATATAGGTGTGTCTATCAAGGATACTCCCGTAGCTATGTACTCCACTCAAAATATAAATATTCAGTAAGAGTTATAATTAACTCAAGCTTAACTCGCTTCAAGATATCATGCTCAATAGGGATGGATTTTGAGCAAAATTCGTAAAAAATAATTAGCATGATTCAACCCATATCACTTGTGGCTTGTTATTACTCTTTGACCTATAGGTTAGGTTACTACCATAAGTGATTCAAGTATCAACGGACTTTAGTCTCATCCATTCCTAGGTATTAAACACCTTCTACTACACTAGTCCTTTTATCAATGGATAAGTCATGTTTTATTCTCATCAGTCCGAACAAATCCACACTCCTAACTTAGTAGTTTTAAATTCTGAAACTATGTTGTGACATATTAGTCGTTTTGATAATGATTCTAAAATTTTACAATAATCATGGTTCTATTGTTGTGGATAAAATGATTGGTATTAATCTCTCCCATAAAGGGGCATCTCATAATAGGTCTTTCAACCTTTTATTTCCTCACTATCCATAGCTAGTGGTATCACAATAAAATCCATCATTAATCATGCTAATAATTAATATTTCTTGGAGTTTCAAAATAAAATATCATAATATGTGTTAGAAACATAACCATCAATTGATTCAGAATCAATTCAAGGTTCATGGTTCTTATAAAAATCCATACCTCTCTCGATAGCATAAGAATTCACTTTTCAATTATAAACCTTCATAGTATTCCCACAAAATAAATAATTTCAAGTTAATTGTATTTAGTAGCTGAGTGTAGACTACTTAATATGTTCGCATATTCATCTTTCTTAACACAGTATATAATGTTCTTATACTTTGGCTATGTGGACTACAAGATGGTTCCTAATAAACATATATCTAATAAATAGACATTCTTGTATTTTAACGTTCTAGATCTATTAATATTTATGTTTCATCGAAACTCGATATGTCAACAATATCACTTAGCATAAATTTTGTTTCTTGATAATTGTTGTCAATCTATAAAATACTGCAAGTGCACGGGCTATTGTAGAATAGTGAGTGTAAGTACGGGTCGAATCCACATAGATTTGTCAATTTTAACTTTTAAAAGGATTGCCACTGTTCAACTAGACAAAATGGGATAGAGAATAATTATGGACTACGCTAAATAAAAGCAACTATGATAAATGAGAGTAACACAGGATATTTGTAAACAATTAGGAAATAATTAGGATCCGGGGTCCATTTATCATGTAATTAATATTGCACACTAATTTAATGTTGTCTTTCCCTTTTTATAACTCAAATTAAACCGATTCTTGTCACGTTTAATTCGGAAAATATGACGGTTATGATCAAAATATTTTTAACGTCTCTAGTAGACGGCTAAAATCCATATTCCCTTAGAAAATACAGGTTTTAAAATTCGCAAATGTATTTAAGCATGGACTATCAAAACAATCAAAGTGCAAGCATAATCCATCAAACATTACTATTTTTAAATATCAAAACTTGATTTGACAAAACAATCTTGAAGGTTCTAAAACACACTCTCGCGTCGCTTTAAAATGAATACTGAATCTTTAATAACAATTAAAACAATTAGGGAATAAACAACGATAAAATTAACTTGACAATATTAGCTAACTATGATAAAATTCACCCTACTCCTAATATAATAATCAAGCTACCATAATGAAAGAGAAATTGCTAGAATGAGTAGAGATCTTCATTAATAAACCAAACAAAAAAATAGTTATCTCACAACAATCTTCAATCCTCTAAAAAAAATGATAAAAACTTGGCCCTCAAATTGATTACAATCACTCAAAGTTGCTCCCCGAAATCCTCCACGAAATTCCTCTCTAATTGTCTACGAAATTATTAGCCAAAGGGTCCTTTTTATAGGACAAGTGGTGAGGTATTTGAGTGGTGGTGGGACTCTTTTTGATTGGCCGAATGGTGTTGGTAGCTATCTGTCCACCTCTTTAATCTTTGGATCGTGATAAGGGATTAAATTCCCCCCACTCGAAAACTCTTATCTTTTCTTGCTAAACACGCATGTCGAGTTTCGTCCAAATCGAAGAATAAAAAATTCCGACTTTTGTGTAAAAATAACATTTTTTCGAACGACCGTAAAAATCAGTTTTTTTGAATTGATCATCAATTTGTACCAAATTCCATCATTATCTGCAAAAATTTCACTAGGCAACTTTTTTCACAAATTAGCATAAGAATATTATAAAATTATCGAAGTGCCCATTATTTATTGAAAATTGATATTTTCAATATGAATTCAATCATTTTCACATTTTTTCCTCTTTTTAATAAAATAGTCCTAAGAACTTATTAAATACACTAAAATGGGACTAACAAAGTATAAATTTGGGTATAAAATATACAAAATAATGCACTCATCAATAATAAAATATCATAACCAAATAAAAGTTAATCATACTTACATAAACAAATAATAGTGCATTTTTATTTCAACATACGTAATGATAAACACCATTTATATCATTATTAATTCAATCTCATTCGATGATTTGAAATTATCAATATATCATGCCATTTACTGGTGCCTTTCGTATTCATAAATTCTCCAACTTCAAGTTGGTTCAAGTAATTTTCCTCACACAGGTCACAATTCAAAAAGCAACATTCTATACATTTAATTTTAACTTAACATCATGTATAATACCAATGGCAAGCAAATTAAATGAAGTTGATCCTTTTTATGAGAATAATTTAATATGAATCATGTATAACTGAGTTATCTTACTATAGATATATCAAATTTTATATTGATAAATGATATTGATCTCATAATTCCTTCAAAAGATATATATAATCATTATTAAGGTCATAAAATAAGTCATTTATAAACTAATTTCTAGTTTATTTCAGGGAATTCAATCAATTATTTATGACATAATTTCTCTAAGGATTTTTAGAAGAATTTTCATTAGCATAAGCAAGCTTTTATTTTTACGTTACGACGCTTAAAATTAAGAGTTCTCTTAAACACCAATGTTTTTTATTCGATTAACAGGCTTTATAATTATAGTTCAGATGTACTCGTATAAGTGTCCCCACTATTCTCTGGTATGGCATTGAGAAACAATATATAATGTGCTCCACTATATCTTCAATTCACAAAAATTGAATCAAAACTCATAATTTTTCAGCATTAAATAAGAATTAATCTTATTCCTTAGACTAATACATGTTTCATAATTTCAGTATACCAGATTTAAAATGCATATTCATTCATTCTAATCTTAAGTTCACTCTTTCGAGGGTTTGAAAGTCACATATAGATTAAACAACATCTTTCTTTAAGAAATGAAATGTACATTTTTCATATATCATTTTTCACAATATATAAGATAATATTTCATATTATAATTTAAACATGTATTCCAAATCATTCAACCAGATTATATTTACCAAAATTAAAATATATGTGCACCAAACTCAATTATCATAAAACCCTCCAATTATTATCACTTCGATATATGAATTCTATTTATTTAATATAAAGTCCGATATACGATATCTTTACTGGTAATATTAGACCTCTCTAGGAAATCCATGCATATATCAAACAACCTATTAAAAGAATAACATATTCGATTTTATATGCAAATACATAAGGTAATGTATTTGTCTTAAAATTTTAAACTCTATCTAACACATAGCATACAGTCAAAATAATTTTACCCAATTAAATTATTTATATATTTGTATGAAGCACACCAATTGATTCCAATTTAGTATGATTCAATTTTATTATTTATATTTTCCAACTAATACAAGTGAATATGATGAAGAATTATCAAAATAAAATTCTAGAGGTTGCGCTTGTGTAATACCCCGCATTTTCGAAATATTGCGAGAAAATTTAATAAGTAATTTTAGAAGAAATTCGAGAATAAATTAAATCGCAGGGATTTGAATTTAAATCAACAAAATTTAAATTTTGAATAAGTGTTTATTCATGATTACATAATTATTTGTCTCACTTGGGTGTGATGGGTTCACTTGTTATGATTATGCATTCTGGGAGGGGGATCGTTTAGGTATTTTAGACCTTTAGAAATACTCCTGATGTAGATGTATATAAGTTGGGAGGTTATTTAACTATTTGGATTATGACTTTGGGTCCAAATATGGGACTTTAAGCCCAACTCGAGAATTGAATTGGAATATATAAATTAGGAGATTAAGGAAACTCCCCATAATTAATCGAGAATCCTAGCAGACACACTGGGAAGAGAGAGAAGGCATAGGGCTAAGAAGGGGGAAGAAATCAAGAAACAAAGGCTAAAGAACTCACCAAGAAATCCTTAAGAAAATCAGGCAAGAATTTTCTTGCTAACTCTATTAATCCAAACTCTTTCTTAATTCATTGTGTTTTATCTCTAATGTAGAAATTCTGGAATTAGTAGGGATTTATGGCGATATTTTGATAATGTCTATAGAGGATTTAAATATGATAATAGATTACAAAATCCAAAATTTATGATGGTAATTAATAAGCGATATAGAAAAATCATGTCTTGGGACACTTGTTGTAATTGTTATTGCGATACATATGTAGAGGACTTTTAACCGTGTTAAAGATTTGAGATTTGTATTAATTACAACCCTTATATATGGTGAAATTTAGGGGATTTATATATATAAATCTCATTTTTAATGAACACACCAATAACATGAAATTTTGGGATCTAGGACTTGAATTCGATATTCAAACTCATAATAAATTATCCTAAGAGGGTGTGTTAAGTCTTGAGGACCTGTTTTTGTGATTACTTTAACATTTAAACCCTTGGAATTACGTTTGGGTTGAACATTAATAGTCCTGATATTGAAATATTTTGCAGACATGTGCAGTCGCCCAGGGGTGATTTTGTTTGGCCACTCGGGAAGTTTGAGTGGGGCCTAAGGTTGTATCCCAAAGAATTTTTGGTTATCGTACAAGTTGGTGGAATAGTGTTTGGATAATTCAGGAATATATTAAATATATATTAGTGTCGTCATTTATAATTGTGAAACATTTAAATTAACTGGTTGGTGAATGTTATTAATGAAAATGAATAAGATATGTTCCTAGTCTAGTGATCTAAACTATAAAAGATAGACCTAATACTATGTAGTATGCATGATATATTGTTATGTCACTTTATGTGTAGTGATTGGTACCTTGGGTAGTAGTAACTAGAATGTTGATGATTCTATTTCAGTACGTTATTTATGCTAGAAGAATCCTTAAAATTTCGTTGACATATTTACATGTTATACTTTTGGACTTAGGTGGTTGTACGTCTAGCATTGCTCTTAGATGAGGGGTGATTTGACATAAATTCTTCACATTTATCCCCATAATTTAGCTACATCTACCATCCTGTGTGATGTTAATTCTATAAGTTTATCTCATATTATTCCTACTAATGATTTCCTATGAGTACACTGTGTTTTGTGTATTTTTCTTACTTTGTGCAGATAATCGACACACTAGAAAGCTATAGAGAAACCTGAATGAAGATAAAAAAAATAAGGAAAGTTAAGGGAAAATTTGTAATTACACAGATTAAATCCGGTTGCAGAACCTCAAGAGAAAATGAAGTTCATAAGCTCACGAGCATGTAGGAAGAAACGACACCTAAATTCGTGTCTTGATTGTGATGTTATGAAGATATGAAGATGAGGAGAGTTTAAGGAAGAAAGGAAATAAGAATAAAGGTTTGAACCAGTTTGGTCCCGAGGAGAACTGGTTCGATTTTTCTAGAAAATTTTCCCTCAGCACTGGAATTGAGAATTGTTTCTCCTCCTTATTAAGGATAATTCGAACTGATTCGACGATCAGACAAATTTTACTATTCTATCCTTGTAAAAATAAGAGTTGTGCATGGTTTAAACTCTTATAAAAATGTGGTAGTTTAATATCTCCTTTATTCTAGAGATAGTTTAGAGACTTTTAACCCTAGGTAAAGAGCAAGAAGGTGGAAAGAACCCTAGGAGATTATTTTCTCAATCAAGTTTTATGATTTTGGATCTTTCTCAAGTAATTCTTCAATATAAGTGGTCTTTTTTCATCTTGTTCTTCATTGATCATTATTTTTTTGGTATTATTGATAGATTTTGTGCATATTAATCAATTCTTGCATGCTTAGCTATAATTATATGATGAAGATGAAGATGAATACATGCAATGTAGAAATCTTGGTAAGTGCATTTTCTCCATGTTTGGATGAGTCTTTTAAGTGTTGGGACACATGAACCTAACCCGAGGTGTTTCTCATGGATATATAACATATTCTAGAATGAAATGAATAATTAAAATGTGATATTTTGTTCGTATAACCGTCGCAAGACTTTTAACTTCGTTTGCCCTAGGTAACCGGAGTGTTTAAGAATGTGACGAGCATATTGACAATCTTATCACTCGCCTAGATATTAATCTTGATCGTATATCGCGTGGGTCCATTCCCCCATATACGTGATGCTCGAAAGGATTTAGAGGAATATTTTCAATTAAACGTTTAGTTCTTGATACGTTTTATATCCGGTGAAATTACTAAGTCTCGGAGGAGTGTATCCTAATTGTACCTTTCTCATATAATTTAAAACCTCATTTCTTTAGTCTTGCATGCATAATTAGTTTACACCATTGAATTAGTTTTCGTTCATTCAATAGGAAGTTGATTTTAAATAAATCATCATCTTTCCATTTGGTGAGTTGAGTTTTAGGTTAGTTGTCTTCTCTAGTTGTTGTCACACCTTGTGTCTTAGTCCTTGATTCGATACTTGACTTGCTTGGATGATTACCTACTCAACCGATTTTCACTTGAATCAAATTTAGCACTCACTAGAGGCAATTTTTGAGTCGCGTAAAGTTTTTGGCATCGTTGAATAGGACTAAGTAGATATTCTAGGTTAGTTGAATTAATCTAAAAATCTAACTCTAAACACAATCTGAAAATTAAATAAAAATTCCAAAAATATCCTCTCGATCCCTAAATGCAAAACACTCCTCCTAATCTTATCATATTTAGAGTACACGTCCTGTAATCTAACTTACCTCCAAGAGTCCACATACCCCAAATGCATCATATTTTTGGGTTCCACCTCCCATAGTGCCCAACTCCATCATGAGTCACATAGATAGTCGCATATTTAGAGCGTCCAATGAGGAAGTCGAATCTTTAGGAGATAACGTAACCATATAGCCCCATAAGAGACCTCTTATATCCCCGGAGAACCGTCACTCCAGGATGAATTATACTCCCGTATAATGGAGGGCATTTTCATTTTAGAAATGATATGATCCAAATCCTCCCAACATTATGGTATGGAGTCGAAAAAGGCCTACCTCCACATTGGAGAGTTTGAGGAGGCATGCGAGGCTTTCAATGACTAAGATTGCACTAAAAATGTTGGACGCCTTAAGATTTTTCCTTTATCCATGAAGGGTAAGGCTAAGTTATGGCTATGGTCACTAGCACCAACTCTATTAGAATGTGGAGGGATATGCAAGCAAAATTTCTCCAAAATTTCTTTAACGCACATCAAAACAAATCCATTAAGGGTAAAATTCAAACATCTAGACAAAAAAAAATGAGCCTTTTGATAGATGTTGGGAGCATCACAATTAATTACTTAATATGTGCCCGCACCAAGGTTTTGAGAAGTGGAGAATCATCTCATTTTTCCATCACAGATTAAGCTTAAGTTCTAAGTAACTCGTTGGGACCATATGCCCCGGGGAGTTTCTAAGGTTAGACGCAAACGATGCAGAGGCCCACTTTAAGTATATCACTAAGACTACTCAAGCGTGGGACACATCAGATCCAAGTACCCAACCCAAGCCTTAACACGCGCCCATAGCTCCTTCCACATACGAAATCTATCACTTAGATAAGGAAGCCGAGCTTAAGCTCCAAATTAATCAACTAGAAAAGAGGCTAGAGGTCATAATTGAGGCTAGGGGGAGAGACACATCTGGATCCACTCGAGCATTGAGAGAGGAGGTGTGTGCGATTTGTGTGGTGGGACATTCAACGAACGAATGCCTAACGATACCCGCTTACAAAGTAATGCTTTAAGAGTAAGCGGAAGCGATATAAACTTTTAAGGGTAATTTTAATGTCCTTCTCCAAAATTCCTATAACCCTTCATGGAGAAACCATCCCTATTTTAATAATTGGAAACCACAAGTAGCAATGAATCCTAATTCACATGTTCCCCCACATCACCCACTGATCCTATCGGTCCAATAAGCTCCACCTATGCAACCACAACCTCATGATCCTTATATTACCCCACAACATAGAAATCTCGAGGAAACTTTAAACAAATTCATGCAAAATCAATCATCGATTGACGCTCAAAATGCCAAAATTTTGCCCAATTCAAGGCATCATTGTATAAGTTGCAATCCTCCCTAAGTGTCCAAGATAAGGGAAAGTTTTCCACCCAAGGCCAAAGACCTCCCCAAGGTCAAAATAGTGTTAGCTTTACTTCCGATTATAATAAAAATCAATGTCAAGACGTTACCACTATATGTAGTGGGAGAGTCATTGATTTATCACCTCTTCCACACGATGAGCTTATATACAAGGAGGTTTTACTCGACACAAAAGATGTCGAAGATTCCCCCTTGAATGAGAGTGACAACGATGACACTAGTAGGACCGAGGTGGTAGTGAGACCACCTAACATCATTCCTTACCCTCAATGGTTGGTTCCTACCCCAAAAAGAGCCACCCGTGATGATATCTTAGAAGTACTTAAGCAAGTCGAGCTTCATTTACCTTTTCTTGAGGCAATCAAGAAACTTCTTGCTTATGTAAAGTTTCTTAAGGACTTGACAATGGTTAAATGTAGGCTAAAGATAAAGAAGAAAGTATATATAGCATAAAATGTTAGCTCAGTACTATTGAGTGATCTCCCACCAAAGTTTAAAGATCTGGATGAACCCACTAATTTGTGCATTATATGAGAGAGATGAATTGAGAGGGCACTTTTAGATTTGGGGTGAGTGTTAATATTCTCCCTTATTCCATCTACCGACAAATTAATTTAGGGGATCTTAAGCCCAAAAAAATCACTCTCCAACTTGCGGATTGCTTCGTGAAGATACCCCAAGGAATTTTTGAGGACGTGAGCGTATAAGTTGACACTTTCTACTTCCTGGTAGAATTTTTCATTTGGGAGAGTGGTCCCTCCTCTTCCTAGGGTAATCATGTTCTTGTAATCCTTTATCGCCCATTTTGAGATACAACTAATGCATTGATTAACACATGCAATGGGTAAATGAAAATCACGTTTGAGAATATGAATCTCTAGACTAATATCTTCAACATTGCTAAGAAAAAGGGTATTGGTGAAGATTACCTAGAGTCGGATCTCATATAGGAGGTAGTAGACAAGCATATCGAGGGTAGTTATAGTGGGTATTCTCTATCATTCCATATTTTGAATAGTGAGAGCAATGGGATGTATACCGAGTTCGAGCGTGAGGTGAAAGGGTTGAAGGAGATTTTAGATGAGAGTGTGAGTGGTGAGGATGTTAGAGATGTCAGTTGGGTTTTTAGATTCGAGGAATTTCCACCGAGGGAGTCACGCACGGTTCCCTCCGATGATAAATTTCTCACCCTCGAGTTAAAGAAACTGCCCTCACATGTAAAATATGCTTAATTGGGAGATGATGAGACATTTTCCATTATTGTCTCCTCGAGCTTGAGTAAAGAGCAACAGGGCTATTTTGAGGAAGCACCATAGTGCTTTTAGTGGAGCATCGCGGATTTAAAAGGTATAAGTCCCCAAATGGGTACCCATAAAATCCACCTCGAGGAGGACGTGAAGCCCTTGAGGGAGATTCATAGGCATTGGAATCCCACGATGAAAGATGTACTGAGGGTGAAGATTATTAAATTATTGGACGTGGGCATTATCTACCCAATCTCAGATAGTAAGTGGGTGAGTCCTATTTAACTCGTCCCAAAGAAGTCGGGAATGACTGTGGTTGAAAATGCAAAGGATGAACTTATTCCACAATGCCACAACCGGGTGGCGTGTTTGCATTGACTACCGGAACCTCAATGCTGACATTAGGAAAGATAAATTCCCCTTGCCATTTATTGACGAAATGATAGTGGAATGCCCATTTTATTGCTTTCTCGATGGTTATTCTGAATATAACCAAATTAAGGTTGATATAATAGACCAAGAAAAGATGACGTCCACACGTCCTTTTGGAACATTTACCTACAAACATATTCCATTTGGATTATGTAATGCACCCACGACCTTTCAACAATGCATGCTTAGTCTTTTTAGCGATATGGTCAACAGAGGACTAGAGGTTTTTACGGATGATTTTAGCATTTTTGACCCCTTTTTTGACCATTTCTTCACTAATATTGAGAAGGTATTAGCTCGATATGTGGAAAAGAACTTGTTACTGAATTAGTAGAAGTGGTATTTCATGGTTACCGAAGGCATAGTTCTTGGCCACATCATTTCCTCCAAAGGTGCTGAGGTTGATAGGGCGAAAGTATACGTCATTATCAATCTTCCCCCACCTTAGTCACTAAAGGATGTGCACTCTTTCTTGGTCCATGCGGGTTTCTATCGCAGATTTATTAAGGACTTTAGTGAAATCTGTAGGACCTTAAGTAACCTATTTATGAAGGACGACCCCTTTGAGTGGAATGAAGTGTGCCAAAGTGCTTTTGAAAAATTGAAAATCATGTTTGTTTACGCTCCCATTATAAAAGCTCCAAATTAGACCCTTCCATTCGAGCTTATGTGTGATGCGCTATTGGGGTTATTTTGGGGTAAAGAAAAGATAAGAAGGCTCACGTCATTTATTATGCTAGCCGAACCTTAACTAAATTACTCCACCATGGAAAAGGAATTACTAGCTGTAGTCTTTGCCTTAGATAAGTTCTTCTCTTACCTCATCGATTTCCCATTACATGCTTAACCAACCACGCGGATCTTAAGTATCTCCTTTCCAAAAATGATGCTAAGTCGTGCCTTATAAGGTGGATCCTGCTCCTACACTAATTCAATCTCTCCATAAAAGATAAAAAGGATTAAAAACGTCGTAGCCAACCATTTGTCTAGGATTTCATCCGAAGTACCTAGTAATCCCATACCTATAGATGAATACTTCCCTGATGAGAAATTATTTGCCGCTTTCTATCTCCCTTAGTTTGCGAACACAGTGAATTACATGGTCATGAGGTACGTTCCCTCTAATTGGATATCTCAAGAGAAGATGAAGTTTTTTACTTGGTTGCTCATGTTCTTTTATGATGACCCATATTTGTTCTAATATTACGCGAACCAAATAATCTAAAAATGCGTACCGAATGACAATATTTATAGCGTCATCCACTATTGTCATATGAAAGAATGTGGAGGCCATTTTTCCACGAATAAGATGTCCACTATAATCTTCCAAAGCCATGTCTACTGGACCACGATCTTTCGGGATGTATATTCTTATTGTAAACCATGAGATAGATTCCAAATGATGAGAGATATCACTCGACATGACATGATGCAATTGTCCCTTATTCTTATCATTGAGATGTTCAATTATTGGGGCATCGACTTCATTGGTCCTTTCCCTCCCTGTTTGGTTTCTTATATATCCTCGTCACACTGGACTATGTGTCAAAATGGGTTGAGGCCATAGCTACTAGGACGAATGACAATAAAGTGGTGATAAAGTTCATTCAAGAACACATACTTTCTCGCTTCGATGCTCCGAAGGCGATTATTACTGATAATAGCAAGTATTTTTGCAATAGGCCGTTGTAGAAGATTATGAGAAATATGGTGTTGTCCATAAGGTTGGGACGACCTATCACCTACAAAAAAAATGCCAGTCAGAGAAAGAAAATCGTGAGATAAAGAACATTCTTGAGAAGACCGTAGATCCTAACCGGAAGGATTGATCTTTTTGATTGAACAATGCACTATGGGCTTATCGAACCGCTTATAAAAACATTATCGATTTGTACCTATTTCACTTTGCCTATCGAAAGCCTTGCCATCTCCCCATGGACCTCGAGTATAAAGTGTGTTGGGCAATTAAGAGGTTGAACTTAAATTTATATAAAGCCGGTGAAGTGTGAAAATTCCAATTGCATGAGTTGGGAGAAATACGCAACGATGCATATGAAAGGGCCCAAATTTCCAAAGAATGGATGAAACTCGTGCACAAGCACAATATCCATTGAAAAGAGTTTCACCCAGGTCAAAAGGTGCTCCTTTACAATTCGCTCTTACACTTATTTCTCGGCATGTTATGTTCTAGGTGGACCAATCTATTTGTCATTAAGGAAGTGTTTCCCCATGGTGCGATATAATTAGAGAATCTGAAGGGTGGGGATACATTTAAGGTTAATGGATTCATAAAGCAATACTGTGACTCCCCGTCTCTTATAATCTTAGGTGATCAGTCCATTATTAATTGAAATAGGAATCATTAATGGTGTCAATCTTAACATCACTGTCGAATTTTAAATTAATTACTAATACCCTAATAACCTGATGTCAAAATTTTAATTTTACTTATCATCATGCAATAAATAAATTGGAAGAAATATATCATCCACATTTTCGATGCACATAAAAATGGATAATACGATAATGATATAAGTAAATAACTGAGTCTGGAATAACAGTCCAGAGAAAATCTAAATACTGTCATCCATGAGTAAAGTCTAAATCAATACTGTAAATAAATGGAAATACAAAGTCTCTGAAATAATAATCCAACTATGATTGGGCGACAAGCCCGACTCAGATAGATGAAGATAAATATGAACTGAATAAAAGTGGAGGTGTCTAATAGCAAGGTCATGCAACATCCATAGCAGCTGCATGTTAAATGAGGAACTCTAATGCCTGGCATCCCTGTGGCTGGGCACCTAAAATGATTTTTACAAAAAGGATTTGAAATGGGTCAGGGCCCAAGTAAAATGGTTTGAAAAAGTTTAGCAAGTGTTTAAAATATGAAAAGATGAGATATTAAATACATGTAAGTGCCGCGTTGCCTCACTTGAGATTCTCACCCCTCAACTAATGTGCATGCCTAACGTACTACTCTAACCCACCTAGTTATGCAACCCATCTAACTAGCCTGGCTTACATCCATTCACATCTAATCAATTATAGTGTCCACCTGTATTGCCCATACAATACGTTAGTATATTTTCCCAATTCTTTATACTCACTAGGAATTTCTACTAAATGATATGGTTTTCGTATACTTTGGTTAATTTAGATCTCACTATCTATTAATTGCCGATTTATTTCTCATGCACTCGAATAATTTGGATATCACAATCTATCTTATTTACTAATATACTCGTAAAAGAATCAATCACATGTACATATACACATCACTATTATCATATATACGTATAAAACACCCGTAGGTGGAGACCTGCGGTGTGGGCATACTCTGCTATCAAATCTCGGTACATCATGTACTATATAAGGAAACTATCTTGGATAGTCTCTCGCAAACCATAAATCACATCACACAATATTAGAGACGAATATGGATCTAAGACTTTGGGATACGCTCATACCTAACGCACCCAAATGACCAGTCACACCCTCATTTACACAAGTGGTTCTCAATTCCTAAGGTCTATGTCCAGAGGTAAAAGTCAATATCCCCCCAAACAGGCTTATCACAATAAGACTGTCCACGATGTGAAACCTCCCGTGATAGGAAGTAGCCTAGGTATGATACACATACAAATCAAACAATAGGTATACACACCACCCACGTATATATATAATGTCGTTATAGGTATGCACCTAACCTATATCATATGCCCCATACGCAGTATAATATCTCTCGAGTATTTAAGATAACATAATACTTCTCATAGTAAATTCCCAAGTGTTTCTCAATACCCAAATGGTTGCCCAGAGTCCCTTAAGTAAATTCAGTAGGCAATGCCACTCAAGGCCTACTAGTCTTCGTCCTACATTTACCTAATTTTCCATACCAAGAAATCAATATCCGAATAAGATATTATTACCATTAAGCTAAATCAATTATTAGTTTTAAACCCTCCTCGTGCGACCAACCTCAAACCTAAATTAGTCTACTGGTAATTAGAATATCCCTTAATAGAATCTTACTATTGATTCAACGGTCAACCCAAACATTTTTCGTGAGTTCTATGTAAAAAGGGGAAAAACTAAGGAATTATGGGAAATCAAATCGGTTTGGCCTTGGTCCAAATCGATTCGCTTTCCGAATCGATTCAGCCAAGGAGATGAATCGATTCGCCTGTAACATGTTTCATCGTCTTCATTAATAGGAGTTACGGGATTCGCCATTTTTAACCTTAAAACCTCCATGATTCATTTTGAATATTCAAACCAAGCATTCTAAGCATTACAGTAACATATATACATGATTTCTAACGCATTGGAATCATTAAATCCTCAAAGAACATCTTTAAATTTAATTAATTCCAGATTAATTCTCTAAAAATCGTAGTTTATCATTTTTGTCCAAAACTTCCATGTAACTCTATATTTCTTCATAATTTTGTGAAACTACATCATCAATTCATAATACAATCATAGGGGATCAAGTTTATCACAATTTTCTACCCAAGAGCATAATTTCAAATTTAGCCAAAAATTCACGAAATCATTAAATTTATAATCCTACTCTAACATGGATGGTATATGAAATCACAATTTAGCAAGATAAACACTTGCCTATGTTTGAAGGTCTAATTTTATGTAGAATAATGATATGGTTTTGATCCCGTCCTCCCGATTGACGCGATGGAGGTGTTTGTGGTACAAGAATGGTGTAATTTGGCCTTGGGACCTCCTCTTTACTCCTTCCTATGGACTCTTTGTGGTTTTGAAGATACTAACCCTAACTACCTCATCCTAAATGATGATATAAACCTATAAAGTTCATACCTCTTTTTTCACCAAAAATATAAATGCCCAAAATGCCCTCCCGGGCGTGACAGTTTGGCCTGAAAGTGCCCCGGGATCCAAACTAAACCCCGGGTAGACTTTTCGGACTATATCGATCCTTACGAACACACATGCGCACTCAAAATGACTATATGGAATATAAAAGTGAAATAATATTTTATTTTCCAAATTAAGTCCCTACACGACTGACACACACGTCCCGACTAAATTTACCATAACTGCAGTATTTTTCACTCGCGATAATTATAATATTTCCATATCATTATTAGTACTAATTCACTAAGTAATATTCAATATAAATAAATATGAAACCTTATCTCACTAATTAATATTTATTTTATCGAATTAATTTCCAAATATAATTTGATTAATCCCAATTAATTCCCAAGATAAAAATCATTAAAATTATAGGGTGTTACATACTTCCGCCTAATAACAGAATTTAGTCTCGAAATTCGAAAAAAGGAAATACCTAGTATGAATAACTATGGATACTTTTTGCGCATCTCATCCCGCTCTCCCAAGTGCACTCGTCGGCATTATGATGCCCTATATTATCATCTCAGATTCTTGCACACAACTGCATTTGAACGTATAAAAAAATTTCACACAATAATCTTTTGTTTTTCAACTATACATAGACTAATTGTACTGTTTCAACCGAGGGTCTGCTCATTTCAACCCACGATTAGCAATAAGTTCATTCAAGCCCTTACATACTGATATATTCCTTTATTCTTAAGGTCTTACTTATATAATGACATGCAAAACTATCATAAATTAGATAATAATGTCTCAAAAGACGAGTCTATACTCCACTAGCTCTATTATATCTATGTTAGAAAGATCTCACTTTTATAGGTACTAATTTTCCTTATTGTCGTACCAAGCCATCTTTCTTCACGGGGTACACCCTGAGCAATCCTTGCCTACTTATGTTAGGCCTCGAAATTTTGGTTCATGTCAACGTACTTCCATGACGTTTCTAAACTATACGAAAATGATGTGGATTGACTCAATCCTTATAGACGGATCATGAATCACTTCAGAATTGAGAAACTTGTTGTTGATTTAAAAAATTAGATTGTATCTAATTATTTAATCACAGATAAAATAAATGAGACAAAGAAGTTTTAAAGTGGTTCAGCCTTATAAGAATGGCCTACGTCCACTGTTTCTGTTATTGATGACAGTTTGGGAATTCTCGATTACAAGTTCAATCAAGAAATTCTGGTCCCCTTACAATGAGGCTAATACAATGTATTTATAGCCCTAAGGCTGTAATATGAAAGGGTAATACATTCAATGCTGTGCATGTGAAAGGGTAATACATTCAATGCCCCTTAAGTGTATACATATGAATGATAAGCACTTAATGAACATTCAAACTGTTGGTTATCCTGCTATTAATACTTTGTTCGAGGTGCAGCTCGGACCGCTTAAAATGATTGTTACTCAAGAGTTGCTCGGTACTCAAGAGTTCCTCGTAGAGTTCCTGTTCCTCGGAGCGTCTGAGTTCCTCAGGGAAGTAGTGTTCCTCGTTGTAGTATGGTTCCTCGGAAGTGTTTGTTGTTTCTACGTAGATTGCCACGTGTCTTCATTCGATTGAGCCATGTCAGCAGACTAAATTTGGTATCAACATAATCCCCCAATGTTTCTTAGTTCGAAATTTGAGGAGTGTGGAACATTCTTTCTCGGAATATGGTAGTTTTAAATGGTTCTCCTGATTTTTAGGAGTGTTTCCTTTGTATTTATTTTTCCTTCCAAATTCGTAGAATCGGGTTTTTTTTTGAATTTTTATAACCGCCTCGATCTCCGCGTACTTTTTGTCCTTCTAGCCACCGATAGTGTAATCGTTTCTTTTTGTAATCATTAACTTTATCGTTTCCCAAGATAAGGTATTTAAGCATCACATACAATCCCATCGTCTTCTACTTTTTCAAATTTGTATCTTCGAGTTTTCCATTGTCTTACTCTCTTGTGCGTTCATCCTTTTCATCGTTCGTTGTCAACAGATCCACTCTTTTTCTATAAGATCTTCTTCCTTCTTCTTCATTTCCTTTATTCATCATGGTTTACCTTATTGAATCTATTGATAAATTTCGTTCTAATTTTTCTATTCCTTCATGGGTTGTTCTGGAGGAGCTTTCTGAACCTTCTGATTATTTCCCTTTGGCTGAGGGACATTGGTTCCCTAGTCTCTCTATTGCTGAGTGTGGCTTTTCTTTTCCGCCAAACCCTCTATGTCTGGAATTTTGTCAAAACTTTGACGTGGTTCCTGCACGAATAGCCCCCAACACATGGAGAATAGTTAATGGTGTTTATAGATTAAATCAAATTCATGGAACCCGTATAGGAATTCCTGAAATCATGTTTTGTTATAGATGGGCTGTAGGCGATAATACTTTTTATTTAAAAACTAGGTTTTTAAATGGAGCTTTAATGGTTAATCTCCCAGATGCCAATAGGGACTATTTTGAGCACGGGGTTGTTATAAAAAATTGGCAACATGCTCCTTTATCTGGAGATAAAGTGTATCAGGATCCTAGATGCCCTCCCTATGCCAATATGATAGGTAATTTTTATTTCATTTTATTTATTCTGAGATTATGCTTCCTTTATGTTTGATAAAATGTGTCACTGATATTTTAATGTTTATTTATTTGCAGTTGACAACAAAAGAAAGTTTCCAAAAGAGGCAGACGTTAATACAAGGCACTTAAAACTTATCTGGAGTTTGCATTAGACTATTGCCGACGAGCATATTAGGTCAGCTTCATATCTGCTTCAGTACAAGAGTTACACATCCTCTTTTACTGCTCGTCCGGTGATAACCGACGCAGAACCAGTACCAGCCTCTACCAGTTCTTCGCCTGAATCACATATTCCTTTGAGTGAAAGGATGAAGAAAAGAAGACCTCCCACCCTTTTTGAGAAACCTGCCTCTGGTGCTGGAGAGGCAAAAAGAAATAAACATGATGTCCCAGAAGGGACAAAGAAAATTGATGCAGCCCCTCCGGCTGCTCCTGTGAAGGTTGCTGAAAAGCCCCCAGTGGCCCCGAGCAAGGCTGCTGCTCCAGGTGAGGTAATTGTCATATCACCAACCAAGAGTTCCTCTTTGGTCGAAACTACTCCTGTTCCCCCGAGGAAGCTGAAGAAGAGCTCCTCGATTAATTTGGCTGAAACCATCTCTCAGCCCCCAACTACTGGAACTGGTGTTCCTACTTTTGTTCCCCCGAGCTCTGCCATGAGCTTGGTGAAGACTTGGATCATTCCCGAGATCCAAGGTATTAAAGAAAACCTTTCTCGGGACATGGTTACCTCATTGGCTGCTCGCCATATTGCTTCTGTAAGTCTTATTATTTTTGAACTTTTCATCTTTCCCTTGTTATATCTGTCTCTGACTTACTTTCATTTTCATTTCACAGTTGGTGAGCTGCTTTAATACAATTTTGAAGAAAGATGAAGCTATTAAAGCTTCAAGCTCCTCATCTGGTGTGGAGGAAGCTCTGATGGGTCTGACGCGATCTTTGGAAGATTCTCGTCAGCAGCATGATGCTGACAAGGCTGCTTGGGAGAAGAAACTTACCTCAATCGATCAGGAGAAGGCTCAAGTTGTTGAAGTCTCCAGGGGGTTGGAGAAAAAAATAAATAGTCTGGAGGAGAAGAATAAAGAGCTCGAAGAGAAGCTCAAAAATGCTGGGGAGCTTGAAAATAAGCTCAAGGCTGCTTAAGAGGAGTTGGGTCAACTTCGGGAAGTAGGACGACAGAAGGAAGAAGTTGAGAATAAATTGAAAGCTGCTGAAAATCTTCTGTTCGAGAAGCTTTCCTCGGAGAAATTAAAGAGGAAGTTGGCTGTGAAGAAATTTTTCAGCGCTGGCTGGGATAAAGGATGGAAGAAAGGCTTGGCTTCCATGATGTCGTAAGTCAAATATGGCAGCCTCAAATACTTTAGAGATGGGTGGGTCGCTGCTCTGCAGGAGATGAAGGTTGATGAAAATTCTGAAGTCTTTCAGCGACACATACCTGTTCCCCCTCCTACTCCTGAAGACGAAGAAGAGGACGCAGCTGCCTCCGAAGAGTCTTCCATGGTGATGGAAGATCAAGTTTCTCATCCCCCGACTATTTTACCCAGTGGCGAGGAACTTCAACAACTCGTTACTTCATCCGAGCAACTTCCAACGCTCCTCGAGCAACTCTCTGTTCCCTCCGAGCAACCTACCTCCTCGTCCCAGCCTCCCGAGAAAGTTTTGGGAGATAAGGAAAAGGTGTAGAGTTGTTCAAGTTTCTCTTTATTTTATTTTTCTTTGTCAAATTTAATCCTGAACATGTAACTCTGAACTTTATGATATAATAAAATTTGAACTTTTGTTTATGCTTACTGTTGTTTCTCCTCTTCATGCTTTGTTTGTACTCTTATTGATTATTGCTTTTTCTTCCTCTACTAGTTTTTGGCCAGGATGGAATTATTGTCTGCTCATGATACAAAGCTGTTACGGCAATGCAATGAATACTTTAAGGCTGGCCACACAGATCTGAGTGTAGCACAAAGCGTCGACATCCTCGTCCAAGATTCTTCGGAACAGGCAGTTGAAGCTTACCAATATTTGAAGTGTCTGCTTGATCGTGCGGTGGCAAATAATGTAGGTTATTATGATATGAATGAGGATCTCTAAGGCACTCTTGAAGACCTTCAGCAACAACATAAGGAGTCCAGTTCCCTCTTACACGAGGGGTATGAGAAGAAGTATCATCAAATCATTACCGACAAGGGATACGAGAAGCGTTTTGCTGCTTACGATGTGAGGGAGAGAACGTTGAAAGCCGAGGTCAAGGAGCACATGCAAATAGTCGAGTTGCTGGAGCAAGAAAATAATAACTTAAAAAGAGAAGTATCTCAATTAAAATCTGTTGCTTCCACCTCAAATGCTTTGATCTCAATGACTGACGAGGGATTCTCGTTCTTGGAGGCTGAGAACTCCAACTTGAGGGATGAGTTAGAAACCTTGAAAAGAGATGGCCCTTCTACATCTTCTCGTGGACGAGCAAGAGCTGCTCAGATTCCTGTCGAGGAACAGAGGACTCAATTTCTTTAGAGAACTAGGACTTCCAGCTGATGGCGAAGAACCAAGCATTAGCTGAGATGTCTAAGAAAATCAGGGACCTGGAAGAGCAGCTTTCTGCGCAGAAGTCAGTCTTGGAGAATAAATAACTTTTTATCAAAAATCTCCATGAGCAGATGGAAAGATTGACATATCAATTCCACAAGCATCCCAGGGAGTTCTGGATGGCTGGATACAATGAGGCTCTCTACCACTTGGATGATCTTATCCAAAATGCAAATAATGAGGGCTACAAACAGGAATGGCTGAATGCCTTAGGTGTGCTGCAACTCAAACAGGGTCATTACTTGTGGGATTACCATGATCCTGGGTTACTCGACCTACCAGTGCCACCATTCAAGCTTGATATGAGTTGGATCCCTGCTCGGGCCATCCCTCGATGTCTGATTTCCAAATACCTCAGCGATTACAATCTCCACTCGAATGTCGAGATATCTCGTCCAGAGCATCTACTAGATCGACCCTCTGTGATGAATATCAGGATGTTAAAAGATCTTAACTTCATAAATTCTCCTCTTGCTTTAAATGATCCGCCTGCTGGCGAGGAACCTGTTTCAAAAGCAGAGGGGAAGAAACCAATAGAGTAGGAATATTGATGTAATAAATTTGTATTTCATTCCTGATGTATTTTGTTCTACATTTAATGAAATAATTTTATTTGCAAATCTTGACTGCTATTGTTTTGTAACACTTTACATCTGTGCATGTGTATCTGTTAAAAAGATAACAATATTGTGTTATTTGTCGATCAACTTATTGTCGAGTAGTTTGAATTTGTGGTAATCATTTGGCAAAAATGATGTTTTGTTTATCGACCAACTTAGTAATAATTTAAAAAGTTACGAGTATCAAAAATTTTGCTCGATCACTTTCTCGTATTCATAAAATGTTTCCGACCAACCAAGGTTGATAAATTTTCCTTTTCGACCAACTACAGTTAGTGGGTTTTTATTCCCGACCAACCATAGTTAGTGGATTTTTCCTCTGTGAGCAACTTTGGCACTTTCTGGAATAACTTTACCTCCCAACCAACCTTAGTTGGAGTTTTCGAGAATATATTTACTTCCTAACCAACATAAGTTGGCATTTTTAGGAATACATTTACTTCCTAACCAACATAAGTTGGCATTTTTAGGATTACATAGTTTTACTTCCCGTAGGAATACATTTACTTCCTAACCAACATAAGTTGGCATTTTTAGGAATACATAGTTTTACTTCCCGTAGGAATACATTTACTTCCTAACCAACATAAGTTGGCATTTTTAGGAATACTTTTACTTCCCGAGGAATACATTTACTTCCTAACCAACATAAGCTGGCATTTTTAGGAATACATAGTTTCACTTCCCGTAGGAATACATTTACTTCCTAACCAACATAAGTTGGCATTTTTAGGAATACATTTGAGTAGTTCGAGCTTTGCCGAGTAGTGTGTAGCACTAGTATTCCCCGAAAAACTTTCAATAAAAGGAGAGAATTTGGCAGAATATCTTCATTTTATTCATACTGACGGAACTGCGTTACATGATAATATACATCACTGATAATACTTGCGCAGGTGATCTGCGTTCCATGCATTCTTAAACTCCTCCCCCTCTAAAGTTGCTATTCGGTAAGTTCCTGGTCGAACAACTTCTGTAACTCGGTATGGTCCATGCCAGTTTGCCCCCAGTTTGTTGTGCTTTTGAGCCACTTTCTTTAGCATATAATCTCCTTCTTTCAGGTCGCACTTCTTCACCCTCTTATTGTAGAACAAAGCTGTTCGTTATTGGTATGCAGCATTCCTGATGGCTGCTTCTTCTCTAACCTCCTCGAGCATGTCTAAATACAATCTTCTCATTAAGTCGCTGACAGGGGAATTAAAATTTAGTACCCTGTGTGTTGGGAGGCCCAACTCGGCAGGTATAACAGCTTCACTTCCAAACGCTAGCATATATGGAGATTCCCCTATTGCTACTCGGGGAGTAGTTCGGTAAGCCCAGAGTTTGTAGCTCGTTGATCCAATTTGCTTTCGCATCATCCAGTCTTTTCTTCAAGCCATTCAATAACGTTTTGTTTGTCACTTCAGTTTGTCCATTAATTTGAGGATGGCCTGGCGCTGAGTGGATCTTCAAAATGTTTGACTGATGACAATAGGTTGCGAACTCCTCGTTGTCAAATTGTGTTCCATGGTCTGTGATGAAGGCATGAGGAAGACCATATCGACAAATGATGTTCTTCCAAATAAATTGGTACACCTTGTCGTACGTCATATCAATGAGAGGCTCAGCTTCAACCCATTTAGTAAAATAATCCACTGTGACAACGAGGTATTTGAACCTTCCTTTGGTCGTTGGCAGTGGCCCGACCAAATCTATTCCCCACATGGAAAATGGCCAAGGGGAAGTGATGGGTGTCAACAATGCTTGTGGAGTTCTTTGGATGGAGGAAAAACACTAGAACTTGTCACATTTCTTGGAATAGGCTATACAATTAACCCTCATCATCGGCCAGTAGTATCCCTGCATCATCACCCTTTACAAAAGCGTCCGACCTGCTACATGGGCTCCACAGGACCCTTTATGGATTTCTTCAATCAATTCTTTCACCTCGGAGGGATGTACACATCTTTGCAAACCTGTCATAATTCCTCGTCTATATAGAATATCGTTAGTTAATACATACCGAGCAGATTTAAACTTCAATTTCTTGGTTGTGAGCTTGTCAATTGGTAATTCTCCCTCCTCAATATATGCCCTGATTGGATCCATCCAAGATGGTCCTAAATCAAGGGTAATGAAATTCGTCATTAGATCTTTGTCTATGCTTCGACTAGCCAACACTTCAATTAGGATTATTCTTCATAGCTCAATACGAGTAGCTGATGCTAATCGAGCTAGGGCGTCTGCTTTGCATTCTCCATTCTTGGTATTCTGACCAGCTGAATAGCAGCAAATTCTGATACCAACTCCATCACCTTTGCATGATACTTGATCATTAATTCTCCTTTGGCTGCATATATTCCCAACATTTGATTTACGATCAATTGAGAATCACTGAAGACAATAACCTGTTGCGTCTTTATAATTTTTTCCAAATTAAGACCTGCAATCATGGCCTCATACTCAACCTCATTATTGGAAGCTTTGAATTAGAATCATAGGGCGTATTCCATGTCAACCTCGTCCAGGCTATTCAAAATGATCCCTGCCCCACAGCCTATTGTGCAAGATGAGCCATCTACATATAGCCTCCATATAGGTAACTCGTCTTCAAATTTATGATCTGACAGAGTTCCTCGATGAAATATTTGTTGCTTTCTTTCATCCTCCCCTGGTATTTCTTCCTCTTTGTCGATCATCTTTTCTTGCCCTTTTACCAACTTAAGCTGGTCTGGGATCGAATTTGATGATCCTGTAACATCCACTTGCCCTTTTACCAACCTAAGTTGGTCTGAGCTTATGTTTGATGATCCTGTAACATCCACAGGTTGATCAGCGAGCAACTTTTGCTCCTCGGAGGTATCACGATAGGTGAACTCTGCTATAAAATCTGCTACACCTTACCCTTTTAGCGATGATCTGGGTTCATAAATTATATCATATTCACCAAGTTCTATTGCCCAGCACATCAATCTCCCTAATTTTTCTTGTTTATGAAGGGCTTGCCTCAATGGCATATCAGTATATACTACTGTAGTATGAGCTTAAAAGTATGGCTTTATTCTTCTACTTGCCTCGATCAATCCTAGTGCCAATTTTTCTTTCCTTGGATATCTGATCTCTTCTCCTCGAAAGGCCCTACTTGTATAGTAGATTGGTTTTTGTACTCCATTCTCCACTCTTATCAATGCCGAACTGACTGCATTCTCGGACACTGCCAGATACAAGTATAATTTTTCTCCCATCACTGGCCTGGATAACAGTGGAGGTACTCCCAAATATTTCATCAAGTCTTGGAAAGCCTTCTCACATTCATCATTCCACTCAAAAGTCTTTCGGAGTGTCTTGAAGAATGGGAGACATCGATCAGTTGCTCGCGATACAAATTTGTTAAGTGCTGCTACTCGTCCTGTAAGACTTTGCACCTCTTTCTTCGTCGTTGGAGATTGCATCCCTAATAGAGCTTTGATCTTTTCAGGATTTGCCTCAATGCCTCGTTGATTGACAATGTACCCAAGAAACATGCATTCTCGTACTCCAAATATGCACTTCATCGGATTCAGCTTCATTTGATATTTATCCAATTAATCAAAAGTCTGACTTAAGTCAACTAGATGATCGGCAGCTTTCTTGCTCTTTGTCTGCATATCGTCAACATAGACTTCCATATTGCAACTGATTTGTTCAGCATAGACCTTGTTCATCATCCGCTGATATGTCGCACCTGCATTTTTTAAACCAAAAGGCATAACATTATAATAATAAGTCCCCCTAGGGGTAATGAAAGAAGTACTCTCCCTGTCTTCAGGTTTCATTTTAATCTGGTTGTAACCAGAATAAGCATCCATAAAGCTCAGCAGCTCGTGTCCCGAGGTAGCATCGACTAGTTGATCAATACGGGGTAACGAAAAATGATCCTTTGGACATGCTTTGTTGAGGTCGGTGAAGTCTACACACATCCTCCATTTGTTGTTCTTCTTTTTCACCATCACCACATTTGATAACCAGTCTGGATATTTAACATCTTCAATGAAGCAAGCTTTCTGGAGCTTCTCGACTTCCTCCTGTATATCTTGATTCTTCTCGGGACTGAATACTCTTCTTCTCTGCTTCACAGGTTTGATCTCCTTATTCATATTGAGTTCGTGACATAAGAAATTTGGATCTATTCCGGGCATATCCTTATGACTCCACGCAAAGGTTTGCTTTTTGCTTCTTAGGAAAGTTATTAATTCCTGTTTTAGTGAGGCTTCCAACGATGAACCTACTTGAGTAGTTCGTTCAGGGTGCTCGTCGCCCAGAATGATGTTTTCAGTAGCTTCCACCACTTTACCCTTCACGAGTTGCGAATCATCTCTAGGATCCAATGTTTCAATTTCTGCACCTTCATCTACTTGATATGTAGTAGTCTTTTTCCTTGATTCCTCCAGTTCCTCTTGCTCGGTGGATGAATAATAGCATTCCCGAGCTACTTTCTGATCACCTTTCATAACTCCTACTCCAAAATTTTTTGGAAATTTTAGGCATTGATGTACCATAGATGGTACAACCTCGAACTTCTTCAATCCTACTCTTCCCATGATGATATTGTATGATGATTGAACATTCTTATCCATCACGAAGAAGCATATTCTTTCTGTTCAACAAGCAGGCCACGTACCAATGAATATATCCAATTTGATCGTCCCAAGTGGAAATACTTTCTCGCCAGCAAAACCGAGGAGGGGTCTATGATAAGGCTCCAGTTGAGATAGCTTTAGATTTAAACTGTCGAAGCATGAGTAGAACATGATGTCTACCGAGCTACCATTATCTACCAGTACTCTTGAAATCATTACCTCCTTCATCCTCATTTTAATCACCAATGGGTCATCATTAGGATACAAAACTCCTGCGAGATCATTCTTTGAAAAATCAATGACCAATTTCTCTTTGTTCACCTTTCTCGGGTGATCCTCCTCAGCTAGATTTATTCATTGAATGTACGAGTAAGCTTGAGCCTCACAGAGGTAAGCTTTTCTCTCTACAGTAAGGTCTCCTCCTCCTGCATCTCCACCTGTTATAACAGTACAGTCAAATGACCCAAAGCGTATTGAAAATACCTCTCGTTCTGGCTGCCTTGGTCTCTTGGGAAGATTGGGGTCGTCTTCTGGATCAACTTCATGGTTTCTTTTCTTGTTCTCCTCTGCTCGATGAGGAGATCTAGACCTCTCTCTTGTTCAGTCGTTGTTTCTTCTTTCACTTCCAGGATCAACATACTTTGCCAGTTTTATTCGTCTGATGAGTGTTTTAATCTCATTCTGAAGATCTATGCAATTTTTGGTCATATGTCCATAATCTTTATGAAACTCGCAATACTTTGCCTTATTCCTCCTGTCAGGGTCTGCCTTCATTTTCTCTAGCCAGTTTAATTCCTCGTTGTTCTTAATTTCTTCTAGAATATGATTGATGTCCTTCTTCAAAGGAGTATAATTATCGAATTTCTTCATTACGTCCCATGCCGACCTAGTTTTTGAATGTTTATCATTACCATTGTTCTTATGCTCTTTCTTCTTAGCTTTATCACCTTCCACTTTGGTTTCTTTAGTATCCATGTTCTTCTTCACAGCTATAGCGTCCTCGGTATTCATAATCTCGGACGCTTTTCCCATCAGGTCTGACATGGTTCTAGGTGGATCTTTGGCCAAAGTGTAGTACAAATTATTTGGGAGTAGTCCACTAATCAAGGCGATAATCGCTGTCTTTTCCTCATAATCAATTACTTCGAGTTTCTCGTTATTAAAATGAGTTATATAATCTCTGGTACTCTCACCAGCCTTTTGTATAACACTTTACAAATGCTCTACTCATTTACTAGGCTTTGCCCCAAAACAAAAATTCCCAATGAATAACTCGGCCAGTTAAAGAAAAGTTGAGATCTTACCCCGAGGAAGATTATTATACCACATTTGAGCAGATCCGTTAAGAGTTTTCGAGAATGCTCTACATCTCATCTCATATGTAACAGCATAGATGTCGGTTGCATCTTGGTATTGTTCTATATGAAGGACAGGGTCAGTCTTTCCATCATATTTGGGGGTCACAACAGGTGCTTTGAACTTTGATGGTGTTGGAAAATCTACAATGGCCTGGACAAAAGGTGTTCCTGGAATAAAGGTTCATTGTAGAGGGTTCTTGGCTTTAGCCATTTCCCCTAATCTATCCTCCAGCCTTTTAATAGAGCCTTTCAATGCATCATTTCCTTCCTCGGGCCTGTTGGTTCGAGCAACTGATCGCGTTGATGTGGCTTCCTGGGATCTATCTTGACGAGCAGCTGGTCGCGACTGGGCAGATCCTTCCCTTAAATCTGATGGTCATCGAAAACTCCTCGATGTGACTTTAGGAGGACTTTTACTCCTTCTAGGTCCTAATTGATCAAAAGGTGATACCCTTCTTAACCTCTCTAGCGCACTAGTCCTTTCTAGAGAGAGAGTGATACGTTGTTCAGTATATGTGGCTCGCACTGACGAAGTTCGTCCAGGTTGATAAGAAAAATCTTTGAATTCCTTAATACGATATGAATCAGTACGCCTAGTACGTGAAGAAGGTAAACGGGTATTTCTTTGAATACTTTGCAGTCCTGAATGGGTTGGTGCACCGCCATGGAGGGTTTGTATGAGTTGTCGCATAGTTTCTTGCATGACGGTCTGGCCCTGAGCTAGATTTGTCATTATTCCAGCCAGATCTGGAATATTTGCCGGAGAATATGGATATGGAGGGCTTCCAGCGTTCCGATTGTTGGATTCTGGAATATCATCCATTTGTGATGAATTATTTTTGATGAAAAACTATATTACCAGTCGTTTCCCACATACGGCGCCAATCAGTTGATGTAAAAAATTAGATTGTATCTAATTATTTAATCACAAATAAAATAAATGAGACAAAGAAGTTTTAAAGTGGTTCAGCTTTATAAGAATGACCTATGTCCACTGTTTCTGTTATTGATGACTGTTTGGGAATTCTCGATTACAAGTTCAATCAAGAAATTTCGATCCCCTTACAATGAGGGTAATTCAATGTATTTATAGCCCTAAGGCTGTAATGTGAAAGGGTAATACATTCAATGCTGTACATGTGAAAGGGTAATACATTCAATGCCCCTTAAGTGTATACATCTGAATGATAAGCATTTAATGAACAGTCAAACTGTTGGTTATCTTGCTATTAATGCTTTGTTCGAGGTGCAGCTCGGACCGCCTAAAATGCTTGGTACTCAAGAGTTTCTCGGTACTCAAGAGTTCCTCGAAGAGTTCCTTTTCCTCATAGCGTCTGAGTTCCTCGGGGAAGAAGTGTTCCTCGTTGTAGTATGGTTCCTCGGAGCGTCTGAGTTCCTCGAAAGTGTTTGTTGTTGCCACATAGATTTCTACGTGTCTTCATTCGATTAAGCCATTTCAGCAGACTAAATTTGGTATCAACACTTGTTATTTCCCCCTTTTCAACTATCCAAAGGGTGGTCAAACCCTTTTCTCCCTATTAAGTCTGAGAAGGCACTTAATAGTTTATATCCTACTATGGGTAATCACATGCAGCCCTACCAGTTATAGTTAATACTTATAATTACTCCAAAAGTCCAAGACATGGATCCTTGCATTCTTCCACATTCTATATCACCCCTGCTGACTATCCATCGACCTATGGTTGACACACCTAGCTCAGGGATCAACTCCACCTGCATTGCCTCCTTATACTCCCTATTCTAGGTCTTATCCTAATTTATAACAGTATTGGGCGGCACCTTATTCCAGGTAATTTATTCTCTTTAATAACATGTTGGGCACACTACCTGGTAATATAACACACCCTAAAATATTAATGATTATTTTTTTTCATGATAAATTCACGTCACAAGCCAAAGAAAATCCTGACTACTCCGTGATTTTGATAATACAATAATGAACATTATTAATTTACGTGTCCATTTCATCCTTGGAATCGTCCATCTATCACAACATTTGGGTTGGCAGTATCAAACCAACCTCTTCCTTTTACGAGTGGTGAACTTGGTAATAACTTCACTATGTCTCTCTCAACCCTATATTAACTCACTCAACATCTCACATCACATGGACCATATTACTCCCCTTATTCTGAGATAAACAAAAATTATGGCCCATGCTTTTGCTCCAAAATTGTGCACTTCCTAGGCCCTTTTTGCATCTATTAGAATTTTATAAACGTATCTATGTGCGAACCACTTTATGCATTCGACTAGGCGAGACTCCATTTGATCCCAACATATTTCGACTCACTTTTCAACTCACTTAGGATGTGGGAGTTTTCTCGTAACTTGCATATAATCAGACTATCTCCTTTCCTCAAACGAAGTTCAGCCTCTCCTATATTTGCACTTGTTTTTCTGACTATCCCACAAACAACTTTACAACATCTTTATAATCCTACTTATCACAGACGATGACAAAAGTCAAATGAACCAGGGTGTCCACACACCCTATATCTTCTGCACAACTGCACAATCATCCCTAACATTCCACACATAACATACTTATCCCAAGTTCAACACTGTATTTTTAGTGCGGATATACCGTATTGCTAACCTCGGTTACCCTCAAAATTTTTTTAATTCCCCTCCGAGACTGTCCCACTCATCAACTAGTGGTATAAAAAGTTTTTCCTCAGTGCTCACCACACAACACTACTCGACTTTACAGGTCTTATATCATAGTATAACTCTCAGCTCATGCTCTCATCCACATACACGTGTAATAACTAAATTGGTAATTCATTCCCTAGTGACCAACGCATGTCTCCACTCTTGACATTCATTGGGATTCATGCGTGGGATGTCTTGCAAGAGAAATCCAAACAAGGCACCCTCTCGACACACTACTACCTAGTAGTGTCGGTCACCGAGATCCACATGTCCTATGCACATAACCAGAATATCTAAAATCCTATCCCCAGATGTACCAATTCTAACTGTCACTCCCACATAGATAGAGGAGTTATACAACATGGCACCCTCACTATCACTAGTTTTCCCGTGCTAAGTCGATAACGAGCTAAATTTTTTGCTCGACAGTAAATTTACTATACCTAGGTTCATATCGATACAGTCCCTACACACTAGGATTAAAAAAGATGAGATGACTATAACCTCTGAATTTTCCTACACGATGTAACATAAATGCGAGCTCAACCCTCTTCCAGGTGACACATCGCTAAATAACACATCTTGCCCTAGAGTAGAGAACATGATAGCCTTGCTGTAATAGCCCACCATCGATCAACCCATCGTTAACCAACATATACCCAGAACTGTAAGGACATTTTGTCCATTACTTATGTGTATTTCATAAGCCGTTACATCGTTGAAGAAATTCAAGATCACATCGTCATCAACATATTCGAATATCAAAGAATTCAAGGAATCAGTTTTTTGGTCAGCCGGACCGGTCCGCCTGTTTTAAAAAGGAACCAGTTCACACCGGACCAATCCGCCGATTTGGAAAATGAACTGATCTGCCTCCTGTCCGGTTCGCCTCCATATCGGACCGATCTGGTTTGCACCAGTAAACCCCGGATCGATTGCAAACCAAAGTGTCCCTGTTCAAAAATGAACCGATCCGAGGTCGAACTGATTCGCCTCCAAGATGGACCGGTCCGCCTGAGATAAAATCGAAAAGTTTCGTGAGTATTTTTACCACCAACTCATATTTCTATATATATACCTATTTCGGTGGTGTATTTTTTAAGTCTTTGAGAAAACGTTTCTAAGAGTTCAAACACAACAAGACTTTATTTTTTTGATGTGCCAAACATCTTTTTGATTCACACACAAAAATCCCAATTACTTTTGTGAATCTTTTGAAACCCTAGAACACAAGCCTTGTTATTGTTCAATCTTTGTGGGGAGATCTTTGCAACTGAGGGCTGCATGTCATTGCTGAGGGAGTCTCTACAAAGTGTTATAGCTGCGTGTCATCGAGGAGTGTTGCGGATCTTCCTTTGTTGTTTGGGCTGCGAGTCCTTGGAGGATGCTGCGTGTATTCTCCTGTTGAGTTAAAGACTGCGTGTCTTTGTGGGTTGGCTGCTCGTTGATCCATTGTAGATTTCTCTATGTAATTGTAAGTTGCGATTTATATATTCATAGTCAAATAAAGGTTTTACCTGAAAGGGTTTTTTCCCTGAAATCTGTGTCCCAGCATATTTTTGTGTCACATGCTCTATTTATTTATGGGTTGACACACGCACCTTAGATGCATGTTTAGGGGCTGAATTAAATAAAGGTTGATTGGAAACTTCGAATTTAATTTAAATCAATTATCACTCAGTCGCACTTTTCAAATTTGTATCAGAGCGGGTTACGCTAATTTATCGCGTATTCCTATTTTCCGCAAAATCGTGTGGTATTGATTTTTTTTTAAAAATTAGTTTTGTGAAAATTCGCATTTTTTCCTATGGAGCACTTATATAATCAGATGCTTATTTTTTACGGGTCTAATTATGCCTACTGGAAAGCTCGTATGAAATCGATTTTAAAATCTATTGACGAGCGTGTTTGGTTGCTTTGCCAAAATGGGTGGACTCCTCCCACGGTCACTGTTAATAACCTCGCCTCTTTAAAACTCGTGTCAGCCTGGATCGAAGATGATTATAAATTGTCCAATTTTAATTCCCGTGGTCTGAGTGCTATTTCTGGAGATGTCTCTCCTGATTTGTTTCACCGAATTATGACGTGCACCACATCTAAAGAGGCTTGGGATGTTTTGAAATTGACACATGAGGGTACGAACGCGGTTAAAGAATCAAAATTACAAAATTTGGCCACCCAATTTGAGACTATCACCATGTCTGAGTCCGAATGCTTTGATGATTTTTATGCACGTTTATCGGACATTTTTAGCACATGTTTTAATTTGGGCGAGGTGATTGACAACAGGCGTGTCGTTAAGAAGATTTTGAGATCTCTCCCAAAGTGCTTTATTCCTAAAGTTACTGTTTTGAACTCTTTGGGAAATTTGAAATCCTTTAAGTTGGAAGAACTTGTAGGAGATCTTCAAACCTATGAGAATGACATCTTTTCGAAAACCATTAAGGCTAAGGATAATGGCATTGCTTTAAAGACTCATTCTAAGAAAAAGAATGAAAACGTTTGTGAGTCCGATTCTGAGGGAGACTTAAAATATTTTAAAAAAATTTCAGGATGAACAAAAATAATTATTCCAATAAAAAGAACTTTTTTGAGAAAAATAAAAAGAAAGGAAAGGCCGAGGAAAGTGGTGAGATACAAAAAGATAATGACTCCGATGAGGAGTGTGAGGAAGTTTTTGAGAATGTGACTTGTTTAGAATGTGGGGGTAAGGGGCATAAGTCGTTTCAGTGCCCTACGTGGCTTATAAAGAAAGGAAAGAAAGTAGCCATGCCCTCCACACTTAGTTATAGTAGTGAAGGCGAGGGTAATGAGACTAGTGATGAGAAGTTTGTAGCTTTTTCGAGTCGTGTGAGCACACCCACTTTGTCTCACGTTGATAAAGGTCATGAGAGCACCGGGGATAACTCGAGTGTTTCTAGTGGAGATGAGAGAGGGTTTGAGAGTGGAGATGAAAGTGAACTCCAAAAAGCTTTTAGATATTTGTACACTGAGACCTTGAAAACAAAGAAGTATAATCGAGATTTAGGGTGTCGGGTTTTAGATTTGGAGAGAGAGAAGGAGGTTTTGAGAAAGGATAAGAGGGATTTGACCAACACGTTGTGACGACACGTGTATCCCAACTAGAGAGTGATCTCGAATGTGTCAGGGAGGTCAAAGTCAATGTTGTGAACGCACCTAAGAAGGTTGAAAAGGTGGTTCATAAGGGTAAAGGTGAGAAGTTAGGAATAAGTCATGACGGTGCTTCTACTTCCCAATTAGTACCCGAGCCGGTTCCCACTTTAGTGTTTTATTCACGTGAGTCTCACCCTAACCCACCTAGGCATCCCATTCCTATTAGGATAGTGCGTCCTAGAGTTTTTGAGAGAGTTGTTCCTAGGACTATTTATGTTTGATCACATTGAAAGAGGAGAGGACACCTTAGGGAATTTTGCTTTAAGTTGGGGTATGTGTCACGTTTTTCTTCTACTCGTGTTTCTGGCACACATGAACCCACACATGATACTTTACATGCTACCAGAGACTACATGAGAAAGTTTGCACATTTAGGTGAGTAAGTTAAGTTTTTGGTCAAAACTTCACAAGAATTGATGGAGGTTTTTCATAAGTTATCACCACCTTTGAAAAACCCCTCCGAACCTAATGATTGAGGTTTGACTTGTTTACTAGCATAGGGTAATTTTCATGATGACATTATTTGCCTATTACTAGTATGTATCATTTTTGTATGTTTTATTTTTTTGAGGAAAAATTTTGAAAAATACAAAAAGATTTTATTTTGATAAAATTTTGAGAAAATCTAAAAAAAAATTGTATTTTGTTTGCACCTTTTATGGACGAGCACTTAGGATGACCAAGTCACAACATCATTCCATTTATCCATGTGACTGTTTGATAGTGTTTTGAGACAATAAGTCAATTCATCCTTGTGTTTTATAGTGTTTGGAGTCATTAAGATGTAATTAAGTGTTACTTCCTACATGTTTGACTCATGTTTCCTTTATTACACACATGCACGGATTTGTTTGATTATTGTGCTTGTCTTATCACATGTTGGTTGGGTGTTTTCACTTCAATTCTGTCCTTAAAACAAACCAAGTGTGATAAATTTTTCTAAGGAAATTGTGCATATAAGAACCGTTTTGTGAGTTTGTGAGTTTTGTTTAAAAAAAATGGGGAAGGGCTGTGAAAGGTTCATTTTGCCTTTGCGAATACTAAGACACTGTTAAATTGGACCTAAAAATGGAGGAATTTTTATTATCCGAGGTCCAAAGAGGTTTAAAAGAGCCCGTAAAAATTTAAAGGCAATAAAAAGAAATTCATGCCAAATTATGGGCCATTTAGGTTTTTGCACCAATTCTCCAAAGTTTGAGAATTTAGATTACCTCTAAAAGAAAATATATACGAGGGAGTTTGGTTGGAGAATTTAAAATGGTTTTGCACGTCCTGGAAATGCTTGAAAATGCGCTACATAGTTTTGGACGTTATTGGGGTGAAAATCATTTTGACTTTGATTTGTTGATTTGCATAAGATGATGTCATCTAAATTCAACAATCTTTACACCTAATGATACTTTTGATGTTCATTCGTTTGGAGTACATATATGCATCGTGCACATATGATTGGTTGAGTTGATTTACCTATCGAATGTTTGCACACCCATTCATTCCATTTCCATGACTTGGTTGTTTGAGTCTAAATCCATGGTGTGATTTTTGTAGCATATTTTTTTAAATGTATCTTATCTTTGTATAAAAAGTTAAAAAATCAAAAATAGTTTGTGCATTTGTTTCTGAGCATCTCCTTGCAAGAGCACGTTTACCATATTGTTTGATGCCCTGTTTTGTGTACCGTGACACCCCGAATTTGCTTATTTGATTCATTATTCTCATATGTCTATTTGGGTACATCATAAAAAGGGGGAGAAAGAATTATCATTTTATGGGGGAGTTTGAATTTTGGGGGAGTTTTTGAGATTTAGCTTATGCTTTTATCATAAACTGCTATCTATGTTTATCTCATTTCAAACTCGATATGTCACGTGGTATTTGCTTTGTCTCATGTGTGTAGGTATGAAGATTAAAGATCAATATGTTGCACACCCTGATGAGAAAAGCTTTTAGATTTGATGATTGTTGAAGATTAAATACCAAACGATGAGGTCTTATTCATTTGTGTCTTTCCGGTTTTGGGTTGAAGGAAGGGTAGATTTGTATAGGCAATTTGATATTTGATAATTCGGATATTTTTATGTTTGTACCGGCATAGACATAAGGGAGATTTGTAAGGACATTTTGTCCATTATTTCTGTGTATGTCATAAGCCGTTACATCGTTGAAGAAATTCAAGATCACATCGTCATCAATGGATCCAAATATCAAAGAATTCAAGGAATCAGTTTTCTGGTCAGCCGGACCGGTCCGCCTGTTTTAAAAAGGAACCAATCCGCACCGGAATGATTCGCCAATTTAGAAAATGAACCGATCCGCCTCCAAACCGGACCGATCCACTTTGCACCAGTAAACCCCAGATCGATTGCAGATCGAAGAGGCCTTGTTCAAAAATGAACCGATCCGAGGTCGGACCGATCCACCTCCAAGCCCGACCGATCCACCTGAGATAAAATCAAACAGTTCCGTGAGTGTTTTTACCACCGACTCATATTTCTATATATATACCTATTTCGGTGGTGTATTTTTTAAGTGTTTGAGAAAACGTTTTTAAGAGTTCAAACACAACAAAACTTCATTTTTTTGATGTGCCAAACATCTTTTTTATTCACACACAAAAATCCCAATTACTTTTGTGAATCTTTTGGAAACCTAGAACATAAGCTTTGGTATTGTTCAATATTTGTGGGGAGATCTTTGGAACCGAGGGATGCGTGTCATTGCTAATGGAGTCTCTACAAAGTGTTATGGTTGTGTGTCATTGAGGAGTGATGTGATTCTTCCTTTGTTATTTGGGCTGTGAGTCCTTGGAGGGTGCTGTGTGTATTCTCTTGCTGAGTTCAAGACTGCGTGTCTTTATGGTTTGGCTGCGCGTTGATCCATTGTAGATTTGTCTATGTAATTGTAAGTTGCGATTTATATATTCATTGTGAAATAAAGGTTTTACCCAAAAGGATTTTTTTCCTGAAATCTGTGTCTCAGCATATTTTTGTGTCACATGCTTTATTTATTTATGGGTTGACACACGCACCTTAGATGCATGTTTAGGGGCTGAATTAAATAAAGGTTGATTGGAAACTTGCGAATTTAATTTAAATCAATTATCACGCACTCGCACTTTTCAAGGACACCATCATACTCGAATATCATCTCTCGAAATGAGTAATTCCATTGAAACATATCCTCTAAATGACTGTACTCACTTTCCTGTAGATGGGACCAAAGAGCCCCTTACTAAATGGTAAAATATAGGCAAACAATAGTAATATTAGCAATACACTCACTAAAGCTGTCTCACGTGCGAATCTAGTTCTTAACGAAACACTGTGAGTAGTTCGTGTCAAACAAACATACCCCATCTAGCATAGGATAAAACTCACACTTTTAATTTCCATTAGCACTGGAGGTCCAAATTCTTTCTGAACATAACACTCTCATCCATACCGATCCAAAAATTTTTACAACTACTGCCCCTGTTGGGCATCCCTCTCCTGTCCCCTAACTCGCTGCGGATAAGGTCGGTACATGTGGCCCTACTCTCCACACATAGGACACCTCTTGGTGTCATTACCCTATCTCTAGACCTATTGGCGATATCGGAATTGTCATTCTCTTGGACCTGGTAGTCTTAGCCCCCGATTGTTATCCCCGTTATTCTTTTAGCTTGGTGGTCATGTGTAACACTATTGTCCCTAACGATCCTACTTGAATCCATCATCACTCAGTAGGAATTTCCATTGATCTATATCATTTAAAGGGGTCCATACTGATTATTCCCCTGAGGTCCTCACTATCACCAATCACCTTCAGTCATTCCCTTTCGGCTTAGCTCTTCAACTCTCTTAACTCCCTTCGCATGGAAACATTGATATAACCATCATCAAAGTGTGTCATTCAATCCATGTGTATATGTCGTCCAAGACTAATTCCCCAAAAATACTAGGAACGCCTACTCGTGAGTCCATCATCACATTTAAGAACCTTTCTCTCCACTACCTACCTCCCCGGGTATGAAGTTCACTTAGATAAATCAATTCTTCATCATAATTTGCCTCTGTTCGTCCCTACTACAAAAAGTCCAGAAACTTCCTTCGCATCCCCGTCTGAACAACAGATGAAAAAACTTGTGGTTAAGCTGCGCCCAAAATTTCTCGATTAATTTCTTATCTACTTCCTTATATGTCATGACTATCTCTTACCATGGAAGCACTGCTCCTACGAGCAAAATTTAAACCAAAATTTAAATCCTGAGTGTCACTACACTCCACTATAAGTAATTACCTTTGGATTATCTCCTTCTGTTGGCCCATCAAACTTCATCTCTTACCGTATCCTTATAGATGGCTCGTCAAAAAAGCTCCTCAGACTTCCCCCTTTACCAAGTACGCTGTGTGAGTCTAAATTTGTACCTCTGTTATCTATGACAGTGCTTCGGGAAACTACTACTCCCAAGAAATTATCCTATTCTCATATGTTTGAACCATAATCATGATGACTTTTATTGTGATCACCGTTCGTAAAATACTTTATGGCTTATTCCAAGCCTCTCCTCCTGCAGTATTTCTAACGGCCTTTCTTAGTCACCCAGTATTGTTTGGTTCACAAAAACTAATTGAACTCATATATGATGCGTGTTAACTATTCTTAGTAACAGGAGAACTTAAACATGCGTAGGAAGATGAATACAAAAATCCTATAATAGGTCTCTTTATCAAAGAACACTACGATGAGACTAAAGTAAAGATGCACAGATCCTAAGGACACTAGAACCTGATGCCCTGATACTAGCTGTGACACCCCGCCTATTCTAATCCTGGGTGATAAGTCCATTATTAAATTAAACATAAATCATTAATGGTGTAATACTTAGAATCACTGTCGAATTTCAAATTAATTACTAATACCCTAATATCCCATTGTCAAAATTTTAATCTTACTTATTATCCTCCAATAAATAAATCAGAAAAATATATCATTCATCATTTCCATGCACATAATAATGAATAATATGATAATGACATAAGTAAATAACCGAGTCTCGAATAACACTCCAGAGAAAATCTAAATATATTCATCCGCGAGCAAAGTCTAAATCAGTACTGGAAATAAACTAAAATACAAAGTCTTTGAAGATTATAATCCAACTATGATTGAGCGACATGCCCGACTGAGATAGATGAAGATAGATATGAACTCAATAAAAATGGAGGCATCTAATAGCAAGATCCAACAACCTCTATAAGAGATGCAACATGTCAAATGGGTAACTCCTATGCCTGGCGTCCCTATGGTTGGGAACCTAAAATGGTTTTTACAAAAAGGATTTAAAATGGGTCAGAGCCCCAGTAAAGTTTGAAAAAGTTTGGCAAGTGTTTAAAATGAGAAAAGATAATATATTAAATACATGTTAGCACCGCGTGCCCTCACTTTATATCCGCACCCAACAACTAATGTGAACGCCTGATGTACTACTCAAACCCACTTATTTATGCTAGCCGCCTAACTAGTTTGGCTTACATCCATTCACATCTAATCAATTATAGTGCCCACCCGTATGACACATACAATACGTTACTACACTTTCCCAATTATTTATACTCATTAGGAATTTCTACTACATGATATAGTTATCGTATGCTTTGGTTAATTTAGATATCACTATCTATCAATTACTTATTTAGTTCTCATACACTTGACTAATTTATATATCACAATCTATCTTATCTACTAACATACTCGTAGAAGAATCAATCACATGTACATATATACATCAATATTACCATATATACATATACAACACCCTTAGGTGGAGACTTACGGTGTGGTCATACTCTGCTATCAAGTCCCGGTACATCACATACTATATAAGGACATTGGCTAGGATTGTCTCCCTCGAACCAAAAATTAAATCACACAATATTGGAGGCGAACATAGTTGATGATGCTGGAAATAGCACCACCAGTCAAGGTGTTTGCAAGCTCAAACTAATGATAACAATGGTAGCAAAAGAGTATACTGAATATAAGAGACTGAGGTGAGGAGAATAGGATGAACACTTGAATGTAAGTGGTTCAACCAATCAGGCCTACGTCCACTGTGCAAGTGTGTGATTAATATCACTGTATGAGGGCTCTAATGGACATAGATACAAACTCTCAAGCTTTCTCTCTCTACTATGTAATTGAATAGAGTTTCAGCTAGGGTTATTAATCTTTAATCCTTTGCAAGGTAGAGGATGACCTCTATATATAGTACTTGGGGGTGTAATGTACCCCCCATGCATGCAATGAGCATGTGTGTGTTGATCTAGCCAATATGATGAAGACATCTATCACTGTCACATGTAGATAATGATGATGAAATATTCCCCCCACATATGTGGAATGATTTGTTATAATTGATTTGTGTCCACGTGTCCTTGTCCACACATATGTCAATAAGTGCTTGGCCATCGTGCTTGGTCATGACCTCGGCCAGGGAGAAATCGAGGTTGATAAAGTCTAGATACTCATTCAATCCGAGATGGGCTATGAAGGTCTCGGCTTAAGTGAAGCCGAGGTTAGGACTCAGGGTTGGCCTGGGCCGAGGTTGAGCTGGCATGTGCCTGGAACATCGACTGATTTACTGATGAGGTTAACCTTGGTAGAAGTATGGCTTCCCACGACCTCGGCCAACACCTGGCCGAGGTTGTCATTCCCAGGTGAACTGAAGTGCTACTGACCCTTATAATACATGTAGTGTTCCCTTGATGAGGTTGGTGGTAGTGTCGGCCGGGGCCTACCTTGCTATGTCCGAGGCCTGTTATCATGGATCTAAGGCATTTCCAACCTCGATAATGTCTTGGCCGAGGCTGTAGTTTCTGAGTCGAGGTGACACTTGGGGCATATCAATCACCCCCCATCCCTTAGTTACATGTGAGAGCAGGTGACTATGGGATCTCTACACCTCCGAGGTCTTTCTTCCATGTGCTAATGTTCATTTGACACTTGTCTACTGTTGAAGTGTGGCTTGCCTAGCAAGCATGTATTGTCAACTGTCCTTTGGGGCTCCCAAGGTAATGATAGGCCTTGGGAAATGTGCCTCCATATTTAAGGGTTTAAACCCCCATTTTCCCTCCTTCTTCATTTCTCTCATTCCTGGCACGATTTGCTTTAGCAGCTTTCTCTCTCTAGAAAATCTTTGGTTCGAGGAATTTTAGTCGTTGATTCATCGTAGTCTCTTCCCCCTCTCCTAATATTTCGTCTTCAGATATCCTCCACCATTCTTTTCTCTTCATTTTACCGGTTTCCCCTTACTTTTGTGTTTTTCGGCGAATTTTGGAGATTTTCGGCGAGGTCTCCATACTTTCAAGCGAACTGTTTTTGCTCTAGGTTTGGTAGTTTGATCCTTAAATTGCTTTATTTCATTAGCCAATCTTATTTATCATTTAAAAGATCCATAAGTGTAGTGTCTGCCTCTTATGCTCAGACCCCTCTACCAACTCCTAGAGGAGTTCCCTTCTCTTAGAGAGAAGACTTTAGAGAAAATTAGGCAAATAGAAAGAGCACATGAGGAGGCTCGTAGGTCACAAGAATTCCCTCTCAGACCTATCTTTCCACCACCACTGAAGGTGATATACCCTGATCCATTGGAACCATTTAGCCAAGCAGAGGTCCCTACTGAACCCATACCGATGTCTGAGTCTTCCACATCAGACCCTATGTCTGTGGATTCCTTCTAAGAGGCCCTGGACTTCACAACTCAGCAAGACCAGGCCCCTGATCAAGCCGAGGTCTCTATTCGGTCCTCGTCCCATAAAAATTCAAGCACCTCGTCCTCTTCCTCAGAGTTTGATATTATTGAGCCGAGTGTGGCTATTCCACCCATACTTGATGCCATTCCCATATCGGCCGTCATCGGGGCTGAGTTCGCTCAAAGGTTCCCAAGTAATCCATCAATGTCTTCTCAGGCCGACGTTGAGTTAGATAATGACGATGACGATGATGTTGAAGGTGATGTCGACGTCTCTGAGGTGACCAAGATCGAGAGTACCATTACTGAGGTAGACCTCCTTTGCTTCAGATATCTATACTCCATCAGCCCCTCCATAAAGTTCAGGAGACCTCTGAGGGACGAGAGGGCCTACCACGATCGAGATGGTGAAATCTGCTTGTACGAGCAGATGTTTATGTTAGGGTTTTATCTGCCCATGCATCCCATTATTAGGTCCATCCTAGCCTACATCAACTTGTCCCCTTCCCAACTGTCACCCAATGCTTGGAGGGTAATAATTAGGGCCATCGTCTTATGGAGGGCTGTTCACCACTCAGACCTTCCAGTCCAGGTATTTGTAGGTTGTTATGTCCCCTCATCTGCCAAGAATCATCCCATATACTATCACTTGTAGCTCGAAATCCTGAGAAAAAGATGCTCCAGATAACTCAGATTTTCAACCACAACTGGAAGCCTCGATATTTCTTTACTTCAGGGCCATGGGAATTTGGACCATGTGCTCCCTCATCCCTGCTAGAGCCGAGGATGCCCCTAAGATGGGGTAAGGTCAGAATGTCTGCGAAGGCCAACCCTGGTTTGAGCCTGCAAAACCTTTAGAAGGTCAAGGACCTTCAGGACCAGGGGATGCATGGTCTTCTCGTTAAATTTGAGCATCTGATGACCCCCCACTACCTCTCTGAGCTGGTTTAGGGGAAGTCCTCTTGCCGAGTTTGGTAGGTGTTTTTTATTCGAAGTTGTACCTCTGAGTTTATGCATGTCTGTTCCTCTAACTCAGACCTTTTGATTTTGCAAAGCGTCCGAAGGATATCTCAGACGAGCTTTGGGAAATGGCTGCACTAAGTTTAACGAATCTCATGAAGAAGGATGGTCTGAATGCTCCTCCTCCAGCTCCTTCAACCTCTAAGCCTCAAGCCACTAAGAAGAGAACTTATACCGAACATGCCCCTGAAGATCAGAGGCAGACTAAAAAAGGCAGGGATTCTGCCATCCCCATATCCTCTGCAGACGCTTTGGAAGCTCGTATAGAGAAATTAAAGATCAATGACAGCATCATAGGCCACAGTCTGCAGGCTCTGGATGCTATCAACTCTGCCATAATCGAGGTAGACAAACGTTTTTATCATTCCATGGACACACCCCTGCTAGTTGAGTTCGGCCTCTACAACTCCATTAAGGTATGACTTCATATTTCTTTATAGTTTCCAAGTGTAACCTCTGATTTTATTTTAAACTTATTCACACGATCATATGTTTTGCATGGTCTGGCTGCAATGCATCATCTCTCCAACTGGACTCTGAGGAAATTACCCCTCATCCAGAAGGGTCAATAGGCCGAGAAGGTACAAAGCACTTTGAATGCCGAAATAGACCGCTTGAAGTATGAGATTAAAGAGTCTGAGAAGAAGGTGTAGGGGTTAGAGAAGGAGAACTCCAAGCTCAAGAAGGACCATGCTATCTCTCTGAAGGCAAATGACAATGTCCTTCAGCAGAAGGTCAACTCTGCCGTGAAGGCTGCTCTTGAAGACGCCTCTGAGGGTATACTTGCTGATTATAAAGCCTCAGATGAGTTTATGAGCTTCGACTTTGAGTACCTTGAAAGAGGTATCAAAGCTACTATCAAATGGGCGGTTGTCAAGGAGAAGGAGGCTGGAAGTTTGAAGGCCTCTGATTTCAAAGGCCTCGGCTTTGCTAACCCTTAGCTTGCCTAGTCCCTTAAGGAGGTTGAAGAGGAGGTTGCTGCGCCTGCAGAGATTGCCATGCTGGACAGTACGGATCTAGGAGCTGACCACATAGGAGATGGGGCCGAGGTGACAAACATTTCCAAAGAAAATCAGGCCGAGGATGCCAGCACTCTTCCTTCTAATCCCTAGGCTTAATTGTGAAGCTTTATTTTATAACCCTCGACAGATTGTAATCTCTGAAGAACATATGAATATTGTATCTTTGTATTTTTACAATTGGAATGGCAACCTATGAGGAGGGTTTTTCACTTCGTTTGTATGTTGAATGCTTCTTTGTCATATGATGTTTT
Source organism: Sambucus nigra (assembly GCA_949130495.1). Lineage (NCBI taxonomy): Eukaryota > Viridiplantae > Streptophyta > Magnoliopsida > Dipsacales > Adoxaceae > Sambucus > Sambucus nigra. The sequence continues at coordinate 445,623,105 of OX422222.1, read as the reverse complement.
AACTCTGAAGTCTTGTTGCAATGATGTCTGTTTAAACTCAATCAATAGTCTTACCTCAGTCCCTGTCACCACAGTGGTGTTATAAGGTCTGAGATCATCAACTAGGAGGTCACTTTCATAATTAATCTCACCAAATTAATGATGTTAAGGGTCTGAGGTCATCCAAGTATGGTGTCTGGCCTCAGACCTTGTCACCGCTGAATGATGTTATAAGGGTCTGAGGTCATCACCTAAGATGTTATCCTCATAATTAATCTCACCAAATTAATGATGTTAAGGGTCTGAGGTCATCTGATTATGGTGTCTGACCTCAGACCTTGTCACCACTGAATGATGTTATAAGGGTCTGAGGTCATCTAATTATGGTGTCTGACCTCGGACCTTGTCACCACTGAATGATGTTATAAGGGTATGAGGTCATCACCTAAGATGTTATCCTCATAATTAATCTCACCAAATTAATGATGTTAAGGGTCCGAGGTCATCTAATTATGGTGTCTGACCTCAGACCTTGTCACTACTGAATGATGTTATAAGGGTCTGAGGTCATCTAATTATGGTGTCTGACCTTAGACCTTGTCACCACTGAATGATGTTATAAGGGTCTGAGGTCATCACCTAAGATGTTATCCTCATAATTAATCTCACCAAATTTATGATGTTAAGGGTCTTAGGTCATCTGATTATGGTGTTTGACCTCAGACCTTATCACCACTGAATGATGTTATAAGGGTCTGAGGTCATCACCTAAGATGTTATCCTCATAATTAATCTCACCAAATTAATGATGTTAAGGGTCTGAGGTCATCCAATTATGGTGTCTGACCTCAGACCTTATCACCACTGAATGATGTTATAAGGGTCTGAGGTCATCTAATTATGGTGTCTGACCTCAGACCTTGTCACCACTGAATGATGTTATAAGGGTCTGAGGTCATCTAATTATGGTGTCTGACCTCAGACCTTGTCACCACTGAATGATGTTATAAGGGTCAGAGGTCATCACCTAAGATGTTATCCTCATAATTAATCTCACCATATTAATGATGTTAAGGGTCCGAGGTCATCTGATTATGGTTTTTAACCTCAGACCTTGTCACCACTGAATGATGTTATAAGGGTCAGAGGTCATCACCTAAGATGTTATCCTCATAATTAATCTCACCAAATTAATGATGTTAAGGGTCTGAGGTCATCCAATTATGATGTCTAACCTCAGACCTTATCACCACTGAATGATGTTATAAGGGTCTGAGGTCATCTAATTATGGTGTCTGACCTCAGACCTTGTCACCACTGAATGATGTTATAAGGGCTGAGGTCATCACCTAAGATGTTATCCTCATAATTTCTGACATTAGAGCACAATGAAGCAAGAACCGTTATGGAAACTGATCTTTCATTAATAACCTCTTCATAATAAGATGGTACATTTACATAAACTTTTTGCAACATCATATGTAAAACTTCTTTAGGTGATCATCATTCCATGGGTTAGCGAAAGGTTCCCCTTCTAAGTTTTCTAGCCTGTAGGTGCCAAGCACAACCTCTTCTGTCACTTTATGGGGACCATGCCAGTTTGGGTGGAGCTTGTTTGTTTTCTGTAAAGTCTTCTTCAGCACTAGGTCTCCCATGGTGATGGGTCTTAACTTTACCCTCTGATTGTAGAATTTCGCTGGTCTTTGCTGGTAAGCTTCTTATTTGATCTCTGCGTCTTCTCTTCTTTCTTCAATCAGATCTAGGTCTAGTCTCCTCTCTTCCCTATTTTTATCAGGGTCATAGGTCTGAACCCTATGAGTTGGGAGTCCCACTTCTGTTGGTATGATGTCCTCTGATCCATGTGCTAGCGTGAACGTGGTTTCTCTTGTTGGTGTCCTTATCGTGGTTCTATAGGCCCATAACACAGCTTAAACCTCCTCAGTCCATCTTCCCTTTGCTTCTTCTAACCTCATCTTGATTCCATCGAGGATTATTCTGTTCGTGACCTCGGTCTGACCGTTTGCCTGAGGTCGGCCAGGAGATGAGAAGAACTGTTTTATCCCAACTCTTACGTAATACTTCTCTAAAGAGAAGTTCTTGAATTGGGTCCCATTGTCTGAGATGAGAGTGTTTGGGAGGCCGTGTCTGCATATGATGTTCCTCCAAATAAATTGGAAGATCTTTTGTTCTGTGATCATTATCATCGGCTCTGCCTCCACTCACTTTGAGAAGTAGTCAATGTAAACTATCAGGAACCGATAACTGTTGGCGGCTCCCGGTAGAGGTCCCACTAAGTAAATCCCTCATACTGCAAATGGACATGGAGAGGTGATTGACGTCATAGGTTGATGAGGTTGATGGGGAATAATGGTGAATTTTTAACATTTATCACACCTCTTCACGTAAGCTGCAGCATCTTTGGCCAAGGTTGGCCACCAGTATCCCTATGTGATGATTCTCTTGGCCAAGGGTCTTCCTCCTATGTGACTGGAGAAAGAACCCTCATGAACCTCCTGTAAGACCCGGGGAACTTCGATGGGATGCACACATCTGAGGAGAGGCAACAGGAATCCCTTCTTGTACAGGGCGTCTCCCACTATCGAGAACTTGGCAGCCCAATATCTCAATTTCCTCCTCTTTAGATTGGATTCGGATAGCTCTTCCTCTCTGATATATCTGACGAGGGGTTCCATCCATGAGTCTCCTAGGTTCAAATTGAGACAAGGTTTACATACCTCTTCGTCCTCAATGGTCGCTTTTCCTCAGACCTCGACTGGAACTGTTCTTCTGATGTCGATCTTCGTAGCCGAAGACAACCTTGCCAGTACATTTGCGTGGCTGTTATTCTGCCGAGGTACTCTCTTTAGTTTTATCTCTTCGAAATATTCTAACAACGTTTTCACCTTCTTAAGATACTTTTCCATCCTCTCATCTTTCGCTTCATAGACTCCTAATACTTTATTGACAACTAACCTTGAGTCGCTGTACACCCATATTCTTTGTCAATAAGAGGCCTGCTATCATGGCTTCATATTCTGACTCGTTGTTAGATGCTTTAAAGTTGAACCTCAAAGCGTATTAAATGTTGGCTCCATCTAGAGCTGAAAGTATCAACCCTGCACCGCTTCCACTGTCACAGGAAGAACCATCAACGAAGATGCTCCAAATGTCTTTATCCGATGAGAAGTCCCCTTCAGACATGATTCCTTATTTGAACAGGTATCGATCCTCCTCGTTCTCCGCTACTCTGCTCCTAATCTTGTTGGATGCTACCTCTTCCTGGTTTCGGAAGACGTTTGGTGTCGTCTCTTCCTGGTCTCTGAAGACACCGCTGTTTGTCCCTCCAGCACCCTCTAGGTTATTCTCTGCCTCAACCTCTTCCCATGTGAACTCAGCAACAAAGTCTGTGAGGGCCTGCCCCTTGATGGCTATCCTAGGTTGGTAGGTAAGGTCATACTCTTCCAACTCAATGGCCCAAGTCATCAATCTTCCAGACTTCTTAGGTTTATGTAGGACCTGTCTTAGTGGGGAGTCGATGAGGACAACCATGGAATGGGCTTGGAAGTAGGGCTTCATCTTCCTTGAAGCATGTATCAGGGCGTAGGCTAGCTTTTCTATACGAGGATAGTTTTGTTCGGACCCTTGAAGGGCTTTACTGTTGAAATACACAGGCCTTTGGATTCCAACGTCTTCTCGTTCTATGGCTGTACTGATAGCCGATTCAGAGACTGCTGTGATAACCCGCTCCAAATAATAACGGGTGGCCAGCCCTATACTACATAAATTAGGTATCTCAGATGGTACAGTCTCAACATCAACAACTAAACACTATAATATAAGGCTAACTACCCGAAATCATAAAGTGCGAATTGCCAAAAATTTAAACCTTTTATTTTTAACAACAACAACAAAACCAATAATGCACACAACCAACAATATACATCTAACTATGATGTGAAATGTGCATGCTCCAATAATAAAAGAGTACAATACATTGTACAAAGAAAATCTCAATAATGAAATACCCGAATATGCTGTCGGGCAACAGATAATACAATAATCTGATAAATAAAATATGAAAGTGTTAATCTACAACACTTGAATACTAACTCAATACAACTGAATCCTAATCTAGATGTACAATAGTTAGGAATCGACTAAAGCAAAGTGTCGTAACAGTCCGCTATTGCCACAGCTCCACAAATCCTGAATGGAGGAATATCAAAGGCGTCCTTGCAGAGGAACACCTGAAGTAATACAATATATACATAGAGGAGGAAAATATAAACGGGTCAGAGCCCGAGTTTTGAAAAACAGTTTATAGCAAGTGTATTAAATGCATAATAATTATAAATGCATTATTACATGATTTAGTTGGAATCGAACACTCCATAAAAATTCAACTCACTTCTCATCTAAAGCGCACACTAAACGTATGCATGTGATCTCCAAAAGGATGACCGATTCTAAATAGGTAAGAGGATCCTAACTTAAACCCAAAAGGAGTATTTAAGCAAAATCATCTACCCTATCTCCCAATGCATTCGTTCCCATAATTTATAAGTCATATACATTAACTTTAATGTAATAGTTATAGTTATCTTTATAATGTTCATTTGTTGAACATATAAAGTTATATGATCCAATCATGCCCACATCATCACAACACATCAAAAATCTCATTTACTAAAATTTTGTATTCTAGGGATGCCTTTATAAGGCATGAAACCATATATATAATTATTATAGATGAGTTATTAGCATCAAGAGTTAAGGACTAAACTCCTCCCGATTCTCAACACGGTACTGCGTTTCGTGCGTGGGACGTCTCGCCGAAGCGAAATCCAAACAAGGAACCCTCCCGTTACACTACTCCTGACCGTATCGATCCTCGGGGCTCATTATGCCCTCAATGCAAGATGCATGTAACCCAAATGATTATTATCCAATTTTAATTAATTAATATTCCCAATTCTCAACAGTAGACAGTGTTTCATGCGTGGGACGTCTCGCCGAAGCGAAATCCAAACAAGGAACCCCCCCGTTACACTACTCCTGGCACTGTCGATTGTCGGGATAGGTGAAATATATTTATATATATATATATATATATAATTATGAGCATTAAGGACTAAACTTATCCCCAAGTTCCAACATTACACTGCGGTTCGTGCGTGGGACGTCTCGCCGAAGCGAAATCCAAACAAGGAACCCCCCGATACACTAATCCTGGAATTTTAGGTCGTTGAGGTCCATTATGCCCTTGACACCCATATACAAACACAAGCAATAATAACCATCCAACCGAGCTATAACTCGAAGGACACAGGCTCACATGCTATCATCTTCCAACAACCCATATACGTAGCAAACTGGGGCCACCTAGTGGGGTTCAACGACACCCACCTCGTGATCTACTCACGCACACGACGTCCGAGAAGCGGTCATAGTTCCTAACCGTCAAGTGAGAACGTCACATACCCCCGACCTCTCACCCCCAAAATAATTATATATATATATATATATATATATATATATATTATAAATGTCATTTGCTGACCACAAAGGACGACTATGACCTGGGGAATATCCACATCCTGCTTTTCTAGTCAGAATGCTCACCCTCTACGCACGAAACTTCCCAATGATAGCAAGGAGGGGGTATGCTTAACATGTATATACACCATCATATATGGTATACATACATCCCACATAATAAAGATATACCATTTTATAAGGTATACCTGCAACAACATATTTATTAGCATTATACGCTCTTAGGCGTAATTTGATTAACATCATTGTTTAGTATATCCCTCTCTTGATACACTAACCGTCAATACTCACACATTTACCCGCACTTAGTATATACTATACCAATTCTCGCTTAAATCTCTCATGTCGCTTCTAGTATGAATTGTCTTTCAATTCTATTTAAGTTAAGGATATTCTATATCTTATTGCACCTCAATTAACATTTCTCATTGTGTGAGATATCTCCCAAATCAATCATCAATAAGGATATTTCTATATCCATATGAACATCAAATAGCATTTATTATTCTCCATTCATAATAGGGTTCAATTAATTTTATGAACCTTTTTAAAGTTATCCCATTTGGGATTTGGATCCTAAGATCCGGTATCTCTAAATTATTCACATTCTTTCCTATGAATTGAATTTATTATCTCCAAGTATAACCTCCCGATCAAGGTGGGCTTCCCCACTTAGAATAAACCATAATATCCAATCGGTATTCCTCAAATTTAGTCAATATGACTCCAATAATTTCCTATAAGGGAAACTATCTAAAAGTCTCCAAAACATACTCCAAATAACTCCCATAAAAGTTCCCAATCGATAAGTTTAGACGAAACGGGATGAAATTCTTCCTAGAAAAACATCTCCAAAATCCCCTATTTTTGAATCGATTCGGCCCATCCGAATCGATTCGGCTCCCAAAAGCGAATCGATTCGGTCCAAAGGACCTGGGAGTCTGCTACATACCGAATCGATTCGCAAGGGGCGAATAGATTCGTCCCTAAAGACCTGAGCACTCTGCAACACACCGAATCGATTCGGTAGGGGCGAATCGATTCGGCAAGTGCAGCAAGCTACGAAATGGGTTGTTTTCTTCTTAACCCAAAATACCCAAAAATCATTTTAATCATCCTCCAACTATTTTGATCCAACCCAATCACAAATATAACATTAATATTCATTCTAGAATACTTATAAACTAATTTCTAACCTTAAATCCATTTATATACTACAAATCTAAGGTTTTTCCCAAAAGTTAGGTTTTAACAATTTAAACCTAAAACCCAAAATTTAATCCACAAATCATGCAATAATTGGTCCACAACAATTATTTAACAAGTTTAATCACTTGCCTCGGGTTCGTAGGGTCTGAATCCGCCTTAAAATCGCGTATTGGCCCGAAAATCCTCTTTTTCTTTCCTTTCTCCTTCCCTTTCTTCTCTCTTTCTCTCTTTCTTTCTTTCTTTCTTCTATTTCTCTTTCTCTCTTCGGAGAATTAAATCTCCCGTAGGCTTAATAAGCCTAAATCCCAAAATGCACATCTTTAAATGATAATACACACTTTAAATGACTCGGTGACTTTAATTCGAGTCAAACGGTCCTAATTTATTTCGAAACCCAAATAGACCCCAAGTACAGTCATTTCGACTTTCTCGACCCTTCCGGACACAATGGTACCCTCAGAATTTCCATTCGAGAAACTTTCTAACAACTCTAAAATTTTGACCTCAATTGCCAATTTGATTATTCTCTAATAAAATATTATTTATTTCTCCCAAAATAAAATAATTACTGTCCCGAAAGTCTTGGGTTGTTACAACTTCTAGATACACATATAATTTCTCTCTTGCTACAGGCCGGGATAGCAATAAGGGAGATCCCAAGTAAGACTTGAGCTGGTTGAAAGCTTTTTCGCACTCTTCATCCCACTGGAAGGCCTTTCTAAGCACTTTAAAGAATGGAAGACACTTTTCCGTTGCCCTGGAAACAAATCTGTTGAGTGCAGCCACTCTTTCGGTGAGCCTTTGAACATCCTTGATACTTTTTGGTGTCTTCATGTCAAGTAAAGCCTTGATTTTCTCAGGATTTGCTTTGATTCCTCTCTGATTGACGATAAATCCAAGGAACTTCCCAGCTCCAACTCCGAAGACACACTTCTCGGGGTTGAGTTTTATTCTATATAAGTCCATAGTATCGAAGGTCTTTTCGAGGTCTGCCACATGAGTGAAAGCTTTTAAGCTCTTCGTTAGCATATCGTCTACATACACCTCCATAGTCTTGCCTATTTTATCTTCGAATATCTTATTCACAAGATGCTGGTACGTTGCCCCTGCATTTTTCAGACCGAAGGGCATCACTTTGTAACAGTACGTCCCTTTGTAGGTAATGAAGGCTATCTTCTCTGAGTCTTCCGCATCCATTAAGATCTGGTTGTAGCCTGAATACGCGTCCATGAAGTTCATGAGCTCATGTCCTGCAGTAGAATCCACCATATGATATATCCGAGGTAAGGGATAGCTGTCTTTTGGGCAAGACCTATTCAGGTCAGTGAAATCAACACACACGCTCCACTTCCCATTGGCTTTGGGAACGATGACTGCATTCGATAACCACTCCAGATATATGACTTCTCTTATAAACTCAGCCTCTTCTAATTTTTTAACCTCTTCCCGGATGACGTTGTACTTCTCCCTGGAGTAAACTCTTCGTCTTTATTTGATATGCCTGACATCTTTGGTCACGTTGATCTTGTGACTCATAACCTCAGGGTCGATGCCGGGCATGTCCGCGTGACTCCAAGCGAAGACACTCTGCCTCTTCCTTAGGAAGTTTATCATCTCTTCCTTAATTTATGTCTTTAGGGATTTACCGACCTGGATGGTTTTTTCTGGTTTGTCCTCATTGAGGACGATGGATTCTACCTCTTTCGCGGCCTCTCCCTTCTTCAACTTTGTTTCATCTCTTGGGTCCAATGTATCAATGCTATAGGTGGTGGTTACCCTCTTATAGGCCTCTCTCTCTTTGACCGAGTTGAAGTAACATTCTCGCATTATGGTCTCGTCACCTTGCACTTCCCCTACCCCATAGGGGGTCGGGAATTTTAGCATCTGGTGGACTATCGATGGCACAGCTTCTAACTTCTTAAGGTCCACTCTTCCTATGATGAGGTTATAGGCCGAGAAGACGTTCTCGTCCATTATGAAAAAAATTATCTTCCTGGTCAACCTCTTTGGCCACTCGTCTCCCATCCGCACGTCCATCTCACATATGCCCAATGGGCGGACCTTTTTTCCGCTGAATCCCATCAAAGGATGATGATAGGGTACCAGCCTAGCTCTGCTAATACCTAGGCTCTTGAAGCAAGGCCAAAACATCACGTCTGCTGAACTCCCCCCCTCCACGAGGATCCTCTGCACCTCTCACCCATGCACCCTTGTTGTTATTACTAAAGGGTCATCTTGGGGGGCTAAGATACATTTGAAGTCGAGTCGGGAGAACCCAACTATAAGGGTGTCCATGTCCACCTTCTTTCTCTTCTGCACTATATCGAAAGATGTTAGGTTTATAACTTCAAGCTTGGCCACTGACTTGGCCTCTGCCACGTGAGCTTTCCTGTCATCCACTTCAGAGCCACCTCCCGTGAGTCCTCTGCATATGGTGTCAACAACAAAGGAGATCATGCCAAGCCTCTTCACCGGGGTGTTGTCATCTTTCGGTGAAAGGTCCGAATTGTCTTCATCACCACCTTCTGAATCATTGTCTCTTCTAGCTGGGGCATTATCACCTTCTGTCATTTCTTCTCTTCTTAGGGTCATCTCTTCCCCCTTTAGGAGCCTTACCGTCCACATACTTCCTCAATTTTCTGTATTTTAACATCTTTTCAATCTCATCCTTCAAGGAGAAGCATCTATCTGTAACGTGGCCATGGTCCTAGTGGAACTCACACCATAAGTTTTTATTCCTCTTATACGGTGGGGCCTTCAGAGTCCCTGGCCATCTTAGAGTACTGTCTTTCTTGATCTCATTGAGGATATGCTCACAGCTCACAGTTAGAGGAGTATAGTGAGCTAACTTGTCATCATCTGACCTCTTTTTTCCATCTTTCTTTCTTTGGGACTTCTCGCCACTACCGCGGTTCTCGTCCTCATACTTGGCGGCCATTGCCTCTTCGGCATTCAAGACTTTCCCCACAGTTGCCAGTAGCTCTGCCATAGACCTGGGAGGGTCTTCCGTAAGTTTCCACAATAACTTTCCTTTCTGAAGACCTCCTATGAGGGCGGTCATGGCAATATTCTCTTCGTAGTCCTCAACCTCAAGTTTCTCTTTGTTGAACCTGGTGATGTAGTCTCTTAGGCTCTCATCCTTGCCTTGCTTGACATACAGTAGGTGAGTGGTCTTCTTTTGAGGTCTTACCCTAAAGCAGAAGTTGTGGATGAATTGTTCGGCCAAGCCCTTGAAGTTCTCAATTGAGTTCTTCGGAAGACAAGTAAAACAGTTGTGTGCTGCTCCTGTCAAGGTCCCAGAGAAGGCCCTACACTTCATCTCATCAGGTATTAAGTAGATGTCCGTCGCTGACTGATATATCTCAATATGGTGTACAGGGTTGGTTCTACCATCATACTTGGGAGACACCACCGGTGGTTTGAACTTAACAGGGGTCAGGAAGCTCACTATTTTAGCCACGAATGGAGAGCCCTCTGAGTAACCCCTTTGCAATGGGTCCCTGCTCTTGATGAGGTCTCCTATCTTCTCCTCAAGGCGTTGTATAGAGTCATTCCATGGTCTCCTACCATCGGCCTAGCCGAGGTTGTCCCCAGCCACCTCCATGGGATGGACTGAGGGTTCCCCTGCCGCAGCACAACATCGACTGTTGACCTCTTCCTGGTCTCTTCCCCTTCGTTCATGGGGCCGGCCTTGGTCCTACCGACCTTCTTTGGCTCCTTTTTGAGAGCCGGCTGCACTTCTCGACCTTGATAACCTCTGTCTTAGGTCATTCATTGGGACCAACCTCTCAAAGGCTGACCCTCTACTCAATTGATTAAAAGCTGATCCTCTCTGCTGGGCCTCTTCACCTCTTTGATCGACACAACCTCGGCTCTGCTGAAGAGGATGTACCGTATTATTTGAAACCTCATATGGCTCCTAACAATCTTTCGGGACCTCTTTCACCTCTATATCGTCATACCTATCCTCTGTGCAATGGTTTCCCTGCCTCCCCAGGCGTAAGTGCCTAGGGTCAGCAATGTCCCTCCTCCACTAGGGTGCAGGTTGGTCCTTCATTGGTGCCTGGGGTGGTCCCCTGGCATCAGGATGAGGCTGGACAGCCGCCGGAGTGATCATCTCCAGTGAAACTCCAGGTGGCCTCATCATAGTTTGGCTGAGCTATGAAAACTTCTCCTACATAGCTTGTTGTGTTGCAGCCAAAGACCTCAAGGCTGCGACCAACTCCACCATTTTGGATTGGGGCGGTGCCTGGATGGAACTAGTTCCTTCTGCTCCAGGCAGCGGAAGAGGCGATTATAACTTTGGTGCCACGTGTAAGAAAATAAGATCTTGAGTAGTAGGTGATCTTAATACCTTTAAGGGCCTCTTTCAATGGTGAAACAACTCCACTTAACGGGTGGTATCTAGTTCACCACCGGAGTCTCCGGTGAGGTTAAGCTGAAGAAGAGGAAGAGACAACTTCTCGTTCCCACAGACGGCGCCAAAATGATGATGCTGGAAATAACACCACCAGTCAAGGTGTTTGCAATCTCAAACTAATGATAACAATGGCAGCACAAGAGTATACTAAATATAAGAGACTGAGGTGAGGAGAAGAGGATGAACACTTGAATGTAAGTGGTTCAACCAATCAGGCCTACGTCCACTGTGCAAGTGTGTGATTAATATCACTGTATGAGGGCTCTAATGGACATAGATACAAACTCTTAAGCTTTCTCGATCTACTGTGTAATTGAACAGAGTTTTAGCTAGGGTTATTAATCTTCGATCCTTTGCAAGGTAGAGGATGACCTCTCTATATAGTACTTGGGGGGCGCAATGTACCCCCATGCATGCAATGAGCATGTGCGTGTTGATTTAGCCAATCTGATGAAGACATCTGTCATTGTCACATGTAGAGAATGATGATGAAATATTCCCCCCATGTGTGGGGAATGATTTGTTATAACTGATTTGTGTCCACGTGTCCTTGTCCACACATATGTCAATAAGTGCTCGGCCATCGTGCTTGGTCATGACCTCGGCCTGGGAGAAACCGAGGTTGATAAAGTCTAGCTACTCATTTAATTCGAGATGGGCTATGAAGGTCTCGACTTAAGTGAAGCCGAGGTTAGGACTCAGGGTCGGCCTGGGCTGAGGTTGAGCTGGCATGTGCCTGGAACATCGACTGATTTACTGATGAGGTTAACCTTGGTAGAAGTATGGCTTCCCGCGACCTCGGCCAACACCTGGCCGAGGTTGTCATTCCCAGGTGAACTGAAGTATTGCTGACCCTTGTGATACATGCAGTGTTCCCTTGATGAGGTTGGTGGTAGTGTCGGCCGGGGCTGACCTTGCTATGGCCGAGGCCTGTTTTCATGGATCCAAGGCATTTCCAACCTCGGTAATGTCTTGGCCGAGGCTGTAGTTTCTGAGCCGAGGTGACACTTGGGGCATATTAATAGCTCTAAGCCTTTGGGATACGCTCATACTTAACGCACCCATATGATCGGTTACACCCTCATTCACACAAGTGGTGCTTAATACCTAAGGTTTATGTCCTGAGGGACAAGTCAATACCCCCCAAAATAGGCTCATCAGAATAAGACTATCCACGACATGAAACCTCCCATGATAACAAGTAGCCTAGATATGATTACACATACAAATCAAATAATAGGTATACCCACAGCCCATGTATATATATAATGTCTTTATTGGTATGCATCTAACCCATATCATATGCCTCGTACATAGTGTAGTATCTCTCGAATATACTACGTAACGTAATAATTCTCATAGTAAATTTTTGAGAGTTTCTTAATACCTAAGTGGTTGCTAAGTGTCCCTTGCGTAAATTCAGTAGGCAATCCCACTCAAGGCCTACTGGTCTTGGTCCTGCATTCCCCTAATTTTCCATACTAAGAAGTCAATATCAGAATAAGTTTTGATTACCCGTTAAGCTAAATCAATTATTAGTTTTAATCCCTCCTCGTGCGAGCAACCTAGAGCGCAAATTAGCTTAATGGTAATTAAAATATCCCTTAATAGAATCTTACTATTAATTCAAGGGTCAACCCAAACATTTTTCGTGAATTCTATGTAAAGGGGGGGAAAACTATGCAATTCTGGGAAACCGAATCGATTCGCTTTTAGAATCGATTCGTCCAAGGAGCGATCACCTCCAAAAGGGGATGAGGATGAGGATGTGGAAATGGACGAAGAGGAGGACGAATATGATGAGGAGACAAACCCAGATTACGGACCCGATTCGAAGGGGGTTAACCATAGGATTGATGACATAGAGGCTCATTTTGACACTTTTACGAGTGATTACCAGCACGACATGAAGGGTTGGAAATTTTGGACTCGATAATCCATTTATGGTAATAACACGAAATGACACGATTAGCTTGTACAAATTGAAGAGTATCTAAAACTTATACTCAAATCAAAATTAACGTGTCTCGAAAATAACACGGCTAACCCGAATTGCCACCCTTAGACACGAGTATGATGATTAGGCTCCAGGAGGAGATGTACCAAATGTAGGTGGGATCGAGTGTCTCTCTTTGGAGCTACTTTTATTATCCATATTCCCCAAACCCCAATATGCCCAGCTCATCTAATGTGCAACCCCAGTAGCTCCCGTTGTATAGTGTTGTTTGTTGTTTCATCCTTTTTGTAGTTCTTCTTATGCTTCAGTTTTTTTATATCTTTGAAAAGAACTATGAAAATCTATCGTTTATTATCGCCTTATATTGTGAAGTTTCTTATTATTACAAAATATGAATTTTGTTCATTTGTTCCCCTTTTACGCACTCTTTTCTTTTTACATTTTTAGTCATTTTCATTGAGGACAATGCAAAAGTCTATATTGGGGGGGGGGGGGGGGATTTTAAAGTTTCACAAGTTTTCAAAATGCTAAAATATAATTGAAAAATGTCAAAAAGTCTAAAAAAATTAGATAATTTTAAAAAATTCCAATAAAATTTAAATGTTTTTGAAAAAGCCAAAATATTATTTCTTCAAAATAAATAAAAATTGGAATTAAGAATTTTCAAAAATATCACTAAAATTTTGTTTGAAGTCTCAATTTATACAAATCAAATGCAAAAAGTCGAGATTGATCAAAGACGAAAATTGAGCAAATATTGACGACTTTACGAATAAATGTCGAGATTAACAAAACACGGTGAGATTCGATATTGTAATTTTTTATGAGTAATTAAATCAGTCCAAGTTAATGGTTACCTCAACGTTTATTTCAGCATTTTAACAAGTCGTTGAAGATCTCGATTTCTTTGTTCTGATCGGTTACGAGAATGAGTGGGATGTCATCTTGAAAACGCGCTAAAAGCATCTCTAAACTAAAATTGATCTCAAGACGCATATCGTAAAATAATTAGTAATTCGGATAAATGATGTTAGGCCATCGTTTGTTTCCCCCAAATATTTGCCATAAAAAATTGTGAAAAATATCCTTTTGAAAGCCAATTTGATCCCAAAATGATATTTCTCTTCGTTTGATTAACCCAAAAACCCCAATTAGCCTGGAGTTATGAAAATCGAAACATTCATCAATTAAGTCCGTATGGTGAAATAAAAAGGGGCAAGAAAAAAAATTCAAAAAAAGTAGCAAGAAAAAAAATAGGAAAATGAGAAAAATATGAGAAAAAAGTTAGAAAAAGAAAAAATAATGAGCAAATGCCCGAACAAGTGCCAACGTATGTCATAAGTAAAATTTTCGAACTCCAAAATTCCTGACCATTCCCATTTTACCTGATATACCATAACTCGAAGAAGTCCTAACTGAGTCTAAATAACGAAACTAATTACCATGTGGACAGCTAAAACCCATAAAGATAATTAGAGAGATTAGTTAGTTCGAACAAAAAAGATGATGTTTACCATTTTCCATTGAACGTATTCGGACGATGAGATATTTTCACCATAAAAAAATTGTCTTTCCCTCTGTGTGCATGAATTTATGTTCCATAATATTTACTCCTTATATCACGCACACCGAGAGAAAATAACCACAATCTAAGAGATTTGTTTATGAGAGTATCTCGTGAGAATTGAATCAAAAAGAATTTTCGGAGAGTTACATAATTATTAATCGGTGTAAGTTAGTGGTTTAATTCCTGGCTTCGCGCACACAAACTTCAGATTGAGACACTTGAATATGAATTTATAGTGACTATTTTTGGGAAATGTAAGTTGTATAAATTTTAAATATTTTAATTTTTCTTTGAGTCAAAAAATAAATTTTGTTACTGTAGACACCACATTCTAGGACTCCCTAAGTCTATCCTTAGGTCCCTAGCACCTTCCCAATTTACCCGAAACCATAGGTCATACTCCGAGTACCGATTTAGAGGCCATCGGGCACTATCGGGCTCCAATTTAATCCCAATCAACTTAATCATCAAGGAAAAATCTCTTTGAATATTCAAAGGGCACTGAAATCCCTTTCCAATGGTCCGCCCCATGTTTAAAAGGAAATAACCATTAGAACAAACGATTCGTTTCCCCCAAAAACTGATTCGGTGACCATCGGGCGCTCCCGAACTCCGTTTGACCAAAGTCAACTCTTCAGATCGATCGAGACTGAATGAATCTTTGAAGGGAACTGAGTACCCTTTCCAAAGGTCTAACCCGTGCATAATTCTGACTTATGGTACGAACGAATGACCCGTTTTACTCCGATAGGTCACTGAGCACTTTCGGGCCCCGGTTGACCAAGGTCAACAGTTCGAACCGTGCAAAAATCTTTGGAATGTCAAAGTAAATCTCCTAACCTTTTCCAAAGGTATTCCCCATTTGTGATTCTAACTTACCGTTCAAACGAACGATTCATTTTCATCCGACGATCTCCCGTCCAAAGGACCGACGTGCGTTTCCGAGCCATATTTGACCAGAAGTCAACTCCTGGACCAAAGAATGATCTGAAGGACTCTTGAAGGTCTCTAAATTACCTTTGTAATGGTTTTTCCTATACATGACTCGGATCAACGAATTACATTCTACGATAATTTTTGCAAGAAAATCTGCACGAGACTGCTAAATTGATAGGTCCCAGACCCTACCTATCGGCAGTGTGCCAGTTGGGGTCACCTACCGATTGGCAGGACCAGGACTATGCCGATTTAAAACCCACCGACCCTATAAAATAAGGGAACGACCTCACTCCAGAGCATATATACAACTCAAATCCATCAACATCACTAATCTCAGCAACATTCTCTCAATCATTGAAGTTCCCTTATGTGAAATTTTATCCAAGTTCACATTCCCATCCCTTTCGTACCCAATTTAGCAGGATCTCATTCAATATTCATATCAAGAATCAATGGAGTTCATTAAAATCAAGGTATTTCATCAAAATCAAGGGCAAGCTCTCATTCTTCAAAGAAGGTCCAAATCCTTCCCTTATCTCTTTAAATTTCTTATTTTTGCATTGGTTATAGTAGATTCATAATCTAGTTCTTACCTTAATTCATACATATTAATCTCTACATTTTTACTAGTATATTGTACATACTTTATTTTCTACAAAAACTAAAAATCGAGAAAAAGGGTATACCCATAAATTCTGAACGAATTCGTCTTTCACACATTTTCAAAACTAAAACTCTTTTTTCCACAGACTTTTATAATAAAATCTCATTCAAATCTATGGGATAAAACCCCAACATCACGCCGTATGAGAAATACGTGAAATTTGATGCCTTTATAGGCTATGTAGGCAGTTTGGATTAAAACACGAGACTCGAGTTCAACTTTTAATTTCCAGTTTTTATAAAATCTCTATTCCTATATTTTATCATATTCTTGCATTATTATTATTATTATTATTATTATTATTATTATTATTATTATTATTATTATTATTATTATTATTATTATTATTATTATTATTATTATTATTATTATTATTATTATTATTATTATTATTTTATGATGCTAATAATAACACCACCAGATAAGGTGTTTGCAAGATCTAAATAAGAACAACAATGACAGCATAACTATATGAGAGGTAAAATAAGGAGATGAGGAAAAGAGGAGGAACACCTAAAATATAAGTGGTTCAGCCCAAATTGGCCTATGTCCACTATGTGTGTGTGTGTAATCTCACTGAAATAAGGCACTGATGGCCATGGATACAATCTCTCAAGATTTCTATCTCTACTGTGTGTTTTGACAGAATTTCATCTAGAGTTTCTTCTTTTGGGCCTTTTGCAAGGTAGAGGATGTCCTCTATATATAGTACCTATGGGGTGTAATGTACCCCCCATGCATGCAATGATCATGTGCGCGTTTACCCTAGCAAATATGAGGAATCCATCTGTCACTGTCATATGTAGAGAATGATGATGAAATATTCTCCCCACGTGTGGAGAATGATTTGCTATAACTAACTTGTGTCCACGTGTCCTTATCCAAATGTTAGCAGGTGCTCGGCTATCGTGCTTGGAGCATGACCTCGGCCTGGGAGAGGCCGAGGTTGATAAGTCTAGTTGTTCGTTCAATTTGAGATGATCCATAAAGGTCTCGGCCTAAGCTCAGCCAAGATAACAAATAGGGGTTGACTTGGGCCGAGGTTGAGCTGGCGTGTGCTTGGAGAATTAACTGATGTCTTGATGATGTTGGCCTTGGTAGAAGTAAGGCTTCTTGAGACCTCGGCCCACCCCTGGCCGAGGTTGTCATCCTCAGGTGAACTGAAGTATTGTTGACCCCTAAGATGCCTGTAGTGTCTCCTTGGAGAGGCTGGTAGTAGGGTCGTCCTGGGCCGTGTTTGCTATGGCCGAGGTCTGATGTCGCGTGTCCAAGGACTTTCCAGTGTCGGCCCTAATCTCGGTCGAGGTTGATGTCTATGAGCCGAGGTCACACTTGGGGCATATCAATCACCCCCAGCCCTTAGCTACATGTGGGAGCAGGTGACAGTGGGATCTTTACATCTCCGAGGCCCTTCTAATATGAGCTAATGTTCGTTTGACACTTGTCCAATGTTGAAGTGTGGTTTGCTTGGCAAGTGTGTGCTGTCAGCCGCCCTTTGGGGCTCCCAAGGCAACGATGGACCTTGGGAATTATGCCTGTATATTTAAGGGTTTTGAACCCTCATTCTTCCCTCCATCCTTAATTTTATCTCCTGCACGATTACATTCCAACAATTTCTCTATCTAAAGGCATTCTCTTTACAATTCCACTGCAGTGGTCCTTGGTGGTGATTTTCTCAAATTTTCTTCGCTTTCCCTTGTCGTTTCATCTTCAGGTATCTTCTTCCCTTCATTTGCCTCCACTCTCTCTGCTTTTTCCTTTCTATTTGTGTTTTTCGGCAAATTTCTGAGTTTTTCGGTGAGTCTACCATAGTTTCAGGCGAACTGTTCTTGTTAGGTTTGGGTAGTTTGATCTTTGGACTGCTTTATTTCATTAGCCAATCTTATTTATCGTTTAGAAGCTCCAAGTGTAGTGTCTGCCTCTGATGCTCAGGCCCCTCTATCAACTTCTTGAGGAGTTCCCTTCTCTCAAAGAGAAGACTTTAGAAAAAATTAGGCAAATAGAGAGAGCGCAGGAGGAGGCTCGTAGGTCATAAGAATTCCTTATTAGACCCTTCTTTCCACCACCTCTGAAGATAATATATCCTGATCCCTCAGAACCTTTTAACCAGGCAGAGGTTCCCGCCGAACCAGTACCGATGTCCGAGTCTGAGTCTTCTATCTCAGACCCCATGTCTGTGGATTCCTTCCAGGAGGCCATGGACTTTTCAACTCGGGAAGATCAGGCTCCTGATCAGGCCGAGGTCTCTAGACGGGCCTCATCCCATAATAACTCGAGCACCTCGGCCTCTTCCTCAGAGGTTGAGATTATTGAGCTGAGTATGGCCATTCCACCACCACTTGACGCCATTCCTCTGTCGGCCATCACCGGGGTTGAATTCGCTCAGAGGTTCCCAAGTAACCCATCAACGTCTGCTCCAGCCGACGTTGAGCAAGATGATGATGACATTGAGAGTGATGTCGACGTCTCTGAGGCGACCGAGATTGAGAGTACCGTTACTGAGGTAGACCTTCTCTGCTTCAGATATCTGTACTCCATTAGTCCCTCCATAAAGCTTAGGAGACCTCTGAGGGAAGATAGGGCCTACAATGGCTGAGTGTGACACCCCGACTAATTAAATACCGGGTAGCTACTCCTTTATTAAATTAATTCAAAATGCCAAGTTGGTCCAGTTAATAGCATCACTGTCGAAAACATTTTAATGATTACTAACCACCTAGTATTTAAAAAGTAAGTTGCCAAATTTTAAGTTAAGTCTGATTAACATGCAACAAGTGTAATAAAGAAATAATAACACCATTCACCATAAAGAAATAAATAGAATGACCATCGCATAACGTAAATAAAGTCTAGAGGAAAAACTCCTCACTACAAATCCCACAACTGATAAGTAAACCGAAACTAAAACAGTACATGCCAAAGTCTGAAAACTGTAATGGAAATGTAACTCTAATAGAAATGGGCAACATGCCCTACAACTGATAGATAATGAAGTTGGAATCCAAGTGAATAGAGGCGTCTACAAGAAAATCCCTGTAGCTTCCACAAACAGCTACAGCTCGTCACCTGAATGAGAATCCTATGCTTGGTGTCCTTGTGGCTGGGCACCTAAAATGGTTTTACAAAGAAAAATAGATTTGAAAAGAAAACGGGTCAGAGCCCGAATGTGGAGTTATATTTTAAAAACCTGCAAGTGCTTTAAAAACATTTAAAACATTAAATGCAAAGTACATGTTAGGACGTGCACTCACATGATATTCTCACCTCTCGTCTAACTGTGCACTCCTAACGTAAGTACCCATCTAGAATGATACAAACTACTAGCTAAGTGACAACATATCTAGCTAGACTATCATAGGTCTTACCCTTATTACTCGGTTCTATCATAATAACGCTCGTAATTAAGTAGGGGTTTAACGCAAAATCAGATGCTCAATATGCAATATATTACTATCAGCTAACTCGTTATGTTTCTCGAAACAATATTGTAATTATATTCACAACAATAACATGAAGGTTCTCATTAATTAAGTGTATATTATTCACATTGTAAATATACAATACAAGCACCCCGAGAACTAAGCTGCGGTGCACACATACTCTGCTATCCATCCCGGTACATCACGTACATAAGGATTACATATTCCGAATCTCTCAGGAATAGTTCACAGATAACAACATCACAAGTAATGGAGGTGAACACAGTCACATCACATGGGTCACGCACATACCTACGCTCCCACGATCAACGGACTTATTAATATCCCAATAAGTCTTTCTATGACCTATGTTCATCAAGGTAACCAGTCTAAATCCGGGCAACACAAGGATTAGAGGGCCCTAAGCGAACGCAAACCTCCCGTGATAGCAAGTATGGTAGGTATGTCATACACATAATACATATACCAATACTAAGTAAACACACGTCTTAGTAATCCCGTAGCTTAATCGTAGTACATATCGCATTCTCATACTAACTTATAATTATCACAATTTATACTGTTCCGGTTTATAATCATACGCGCCATAATTTACTCTCGTAGTAGTAAACACTCACGTATCAACCCAAACCGTCCATTTAATATAACTCTAGTATATAGTTTACTCCTCTTAATAACCCAAAAGTCCCAAATCCATCAATACATCATCAAAGGAATGTTAACTTTACCCTCGAACAAGTTTACGGAACTCCAAAAATCAAAACAGTCCAAAAAGGCCCAAACTGTCAACTCGTTAGAAGTCTCGTTCGAACGAGACTGTTCGAACGAGATTCCTCTGTCAACTCGTTAGAAGTCTCATTCGAACGAGGCTGTTCGAACGAGATTCCTCTGTCAACTCGTTAGAAGTCTCGTTCGAACGAGGCTGTTCGAACGAGATTCCAGTTCGTTCGAACGAATTGTACCTTCTAACGATATCTCGTTCGAACGAGATATCGAACGAAATCCCTTCTCGTTAGCAGTGACTAGTCAACTCGTTAGAAGCTCGTTCGAACGAGTTCGTTCGAACGACCTGGGTAGGGGCTTCTAACGACCTGCCAGTTTCGTCCCAGATTTTCTTAGTTACGTTTTTCATCCATTTTTACTCCTCAAATCTCTTCTAAATTCGTTCCAACAATGTATTAAGTTTTCTAATCATCCTCAAACATGCTAAGGTGATAAACTAACATCTTTTAAGGCTTTATTGCACCCTATACATCATTAAATCACAAGATTCTATATTTTTCCCCAATTTTTATAAGAGCATGAACCCTAGATCTTTATCATCATAAAATCCCCGAATTAAATCCGTTTTTGTTACAACCAACATACATTAATACCAGAATAATCATCTCTATGTAATTCTACATGCGATTTGTCCTCAATATTCAAGTTCTAAATCCAATTAACATGGGGTTTCATTCAACTTTCAAGAACAATTAAAATTCTTCAATTTCTAACATGGAAAGGACATTCTCTGAAATTAAATGGAATAAAGTCACTTGCCTTTGTTGTCTCTGAGTTTGGATGATGGCTTGATAGAGCTTTTCTACAGAATTTCTTCTCTCCAAGCTTCTTCTCCAATGGTGGCTTAAGGTGGCTAGGGTTTGATTTGGGGAACTTAGAAAACTCTTCTAATAACCTACGTAGCCTTCTAGGTTAATATGGGTAGGTTAGTGGGTTTAGTGGGTTTAATCCACATCAGATTTACATCTCTAATTTTCGTCATTTTTAATTCCTAAAAATACGAAATTACCAAAATACCCTTTATATTGCCGGTACGGCCTAAAAATACCCCGGGACCCAAACTATACCCCCGGCTAGTGTTTTCTGACTATCTCGACCCTTCTGGACGCGTTGGCGCACTCAAAATGACCATACGGATAATAGAAATAAAAATCACTTTTATAATTAACATAATATACCATGACGCGGCGGTCACACGTGTCTCAATAAAATTTCCAAATTGCCGTATATTAATCTCACGACAAATTTCATAATTCCAAATTCATATATAATCATATATGCACATAATCAAATACCAACTCGCATCTCTTTAGTATTTATAACCCGGATTAATTTCCAATTATTACGCATTTAATTAATTAATCCCAAAAATAAATATAGCCAAAAGTACGGGGTATTACATACTTCCCCCCTAATAACTGAATTTCGTCTCGAAATTCGAAACTAGAAAGTACCTGCTAAAAATAACTCTGGATAACGTTCACGCATCTCATCCTCGCGCTTCCATGTGGATTCCTCGACATTGTGATGTCGCCACTGAACACGCACTAACGGAACTATCTTTGACCGCAGTTTCCTCTCGCTTCGATCCAAAATAGCAATCGGCCCCTCCTCGTAGGAGCTATCCGGCTGGAGATCAATGTCCTCCACAACAATGTGAGAATGAGCCAAATTATCTCTAAGGTATTTCCTCAACGAGGAAATATGGAACACATCGTGAATCTGATGCAAATGCTCCGGTAGTCCAAGTCTATACGCAACCGGTCCGATCCGCTCGATAATAGGAAACGGCCCCACATACCTTGGTGCCAACTTCCCCTTCTTCCCAAAATGCATAATCCCCTTCATAGGAGATACCCTGAGCAAAACCTGGTCCCCTACTTGGAACTCCCTGAAAAATCTCTTCGCATCAGCATAACTCTTCTGCCTGTCTTGAGGTACCCGAATGCGACTCCGAATCAACTCAATCCTTACCGAAGTATCCTGAATCACTTCCGGCCCAAGCAGTTTGTTGTCCCCCACCTCTAACCAACATGCTGGGGAACGACAAGGCCTACCGTACAATGCCTCAAACGGAGCCATGCCAATAGTGAACTGATAGGAGTTGTTGTAAGCAAACTCCACCAGTGGAAGGTACTGCTCCCATCCACCCCCGAAGTCAATAATGCACATGCGTAGAATGTCCTCCAACATCTGATTTGTGCGCTCAGTCTGCCCATCAGTCTGCGGATGATACGCCGTACTCAACCGCAATTCCGTGCCCATGGCCTCCGGGAAACTCTCCCAAAACCTCGAAACAAATATCTTGTCTCTGTCAGACACGATATTTAGGGGCACACCGTGAAGTCTCACAATCTCTGAAATGAAGTGCTGGGCATACTGTCCCGTAGTGTAGTCAGTCCCTAAGGGTAAAAAGTGAGCGACCTTGGACAACCTGTCCACAATTACCCAAACGTTGGACGGCACAGAAGTTGGAGGGGCAGACCACAATAATGACATTGCCGATGTGACCAATGTCGCCCAGCTTAACCAGTCCGAAGACACCAGCATTCCCCCCTCAAACCCTTGAATTCCAATTATGAAGCTTATTTGTAACCCCTGAATATTTGTAATTTCTGAATGAACATGGTTCTTATTTTTTGAATCTTGTAACCTCTGAATATTTGTAAGCCCTGAATATGTCAATTTCTGAGGAGGATCATCTTTTTTACTTTGTTGAATACATTTCGTGATGTTTTGGCTCTGAAGCTTATGCAATGGTGTTTGCTTAAACCAAATTATTAGTCTGAGCTCAGACCTCGTCACCACTGAATGGTGTTATGAGGGTCTGAGGTCCTTAACTAAGATGTTATCCCAAGAATTAATTTCACCACATTAATGATGTTATGAGTCTAAGGTCATCCCAACATGGAGTCTGATCTCAGACCTCGTCACCACTGAATGGTGTTATGAGGGTCCGAGGTCATCACCGATTGATGTTACCCTCATTAATGAATCTCAATAAATTAATGATGTTAAAAGATCTGAGGTCGTCCCAATATGGTGTCTGAGCTCAGACCTCGTCACCACTGAATGGTGTTATGAGGATCTGAGGTCATCACCAAGGATGTTATCTCACGAAATTAATGATGTTAAGGGTCTGAGGTCATTCCAATATGGTGTCTGAGCTCAGACCTCGTCACCACTGAATGGTGTTATGAGGGTCTGAGGTCATCACCAAGGATGTTATCCTCATTAATGAGTCTCACCAAATTAATGATGTTAAGGGTCTGAGGTCATTCCAATATGGTGCCTGATCTCAGACCTCGTCACCACTGAATGGTGTTATATGGGTCTGAGGTCATCACCTTGGATGTTATCCTCATAATCAATCTCACCAAATTAATGATGTTAACGGTCTAAGGTCATCCCATTAAGGTGTCTGACCTCAGACCTTGTCACCACTGAGTGATGTTATTAGGGTCTGAGGTCATCACCTAAGATGTTATACTCATAATTAATCTCACCAAATTAATGATGTTAAGGGTCTGAGGTCATCTATGTATGGTGTCTGACCTCAGACCTTGTCACCACTGAGTGATGTTATAAGGGTCTGAGATCATCACCTAGGATGTTATCCTCATAATTAATCTCTGACATAAGTGCACAATGAAGTAGGATCGACCATGGGAACTGATCTTTTATTAATAACCTTTTCATAATAAGATGGTATATTTACATAAAACTCTTTGCAACATCATATGTAATACTTCTTTAGGTGATCAATATTCCACGAGTTAGCGAAAGGTTCCCCTTCTAGGTTTTCAAGCCTGTAGGTGCTAGGCACAACCTCTTCTGTCACTTTGAAGGGACCATGCCAGTTTGGTTGGAGCTTATTTGCTTTCTGTAAGGTATTTTTTAGAACTAAATCTCCCATCGTGATGGGTCTTGACTTCACCCTTTGGTTGTAGAATTTCGTTTCCCTCTGTTGGTAGGCTGCTTGTCTGATCTCTGCGTCTTCTCTTCTTTCTTCAATTAGATCTAGGTCTAGCCTCCTCTCTTCCCCATTTTTATCGGGGTCATAGGTATGAACCCTATGAGTTGGGAGCCCAACTTCTATTGGTATGACAGCCTCTGAACCATGTGCAAGCATGAATGGGGTTTCTCCTGTAGGTGTCCTTGCCCTGGTCCTGTAAGCCCATAACACAGCTTAGACCTATTCAGTCCATTTTCCCTTCGTATCTTCTAACCTCTTCTTGATTCCATCAAGAATTATTCTGTTCGTGACCTCGGTCTATCCGTTTGCCTGAGGTCGGTCAGGAGATGAGAAGAATTGCTTTATCCCAACTTTTAGGCAGTATTTTTCTAAAGAGGAGTTCTTGAACTTTGTCCCATTATCCGAGATGAGAGTGTTTGGGAGGTCGTATCTGCATATGATGTTCCTCTAAATAAATTGGAAGGTCTTCTGCTCTGTGATCGTTATCATCGGCTCTGCCTCCACCCACTTTGAGAAGTAGTCAATGGAAACTATCAAGAATCGATAACTGTTGGTAGCTTTTGGTAGGCATCCTACTAAATCAATCCCCCATACTGCAAATGGCCATGGAGAGGTTATTGACGTCATGGGTTGATGAGGTTGGTGAGGAATAGTGGAGAATCTTTGACATTTTTCACACTTCTTCACGTGGGCTGCAACGTCTTTTGACAAGGTTGGCCACCAGTATCCTTGTGTGATGATTCTCTTAGCCAAAGGTCTTCCCCCTATGTGACTAGAGCAGGAGCCCTCATGAATTTCCTGCAAGACCTGGGGAACTTCTGTTGGATGCACACATCTGAGGAGAGGCAACAGAAATCCCTTCTTGTATAGGACGTCTCCTACTATCGAGAACTTGACAGCCTTATATCTCAATTTTTGCCTTTCTAACTTGGATTCTGGTAGCTCCCCCTCTCTGATATATCTGACGAGGGGGTCCATCCATGATTTTCCTAGATTCAGATTGTAACATAGGTCACATACCTCTTCTTCCTCGATGGTTGCTTTTTCTAAGACCTCGATCGGAACTGTCCTTCTAACCTCTGTCTTCGTCGCCGAGGCCAACCTTGCCAATGCATCAGCGTGGCTATTACTTTTTTGAGGTACTCTCCTCAGTTTTATCTCTTCGAAATATTCTAACATCGCTCTCACCCTCTTCAGACACTTGACCATCCTTTCATCTTTGGCCTCATAGACTCCTAATACTTGATTGACTACTAACCTCGAGTCGCTGTGAAGTAGGAGTTGCTTTGCACCCAGAGTCTTTGCCAATGAGAGGACGGATGGCTTCATATTCTGACTCGTTATTAGAGGCCTTAAAGTTTAATCTCAAAGCGTATTCAATGTTAGCACCATCAGGGGCTGAAAGTATTAACCCTGCATCGCTTCCACTGTCGTAGGAAGAGCCATCAACGAAGAGGCTCTAAATGTCTGTATTCGATGAGAAGACCCCTTCCGACATGATTCCTTATTTAAAGAGGTATCGATCCTCCTCGTTCTCCACTACTCTGCTCCTGACCTTGTTGGATGAGACCTCTTCCAGATCTCGGAGGACACTTGGTGTCATCTCTTCCTGATCTCAGAAGACACCACGGCTTGTCTATTCAACACCCTCTAAGCCATTCTTTACCCCGGCCTCTTCCCATGTGAACTCAGTAACAAAGTCTGCGAGGGCTTTCCCTTTGATGATGTCCTAGGTTGGTAGGTAAGATCATATTCCCCCAACTCAATGGCCCATTTCATCACCCTCCCAGACTTCTCGAGTTTATATAGGACCTGTCTTAGCAGGGATTCGGTGAGGACTACCATGGAGTGGTCTTGAAAGTAAGGTTTCATCTTCCTTGAAGCATATATCAGGGCATAAGCCAGCTTTTCCATACGAGGATAATTTTGTTCAGACCCTTAAAGGGCCTTATTGCTGAAATTCACAGGCCTTTGGATCCCATCGTCCTCCCGAATTATGGCTGCGCTGGTGGCTGATTCGGAGACTGCCAGATAAACATACAATTTCTCTCCTGCAACAGGCCGAGACAGCAATAAGGGAGACCCCAAGGAATACTTGAGCTGGTTGAAGGCTTTTTCACACTCTTCGTCCCACTGGAAGGCCTTTCTAAGAACTTTAAAGAATGGAAGACACTTGTCCATTACCGTAGAGATAAATTTGTTGAGTGCAGTCACTCTCCTCGTGAGTCTTTGGACATCTTTGATACTCCTCGGCGTCTTCATGTCAAGCAAAGCCTTGATTTTCTCAGGGTTCGCTTCAATCCCTCTCTGGTTGACGATAAATCCCAGGAACTTCCCAGCTCCTACTCCGAAGACACACTTTCTGGGGTTGAGTTTCATTATGTATGAGTCCATAACATCAAAGGTCTTTTCGAGGTCTGCTACATGAGTGCAAGATTTTAAGCTCTTTTTTAGCATATCGTCTACATACACCTCCATAGTCTTACCTATTTGCTCTTTAAACATCTTATTAATAAGACGTTGGTACGTTGCCCCTGCATTTTTCAGATCGAAGGGCATCACCTTGTAGCAGTACGTCCCTTTGTCGGTAATGAAGACTGTCTTCTCTGAGTCTTCAGTGTCCATGAAGATCTGGTTGTAGCCTAAATACGCGCCCATGAAGCTCATAAGCTCATGTCCCGCTGTAGCATCCACCATCTGATCTACCCGAGGTAAGGGATAGCTGTCTTTTGGACAAGACCTGTTCAGGTCAGTGAAATCAACACACATTCTCCATTTCCCATTGGCCTTGGGCACAATGACTGCATTCCATAACCATTCTGGGTATGTAACTTCTCTTCTAAACTCAGCCTCTTCTAGTTTTTTGACCTCTTCCCGTATGATGTCATACTTCTTCTTGGAGTAGAATCTTCGTCTCTGTTTGATAGGCTTGGCATCTTTGGTCACGTTGAGCTTGTGACTCATAACCTCAGGGTCGATGCCGAACATGTCTGCGTGACTCCATGCGAAGACACTCTGCCTCCTCCTGAGGAAGTTTATCAGCTTTTCCTTGATTTCTGACTTAAGGGCTTTTCCGTCCTGGATGGTTTTTTCCAGCTCGTCCTCATTGAGGACGATGGATTCTACCTCTTTTGCGGCCTCTCCCTTCTTCAATTTTGTCTCATCTCCTGGGTCAAGCATATCAATGCTATAAGTGGTGGTTTCCCTCTTATGGGCCTCTCTCTCTTTAGCCGAGTTGAAGTAACATTGTCGATTTATGGTTTGGTCACCTTGCACTTCCCTTACCCCATAGGGAGTCGGCTTCAAACTCTTTTAGGGCCATTCTTCCTATGATGAGGTTATAGGCCGAGAATACATTTCGTCCATTACGAAATTTTTTATCTTCCTGGTTAACCTCTTAGGCCACTCATCACCCATCCGTATGTCCATCTCATACATGCCCAAGGGGTGGACCTTTTCACCACTGAAGCTGATCATGGGGTGATGATAGGGTACCATCCTTGCTCTGCTAAGACCTAGACTCTTGAAGCAAGGCCAAAACATCACGCCTGTCAAGCTCGCCCCATCTACGAGGATCCTCTGCACCTCACATCCATGCACCCTTGTTGTTATTACCAAAGGGTCATCATGGGGGGCTAAGATACCTTTGAAGTCGAATCTAGAGAACCCGACTACAAGGGTGTCCATGTTTACCTTCTTCCTCTTCTGCACTATATCAAAAGACGTTAGGTTTACAATTTCCAACTTGGCCACTGACTTAATCTCTGCCACGTGAGCCTTCCTGTCGGCTATTTCAGAGCCACCTCCTGCAAATCCTCCGCATATGGTGTCAACACCAAATGAGATCATACCAACCCTCTTCACTGGGGTGTTGTCGTCTTTCGGTGGAAGGTCGGGATCACCCTCGTCATCACCGTCTGAATCATCGTCCCTTTTGACTAGAGCATTGTCACGGCATCTGTCATTTCTCATTTTCTTAGGGTCATCTCTTCCCCCTTTAGGAGCCTTACCGTCCACATACTTCCTCAACTTTCCAGATTTTAACATCTTTTCAATCTCATCCTTCAAGGCAAAGCATCTATCTGTAACATGGCCATGATCCTGGTGGAACTCGCACCATAGGTTTTTATTCCTCTTATGTGGTGGGGCCTTCAGTTTCTCTGTCCATCTCAGAGTCCTGTCATTCTTGATTTCGTTGAGGATGTTTTCACATCTCACAGTCAGAGGAGTATAGTGGGCAAACTTGTCATCACCCAGCCTCTTTTTTCCATCTTTCCTTCTTTGGGACTTTCCACTACTACCACGGTTCTCATCCTCATACTTGGCGGCCATTGCCTCTTCTGCATTCATGACTTTTCCTGCAGTTGTCAGGAGCTCTGCCATAGACCTAGGAGGGTCTTCCGCGAGTTTCCACAACAACTTCCCTTTCTGAAGACCCCCTATGAGGGCGGTTATGGCTATGTTCTCTTCATAATCTTTGACCTCCAACTTCTCTTTATTCAACCTGGCTATGTAGTCCCTTAGGATCTCGTCCTTTCCCTTCTTGACATACAGCAGGTGAGTAGTCTTCTTTTGAGGCCTCACCCCAAAGCAGAAGTTGTGGATGAATCGTTCAGCCAAGCCTTTGAAGTTCTCAATTGAGCTCTTCGGAAGAGAAGTAAACCAGCTGTGTGCTTCCCCTGTTAAGGTCCCAGAGAAGGCCCTACACTTCATTTCATCGGGTATCGAGTAGATGTCTGCTGCTGACTAATACATCTCGATGTGATGTACAGGGTTCGTGATACCATCATACTTTAGAGACACCATAGGAGGCTTGAATGTAGCTGGAGTTGGGAATCTTACTATCCTAGCTACAAATGGAGAGCCCTTTGTGTAACCCCTTTGCAGCAGGTCCCTACTTTTAATGAGGTCTCCTATCTTCTCCTCAAGGCGTTGGATAGAGTCATTCCATGGTCTTATGCCATCAGCCTGGCCGAGGTTGTCCCCAACCACGTTTAAGGGATGGACTGAGGGTTCCCCTGCCGCAGCACAGCGTCGACTGTTGACCTCTTCCTCGTCTCCACCTCTTCTTTCATGGGGTTGGCCTTGGTCAGGCCGACCTGGTCTGTCCCCTCTTTGCGAGCCGACAGCACACCTTGACCTGGATAACCTCTGTCTTAGGTCATTCACTGGACCCAACCTCTCGAAGGCTGACCCTCTGCTCAATTAATCAAAAGTTGATCCTCGCTATTGGGCCTCTTCAACTCTTCGTCCAGCATATCCTCGGCTCTGCTGAAGAGGGAAAACCGTATTGTTCGAAACCTCATATGGCTCCCAATAATCTTTCGGGGCCTCTTCCACCTCTAAGTCATCATACCTGTCCTCTGGGCAAGGGTTTCCTTGCCTCCCCAGGCGTAAGCGCCTAGGGTCAGCAATGTCCCTTCTCCGCTGGGGTGCAGGCTGGTCCTTCATCGGTGCCTGAGGTGGTCCCCTGGTGTCAGGATGAGGCTGAACAGCCGCCGGAGTGACCATATTCGGTGAGACTCCAGATGGCCTCATCATAGTTTGGCTGAGCTATGCAAATTGTTCCTGCATAGCTTGTTGTGTTGCAGCCAAAGACCTCAAGGCTGCAGCTACTTTCGCCATTTCAGACTGGGGCGGTGCCGGACTGGAACTAGGCCCTCCACCTCTGGGTGGCGAAAGAGGCGGCGGTAACTCTGGTGCCATGTGTTTCTTAGTAAGAGCTTAAGTATCAGGTGAGCTTATTACCGTTAAGGACCTCTTTCAATGGTGAAACGGATCCACGCAAGGGGTGGTGCCTGGTTCACCACCAGAGTCTCCGGTGAGGTTAAGCTGAAGAAGAGGAAGAGATATATTCTCATTCCCCCAGACGGCGCCAAAATGATGATGCTAATAACAGCACCACCAGATAAGGTGTTTGCAAGATCTAAATAAGAACAACAATGGCAGCATAGCTATATGAGAGGTAAAAGAAGGAGATGAGGAAAAGAGGAGGAACACCCAAAATATAAGTGGTTCAGCCCAAATTGGCCTATGTCCACTATGTGTGTGTGTGTAATCTCACTGAAATAAGGCAATGATGGCCATGAATACAATCTCTCAAGCTTTCTCTCTCTACTGTGTGTTTTGACAGAATTTCATCTAGAGTTGCTTCTTTTGGGCCTTTTGCAAGGTAGAGGATGTCCTCTATATATAGTACCTATGGGGTGTAATGTACCCCCCATACATGCAATGAGCATGTGTGTATTTACCTTAGCCAATATGAAGAATCCATATGTCACTGCCACATGTAGAGAATGATGATGAAATATTCTCCCCACGTGTGGAGAATGATTTGCTATAACTAACTTGTGTCCATGTGTCCTTATCCAAGTGTCAGCAGGTTCTCGGTTATCGTGCTTGGAGCATGACCTCGACCTGGGAGAGGCCTAGGTTGATAAGTATAGTTGCTCGTTCAATTCGAGATGAGCCATAAAGGTCTCGGCCTAAGCTCAGCCAAGATAACAAATAGGGGTCGACTTGGGCCGAGGTTGAGCTGGCGTGTGCTTGGAGAATTAACTGATGTCTTGATGATGTTGGCCTTGGTAGAAGTAAGACTTATTGAGACCTCGGTCCACCCCTGGACGAGGTTGTCGTCCTCAGGTGAACTGAAGTATTGCTTACCCCTATGATGACTGCAGTGTCTCCTTGGAGAGGCTGGTGGTAGGGTCGGCCTGGGCCGTGTTTGCCATGGGCGAGGTCTGATGTCGTGTCGAAGGCCTTTCCAGTGTCGGACCTAATCTCGGCCGAGGTTGATGTCTCTGAGCCGAGGTCACACTTGGGGCATATCATATTCTTGCATTATTATTATTATTATTATTATTATTATTATTATTATTATTATTATTATTATTATTATTATTATTATTATTATTATTATTATTATTATTATTATTATTTATTAGCGCTCCATCCGATATATATTGTCATTTCTCCATAGTGGTCAATATCGTGATAAGAGCATAGATCATATTTTCCACACACACACACACACACACACACACACACATATATATAATCTTTGGGAACATTCTCTCGATAATTTCACTCTATCTTTTCCATGATATGAGTTGAGTGATTCATATTTCCATTATATACACTCGCCCACACATTTCACCACAAAATAAAGGAATAAAACAACACAAGACCATGAGAGACTGAAAGGGAGGGATGGGTGACTAACACTGTACCATTCGGTAACTTATCCCTCGAACCCTCCGAACTATTGGTTTCGTATGCATTATTTTGTCTTTGATGTCGTCATCTCGCGGCGATGACATGTTCGTTTGTCTATTTCGAGCAAAATAGATTGGCGACTATATCTCCTTATATTTACCCCATATCGACGATGACCGAAGCTCCCCCAAGTAGGAAGTGAGACCTCTCCGAGCTGCCCAAGCTCGGATCGATATGGCCACAGTGGAGGCTCTGCTAGGGACTTTCATAAGAGGGTTGCCCTCTGTTTGCATAGGTGTTTTGTTTCCTTCTGTGCCTATGAACCTACTTGTTCCCTTTTTCTCCTCTATTATTGGTTGCACTTATATACCTCATACTTATATCACTATTCACTCACACACTCATAAAAATTCTCCTTGTACACTTCACACCATGTGCACCTAGGATGACTTATATCCATATGTTGCACGCATCACTTAGAAATCCATTCTTAGGTGTCACTAACACATACTCACACTTACCACACACCACTTGTAGATGATTCATGCTTAGATTCACTACCACAAACTCACTTGGGGATAGTCGCACATCACTCACTCTCACATATCCATGCTTAGTATAGATTTACTTTATATACTCGTACATGATCCACTTCTTGGCATGATGCTCATCAATGGAGATACTCTCTCGATAAGATACTAATTGAAGAATCATGTATTTTTACACTCCACATCACCAAAGAGAATTGCTATTGACAAAAAATTTATCTTGTAACTCGAGGGTCACTTTGTGATGGCCGCTGGTCTGGCAGGTCATAGTTAGCCTAAGCAATATGACTCTCACCTTCCATTGGCTAAGTACTTTTGACGTATGTCGAACGGCTCCCCCAGAATTGTACCATTTCACTGAAGTCATGACGAGAGGTATATCGCAGGGGACTCATTCATGTACATCGAGTATATCAAATTTGATCTCACACATGATGTCCCCATAAGGTATATAGTGAGGTAATTCATGTACACTCAGGTATATCAAATGTATTGTGCACACGTACCGATTGCCCTAAAAAGCAAGATGTATATCGTGGAAGTCATGCCAAAGGGAGGAACCCTTTCCAATTAACCTAACAAATGCATACCCTCATATAAGCGTCAGACCTAGGACACTTATATTTAATCGCCAGTTTCTACTAGAAACTCTGCTGGAATGACGGGTCAACATGTCGCCCAAAATTTTGCGCAATTTTTAAAACGAGACTAGTGGCCATCCCGGGGTCGACGCCTTTGGGGGAGGTGAGAGGAGATATCTAGAGATAGATACGTCTCCCCCTCCAGAAGGCAGCGCCACGGTCTCGCACCCCTCTTGGTAAGGTTGCTTCGATCGTCGTCGGTGTGGGGGTAAATGTGAAGAGATAGAGTTGCCAGCCTATTTTACACAAAAAGGAAAAAGAATTATTGTCACTTCGAGACAACAACATCAAGGACAAAATGATGCATAAGAAACCAATAGTTCGAAGGTTCGAGGGCTATGTTATGGAATGGGGAGGTGTTAGGAACCCATCTCGCCATTTCGCTCTCTCATAGGATAGTGTTATTATCTTCCTTTTTATATTCCCGTGAAGTGTGTGAGTGTGTTTATATAATAGAGATCAGATTTATTAACCTCATACCATGGACAAGGTAGAGTGGGGTCATCGATATGAAAGCTACCAAAATAACATATGTAGAAAGTATGATTTTTGCATTCATCACAATATTGGTTTTTATTAGGAAACGATAATATGTGTTGGATGAAACGCAAATAAGTATGATATATATCCAAATATGAAAATGGGAGATTTTAAAAATTAGGGAATTTGAGAAATTAGGAAAATTGGAAAATTGAACCCGAGTCTCGAATTTTAATCCGAGATGCCTACGTAGCCTACCCTTTCCTCTTGGGAGAGCCATCGCAGAACATTTTCAATAGAAGGTCTTCTTGGGAGGTACAGAGGATATTTTCATCTGGGAACTAAGAGATCCAGACATCGACCTCTTCCATAGGGTAGTTAGCAAGGTAGTTAGAGATGGCTCTTCCTTTCATGGCCTTTTGCGTGACATAGGTGATATCAAATTCAACTAGGAGCATTAACTAATGGGTCATTAGGCTGGACAAGGCAGGTTTCTCGAGCAAGTACTTTATGGGATCCATTCAAGATACAAGCTTTATGGGAAAGGCGAGCATGTAGTGCCGTAACTTTTGGGTAACCCAAACAAGAGCGACACATGATTTCTCTAAGTCGGTGTAGTTAATTTCGTATCTGGCCAACTTTTGACTGTCATAGTAGATGGATTTCTCTTTTTAATTTTTTTTGAGGTATTGGGATAGTAAAGCCCCAACGGCAGTATTGATTACGGTTAGGTGTAAGAGTAAGGGAAGACTAGGCTGCGGCGGCATGAGCACTGGAGGTTTGATTAGGTATTTCTTGATTCAATCGAAGGCTTCTTGGCAATCTTCATTCCGAACTTTGGTTGAATTCTTTCGGAGGAGTTTGAAGATGAGTTCATAGATGGAAGTCAATTGGCTGATGAACCGGCTAATGTACTGTAATTTTTTAAGGAATCCCCAGACTTCCTTCTCCGTTCGAGGTGGTGGCATCTCAAGTTTGGATTTTAGCTTGTAAGGATCTGCTTCTATCCCTTTCTCACTAACCATGAATCCCAA
Organism: Sambucus nigra; assembly: GCA_949130495.1. Taxonomy (NCBI): domain Eukaryota; kingdom Viridiplantae; phylum Streptophyta; class Magnoliopsida; order Dipsacales; family Adoxaceae; genus Sambucus; species Sambucus nigra. The sequence continues at coordinate 445,588,697 of OX422222.1, read as the reverse complement.
AAGTTTTCATTCAGTATTGCTAAAGACACATTTCTGTGGGTTGAGCTGCATCTGGTATTATCGCAGTGTTGGCTTTGAGCTTGTAAGGATCAGCTTCTAAGTGTTGGAGCAGAGATTTAAAAGTTATTATTATTTTTTTTAAATTCATATTATTTAAATATTTTTTTCTCGGACACCTTTCTGTAGAAAAATCATAACTAATTCATAAAAAATCAGAAAAATACAAAACTGGTGACCACACATTCATATCGAAATTATCTATAATTATGGCCTTAAATGATAGGTTGTTCAAACGAGATAAGGATCTCGTTTAAATGACGGTGTATGTCGTTCGAACGAGAAGAGTTATTTTCTCACACATCACCGCCTTGAGTTTTTATGTGAATTGTTTTGGAACCCAAGAACATAACTTTACTATTGTTCATACTTTGTGGGGAGATCTCTGCAATCGAAGGGCTATGTGCTATTATGGAGGGAGTCTCTATAAAGCTTTTTGACTGCGTGTCATAAGGGAGTGCTTGCGAGTATTCCTGAGTTCATCAGACTGCGTGTCCTTATAGTATAGCTGCGCGTGAACCACTGCATATTTCTACTTGACGCTTTGAAGGTTTGACGAAGGCTTCGTGCGTTACACTTGAGGGAAGTTGTATGTAAGTCAATGTTCTTGTAAACTTTTCAATGTTCTAGAAATAAAAGGTTTTGCCCCTGTGGGGGATTTTTCCTGATATTTGGTTTTATTTACGTGCTTATTGCTTTATGATTTCATATTACTTAGATATATGTGTTAGGACTGAATTAAAACTTGGATTTAATTAAAACTTCTTTGGTTGACAGACAATTAAAATTAGTTTTATTTGAGAAGTCACATTTATTTTCGCTGTAGCGGCTCTTTAAAATTGGTATCAGAGCGGGTTACTCTAAGTTATCAAGTGATCCTGTGTTTTAAAGTTTTTCCCTGATACAATTTGACTACTCACATTGTCAAATTGGTATCAGAGTAGGTATCACTATTTATTGCGTTTGATCCTGTTTTTCAAAAATTGTGTTGAAAAATTAGTTTTTGATCCGATTTCTCTAAAAAATGGCTTTTGGTGGTTTTGATAATTTTTGATGTCAACTTTTTGAAAAATCTGATTGAAAAATTCACCGAACTTTTATTTTAAATCTTTCATTGAAAACAATTCTAAGAGGTCGAATTGTGAGGATGTAGGTCACATGATAGATGAGTGTCCCAAAAATCTGAGAATGAAATTGAGTAAATCGATATCTCGTGTTTCTACACTTAGTGATAGTGATTCGAAATAAGATGTTTTTTTTCCTTCTAAAAGAGAGTTTCCTACCGTGTGACTAGTGATAAAAGTTAGATGAGTGAGGATGACACAAGTGAGGATGATCATGACTTTCAAATCGCTTTCAATGAACTTTATACTGAATCTTTGAAAATAAAGAAAGAAAATTTGAAATTGAAAGACCATTTGCAAGAGCGTGCCTTAAACAATGATAATGATATTTTAGTTGAAGAACTTAGGGCACGAGAGAATATTTTGATATAGAAGCTTGGATATGTCGAGGGTGAGAGAGATGATCTTCTAGGCGTGATGGAAGCTATGAAAAAGGAGCTTCTTGAGTTTGAGGATTCTAGACGTTTGCTTGAATCTAGGATAAGTGAAGTTGAGAGAAGTTTGAGAGATTTGAGTAATGTGAAATTTGATTTGGAGTCTAGATCTGAAAAACTTGATAAGATTTTAGGCACTATCGAGATAAAAAAGGATAGAGGTGGGACTTGTTTTAAAAAACATGTTGCACCCATTCCCACACGTATGAGAGAACCTCCTAGGATTGTTAAGAAAGAGGAACCTAAGTTTGTTAGGAATAATTCCCCTAGGAACATCGTGAGAAATCCTCCTAGGATCATTAGGAGAGATCCACCTAGGCATATTCAGAGAGCGCCACCAAGGAATTTGAGGAGATCACTACTTAGGAATTTGACAAGAAGGCCGCCTTTAGGTAATACTCACCGCCCGATTTACACTTGCACACATTGCGATAGGCAAGGACATCCTAGTCGTTTCTATTATAAACTTTTTAATGGACCTAGGAAGTTTAAAAAGAGAGTCACACCGATTCCTAATACCCCCACAACTCATTACTCATCAATTTGGGTTAGGAAATCGGATTTAGAGGCTTATGGTCTAATTGTTCACGACTCTCGCCTTCTTGCACGCGATTCACCCCATGTGTGATCTTTTGGTTGATTGTACTGATATTTGTCATGCACTAGTTGTGCGTCTTGATATACTTTTACTAGTGTCATGACTCACTTTGTTGTAGTTTAAATTTCTTTTACTTATGGTATCTACTTTTTTGAATCTGTCAGCATCTTTCAGGCATCCTTTTCTGGAAATTTTTCACAGGGCATCACTGCAAAGCTTTTTAGGCAAACTGTGAAAATTTGATATATCGTTCGAATGAGACCTCTAGTGAGATGCCTTGTCATTCGAACGATAGGCTGTGTTGTTCGAGCGACCTCTGGAGATTTTTTTTATCTCTCTTTGCAGTACCCTGTGTTCATTAGTTACATTATTGCAACTGCTGGTTGCTTCTAGGATAGTTTATATGCAGTTGTTCCTGTTTTCCATGCTTTGATTGCTAATACTGTTTTGTTCGTTTAATCACACCTTCTTTGACTGATGATTCATTCATTTGTGTTACGTATGTTATTTAGAATAGGATGATTTATATGCTGATATTATGCCTATTGCTAGCATGTACCAAGTTTGCATTTATGGTTTTCAATTTTGATATAGTTTAAAAAAAATAAAAAATCAAAAAGATTTTCGGTTTTGAAAATTTGTGAAAAAGACAAAAATATTTTTGTATTTTGTTTTACACCATATATGAATGGACACTTAGGATGACTGAGTCACAATTTCATTCCATTTATCCATGTGACAATTTAATAGTATTTTGAGATATTATATCATGTCATCCATGTGCTTTACAATGTTTGGAGTCATTAGGACGTAATCAGTTGTTACTTCCTACATGTTTGACTCATTATGTCATTTATTGCACAGTGCATGAATTTGTTTGTTTATTATACTTGTCTATCACATATTGGTTGAGTCTTTTCATCCCAATCCTATCCTTAAAATGAACCAAGTGCAATAATACGAGAATAATAAAAGTAGTGCATGTAAAAACCATTACGTGTAAGTAATTTTTTTTAATTTGAAAAATTGATGAGTGACATGGGAAAGGGTTGCGAGTGAATAACTATCACGTCGTGAAAGCCACCGTTTGAAAAGAGCCCGCACAAAAAATTAAGGCAATAAAAAGATGAAATATGCCAAAAATTGGGCCAATAGGTTTTCTCTAAGTTGAGAATTTAGTACTTCATTAGATATAAAAAAATGTTTTATTATATATGAGCGAGTTTGGTTGGAAAGTAATCAATGGGTTTGCACGTCCTTTGAAAAGTTCTCGAAACCGCACTAAAACGTTTTGGACATTATTGGTGTGAAAATCACATAGGCTTTGATTTGTTGATTTGATTTAGTCGATATCATATAAATTCGATAACTTTACACCTAAGGATATTTTCGATGTTCATTCATAGGAGTACACGTATGCATCGTGTACACATGTTTGATTGATTTTTATTACTTATTGAATTTGTTCACACACATTCAATCCATATCCTCGATTTGATTTTTTTAGTAAAAATTCATGGTGTGTGATTTTTGTAAAATTATTTTTACATTTTTGTATGAAAATACTGAAAAATTGAAAAATAGTTTGTCTGCTTTGTTTCCCATGACACCCCAATTTGTTTTATTGTGTTTATTCTTTCCTTGTCTATTTCAGACAAATAAAAAGGGGGAGAACAAATTATGACTTTATGGGGGAGATTTCAAATTTTATATATGTTGTGATTTAACTTTATGTTTATCTCATTTCACACTCAATATGTCACAAAGGTATTTGCGTTGTCTCATGTATGTTGGTACAAAGTTGGAAATTAATGAATTGCACACCCTGATGAGAAAAGCTTTGAGGTTTGAAGTATGTTGAAGACGGAAAAAGTTTGAAGACTTGTCATTTACCTTTTCAGTTTTGGGTTCATGGTAGGGTAGATTTGTATAGGTCATATTTTGATTGATAATTCGGATATTTTTATTTTGTACCAGCATAGACATAGGGGGAGATTTGTAAGGACATTTTTGTCAGTTATCAATTTATATATGTCGTATATCGCTACACCGTCGAAGAAGATCAAGATCACATTCACATCAAGACGGATCCGAATAATCAAGGTTCTTCAACAAACAGTCTCCGCAAGGTTAACTTTGATAAGGTTACGTTTTAGAGTACCTTAATAACTCACTTAGAGTATTGAGATGATTTTCATAAAATATTTTCTAAGTGTTGGAGCGGAGATTTAAAAGTTTTATTAAATTTTTTTGAATTCATACTATCTAAAGATTTTATTCTCGGACACCTTTTCGTAGAAAAATCATAACTAATTCATAAAAAATCAGAAAAATACGAAACTGGCGGCCATACGTTCGTATCGAAATTATCTACAATAATGGCCCAAAATGATAGGTCATTCAAACGAGATAAGGATCTCATTAAAACGACAACGTATGTCGTTCAAATAAGAAAAGTTATTTTCTGACATGCCACCGCCTTGATTTTTAGTATTTAAAGGGTGTCATACTATTGGATTTCGTGTGGAGAAACACTGGTTTTAAACAGAATACGATTTTGAGTCTTTTACTTTATTATCTAACATTAAAAGAGTTCAATCTCTTATTTTACAATTCATAAAATCCCAATATCTTTTTATGTGAATTGTTTTGGAATCCAAGAACAGAACTTTGCTATTTTTCATACTTTGTGGGGGAGATCTCTACAACCAGAGGGCTGCGTGATATTGTGGAGGGAGTCTCTATAAATTGTTTTGACTGCATGTCATAATAGAGTGCTTGCAGGTATTCCTGGGTTGATCAGATTGTGTGTCGTTGTGGTATATCTACGCGTGAACCACTGAAGATTTCTAGCCAACACTTTGAAGGTTTAAAGAAGGCACCGTACGTTACACTTAAGGGAAGTTGTATGTAAGTCAATGTTCTTATAAACTTTTCAAAATTCTAAAAATAAAAGGTTTTTCCCATGTGTGAGATTTTTCCTGAAATTTGGTTTTATTTACATGCTTATTTCTTTATGTTTTCATATTACTTAGATGCATGTGTTAGGACTGAATTAAAACTTGGGTTTCATTAAAACTTCTTTGGTTGACACATAATTAAAATAATTTTTTTTGAGAAGTCGCATTTATTTTCGTTGTAGCGACTCTTTCACATGCATTTGACTATTAGAATAGAGATTAATAACACTAATTTCATCTTCATTAACTTGAATGCGGTTATGTTGTTTGTTATTAACCTTATTTAGACCACTTAAGAATTAATATAAGGCACAACAAGATATTCAAAATCTTCGTTTAATTCATGGATAGGAAAAACAACATTGAGAACCTCATCAAAGGAGGTATCTATTACATCAGAGTGAGGGGAAACAACTAAAGGGGAAATGGGATAAACATTGGGGTTAGGTTAGACATTAGTAGGTGGAACAGGTGTAGTATGCCATTTGAGAAGATGTGCATCAACATATTTGATGAGACAGTATGGGTCAGATGACGTAGCCCCTGAGTGGTTCATGCAGAGTATTATCCACAATACCTATTAATTGAAAGAGTCTTCGGAGTCACTGGCCTCAAAATCTCCGTTATCAGTTGTGGTCTCTTTAGTGATTGGTTGTAGCAGTGTTAGGAACTCGCGGCCCATAAGTAGATATCATGAAAGAAGATCTCCATTCCTGGTTTCATCCTTTTATCTACGTGGTCATACCAAGGTTCAGGGAAGCCGGAGAAAGGGGAATCTTCACCTTCTATGATGAATCTTCTATTTAAGGAATCTCCCGGGACAGATTTGGCACATTCTAATCTCCTCTACAGTTGAGGCTGACGGATCAATCTGAATTCTTGTTTAGACGGCAGATAGTCCAAGCCGTAGGGAGGAAATGAATTCTTTAACATAATGGGTTTAATTATCCCTTGCTGTCTTCGCCTTAGACCTAGTCCGAGCATGAAGTGCATGTTCTTAAATATTTGGATTACATTGATATTTTCATGAGGGTCATATTCCGAAAAAACCTTATCTTTGAAGTCAGCCCCTACTGGGAGTCGGAGTGGTTCAATTTTGAATCCTAACAAAATCATATCATTCACCACGTATTGTATTACGAGTATTAGATTATTGGTACTTGCATTATCGGTGATGTCGATGTCTCCCAAGATGGTGATAACCTGCTAGTTGGCGAAGAAATTCAATTTCTGGCGAAGGGAAGAAGACACCCCTTTGAAGCTATAGAGCCACGATCATTTGAGCATCAGATTAAAATAGGCTAGGATGCCGATGACTTAGAATTCAACAACAGGATTTATAGGGACAACCCCTTTTGCAAGATTGATAAATCCCATTACTTCTCGACGAATATTGTCATAAGCACGTACTACAACAGAGGTTGGAGAACGGTCGCTCACTTTTAATCCCAGATAATTGAGGGTTCTTAATGGGCAAACATTTAGAGCTGATCCGTTATCAATAAGAGAGAGTGGGATAGTTTTCCCCATAACTTCAACAATAATATTAAGAGCATGATTGTGATTGGGACCAGTCGTAAGGATTTCTTCTTTAGAAAAGGAGAGCATTCGAGTAGAGGTCAAGGATCTAACTAGGTTCACCGCTTCTTCAGGCATGGTTGAGGAAAGAACTTTGGGTCTTGTGAGTAGCTTGATTAGGGAATTTTGGTGCAGTTGGGAAGATATAAAGAGTCCCTATAAAGTGATGTTGGCTTGGGTTTTCTTCAGTTGATCAAGGATTTTTCTTTCCTCGAGGGTCATTTCTAGTACAGGGAGATTCTCAACACCCTTCCCTTTGTCGCTTGCTGATGATTGTAGCTTTAGGATTTGGTAATGTCTTCCTAACCTGGTCACGTGGTTCATAGAAGAAGGGAAAAACAAGAATCATGTTTCTTTATCGATATTTTGTTGTTCACCCACCTTATTAATTTCTCCTAGTAGCTCCTCGAAGGATATCATCCCGCATATATTGGCGATCAAACTAGTCTTTTCTGAATCTTCACCTTCATCTGAATCTTCAAAATCATCCCCCCATCTGGTGTCAATGATATTGTCTTTCCATGCAAAGTCAATGCACTCCATAACTTCAACGACCTCTTCGTATAATTCCTACCATTCGACAAGGAAATGCAGAATTGAAGGGACCAGGCGCCCTTATAATTTCAAAGCATAGAGTAGGTTGGATGTACTACAAATATCACCAGTTTATTAAAACAAATTTATCATGATATGGACTATGTCATCTAGACTGACTTCATCGATTGTCACCACCCAATTTTAGGATTCTCGGACCCATTTTCGAGCTTCTAGGAATAACCCATTGAATGTCTGACAGTCGATGGTCATCTTGGAGGGAAATTTTAGCCCGAACTCTAAGAGTTGGTTCAACACTTCTGATAGTTCCATATCTTTACCCCCAAAATGGGTGCGGATTGCGATGCATGCTTGTGTGAGAAGGGATAATGATTGATCGGCAAAGCTAGTATGGTGTAAGAGAAAATATGGGCATGTTTGGAGAGGTTTATGAGAGTATATGGGTATGACTGGTGATTTACTTGGCATGATTTGGGTGGATGGGTCAAATTGTGAGTCTTCTTCTTGGAAGATGGTATTTTTATGATTTGGGATTGGATTATGGGTAGTGTTTGGTTTGGAATTAGCTGGTGGGGTGATGACAGCCTTGTTAAATAGGCATTAGATCACATTTCAGAGATGGAAACACTTATCAGTGGTATGGCCAGCAGTTTGATGAAAGTCACAATGGGCATGAGGTTTAAAGTTTTTCAGAAGTGGGTTTGGTAATGGATGGGGGTCCAAGGGTTTGATCAGATTTTGCTCAAAAGGGCCTGGTAGACTTTGGAGAGAGGAGCATGAAGCTCGGTGTATTCCTTCTAGGCTGGGTTTGAGCAACTTTCTGGTGCCCATGAAGCGGTAGACTAAGAGATACTACTGATGGTAGAAACCATGATACCAACATCTTTTTCAAACTTTCTAGGAGCAAACTGTCCAGAGGTTTTCCTCGGTTCGACTTTTGTCTTGACAAGACATTCTTTGATTTCCATTCCTACTTCTTCGAGGGCTCGAAAGTGAGGGTAATACTGTCCTCCCATTATTCCTCGGACATGGGGTAGGAAATTTTTCTTTAGGATACTGACCTGTTCTTCTTTGGAAGGCCGATTGGTCATGGTAGCTTCTTTTTCTCTCCACCTTACTATGAAGGTGTTGACATATTTTCCAGATTTCTGCTTAATTATCTCTAAGTCACGATGGGTAAATTCTAGTTCTTCATTGTACTTATACTGTGACATGAACTCACGGACAACATCTTCCAATTACGAATTCTGTATTCCTCAATGGATAAGAACCAACGGAGAGCAATATCTTTCAAATCTGCTAGAACATCTGGGCCATTATTTCTCCAGAATCCCCTAGGAGAGTCACGAATCGGTAATAGCTACGGAGATAAACGATTAGGGGTCCACTGCCTTCGAATTTCTCGATATTAGGCATATCAAATTTTTTCGATAACCTGGATTTAGGATAGGGAGACATGTGGGTGTAGTCCATGTAGTTCTCATAGAGTCTGACTTGGTCGAATTTCGTGGTCAACATCTTAAGGTCTTCCTTAACCTTTTTCAATTCTTCTTCCTTTGGGTCAGCTATCATAGGTTAGTTAGCCCCTGGCTGAGCAAGGTTTGGCATAAGCAGATAGGTTAGTGGTTTCCCATTACAAGGAGGAGCAGGGGGAGCGTGCTGGTATTCCTCGGGCACCCAAGTAGGCTTGGGTGCAAGAGAACACATAGTGCGAGGGAAAAGTACCTCGTGCTCTTTCGAGATAGGGACCCAATTTCTTTGCATCTCATGAACCTCGATTTAAAGTTTGCCAATTTTGACAGGGAGCTGAGTTAGAACTGTCAACATATTCGGATATACATTCAGCAGTTGATCTGTGTTTTCCATGGAAAGTGAGTGAATCTTGGACTCAGAATAAGTAAGGGGACTGATAGAGCTTCGGGGCAGTTGGACTGAAGACCGAAGCCAATAGGGAGCCAGGCCAAGGGTATGCGGTCAGCCTGATAAGGAGGAAAATTGGGATTTATTTTTGAAAAAGAAAAGAAGGAGAATTTGTTATTTTTAGAAAAGGAGGAAAATGTTTTTTTTGACATTTTTGGAAAATATAAGGACAAAAATATTTTTTGGACACTTTTTTGAAAGAAAGAGCAAAAGACGAGAGGCGGGTCTCAGCATGATTATTATGTTTATTAGGTTCTCACTTGTATTAAGTTTTTCTAAAAAAAAAAAAAAAGAAATACCGAAAGAGACCCAAGCCTGGAAAAATGGGATTTTATTATATGTAAAACTGGGGCTGGACTTGTTACCAGGCTCACGGGTAGGGTTTCGTTTTAAAAATTACGCAAAAAATTTGAGCGACAGGCCGACCCAAATTTTGGCAGAGTTTCGGGTCGAAACTAGCAATCTAACATGTGTGTCCTAAGCTTGACATCTATATGTGGGTATGTAGTTATTGGGTTAATTGGAAGGTGTTCCCCCCTTGGCGTGACTTCCACAATATACATCTTACTTTTGAGGGAAATTGGTACATGTGGACAAACCATTTGATATACCCGAGTGTACGTGAATTGCCTCACTATATACCTCGTGCCGATGGTAAGTGTGAGAGAGAATTCGATATACTCGACATAAGTGAATGAGTTCCTTGCGATATACATCCTGTCATGACTTCGGTCAAGCGGTACGATATACGTCGAAGGTTCTTGGACAATGGAAGGTGAAAGTCATATCGCTTAGGCTAACTGCAACCTGTCGGGCCAACGCCCATCACGAAGTGACTCCCTAGTTATGGGATAAAATTTGGTCAGTAGAAATTCTCTTTAGTGATGTTATGTGTATCATGAATGATTATTTGATTAGTAAATTATATAGAGAGTATATTTATTGATCATGCCTAGCCGAGAATGAGGTACAAGTATAAACAGTGAAGTAGGGATTACAAGTGTGTGATAAGTGTAAGTGAGCATGGATATATACAAGTGGAGGTGTGTGTTAGTGACACCTAAGCATGGATTTCTACGTGTTGTGTGCAACATGTGGATATATGTGATCTTAGGTGCACGTGGTGTGAAGTGTACATGGAACATTTCTACAAGTGTGTGGACAGTTGCATATGTACAGGGAATAATAAGGGGAACATAAAAATAGGGGAATATATATGAAAGTAAAAACACCCATGCAAACAGAGTCTAACCCTCTTAAAAATAGTCCATAGCAAAGTCGCCACTGTGGACATCCCGGTGTCGGCACCTTTAGGAAGGATGTACCGCAGTTTTGCACCTCTCTTAGGGAGATTGCGTCGGTCATCGTCGATGTGGGGGTAAATGTGAAGAGATAGAGTCGCCAGTCTATTTTTCACAAAATAGGCAAAAGAAATGTTGCCTCTTCGAGAGAGCGGCATCAAGGACAAACAGATGCATACGAAACCAATAGTTTGAAGGTTCGGGGGTTAAGTTACGGAATGGAAAGGTGTTAGCCACACATCCCGACCTTTCGATCTCTAATGGGCTAGTGTTATTATCTTCCGTTTTATATCCTCGTGAAGTGTGTGATCATGTTCATATAATGTATATTGGATTTATTCAACTCCAAGGTTCTAAAAAATGCGGGGCGCGATCGAGGCGTGGAGGCCAAGCCTTAAGCCTTAGAAGCCTAGGCGGGCCTTGGCGTAAAAAGGCGTTTAGGTATTTTTAATATATTTTAATATTTTTTAACCATAACAAGGCTCTTAAAATACTAAAATTGTACATATCATAAAAATATGTCTGAATATTTGCAAATAAAAATAATATTTGATTATTTTGGATGAGATAATGGTCCGGTTTGTAAAAAAAATTATAAAAGGTGATATCGTTTCACTAAAGCATTATTGTTTTTAGAGAAAAAGTACGCCTTAAGGGTTTTACCAAGCATAAGGCGTCAAAATCTTAAGGCGAGGCGTTTCTCCCAAGCCTCAAGCCTTGGCGTGCCTAGGCGGAGCCTAGGCGGGTTTTTTAGAACAGTGTTCAACTCATACCATGGAAAAGGTAGAGTGAGGTCATCAAAAGGAATGTTCCCAAAATAACATATGTAAAAAGTATGATTTCTGCGTTCATCAAGATATTGGTCATTATTAGGGAACGATAATATGTGCTGGATGAAACGTAAACAAGTATGATATATATACAAATATGAAAATGGGAAATTTTAGAAATTAGAGAATTAGTGAAATTGGGAAAATTGAAAAATTGAAAAATTGAACTTGAGTTCCGAATTTTAATTCGAGACGTCTATGTAGACTATAAAGGCATCAAAGTCCCCATACTTCGAATGTAGCATAGGGGTGGGGTTCATCCCATAGATTCGAACGGAATTTTATTATATGTGTATGTGTAGAAAGTGTGATGGATAATTCATTTCGGAATTTAGGGGTGTAACCCTCTTTTATTTGTTTTTGAGATTTTTGTAATAAATAAAGAATGTGCAATATACTAATAAAAGTGAAGATATTAATGTGTATGAACTAAAGTAAGTACTAGAATATGAATCTAATGTTTATTATGCGAAAACAAGGAATTTAAAGAGAGAGGGAAGGAATTGGACCTTCTTTGATCTTTGATCTTGGATGAACTACCTTGAGTGTTAATGAATGTTGATGAGAAAGAAGGGTATTTTGCCAAATTGGGTATAGAAAGTATGGGTTTAACCGCACCCGAGCCTATATGGGTTCTCGAGGAATATCAACATGCTCCACGTGATCCTCATGCTAATTGTCCATCACCTGCCCAGCTTCCTATGTTGAATCTCGCCCAGCTAGGAGCTAACTTAGTCATGATCGATGATCCGAAATAGGAAGAATTAAATAAGGTAAAGTAGGATCTCAAGATGCTAACCAAGAAGTTTGACCATGTCAGAATCTTTGGAAAGTACATAGACTATACCCACATGTCTCCTTATCCGAAATTGAGGTTGTTAGAAAAGTTCAAGATGCCCAAAATTGAGAAGTTAGGAGGTAACGGATCTCTGATTATTCATCTTTACAGTTATAACTGAGCCATGACTCTCTTAGGGGCTTCTGAAGAAATAATATCCCAAGTGTTTCAGCAAACTTTGAATGACAGCGCCCTTTGCTGGTTCTTATCTCTCGAAGAGTAATGTGGGAAGATGTGGCCCGAGAATTCATGTCACAATACAAGTATAATGAAGAGTTATAAGTCACCCGTTAGGATTTAGAGATGATCAAACAGAACCGTAGGGAATAAATTAGCACCTTCATAGCAAGGTGGAGATAGAAATCTACCACCATGACCAACCGACCTTCCATGGAAGAGCAAGTCAGCATTATAAAGAAGAACTTCTTACCTCATGTCCAAGCAACAATGGGAGGATACTACTACACTCATTTTAGAGCTCTCTGACAAGCAGGAGTGCAGATTGAATAATGTTTTGTCAAAACGGAAGTTGAACCAAAGAAAGTTTCTGAACAGTTTACTCCCAGAAAGTATGACAAGCCAGTCAGTGCTACATTCTCAACCATTAATAACATTTCTCAACCAGCAACTTCATGGGCACCAGAAATTCTCCCTATCCCAGTTCGAAAGGAATACACCGGGATCCATGCTCCCCTTTCTAAAGTTTACCAGGCCCTCCTAAGCCGAAACCTTATCAAGCCACTAGATCCTCGCCCGTTATCAAACCCACTGCCCATGAACTTCAAAGCAGATGCTCACTGTGACTTCTATCAAACTGTTGGCTATAACATCGACCAATGTTTTCACTTCCTAATCATGTTTCAAGGTCTGATTGATCGGGTGGTCATCTACCTAATAACTAATCCTAAGCCAAACACTACTCACAATCTCCTCCCGAATCATACCAATGCTATCTTCTTATAATAAGACCTAGACTTCAATCCATCAACCCAGATTACACCAAGATAATTACCTAACATACCCATATACTGTTCTAAACCTCTAAAAACTATCTCATATTTCCTCCTACACACTACTAGCCTACCTGACCAAGCACTGTCACTCCTTGCCAGCGCATGTATCACTATCCATACCCGTTCTAGAGATGGAAGTACAGAACTTCAGTACGCTATTCTTGGAAGCATAAAAATGGGCCTAGGATCTAGACAGTTGAGTAGTACCTCCCGATGAAGCAATCTAGATGATGTCATCCAGACAATGGAAGATTCATCTCAACAAACTGGTGATATTAGTAGCATGTTCGAATTGTTAGATGTTCTAAAACTATAAGGACTACTGATACCTTCACCTCTACACCTTCCCATATGAAGAAGCCATTGAAGTTGTGGAGTGTATTAAATTTTCATGGAAATACAATAATGTTGCCACTGGATAGGTAGATGAATTTGATGATTTAAATGAGGAGAAAAGTTCATAAGGGACTAGCTCGATAGTCGACATATATGGGATGATATAATTCTAGGATCTTCTAAGAGAGATCAATAGGGTGGTTGAACAACCTGAGATCGATGAGGAAACGTGTCTTATATTTTTCCCCTCTTCTATGAAGCATATGACTAGGTCAAGGAGACATTACATGTTCCAAACCCCCCGCCATCAGCAAGTGATAAAGGGAAAGGTGTTGAGAATCTTCCTATGCCCGAAATGAATCTCGAGGAGAGCAAGTTCCTCGATCAATTAAAAAATACCCAAGATAAAATCACTCTGTGGGGACTCTTTATGTCTTCACAGCTATACACAAATGATTTGATCAAGATACTCACTGGGACCACATCCCCTCCATATACCGCACCAGACAAAGTAGTGAATCTAGTTGGATCAATGATCTATACAAGAATGATCTCTATCTCTGAAGAGGAAATCCCCATAGTCAGTCTAAACCATAATTATGCTCTCAATATCTCTGTCGAAGTCATGGGAAAGACTGTCCCACTCTCTCTTGTCGATAATGGATCTGATATGAATATTTTCCCACTTAGAACCCTAAAATGTTTGGGACTAAAACTGAGCGACCTTGCTCCAACCTCTGCCGCTGTAAGCGACTTTGATAACACTCGTCGAAGTGATGGGATTCATAAAACTTGTAATAGGGTTAGACCTATAAATCCTAACATAGAATTCCAAGTCATCGACATCCTAACTTATTTCAATCTGTTGCTTGGACGACCTTGGCTCCACAATATCAAGGGTGTTTCTTCTTCCCTGCATCAGAAATTGAAGTTCTTCACTAATGGTCAAGTGATTACCATCTTGGGTGACGACGACAGTACCAATGATGTAAACACTAACAATCCATAATCCGGTACTTGAGATAGAACATAGGTCAAATGATATGCTCCTAATAGGATTTCGAGTTGATCCACTTCTACTCCTAGTGGGGGATGATTTCAAAGACTGGGTTTGTCCAAAGTATGACCATAATGGCTATGTCAATATGATCCAGATGTTAAAGAACATGCACTCCATGCCCGGACTGGGGATGAGGTGAAAGCATCAAGGGATACTTGAACCCATTGTGCTAAAAAAAGATTTTCCTCCTTGTGGCCTGGGTTATTAATCGTCAACAGAAGAACTCAGGATGATTCACCATCCTCGACTAAAGAGAAGACTAGAATGTGTCAAGACCATATCAAGAGATTCCCTAAATGGAAGATTGATCAGAGAGGGTGAAGATTTCTCTTCTGTGGCTTTCCTGAACCTTGGTACAACCATGTGGATATGAAGATAAAACCTAGAATGGAGATTTTTTACCAAGACAGCTATTCATATGTCAAGAGTTCTTAGCATCACGTGCAACTTCTCACTGAGAAGACCATAGCCAATGCTAGATATTATAAAAAAAGTGACTCTAAAGGTTCCTTCAACTTGCAAACACTGGGGATATCACTCTGTATCATCCACTCAGGGATACATCATCTAATCTATCCCTCTTGATCAAAGCTACAGACACACCTCTTCTCAACTGGCATGCTATACTAGTTCCACCTGCCAAAACTCAACCCAACCCTAACGTTTATCCCATTTTTTCTTTTGTTATTTCTTCTTACTCTGATTTAATAGAGACCTCTTTTGATGAGGTTCTTAATATTATTTTTCCTATCAAGGAAATAAATGAATATTTTGAGTATCTTATTGTGGCTTACATTAATTGTCTAGATTCCAATCAAACTCTTGATGATGATGATTTTACAAATGAAAAATTCTTAACTGATCCAAATAAGGGTAATAACAAACAACATAACTGCGTTCAAGTTAATAAGGATGAAACTATTATTACTAATCTCGGTTCTAGTAGCCAACTGCACGAGAGCTGAAGGAATTCGTGGATGTCTTTGTATTGTCTTATGACGATATGCCCGACATTGATCCCGAAATACCTTAACAATAGATTCCTACTCTTCGAGAATGCAAACCAATTAGACAAAAAATATAAAATCTCCTCATCGAATGGTCGCTCAAGGTTAAGAAGAAGTGGTCAAACAGTTGAATGTGGGTTTCATTCGTGTGATCGAATATCCCACATGGCTAGCCAACATTGTGCCCATGCCAAAATCAGGAGGGAAGGTTCAAATGTCTTTCGACTACCGAGATTTAAACAAAGCCTCTGCAAATGATGATTGCTCACTACCCAATATCGACATGATTGTAGACAACATGTCCAGTCACGCTCTTAAGTAATTTGTTGATGGCTTTATTGGGTATTACAATGTGCCCAGATCACCAAGAGAAAACCGCATTTATAACTCCATGGGGAATCTTTTGCTATACCATTATGCCATTCGGTCTCAAAACATAGGGCTAACTACCATAGGATTTCCACAACCATTTTTCATTATCTAATACATAAGGAAGTCGAGGTCTATATGGATGATATGATTATCAAGTCCAAGACTAGGGAAGGTCATGTTCACGCTCTTCGAAAGTCTTTCAAGTGACTGCGACAATATCAGATGCTCAACCCCTAAAAATATGTGTTCGGCATTATAAAAGGAAAACTATTAGGATTCATGGTTAGCAACAAAGGGATATAAGCAGATACTGTCAAACTGAAAGCCATATTCGAGATGCCACCACCTCGAATAGAGAAAAAAGTCCGAGGATTCCTTAGGAAATTATAGTACATCAGTCGGTTCATCATCCAGTCGACTTACATATATGAACCCATTTTCAAACTCCTTCGAAAGGATTCAACCAAGGTTTGGAATGAGAATTGCCAAGAAGATTTTGATTGAATCAAACAACACATAACCCGACCTTCGGTACTTAGGCCACCGTAGCTTGGTCTTCCCCTACCCCTATACCTAACCGTTATAGATACTATAGTTGGGTTTTTGATATCTCAATGCCTCGAAGAATCCCACAAAGAGAGGGCCATCTACTACGCCAGTTGTAAGTTATCCGAATACGAAGTCAATTACACGACTTTATTAAAAATGTGTGTCGCCCTTGTCTAGGTCACCCAAAAGATGCAGCATTACATGCTCACCTTTCCCATTAAACTTATATCCCTTATGGATCCTACCAAGTAATTTCTCAAAAGCTTCCTTTATCCAGTCGAATGGACCGTTGGTTGATGCTTATATTCGAGTTTGATATTGTGTATGTCATGCAGAAGTCCATGAAAGGAAGATCCATCTCTGACTATCTTACTGACTACCCTATGGAAGAAGCCGACGTCTGAATTTTCGAGTTCCTAGATGAGAATATCCTTTATACCTCCTAAGTATACCTTCGATGGAAAAATATTCTTCGATGGAGCCGCCAATAAAAAGGGGTATGGCATTGGGATTCTCCTAATTTCCCTTGATGACTCTCACACTCCTATTGCTATTGAGCTGGATTTTCCCTACACCAACAACATGGCTAAATATGAGGCTTATGCGATAGGCCTAAAAGTCACTCTCGAGAAAGGAATTCGATACCTGGATATTTATGAGGACTCAGCCCTCATCATTGGTCAGGTACTTAGAAAATAAAAAGTCAAGGATGAGAAACTCTTAACCTTCCACACCCACACATTAGAGATATCATCTCAATTTTAAGATATTACCTTCCACTACCTTCCTCGAGCAAAGAACAACCTATCTGACTCCCTTGCTATCTTATCCTCCATAGTTGACATGCCCGAAGGAATAATAATGGTCCCCTTTCTAGTCCAAAAGCAAGACAACCTAACCCACTATTACCATATTGATCTCATCACGAAGAAGAATCCTGAAATAGCTGATTACTGGTACTGTGATATTTTACACCTCCTCAAATATGGTAGGTATCCCCAAGGCTCTGACAGGAAATACCGAGCAACTTTTCGCAGACTGTCTGCCCAGTATATAATCTGTGAAAAAGCACTGTTCAAAAGGAATTTTGATGGAACCTATTTACACTGTATTGCAGGGGTTGACATTGAAAAAATGATACAAAAAATCCACAGCGGGGAGTGTGGACCTCACATGAATGGTCATATGCTCGCCAAGAAAATCATCTGACAGCGTTACTACTAGACTACCATGGTTCAGGATTGCATCGCCTATAGTCAGAGAAGTCTCAAATGCCAACAGTTCTCCAATATTCAGCACTTTCCGCCACTGGAATTCTATAACATGACTTCTCCATGGTAGTTCTCCACATGGGGCATCGACATCATAGGGAATATTACGCCCAAAGCTTCCAATAGATATGAATTTATCCTAATTTCCAATGATTACTTAACCAAATGGGTCAAAGCCAAATTATATGCATTTCTGAATGCCAAGAAGGTATCCAAGGTCATCAGAAGGAATATCATTTGTCAATATGGGGTCTCGCACGAGCTGGTATCAGATAATGAGTTGCATTTTGAGGTAGAAGTTACAAAAGTGGTCAACAAATATGGGATTCAGAGACATAAATACTCCCCTTACCGACCTCAAACCAATGGTCCTATCAAGGTATCTAATACGAACCAAAAGTTGCCAAGATTGGGATAACCGGATCCCTTATGCCCTCTTGGGATACCATAATTTAGGTCGAGCCTCTACTAGGGCCACCCCTTACTCTTTGGTTTATGGCATGGAAGGAGTCATACCCGTGGAGTTGTAATTCCTTCACTGAGCGTTATGCTGGAAAGAAAAGTCGACGAAGAATACTGGCATCAGATCCGTCTTGAGGAGATGTCACTCTTGGATGAGAGGAGATTGAAATATATATACCATATACAAGGGTACCATCGCTGAATTACACGATCATTTAATAAGAGAGTCAAGGATCGTGGTGTTTGAGAAGGTGACTTAGCCCTCAAAGAAATTATAGAGCCCATCTGGAACTCCAGAGGGAAATTGAAGCCTAATTGGAGAGGCCCCTACATCATGAAGAGAATCCTGTCAGGTGGTGTCGCTATGCTCTCTGACCTTAATAGAGAAGATATGGACCTTCCAGTCAACTTGGACTGTCTCAAGAAGGTTTACCCCTAGTCCAAAATCTCGGTGCGCTGTGATTCTTCTCATCTCCCTTCTATTCTAAAAAAAATCTCTTCAATTCTTTTACCCAGAACTACGTGGGGTCTGATATTTACAAAAAGCTTTTTTCTTACAAAAACCTAACTTTTCAAAACCCCCAGAGGTACGTAGGCAGCTCATACGCATCACATGAGCACGATCCCCTTTTTTTCATAAAATACTATTCTTTTCTTATTTTCGAGAACGACACTTCATTTTAACATATACCTAAACAAAATGATTATGTATGCCTTATCAATTAGTAAAGATAATTCAAATTCAAAACTCATCAAAAGTCACAACTAGATGGTCAAAAACTTTTTTATTCCATTATTTGAAAATTTTGATACAATTACATCGGTGCAGGGAGTCAAATGGCTTCAGTTACCAACCTACTCCTACTTTCCTAAAACCACGCCACACTAAAAACAACCCTTCCAAAATTATTCACACACAACATAACCAAAGTAACCAGATACACTACCAAATACCATATCAAAAGCTTCACCATATCAAAAGCTTCACATATATCTTGGCCCCCCCAAATTTCTCCTACCTGAAAGGAATGTCGTTGACACTCCATAGCATGATAAGCTTGGACTAACTAGGGGAAAACCATGACGCCTCCTTCCATGGTGTCAAAAGTGAAGAACCACCATTGACCGAACTCTACCGCCAACATCTTGGCAAATACCCTCCACCATAATGACTTAATATAGTCCCTTGAGATATTCCAGATCCTCCTAGTAGACTCTAAAGGATGAGATAATGGTCGACAATTCTCCCACAAAGATCCAAGTCGCATGCGCATGCGCATTCGCTTTGTCAGGTCCTCCATAGGGAAAAAATCCAGTGTCCGTGGTGGCACAATTTGTTCCCAGCCAAATTAGCGCAAGAACCACTAGGAAAAGTGGAAAGAGGTCTGCGTGAGGCCAACCAACCAAACACACTGATACTCCCCCAATTTTAGAATGGGCAGCAGTTCCCCCACCAAGGCACTAACCAGCGTAATTCTCGATCCCTGTGCTCCACAAATAAGTTCTCCCAACTTACAATATCCAGGGCTACGCTGATGAAATGGAGTGAAAATAAGTTTGGTTTAATCGGCAAAGGATACTAAGTTAGGACCACTATATGAAATCTCTCTGACAACCACATGAACAGCATTACAGGGCTACCCTCAGAAAATTAGAATGGTCTTCCTACCAGGCATTCATATCATTCAGAGCCTTCTCCAGTATTACCGTCATAGGATTACTACGATATGAGTTGATAGTCCACCACAGTAATAACAGTTTTTAAACTAGGCCCATAGTGACATCTCCAGCGTAGCCAGCATCGCTAACACCTTGCATATGCACAAAATGAAGCACAATAGGAAGAGAGATCATTGCCCCCACTACCAGTGATCTAGTCGTCGCAAGCGAAATATGGAGAAGTCTCGTTAAATGCTCTCTAGGGGATCGAGAAAATCCATGATTTATCCCAAATATGGTAGGAAATTCCTCATAGGTTGGACAGACCTCATCCAACCCAAAGCAAAACACATAGTCTTCATGGTACCAAAATTCCATGACTGCCATTAGAATTTCCACTCTATGCACCGGTTACGCCATAGAGAGACTTGACGCATATAAAAAGCATCGTAGTCGACATTGTACGAACACATTGCCTCCAAAGTCTCGAGGAAGTTAGCAAATTCAATGCTACCACGGAGATCCATATCACAAATGAAGAGATAGTGAGAAAAAGACTGCAAAAAAGAAGGAATGTGGAGGTATGAGGAAATACTCCACTCATGCACCCTATTTATACAAGAAAGGCTCAAACAAAGACAAAGAATCCTGCAGAAATCGGAGGAAAACCTACCCCACCAAGTACTAACCCATTGAAGAAAGTGCAATTAAGGCCTTAGATTGATTGTACTGGACTGACATGCCCAAAATGAAGAACAATGGGTATGCTGATCGGCAACCCCCTACTTTGGGAAATTTCCCCTTTTTCTTTTTTAACAAAAATATAAAAAAAGTCAGTAAAAATATTTTTTTTATTCTAAAATTTCCTTATCCTTGTGCTATTTTTCACCACGTTTTAAATAAACTCTCTCAAAATCATTTTTTTACGGTCTCAGCAGGAAAGTAAAAAGAGCAGGCGCATTAAGTCCCGAGGTAATGAATTAACAAAAACTTTATTACATAGATATATTTTATTGTGTTACATCAGTTTTAGAAGGAAATAATAAAGAACAACGGGACCCATCCCGCACCCACGTCTTTTCTCTCTCTCTCTCTCAATACTTCCACCTACATTTATCTCTCTCTCTCTCTCTCTCTCTCTCTCTCTCCACCCTCTCTCTCTAGGAACCTCCTTCCCTATGATGTGCTCTCTTTCCCTGATAGCTAGACGACGTACCTCCACTCCCCCAGCCAGACCCTTCCTTAGAAGAATCAAATGGTACCAAATAAGAAGGAGGTAAAATCTCATCCCGAATATGGGACCATCCCTCAGCCAAGTGGTCGACACCCGAATGTGCTGTGAGAAAATAGAAAGAACGAATTAGTCAATCAAAAATTGAGAAATAAATTAGGGTATCAAAAGGAAAAAAGATTAAAAGTATACCTTAGGTTGAAGGACCTCCTTTGTTATGCACAACTCCTCCGAATCCATCATGTTAGGGTGATTCTGCATGCACACCAACCCTCCATCACCCCTTCGAATATTGTAAGTAGGAGAGTGTAGCCGTACAAAAGAAACTTTTGAGGATGTTGCTGCAGCGGATGTTGACAAACCACCTGCACTATAGGAGGATCCCACCAATCGACTCAAACCTGCTTGGGGGGGGGGGGGGGGGGGGGAGTATCCTGTCATATATGCTAGGCGGCATTAGCCAACTCTACACAAAGTCAAGATAATTATACGGCACCACTGTGTCGGTATAGGATGAATAAGGCTCCCCCCTCATTAACACTATATGCGCATCATCTAAGTTTATGGAACCACCACTTCCTAATCCATAATTTGTCGGACGACCCTCTGCCTGAGATATTAGGAGTATCCAAACTCATACACCAACAAATGTCGTATCTACGCGTTCTCCCCGGTTACCCTTGTATCCTGGATAACCGTCCCCCAAGGGTAGAAGGTCACCAGCAAAATTCCGCAACAGATAAGGATTAATATTAGAAAGGGTCATCATGAAGAAAAATATCAAAAGAAATATAAGGACTTACCCGCTCGCTAGTCAGGAAATTCAAGACCTGACGCATAGTCGCCAGAGAAAGAGGTTTGTTCGACCGTTGGTTGGACTTTCGCCACCGATACATCCGAAAGAAGTCTCTAACAGACTCATGCTCCAAAAAACTAAGTTGGGTGTTCAACCTAATCACCTCATAAAACTACATCTGCATAGGACAAAGTTCGGCAATCAGAAATTAGGAAGTAAAGAAAATGCAAAAGCGTAAAGGAAAGTGAAAAAATTATAGGATACCTTAAGAAGATAAGTGGATCGAGTAAAAGTATGCCGACAGCACTGGATAAATGCAACCAAAGAAGAATAAAGTGTCGTCAAGGTCAAGCTCCCCCACTCATAGAGAGGAATGTTTGAAAGCATTCTTAAGTACGACAATAACCACAAATGAACAATGTCATCGCTCTATGCCACCAGAAAACCTCCCAACACCAGCATGGTCAATAACAGGGCCGTTGTTGCACCTGCAGCCCATTCTCCTCATCAAATATCCTACGCAACAACAAATCCCTCAAATAAGACGAATAGATAGATTCCCCCAAAATTATCCTCCCCCCATATATATTTTTTTATATGGAGGGTTATCCATATCGAACTAGCTTGCGTGCATCTCAGACTATTCTCTTTGCAATTAACTAGGCTTTCAATAGGGTAATTATATTGCTTGTGGCCCCAAGGTTATACAACATCTTGGTGGTGGTAGGAGTTGAATTTGGGAGATTGGGGTTGTACACGCCTACATCCTTGGTTGACTAACCATATAACCAACTCCTTGGGGTTTCAACATTTATTCAAATAAAAAGTATTGGACTAACATTTGTGATTCCCTAATATTGGTAGTATTTCTATAATTAAACTAAATGGATGTTGTTGATCGAGTGGAAAACCGAGTGTCCGTGTAATACGCTAGTCTTTGTTATCGGCTTCCAACCTCAATACAAAAAAATCTAAACTTGTAACTACACTCTTAAGGAGTATAGTGGCGAGTCTGGGTATCGAATCCACAGGGAATTAGGACGTGTGAACGTGACGACAAAGGTAAGGTAGTTTAATCCTAAAGTTGATGTTAAAATAAAAGAAAAGAAAAAGATGATTGATTTTTATGGATTTTATCTATGAATTAACTAGATTCAATTAAATTAACCTATGCATGCGAAATTAACTAACTAAGAACGAATTAATATGAATGAAGAAATGGGTTAAGAATACACTCCCCCAAACCCTAGTGTGTATGCCAGTAAAAAATTAGTCATAAATTAGATAATTGATCAGACCCAGTCTTTAGTACTCCAAAGTATTACATATATGAGGTTCAAGCCCGCATCATACATAATCAAAGAATGCGTAAAGCAGTGTCGCAATAGTTCACACACGTTGCATCCTTAAGCACCCTGGTTACCAAGGGCAAATGAGGTCAAAAGTTCTACAATGATTGTGAAACAATACAACACGATCTAATCACTTATTTAATTTAGAGGACAAATTTTATATTTATGTATACCACATCGGGTTGGGTTCATGCATCCCCACCCTTAAAAACATAGCTAGACATGGGTTTATGAGAAAACAAATTCATAACAATGCATGTAATTGTGGATCTATGAAACATTGTAAAGACAAAAATTACAAAACAGTTGATAGTTGAATTGAAATTAGAATTAAGATAAGATAAGAGAATGGAATTTGATACTTGAAATTTGCATTAAGGAAGAGAGATGATTGAACCCAGAAATACTTCTTGTTATTACAAACTAGGGCTTTTCTAAAAATAAGAAATTTGTCTACTACAAACTCTCTAAAATCTAATTCTCTCTCTAAAATTCTATTCTACTCTCTAGAATTCGACTCCCTTGGAAGGATGTAGGGCTTCGCCTTTTACACACATAAAACATGATTTTTCCCATGCCTCTCCACGTTTTACAACTAATAAAAACGAATTAAATAAGAAATTTCAAGAGTTTTGACTCTTCAGCTTCCAGAATTAATTTCAATTTTTGACTTTCTGTCTCCAACTTTAAATGGGCATAACTTCTTCACTGTAGCTCGGATTGGGGTGTCATTTTTTCCAATGTTCTTGAAATTTAGAGATCTTCAACTCTTTAGCTTTCCCCACCACCAGAATATATATGTAAAATTATGAAAATGCCCTTCAACTCCCCATTTCTTGGTTTCTTTCATTGTTTTGCATTCTCTTTCGCACTAATTTGCATGAAATACCTATAAAACACATGAGAAATACACAAAACACGAAATACTTGCCAAAAGAGGTTAGTAGCATAAATACGAGACAAATCCAAGCTATTTACACTGCACGGGATCATAAAAATACCGAAATTAAGGGGATAAATATGAAGAATATGTGCCTAATCAGTTGCCTATAAAAGAAAATGAGACAAGGTGTATTTAAAACTCTCAAACAATATTGTTTTGTGTGTTGTCTCTTACTAACTTCTAACGTTTAGTAATCTCAAGACATAATGAATTGGATTCATGGTGATTATATATAACATATTTATGTTGTAAATTTTTTGATTATAGTACTATTTTTATTTACCATTGTGAATGCGAAAAATAATTGAAAGAGGGGTGGGTGGGGGGGTGTGGGGTGAGTTGGGGTTTGGGTAAATAAAAATTCAAAACTAAAAGTAAATCTCTAAGTATAATATTAAATGAATATAAACATTAAATGAGTAGAGCTTAAGGAGGAGCGAGTAATAGAGATTTGAAAACCTAATTACTTCACATGATTTCACCCCTCATGTGCACATTAATGTCTCGGGATGACACTTAATAAAATCAGTAACAATATCATTTTCGATATAGGGGAGAATCAGATATTTATAACTAACACCGTTACTTAAGCCAAATCTTGCAAATTGCCCAAGACATACTTTAATAAGTTAAAATTCACCCTATATGATCAAGTTATACATTCCTTTCTTCGGTTATAAAGTTTGAAAACAAGTTAAATAGACCTAGAAGTCATTTGTTACAATCACGGGGAAGATTATAAAGGAAATATCACTTCGGAGTTCCCTAATACATAAGTTGATGGTGTTCAAAGATTTATTTGAATGTAAAATAATAAACATGACACATTGTTTAAAAAAAGATAAATAAATTATCATTTATATGTCTTCAATAAAAAATAGTTTTTAAAATTCAATTGCCTAATTTCAGATAGACTAGGTGGCGAAGGATGGAAATGGGGCGAATAATTATGATTTAGGATATATGGAGTTGAAGTGCAGAACCGAAAACTGACTTTTTAGAAGCATTATTTCTTTTTATATTTACTTTACCAAGGGAAGTAATTAGTACCTAAATTTAGTCAATTTTATTTTGGTGGAGATTAATCCCCGAAACTTTGGAAATGGTAAATTGTTAATAAATGTCCCTAAATTGTGATAATTTTTTTTCATGATAATATACATATTTTAGAAAGAGAGGAAACACCCTCTGGAGAATTAAAAAATAAAAAATAAATAGCCTTTTCCAAGTGAATTTTATAATAGTACACAAAATTTAACAATTTCATCATGATAATTTATGTTTATGAATAAATCATCATTTTCACTTTTATGAATATGCAAGGAAATGCATTTATAAGAGGCCATTAAAAATGTCAAAATGGTCTATGACAAGTTAATCCAATATTCCTAAATTAATTCATTATTCAAACCTTTATGATTGAAATAAGACTTTTTTCTATCATTAAGAAAATGATGGAGATAATGTAGAAAATAGTTTCCTTTATGTTTTGAATAAGATTATATATTGATTATATGTATATTTAATTTTCAACAGTGATGTAAACGTTATATATTGATTATACTCATTGGAAAGAGCACTGTGTAAGGCATGTAATTGACGTGATACACATAAAGAAGAATTTTGTAGAATATATGTTAGGAATGTGTATGGGTGAATCTCATTCGAAAGATGGAAAGCAGGCACACCATGATTTACATGAGATAAAAATAAAAAAATAGTTCAAAACTGATCCTATAATATGAAGAAATTTGATCCTCACTGGTGCTTTCACTTTGACTACTAGTGATCAAAATATCTTCCTATACACATTATTCAACTTGAATACTTTGAGTGGTTATTCTTGTAATTTGTGCTGGGTAATAAGCTACCAAACAAATGGCCAGAAACAGTGCAAGTATTACGAATGTCACATCATCATTCAACTAATCCCTGTGTGGCTTAGGAATTTCTTTTCTAAGCGCAAAGATCTCCATGGGGAAATTATGGAAATTATTTTGTGTGTCACCTTACTTTGTGCAAAAGTGGTAAACAAAAAGCACATTAAATCTGCGAAATCAACTTTAGTCTAGGAGATTTGGGTATTAGAGAAATATTTTCCTCCGTTATTCTTTGATATGACTGTCCACCCACTTGTGCATATAAACGACGAGGCTTCATTGTGCGTACCCCTTAGGTATTGTTTGATGAATCATTTTGAGCACTTTATGATACCTTCAAAGATTATGTTAAGAATACATGATATATTGGAGGGTTAATTGCGGAACAATACATAACAGAAGAATTATGGTGATATGATCGGAAACATATGCCAGAACAAGAGTTTAAGAGGTAAAATCCTAATAAATGATGAGTGACAGAGGAACCTGAAGAATTTCAGAATAAATTTACTTTTGGGAACCCTAAAGAGGTGAGACTCACCAATCTGTAATACGAGAAAATAACTCATTATGCCTTCAAATAGCAAGATTAAGTTAAATATTGGAGAGAGTAAATAGCTACATATATAAATTATTTTTGTTTGATTATCTATATTCTCTATACTACGATCTAAACTCTACAATTTCATGAACACATTTAGGAAGTATGAGAGAAAAACTTGCATGAAATCAGAAGAGAAATTGTACGTTGAATGATCTTTGGGCATGGGTATCAAATGAGGTAATTGCCACTTCCCTTGTTGAGTTTATTATGTGTGTCTTATAAAACATGCCCTAATAGAAACCAATTAATAAATTAACATGTTGAAAGAGGTGATGTCTCTTCAAGGCTTGCACGCCTAGCCAAAGGTCCTAATTAATGCGCAAAAGTGTTTAATAAATTCCACACCAATGGTTTTGATATCGTCTCATACCCATGCATGGAAAAATTATTGGCACAAAATTATGAAATTTCAATTCCTACCTTGACTTCTTGTGTGGATTGAAAAAATGATAAGAATACAAAAGATATGGTGCTGACCTATTATGGGATTGTCTAATAAATCGTGGAACTAAATTAGTAATATTTCAAAGAAATCAACTTCTATTGTGACTGGGTGGAGGTGGAGGAAATTACGAATGTCTGTAAAGTTGTTCCTACCTCAAAACTTGTCATGGTAGATTTATCAAAGATAAAGAGTAAAGATCGCATGGCAGATAAGCCTTTTGTTTGTGTATTTCAAAACGTTACGAAGGGATTCTGTTCAAAGTGCAGAAATAATGAAAATTGGTATATTGTTAGGCATGCAGCAAACGGTTTGACTATTCAAGCATACGCATTAAAGGCCTCTACATAGTTCCAGTCTTCTATTAATGAAAGCTCTAATTGAAAGGATATTTTAATTGATTTATACAAAGATTGAGTTTGGGAATATTACTTTATTATTATTATTATTTACTTAACTCTTGTATGACATACCTATATGTATCATACGTATTGTAAAAACCCTTGTATTTATTTACATATATGAATCTTCTACTCATATATTTAGTTATGTTGCACTTACTTCCTCATCGTGTATACTTTATAATTTTTGTGCAGATATTATTAGGTTTTGAGTGCAACACTAATAACAAACATCCAATCCAAGGTTACCACACAATTGTTCACTATTTCTGTTGATGTTTATTATTTGTGTTGTTTGTAATACCCTGTATTTCTGAGTATTTCTATTTAATTAAATTTAAAAATTAAATGAGAAAATACGATTTGATTTAAATTATGCCAGAAAAGTAATTTAGTGAGATTTATTAATAATCATGATTATGGAGAATTAATGGAGAGATAGATACTGATTAATATTGCCTCTTTCTATTTACTTAGTGCGAGTAGTAAATAGTTACTTAGCACGTGTAGACCATTTTGGGATGAGAACGACTAATATATTTTTAAGTGACTCAAATGATAATTTAGAGGTCACAGATGAGTCTGAAAGGTTCGAATTAGTCAAAATAGTATACCCGGGGTACTAGTTGAGTCTTGGGGTAATTTTGGACTAAACTGAGACCGTTCGGGGGTGTTTTAGTCTTTTAACATGTGAGGGTATTGAGACCTACGAATTTGAGAGTCTATTACCAGCCGTATGAAAGTGGGGTTAGGGTTAGAACTCCAATGTAAACACCAAGACAATTAGAGAGATGGAGAAAATCATTCTCAAGGCTTAGAAGATGCCTTTGAAGAGGTTGGGTTTGGATCTTGCATCCTAGGAGCCGAAGGAGGAAGGATTGAAGAAGAGAAGCATCAATCCATGATTAACTCCATAAAATCAGAACCCATCTGTCAAGGCAAGTTATTTATTACAAAGTTATAAAACCCATATGTAGGGTTTTTGAATAGTTTTGTTAAATCACTATCTTGATAAGAAAGGAATGATATTTATGCATGTTGGGATAGGAATCGCATATTGAATGATTTACCATATATAGAGGAATAATATTTGGAGCTGATTTGATGAATATTTCGGAATAAAATCTTGGTTTTGAATGAATATATGGGAAGAACACCATAAATAGGTTTTTAAGAAATTCTGAGTTTAATCCAATATTTCTTTAAATGAATTGATGTTTTGATGTATTTGAAACGTTATAAATTGTCTTAGTATATGTGGGAACACGTTAGGACAATTGGGACGAAGTTTGGTGTACTATAATGAAGTTTGGAGGTTTATTAATGGAAAAAGAAATTAACGAAGAAGGCGAATTGCTGCTTCCCCAGATCGATTGATCGATCCATTTTGAATGTTGATGGATCGACTTTGTCGATCGATCAAACCCAGGAGTCGATCGATCGACTTAAGGTGTTTTACTAGAATTTTTTCTTTGGTTAAGGGTTCTTTGATTTTCGGGAATGAATGGGAATTCCAGGATTTATATTATACTTATATGGGAATGAGAATAAGACCAGTAGGTATATTATTGATGTTTGGTAAGGCCATTGGATGTAGCACTTGGATCAGGGACCAACGAAAATAAACCGATTGAGTAGAGCATCGAGGAATTTGGAATTGAGCCACGAGGAGAGGTAAAGTCAATTCAAGTGATAGACCATTAGGTTAAGTAATAACTACTGAAATTATATGTGAGGGGTAACTAGGGCCCTTAGAGTTGAGTGAATACTCAAATAAATGCGATAGTGATAAATCGTAAATTGACGGATACAGTTAATATAAGAGAATACTATATTATATAAGATTATGATTGATAGGTCGGGTGTGTACCTACTGAATTATATGAACTATTAGGTTGACAGATGTATACCTAAATTAACTACGTTAGGGTCGATGAAGTATTCTGAACTAACATAGGGTTATTATATGTTAGGGTCGATGGAGTATTCCGAACTAACATTAGGTTATCATATGTTTGGGGTCGATGTAAAATGCCAAACCAAACCTTCGAACTGGTGGCATGATGAAAGGGTCAGAGCCAGAATATGTGTATATAAATAATTGGGGTCGATGTATCATTCCAAACCAATTCTTAATTGGGGTCAATGAATCATTCCGAACCAAGAGTCCTTTACGTATGTCAAAAGGACATACTGGTAATGACTGATGTTTAGTATATATTGTGTTTGAAATATATTCTTAATGATATCTACTTCCGTGTGTTAGTAGATTGATATATGATGTGTTTAACGATACATATCAAACTGGTAAGTTAACTAGTGAAACTTAATTACAAAACATAACATTAGATAGACAATATGTAATTAGTAATTTAAGTAGTGAAACTTAATTACAAAAGTGGGAAGATATTCATTGTGAGAATTGGAGAAATTTAGTAGTGAAACTAAATGAGAAGTTTTGAAACATAACATAGGTGAAATGTTACTGGAGAATTAATTAACCTTCGCGAGATGTTAATGAAATGGATGTACTATATGGGTGGTACGAGAACTTAGGTATTGATAACTTCAGATGATGACTTTAGTCCTAGTTAGCTTGCGAGATATGGCTAGGTAGGCTAAGTGTAGAACGTTAGGTGTGCAGAATAGATGAGGAGTGAGTAAACTCAAGAGAGTGTACGAGAACCTAACATGTGTAATCAATAACTGCATTTTATATTATGGTAAACGCTTGCTAAATATTTTCAAAATGTTTTGAGTACTAACTCTTGCTATAAATTAATTTCAAAACATTTTAGGTGTCCATCCATAGGGATGCCATGTATGCTTATTTCATTATAGGGACTCGAAGCTATAGCAGAATGGATGCTTACAGGATTTTGATTAGACGATATCTCTCTTTAAGATCTAGTGCAAGATCGTACACTATTCTATGTATGGACTTGTGGTCCGGTATCAGTCTCAGATGTTTAGTTTCAGAGTAGTGTTTGTTCTATTGTTGTTTTGGGATTTTTAGTCGATGGTTATTCGGTAATACTCTTGTTCTCTTGTACTTATATTTTTCTTATTGGGTTGTATTACATGGAGATTGTTACACTTTGTTCCGCATGGTTGATTCTGTTTTAAGAAAGATAAAATTTGGCATCGGTCTAATTTTCACGTAGGCGATTAGTAATTAAAAGGTTTTCGACAGTGATGCTAAGAATGAACCATTTGAGAAGCCTGTTTTAATTTAGTAAAGGCTTGATCACCCGATGTTTAATTAGGCGAAGTGTCACATATGGTATCAGAGCATCAGGTTCTAGTGTCCATAGGATCTGTACGGCTTACTACGTTTTCATTATATCATTTGATTGATATAGAGCCCTATCTTAGGATTGTTGTACTCCTCTACCTACGTGGTTTACGATCTCCAGCTATTCAGTAAATGAATTTATATATATAGAAGTTCGATTGAGTATGGCACGTCGAACATGGCGGTAGGACCAGCGTAGGCGTTGGAAGAACTGCAGGAGGAAGGGGCTCAGCATGAAGCACGGAGTGTTTGAGGATGGTAATCATGGAAGAGATTACCGTTGTCGAGGTCACTCCTAGTGTGTAATGGAAGTAGATGCTGCAAGGACTGTTAGGGCATCGTACAAATTTTCCAAGCACCGCGATGGAAAAGAATGATACAAATCTGGATCGCCCAACGCAGTGATAATGGGAGGAGGTTTTAAGGACATTTGAAGAAAATGAACCGTGAAAGATTTGATAAAACGTTGGCCGTGTATGTTAACCAATGGATGTAGAATGTCCAGAGGTCTTAGCATTAAGGATAGAGTATAAGTACTCATAGTGAAAAATTTGGGTAAATTTTTTTAGGCAACGTGGTGGGGATACCATTCACCACATTCGGACCGAGGGTCAGTATACAAATAGAGGGATCTTAAGTGTAGTTTAACTGCAAATTCCTCCAATGATGGTTCAGAAGCGAAGTAAATGGGAATTTTTGAACCCATAACGTGAAATACTGGTAAAGGCCAATTATAAGAAAGAAATTTATCTATTGAAGTGAACTTTTACCCTATGAGATAGGTAGAAGGGAAAAATATCCCTTGAGAGAATGGACTCACGATTTATTGTCGCCCGCAATTTTGGGAAAATTCTTCTTGGACGACTTATGTGTATGATGGCAGTACGATGATTCTTACAAGGTTGATGAAAATGCTCCTAGGTGAGAGGAGCTAAAAGAGTTTAAGGAATTAGTAAAATAGTAAGACTAAATATAAAGGGGCTAGTGCAAGCCATAATTGGAAACCCACTAGGGGAATTTATCAAATTGATGTTAAGTCGGGACTGTTAAGTCTAATAGTGCATTCCTCTTGGTCAACGTAACTAAGGGAACCATGATGATAGTGTTCAGAATCGAGATTGCCAAGTTCGAGAGGAGGAATAACCTAGTTAGTCGTTGTGGCCTTGAATAAGGGAATTTATGAAAAGATGTATTATGTGGGACGTGATACCACGCGTTTTGTTCTTGCCCAAAGTTATTTAAGGAAATAATAACTCTGATAAATTTTGCATTCCGATAAGTAAAAGCGTGTTATGTTCGGGAACCATTTGAACCACCAGTGCGATGGGAAAGAAAGTATATGAGTTTTAGCCTCTAGTGAATGAGGTATATGACGATGCCTCACCTGAAAGAGGGCCGAGCTCGCATTATTCATCCGTATATTAGAGACTTCAGAGATTATGGATGTCTCATAGTGATTGATCCCAGTGTGTAGGGACCTTGATGATGTGATTTAAGGTATGTCGTATGACTGCTGAGCGGAGAGATCGATATTGTTGTTGTGACTAGTGCTAAGGACTTAGTGATAGTATAAGCACAGTTCCACTTGAATCCTTTAGAGATGTTGGAGTATGGTCGTACCTATTGTCGGGGGATAAAAATTAAGTATCTTGACTATGTGTTGTTCCGAAAATGCTCAGTAAGAATGCATTGGGAGAAGTCCCTTGTTTAAGTTTGATTGAAAAAGGGGATAGGACTAAATTTGTATGTACATCAGGAGAAGATACGATGTTAGATGCTAGGGCATCAGTGGAGCCGGTAGTGTTGTGGGAAAACACTGAAAAGCTTATCTCACCACGAAGGGATAAGTCGGACTTTGTGGGCAAGAGTTTGATTTTTAGTCTATAGAAGATTGAGAATACCCCCGAGTTTGTGACGAAAAGCTGGTTACGAGTGCAACGATTGCAATGTTTTTGCAAATGTGCACGGAGAATGTGTATGGGCGCCCTAGTTAATTGGCCTTCTTAGTCATTGGAGATATAGGGATGCAGAAGATTATATTTTATAAGTACGACGGTGGGGAAGTTATGAGGCAAGTCGTATTGATGAAATGGATTGAACATCATGGGAGAAAGACGATAATCCAAGATTATATGTGCTGAGAGAGCCAGCGCACACTATAGAATAAGAGTCGGTGGGAAGCCGTTCAAAATTTATCTCTTGATATAGGAAGCCTAACTATTATGAAGAAGTAACGCAAGGTGCTACTTGACTAAGTCTTGAGAGTGACTTACGCATTACTAAAATGTTGATTCTTATAAAGTGACCAACCCTAAAAGTATGCCAATTACGAAGAGTACACATATTTTAAAGTATAACATACCCGAAGAGAATGGGGAATAGAGTACCACTTGAGGAAATATGACATAAGTGGGAAGCTGCGTTGAGGTAGAGACATAGTGAGATTGTCTTCAAACGCACCACTAATTGATAGAGAAAGATGGGCTCGAAATGAGCAACCGGAAATTGGGTAGTGAACCTATGTTTCCAATGATGAAATGATTAGGAAGACTTATAATCTATGGATGAGCTGTGAACATGGTAACTAAGTCAACATTCCGTTGGGATAGATGAATGGATTGACCGGGATGGACTAAAATGTCATAAAAAAGGAAGAGTGCACAAGTGCAAGGTGCGACTCAATATTGTTGTGAATCAGGATGAAATACTAAAATCCCACCCTGTGAGAGATGGTCAGGGAGGAATGGAGATGAAGTTTTATTTTGGGTATGTTGTGTCACATATGACTCCATGGTTATGAGAAAGGAAGATATTACGCCCTAACGATAGTGGAATTTTGGTAGAACCCACTGATCAATTCATAGGTTATATGTATACCTATATGAGCATAATTATAGGTAGTGTGAGTGTGCCTACGTGGACTGTAAATGAGGATTACGTTCATGCGTACCTATTATGAACTTATATATACTTTGAGGTGTCGTTCGAGGAGACATTCCAAACTCTTAGTCCTTAATGCGTGATATGAGGACATTCTATTGGAGTACGACATTCTATAATATATGAAGTGTGAAATTATATGGCTCCTAAATTGTCTACTCATGTGTGATGAGATATATATATATATATATATATATATATATATATACATATATTGGTGCTCGAGGTGTGATTCCGAGACAATATAACAAATCACTATTGGTGATCGAGGTGGGATTCCGAGACAATAACCCCAAAAGTGTTATAGAAGGGGGGTGATTTTAATATAAGTGTTGATAATATATGTTATGTGTAAGAAATATATACCTTATGATTTTCTTACTTATGGGCAATAATAAGTACGCTTAATTCTGTATTGGGGTCGATGATGTTCCTGATTAATACATGAAGGATCGATTTGGGGTCGATGATTTTTCAAACCAAATCGATGATGAATAATAAACATTCGTATCGATGGAAGGTCTGAACCAACATATCCATTACATTTACCTTGGGGTCGAGGGATTTATGGACCGACGTAAATGATAGGACAATTGGGGTTGATGATTTTGCCGAACTAATTTTCCTTATAGTATATATTGTGTGTGAAATATATACCTTAAAATATTATACTTATGAGTAATAGTAGACACATAGATGCTATATATAGAGGTGTGGGTACCCGAAAATTAGTATTATAGGCCTGGATGAGTAGCCCATCCCTAGCGGCCCAAAGTCCAGGCCCCTCATCTTTTGTATTGATCCGATTTCCCCACGACCCCATGAAGCGAAGTTATAGGGGAGCACGATCCCATGGAGGGAAGTTATAGGGAAGATGGCTAATAAGGAGGAACCCATCATCTCTACTAACTAAGATACACATATATAAATTAAACCCTAGGTCCGGGGCAAAGGACAAGTTGTATTCTCTGTACTCATTCTCCAGAATATTGAGAAATAATACTGACTGCACCACCGTGGACGTAGGCACATCTTTTCTGAACCACACACATCCGTTGTTGTGTGATTGGCGTTTTATTTTATTTGTTCTTTCTTAGTCATTACTTCTCTCATATTTATTTGTGTTGCACAATCATTGTCTCCACAATTGGCGCCGTCTGTGGAAAACGTTCATCTTTCCTTGAGAAGAGCCCATGCCAAGAAAAGAATCTAAGATGTCTGAACACAGCAGCAACGCTCCTCAAGAAGGAGATTTTCAAGAGCCACCTGCTCCTCGTAGTATTAGGTCTGAAGTCCGACGTTCAGATCGTGGGGCTCGCTTGGAAAGGCCAGCCCTAGAAGAAGGTCAAGGACCAGCAAGGTCCACGCAGATATCCAGATTGATTGATGCATACGAGGTAAGGCTCCAAGAGCAGAGGGAGTCTTCTCACAAATACGAGGCTGAGAATGCTCGCTTGAAAAGAAGACTGGAATGACTGGAGAAGGAACTACGTCCTGATACTAGGAGACACCCCTATCGCACTCCTAGCCCTCAGGCGAGCAAATCTCACAGCCGAGGAAGGATCCCTAGGCGGGAATATCAAAGGGTCGAAGGTTGCGACTCATACGACGACCTCCGTGAACAACTAAGAAGAGCTCGCCGCTACCAGAGCCTGCTCGCAGCGACGAAAACATACGGAACCTGGTCCGCAGAGAAATGGACCAACATCCATCTCACCACGGCACCAGGTCGACCAGAGAAATCGCCAGGAGATCCCTCAAGACCCAGATGAAGTCACCCTTTATGAGGGAAATTGAAGAGGAAGAGGCTCCCAAGAAATTTGCCATTCCAAGGTTCAAGATTTACGACGGGAAGACTGACCCCATTGATCATGTCAGGCAGTACCGGCAGGCCATGACCCTCTAGAATCACCGGGATGCACTGATGTGCCGTATTTTCCCCTCGAGCCTCCATGACGTGGCCCAAAAATGGCTTGAAAAACTCCCTCACCGATCCATCAGAAATTTTAAATCCCTGGTCGATCTCTTTACGGCCCGGTTCATCACTAGCAGCTCCCATCCCAAAAGGATAGATGCTCTATTAACAATGAAGAAAATGACTCAAGAAACACTCTGAGACTATGCGAAGAGGTACTGGGAGTTATTCAACGAGATCCAGGACTGCGCGGAAGAGGTGGCAGTGGTTTCCTTCAAAATTGGGCTACCTAGCTCTTCCCTCCTTTACCAGTCCTTGACGAAGAAGGAAGCTACGACCATTGACGACCTGATGGCCCGGATTGAGAAATACGCAAAGGTGGAAGATGTCACCCGCCTTAATGTAGGAGAAAACGGTCGAGCCAAGCTCACTACCAAGGGAAGTGAGAAAGTTGAGAACCAGAAGAAAGGAGGAAAGAGTGGGGGCAAGAATGGCTCCAAAAATGGAGGGAACCCTGACGTAACAAAATCGTTCCAGGCGGTCAACACCATCTTCAAAGAGACAATTTACAAAATTCTCGCGAGGATCAAGGATGAGCCGTTCATCAAATGGCCCCGAAAAATGGGAGGAGACCCCTCGAAAAGAAACAATGCATTAAGATGCGCTTTCCACAAAGAGGGAGGGCATAAGACCGAGCACTGCAAGGCTCTTAAGTCCCACCCCGAGGAGTTGGCCCAGTTTGGACATTTGAATGACTTTGTGGAAAAGAAGGTAGAGAAAGTGGTTTCCCACAGAGAGGCGAAACCCGACAACGTGCTGGAGGATGATGCCGGACATGAATTCGCAGTAATCCACGGAGTATCTGACATCAAGCAAATACAAGGGAACTCAGCTCGAATGGAGGTAAAGAAACTGACAGCGGTAATGCAAGCTTTTCAGATTGATCCAGCAAAATCACAGTCAGGAAAACGTCGGCGAGCAGAGGACATCAACTACAACAAGCATATTGTTTTCACGGATGAAGACCTAGTGGGAGTAAGGACCCCACATCATGATGCCTTGGTCATTACACTCAGGATAGCTAACTTTGACATCGACAGGCTGCTCATCGATCAAGGAAGCTCATCCGAAGTAATGTACATTGACCTGTTCAGGAAATTAAAGTTGAGCGTAGCCGACCTAAAGGGAGCTACTGTCCCTCTGGTCGGTTTCGCTGGAAAAATGACCATGCCACTGGGCAAAATAGTACTGCCGGTGCGCGCTGGAAATGTTTCCAAGATGATCGAGTTTTTGGTGGTCGACATCGATTCACCGTATCAGGCCATCCTCGGCAGGGGATGGCTTCACGCGATGAAGGCAGTCTCCTCGACCTACCATCAGAATCTCAAATATGTTACCGAGCAAGGAGTAATGGAGATACATGGTGACCAGGCGATGGCAAGGAAGTGCTTCATAGCGGCCAACCGACCAAAGCCAGAGAAAAAAGCTGATCAACCCAGTGAGAAAGTGGAGGAAGGTGAAATTCCTTCCAAATAGAAATTAAAATACGTAAGGCCTGGAGTAGAAGAGACCAGGATCCTCCCCTCCAAGCGTGTCGTCGAGGACCTGGTAGAAGTGGCGGCTAGGGAAGGCAATAATAGCAGAGTCTTCCTGATCGGAGCGTCACTCACCGACCAAGAGAAAAAGGAGCTGTCAACCTTACTCAGAAGCAACATATATGTTTTCTCTTGGGAACCTTATGAACTGCCAGGAATCGATCCCAATATGGTCTGCCACCAGTTGCACGTCGATCCCATATTCAAGCCGATAACGTCGAAGGCACGGCGAACTGCTCCTGAGAAGGCCAGAGCAATAAAAAAAGAAGTCAAAAAACTGATGGATGCAGGATCCATACGGGAAGTGCAATTCCCCAAATGGTTATCCAACCCAGTGGTAGTTCCGAAAAGCAACAGAAAGTGGAGAGTTTGCATAGACTTCACTGACCTCAACAAAGCCTGTCCCAAGGATAGCTTCCCTCTTCCAAAAATAGACCAACTAGTAGATGCCACCGCAGCTCACGAACGAATGAGTTTCCTGGACGCATACTCAGGGTATCACCAAATTCCCTTGTATGCCACAGATCAGGACAAAATGGCGTTTATCATGACGGTTGGTTTATATTATTACAAGGTCATGCCTTTTGGGCTAAAAAATGCAGTGGAAACCTATCAGCGGCTAGTTACTAAAATGTTCAAGAATCAAATGGGAGGCACAATGGAGGTCTACATCGACGACATGCTCGTCAAGAGCAAGGAGAAGGAGAATCACCTCTCAGACTTGTCAAGTACCTTCGAAATCCTCAGGAAGTACCGAATGAAACTTAATGCGAGAAAGTGTTCCTTCGGTGTCCAGTCAGGGAAGTTTCTTGGGTATTTGGTCAGCAAGCGAGTCATAGAGGCTAATCCGGACCAGATTGATGCAATAAATAGAGTGCAACCTCCTCGCACAATCCGGGATGTACATAAGCTCATTGGAATCCTCGCTGCTCTAAATCGTTTCATTTCTAAATCCTCCGAGAGATGCAAGCCTTTCTTCCAACTCTTAAAGGGCAGCAAAACAGTAGAGTGGAGCCCAGATTGCTCGCGAGCATTGGACGAGCTCAATTCCTACCTAAGCACTCCACCACTTATTGTCATACCAAAGTAAATGGACTCTTTGTACCTCTACCTCTCTGTATCCAGTCATACAGTCAGCTCGGCGCTAATGTGCGAAGTTACAGGAATCTAAGATCCCGTCTATTATGCGAGAAAAACCTTATTAGATGCCGAGCAGCGCTACCTACCATTGGAAAAGATCGCATTCGCCCTAGTAATAGCCTCGAGAAAGCTGAAGCATTACTTCGAAGCTCATACGATCATCGTCCTTACATCACACCCCCTCAAGGCTATCCTAAGGAAGGCGGATTTGTCAGGCAGACTGTCTAAATGGTCATTCGAGATCGGCTGGTTTGACATCCAATTTCAATCGAGGACAGCTATCAAGGGTCAAATCCTCACTGATTTCATAGCTGAATTCACAGGCGAAGAACCCTCCGACCAGCCTAAGCCAACAGAGCAAAACAACTAAGCTATAGTGGAAAGCTAGAAACTATTCGTTGATGGAGCCTCCAACTCAAAGGGGGCAGGGGTAGAAATTATTCTCATCACTCCAGAAAACACAGTCCTCGAGAAAGGAATCAGGCTGGGATTTACAGCCTCCAACAACGAAGCAGAATACGAAGCCCTAATAGCAGGTCTCCAAAAAGCGCAAACTCTAGGAGCAAAGCATTTGCAGGTATTTGGCGACTCGCAACTAGTTTCCAACCAGATAAGTGGAGACTATAACGGAAAGGATGAAAGAATGGCAGCCTACCTCTCCTTGGTGAAAAACTTAATGACGAGCTTTGAAGAGATCAACATCCAGCAGTTTCCCAGGGGGAAAAACAGCCACGCTGATGCGTTAGCAGCCCTGAGTTCGGCAGTTGATTCTAGCCTTAAATGGGTTATCCCTATCGATTTCCTCAGTTGCCCAAGCATTTACCCCAACTGTGAGCTGCCAAACGCGGAACCAATACTCTAATTGGAATCAGGCCCCAGCTGGATGGATCCCTTGAAGGCCTATTTAAAGGACGGAACGCTTCCAGAGGATAAGAGAACTGCCCACCATATAAGGGTCAAAGCTGCTCGCTTTCACTTATCCACAGGAGGCGACTTGTATAAAAGATCTTTCTCTCGTACCTACCTTAGATGCATCCACCCAGGCGATGTCAAGGGAGTGCTTCACAAGCTTCACGAAGGAATCTGTGGAAGTCATGTCGGAGGAAGGTCTCTAGCCTTTCGAGCAATGAAGGAAGGCTATTGGTGGCCATACATGCAAAAGGACTCCGTAGTATATGTCCACAAATGCCTGAAATGACAACTTCACGCTCCTATGGTCCACCAGCCCGCCAACGAATTAAAATCCATGACCAGCCCCTGGCCTTTCGCCCAATGGGGAATGGACATCGTGGGACCACTGCCCACCGCTGCCGGTAATCGCAAATACCTGTTGGTTGCAACTGACTACTTTACCAAGTGGATCGAGGCAGAACCACTGGCGAACATCCGAGATGCTGACATGATAAGGTTCGTATGGAGGAATATAATCACTCGATTCGGAATCCCCAGAACCATCATCACTGACAATGGAACACAGTTCGAGAGTGGCCCTTTTCAGGACTTCTGCAACGAACACGGGATCAGGCACCACTTCAGCTCGGTGGCTCACCCTCAAAGCAACGGACAAGCTGAAGCTTCTAACAAAATAGTGATCGCTAGATTAAAGAAGCGGTTAGAGCGAGCCAAAGGCGTATGGGCAACCGAGCTACCGCATATCCTATGGGCATACAGAACGACTCCTAGGCGAGCAACAGGAGAAATGCCATTCTCACTAACATATGGTATGGAGGCAATCATCCCACTAGAAGCGAGATTGCCAACAATGAGATCCGACCTTGTGGAACAAGGCCAGAACGATGAGGCTTTGCTCGCTGAATTCGACCTGGCCGACGAGCGCAGGGAACTTGCCCTAGTGAAACTAGCGAGCTATCAGCAACAGCTCGTGAAGCACTACAGCAAAAGGGTCAACCCGAGGAGATTCAAAGTTGGGGACTATGTTCTAAGAAAGGTCATGGGCAACGCAGTGAAGCCATCAGACGGTAAGCTGGGCCCAAATTGGGAAGGACCTTATAAGATAATTAGAGATGACCTGTAAGGTGCCTATCATTTGGAAACGATGGAGGGCAGGGAGATACCACGAGCATGGAACGCAGCTAATCTCAAGAAATTTTATT
This sequence comes from Sambucus nigra, assembly GCA_949130495.1. Taxonomy (NCBI): domain Eukaryota; kingdom Viridiplantae; phylum Streptophyta; class Magnoliopsida; order Dipsacales; family Adoxaceae; genus Sambucus; species Sambucus nigra. The sequence continues at coordinate 445,548,125 of OX422222.1, read as the reverse complement.
TTTGGGAATTCTATTATTAAATCTTTTATTGTATTCGTTACGTGAAAGGACAGTTCATTTCCCATTTCACTAATGAAAATCTCTCAGTTGATCACTCCCTAATTAGTAACAGTTATATTTTATTACACATCCCTTCCAAATCACAGGCATAATAGTCGACATAGCAGGGGAACACCCCTCATCAGGTCATCGTCATGAAGCACGACAGACCTCTTAGCATTTCCCTTAGAAATATATGAAGCCCTACAGAGTATTCTTAGGCATCAAACCTACTTTGGTTAAACAAAATCCTGATCGGATGAAGACATCCAATACTAGGTGTGTCCTCGCCAATTGCCCTACTTAGGCCTAAGGGAGTGTGACGACACAACCTAAAAGGTAAAGTGAGGGCACAATGGTATTCTTGCATTATACTGGACTGGGGGGACACTCGCATGACAAAATAAAAAGGATTATGAAGCAGCAAAAATATAAAAAGATTGGATGAACACATTTAGTCGGCAAATTTCCCAAAACGCGAACTTTTCGTTAATCCTTTATATTTACAAACAATGATAATACATGTTTAGTTGGCGAAGCTCGCCCAAAGAATTTACATTATCAAAAAGAAAAAAGATAACAAAATCTCAAGGAGGTGGAAGCCTCCGAGAAAGATAATCAGCAACTTTAGCTCTCCTTTCATCATCAGAAGCGGGGGCTAGCTCTTCCACAGCCTCATTTGCGTCCAACTCCAATTGTTCCCGGGGAATAGCATCAATGGGGATCCATCGATCATCCCTCCTGAATGGATTGGGCATCAGAGTGGAGGAAGACATCTCATGTCGATACCATAACACCGAGTTCCTCGGGACCTGCAGCTCTCTCAGGGCACTCAACCACCCTCTGATGAAAGAAAGTTCTTCGAACTCTGATAGTCTCATGGGAGCATCCAGCCAGCCCTGATCGTAGCCATCAGACCACACTTGGTGAGGGCCCTTCTTGAATAGATGCCGCAGTCGGGAAACGTCCATCTTGAGCCCAGCATCAATTACATAAGCTCGCCGAACATCGTCGCCCAGCTCCCCAATCTCTCGCTGTTCGATGACTTCCCTGTTCCTACCCCGGGCACTCCTGCCAGCACGCGAGAGGGGAGGACGAGCAGCTCGCGACGAAGAAGAGCCTTGTAGGACTATTGTAATGGTGCTCGGCGAATGCTCCTTAAGCTTCGAGACCTCCCGCCTTAGGTATTCGTTCTCCTGCTGCAGGAACTCCCCAACTTGGTTAATCTCGGTGGCCTCCAGTAACTTTTCTATCAGTGCACTAACTACTTCTTCTACTGAGGCACCGATTTCTTCTATTTCTTGGAGCCTATCCTTCAGCGTAGCCACCAGCTTGGATTGCTCCTTATATTTATAATTCCTAGACCTAAGTTACTTACAAAGTATAACAAAGGCCTGGCGAACAGCAGGGCTTGCATTAGGACCAAGAGTCCTACCCAGTTGGGAGGTAGCAGGAATATAGTCATCAACATCAACCAACTACAAGTAAAAGAAAGAGAAGAGAAAGAGATCAGCATAAACAAAAATGAAGTATTTTCATTAATAAGGAATGAGGTTACATCAGATTGAAAAAGAAAAAATTACAAAGCAGCCCTATCAATTAGCAACCTCGGGTGGCCGAGAGGTGGATGGTCCCTTGTCCTTATCAGCATCAACAGGGGCATTACCCTCTGCAGGGGTGTCCTCTGTCCTCTCAACTAAAGGAGTGTCAGCAGGAGTCGCCTGAGAGACAGGATCAGTGTCTTCAGCAGTTGGGGCAGGGTCCTCATCTATGACTGGCCTCGGCCCTGGATCGTGCTCGTCAAAGAGTGGGGATGCAACGTCCACCCCAGCAGCCACGAGAGCCTTATACCACCCTTTCTTGAAGTTCAGATGACTGATATAGCCTATCTGAACTTCAGCGTCCTCATACGCAGCAGCCCAGCCAGAGTTGTACGAGTCCTCCTTAAGGGTGGTTGCCTGGGCTTTCTCCGCCTCCAGTTGCTCGGCCAGAACCCTGTTCTTCTCTGTAAGGTCCAGCTTGCTCGTGCACACCAAATCATAAGCCTTCCTCATCTCGCCCAGCTCCCTGACCGCATCATCTCTCTCGCATGCAGAATTGACAAGGGCCAGGTCAGATGAAACTCGAGCTGCATTAGTAGCCTTCAGGTCGGCCTCCAGCTGAGAGCCCCTAGCTTGCAGAGAAGATTTTTGCTGTTCCAGCTCACCATTCCTCCTCACCAGCTCGTCGTGAGAGAGATAAAGCACAGCGAAGTCGGTCACAAATTGCAAAGGATAAAGAAGAAATCAAGAAAAAGAAACCATCAAGACTTGTTAAAAGAGATTGAGAATTAGAAGAGAACTTTACCAAGGCAAGTCTCTGGCTAGCTTACAGAGTTAGTTGATCGGACCCCAACGCCCTCTGGAGATCCGCAGGAAGGACTGCTCTCTAGACCAGCGCAGGGGCTAGCTGAGGAGAAGTGGCCACCGAAGCCCCCTCAGGCAAGGCAGATACTGGGACCAGGGCTTGACCTGTTTTGGTCCTCGATTCCATCTTCCTCCTCTCCTCCACTTTCTTCTTCTCCTCCACCTTCCTCCTCTCCTCCTCCTTTTTCCTCTCCCTCTCTCTCGTCTGCTCCTCCTCTCTCCTCTTCTTCTCTTACTCCTGAGAAGAAGGCCGAGAACCAGTAGCTATGACCCGAGGTGCAGACTTCAGTTTCTTGGACCTCTGTGCAAGGAGCACGCCATCATCATCGTCATCATCTCTGATCAAATTCTTCCTGGGAGGCATCTCTTCACCAGAACTGTAGGAAGTGCTCAACGATCCTTGAGCTTCAGAATTCTCCTCAGAATTAGAAGAACTACTACTGACAGAGCTCCCTCCACCAAGATAACCGACAGGCTCACTTTCAGAGCTCCTCTCCTCTTCGTCCAACTGGATTAGCTCGGCAGTAGTCTCTTCGAGGGAAGCAAACTCTGGAACACTGTCCACAGGTCGTGCTATTAAGATCGAGCCTACGTTCTTATACTCTAACAAGAAAGCGGTAAATCTGGGATGCTCCCCGTCACCTAAAGGCTCTCTGATGTTCCAAGCTTTAACCAACTCAGAAATTCTGACCTGCAAGGTGCCTATCATTTGGACGAGTAGCCCAGCCCTAGCGGCTCAAAGTCCAGGCCCCTCATCCTTTGTATTGATCCGATTTCCCCACGACCCCATGAAGGGAAGTTATAGGGGAGCATGATCCCATGGAGGGAAGTTATAGGGAAGATGGCTAATAAGGAGGAACCCATCATCTCCACTAACTAACATACACATATATAAATTAAACCCTAGGTCCGGGTTAAAGGACAAGTTATATTCTCTGTACTCATTCTCTAGAATATTGAGAAATAATACTGACTGCACCACCGTGGACGTAGGCACATCTTTACTGAACCAAGTACATCCGTTGTTGTGTGATTGGCGTTTTATTTTCTTTGTTCTTTCTTGGTCATTACTTCTCTCATATTTATTTGTGTTTCACAATCATTGTCTCCACAAGAGGTATACATCAAAAGGGTAAATTAAGTAGAGAGAAACTTAATTTCAAGAGTTAACATTAGATTGGGAAAAATCTATGGAGATATTAAGTAGTGTGACTAATTTATAACATATGAGGCATGGATAACATGCGATAAGGATTTATAATGAAGCAAGGCATGTACTTGGGGCGACCCTTAGGATAATATGATTGGATTTTTGGGTATTGGATGAGGCAGTGATGTTTAAGGTCCTTAGTCTTAATACCAGTCTTATCCTAATTTCGAGGACGAAATTCCTTTGTAAGGGGGGAAGTATGTAATACCTCGTATTTCTGAGTATTTTTATTTAATTAAATTGGAGAGTTAAATGAGAAAATACGATTTGATTTAAATTACAACAGAAAAGTAATTTAGTGAGATTTATTCATAATCGTGATTATGGAGTATTAATTAAGAGATATATACTCATTAATATTGCCTCTTTCTATTTACTTAGCGCGAGTAATAAATAGTTACTTAACATGTGTAGACCATTTTTGGGGTGCGAACGAGTAATATATTTTTAAGTGACTCAAATGATAATTTAAAGGTCACATATGAGTCCTAAAGGGTAGAATTAGTCAAAATAGTATACCTGGGGGTACTAGTTGAGTCCTGGGATAATTTTGGACTAAACCGAGACTGTTCGGGGGCGTTTTGGTCTTTTAACATGTGAGGGTATTGAGACTTTTGAATTTTAGAGTCTATTATCAGCCTTATGAAAGAGGGTTTAGGGTTAGAACACCTATGTAAACACCAAGACCATTAGAGAGAAGGAGAAAATCATTCTTAAGGTTTAGAAGATGCTTTTGAAGAGGTTGGGTTTGGATCTTGCATCCTAGGAGCCAAAGGAGGAACGATTGAAGAAGATAAGCATCAATCCATCATCAACTCCATGAAATCATAACCCCCCTGTCAAGGCAAGTTGTTTATTACAAAGTTATAAAGTTATAAAACCCATGTGTAGGGTTTTTGAATAGTTTTGTTAAATCAATATCTTGATAAGAAAGGAATGATATTTATGCATGTTGGGATATGAATCGCATGTAGAAAGATTTAGCATATATAGAGGAATAATATTCAGAGCTGATTTGATGATTATTTCGAAATAAAATCTGGGTTTTTAATGAATATATGGGAAGAACAACAAAAATAAGGTTTTAAGAAATTCTGATTTTAATCCATTATTTCTTTAAATGAATTGAGGTTTTGTTGTATTTGAAACGTTAGAAATTGTCCTAGTATATGTGGGAACACATTAGGATAATTGGGTCGACGTTTGGTGTACTACAATGAAGTTTGGAGGTTTGTTAATTGAAGAAGAAATTAACAAAGAAGACAAATTGTTGTTGCCCCATATCGACCGATCTTGAATGTCGATCGATCAACTGGGTCGATCGATCGAACCCAGGAGTCGATCGATCGACTTAAGGTGTTTTTCTCGAATTTTTTCTTGGTTAAGGGTTCTTTGATTTTCGGGAATGAGTGGAATTCTAGGATTTATATTATACTTATATGGGAATGAGAATAAGACCAGTATGTATATTATTGAGGTTCGGTAAGGCCATTGGATGTAGGAATTGGATCATGGACCGACGAGAATTAATCGATTGAGTATAGCATCGAGGAATTTGTAATTGAGCTACGAGGCGAGGTAAAGTCAATTCAAGTGATAGACCAATAGGGTAAGTAATAAATACTAAAATTATATGTGAGGGGTAACTAGGGACCTTACAGTTGAGTGAATACTCAAATAAATGCGATACTGAGAAATAGTAAATTGACGGATACAGTTAATATAAGAGAATACTATATTACGTACGAGTATGATTGATAGGTCAGGTGTGTACCTACTAAATTGTATGAACTATTAGGTTGAGAGATGTATATCTAAATTAACTACGTTAGGGTCGATGAAGTATTTCGAACTAACGTAGGGTTATTACATGTTAGGGTCGATGGAGTATTCCGAACTAACAATGTGTTATCATATGTTTGGGGTCGATGTAAAATGCCGAACCAAACCTTCAAACTGGTGGGGTGATGAAAGAGTCTGAGCCAGAATATTTGTATATAAATAATTGGGGTCGATGTATCATTCCGAACCAATTCTTAATTGGGGTCAATGAATCATTCCGAACCAAGGGTCATTTACGTGTGTCAAAAGGACATAATAGTAATGACGAATATTTAGTATATATTGTGTGTGAAATATATACTTAATGACGTTCTACTTCTGTGGGTTAGTAGATTGATATATTACGTGTTTAACGATACGTATCAAAATGGTAAGTTAAGTAGTGAAACTTAATTACGAAACGTAACATTAGATAGAGAATATGTAATTAGTAACTTAAGTAGTGAAACTTAATTACAAAAGTGAGTAGATATTAATTGTGAGAATTGTAGAAATTTAGTAGTGAAACTAAATGAGAAGTTTTGAAATATAACATAGGTGAAATGTTACTTGAGGATTAATTAACCTTCCGAGATGTTAATGAAATGGATGTACTGTATGGGCGGTATGAGAACTTAGTTATAGATAAGTTCATATGATGACTTTAGTCCTAGTTAGCTTGGGAGATATGGTTAGGCAGACTAAGTATAGAATGTTAGGTGTGCAGAATAGATGAGGAGTGAGTAAACTCAAGAGAGTGTACGAGAACCTAACATGTGTAATCAATAACCGCATTTTATATTATGATAAAAGCTTGCTAAATATTTTCAAAATGTTTTGAGTACTAACTCTTGCTATAAATTAATTTCAAAACATTTTAGGTGTCCAGCCACAGGGACACCATGTATGCTGATTTCATTCCAGGGACTCAAAGTTGTAGCACAGTGGATGCTTACAGGATTTTGATTAGACGATATCTCTCTTTCAGATCTAGTGCAAGATCTCACACTATTCTATGTATGGACTTGTGGTCCGGTATCGGTCTCAGATGTTTAGTTTCAGACTAGTGGTTGTTTTATTGTATTTTTGGGATTTTTACTCGATGGTTATTCAGTAATACTCTTGTTCTCTTGTACTTATATTTTTCTAATTGGGTTGTAGTACATGGTGATTGTTATACTTTGTTCCGCATGGTTGATTCTGTTTTAAGAAAGATTAAATTTGGCACCGGTCTAATTTTCACGTAGGTGATTAGTAATTAAAAGGTTATCGACAGTGATGCTAAGAACGAACCATTTTAAAAACTAGTTTTTAATTTAATAAAGGCTTGATCACTCGATGTTTAATTAGGAGGAGTGTCACATTGTTGCCTCGATTAGTGCTTTGCTTTATGTGATGTTCACTGAGACACAAGGCATCAAAGTCTCTTCATGGAAATACTAATACCATTTTGAAACATCCTTGTATCACTAGTCCTATTGTTTTTACTATAGTATGTACATTCAAATCTACTTTCATAAATTGAAAACCCATATACTGGGGCTTATACCACAAATCCCAATTTAGAGTGTTCATATAATTTTCTTTGTTTCCAACACATTTGATATCAATTTCGTAAATCAAAAGTGAGACCCTATATTCGAATTATGGGTTAGAGACAACCTTATTCATCTTATGAACTACGTGTACTTTGATGTCATTTTTGGCTACGTATGCACCCCAAAAATATTTTTGAATTCAAGTCTTTTCTTACCATTTGAAACATTTAGATATATCTACAAGCTAGTTTGAGAAGAAACACTTTGAACATTTTGTACATGTTTTGTGGAATGAACACATTAAATATTTAAATATTTATTTTTTATGGAATTGATGTACTAATTTCATTTCTTAATAGTTAGTTAATTTTAATTTTATTATTCTTTTTATTAATAAATTATTTAGTTCTATTATACAAATGTATACAGGTTTGAAAACATGTACAAGGTTTTTTGGGAGAAAAAAGTCAAAAAAATTTATTTTTAAATAAATTTATTATTAGTCATGGTTTAGATCCATGACCATCAAAATTGGATTAATATATGGTCTCGGTTTGATCCTATGACTAAGAATTAATCCAATATAAATTGTCACGATTTTGGTTAGGATTAACATATGGTCCTGGTATGAGACTGCGATCATATAATAATCCAATTTATATTATCACGGTTTTGATCTACAATCATTTTGGTCAGAAAGGAGGTTCATGGTTAGGGATCGTGACTGACAACAAAATTTCACCCAGGTTGGTCATTGTTGGGGATCGTAACCATCAAAAGAACACGGTTAGTTATCATAGTTAGGGTCACAGTCTAAACTACTAGTCATGGTCAACAACCGTGACCAAGACCCTAACATTTATGTCACCAAAGGGACTGTGAACACCTAATATGGTCATGTTTTTAGACCATGACCCCTTAAAATGGTTATGAATCTAGACCGTGGCCCCAAGCCTTTACTGCGGTCCTAAACTATGACCACTCTCGGTATCTGGTGTAGTGTCATAAGGATTAGGGTTGAGTTCATCATATTGGTCCTTCTTAATGTAATTATGGGGTGTCAAATGTGTTCCCTAGGGTGTGTGAGAGTGCGCACTCCAAATAAGATGTTGTCACATCAACTACTTTTGGTAGTTGATGATAAACAAGGTCCAAAGTCCATTTTACCCATTTCTTCTTCCAACTTGTATCACATACCTAACTTCCCCTTCTTATTATCTACCATTTTCTATCCTAGTGTTCTCTATAAATATTTTTCCTTACAAAATCCTTGTTTTTCCAAACATTATTTTTATTGGAGATCGACATATCAAATCCATTAAAAAAATATGAGGTTTCCTCTCAAGATAATTGTAGAGATTTCTTTACTAGGTACAATATCTCAAAAATATCTATATTAGTATTTCTTATAAGAATGGGTTCCTATTTATCTTTGATCATAGACACATAATGATGTACATCATCATGGTGATTTTAAGGGGTAATTTGTTACCCTTTTACACTTTGATAATGAATGCATTCCATCATTACATAGTGATACCCCTCAAAATAAATGGGGGATTTTTTTGCATCATTTTGGGGATAGTGGCGATCAACCATATTTGTTGTACTGATGTGAGCATTTACAAGATTAGATATTGTTTGACCTTCAATCTAATAGAAGGTCTAAAACTTACCACATCAAGGCTTTGATATTTACTCATAAGCTAGTTGAGTGCCTACTGAATTCCCCTAAGAATATCGACAAACACATGTTGGTGTTATATGGGGATCCTTATGTAGAGGTATTGGGCTATATAAGTTGCAACGTGCCTATCACAAGTAGTACCCTTAGTAGTAAAACACTGTTGCACTAATTTTATTTTATTTAGATAAACTTCTACTTGATCTTCTTATAATTGTTTATTTATATTGAAGAAACAATATGAAGGACTTCCATGTAAGCTTGCTTGGTCGAAAGAAGGTTTAGAAGAGAATGATTCCCACATATGTTTATTTTTTGGGGAAACTTACTCATATAGTCTTAGGATATTTAGTTATAGTCACATCGTCCAAGAACTTCACTACAACGCTAACTGGTATAATAGATAACTAGATAGTAGTTAATTATTATACCATATCTGCTTCTCTCATATTCATTGAGGCAGACACAAGTTATGTGTTCGTAGGGGTGACAAACCCCTACCCAAAGTCCTTTCCAAAAACTCAAACAAAATAATATTTGGCTTAGTTAGAAGGGGAGGAATTTGATCCCATGTTCTTCTTTGAGATATCCCAACTATCCATCTCAAGTAATTCATAGGAAGCACATGAACAAGAAGAATATTCTTTCAGTACGATTGACAATATAGACTCCGATTAAGAGAATATATGACGAGAAACTATTGTTGCCACAAAGTTGACCTAGAGGACTTAAAGGTCAGTTACAACAAGGAAAAGATCGTTAGTCCTTACCTACAAACTTCTGAGTTTAGAAGAACGGAAGTTTGATCTTTGTGAGAGATAAATAAAACTAATAGAATGATACCGAGAAAGACAACAAGCACAAGAAGGACAAGATATATCCCCCTATAAGAAGATGCACCAGATCATGGTGATCTCCCTTAGGGGAAATCTCTCCACTTCTCTTTATTCACAATCTAGGGTCAACTTTGAGAAATGACTTTTTCCAGGGAAATTTGCCTATCACAACTCAAGACTTAACCTACCAGACGATTGGGGTTAGTTTTATAACTTATAGGGATACCATGTTGGCCAAAGACATGTCATCTCTCAAGAACCATTATGAAAATAGCCACCACCCCACCCCACCCCCACCCCAAAAAAAGGAGGTGATGCAAAATTTCGTTTTGATAAGTACTCATTAGATTTTAAACTTTTCTTATGTCCTTGTTGACCTATAATAAACGATTACACAATTTTGGTGACGTTGAAGTCCATGCAGGACCTCCAAGAGGCTTACAACAGATTATTAACCTATAATTAAACGAATTGCCCTAACAATATGCTTGCTCAAATAGATAGTAGGATAGTTGGTCTAATAGACTAACCCAAGAATATATCCTACTACAAACATGACATACGAAAAGAGTGAAAGGCCATATAGTTGTCTCAGAGAATGAAAGATTCCCAACTCATTTTGTTGTAGGCTTATGATTTGATAATTATGGATAAGAGCCTTCACCAAAAGTAAAATGGATCATCGGATGTCGAGATGTATCTAGAGATGAAGGAGGCTTATGAGTCTTATCGTAAGGCCTTCTATGAAGGTTTCAATAGTGGGGTGAAGAATATGGCCACCTGGTTTGATTACTTTGATCTTGTTGACTTTAACAAGGTTAGGTGGAAGGACTTAAAAGGGGAAATGTCCTAAAATAATTTGTGGAATCTGGCTAAGGGATGGATCAGCAAGGAAATTATAGTTCTTGTGTTGAAGGACCATTAGTCTAGCAGATTGAGGTAGAGGGAGATTAGGAGGAGGTCATCTCCGAAGCTCCAGACTAGGATTTTTTTTTGTTATATAGTTCCTAGAGCCACTTTGGTACTTTTTGTTTTGTATTTTATGTAGGTATGTAGACATTCTATTATCCATTAAAATATTTTTTTGTTATTTCTCTTCTATTTCTCTTATGGGTCTTTGATTACTCTAATAACAAAATTCATCAAAGTAGATTTATAAGAGAAGAAAGTTCACTTAGGGTGAAGTGTAGTTCTGTGACTAAGTTCACATTCTTGCTAAATTTAGTGGTCACCACAAGTTAAACCTAATATTAACTTGACAACTAATTAATTCATAGTCAACTATGGTGTTAACATCCTCACTAAATTGACTAAATGTATGATGATGCAACAAACTTGCTTAGGGAGAAAAGTTAATGCTAACCTACCAGTTTTATCATTTACTTGCTTACTTATTATTAATCATAAAATGAATAATAAGGAAATACAAACTTAGTCACTGTTCCATTGAATTAAAGCCCAATGTTTAATGAATTAATTTATAGTGGGTTGATCTCATGGCCATTGCACAATATTAATTTATAGTAGTTATGCACCACCGTGGATTGACTACTCTTTATTAAGATGAGTTTAGTTGGCCTTGAGGAAAAGTTTCTTGAGATCTCCTTTCCATACTTAGGGTTTTCATGATTCTTTTCTCTTACTACTAATTCTTTTAAGTGGATTCAGTTTGTTAAGAGTGATCAACTTTAGATAAATTTTCATATTCTAAGTAATACTGGTTTTTTTAAGATGATGCGACTTATTGTAAGTCGTTCGTACTTATTTTAAGCAGGTGTGCGCCTCTTTAGGCCGACCTAACTTCATACAAGATATGAATTCTTATTCCAAACATGTTTTCCCCCTTTAAGGAAATTTTCCTATTCAAAGTCGCACTACCCATTCTTAAGTAGGTTTTATCCATATCAAGACTGAACATACTCGTTCTTCGGCCAAACTACACAATCTTAGTTAGGTTTTAGCCATCTTGCAAATGAATAAACTCGATTTTAGGTAAGGTTAGCCATTATTAGGTAGGTTTTAGGCTTCTTCAAACTGAGCTAACATGTTTGTAAACCAGATTACCCATTCTTAGGTAGGTTTTAGACTCACTAGGATGAACTAATCCATTCTTAGGTTAGACTAAGCATTCTTAAGTAGTTTTTAGACCTCTTTAGGTTGAAATGATTCGCTATTATATTATATTACCCATTGTAGGTAAGTTTTATCCTATTTATGATGAACTTACCCATTCTTAGGTAAAACTACCCATTATTATGTATCCTTCTTGTATATAGAAGATTTTTATTATGAATTCTAGTACACATACTTCCACGGGTTCATTACATTCTCTAATACGGGCGCATGTGTTCCATATAATTTCTATAAATAGTATTGACGAGTTCTTCCAATTAATGAAACCTAATATAAACTTTCATAAGCAAGGCTAAATTATCGTTAGAGGAATTCCTTACCTCTCACAATAAATTCCTAAGCACTAACTCAGCTATGAAAAAAAGTAGTATCTAATCTTCTTATTATTCTACCTTTTGAGTTTCTTCTAGTATGATGCTAAGGAGACGACTTATTCATTTTTCTCAATAAATAAGTTCAATTTAAAAGTTACTTAGTCATCGTTGTGATCATGTCTGATCTAAGTTTAGGGAGGATTAATTCCCAAGTTATGGAAGCTTTCATGATATTGGCCAAAACATAGTGAGCCTCCCCAATGGATCTTCTTGGAATAATCTGATAAGTCCACGGGATAAAGGGAATTTAATCTACCTAATTCCTATTAGATTTCGTTAATTTCCTATTGATTCCGACATGATGCATTCATTTTCACACCTCATATTATTTCCTAACTGAAGGCCACTTAAGCATTGTAGTTATGAGTACCATACTCTGCATAGTCCCTAAATTGGTGATTATTAAATTGATTCATAGAGTCAATTACAAGGGCTTTAGGAATTTCAAATTTAGTAATGATGCCTTCAACACAAATTTGATAGTTTTAGTTTTTATAATGTTCTTCAATGGCTCTCCTTTTATCAACTTAGTGAATTAATCAATGGGCGTGATGAGGAAATTATGGTTTCCTAGAGCCATTAGTAGTGGGTCAACTATGTCCATACCCCATTGGATAAATAGAAGGACTTGTAAGATGATTCATGTCTCATATATGGTCACCTGATAATTGCAGAGAACTCCCGACACTTAATGCATTTCAGGACAAATTGAATTCCATAATTATAAATTAAGGTCCATTAATATCATTATGTGATTCCTCAGTACGTTAATAATTAACTCGAACTGACCTCCATAATTTCCTTCGTGCATATCCCTAAGTAATATTTCCACTCGATTTGGATGTAAACATTTTAGTAGAGTATTGGTTAAGGATCTCTAGTATAGTTAGACAACTCGACATAGGTTGAACATACCTAACTTTACTTTTAGTCCATGAGCCATTTTTTTGTAGAACGGTAGTACATTACCCTCGAGGTAAGTGGTGATCAAACACATCTAACCTCCTTTTGGATGACTGTCTTTGTATGAAGTTCTTTTATTCTTGGTTGCTCAATTAATTCTACGTAAATTTTCCTTCATACATCAGTATCAATGGTTGTACATAAGTTAGGGTGTCATCATGATTATTGTAGTTCCTTAATAACTCTTCAATTGATGTCGACCTAAAGGTCTTGGTAAATATTATTCCTTTATTGTGATGTCCCATCATCTTGGGTCATCAAGCTTCATATAATCCATGGAGTTAATTAACAATCAAGAGAAATTCATATAGACATATCTTTTGACCCCATTGCAACTGCTCACTTGTGGTTGAATATCATGGCGTCATACTATTATTTTTTATTAGATCCTTCTAACCTAGTTGAATGGATTAATACATAATTTGTCCCTATTTTGTGATTACTATAAGGTTAATATTAGTTTTTTGTTTATTAGAAGACCCATCCATAAATAACCCCCTCTTATAAAGGTAGTCGGTTGGATTTTAAAGAGATTGTCCCTCAAATTTAATACTAAAAATATTTGGGAGTGGGTTGGACTGGATGAATTCTTATTTTTGACTACATAACAACTTCTTGATAAATTCAACCTATACATACTCTTTGATTATGATTCTAGACTCATAGTTGGTATTGAACTAGGCAAGATCTGAGGACCATTAGTCATCATATTGGTGTGTCCAACCTTGTTTAGGAGCTCATTTAAAGGGAACAAGATGAGAAAAATTATGGATTTTTTATAAAAATAATACCTTAGGTTTTTGAATGAAATTACCATGGATAAACCAAAATTTAATATAGGAAAGTATCGCCCCAAGAATGAAGGAGGGTATGGAATATGTAGTAAACAAGATAAAACTTTCCTTTTTTTTAATTAAAATAATGCCCTGCCATTAACATGTTGTGAAAAATCTAAGTACAAGGAGTCAAGGTACTTCTTGTTCTAATCCAGTGCCTCATCACATTTTCTATCCAGATTTTTGTCTGTAACTTCTTTGATGATTAAAAGAATGGTCCACACTTGTGCCATGACTTAGAGATGAACCGACTAAGCATGGAATCATCTTAGTAATCATTTGTACTATTATAATCAATCCATGTGAGCCTACATAACTGTTTAGATGACGGGGTAGGAAGCATAATTTCCTTACTTAACCTCAGAGGTGCATTCATAGATACCTATGGATGTTTAACGTTCTAAAAATAACATTGATTTGGCTAGAGGAAATCTTGCTCTTATAAGAATGTTATTGTTATACCTCTATGGTTGAGCCACAATTGTTCCTGAATATTAATGACTAGGAGCTAATATGATTCCTAGTGTTCTTGATGCTGAATGGCATGACCCTATATAACAACTAATTTATGATTATAATGAATGAAATAATCTCCTGGTTCGGGTTGAATAGTTATATCTGATGACACCTAGACTGGAACTCAACAAACATCATGATTTGATGTCCCAGTGTTGAGTTAAAAAGATGATTAACCCTTATAGAGGATAGATTTCCTTGGATAAAAAGATTTTTTAGATCGATAAAATTTACGCAAACTCTCCACTTATTGTTCTTCATCTTGATGACCACCATATTGGAGGGTCATCATGGAGTAGATTCTCAATTTCATCCTTCATTACTTTACTTTTTTAGGGAGTGATTTTCTTGACGTCTTCTTGACAGGTTAGCTACTAAGGTCCATATAAAACTAGTGACAAGAAAATTCTAGGTCTTTTCCTGGAAGGTCATAAATTTTCCTTACAAACACATCGACATTTGTTTGATAAATTCCACTAAGTGATCTTCCTCATCTTTTGGGAGTTTTAATTTAATTGTAAGAACATTTTCTCTAGGATTGTTCATAGCACAACTTTAGGCTAGTTTGACATATCCCATTATAAATCATCACACATCGCCAAGACGAACCGAACTCATGCATATACAAGTTTGAAGACTTCCCAATATCCTAATGAGGTATAAAATAATTTATATTTTGAAGTAAATTTTGAATTTATATTTTGGGATGTTTATTTTTTGGACATGAACTTTTATTTTCAAAAAATATGTTTTCTGAGTTTACTATAGGCAGAGTTTTTAAACTTATATCTTTAGTTTTAGTCATTCAAACGACATGGGATTGTCATTACATACCTTGTTTGAAGCTCGAGATCTCATATGGACCAAATAAGAGCGTACTATTTTGTTTTTTAAGAGGTCATTAGATAGGTCGTTTGAAGGCAGTTCAAACGAGATCTTAATCTCGTTCAAACTACCTTACGATCTCGTTTGAGCGACGTGTTGCCTTAAGTTTTGTATAAATACCTATTTCATGTTCATAACATTGAAGACTTTTGAAAACTCTATTTTTTCATAACTTTGGTGAAAGTTTTTCAAGTTTTGTATTGAAATACACTTGTTTAATTCACAAAAAAAATCCTTGAATATTTTTCTTGTGAATTTTTTGAACCCTAAAAAGTTTTGTATCTATTGCATCCACCTTTTTTGGAGAGGATCTCCATTACTGACTTGTGAAACCTACGACGATTAACTTTAAAGACTGAGGTTGTGGCGAAAGGAGGAAGACTGAGACCTTTGTGATTCTCGAGGGAATCATTATTGTCGACAGCGGTAATTGTTGTTCTTGAGGGAATCATTGTTGTATTTCACTTGTAAATTTGTAAGTTATGATTTGCAAATTATTAGGGGAATGTAAGGTTTTGCCTTGTTGTGATTTTTCCTTAATCTTGGCATTAGTTGAATGTTTGAATGATTTATCTATTTTATCACCATAGATGCATGATTAGGATAGAAAGATAAAATCTATTAAAAATTGGCTTCCTCATTTACAATTGGTATTGAAATTTATTTTTGAAATCACCCTTGAAATTATTCGCTTTCTCAAATTGGTACAAGATCTTTTACCTCATGTGTTTACCTATTCTCAAATGAAATTTATTTTTGAAATCACCCTTGAAATTCTTGAGTTGTTAAGGATGAAGAATACCTATTATTAAATCCCCTATTCATCGATTGTAAGGGGACAATATAGTCTCTCCAACCCCATGTCTAGCACCATTTCCCACTATTTGGCCCTTTATCGTCAAAGCCATTATTTTTTGTCCTTCTTCTACTTAGTTCATGTTTTAATTTGATAAAGGTAAAGAACTAACTCTTTAGTTGTTGCTTGTTTCCCCTGATTTACAATAAGCCTTATTCGGTCCCAAACATTAACTTCTAATGAAGAGATTAAGTCTCAACCCTTATAATGTGGATTCATCCCCTTCCTAGGATGGAATTATAGAGGCCCCACACAAATAAAACTCAATCTTCATGTTTACCGGACCCATTTTAACTAATAAACTTATCTTTACAAAAGGGATTTCTATATTTCCTTTGAAGCCTATCAATAATACGATTTTATTCTTGGGTACTATGTCTCATCTTATAGATTATTTATTATACATAATATATGAAAAATAACTTGGTCAACCATAATGATATTAACATAAGTATTAACTACCCATCGGTAGAAAGGACCAAGGCATACTTGTGGGAGATATTGACCCCGACCAAGTACTCATCAAAGAATATGATCTCTCAATTTGTAGAGATATCACTCAATTTCTTCTTTTCTTAAAGAAAATTTGTAAGGTAAAATAGTTTACCTTAGGCTTAATATTTGTTTTATTTTCCACTTTAGCACATTTGGCATATCCAGTTACAAACAGACCTGTGCCGACACGACGAACCGAATCTCCAACATCTCCGAAGTTTAAGACTTCTTCACATTATGAAGGTTTAAATCGTTTTGGATTTTAAATTTATTTATATTTATATTTGGGAGAATTTTATAAAAGTTTTTATACAAATTGAGGAAAATTTTTTGAGTTAAAAATTAAATTTTTATTGACCTCATTCCGACAAGATGCATATCTCGTTCGAACGAAATGATGATTTCATTTGAAAGCTCGTTTGATCAATTCTTCAAACAAACATCCAATTAGGGTGTTTTTTTTTAATTCGTTTGAAGCTCGTTAGATGCTTGTTCCAACGAGATTTAGAGTTCATACAAATGAGATGGCATTCTTATTTAAATGACTTCTACTTTCGTTCGAACGAATTTCGTTGCCTCGAAAGTTTTGTACGACCTATAAATACATGTTTCGAAAAGATTTTAATACAGACTTTTGGAAAATAGAAACTGCATATCTGTTCCAAAATTCTTCAATCCTTTTAGGTCAAAGCAGCCTTTTTTCTTCATAAAATAACCTCCATAATATACTTGTGAATCCTTTTAAAACTTTAAATAGTTTCATAGTGGATATATATTAGGGGTGGGAGATCTCTACTGCTGACCTTGTGACTCGGGGAATCAATGCTGACCTTTTAAAACTTTAAATAGTTTCATAGAGGATGGAACGCCACCTGCGGACTACTCTAGACATGAGTGGTTTTATTTAGAGAGTTTTATAGGTAATATGTCTTGTAAAACTATCTAAAGTGCAAAAATAAAGGTTTTTCCCTGAAAAGGGATTTTCTTCGTATATGTTTGTGATTACATGCCTAGTTTAATTTCCATGTTTGGAAAGATCATCACATGCAAACCCGATTTAATCAAAGATTGAAATTTGGTAAAAATTGGATTTGTGTTTGGAGGTATTTAATTAAATAAGTTTACTCATTAAGATCGTGGGCACTCTGAAAATTAGAAACTTCAACCCGAAAGCTTCCTTAATACTAGTTGTAATATTGATCCTCTTATAAAGCTTATTCCCCATAATGCTGAGAGGGATCGGTGTACCTATGAATAAAGATAGCTAATTTTATAGGTGGTTTATCTTCCTCTTTCTTCTATTGAGTGTTGTTAACTACACCTAATTTTTTATGTAATTTTGGTATCTATGAATTCCCTTATATAACCAACTTTCTAGGTGGAGCTTCCACATCTTAAAGTTTTCATTCTTATGACCATAATCATAATAGTAGTTATAACCGAGAGGTGCATCTCTCTCATTGATGCCCCACCATCTTGCGAGGTTGCTTTAAAATAACTAATCCTTCATCTCATAGTGGATCACGTTAATATGATCCTTGGACATATTGTTCATTGCATGGCACACCTTTTCATATGTATGAACCTTTTGTTTCCCCTTTTATTTTTTCTCATTTCCCCATCTTGGTAGGAGGTAAGGCCATATCTTCCTTTCCTCCTTTATTTTTGTCTCCATTTTTTATTTCTCTCATGGTGGACTAATCATTCTAGTCATCCACATTTAGGATATTATCTTTTACCTTGGAATATTTCTTTATACAGGTGATAATGTCATCCATGGATTCGATCAACTTCTTATTGAGTGACTGATATAGCTTTTATGGTTAGGAGAACCTAAACATGAAATATAATAGGACTAATTATTTATTACCATTGAAAATCTCATTGAGCATCTCCCGGTACCATCGAGATTACTTCCATTACGATTACACTTTTTTCCTTCATAGGGTGATCAAAGAGTCTACCATTTAGATGACTTTCTTATTTATAATAAAGAGATATATGAACTCCTTGACCATCTCTGTGAATCTGCAACTATATCAAAGGGCTATTCTCTCAAACCATTTAAGGCAAATTTCTCAAGGGGTGGTAAAACTCAACACATAAGAGGGTCATTATGACACCACAAGGACATTGTTTGTTTTTAAAACCTAATATGACATACCATCATAGGTGTTGATCTGCAAAAATGAGAAGATTTTTAAAGTCTTGATGCTCTCAATATATTAGGTGAATGTTGACACATATCCATAGCCTAAAGACCTCATGGCTAGGTTCCTAGGTGTACGAATCTTGTGGATTAGAATTGGCCCTCCAAATATCTTTTAATAATATCAAAAATATCTTCTTAACCATAGATTCCATTTGGAAGATGAGAAAAGTCTTATGGTAGATCACTATGGCTGTGATGAGATTGTAAAGTGAGTCAATTAATTCCTGCTTACCATACTCTATAGATCACCTTCCACAATACAGGTTAGGTTGATCAACTAATGGGATCTTATATCTAGAATACATATCACTATTGTATTATAAGGGATTGTTGGGGAGATAATCCTCCTTCTCTAGCGACAATCAGTCTCATGGGTACTATGTTTAGTCATCCGATCTTCCACTCAACCAGATTTATAAATAAGATTTTTAGTCCTCATATCGCTGAATGTCACGACTAAGTTGCAACATTCATTCTTCATAGTGGTTGACCGGAAGGGATGGATTCTAGGTTTAAAGGCCTTGCAAAGGGAATTCATTACACTGATTGTGATGGTTAAGGAGAAATTAGTTGTGTTGAATGTTTGCTAGATCCGATATCACTTGTAGAGAGGGAAATCTAGGAGGATAAATATATTTCATCTCTTTATGAACCTATGAACATATTTTATTTCCTCTTCATGATTTCATGATTTCTCAGTACTCAAGGTGGCTAATGTTGCATATCAAATTTTTAGGACCAAGAAGATTCCCACAAATTGTGCCAAATTACAGGAAATATTGAGCAACAATGTGAGATTTATAAACTAAATCTAGAGTTCAGTCTAAAAACATAAGGATACATTTAATTTGGTATGGTTTAGCATGTCACTCGTGCCTATGTCCATGGGGGAAAGACAATCTTGAGGTCCTAGGATTGCTACTTCAGAATTCAGGTGGTGAATTTACTTTGTGCCCTGGAGTTCATTTTAGTAAATCCTTTTTCATCCCTAATTTCTTCACGCATAAATGGTAACCATAATATAAATATAGTTATACACAATGCAAAACAAATTACTACTAGAGCCATACTTTATTCAAGTCGTGGTGCTTGAAGCACCTTATTTATTACAACCAAATGTCTTTTGTGATATAAAAAATTAAAACAAAAGGAAATTACAAATTATAACTATACTAGTCGGTACATAGTAGTATACATAATCCATGTGGTATTTCTTGCCTTATTAACAACTTCATAAATGTACGACTCTGCTAAATCTACATGGGATTGGGGGTATTTTGCATTCCTTAAGATCGGGGTCCATTTGGAAAGGAAACGAATAAGAAAAAAATTTCTCAATAGGTAACTTTAAGTCTACAAAAATTTATGAAAATAACTTTTTATTATAAACATAATCAATTGAATATACTTGAAGATAATTTGTAAAGGAAGTGAATCTTGAAGTAACAATAGCCTAAATGAAACTATATAAATAAAGTTGTATGATGATATAACTAAAAATAAAAATATAAGTCCGAAAGGGTAAAGTTACGAATAGTTTTATAACAAAATAATCCATAATTATCCCATTATAGAGGCTTAGGGTTAATAGCAATATAAGATAACAATCATCAAATATAAAATTTTAGATAAAGTAACATTAACCATGGTAACATTGCTAAGCCTAAATTCCAAAGAGTGACATCCATATGATATACAAAACTTGGCACTCAATGTCCTGATTTTTACAGGCCAAATAACACTGACGTGGGTAGAGCAAAAGTTTATTCCTTGATTATAATGTAGGCTATAAAAGTGTTTAATAAAATTAGATTAAATTTAAATCATCATTAGAACTAACATAAGTTTGTAAATCAAATCGAGTTTAACATACTATAAACTAAACAAATGAGTTCATAAATGAGAATAAGATTTTTGGAGCTATCACCAAGTGATATGAACAATTAGCAGAATCAAGGTAATTATGTTAAATAATACCGAATTAGAAGCTACCTACTTGGATAAGGGCCTTGGTTTTAAATCGATTAGTACTGTAAAAGATGGGGACCGGGACTGTTGGTAATAAAATAAAATAAGTAAGACCTTTGCAAAAAAAATCATTAATGTAAGGTAGTTATTATGTAAGGAAGCTAACCTTGGGGTTTAATTTAAATTTTTTAATTGGTTTTCATTAGCTAGGTTTATAAGCATATTCAACATTGGTTGTAATTGACTTTTTTATCCATTATGTACTATGAAACCTATATGTGAATATTAGGGTGTAAATTCATAAGTTATACAATTTTAGGGGTTTATGTGAAAATTAACCCTTATATTTTTAAGTTCATTTCTAAGATTTCTACAAAATGGTTTTTGGTTGACCAAACAGGGTGCCGTTATATACAATGTTGATCTGAAAAATAAAATAAAGTTTTACGAAAAAACTAAAAAACAATTACTGGGCACATTCCCCCACACGTGTAGTAAACTCTCCACACACTCTGGTTGATCGCACTCGCATGCGCGTATTTCACTTTATCCCCTAACTTTGTTCATTTGACCTTAGGGTTCAAAATCTTTGACCAAGGATTGTGGGTTGTATATAATACCATTTTACTTCATTCCAAAGATAATATTTCAAATTTTTCTGTAGGATTTTGAAAATATAAGTTCAATGGATTGAGGTTGACTACAAAGGTGTAACCAGTTTCGATAAAAATGCCCAAAGTTTGACCTAATATTCGTAAGTTTGTGCTTAAATTTTAGTTACGACATGATTATGGTGATGTTGCAGGGTAAAAATAGAATATGATTGTTTTGTTTTTTGGTCTTAATTCATACTTTATAGAGAGCATTTTATCTCTAAAAAATTAAGTCGTAAATAAAAATGGTGTTTTGAGGTAGAAAAATAGATTTATACACAAATTGATCATTTCACCTAGGCTTGTGGGTTCCAGAGTTTGAATTTTCACACCTTGAAACTGATTCAAGGTCACAAACACATCATACGCCATTAAAGTTCAAGCATCAATGGTGTTTTCTTTTGTTCGACTCTATTCAGCACAAAACCAACGTAAAACTTAAATTTAACTGCTGAAAATAACTCTAGGTGGGTGCATAAACTTAACCAAATCATGAGAACTAAGTTTAACACATAAAATTATAAAATACCAGATTTTTCTAAATTTGAGCTTTGATGCTGATTAGTGAAAATGTATGTTTTTGCAGTGGTAACTAGGTGGTTTTACTGGGGGAGGGGGGGGGGGGGGGGGCATTGAGGAGAGGTGATTAGTGGACCACGACGTGGATTTAAAATATTTTTATGAGAGTTTTGCTATAAGTGATTATGGGTACCAATTGTTTACATGTGATTCCATGTTCCACAAATCTTATGCGTCTACTAGGTGGCTTCGAATTGAGGAGGGGGGCTTTGTGAGTTTGTTTAGATTTAAGTTTTTGGTCCATATGAATTTTAGACTTCAGATTCTAGACTTTTCATGTACTTTTGAAAATTTTAGGGGCTAAAGTGTAATTTTGCAAAGTTGTAAGGTTAGGTTAGAGTAATTGTAGTAATTTTTAATGTTACAGGTTATTTACGTAAATAACCTTTTGGTTTGGGAATGGTTTATGTGGTTAAAACAAGAATTTGGAAATTTTGTAGGGTCATTTTCAAATTTTTGTAACTTAAGGGTCATCTAGGTAAATTTGTACCTTTCTTCTATATGTAGTTGGATACTTAACAAATTTATTAGTTTTATTAGGTTGCGTACCGGTATAGGATATTAATTGGTTTATATCATTGGGTAGTCGCGATTTTCGAATGCGAGTGTGAATAGAAGTAACATAGTGTATTAAAATGTACAGGTTGTTACAATCTTCCTACCAAAAAAGAAAATTTCATCCTCAAAATTACATTTAAAGAGTTCAGGATAATATTGTCTTATTATGTCCTTAGTTTCCCATAGGGTTTCTTCGGCTCCATGATGCTACGGAAGAACCTTGACTAACAGAATGGTTTTGTAGCTAAGAATCTTGTCTTGGGAGTCAAAAATCCTAATGGTTTTCTCCTTAAAGTCGTGATTACATTGCACATATATCCCCTTCCACGGGATAATACGTGTAGGTTCAGGTATATATTTTTGTAATTATGATACACGAAACACATCGTGTATTTTGATAATTCTACGGGGAGCTCTAAATGACATGCCACTGGCCCTAGTAGTTATATGATTTTGAAGGGTTCAATATATTGTGTTTCTAGTTTCCCTTTCCCTATGGATCGTATGATTCCATTTTTCGACGAGATTTGTAGAAATACTCTATTCTTCACCTAAAATTCCAAGGTCTTCCTCCTATGATTTGTGTAACTTTTTTTTTTATCGATTTTGAGTTTCCTTTTAATTAGGAATATCTTTTTGATTGCTTCATCTATTATTTTAGGTCCAAAGATATCATTTTCTCTTGATTTATTCCAACATAATGGGGAATAATATGGTTTCCCATGAAGTGATTTTGAGAAGCGGTCTTCATGCTGGCTTAGAAACTGTTGTTGTAGATGAATTCAATTAGTTCCAAATGAACACTCTAATTTTTGCTAAATCTAAACAACATGATCTCAACCCTCCAATGTTCTGATTAGCCTCTCGATCCATTCATCAATTTTTTGATGGAAAATTATACTGTAATGTAGTTTGGTGCCCATAGCGTGCTGTAATTATGGATAAAAAGATCCTACAAATTGAGAGTCATGGTCTAATACTATGGATAAAGATACTTTGTGGAGTCTAATAATCTTAAATGCATAGCACGCTAAGTCATTGGAATGAGTCGATAGTTCTAAGTCGTAGAAAATGTATGGATTTGGTTAAGTGATACACAATAAACTAAATTGACTTATAATCTTGAGATGTCGCGTGTAGACCTCAAATAAAGTCCATGGTAATATGATCCCATTTCCACTCTAGGATAGGGAGGGTTGTAACAATCCTCTAAGATACTGGTGTTCAATATTTACATGTTGACGGGTCAAGCATTTTGCTGTAAATGTATTGACATCCTACTTCAGGCTTTTCCACTAGTAGTATCATTTATGATCATTATACATCTTCGTGTTTACTCAATGTACGATGAACTTGGAGTCGCCTCTTGTAATACTTCTTCTTTCAGAGTGGGGATCGAATGGTAAACCTGTACAATTTTTAAATCTTCCTTCTCCTTCCTATATATAAGTCCAATCTTTCCTTCCTTCCCCACTTTTCACATTTTTTGTTGGGCTTTGAGGAAATTTCAACTAGTTGTTTCTCTATGGTACATTTCTAAAGAATTAGATATTCAATAATATTTCAGATAAAAATTGGATCTTTTTCGTTTTCCCTCTGTAGATTATACTCTTCCATTGTACTCATAACTTTGTATGAAAACATTCCCGTTAACCTTCTGCTTGCTTTTCGACTCATTGAACCTGCTATTACATTGCCTTTTGGGGGTGATACTGTAACCAAAATTTTGAATCCTTTAAGAATTATATCCATTATTGTTACTGAAGATTTATGACCTTTGCGTAAATATATATTTAAGACTTTTATGATTTGAGAATACTTGAAACTCTTCTTCGTACAAATAACATCTCCATATTTTGATGTGAAAGATATCGTTGCCAGTTCTAAATCATGGACGGGATAGTTACGTTCACGAATCATTGATTGATGAGACCTATATTCTATTACATTTCCTAGTTGCATGATTACACACCCTAATCCTTACAAAGAGGCATCAGTGTATACTTCGTAACCAACATTACTAGAGGGTATAATAAGCATATGGGTGGTGGTTAATTCCTCCTTCAAGGTTGAAAATACTTGTTTCCATTCTCTCATCCACTAAAATCATATATTTTTTTAGTTAACTTCATTAATAATAATGATTGTTTTAGAATCCTTCCACAAAATGCCTACAATAACCTTCAATTCCTATGAAACTTTGAATCTCTATAACGGTCAAAGGTTGCGGCCACTCAGCAAATGTCATGATTTTTATTGGATCAACTTGTATTCCTTACTCACTAGTCACATGTCATTGTAATTTTACTTCCTTGATTAAAAAAATACATTTACATTTCTTTGCGAAGTGGTGGTGTTACCATAAGTCTCTAGTACAATTTGTAAATTTTCTCTTGGTGTTCCTTAGTTTTGGAATATACAAGAATATTAAGTATAAATTGTATTACAAATAGATCTAAAAATGGTTGGAATACCCTATGCATTAAATCCATAAAAACTGTAGGTGAGTTTGTTAGTCCAAAAGACACAACAAAAAATTCAAAATGTCCGTAACGAGTTCTAAATGCAGTTTTTGGTATGTTTTCTTCTCTCACTTGTAATTTATGATATTCGAACCTTAAATCTATCTTTGAAAATAACTCCACATCTCGTAACTTATTAAATAAATACCTTATTCTTAGTAGGGGATACATATTGATTTTATTCAATTTGGGGTAGTTAACGCACAATTGAAATGTTCCATCTTTATTTTTGATGAATAACATTAAGACTCCCCATGGGGATGTACTTAAACAGATAAATGGTTTTTATAATAACTCATCTGATTGGGTTTTGAATTCTCATAATCCTAATGATGCCATTCAGTATAGAGGAACAGATATAGGAATAATGTTTGGTAATAGGTCGATTGAAAATTCTACCCCTTTTGATGGAGGACTACATATAGATCTTTTGAAACATCATTCTCACACTTGTCCAAAATCAAAAGAGAATAAGATGACATGTCACATATAAATTCAAAGTGTTGTCCTTGAAAATAAAATGTTTCAGTTTAAGGGTTCTTAAAAGTCACTCTCTTTTTATGATAATAAATTTGATCCAATTTGGCTGATAGGATTCAATTCTAATGATAAATATAGATCCCATGATATCTAGTACTACCAAATTGGTGCTAAGAAATCCTGTTTATATTTCTATCCTACACTTATTCCGAACTTGATTAACTAGTAGTATGTTTTTGGTTGGCATTCCTATAGATTCGGGATATTCTAAAGGATGGAGCATTATTTTTCAGTAAATTCTATAAAGTTAGTACTAAAATGAGTGCGAGGATCCTTAATCAATAAATACATGTGCCGAAAGTTTTGGGAAAGAGATAGTACCTCAGACGAGATCAAGATTATTTGGGTTTCGTGTTGTTAAATATGTAAATTTCTGACCATGCATCCTATTGCCTAGTGATGGTTTCCTTTTAATCATGAATCCTAGTGGTCATGAATAAGTAAACTTTTCCCTTGGGACTGAGAACCTTTCTTTAGGAGATATAGTGGGGGTTTCTGCAAGTTGTAAGGTCTACTTGGGGATGATTTGGGTTATGTTGGGGTTGGGATTACAAAATCTTGAGCACTAGGGGCTGATATAGATGGGTTTATTGTATTCAAGACAACATATCCTTGATATACTATACTCCTGGTGTATTTAACTGAACATATGACCTTTTGGGTTTGAAAATGGGTGATCCCTGACTTATTGGAATTTCGATTGATGTAATTGTTTCTAGAGATTGGAGCTAGATTTTGAGAATTCCCACGTAATGTTGAGTTTTTTTCAATGAGGTTGTTTATTTATATTGTTTTTGCAAAATCACATATATGTAAAGGTATAAAGGAGGTATTAATGTTGGCATTTACTCCTCTCTTAAAGTTCTTGCATTTTTGCATTCAAATTCACATATTCTTACACGTATCGAGATAATTATATGAGTCTTGCCGAATACTGAACTATTGTCATCTGTTGTTGCTTTAATCCAAAAAATTCCACTATAAATTGATCTCCTATTGATTCTGAAAAATAAGTTTAGGAAAATATCTGCTCGAAGTGCTCCCATGTCAATCCCTCAACGTTTTGAACATGGTATATCAACTGCCACCAGTGATCTTCTTATCCTTCAACAAAATAAGTTTCTAAACCTACCCTAACTTCGAGTGCTATATCTACTCCAATTAGTACCTTTAGGGTCTACCTAAACCACTATTTTGCCTAGTGTTCTCAGGGTTTTTCGTAGAATGCTAGGGGTTATTGTTAGAGAATTTTTTTAGGGCATTCATTCTTCGAGCTTCAACATATATTTTAGTACCTAATAGATTTTGAGGTGGCATTTTGATGTAGTTGGTTTAATGATTTTAGTTCTTATAAATATTTCATTATCAGTGATATTAAGATGAGTTAGTAAAATATGCTCATCTTATTTTGTTCTTCTTGATGGAGCTTTAATGGTTCATGTTTTCACCATCCTATATGAGAAATAATTAAAAAATAAAATAACAAGAAGTATTATACATAATCAAACTAGTTATAGTATTCATATTATGATTGATTAAATTGAGTTTTTATGTGAGGCAAAATTTAGGAACCACCACAAGCACACATGTATAACTGTTGGACTAAGTATTTTACATATAACATAACTATCGTATTTCCATTACCACTGCACATTAAGGACTAAAGATAACACAAAATTCTTTCATTTCGTTATTTATCTACATTCCTTTTTCTTCTTTTGTCTCATGATTTATATGTATACTTAGGGAAAGACCTAGTGGATTTTTTGCTTTTGAACCTACAATGTTAGATCTGGATGGCAATGGGGGGAATATTCAGGTATGTCTCTTTTGGTCCATAGTCATTAGGACATAAAGGATGCGTTATACGATGTTATTGTTCAAAGGCTAGCTTCCAAGCCAAGTGAATTGATTTATGAAAAAGTTCATGGTCTTTAGAGTACGTATAGGCTTTCTTGGAAGCTTGTTCCTCGCCCATAAGACGACTTACAAGTAGGTTGTGATGGATTTCGGGTGTCACGACCGTCCATTCTCGATCTATGTCAAGAATAACCTTCCTATGTTTCTTGATACCCTCATCTCTTACAGTCTGACTAAAAATATCCTGGGTGATGCCAAATTGTATTCCAAACATTCACATATGCAAGACAGAATTCGGGTGCCGCTGTGTTATAGGAAGTTGCAAAATTAATATAACTATATATCATAATCTAAAGTCCAACGTAGGAGTATAAAACCTACGCACTCTGATACTAACTCGTCACATCCCAAATTTTTGCACTAATATATGGTAACCATAATATAGAGATAGTTATACATATTACTACAACCGTACTTTATTCAAATCGTGGTGCCTGAAGCATCTTATTTATTACAACCATCTATCTTTTGCGATTAAAAAAATTGCTATAAACGGAGATTACACATTATAACTACATCAGTCGATAAGTGGCAGTATATATAATCCACATCATTTTTCCATCTTAGTAAATAATTTCCCAAACGTACGTAACTGACAGGAACTTTTGTGATGGTGTTAAAAAGTACACGGGGTCGGCGCATATTTCAACTTCCTCAAGCTCGAGGTCTATCTGGAAGGGAAAAGAATAAGCAAAACTTTGTTACGTAGATGACTATAAATCTATAATAATTTGTAAAAATAAATTTTGAGTATAAGAAGAATCAATATAATATATTTGAAGTTAATTTATAAAATAAGTTAATCTTAAAGTAACAATAACCTGAATGAAGGAGTGTTAATAAATCGGTATGGTGATATAAATAAAAATTATCAAGTCATGATGGCTAAAATTATGGGTAATTCTAAAAAGTGATGGCCCATAATTATCCTGTTATAAAGGCTTAGGGTTAATATGAATAAAAAATAAAAAATCATCAAACATAAAATTTGAGGTAAAGTAACAATAACGAATGTAACATCGCTGAGCTCAAATTCCATAGAGCGATATTTATGTGGTAAGCAACACTTGGCACTCAATACCCTGAGTCCCATAGGCCAAAAACCTTCCCTAGTTAAAACAAAAGTTTATTCCCAGGTTATAATGTATGCTATAAAATGGTTTAATGAAATCAGATTATATTGAAATAATCTTTAAAAATAACACACGAATTTAAAATCGAAACAAGTTTAACGTACTGTGAACTACAGAAATGAGTTCATAGATGAGAATTTTTTTCGAGATATTACAAGGTGATATGAACAATTGGAATAATCATGGTGATGGTGCGAAATATATACGAATTAGAAGTTACCTACTTGGATAAGGGGCTTGGTTTTTAAATTAATTCGTCCACTAAAAGCTGGGGACTGGAACTATTTGTAATAAAATTGAATAAGTATGACCTTCCTTATAAAAATAAATCAGTAATGTGAGGTTTTAATTGTGTAAGGAAAATAACCATATGGTTGAATTAAATTTTTTAAATTAGTTTTAATTAGCTAGGTTTATAGGCATATTTGGCATTGGGTGATAGACATGTTTGTCCCTTATGCACTCAAAAACTTATATGTGAAATTTAGGGTCTAAATGACGAAGTTAAAAAAGTTTAGGGGTTCATGTGCAATGTAACCTTTATATTTTTAATTTCATTTCTAAGGTTCCTATAAAAGGGGTTTCGAGTAGGGTTCTATCATATACAATTTTGACCAGAAAAATAAAATAAATTTTTTGGCAGAAAATAAAAAATCTTTGATTGATGATTATGGATTGTAGATAATACCATTTTACTTCATTCAAAAGAATTTTTTTCTAATTTTTCATGATGATTCTAAAAATATAAGTTTTATGGATTGAGGTTTCCTATAGAGCTGTAACCAACTTGTGTAAAAATTCCCAAAATTTAACCTAATATTCATGAGTTTGTGTTTAAATTTGAGCTATGACAAGGTAATGGTGATTTTCCTGGATAAAAGTAGATTAATATTGTTTTAGTTTCAGGTTTTAATTCATAATTGATTGAGAGCATTTCATCTTTGAAAATTTTTAAGACGTAAAATTAAAATGGTGGTTTGAGGTAGCAAAACTGATTTACACCCAAATTAGCCATTGCATTTATGCTCCTCAGAACCAGAGTTTGAATTATCCCACCTTGAATTTCATCTTAGGAACGCAGAATTCACCATTGAATCTCAAGCTTCAATATCGATTTCAATTGTTCGACTTTATTCAGTGCTAAACCAATGTAAAACTTAACATTTAGCTACTGAAAATGACTCTAGGTTGGTGGAGAAACTCAAACAAATAAAGAGAACTAAGTTTAACAAATAAAAGGATAGAACACTATATTTTCCTAAATTTGAGCATTGATTTTGATCACTGAAAAGGTACGTTTTTATAGTGGTAATTAGGAATTTTATGGGGGGATGGGGGAGAGATGATCAGTAGATAAGGAGGTGATTTTCAATTGTCCTTATAGGAATTTTGGGGTAAGTGGTGATGGTTACTAACGTTTTACATGTGATTCCATGTGCCACACAACTTATGTTAATGCCTAAGTAGTTTCTAACTCAGCAGGTGGCCTTCTGCATTTATTTCAATTTAAGTTTTTTTGCCACTTGGTCTTTTAGACTTAAGTGTCTTGGCTTTACATGTACTTGTGAAAGTTTTAGGGTCTAATGTATAATTTTATAAACTTTTTAGGGTAGGTCATAGTAAGTTTAGTAATTTCCAGTGGTATAGGTTATTTTTATAAATAATTTTTGGGATTGGGGTTGGTTTATGAGGTTAAAACAAGGTTTTTAAAATTTTCTTGGGTCATTTATTGAATTTTTGTAACTTCAGGGTCATTTAGGTTATTTTGTACTTTTCTTCAGTATTTAGTGAGGTAATTGAGAAGGCCCTTTAGTGTGTGCTTTAGGTAAAAAATAACTATTTCAATTTTTAGCTAAATCCAATTTTAACTTCTTAAACCCTAAACATGAATCTAAGTGATTTAATCCATTAAACAATTGAAGCATGCGGTAAAAGAAACAATTTCATGAAAAAACCCCCTTGGGGTAAAACTTTTTTTTATTTCACTATGGACAGTAAATCGCAACTTACGACATAGCAAAAATTGCAATGAATCTACTGCAGCAAATCCACATAAACACACAGTCTAAATCAGCAAAGGACACCCATAAGAACCCTCAAGAACCACAACTCTCGTCTTCAGCAAGGCATATCCGAAAGCATCCCCAATGACCTCAGTCAGTGTAATCAATTAATGAACTTTCTTTTGGTAAACGCATTCAAGATCACAAATAATAGAACTGAGCAATTGGATCTTGAATAAACTCTGGTGGATAAAGAACAATATGGGAATTTTTAAAACTATTATGTTATGTGTAGAAAAACGTCTAAGCAGTGGGGTATTCATTTCTTAGCAAACAAGAGTCCAACTAAAATAAAACATGAAATCGAGGAAGCAGCTCGTTCGAGCGACATGAGCTTGTCATTAGAATGATACACTTTGTCGTTCGAGCGACAATTTAAAATTCTTTTTCTTTTAAATAAATTCCTCGAATTTTCAATAATTATTTTGACTCAGAAATATTTAAAACAAGTTTTTGCAAATATTTAATTCCCAATATATAAACATTTAATTCATCCATCATTTAATCAAAATTCTAAATCATGTTAATTCTTTTAGGTATTCAATACATGTGTGATCAAGAACAAACTGAGTATGAATAATGAGAATTGACTTGAATTCTTCATCAAAGCTTTCAATTGCAAATGCTTGACTCTTGAACTGTCATAAGCTCCAATTAATTTGAAAGGAATTTATCCAATTACAAACAAATTGACTCGATTGGAAATTTGTTCCTAAAAATCTCCCCCTTTGGCTATTTCTAAACAAAACTAATAAAAAATGCTAAAAGCCGTAAAACACATTTACTATCCTAAAACCCCAAAATGATAAAAATATAGGATATGAACAAAAATTGTAGAACCAGTAACATCTGAATTTGTCTCTGAATGTGATGTAGTAATAACAATCTGAATATCTGAAAAAATATACCTACACACACGAGACATAAACATATACCCAAGAGAAGTATGGTGGAACAAAAATATATATCAATAAAGCATAAATAAATAAACACCCCCTACATCACATTTATCTCCCCCTTTTTGCCTAGAATAGAAAAATTGTGGGTCAGACAAAACAACTGTATGACTAAATAAACAAATCTAAGTATCAGCATGACAATGGATAGTAAAAGATAGCAGTAAATGGATAATAATCAGAATCAATAAGACTGCATCACCAATAAGAATGTAAATCCATGCCATAAATAAAAAATGCAGATATAAAATGTCAATTAGTAAAAGAGTACATTGTATCAGAGAAAGAATAAATACATCATACATATCAATAGTCTCAAATACAATATCTCAACAAATATACAACTAAACATATGTATCATCATTATCATCATCATCATCATCATCATCAGAATATATAGCTGTAATATGCCTTAAGCCAGAAGAACCATCTCCTTTTCTCTACTCTCTGCGCCGAATCTCGTCAAAAAATGTTATCATTTTTGAATCATTATGAGCACGGGCCTTGGCCTCAGCATCAAATTTAGCCATCATAGCATCATACATCTTGGCCTGAGAAGATACCTATGCCTGTAAAGTATAGAATTCCTCCTCGAAAGGGCATCTCAATGCAGTTGTGGATGGATTAGGCTGAGAGGAATTATGGTTGGGACGAGTGGGACTTGCTGGCTGGTAAGAACATCTAGCACCTGAAGAAGCTCCCTCTATGCTTGGAGGTCTCACTCTTATCTCTGCACTCAGATGACTCTCTAAACGACTAAGCATCCTATGATCGATGAAAGCTAGCTCGGAGAAACCCAAGTCATCCTCTAAAATAGGAGCACTAGCTAATGTGCAAATGCTAGAAATGAGGAGCCCATAGGGAAGAACAGTGAAAATAGGGGGGTTCCCAATAATGGTAACATATGACTTCCCTCTAAACAGAATAGTAGTCAAATCAATGTCCCACACCCGGGATACAACGTACATGAAATAAACGATATCAAAACCAATCTGAGTATTATTTATCCTAAGATAGATCGATGATGACACAAACCTATTAAAAATGTGGAAAGGAGTGTAAAACTAATGATGATACATCGTAGCGTTGGCCGAAGGGATCTCCCAGAAATAGTGGCAGAGAATCTCCTCAGTCGATGGACTATCATCACCCATCTGAGGAAAAACAGCGTCAGGGACGCATGGAATCTGTAGCGTCTCGTCTATCGAATCAGTTGTGACGAGAAGAGGAACGCCTTGAATGGTAGACTGAATCCCTGCAGGAGTGTAAATCGTACTGTAAAATAACTCTCTCATAATGTCAGGATAGACCACACCATAATCCTCAACTAAGGGATCCCAACCCCTACCTACCATTTAACGAGGAATGGATAATACAACGAATGCAGAGATCATAAAAAATCGCTCCCTAGTAATCGAACGAATATGAAGTTCGAGCATACAATAGTGCTCGTACTCGATAGTGGTCTCCCATCTCACAGCAGAGTAGGGATGTCGTTGAGTCTGATCTCGCTGGGTGAAGGGGACGTAGGGAACTCATCTTGAAGACCAGACGGGGCACCTCGACGTCTAGGAGATATAACTACCAAAAAATTACTGCTTAGTGTAAGGAAATATGGGTGTAATAGGTGCCTAAACCCTAGATAACTACGAACCTATCTCCGTACAAAAATCCAACCGAACCACCACATATACCAACCACAACTGCAACACAAACCAATCAGATAAAAAAAATATATATTCACCCAATATAGTCCAGGAAAATGATAAAAAGGGTGGGTATCGCAAAAAAAATCCAACGAAATAGATATACCAAAAATATTTTAAAATAAATTTCTTGATAAATTCGAAATACACACATGGCATACAAATGGCGCATAAACTCTATTGGCAGCCCCAAACATGAAATTTTTGAGGTTAAAACAACATAGACAACAAACTGATTTGATTTTTTTCTAAAAAAATACCAACAACAATGTAGGAGTGCTATTTGTTTTGTTCCTAAAATTTCAATCAAACCCTAGCTCAAAAGAGATTTTTGATCCCAAACCAGAAATGAGAATAAATAACATAGAATTCAATAGTAAAATTATGTAAAATGTGTATATTCACTTCATTCACAACTTGGAATAAGAAAACCATCTAACAGAAATCAACCAAGGCAAAGTAACATAAAAAATACCTCGAAGAGCGAAACTCAATCTCTATGATGAAATGGCGACGAAAAGTGGTGACAATGGTAGAAATCCTAGCTCCAACTTTTGGAGAACATACCTGTGAAGTCAGAACCCCTAATTTTTTTTTCAAACTCCAAACAAGCTCAGGGATAGTGCAAAATAGTGAGAACACGAACAAGAGGAAATCGTTTCTCTAATCAGGGTTCGAAAGAGGAAACCGAAGCTTGAAATGTAGACAAATGGAGTTTTTGACAAAAAATAGCACAACGGTCACTTTATCAGTAAGAGAGTGAAGTGAAAATAAGGACAAAAGTTTTCAATCGAATGATATAAACAAAACACTAATGTCACTCGAACTATAAATCTCTCACTTGAACTAAAAGTAGTGTCATTTGAACGACAATATCACGCGACAATAATCTCGCTCGAATGATATATGAGTTTTGTTTGAGCGACATAAAGAAACTTTCATAAAAAAACTCAAAACATGATAAGGGTTTGTCCAGTGAATTGTTTTTCATAAAAAGTAATCTGGAAAGGCCAAATAGTACTAAAAAGACTCAAAACAGAAAAAATTAAGAAATAATGTGAGTTACGGGCTAACATAGTACCAATGTGCTCGAACATGGTTATGGAAAGTAGTGGCATGAACTACAACAAATAAGTCACAATATTAACACGTTAAAACATTCAAGAAGCTCTAATTGATAGCAAAATATCATCAAACTTTATTTTATATGTGATAATTAAAGTGTGAGCTAAATGAACTATACAATCAAACTGCAAATCTCGAATTTTGACAATTCTACAAGCAATAGCGTCATGATATGATTTTTCAATGTTGGGATTCATGGTGCAAACCCATTTAAATTATCCATCCAAACACTCTGAAATATAACATATTTTTATTTTAGAATGAACATAATCTAATTGCCCCATTTTTGGCATATGATTCTTTTTATTGCCTTTTAATTTTTTCGAGCTCTTTTAAACGTGACTTTCACGACGAGTTAATTTTTCACTCTCGCAGCCCTTTCCCACGAACACTCAAATTTTTTTAAAAACAACCCTCACGGACAATGGTTCTTACATGCACACCTCCTCCTTATGTTTATTTATGCATAGATGAAAAATTGAGATAAGAACATCTCACCAAACTCAAATATGCAAGAGATGTCAAACATTCATATAAACTCGTGCATGTGTGTGAAGATGGCAATATACAAAGTCGAATCGAAATGTGTATCAACTTCGAAACATTCCCATTAAAACAATGGTTAAGATCATTATAAGCATCAATAATCACGACCAAATTAAACACGTAAACTCAGGAAAAAAAAATCTTTTTGTGTTTTTCAAAAAGATATTTTTGACCCCCCATAAAAGTAAAATCTTTTTTGTATTTTTAATAGGACTCAAGTAAAAAAAATACAACATGATACAAGTCATAACACTAGCAAACAATAAATCATAATGCAAATACTAACGAACGACAAACTGTCGAACATGCTCAATCGCAAGATGAAACATGGGGAGAAAAGGGCAATGACACATGTGTTACCAATTCTAATACCTAACGCCACTAAATCCGATTTCCTAACCCAAGTAGGCGTGAAACAACAAGTGGGGGTTTTGGGAACCGGAACGACCTTATTCTTAGACTTTCTAGGAGCATTTTTAAGAATGTAGAAAAACCGTCTAGGATGACCTCTCCTACCGTAATGAGTGAAAGTGTAGATAGGACGGATAATACTTACTATGTGGTGCTTTTTTATAACGTTCCTAGGTGGCTCTCTCCTAACGATCCTAGGTGGCTCTCTTGCCTTCATGGTTTTGGCTTTGGGAACTGGTGCAATATGTTAATTGAAGCCAATACCACGCCTATTATATTTTATTTATACGGTTCCTAAGATCTTATCTAACTTTTTAGACCTATCCTCCAAAACAAATTTAACCTTACTCGAATCTCTCAATCTCTTCTCAAGCTCACCTATCCTCGACTCAAGTAAACGGCTAGAATCCTCTGAATCAAGTAATTCCTTTTTCATAACCTCCATCAACCCTTGAAGACTACCTCTCTTACCCTCGACATATTCTAGCTTATCTCAAATTTTCTTATCACGCACCCTAAGTTCCTCAATAAAAGTATTGGAGTTATTATTTTCTATAACATGTTCTTTCAATTCAGCTTCTAACTTCAAGTTTGCCTTCTTTACTTTCAAGGTTTCTTTATATAATTAATTAAAGTAAGTTTTCAAGTATCTCTTATACTCACTCTCATCCTCACTCAACTCACCCTCACTCTCTTGGGTATCACAACCAATGGCTGCGAAAGAATCATGCAAAAGTATGTCGTCAACACTTACATGATTAGACACAAGGGTGGGAAGGTCTCCTTTACTGGAATAAAAAGTTTCATCTTCTGAGTCAATCTCACTAAGGGTAGAAACACGATTTAACGATTTATTAAAATTCTCCCTAAGTTTAGTGGGGCACTCATCTAACTTATGGCCAAACCCCTTGCAACAAAGACACTTCTCACAACTATCCTTTTTAACAAAAAATTTAAGAGTAGACTTCATGTGAGATTTCCAATTAGAAGTTTTAAACACGTGAGTTCTAAAATCATAAAAATTATCCGAAGGCATACCTAAAGTCACGAGATCATAAACACAATAAAATAGTGCAACAAGATCTGATACCAATTTGAGAAGGCCCTTTAGTGTGTGCTTTAGGTAAAAACAACTATTTCAATTTTTAGTAAATTCCATTTTAACTTCTCAAACCCTAAACATGCATCTAAATGATTTAATCCATAAAACAATTAAAGCATGCGGTAAAATAAACAATTTTAAGAAAAAATACCTTTCGGGTAAAACCTTTTTTTATTTCACTATGAAATGTAAATTGCAACTTACAACGTAGCCAAAAGTGAATGAATCTACCGTAATAAATCCACGTAGACACGCAGTCTAAATCAGTAAAGGACTCCTGCAAGAACCCTCAAGAATCGCGACTCTTTTTCGACAAGGCATACCCGCAAGTATCCCTAACGACCTCAGTCAGTGTAATCAATGAATGGACTTTCTTTTGATAAAGGCATTCAAGATCCCAAACTATAGAACTCAGCAATTAGATCTTGAATAAACATTAGATGATAAAGAACAATATGGTAATTTTTGAAACTGTTTGGTTATATATAGAAAAACGTCTAAGCAGTGGGGTATTTATTTCTAAGCAAACAATAGTCCAATGAAAACAAAACACGAAAATCGAGGCGGCAGCTCGTTCGAGCGACATGAGCATGTTGTTAGAACGATGCACTCTGTCGTTCGAGCGACAATTTAAAATGCTTTTTCTTTTAAATAAATTCCTCAAATTTTCAATAATTATTTTGACTCAGAAATATTTAAAATAGATTTTCCCAAATATTTAATTTCAAATATATAAACATTTAATTCATCCATCATTTAATAGAAATTCTAAATCACATTAATTCTTTTAAGTATTCATACCTATGTGATCAAGAACAAACTGAATATAGCTGTCGTAGGCTCCAATTAGTTTCAACTTAAATACTAGCCTAGACTCAAATTATTTTTTCCAGGATTAAGCCAATTACAAACAAATTGACTTGATTAGAAATTTGTTCCTATAGTAATTCACAAATATATTAGCTTTATTAGATCATATACCGATATAGAATATTTATTGGTCTATATCATTGGGTAGTCACATTTTTTGAAGGCGAATATGAATAGAAGTAACATAATATATCTGAACGTAGAGGTTATTACAAATCTTTAAGATAATGTCATTCTCCAAGAGAGATTTATCAACCTCATCCTGACATCCTTCAAGGTCACACTCACGGAATTCAACTTTAAAATAAATTCAAAGGACTTATAAGACTTTATCACTTTTATCGTATTCAAATAACCTTTCATAATTGGAAATTTGATTTTTGTTCATGTGTGTCTTATTATGATTCTTTTTGTATTAGTAATATAACTATGCAACATATTTTTTCATATAAAAATTTATTATTAGAAATATTTCATGAAAAATGATATGTATTTTTATAAAATTCCAAACATAAGTATGTTTTTTCTACATAATATAAGTTCTATAATGGATCCCGTCAATGCAAGATTTCCTTCGATGGTTATTCCCCCTCATAAGAACCTTTTCCCAAAATGCACGTTGCTTAATCGCAGCTTACCGTGATAACCCTTCACTCTAGGGAGTAAAATCTTCGTATATGTGAAGTTTCTTTGTTGGTCACAAATTTTATCTTAAATGGTTGATCAATTTAAATTTTATTATACTTTCCATGGGAATCCTCAAAAGATCAAATTGCAGCCATAAATTTTCTAACACTTGATTGCTGAGATTTTGGTGGTGAGGCCTACTCCCTACATGTAGTCCCCTTCTTCCCTTTCAAGGAAGAGAGTTAATATATTTGGGATGTAATTTACCTATTTATTGAAAGATATTTGTTTGTATTAAACTCTAAGAGAAGAAAACATTAAAAGTTTAATAGACAAAATAGTTTTGATAAAGAGGAAGATTTTGAGTTACAAACACTAGAGAGAAAAATATTTCATTTTTCTTTTTCACTTCTCTCTTTGTATTTTCTAGACGTTTGTTTTCTAACTTGAATAAAAAGTTATATTAATGACTAAAACAATTTTACATATATTCTTGAGCAAAATTATTTATATCTTTGTTCTTGAGTGACATTTGTGAAATCTTCGGAGGATTGAGAAAGACAAAATATCTCCCACTCTAAGAATAAAGTTCTCTTGTCCTAATAACTCCATGTTGACATATCATAGAGTAGGTATGTTGTATTGATTGAAGATCTTCCACATGACCGGATACTACGTCAATGACAACGCGGCATCAAAATGATATCAAAACATCCATCATACCAAAGTAAGATCCACATAACTTATAGTGCAAGTATGAAAAATATGTTTTCTTGAAACATAAAAAATTCTCGCTTTGTTTCTTTAAAAAAATAGTTAAAATAATTTTAAAGTTGTTTTAAATGTTTTTCAAGAGGTATTAAATGTTGTGTATAACTCTTTTTTAGACACTCTTTAGTGACATTTTAAAACTCTCCTAAAAGGTAAAACTAACAAGTGTGCATTGGAATGATTTTTCATATGAAATGGAGAATCAAAATAGGAACAAAAAGAACCTAAATTATACACCAAATTCTCCACGAGGTTTTTTGTGAACCATAGTATCCACCGTCATTGCTTAAGGCCCCACAACCTCGGGTCCCATGTGTTGGGTTTAAGGGTTTGGGTTGATTTATTGTAGTATTTATGTGGTTAGTTAAAACTCGTTTTGAATTATCACATTGAATATAAATAAAAGGAAAACATACTTATTTTTTGGGGTATCCCAATTTCACTATAGATAATTTTATGTGAGAAAAATTGAAAACCCTAGAAGTTCCCAAGTTTAACGTGGTATCTATGATCTCTCTTTACAGAAATTAGAAAACCTTTTTTCTTTAATCAAATCTGATAGATTGTGTCTATATATTTATCCCCATAAATCATTTATAAATTATTTGGTTTTAGACTTTGGTGTGTGATCCTGATTTTGATAAGACTGAACAACAGTAATGCAACTGATTGGCTTTGGCTATTATTTAAGGCAAGTTTGCTTCAAAATATTAGTGAGCAAGTGAATTACGTTTTTGGTTCGAATTTATTTGTAGACTCATCCATTTCATTGATCGATAGATACCGAGGCCTATGATATGTAAATTCAAGTGGAAGCTGTTGTGGAGAAGGTTACAATGGTCGGATACAAGGTTATAACTATGTATATTCCTTTGCAAGCCTTGTAAACTTTTATTTTCCACTAGTAAACTTGAGATTGGCATGGTGTATATGATTTTTTTCCTGAAAGGGTATTCGCGTTAAAATGACCGTGCCCTTATTTTGTGTGATTGTATTTATTTTCCACCATCGCTTATTGCATATGAACACGAGAAATTAGATCTAATTAATTATTTAGGCAAATCTATAATTGAGTTGATTAATTTAACTGTGAGTAAGATTATTTCAGTTATTTAATATGCACCATATATGTTTTATTTTTACTACTTCATGTTAAATCAATAAATTGGCCAAAATATAAAATACTTACCAGAATGTAAATAATTAATTTAATGCTAAGTTAATTTATTAACCTATAGGAAAAATTATGTTTATCACCCACACTTTCAAAACTTTTAAGAAAACTTACATCTTAGAAAGTGTTATCCAAGAATTTGGTGGATTCTCAATAAATTCATCTTAAACATAGAAAATAAAACTTTAATTTCATGGAAAATATTAGAAGATATTGGTTGCGATCCAACTATTGGCACATTATAGGGAAGATATGGTGTGAAAGATTTTTAGTGTTAATCGTGCATTGTGCTATTGTAAGAGGTTGTCTTGATCTCTATGTCTTTTCCCTAGTTATTTTTCATTTTGTTTAGTTCGAGGTTTTTTTCAATTGTGGATTTTTCCTCTAATTGTGAGAACCTAGTCCCTAAGCGGTGGGCCTCTTTCCTATAACCGTGCGCGTACTCTTGGAAAAATTGTTTGTGAAAAAGGTCTTTAGCGTTAAATTTTTATTGTCACCTCGTTCTATTTGGAAAAGAATGGAGTCTCAAAAAACTTTGGCACAAAAAAGAGAAAACAAGGGGCAGGCCTAATAAAGACCTTGGGATGGCTAGTGATTTGCATATTTAACCAAAGAGTCAAAGGTTCTAGGAATGCGTTAGGGATTAATAAGGTTTTAGGAACCACTCCCCCATTTTGATCACATATGAAGATCTAAAGCATGTGTATTATCATGTTAATCTAAAAAATAAATAAATAAATTCAATTAGTTAATATGTAAATATGTTATGTAGTGCAGTATGGAATGTGTGTATAAATAATATAAACAAAGGATAAGTATATACAAGGTCAGATGTGTTCACTCACATTAAAGTTTGAGTGAGCCTACATACTTGCATAGAGAGATTCAAATTCCACATAGTTCGTGTTGGGACAAGAGGGGTTCTACCTTTTATAGAGGCTCGATGTAAGAGATCTAAACTTTCACTACACCAAATTCGAAAAAGGGTCTTTGACTTGGGTCGTGACCATACCTCGCATAACTAAATTTATGGTTAACGGACAAAGTTCACGACCAGACAATGTGGTTAAGGATCACGGCATAAGGGACAATGGTCGAAGACGAGGATCATGACCAGCTTGCCACGAACCAAATCCATAACTATGCCTCACTGTCCTCGAAAGATGGCCATGACTTAAAGTGCGACCAAGACTTAGACTTTCCATAAAACTAGTCACAACATAAAGTCGTGACCAATACTTCCCCTTTAAATTAGGTCATGGCCTATAGACGTGACCGTCGTTAGCTGTAAAAAAAATAAAATAAACCATGGTGAGGGACTAGAGTCCTGACTATATTTAACTGGCAAAAAAATACGGGCTATTTGGGTCTTATTCCCAAACTGAGAGTCTCGAGAATACGCATCTAGTTGCTACATGTTACATTGGAAGCGCACTAGAAGTTCGTGACACTCTCAATGTAGTTTAGGGGTGGTTGGGGGTGTTCACCCCTCGCGGTATGTTTTCAAGTCCAAATGTGCATATTTTCAAACCCGTGCCCTATTTATGATTTGAGCATCTTGTGACTATGTGGACAGTTGCTACGTGTTACATTAGAGATGCACGAGGTGTTCATGATGCTCCTTGTGCCGTTTGGGGCAGTTGGGGGTATTCGCCCCCTCACGGAACGTTTTCATGCCCAGGTGTGTCTATTTTCAAACTTGTGCCCTCTTACCAAAATTGAGAATCTCCCAAATATGCAATCAATTACTACATGTTACCTTGGATGCGCACAAGGTGTTTGTGTTGCTCGTGGTGTTGTTGGGGCGGTTGGGGATGTCGGCCTCCTCACAGTACATTTTCAAGCCCAAGTGTGCCTTTTTTCAAATTCGTGTCCTATTCCCAAATCAGGCGTTCCACAATTACGTGATTGATTTCTACATGTTACGTTGGATGCACACGAGGTGTTCGTGCCGGTCATGGTGCCGTTGTAGGATGGTTGGGGGTGTTCGTCACCTCATGACATGTTTTCAAGCCTAAGTGTGCCTATTTTTAAATTCACGTCCTATTACCGAACCGGGAGTCCCACGACTACACAATCGGTTTCTGCGTGTTATGTTGGACGCACACGAGGTGCTCGTGCATTTCGTGGTGCCATTTGGGGGCGGTTGGGAGTGTCCTCCTCCTCGCATCACATTTTCAAGCCTAAGTGTGCTTGTTTTC
The DNA here is from genome assembly GCA_949130495.1 of Sambucus nigra. Classification (NCBI taxonomy): domain Eukaryota; kingdom Viridiplantae; phylum Streptophyta; class Magnoliopsida; order Dipsacales; family Adoxaceae; genus Sambucus; species Sambucus nigra. Next base: position 445,505,897 of record OX422222.1, on the reverse strand, counting down.
AAATTCGTGTCCTATTCCCAAATCGAGAGTCCCGCGACTACACGGTTGGTTTTTATGTGTTATGTTGGACGCACACAAGATGTTCATGCCACTCATGTTGTCGTTTGGGGTCAGTTGGGGTTGTTTACCCCTGACACTACAGTTCCAAGACCAAGTGTACTTGGTTTCAAATTTGTGTCATATTCCTAAAGTGGGAGTCCTGTGACTATTCAGTCGGTCTCTACGTGTTACGTTGGATGCAACCGAGATACTCATGCTTCTCGTTGTTCCGTTTTGGGGTGGTTAGGGGTGTTCACCCCCTCATGGAAAGTTTTTAAGCCCAAGTGTGTCTGTTTTCAAATTCGTGCCCTATTCCCAAATTGAGTCTTGCGACTACACAGTCTCTTGATACGTGTTATGTTGGAAAAGCATGAGGTGTCCACCCCCCGCGACGCCGTTTGGGGATAGTTTGGGGTGTCCACCCCCTCACTTCACATTTTTAAGCCGAAGTTTATGTGTTTTGGAAATCGTATCATATTCCTTAATAGGGAGTCTCAAGATTATGCAGACTGTTGATCGGGTGATGGACACGAGGCGTTCGTGCCACTCAATGTGCTAATTGTGTGCAGTTGGGGGTGTCCGCCTCCTCGCAGCACATATTCAAGCCAAGTGTTCCTGTTTTTAAATTCGTTTCCTATTCCAAAATTGAGAGTCCCGTGACTACACGATCGGTTGCTATGTGTTACACGAGGCATTCGTTTCACTAGTGGTGTAACTTGGGGGCGGTTTGGTTGTTCTCCTCCTTGCGACACGTTTTTAAGCTCAAGTGTGCATGTTTTTAATTTTTTCTATTCCCAAATCGGGAGTTCCACAACTATGCGACCGATTTTTACATTTTACGTTGGACATGAACGAGGTGTTCATGTCATTTGCGATGCTATTTGGGGGTGGGTGGTGGTCTTTGTCCCCTCGTGGCACGTTTTTATACCCAAGTGTGGCTGTGTTCAAATTTATGTCCTATTACTATATAGGGAGTCCCGTGACTACATTAATAGTTGCTACATGTTATGTTGGATGTTCACAAGGTGTTCATGCCATTCACAGTGCCGTTTGAGGGCAGTTGAGCGTGTCCTCCCCCTCGCAACATGTTTTTAAGCCCAAGTGTGCTTGTTTTAAAATTTATGTCCTATTCCCAAACCGAGAGTACCGAGACTATACGGTCGATTTCTATGTGTTACATTGAATGTTAACGAGGTGTTCATGATCCTCACGTTGTCGTTTGGGGTCGATGGGGGGGGGGGTGGTGGTCCACTCCTCGCAGCACGTTTTCAATCCCAAGTGTACCTATTTTCAAATTCGTGTGCTATTCCCAAATCGGGAGTCCCATGACTATATGACTGGTTGCTACATGTTATTTTGGACATGAAAAAAGTGGTCTTACCTCTAGTGATACCTTTTAGGGAGTTGATGGCATCCACCCCTCGCGGCACATTTTCAAGCCTAAGTGATACGTGTGCCTAAGTTGTAGGACATCCAATAATTATCCCGTACTCATTCTAACATACTATCCAACAACAAATTAACAACCATTAATTATCCAATATCCAAACCAAACATCGCCAATAATTGTCTTATACTTGTTTTAACATACAAATCCAGCAACAAACCAACAACCAATAACTATCCAACTACCAAACCCAACAAAATGAATAACTATCCAGTACTCCATCTAACATCTAAAAGATTTAAAAGATACTGCATATCAATTATATAAAAATGTTAGTTAAAGTAATGAATACCTTGTTCCTATAATCCAAAAAGGCCATTAAATAGTCTTCTGAATGTGTGATTTGACCAAATTGATCCTGGATTCCCCATTGCATTCTTATACGTGTACATTTTCTCATTATTTTCTTTGATAAAATCTTAATAAAATAAAACTAACATTAACATCCTACATGGGACAAAAATCAACATTACTGATATTCTCATACTTCGAAAACTCTAAGTTGGTGACGATGTTTCGTTTTGAAAATTACCCTTCATCAAACTCAAGTAGATCGGTGGAATGGTAATTATTGAAAACTGAAGTTGCCTATCCACTGATCTCCATGAGTTTGATCAAGGATAATTTTCAAAATAGAATAATCACATCAAAAAATTAAAATTTCCAAATTTTGAGAAAATCAGTCATATTAATTTTTATCCCATGTGAGATATTAATTTACATTCATTTTATGATGACGGTATCAATAAAATTGATCAGCAAATGTATATGTACAGGAACACGTGGAAATTGAACTGGGTCAATTTGGTCCAATTACAAACTCAGGAGACCATATTTTCAAATCGAGCATCTTATGAAAGGTGTTCAGAAGCTATTTCTGTAAATGAATAGAGTAAAATTGGTATATGTCACTATAGTCTTATTACACAACACACAAGCACTACATAAGCAAAGTTTTGAAATATCACGACTAAATATACATAAATCATATTAAAATTCATAAATTAAACTAAATATCCACACATCAAACTAAACATTCATACATAAAAGTACAGTGCTAATATAGTGTCACTATCATAATACGAAACAAATAAGATTGACAACGATTAAATAATATTTTGATACTCAATTTTTCTCTAAATCAACTAAAAGATCCTTCAAATTAGGGTTGTCATCAAGAGCTGACTGGAACTCTTTTGGAGCCTTTAATGTGTCTACTTGAGTATCATAACCTCTGGTGCATACACAACAATATACCAATTTCCATTATTTATTCACTCCGAGTAGAATACCTTATTTACGTCATGAAAGGAACAAATAAAAGGCTTGTTAACTATGAGATCCTTGATCTTCATCTTTGATATTTCTACCATAATGAGTTTGGAATCAGGATCAACTTTGCAATACTCCACAATGACTTAATCATAATAGAATACGATTTCTGCGAAATCTAAGTGATCAATTTCTAGTATTTTTTAGATTATCTCATAATAGGTTAGCACCGTATCTTTTTTATTTTTATCACTTTTGCTAGCGATACAGGTTGTCAAGGCAAAAATTGAAATTCCACTACTTTGCATCAAAAGATTTTCCTTATATGGTTATGAAATGAAATAAAAAACTTTATTGTGGAATTTCTTAAACTCCTTCACACAAAAACTAGGACCTTTTAGAAGAGACATCACCTTTTTTAGAAGCTGTATTTATTAATGATTTGTATTTGGGAATGTTTTTACTACATGTGAATAAATAACCACCCACATTAGAGGTAAAAATTATCTTTTTTGATGCCCATGCCCTAAAATCAAATGTCGTGCAATTTCTCCTTTAATTTTGAACAATTTCAATCTCATACTTCATAGGGGTAAATTGTACAGTTTAAATCATAAAATATAAAATACATATAATCAAAGAAGAGTAACTAAGTAGATACTCACTCTCTCCAGTCTTCGACTTCATCTGGTGATTCAAAGACATAACGATCTACTTACTCATATTGTAGATTCCTGATTTTCATGTCTTCAGGGTTATCAAAAGTAAATTCATCCTCATACTCATCAGGTTCCTCAATCACTCATTCTCTATGAGGATTAAAGCTCCTCACCTCTTATTTTGGCATATATTCCCTAGCCTATAGCTATGATTCCATAGTTACGTATTCTTCATCAGTTGATCCTCTAATATATCGTATATTCTTTACATAATAAATCTTCATGACATAAATGCACAAAGAGGTGGATGCTGATATCAAAGAATGATGGACGAAAGTATTTCTCTCACACACAAACTGTCTCGGCTAGAGTTGATTTTGCAACTTTAGTTTGCCTTATGTTTACCTCTTTTCCACAAAGTAAGGTAAAATAAAAAATAATTTGCATAATTTCTCAAAGTATATCTTTGTGTTGAGAGAAGTGATGCCGAAATAACAAAGGGATTAATTGGATGATTACGTTCTAATCGTGAGACTTTTAATATTTTAAGTCATTTTCTTGGTAGCATTATATCCTACGTAAATGATCAGAATAATCGATTAGAGTCTTCAAGTTGAACAATGCATCTAAGAGGAACTTCTTCTCATTAGTAGTTAAAGTAAAAGCTACTGAGGGGATTGAAATTCTTCTTGTTGTAGGATCATTTTTTAACCACAATTTCTTCTTTATTTTCATATCAAGTAGAGTGTGGGGGGACACTCTCAATCTTTTGAATGAGATCCAACAAGACATGTTCCCATTATTTGTTCTGAATCATTCTTATGTATGTGCATCACATCAATTGCATGCCTTACAGGATGATCTTTCTAATACGAAAAGTCAAAACATATTGATCATCTAGACTATGGCTTCATTTTACTAGGGTCGTGTAGATCCCCATAGCTTTAAACTTCAGGTTTACAAACTGAGGGCGTTTGCCTGCGTACCTATTCCTCTGAGTCTCAGTCATCTCATTCTCCTCAATCTACTAACTAGAAAGCAGAGTAGGTGGTGTCCTGCACTCGTGATCGATAGTCAAAAAGTTAGACTTGTCATTATTAAAAGGGTGACTTGTCAGTAGAAATCTATGATGATCCATATGACTAACCTTACCACTATTAGATAGACAATTGGCTTCAGTTTCCTCCCCATATATGCGACATCCATAATAACCATGAACACTACAACCAGATTAGATTCCATAGGCCCGAAGGTCGTGGATCTCCCACATCACTATTGCTTTCAGTCTGAATTCTTTACCCTTATAAGAGTCAAAAGACGTCATGCCTTTATCCCAAAACACTTTAAGTCCTAGGATTAATGGGGATAAAAATATATCAATATCATTACTGGGAGCCATCAAAATCAGGTATGAACAAAGATAAAAATGTGACTCCTTTCTCATGCACTGTGTCAGAGGGAGACTTAAAGGCACTGTGAGAACTTGACAATAACTATGACTAATACTTAAATTATCGAGAAGGTTAAAACCATTGGTTTAGATTGCAAAACGAATGTTGAACATTTCCTTTGTAAATTCGAGATCTCATTCATTTGAAATTTTCTAGATGAGTGAATCGATCGGAAGAGGCATCATATTCCCAACCACCTCGCCTTGAGCATACCATGTCATGGACTCCACTATCCAAAGTTTAGTTAAATACTATTTTAACCATATACTAAGTGGAAAGTACTTCAAAACCTTTTGTGGGACTTGCGAGCACTTAGAATATTTTGTAGCTTTGCCCTTTCCATTCTCACAAATCACATATTTAGCCCCACTGCATATACTACACTCATCCTTCTCTTATTTCTCATTGCAGAACAATATGAAATTGTACTTACTTCATTGAATATATCTATATTTCAAAACCAATTCCTTCAAGCTTTTCTTCATAGTAGGATAATTCTCTAGTAGCGTGTTGTGTTTTGGGAGAATTTTTTTAACCCATTTAAGAATTCTGGATACGTTGTTGCCATATAAAACAAATTGACTCTTCAAATTATGTAAATCAATAATTGCATGTAATACCGATTGATCCTCATCCCAATCTTTATAAACCAGTCTAGACACAACGACTTTCACCCATATGTATTCTGGATCTCCTGGTAGTTCAGAATCAAATTGTGCATTTACTTAGTCATAAAGAGCATTATACGTATCCATAACTTAGTGGTTTTTATGGTTAAGGACTCCATAAGCATCATCAAATAAGACAGTCAATGGAAGATGTGTTGGTGAATGCACCACTTCCACTCGTTAGGGTTTCACCATGCAGTCTGGTATCAACAATTCTTCTGAAACATAAGGTAGATTTTTTTCATCATGGTATGTCTATATTTTATATTCTTCACAAATTCCCCACTTTATTAAATGAATCTCAACATCTTCTAATGACATGTATGTGTCGTTCATACAACGAGTGCATGGACACATAATCTTGCTATTTTTAAGATTTTTGTAATCATATTTAACAAATTCTTGAACGCTATTTATATAAATATTTATTATTCGGTTAGTCTCCCTCATCCATGCTTTGAATTATGGGAAATCCATTTAATAATTTTCAAATTCAAGTCTTGTGTTAATAGATTAAAATAAATGTCATGTTGCATTTAGGAAATTAATATGATTACGAAAATATCAGGTCCCATTACGGTGATATAATTACAAATAAAATGGAAACAAATGTTATTAAAAATTAAACAAAAAGTATTCTTATAACTGAAACAAGAAAATGTTATCACTACTGAAAAAAGCAATATTAAAAGTCATTCTCAGAACCTAACCAACACGTAAACTTGCCAAGTGGTAAAAGAATTTGCATAATTCCTCAATTCCCTCCCTTCCCCTCTGATAATTATCGCAGCCATTGTATATTTCATCAACCATTATTTGAGCCTCACCCTTCGGCAAAGATCGATCGTGTACTTTAGTTTTGACAGCTACGGAGATGAGTGTGCATATGCCAATAATACTACTATTGCCGAGGTCCTTGAAATATATTTGTTCTCCATAATCACCATGAGGGGTTAACGATTGATGAGGCGTAAACTTTGAATTTAAAACACGTCGTTGGGTGTTTATGCCCAATGCAAAATAAATACAACAACTTGGTACACTAAATGGAAGTGCAATGACAAGTAGGGATCGAATCTACAAGGAGTGATTGAATTTTAGATTTTAATGGTTTAATTAGTTTATGAATAAAAGTTCAAAAGGTGATAGGTTTTTATGGTGACAATAGAAAGAATATAAGTTACGCTACACAAATGTAAAGCAAGGATTGGGATCGCATCCTACCACACGAATCGAAACAACTACTAATTTTGGCTCGAAAATATTTAACTGAGCATTTTAATTAGGCATAAACTTCACGCAATAAGGAATTTAATCCAAAGCTGCTTGAATAAACATTTAATAAAAATGGTCACACGTGAATTAAAATCGGGGTATCGCTGTAAACACTAATGTTGTGTAACAAAGAAAGTTAAATGCATAATAATCTGAGTTTAATACGCGAGGTTTCAATTAAATGTAATATTACACATAACCTAATTTTCGGAGCTCGAGGCTCATTAATGGCGGAACACAACCCCGACCCTATTTATATCAAGGCTAAGCGTGAATTAAACTAAATAACTAGATTAAAATAATAAATAACTAAATTAAACTAGTTATCTACGCAAGTAAAATGAAGAACATAACTATATTAATGGAGAGGATGATGAATAACACAACTTACAAACCCAAATGGATGTCACCCCAAAGAGAAATGAAGATGAGCTCTCAAAACCAAACCTAACCTAAAATATCTCTTCAAACTAAGTATATCCTTATTATAACAAAAAATCTCTTATGTAGTAAGTTGGAAAAGAAATAAAGAAGAAAGAAATGAAAAGGAAGAAAGTTGTCAAAATATCAGGGGATCGATCGATCGAACCCAAGGGTCGATCGATCGATGGTTCAGGACAAAACCCACTGTCTTTGAACCAAGGCAAAAATTTAGGAGTCGATTGATCGACCCCTTTTATCGATTGATCGATCCATCAGGCTGCATTCTCCCCTGTTTTAATTCCTTTAAATTCCCTTTCGCGAAAAGCCTCGTAAATTCTTCATTTGGACTCAGAATCGCGCACATTTGCGGGCACGCGAAGCTCACAACTTCCGTTAAGATGTTGGGCCAGATGCCCAAATAGTGAAATGACTAAATTGCCCTCGCGCGTGCGAAGTTGTACGAAGCTTCACTAGAATGCGTCCGAAATTCATACTAAGCATCCAAATACCTAAAAAAGCTCAATAACCCCTGCAAAAAACATATATATACAAATTCGAGGTTGTATGGTTAACGACAATACATATATCAAATAAGATACCCGAGGGGGCTAATAACGCATAGGTTAACGGGTGAAATATGCAAGATTTGCGTCGTATCACACCCCCTAGCTTACACATTGTTAGTCCCTAATGATGAAATAGAAACAACAAGAACTAAAAGTAAACCAAAAACATGATACAAAAACAAAAATGGGATAGAAAAGGATAAGGTCACTTTCGCGGGCGAAGGATTGCATTTAGTGTATGCCATAAGACGATAAACCCCTAAGTTACCCTAGTGGACGAGTATCATGTCGTAAGGGTTTTCAGGGATGAAACCCATAAGCATCGTATGGTTCCTCAAAATATGCGCATCCCAACATGTGACAAACTCAATAACAATGAAAAAGATTTCAAACATGTTATTAGCATATTGAACAAATTCAAGCTAAAGTCCGTTGTTATTAACAAGTTGAGTGAAGCTCATGGAATTGATACTTTAAAAGTGGGAGGGAGGAGTGAGCAAATGCAAAGTGTGATTTGGCAAAAACTTAAATAAACCGAATAAATATAAAGTGAGCATATATTCAATACTGACGGACATTACACTCATCAAATGAATTCACTTGAAATATGGAGGTAACACACTGAACATGTTGGCATAAAGAGTAAATGTAAATGAAAACTAGGCCGCTCACATGTCACAAATGATTAACGCTATACAGAAAATGAAAAATTGTAATCTTAATGAAAGATATCGCTCATTAAAAGAGGCAAAATGTATTTTCACGCATTATCAAAACTATTTAAACTTTTAAATTGAACTCACCCTAGGATCATATATATCTTTATAGGGTTGTAAAATAGGCTAGGCTAGGGTTATAAATTAAGTAAATATGTATGTATTCAAAGTTGTTCGGGATCAAAACTTGGAATAATGGGAAGAATTCAGGCAATATCAAAAATTGGAAAACAAGTTCCCAAACAAGCATTAAATATGACAATGGAGAGTAATTAAAGCTTATTCGAACACTATACACAACATATACAAACTTTCTCTTTCTTTTTCTTTTCTTCTTTTTCTCAAGTTTTCTTTTCGAACTTTTTCTTTTTCTTTTCTTTTCTTTTTCACTACACTTTCTTTTCTCACTCTCTTCATGATCAAATTGCAACCACAAAACATGAACATTATTCAATCCCAAGAAACATTCCAAACAAAGGTATGGAGGGTAATATGTATGGTTTTAACTCCAATTTGGAGTTGGTTATGGTATTTTGGGGTTATGAAACGAAAGGCTAATATTCAGGCTCAAAGGGGTTGAGTAGGGAAAAATAAAAGGTGAGGTCAAGGGTAATATGGGTGATAAAAAAAGATTGCCATGATCATTTCATACAGTTTATGCAATTATAGATTTAAAAAAATATATAAAAATCATGCTCTGGTAACACATTTCAAGATATAAACTCAATTAATGAACGATCAATGAAAGAATAAAGAGATTACCAAAAAAAGTAACGTTTTCAATGAGGAAAGAATAGTGTATAACACTCACAAATGATGAAAGGTACAAAGCTTACTTGGTGTAAGTATATATAATCCAACAAAAGATTATCGAGTTATAAAAATCTTAAACCAAATTAATAAAACAAGAAAAGCCCATGTGCTCATGGGATAAAGTTTAATTCCTAAAGTTATTTATAATATCAGTGATTTGTGGACTACAGTCTAATAACTTCTAAAATTGAGAACAAGCATTGTTGAATGTCTAATGGATCGGGAAATTATTGAAATTTATCATCGGAAACAACGCAAAATGCCTAACAATGGAGAAAAAAGAAATAAAATATTTTTGAAAATTTTCAAATTTAAAAAAAAAAAGGCATGCTTTGTAACTAACATGTGATAAAATACATGGACTAAACATGAAATGGATAGAATATCCCACACCCCCTAACTTAAATGATGCATTTTCCTCAATGAGAATTAAGAACACAACACAAAGAGAGGAAAATAACGATATTACACAAAATTGGGTGCCAGTGGAGTCCTAAAAGCAACATCCACTGATCCCTGGTCGGCATCGTTTATGGTTGAGACTAGGATGGTATCTAATCGTCTGCAAAGGATTCTACCCGCCGCTCGGTGGGAATGGTACTTCAAGGCGGCCCGCGCGGCTCTTCCGCCGCGAGGCTTAGCCAACGACACGTGCCTTTGGGAGCCCGAAGGCCCCTACTGCAAAGTCCAACTACGAGCTTTTTAACTGCAACAACTTAAATATACGCTATTGGAGCGGGAATTACCGCGGCTGCTGGCACCAAACTTGCCCTACAATGGATCCTCGTTAAGGGATCCCGAAGGCCAACGTAATAGGACCGAAATCCTATGATGTTATCCCATGCTAATGTATCCAGAGCGTAGGCTTTCTTTGAGCACTCTAATTTCTTCAAAGTAACAGCGCCGAAGGCACGACCCGAGAACACAAGGGATTACAAGGCGGGAGGATGGACAGGCAAGCGAGGAGCAACACTTGCCTGATGCCCATGCATCATAAGCACGAGTCCAAATGAATCTACAAAATAGGTTAGTAATGAGCATAGAAAAAATAAATAATAAAAAGTTAACTAATTACACTAGACTAAATTAAAAGGAGAAGAAAAAAGAAAGAAAGAAAGAAAGAAAGCAAGAAAGAAAAATAATAATAAATAAATAAAAACTAACTATTTACAACCTACTATTTGGACTTTAAACTAACTGTACACTAGAAGTCTCAATAATTAAGGATCCACCCAAATAATATTTTAACTTTCGAAGATCAACGGTGGACCCTCCATAGCATGCATGCCTCCCGAAAAATATGAATTTCATTTGAACTACGGAAGGCATGTGTAAGGCATAAGAAATGAATTATCATCAAGTAAAATTTTGAGAGGGATGATGGGGGTTGGGATTTTAAGTGAAACAAGACTACATTAATCTCAAAAAAATTAAAATCACATCCCCAAATTTCTTCAATTGGACGGGGAGGTGGGGCTAGTGCAAGTGAATAGCCTATGAGATGAACCATCTCAAAATAACATTCCCGTTCAAGAATTGAGTCAAAGTCCTCAAGTCTCTCAATCAGTTCTTGTGATAAATTTAGCGGTTCTCTAATAGTGGGGGATAAAGGAAGTGAAGGTCAATCGATAGGTCTTGGATCACTCTCAATTATTTCTTCCTAAAAAAGGGGTGTAACGTAAGTTTCAACCTCAACCGAGCTTTTTGAAGAAGAAGAAGTGATCTCATCGAGTTGGACATTTTTCTTTGTATAAGCATCATAAATCGAAACCTCATCATTCCATTCCATATTCCCACCACGCAAATTTCCTCCTAATGAGACGGGGGATTGGTTGCAAATTATTGACTTTCACATGTAAGACGCTCATACTCAAGAACTTGTAGGCATTCACACATAGTCTTGGGAGTATAACCTTGAGAGCTATTAGCATAACAGTTAAATTTATGTAAAGAGGTATGGTGAGGCATTTCGAAATAACCTAATTCAATAAAAACAATAAGCGTCAAAATTTTAATTTCTCAAAATAATGTAGTACAAGTCAAAAAGAAAGGTCAAAATAAAGAATACAAATAAGAAAGAAAAAAATACAACGAAATAATAAAACAATTACTATCTAAAACACACTCCCCGGAAGGGGCCCCATTTTTTGATGGGGCGCAAAATTTGAATTTAAAACATGTCCTTGGGTGCTTACGCCCAATTTAAAACAAATACCACAACTTGGTACACTAAATGGAAGTGTAGAGGTAAGTGGGGATCGAACCCACAGGGAGTGATTGAATTTTAGATTTTAATTATTTAATTAGTTCAAGAATAAAAGTGCATACGGTGATAGGTTAATATGGTGACAAAAGAAAGAATATAAGTTACGCAACACAAATGTAAAATGAGGACCGGGATCGCATCCTACCACACGGATTGAAACAACTACTAATTAGAATTCCATCTCGAAAACATTTAACTGAGCATTTTAATTAAGCATAACATTCATGCAATAAGGAATTTAACCCAAAGTTGCTTGAATAAACATTTAATAAAAAATGGTCACACGCGAATTAAAATCGGTGTATCATTGAAAACACTAACGTTACGTGACAAAGAAAGTTAAACACATAATAATCCGAGTTTAATACGCGAGGTTTAAATTAAATGTAATTTTACACAAAACCTAATTTTTGGAGCTCGAGGCCCGCTCGTTAATGGAGGAACACAACCTATACCCTATTTATCTAATGTCTAAGCATGAATTAAACTAAATTAGACTAATAACTATATTAAAACAATAAATAACTAAATTAAACTAATTTTTTAGGCAAGGAAAATGAAGAACATAACTATATTAATGGAGAGGATGATGAATAGTACAACTTATAAACCCAAACGGATGTCACCCCAAAGAGAAATGAAGATGAGATCTCAAACCCTAACCTAAAATATCTCTTCAAACTAAGTATATCCTTATTACAACGAAAAATCTCCTATGTAGTAAGTTGGAAAAGAAATAAAAAGGAAAGAAATAAAAAGGAAGAAAGCTATCAAAATATCAGAGGATCGATCGATCGAACCCAAGGGTGGATAAATTGATGGTTCAGGAAAAATCCCAATGACTTCGAAACAAGGCAAAAATTTAGGAGTCGATCGATCGATCCATCAGGCTGCATTCTCCCCTATTTTGATTCCTTGAAATTCCCTTTCACAAAAAGCCTCGTAACTTCTTTGTTCGGACATGGAATCGCGCACCGTTTACGGCCACACAAAGCTCGCTCAAAAGGATAAAATTTTGGTCCAGATGTTGGGCTAGATTCCCAAATAGTGAAATGACTAATTTACCCTCATGCTCGCGGAGTTGTACAAAACTTTATCGGAATGCGTCCGAACTTCATATTATGCATCCAAATACCTATAAAAGCTCAATTAACCCCTGTAAAACCTATATCTATACAAATTTGAGGTTATCTGGTTAACGAGCATAAATATAGGGATTAAGACACCCGAGGGGTCTAACAACACATATGTAAATGGGTGAAATACACAATATTTGTGTCGTATCAATGATGATCCAGGACCACTGACAGGCAGAGACACTGGGAAGGGGAATGTTGTAGGAGGCAGCATTTGAGACGAGAAACTTTCAGATGGGGGAAAGGGGAAACCTTGAGGAAGAGGGGAAGGGAAACCTTAGGGAGGCATTGGGAGTCATTAACCTTTAGTAAAAAGAGTCACAAGTTTCCTAATTTGATTCATCAAGAGTCCCAAGTTATTTTTAATCACTTGGACATCCCCATCGATCTTGGATTGTTGTTCCTCTTGGGACGATATACGACTCTTGACGAAGAAAGTCATCTAGGAGAGGGGAAATTTGTTTTAATTTTGTTTTTGGCATATGTGATGAAACATCTCTCCTTCTCCCTATTTTTTCCCTTCCAAATTTTTAGGTCAAGGAATCATTATCCAAGTCATTAGAATGGATCGTACTTGACTAAATGCTAATGGCCTCTATTGATTCCAAAGTCATAGCTAAGTACGATGGGAATTTATTAACTTTCCCCAATCGAGCATTAACGTATAAGTTGGACAGATTTGGCTATTTATCAATGCCTGAATAATAATTTGTCATACTCAACCATTTATTCTTCAAATCTTCATAACATTTGGAGCCTAGCTTGTGGGCATCAGTTTTTTTTCCATGTTTTGTGTATTCTCTATAATACGCCATATTTATGAGGATATATAATTTAATTAATTGGTGATTTATCATTTACTTAAATCGGTGATATTGAATTTATTTAATTTAGAGATTATTTAATTTGATGATTTAGAGTTTAAATTAATTCGATATATTTTAACTTCACGCGTGTCATATTTTAAGGTGGAAATAAGAGAATTTGTATAAAGTAACTTGGATTATGATTTAGAGGTCATGGTTGATTCCAATAGGATCGAAATAGTCAAAATAGTATACCTGGATGTATAGTTTGAGTCCCGAGGCGATTTTAGGCCAAACCAATACAGTTTAAGGGAATTTCGGTCATTTGAGAACTTAGGGTTAGAGAAATTATACAAGTTGTAAGTTTATTTCTTCCCATTAGAATGAGGGGTTAGGTATAACACAAATCTTAAGGAAGAGAGGCCATGTGAGAGGAAGGAGAGAATAAAGACAAAGCTTACTACACTAATTTCCACCCCGAACGTGACGGAATCGAGATCAAAATGAAGGGAAAGAAGCCATATCATCATATCAACAAAATTAGACCTTCAACTAATAGGCAAGTGTTTATCTTGCATTTATTTTAAGCATGTTATAATACCCATGTAGAATAGGGTTGATTTACATGTTTTTGGAAGATTTAATATGAATTTGGGTGGGTGTAATCTATGAATTCAAGTAGGATTACATGTAGTTACATTTCTTTATGTTGGTGACACAAAATTAAAGAGTTTGGGATGATTTATAGAAAAGGAATATGGGCTCTTGATTAAAAGAAGTGAAAAACATGAGAAACTAGGGGTTTTATGATTTGTGAAGATTAAATCTTGTATGATCCATTTTTGTTGATAATCTAATGATATAATTCATTAGGAACAGTTAGAACAACCTTATTTCAAGTTTGGTTATGTTTGGTTGGGAGTTAGAAATTTTCCAATAAGGTTTATGGGAGTAAAAATGGTGAAAAATGCACGAACTAAACGAAGGAAACGAACTGCTACACTTCGAATCGATTCGGCCTCCTGGCGAATCGATTCGGCTGCCCAGAAAATTCCAACTTCACCTTTTTGTTTATATATCCCCTTGAATTGAATTACAAGGAACTATTGTGATATTTTAGTAATTATGTGAGGAGTTAGGGACGCCAGTAGGAATGAGGTTAAGATTCGATTTATATTATTAAGGGTTAAGTTGGGATAATAACTGATGATAGTAAATCGAGTGAAATGTACACTGAGAAAATTAGGACTTGGATTACGAGAAGAGTACACCATAATCTAAGAATATAATATAAGGGTAGTATCTAATGAATTAACATAAGGGGTAACTTTGTGCCCTACATGTAGAGAATAATTCTCGGTTAGATATAATGGAGAGTTATAAACGTGAATGAATCGTATGGTGAGTATTAGATAGATAAATACTATGTACGGGTGTTTATTCTAGGTGAGAGGATACCTAGATGAATTATAATTATTATTTGAGTGTATACCTATACGAATTTATTCTTATAGGTCGTGTGTGTGCCTATAGTGAATATACATATGGTTAAGTTGTGTGTATGCTTATTATGTGCTTTTGTTTATGTTAACTTACCTACGCTACTTGCTATCAGTGAGGGCCCACGCAGTGGGTGATCTGACCTTGACAATTTCAGTGAGGTCTGGATTTCTACCCCAGAGCATAGGACTGATAGTGGATAACTAAATGAGAGAAATAGTGATGCTGGCAAGTTGTTTAGGCAAGTTAGGTATGTGGGTAGCCCCAAAGACTTAGTGTTACATTCCTCCAATATGTGTGGTTTGATTGATGGTTCGAGGAGACATTCTGAATCGATAGTCCCTGATTAAGTATGAGAGTTACTTGGATTGATAGCAGAGTACGCGAGCGTGCATCGTTATGACCAGTCTGGGAGATGCAGTATGATATATATATATATATATATATATATATATATATATATATATATATATATATATATATATATATATATATATATATATAGAGAGAGAGAGAGAGAGAGAGAGAGAGAGAGAGAGAGTGTGTGTGTGACATATATGTGTATACGCATGAATGTTTGATCTTACTTATGTGTGATAGTAAGGAGACTAGATAGTGTATATCTATCACAATAGATAATCTACTTAAGTGTAAATAGTAGAAAAGATAGAAAATGCGAATATAATGATAAAGTAAGTGTGAGAACATAACATGAGGATAATAATAGTAACATAACAATAATGTTAAGTATTAGTTGTTCAGTAACATACTATATGGGCGGTATAGGATAAGTTAATGAGAAACTTATCTAAAGGCTTAGTGATAATTAAGGATATACTATAGCTTACTGTTTGGGCGGTACGGGTGATCTAGACTGGTTTATAGTTAGTTAGAGGCTTGGGACCTAGTTAGATTGGGTATCTTAACTAGGTGGGCATAGTAGAAGACGATAGGTGAGAGGTGATGAACTCAAAAGAGTGTATGCAACCTAACATGTGTATCTAATAACTGTTCATTTAAAGTGCAATTTAAATACTTGTTAAATATTTTGAAATGGTTTTACTTGTTCTCTGACCCGTACTTGCAAAATATTTTCAAAACCTTGTAGGTTTCCAGCCACAAGGACACAAAGCTAAAAGATTTGTTGTAGGGATGCGTAGCTGCAGCACGTGTGGATGGTTGCAGGATTTGGATTTTGTCACTTCAGTTAATTCATTCCTAGAGTAGGATGCACTTCAGTCATTTCATTTGGGCATGTCGCGCCTCCAGCTATTTTTTTGTTTAGTTTATTAGACTTTGTATTAGTGGACTCAGTTTAATTTCATTAGATGTTTAATTGTATTTTTATATTGAGAACCGATAGTTTATTCGGTATCATTTTATTTCAGTTATTTATCTGGTGTTTAGTTCAGATTATCTTACTGCATGGATGTTCTGGTTATTGTGATTATTTCATTTGTTGTTATTGTTGTTGTCTAATAAAAAGATAAAATTTAGCACCGACTTTTTGAATACTAGGTGGTTAGTTAAATTTTAAAAAAATTTTGAGAGTGATGTTAGGAATGACCCAACTGAGATTCCTATTTCAAATGGAGGAAAGGCTGATACCCGGTATTTAATTAGGCGGTGTGTCACAGATGGTATCAGAGCATCAGGTTCTAGTGTCCTTAGGATTTGTGTATCTTTTCACATTTCAGCTTAGCATTATTTGATATGGAGCCCTATTGTAAGATTAGTGTATTCTTCATTGCGTATGCGTATTTACGATCTTTTGTCGATTAATAAGTATCTGATGGTGAACTTATACATATTTCAAATCTCATTTCAGTTTTCGCCTCAGAGGGGACGGCATGTTAGAGTAGTAACAAGAGATGAGGAGAGAGAGGCTCGGTGGGAGCAGGATGTCCCTCAGCTATAATCACTGGTGGGATGATGATGACCTCACAGGTGGCCGGGATCGTGGCACAAGAAGTTAAAATGAAGACGACCACAATGGCATGATATGTTTTGCAAAATTAGCCAAGCCGTTAATGGCACCCGATGTTCGGTCCCATCCAGGGCCATCCGATTGGTAAAGGGAAAGAGAAGCATTTCAGAAGGGTCACCCATCAAAATTTTAGGGTAATTTAGATATAGTAGTGGCCAATCAGTGGAAGAATGACATGCAATGCCACCTGTATATAACAGAGTGAAGCAACACTTAGAAACAGTTCTTGGCAACATTCAATCTAGTGGGTGCATCTTTGTAATGGTGGTTATTCCTGAAAAGCCTAATGGTATTCTTATCAGTTGAGTGGGCGGTGCCAGGACTAATGGATAGGTGCATTGGAATAACATGAGTTTTTTGCCTACTCATACTTGGAGTAGTAGTTGTGAATTGCTCAGCTACTGGTGATGAAAATTCTGGTTGTTTGGGAAGTGATAAGGATCCTCTTGGGGGTTTCACCTCATCACTTAGTACATTTTGTCCACTTCCTCCCAACATTATCTACAAAAATGAAAAACCATAAGCATATCTATGATTGATGTATTTCTAATAATATGAAATTAGAGCTAACTACTCAAGTTTATGACTATATATATATATATACATATATCTTTTAAAAGTAAGAGTTTAGAATATGTTCGATGTGCCAGATCTCCATCCATTCGGTATTAGTTTTTATAAACTTATGGATTTTTTCACGAGGCCAACTAAAAGGAAGCGTATCTATGATTGATGCATAGATCTCCATGACATGAACTCACGATCCCATCTTCCTCAACTTGTTCGCAAGATTCAAGTTTACTTGCATATGGTGCAAAAGATCACAGTCTACGTCAATGCTCTTTGTACGCAGTTGTATCCATGAAGGGTGAATTTTTTCTTTGCCTTCTCTAACAACATAAGAAAGTTCATGGCTAAATCGATATTATTTTTGTGAAATATACCCTCAATAGAGTCATCCTAACTTTCTAGTAGGGAAAATAGAATACGGTAGAATAGGTATTCTTACTAGATATTAACTCCACGATTTTCAAGGTAGTTAAATTATTCGATCTTATTATTCTCGTACCTATAAATAGGAGTACCCTCTATATGGAGCGAACTAATAAAAGAGGTATATGTGCAATCTAATTGCAACCTCTCATACTCTTGTTCCTTGTTATTATCACCGTGCCTCATTTTTTGAGAAAAATTTGTGAGGGCATGAATATGAATCTTACAAATTAGGGCCCTAATTAATTAATTAATTAATAACTATTACTTCTAACATATGAGGTATAAGGGTATATTTGTTTTATCAAGGTTTTGATTCATCACTACCCTTCTCCTAATCCCAAGCATGTTGGATCTCACCGATGTGAAATCTAAACAACAACCCGTCGTAAATGTTCAGACACGTTTTGTTAGTTTTTTTATGAGAGAGTTTAAAAGTTTTTGTGTATTATTAATCCAATAAATCCAATATATTATCCAATGACCAAACCAACAACTAATAATTATCCCGTACTCTTTCTATCATCTACGTGATAAAATACATACCCATAATCAAAATATCTCATTAAAGTAAGGTCATTTCAAATTAAACTTATTTATTAATATTAGGGTTTCAATTTTAATTGGGGTTAAAATAAATACAAACACATATACATGAAGATTTGGGTTTCAATTTTAACTAAGGTTAAAATAAATAAACATAAGCATATACATGAAGATTAGGATTTTAATTTTAACTAGGATAAGAATAAATAAACATAAACACATACATGTGTGTGTGTGTGTGTGTTAAAATAAAAGCACATGAAGATTATGGATGGAGTTAGGAATTCTAATGAGTGGGGGCTGAGTTCATAATGAACACTGGGGATTTAGGTCTTTTTGGCTATATATCTGAAAATTCCTCATGTATTCAATAATAAAGTCAACACACGTCAATTACTGATAACAACAAAAAAATCAATATACATTAGTCTAAAATCAATTTAACATATACCCAAATAAATACATACATATACACACACATACGCATAGTACACAGACATAATACACACACATATATATACACATATACACACATATAAATACATAAATACACACACACACACACATATACATTACATCAATACACAAATACAAATTATTAGGGTTTGAAAGTTACCTTTTATGGATTGAGATAGATATTGAGTTAAAAAATTGACATTGAGAGAGGGATTGCATCGAAATTAAGAGAAAGAGAGAGGATGGTCATAATTTAAGAGATTGAGAGACGAAATTTTCTTGTGAAATGAAAGAATAGAATCTGAGTTTTAATATGAAGGCATGGATCACGGATCTTGTTCGTGACCCATCCGTGTGACCAGAGAATTGAAATAGTTGTGGTCACGAACTAAGGTCGTGACCCATATGCGAGAACATTTTGGAAGGTTACAGCAGAAATTCGTGACCCTATTGGGTGGATTTCTTTATCAGTCATGGACGTGGTCATGACCTAGGTCCGTAACCACACTTGGAAAGAAAATTGGTACAAATTTGGTGCCATGATGGTCACGTCGTGGTCACGGTTAAGCTCCGTGATCAATATGGTAAGGGATGATGGCCGTGACCAACTCCAAGTTCATCCATGACTATACTTAATCATGGAACTAGTCATGCCTATCTTGTATATGGTCACAACTTTGGATCGTGACCACCAGGTCAGGGACCAAATTCGTGACCACCCTGTCGTGACTATGCGCCTAATTTGGTATAGCATTTCTTTGATCTTTCAATGTGTATTTTAAGTGAAATAAGACCAAATATATAAAGAGAAATTATTCATGTCCATGAAAGAACTTGAACGAGATAATAGGTAGAATCATTGGATCTATAGATGTTCTAACCTATATGGTAATATTACATGGTTTTAAAGTTATTTCTTTGGTTTTTGGATGTTTTATGAAAATAATGGTGAAAATAAATGAATATGTACAAGATTCAACTTGAGTTTTAGAGACCGGAATTCTCTAATGTGCCTATATGCCCACCATAAGGGGGTATATAGTCAACGTAGTTTGGACATGGACTTTAAAGAAAATTCATGCCTAAAAAAAAGATGAAGAAAATAAGATTTAGGGTGATTTTGTAGCATAAAACCACCCTTTTTATATCAAGACATCAAATAAAAAAGAAATAATAAATGTTGTTGTAATCTTACCCATGCTCCATTTCATCTAGGCAACATTCTGGCTTGAAGTCAACCATTTTAGTGTAGATCTAAAGTTATTTTAAAGCTCCTTTTTAAATTTAAAAAAAGAAGAAGAAGAAGAATAAGAAGAAGAAGAAATAGAGAAGAAGATGTCTTTTGGACACTTTTGTGTTTGAATGAGAAGAATAAAGTTAGGACTTTGGGTTATGACTCTAGATCTTAGTTGGAAGGAGTTTTGAAGGTGAAAATGCGAGAGTTTTGAGTCTTTTTTTAGAGAGAAAGCACTCATAGGAATAAATACAATATTTAAGAAGAGGAGTTCTTATTGTGCAACACTAGTAAGTGAGGAACCTTTTTATAGGCAAAGTGCCTGGGGGAGAGCATCGAACGATCCTTTGACAAAGTCGATTAACCCTGTATACTGTACACCAGCACTGATCATCCATGAATGCGTGTTTTTTTATCTATTTTACGATCGGTTTTTGGTCATTTAGATCATTTTTTTTGCCTCCTATGGCATCTGGGTATTTATGAAGGTGTGGCCATCCGAGTCATTTTCCTCCGATGCAGGCCGACCCCAAAATTGGGACGGGAATGGAATAAACCCTACAGGAGATCATCTCCCTCTCTTACCACCGTGCGCATGTAGTAGATTCGACTATATAGAGGTCCACTTCATGCCACTTATTCTAGTATCTTTGCGGGCTTCCTTGGATATAATATCGGTCGTCGTTAAAAAGGCAATAAAATGGAGGAATGGTGTCACTAGCCTATTTTGCTCAAACCAGGTAAAAAAATGCAGACATCTCGAGAGAACGACATCTAGGTCATACTGATGCATATGACATCAAGTGAATTGAGGGTCCGGGGACTAAGTTACGGAATGGAAAGCTGTCAGGAACCCATTTTGCTCTCTCTGGCGTATATTGATATTCTCATTCCCTCCAAAGCATGATGTGTGTGTACATTTGTGCAATATAAATAATGGGAGAAGAAAATCATTTGACTCACGTCATGGCAAAGACGGAGTGGAAAGGAGCGTAGCCAAAAATGACATAAACATAAGGACGATGTGAGTGTTCGTAAAATCACAAGTCGCTATAGAAAAGAGAATTTTCATGCCAAACAAGACACATACATACAAGATTTCATCACTCAAAAAACAAGCACAAGATAGTATAAAAGCACAAAATGAAAATGATAGGACTCGAATCCCAGAATTGCCCTGATATGCCTACATAGACCAAGGGGCATCAAAGTCCACGTAGTTCGATATGCCATAAGGGTGGGGTTCAACTCATAAACCCAAATTTAATACCCCTTTTTGAATGTCTTTGAAGAAAATGTTCTCAGGTGTAAAGGTGTGAAAAAATGATGAAATCTTAATCTTAGAGTTTACAAGTAAATCCCTTTTTAATCTTTTGCATTTTATGAACATAGGTTATGTGAATACTAATAATAAAAAGGATGTTAGTTGATGTCATATAATAAAGTAAAACTAAAAAGATATCAAAATGGAAATAAAATGAGTAAATAATGACAAAGTAGAAAAGAGTAGGAATAGACCTCCTCGAAGACTTTTGTTACTGAATCACGGTGGTATAAGGGTGCTGAAGTAGGGCTTGGTAAGTTACCAAGGTGGTAGGAAAGTGAGGTAAGAGACATGTAAAGAGTGTTGGAAAATTCGGTTTTTTGGTAATGACGGCAATCTGATTTCGAGATAATGTTTCTGATTGCTGAAAAAGGATCCCCCGTGGACTGAGGTCATGGTCTCCTTAAATAGTGTTATTTAGGGTTTAGGGGGTGATGATAGGCATGCCCACTGCCCTAAATATCGGCACAGTGCCTACCTTTTTGGTCAATGAAAGTACACCATGCCGATGGGCAAGGGGTCTTGGGTGCCTACAGTTGGTCCGGAATAGACGTTTTCAAAAAATGGGAATAAAATGCAAACATAAGATTGAATACAACTTGGCCATTACCATTAAAAGGGAATTCAAATACCTTCAAGAATCCATTGAGCCACTCTTAGGTTCAGGAGTTGACATAAGTCAAACGGGCCTCGGAAGAACACGATGATCTCTTGACGGGGCATTCTTGGAGTAAAAAGGGTAATTCGTGCGAACCGTGAAGCCAATTTGCACAAGAAATGGACCATTGGGAAGAGGATTCAGAGCCCTTAAATATTTCATTGAGCTTCACTTAGGTTCGAGAGTTTACCAAGGTTAAAAGGGCTGAGGAGCACCCTCTGTCCTTTCGGAGTAAGAATCATCGTTCCGGCGAATCGTGAGCCAGATTTGCGCACAGTATGGATAGTTGGAAAGGAGATTCAGATCCCTTAAAGGTTTCATTGAGATTTGATCGGGTCAGAGAGTTAATTGAACTCAAACAGGAAAAACATATGGGTCTCTATCACAAAGGTGAGAATACTAAACACTTTTAACTCTTATAAAAAACAGATTAAAAAATTAGGGTTGAAACTAATTCTTAACTCACACAAAAATAGTTTTATATTGTTGGCAAGATGTCAGTGACAAGAACAATTATAGTAATAAATATACACAAAATGAGGTGAGAAAAAGAAAAAATCTCAATCATTTGGGTTACGAGGAAAAAACAAAAGCAACCGGGAATCCCCGGGACATAAGGACCACACACAAACCCTAAAGTCCACTAAACAATCACTCTAGCACAATCAATTTGTTACAACGAGTGTAAATGAAACAAAACAAAGCCAATACCACCAGTATACTAAGGCTATATATACTCAACACCACAAGAGACAAAATAGTACCAAAACTTATCCAAAGAGACTAAATGTGCAGAAGGCAAGTTAACACACAAAAACGTGTCTCAGCAAACAAGCATCATAAAAAACAATAATATATAGGAGGATATCTAAGGATATCAACAAAAAGGATATAGTTGGATCTCTCTATTTAAAATCCACGATAAGACACTCACAGAATAGATCTATCAAACTATCTCACACATGTAAATGAAGAAAATCACATAATTACGTCTAACATAAGATATAACTGTGAGTAACTCAAAGCGTACATCAGTAGTGAAACAAACTCTAAATAAACATGTAAAAATTAAATGCGAGGACTTGAACAAGCTTAAAAATCCACATCAAGAACACATATCAAAAGAGATGTAGGGTTTTACAAAACGCAATTGAAATGTACAAAAAAAACATAAAGTAAAAGCAAGATTTTATAAAGTTACCCACTTGGAGAAAACATGAAAGCAAAAGTTCCAGCGCCACCATGGATTTCATCTTTCCAAAAGTGTCACCAAGTAAAAGATCCAGTAACAACACTTTGTCAAAAAAAAAAAAATTTAATGTACTCCCCCTCAAAACAACAACACCATATAAAAGGTTCTCATCCCTCAAAGTGTATAAACATTTAAAGGAACTCAATCAAGGTATTAACTGGGAGTGAAAAATATTTTTAAGGTGAAGTAAAAATGAGAGAAAATTTTGGTGGAGTAACGATATGCTTTCTCTCTCAATTTCAATATACAAAAAATGAAGCATAAGGCTTCTATATATAAGCAGCGATGGAAGGATTTAGAAAGGGCTTGGTATTCTTGTAATTAGAACAAGTATAAGGGGAAAATGGTAATAAGCTAAAAGAATCTAAGACCAACTAAGGAAGCCAAAATATAGGGACATATACTAAACAACCAGGGGCACAGTAAGGGAAATAATTTAAAAAGGACAACCAGACAAAACTACAAATGACTGAGACCCAACCGCCACACACGTCATTACCTCACGTGGTTTAAACACTGCACACTGATTGGCCAAGAACAAAGTACAAGGATCTAACAAAAATAACACACACAAAATACTAAATGCTTCCATTTGATGTTTGTTAAAAATGTTTAATATAAATAATAAAAATGTTTAATTAAGGCATTTCTAACATATTTAAAAATAAAAAACAAATAAATGTAGAAAAATCATGAAAATTATAAAACATATTTTAAAGCCAAAATAAATTATTTCAGCGCAAATATACAGAGAATATGTATTAAGTGAAAAATGTTAAAAGTTTTAAGATAGGAAAAATTGTTTATAAACCTAATAAACTAAATAAAGTGAAAAAAATAAAATAAAAATAGAAAAAAAGTTATTTCAATAGAATGTGATTGATTGCACGGGACAACTGTACCTAAATTGAGCCAACAGAGAGGATAAGGTTTTTGACTGAAAAAATAGAACATGAAGCTTCAAAGCATGGCCGCTAGTGGCCTCTAGATCAATTCTCAGAGTAAAATTGGTCGTTCGTGCAAATCCTAAGGCCAAGTCACACACGCTATGGACCGTTGAAAAGGGGATTTCGAGCGCTTCAAGGTTTCATTTTTCTTTTCTCAGGTCAAAAATTTGACTTAAGTTAAATGAAGCCTGAAAGTGCCGGGTGGCCTTTAGATCAGTACTCGGAGCAGAAGCTGGGATTTATGGAGGAAAAAGGAGAGTTAGGGACCTAAGA
The DNA here is from genome assembly GCA_949130495.1 of Sambucus nigra. NCBI lineage: Eukaryota > Viridiplantae > Streptophyta > Magnoliopsida > Dipsacales > Adoxaceae > Sambucus > Sambucus nigra. The sequence continues at coordinate 445,481,190 of OX422222.1, read as the reverse complement.
AGGTATTTAGGGGGTACCAAGATGGGTTGTCTATAGTGCCCCTTGACGGGCGACCTTAGAAGAAGGGAAGGTCATCAAAAGATAGTCACCTCATTGATGTTTGAGAAGATGGTTGATTAAAGGATTAAGGTCAATTCTAGGGAACTAATGGATGAAGATGATCGATTCAGAGAGCCGATGTCAATTTTACAGACCTCGGAGACTGAAATGACCGATTCAGTAGGTCGAGGTCGGTTCTGGAAACCTAAATATTGATATAATTGATTCATTAGGTTGAGGTTGATTCCACGGAGCTAAAGATTTAGATGAACAATTTAGAGGGTCAGTGTCGATTCTTAGGACTTAAAGATTGAGATGACCAATTCAGAGGGTCGAGATCGATTATGCTGATCCAAAGAGTAAAGTGACAAATTCAGAGGGTCGAGGTCGATTCTGCGGACCTAAAAATTAACATGACTGATTCAATGGGTTGAGGTCAATTTTGAAATCCTAAAGATTGAGATGAATAATTCTAATAATTGAGGAAGATTCCACGGACTTAACTATTGAAATGACCATTCCAGAGGTTCGAGGTCAATTCTACAGACTTATATATTGAGATGAATGATTCACATGGTAGAGGTCAATTCTATAAACTTAAAGATTGACATGACCAATTTAGAGGATCGATGTCAATTTTGTGTACCTAAGGGGTGGAGGTGAGAGATTCAGAGTGCCAGGGTAGATTTTGACTCTATTTCCCTCATAAGAACTCATGGAGGGTACTTCTGAAAATAACAATAATGATTGGGTGACTATAGATAATTAGGAGGGCATGTAATGGAGGGATTCAGTGCCATTGGTGTTAGGCAACGAGAACGCATATGATAGCTTCTAGCTCATGGAGGATGATGGGGTTCTATTCCGGGAGCCTTCATGTCACCATTCTCTACGGAGAAGAATCCTAATGGCTATGCATGAGTTTGTCCTTTGGTTTCCCACCTTTTACTTTTTTTTTCATATCTTTTAGATAATGAAAGGTTTTTTTATTTCTACTCAGGTTGACATATCCTTTTTGAGCATTCGATCCCAGTGGATGAATGTGATAAACAAGGTTTGGGATTGTCTTCCTGAGGCAGTACGATGGATTACGGGGTCCATTGAGTTTGGCACTTTAGTAGGGGCATTGGATGAGACTTTACGCTCTATGGTGGTGTTATAGGCATTGGGCAAGAGGGGATGGGATAGGAACCACACATTTTACTTGGGGGTTTGGGAGATGACAATCACTCCCTTGGATGTTTGGAAGTTTATAGGCTTAGAGTGTGCATGTCATCAGATTGTGGTGGATCGGACTTTGCGAGATACAGGGGTGGAAGTGCGGGATGCCTTGGGGGATATTGAAAGAATCATTTTAGAAGATTCTATTCGAATATATATGCTTAAGAGGAGTCTGCTGTTGAGGTAGAATTATGATATTGATAGGCGATAGGTGAGGTAGGCAACCCATTTATTCATTTTTCTTCTATTGAGGATTCATGGTGGCGACGAGCGGCGGTGGCATTCGTCTGTGGTTTTTACTATTTTTAGGATTATCATAGACGTTCATTTGTATGAATGGGGGAAATTTACATTGTCTTCCCACGATGCTTCCTTGGATGCTTTTAGTCGGTCCTATCGATGGACATTTACAGGAACTATGTATCTCTTGGAGGTAATTTTTAAACTTTTATCCCGTTTTGTTTTCTTGCACTATTTTTTCCTTCCTTCTTTTGATTCTTTCTGTTAGATTTTTAAGACTTGGTTTTATGAGGTTATAGGGCACAACATGGGGTTGGTGTCCTTGATGGTGGGCAACCTGGGAGACTTCTGTAGGATGTACATATGGAGGAAGTCAAATAGGCGAGCAAACTAATCCCTTTCTCTGAAGGATGTGCAGGCGAGGCTAAACGCCCTAAAGAGTAACCAAGTTAGGCTCTTGATCCTTGTCTCTTTCTTTTCTAAGATATTATAACTTTTGCTTCTGGGTAGGTTACTGACTCTTTATTGGGGAAACAGGAGACCTCCTACCCCTAGATCTACCCACGGGGGTAGTAGGGGTTATGGGTATGCATAGGCAAATGATAAGGTTATTGGCATATGAGTTTGGGTAAACTTGGTAACTTAGAGAGAGGGTGGTACGACAGATAATGGATGGAGAGTTGGAGGTCCCACCATCAGTTACCCCTAGGTATATCAGGCGGGTGAGGCAAATCACTGGCAAGGCTAGGGTGGAGGAGATGAAGGATGAGCCCTATATGCCTTACATTGATATGACGGCGAGCTATGACTATATGGACTTTGTGACCAGATGGTTGATGGAATCTTATATATATATTATATGGAGAATATTCTTCCATCGACGACTAGATTGGGGAGAGGTACCAGTGTCTCGACGATGTCGGCTCATACTTCCAGAGGAGACTTGACAGCGACAGAAGGGGAGGTTTCATCTGTTCATATCTCCACCCCCTTGTATCATATTTTTATGTGCAATGAAGACATGGTATCAGTGCATCACCACCCTCATCTGGTGGTACAACGGTTGTCAGGTCTTCCTAGGGAGTCTCTCTTGGGAGAGGTACAACTATTTCTTTCTCTTTTCCTTTTCCTCTTTTCTTTTCCACTTTACATATTGGCTTTGATTTTTTTTCTTTTTTTCTCTTTTCTTGTAAACTATTCGTGTATCGACCACCTGGCTAAGGGATATCAGGATTGGATGGCATCGATTTAGACTACATGATGAAATCAAGCAATGCTTGCTTGGTTTCATCGACCACATCCGAGAAGAACTCTAGTTCTATGAGTAGGTGATTAACTGTTCGTCGGTGAGGAAAGAGAATCCGCCGAGGTTCTTGGAAGATATTTAAGAGGGATTCGAGTTGCGTCCTGATATATCTTCTTTTCTTTATTTTCTTTTCTCATTGTACTTGAAAGAGATTGTAATAATTTCAAGCATGTTAAATATAAGAAATGCCTTTTATGGGGTTATCTTAGTTTATTGCCTTACCCTATATGCATTTTAATTTGATACTGAGGTTTTTTCATTACATTTGAAGATAGGGGTAAAATGAAAAAAGGTACTGAAAGATTGATTTTTCCCCAATAAAAGAAAAATGTTTATTTCAAAAATTATCTACAAATGAGAAAATAAGGAATTTTCAGATGGATAACTCGAAGATTGATTTTTTCAAAGCAAAGTTTATTTTGTAAATGACATGTACAAAAGAGGAAAGTGAATAATTTTTGAATGGCTTGATTACAGATTGGCACTCCCCTTGGCCTACCTATTAGCTTCAAGGTCAAGTCCAAATCACTTCCTTAGCTTTGATTGTACTTTTTGAATACTCGAGGTACTTTTAAAGCAAGGAATTCGGTATTATTTTGAATGATTTATTTTTTGTTGTGGATTTTGGAGTTCTTTTCATCACCACATCCCACTTTCTCTTTTTTGTCACTTTATTTTTCTCTTCTACAAGGTTTAGAAGCCATGTGCCTCTACAACATAAACTATGAAGCCTTTGGTCTGTGACAAGTCTCTTTATGGCATAATAGTCCTATATACTGGAACCTTTTGGAAGCATCATGCACCCTAAGAATCATATTTTCTAGTTTGATTCAGATGAGGTGTGTCCCATGTATGTGGAGTTCTCTAGGATTCTAGGTGTTAGACCTAGTGTAGCTATAGCTGTGCCGAATTTATCCCGTTCTCTCCAGGTGTCTTTGGCAGAGTTACTCTTACACCTTCCCTTCAGTTGCCCGACCACTAGTGCATGGAGGAAACATCGTCCTCTCAAAAATCATGAATTTGTCATGCCAGAGTGATTTTACAAATAACAGCGTTGGTGGTGCTATAGCCCTAGATTTGATTGTTAGGCTTTTGATGGTTATGAGAGATCTAATTGCTGACCCTCAGGTGGCCACCATAGAGTTTTGTATTTCCTACCATTATAGTCTTACTGCGGTGGTACTAGTGGAGAATCTGAATCGCATGCCTGGAAGGAATGTTACGCTGGATTTTTATGAGGGAGATTTGCCTTACTGTTCATGTGGCTTTCTGAAAGACTATGCCTGATGGCCCCTCCTGAGTACCCTCAATAGGGCATTCCTATTTTTTTTCTAGGCCCTTTTATAGCTTCTGCACATCGATGAAGAACTGGATTAATAGGCTTATGGAGCGTGGGGCCCGATGTCTTCGTCGGTCTAACTCATGCTAGGGGATTTACAACACATTTTACAGTTGGTGGACTACTTGCATGCGCAGTTAGTTGGTCTTCACCAGACTTCTTTTTACTTTCCACAACAACTTTCGCGCCAAGCAGGATGGGAGCAAATTGTTCCTCCCCACATAACCAATTCCACGGATCATCTACCCATTCATCACAATCTGTTATAGATGTTAGGTTCATATTAGGGGACTATATGAAGTGGTTATGGAAATAGGTGGTATAGAAGATTCTAGAGTATAAAACTGGACAAAGATTTCTTGTAATGTTTGACACCTTGGAAGACAGTGTCTTGTATTCATCAAATCTCATAAAGGCCTACCGTCATATGGAGCGCATACTAATCAATAATCAGGAATGGGATTCCTGGTTGCCTCTATGGATAGGTAACAATGATGAAGTGGGACCATTTGGTAGTTGAAGATAAGGTTTGAGAATCTAGTGTAGGTTTTTTTAAAATTTATGTTTGGTTTGGGAAGGTATTTGGTAGGTTTTTGGATCTTTTATGAAGCTGTAAATGGTAAGGGTTTGTATGTTGAATGAGGGTCTGGAAGAAAATGGTTTATTTCACTCCCATTATTAATACTTTATGTGATATCCATATTCTTCATAAAAGGAAAGTTATTTTGTTATGTCTTTAATGAATTTTTTACTTGAACTATCTATACTAATTTCAAAGGAACACACAATCCTTTTGTTCATTTAAACGATGAGAGTCTGTTATTCTCTTGGGGAGAAAATAATAGCATTTTGTGAGAGAGAAAGGACCATACCCATATGTGCTTCACGGGCCAACTATTTACCTCTATGGATTTGAAAGTTTATGATATTTTTCTTTAGAAGAGGGTGAATTGAGAATATCATGTCCCATATAGGTCCGAGTAGAGTGAAATGAAGAAATAGATTTTCTTTTAGAATAGAAGGGGAATGAGAAGATTCGTAACGTGACGAGAGTTCGGATTGAGGGTAAAACTTTTTAAGACGATCCAAGTTGACTGGAAGTGTCATTTCTTCTCCATCGAGATCTGTGAGTATAGCAGCGCCACCTGACAGGATTTTCTTCACAATGTAGTGGCCACTCTAATTTGGTAAGAACTTTTCTGTCGATCCCAAACCGGTTTCACAATTTATTTGAGGTCAATATCACCTTCTTGGACACCGCGGTCCTTAACATTTTTATTAAATGATCGCATAATCTGACGATGGTACCCTTTTATATGGTACAGTGAATTTAATCTCTTTTAGTCTAGGAAAGAGAGTTCATCGTAGTAACGTTGATGTCAGTCTTCCTCACTAACATTGCTTTTGATCATAACCCATAGAGAAGGTACTTATAGTTTGATGGGTAGAATCACCTCCATGCCGTATGAGAATGATGGAACCCCGGTTTTTAATTTTCGTAATTAAAAATAAATTTATAATTTCCTTTTATATATATTCAAGAGATAATGCGGAAGCGTAAAAGGATGATGGTTCAACTTAATACTAAATTCCAAATTTTAATATTCTTAAAATTAAATAAAGTGGAACTTAAATAAAGCGTACAAATATTATTTTCACTTAAACCAATTAATTGTTCCAAGTCCTAGAATTTGCCTAAGTCATATTTATCAATATTAGCAAATTAGGCGAAACCACATTTTAGCAAATGACTTAAATTAAATAAACTTTACCCAATACATAATTTAGCACCAAATTAAATGAGTATGATGATTTAAGCCAAATTTTATCTTGAATTAGTCTAAACATGCGTTCTACGTTATTTTGCAAGATAAAATAAATCAATCACACTACGCCGCGATGTACGAGGAAAAACCCAAGACGGGAAACAACCTCGGACGACCCTAACCACAAATCCACTAGATACGGAATTACAAGTACAAGACAGATAGACTTACAACTCGATCCCTCTCAAGCCTCGACGCTTCTTCTTGTAGACACCTCTTCCTAGTGGATAACCTCGAAACACCACCGTGGTCTCGGAATCCACCGATAGGACTTTATATGGTCACCGTCACCCGACCAAGGATCCTTTCTCCAAGTGGGTAGAATCGCAATAAAACGTCTTCTTCTTTGATGGATGTAGAAACAAACCAAAACTTCTCTTTGAAACGGAAGAGATAAACCGGTGCCAAACTCCAAGCAATTTATATGTATATATGTGAACTTGGATAAACAATATGGGTGTAAAACTAGAGTGATAAAATATTTTTAGCACTCAAAACTTGATCTTTTTCTCTTTTTAATTTTTCTCTCAAAACACTCTCTAAGATTTTGTATGATATGAAAAATATTGATTATCAAAAGTGATTCCCGCACATATTAAAGTCTGAAAAAGTTGGTTACAAACTTAGTGGGAAAGTGGGTGCAAAACTGCCAAAAAACTGCCAAAAATTGTTCCCGCCTGGCATCTCGTTCGAAAGACATTTCGTTCGCATCTCGTTCGAACGACATTTCATTCAAACGAAATCTCGTTCGAACGAGACTTCTAACGACGTTCTAGATTGAACTCGTTAGAATCTCGTTGGATATCTCGTTCGAACATAAGGTTCGTTCGAACGACATATCGAATGACATTCCAGTGGCCTAATATGGGAACTCGTTGGCAGGTTCGTTCGAACGACAATCTCGTTCGAATGACTCTATTGAACGAAAAAATAGAAAGTTTGAATATTCTTGTTTAAGCCCAGAAAACTCTATAAACATTTATTTAAAGTTTTAATTAATTCTTTCTTAAAACAAAACGCGGTTTTAATAAAACCTAACACCCAATAAACTTTGTTCCAAGCTCCTATATATATAATATTGCATTCATACCTTGGGAGCATGGAACTATGGTTGATGACGTAGAAACGAGGCACGCAAACCGGCACATTTGATGAAGCTTTATACTCTTTGCCGCTACGTCTTCAACAAACACTTCATAGGCTTGAGAGTATTACAATTACATACTATCCTATGAATAAATGTTTTTGTCCGGAATTGAACCAAAACTATATATGGACTCAAATTGGAAATTAGTGTCCTTACAAATCTCCCCCTTTGGCTATTCCGGGACAAAAACCAAACAAAAATCCTAAAGGGCCGTCAAGCTTTACTAGACTCAAAACATAACCCACCCAAACTTGACTCAACCCAAGGATTAAACGCTTTGCCATTGAAAGATGTCGCTTTAGAAGAATTCCTGCACACTTAAGCAAACTATCAAACGCATAGGGAATATCAAAGTATTAAATGCAATTAAAATAAATACTCCCCCACAATTAATTCTACCCTTTATCAAAACAATCTACCAAAGAAGGTTGCGACTCCCCCTAAGTTAAATCTCCTAAATTAAGGTATGGTTACAATAGGATTAGATACCATTTCTCCCCCTATCATTCTCCCCCTTTTTGTCCAGGAATAGGCAAAGGACATAGAACTAATAGACACAGTGAAGCTTAAAGTGATATAAAGTGAAAACATATGAGCAACAAAAGCATAACTAATCCATTATAGATACTAAAAATTAAGTATAAGCATAGAAGGACTTGAAAGCAAGGCAAAGACAAACAAATATCATATATATATAAACTAGAAATATACCAATGAAGCACTTGTATATATATATATATATATATATATATATATATATATATATATATATATATATATATATATATATATATATATAGATAGATATAAACACACACATGACACAAAATACAATAAGTTTGCACACTCGTGTGGCAAAAATGTGTCATATGGAAACGGAAGTGTAGGGGTATGAACTAGCAACAATTAAATTTAGACCCAAACACTTAAGAAACATTCACGGAGTTCTCATTTGATTGCAAACATTATCACAGTTAAATATAACCTCATGTGACAATATGAAGATTGAACTCAATGAACAAACATACACAATGCATACAAGCCTAGCATGATGATGATTCTACAAACCAAATAGAGTCATGACATTAAAGACAACTAGGATAAACGGACATTGTGCTAACCGTTGATATACCATCCAATTCTCCCTCAATAAGCATATATATTCTTTTTCTTTTCAATGAATATATCAAACAAACATAGGCCTTGGTAATTGTTTTCTTTTTAATGCCAAATATTCTGTTTTTAGGCTTTTGGATCACGTATTTCTTTTAGATCCAATAAACGGTGGCTTACTATCGCAAAGGATTTAATTCATCCTTTCGGAGCCCTTCCCCGTGCACATTTAGATATATAATTTTTTTATCTCACAAAGCTCACGTGCAATGGATTTTGACATACACTAGTCCTCCTAGGTCATAGATATGTAGATGACTAGATTGGTAGGAGAACACCTCAAAAAGCTCAAATATAACATGTGACATTAAGATTTCAAAAGTGCTCGTGCATGTGTGAAAAGAGGCATATAAAAATAGAATCCATTTAAACAATACAAAATCCAACTACTCCATATAAAACATGGTAAAGAACATTTTAAGGATTGAAAATCTAAACCAAAAGTTCTAGCCACGTGGGAGCGTAAAAGATGGGATTCAAACACAAATATATGCCACATAAAGTGTCAAACAAAAATACACACAAAAAAAATCTTTTTGAGTTTTTAATATTTTTAATCAAAAATAAATATTTACTCAAAAGGACAAACAAAAATCATTTGTATTTTTCATTAATCTCAAATGAAACAGATAAAACACAAATGATAAACAAAAATCTTTTTATATTATTTAATTAATTCAAACACAAAATATAATACAAAAAGATAAATAAGTCATAATTTCTAGCATATGATATGAAAAGAGGCAATGACTAGAAAATGACTAAACATGCATACATCTAGCAATGATATATAATATGAAGCACAAAAAGCTAGAGTATGCAAACACTAACACATTCATCCTTTAGATTTAGCAAGGGAGGAATCATGTGAAAGTAAATGAGAATCAAAAACCCTATTTTGTAAGGCAACCAAGTCGGATTTCCTAACCCAAATTAATGAAGAATGACTATCTTGGGGTGTTGGAACATTAACTATCGTGGTTACTTTACTATGGGATTTTCTAGGAACTCGTTTAAGATCAAAACAAAATTTATTAAAATGACCTTTTCGACCACAATGAGTACAAGTAAAAACATGTCAAAAAGATTTACCTAAGGAGTGATCTCTAAATGCTTTCCTAGTAGATTCTCCTAAAATGTTGGTTTTGGCTTTAGGGATAAATTCATTACAAGAATTGAAGCCTAAACCACAAGTGTCATTTTTAATTTGGACCGTTCGTAAGATTTTATCTATTTTTTACGAACGACACTCCAAATCAAATTTGACATTACTAGAGTCTTTTAATTTATCTTGCAATTCTAAAATGTTAGACTCTAATAAAACATTTCGATCTTCAAAAACAAGAAGCTCCTTTTTCAAGGATTCCATTAAACCCCTAAGGCTATCTCTCTCGCCTTCTACATATTCAAGCTTCTCTCGAAGAGTCCTCTCACGTGTCCTAAGGTCTTCTATTAAAGTATTTTCATCAAAGACCTAAACACTCTCTTTTAAACTAGCTTCTAACTTCAAATTATCTCTTTTCAATTTAATAGATTCTTTATAAAGTTCTTGAAAAGCATTTTGAAGTTCACTCACATTAACCTCTTCTTCATTTTCACTCTCTCTTTCTTCTCCACTCTCACTATCACCAAAAATAAGAGAATCATAAACTATGACCTTGGAAGTGTCATGTGTTATAGTTTCATCAATCGATGAGTTCTCACTATCACTCACATGACTAGCCATAAAAGCCACAAATTTTTTCTTAGTGGGGGAATCGGGTCCCTCTTCCTTATCACTATCACTAAGGGTCGCATTATATGAAATGGGTCATTTACCTTCTTTCCTTAGTTTAGTGGGGCACTCATAAGCCCTATGGCCATAACCTTCACAACCAAAACACTTATTAGACTCGTCCCTATCTAAATGTTCATTACTAGGTTTAGGGATATTTTCGGCTTTAGGAATCTTCTCCGCTTTAGAAATCTTCGCGTTCTTGTCATGCTTAGAAGATTCAAATTTCTTAAAATCATTTTTAAATTTATCTTTGTTAGTTTTAAGAAATTTTCAAAATTTACGAGCAAACAAAGCCATGTCTTCCGAGTCATTATCAATCTCGCTCTCTACTACTTGTTTGACCTCTTTTCGGGCTTTTAAAGCAACGCCCTTTTAGATTTTTCTTTTCGGTTTTAGAGGGAAACATATCCAGTTCATGGGTTTGTAAATCACCTACAAGCTCTTCTAATTTCGTAGAGGCTAAAGTGGGTAAAGAATTTAAAACGGTCACTTTTGGAATAAATCTATCGGGTAAGGACCTTAAAATTTTCTTTACAACACGGTCGTCAGGTATTTTCTCTCCCAAGTTAAAAGATGAATTAACAATATCAGAAAGTCTAGCATAAAATTCATATAAAGTTTCTTTTTCATTCATTTTGATAGTTTCAAATTGAGTGGTGAGGTTTTGGAGTTTTGAAGCTTTAACGACACTAGTTCATTCATAAGTTAATTGTAAAATATCCCAAGCTTCTTTAGCGGTTTCACACGTCATAATACGTCGAAATTCATCCGGTGTGACAGCGCTAAACAAGGCATTTAAACCACGGGAATTGAAATTAGCAAGTTTAATCTCATTTTCAGTCGATCTATCGGCGGGTTTGATAACACGTTCATTTTCAACTAAATAAGTTGGTGGGGACCACCCGTTAACAACAGGCATCCAAACAATCTCGTCGATAGATTTTAGTGCCGATTTCATACGCTCTTTCCAATACGCGTAGTTTGAACCATCGAATATAGGAAATTTTTAAAATGGGGAAAAATCCATTTTAGCCACAAATTTAAAGGATCTTAACGAAATAATTTATCGTTTTTGGGTCTGATACCAATTTGAGAATGATGAACCCCTGTTTTTAATTTTCACAATTAAAAATAAATTTATAATTTCCTTTTATATATATTCAAGAGATAATGCGGAAGCGTAAAAGGATGATGGCTCAACTTAATACTAAATTCCAAATTTTAATATTCTTAAAATTAAATAAAGTGAAACTTAAATAAAGCGTACAAATATTATTTTCACTTAAAACAATTAATTGTTCCAAGTCCTAGAATTTCCCTAAGTCATATTTATCAATATTAGCACATTAGGCGAAACCACATTTTAGCAAATGACTTGAATTAAATAAACTTTATCCAATATTTAATTCAGCACCAAATTAAATGAGTGTGATGATTTAAGCCAAATTTTATCTTGAATTAGTCTAAACATGTGTTCTACGTTATTTTGCAAGATAAAATAAATCAATCACGCTACGCCACGATGTACGAGGACAAACCCAAGATGGGAAACAACCTCGGACGGCCCTAGCCACAAATACACTAGATACGATATTACAAGTACAAGACAGATAGACTTACAACGCACGACTCGATCCCTCTCAGGCCTCGACGCTTCTTCTTGTAGACACCTCTTCCTAGCGGATAACCTCGAAACACCACCGCGGTCTCGGAATCCACCGATAGGACTTTATATGGTCACCGTCACCCGAGCAAGGAGCCTTTCTCCAAGTGGGTAGAATCGCAACAAAACGTCTTCTTCTTTGATGGATGTAGAAGCAAACCAAAACTTCTCTTTGAAATGGGAGAGATAAACCGGTGCCAAACTCCAAGTAACTTATATGTATATATGTAAACTTGGATAAACAATATGGGTGTAAAACTAGAGTGATAAAATATTTTCTCTTCAAAAATAGCACTCAAAACTTGATCTTTTTCTCTTTTTAATTTTTCTCTCAAAACACTCTCTAAGAGTTTGTATGATATGAAAAATATTGATTATCAAAAGTGATTCCTCCACATATTGAAGTCTGAAAAAGTTGGTTACAAACTTAGTGGGAAAGTGGGTGCAAAACTGCCAAAAAACTGCCAAAAACTGTTCCCGCCTGGCATCTCGTTCGAACGACATTTCGTTCGAACGAAATCTCGTTCGAACAAGACTTCTAACGACGTTCCAGATTGAAATCATTAGAATCTCGTTGGATATCTCGTTCGAACATAAGGTTCGTTCGAATGACATATCGAATGACATTCCAGTGGCCTAATATGGGAACTCGTTGGCAGGTTCGTTCGAACGACTCTATCGAACGAAAAAATAGAAAGTTTGAATATTCTTGTTTAAGCCCAGAAAACTTTATAAACATTTATTTAAAGTTTTAATTAATTCTTTCTTAAAACAAAACGCAGTTTTTATAAAACCTAACACCCAATAAACTTTGTTCCAAGCTCCTATATATATAATATTGCATTCATACCTTGGGAGCATGGAACAATGGTTGATGACGTAGAAACGAGGCACACAAATCGACACATTTGATGAAGCTTTATACTCTTTGCCGCTACGTCTTTAACAAACACTTCATAGGCTTGAGAGTATTACAATTACATACTATCCTATGAATAAATGTTTTTGTCCGGAATCGAGCCAAAACTATATATGGACTCAAATTGGAAATTTGTGTCCTTACACCGTATACTAAAGAATAGGGGATAGCCCTAGTGGCTGTTATAATGGAGGTAAGATAGCCTCAGAGGGAATATGGGATCCGATCGACCCAGTCTCTACGTTGTTCAGTCATGTTATTTATGTTGTTGAGGCCTCTGTTGGTGGCATCGACAGTGTTGTTAATTGATTATCGGTAGGGAGCAGACTTGTATCTTTGAATCCAATACTCATAGACTAATTCGATGATCTCAGCCTTAAAGTGGAGGCCATTATCTAACACCAAATTATGGGCTACTTTCCTCGCATTCAGTGTCGTGTATAACTCGAGTTTGACCCATTTTATGAAGGATTCAATGGCGATTAGGATGAATTCATTGCCATTGGAAGTTTTGGAATTGGCCTTCCCTATGATGTCTAGGTCCTAGGTGAAGAAGGGCTAGGAATAGGTCATGTTGTACATCTCTCGAGGAGCAAGTGTTGAAGGTTATCAAATTATTGGCATTTGAGGCATCTCCGAGCATAAGGTGTGTAGTCTTGTACCATGGTGGTCTAATAGTACCTTTAAGAGATGATTTTCTTGGCAATAATGTGACCATTTATATGTTGCCCATATTCCTCACTATTTTTTTCTTTCTTTGTCGTAAATGATGTATTGGGCATCCAACTTGTGAAGGGCACACAGTCTTTCTTATTCGCATTTTTGGTATATCTACCATGTTTGAGAAGGTGCTAGATGATATAAAACCATAATCCTGCCATGTCCTGATACTCTTTTATGATGATCTCGATGTGGTAGAAGTGGGTGGGTGCTACTTGTTTCTATACCAGATTGGGGGCCATTATTATTCCATCAAACATGTTAACCATCGTGTCCATGGTTGCTAGTCTGCCGGCTACACTATGATTGGTGTGAGGAAGTTATTAGAAGGTGACATCTTTGAATTGAGAGGCAATATCTTCTATATGGGTGTAAAAGGGTAAGATCTTCTGATCTTTGACTTCCCACTTCCTGAGAATTTGTCCAATAATGATGGTTGAGTCTCCAAAGAAATCCATGGACTTTATTCCTTTCTCAAGGGTGATCTTGAGCCCTATAGTGCATGTCTAGTATTCTATCATATTATTAGTGCAAGGGATATCCAGCTTAATGGCAATGGGGGTGTGAAAGTCATCAACTTCGATCAGGAGTTACCCAATACCATGCCTGTTCTTATTGGAAACTTCATCGAAGAATAACTATCGCCTGATATCCTCCTGAGATGTGTAGATAATGTCTTCGTCTAGAAATTTAGAGATTCTAAATTCAGTCCCTTTTATGGGATGGTCGATAAGATATTCAGAGATAACTCTCCCTTTCTTATCTTTCTATGTGACGTAGACGATGTCGAACTTGGATAGTAACATTAGCTAGTGATCCATACGACATGACTGAGCATGTTTCTCTAGAAGGTATTTTATGAGATTTATTTATGATACAAGTCTGATGAGGAGTGCAAGCATATAGTACAGTAGTCTCAGCGTCCCAAACTAATGAGACACACGTCTTTTCGAAGGTAGTGTAGTTGACTTTGTACCCAACCATATTTCAACTAGAACAATAGATTTCCTTATCCTTCCAATATTCCTTAATGTATTGGGCCAGTAAATCCCATGTTGCAGTATAGGTGAAAGTCAAGTATAGAAGGAGAGGGATATCTAGCTGTGGAGGTATAAGCATCGGGGGTGAGATGGCGTATCAATTGATCTGATCAAAGTCTTCTTGGCACACCTCATTTAAAACTTTGGTTGAGTTCTTCAGGAGAAGTTTGAAAATAGGTTCACATATAAAGTTCAGTTAGTTAATGAACTGACTAATGTATTATATCTTACACAGGAAGTCCATGCACTTATTTCTCCTTCCGGAGAGGTGGCATATCGAGTATGGATTTTAGTTTGGTGGGGTCAACTATAATCTCGTTTTCACTGACCATGAACCCGAGGAGTTTTCCTTTGCTGACTTTGAAGATATATTTTTGTGGCTTGAGTCGCATTTGGTGTTGTCATTGTCACTTAAAAAATTTCCTCTCGAAAGGAATGTGACCTTCTCGGGTCTTGGATTTGATAATCTTATCATCAACATAGACCTCAACGTCGTTGTTAATGAAGCCATGCAGTATGGTTGTGGAGGCCCTTTGATAGGTAGCCCAAGTATTCTTTAACTAACATGGAATATCTGTGTAGTAGAAGATTCGCTATAGGGTGATGAAGGTAGTCTTTTACTAGTGGTCATGATTATTTTAGTCTGATTATAACTAGGAAAACCATTGACAAATGAATTGAGAGTGTCGCTAGTCGTGTTGTTTACGATCATGTCGATTGGGAAGAGGGTAATCACCCTTTGGGGATGCCTTGTTCAAATATAAATAGTCGACGGACATGCGGACTTTCTCTCCCAATTTCAGCATGAGGACAATGTTTAGAATCCATATAGGGTATTTAACTATGGAAATGAAACTTACAATTTGTTTCACCACTTCTTCTTTGACCGTGAGGGAACATTTTATTTGGATCTTCCTCGGGTTTTTCTTGATGAGCTTACTCTCTATGAATGTGGGAATTTTGTGGTAAGCTATCTTTGAATCAATACCGAGCATGTCATCATAATTTTATGCAGAGACATCGAGAAACACTTTTTAATTCTCTTCGAATTGTGATTACTCATTATCATTGAGGGTAGAACCCATACTAATCTCGCACAGATGGCTACTAGAACTGATAGTAATAATAATAGCCTCATCATCATTAGTTTCAATGTGATTATGTTTGTTTATTTTTCCTTATTAAGATCACTTAAGAATTATTCATTGACTAATTAATCATCATCAAAAGTTTGATTAGAATCTAGAAAATTAATGTAAGGCACATCAAGATACTCAAACCTCCTCATTTATTTCACCAAACGAGTTTTTAGGAAATATATCATCATTTACAATGAAATCACAAACATTAAAAACAATAACATGCTTAAAGATCTCTTGAAGAGAGTGGATAGCAGGGTTTAAATTAGGTGGAGTAGGTTGAACTATAATAGCATGGCAGTTGAAAATAGGTGTTTTAACAGTGATGATTTTGTCAATTAGGTTAGACAGCACGGTCTCTTAGTGGATTATGCAGAGATTCAGTCCCAGTGTGTGCAGGTGAAATGACTCGTCGGTATCACTATCCCCCAAAAATTTAGTTCTTTCTATGACTTTATAATTCAGAGTTTCCACCTCATGTTTTTGTTCCTCGCCCCAGGCGATGGCATCCTCGACGATTTTTTCTATCCTCGATTTCATTTTCTTATCAACAGTATCATACCATGGTTTAGGTAACCCATAGAAGGTAAAATTCTCACTTTCTGATTCATCATCCGAGTTCTCAAAATCATTACCACAACTAGTGGAGACGATGTCATCCTACCACGAGTAGTCAACACACCCACAACTTCCAAATCTTCGTTATATAATTTTTCCACTCAACGGGGAAGTGAAGGAATGAAGGGACTAGAGACTCTTAGAGTTTTAGAACTATAAGCAACTCGAAGAGATTGCATATCTCCCTTTTTTGAAGGAACACATTTGACAAAACCTGTACGATGTCATCTAAGATGAAATATTCTATAAGGAGAACCCATTCATTTAACTCTTGATCCCACTTCTAGAATTCCATGAAAAAATCGTTGGACCTCATATAGTCTTTAGTCATCTTTGTGGGCAATTTCAGACCAAACCTTCGAAGCTAGTCCAAAATTGTGGGTAATTATATGCCTCCCCCTATGATCAGGTATGAATGACAATACATGCTAATATGAGAAATAAAAGAGCGTGATCGAATAAACTTGTGGGATGTAAGAGAAAGGATAGTCAAACCTTGAGGGTTTCAGGTGAGATTGTAGGTATGTCGTGTGTTTTGACATGCATGATTTGGGTAGATGGGTCAAACTATGGGTTTCCTTATGAGAATATGGCATTCACCCTAGTTCCATGTTCTTGAAGAGGGTTATGAGTAGTGTTATGTTTAGGATTAGTCGGTAGAGTGATGATTTCATAGTATATGAGACCTGGGATCAAATTTTTTAGGTTAAAACACTAGTTAGTGGTGTGTTCTATGATTCGGTAATAATTACAGTGAGCCTCATTCTTGAAGTTTTTGGGAGGGGATTTGGCAACAGTCGGGGTTATAATGACTGGATGAGGTTTTGGGCAAGTAGGGTCTGGTATACTTTTGATAGGGGAGTGTGAAGTTCATTGTGCTTCTTTCTGGCAGGGTTAGGACGATTTTGAAGTTCCCATGGTGTGGCAGGTTGGGATATGTTACAGATTGTCGAGACGGAGGTTCTTGTCCGCTTGTCATACTTCTTCGACACAAATTGTCCAATCATCCTTTTTAGTTCAGATTATACTTAGTGTCTATAAATCCCTTCATTAATCTCCACACTAGCCTTCCAAAGGTCTCTGAAGTGTGGGTAATACTCACCTCGCATAGATGTTTGGATATGAGGAAGGAAGTTTTTCTTCATTATACTTACTTGTTCTCCTTTTGATGGTCTGTTGGTCATGGTAGTAGCTTTCTCTCTTCATCTTCGGATGAAATTACTAATTAACTCCCCCAGATTCTTCTTGAATAGCTCTAGGTCTCTACGTGTAACTTCTCATTCCTTATTGTACATGTATTGTGAAATGAATTCTCTAACCATGTCCTCAAAACTACGAATTCTAGATTCCTCGAGGGATAACGAAATTCTGAGTGAACTTTCTTTCAGAGTTTGATGAAACCTTTGGGAAATTATCTCATCTAAAGACCTAGCGAGGGTCATGGCACGATGACAGCTGCATAAATGTAGAATCAAAGGTCACTTCCTTAGAACTTCTCATTGTCCTACATCTTGAATTTCTTTGGTTACCCGACTTAAGGTTAGGGGGACATGTGAGTGTAGTTGATATAATTCCTTGAGATATTGACTTGGTTTAATTTCTTTGATAGCATCTTAAGGTCCTCTTGAACCTTGTTCAGTTCTTCCTCCTTAGGATCCATGGGTATTGGCATATTATTCCCAGGCTATGCAAGATTTAGGATCGTCACCTGATCCGGTGGAGGCCCATTTGTAGTTGAGGAACCCTACATATTGGTATTCTTATGGGACCCAAACTGATTTAGGAGTAGGTGACCTATGTCACGGGGAAAAAGTATTTTGTGTTCATGAACCTTGAGATTCTAGACCAGGTGTCGTTGCATCTCTTGGACATTAGCATGGAAGTTGTAATTCTTGGCATTAAGCTAGGATACGATGGTCATCAGATCTGATTGAGCATTCATAGTCTCATCTACATTCTCCATGAATAACTTTCAGAGGTACATCTCAAACTAGGTGGAAGCAACAGAGGAAGCGGTGGATCTTCGGGGTGGTTTGACGGAAGATCGGAGCCATGACAAAATTTGTGTATGTAATCTACCTAAAAGTAAAATGATTTCGATTTATTCCCTAGGGAAAGAGACATATTGTAGGCACTTTCTTTTGAAAAAATGAGAGGATATATTTGTGGTATTTTTAAAAAAGAAGGAGATGAGTAAAATCCTCAACATTATTGTTATTATTAGGTTTCACTTGCATTATGTTTGATTAAAATGCAGAAAAAATGACGTCCAGGACCCAAGCATGGGGAAAATATGAGTATAAGATGCAAGGCACGGTTGGCTTATTTCCAGGCTTATGGATAAGGTCTTGTTTTTAAAAATGGGATAAATATCATGAAAATCGGAGTGGTATGTCGGCCCAAAATTTCGGCAGAGTTTCGCACAATAATCGACAAACTAGGTATGAGTGTCCTAGGGTAGATTATTACATGAGGTTGACGCATCTGGCGGGTTAATGGAAGGATTCTCTCCTTTGGCATGACTTACATGATATACCTATTGCCTATAAGGGCAATCAATCATCGGTACATGCGGAGAAGACATTTGATATACCTAAGTGTGCATGAATTGCCTCATGATATACCTCGTGGAGATGATACATGTGAGAGATAAATTCAATATACTTTACGTACATGAACGAGTTTCCTGCTATATACCTCCCATCGTGAGTTCGATCAAGCCATACGATGTGGGGGGAAGTGTTCCATATACGTCAAATGTACTAAGCCAATGGAAGGTGGGAATCATATCTCTTAGGTTAACCGCACCCCGCAGGACTGACACCCTTCACGAAGTGACCCCTCAGAACGGGATAAAATTTTGGTAAATATTATCATGCTTAGGTGATGTAGTGTGAAAAAATGCATGAGTCTTAATTAGTATCTTTTGGAGAGTTTTATGTATGCTAAGTAAAGGGAATACTACCACTACATATAAGTAGCATGAGAGATTGGGGATAATCATGGACAGCAAAACTAGCAAGTATATACATGCACTACACCAAAAAGCCTAAAATGTCACCTTTGATCCGACCACCCTTATAATGGTTCAAGTTTTTAATTTTTTCCATGGATTTGTCACCGTCAAAGACCGTAACAACCTTGTAAACTTGTCACGGCCATAGACCGTGACAACATTAAAAATAAAAAACCCTAGCCGCTTCATTTTTGTTTCCCTCGTTTTCCTCTCTCCTGTATTTCTCTCTCACTCTTTCATCTCATCGGGCATCTCTCTCTCTCTCTCTCTCTATTTATCTATCTATCTATCTATCTATCTATCTATCTATCTATCTATCTATCTATCTATCTATCTATCTCTATTTCCTTTGTGTGTGCGTGTGCGTGTATGTGTGTGAGCAGTGTGTGGGGGTTAGTGTGTGTATGGGTTAGTGTGTGTGGGGGGGAGTCTATGTGTGTATGTGGGTATGTGGGTATGTGTGTGGGCCAGTATGAGTGCGTGTATGTGGGTCAGTGTGTGTGTGTATGGTATTGATTTTTTTAATTGTATGTATTGAAATTTTTATGTACTGAAATTGTGTGTATTGAATTGAAATTGTGTGTGTATTTTGGGTAATATAAATTGGTATTATAAATTGGAATTGGTATTTCACCACTAATGTAATTGAAATTGGTATTATAAATTGGAATTGGTATTTCAACTTAAAATTGAAATTGAAATTGGTATTATAAATTGAAATTGAAATTAGTCTTATAAATTGAAATTGGTATTTGGTGTTTGGTATAGTGTGTACTTGATTTTAGGTATAAATTGAAATTGGTATTCAATTTTGTAATTTAAATTTGGTTTCTCTCTCTAATTGTAGCACAGATGACCATCTCTCTCTCTCTCTCTCTCTCTCGAGATCGAGAGAGAGAGAGAGAGAGAGAGAGAGAGAGAGAGAGAGAGAGGCTCCCTCCTATAAGGACTCCTTATGCTGCAGACCCCGGTACATACCATTTTTTAAAATAGTAAAAAAATAATTTTTTTGATGAAACTTCATGGATATGATATCCACGGTAAGAAGATCATATCCAATTTTTTTCATCAAAAAATTAAATAAAAAAAACCGTTGAGATGAGGTGATATGTGAAAAAAATGGTATATATATGCATTTTCTATCGTTGAAATGTTGACGATCATCTCACCCACTTTTTGATTGAATTTTTTTTTGAAACTTCATGGATATGATATCAACAGCGAGAAGATCATATCCATGAAGGTTCATCAAAAAATTCAATCAATAAAGTGGTTAGCTCCAACCTAACATTTCAATCATTGAAAATGAATATTTATACAATTTTTTTTACTTATCACCTCATCTTAATGGTTTTTTTATTGAATTTTTTGATGAAAAAATTGGAGATGATCTTCTAAATGTGGAAATCATATCCATGAAGATTTATCAAAAAATACATTTTTTTACTATTTAAAAAAAACAGTATGTATCGAGGTCTACACCATAAGGAGTCCTTACAGGAGACTTTCTGCATATATATATATAAAAAATAAAGTAGAAAACTGATGTATGTCATAAGCTTAAAAGATGATGTCATCAATATGAGTTTTTTTTGCATTTCCTATTTTATCCTTGAAAATTTTGGTTTCCCCCTCTTTTAGCACACTCTAATTTGTTTCCCCCTCCCTTTCAAAATTCAAAATCAAGTGAAAAATAGTATTATAACACTTTGAGCTCATTATCTTCTCTAAAAACCCCACGATCACCTTTATCTACCTTTACCTTCTCAGACATTATCTTCTCTCATTTCTCACTAGAACCCCAAGGTCACCTCTTCCTCCACCGCCTCAACGCCTGCGTCCTCCTCCCATGCTCTTGCGGTGCCTCCCTTCGCCAAAAAGTCCCTATCTCTCTCGGGTCTCTTCGACTTTTCACCAGGATACTATTTTTTTAAGGTTTGGGTTCAATCAATTAGTGGGTTTTATTTACAGTTTCTTATTTAGGTTTGCTTTCACAAACTTGTTCCTGAAATCAATGTTTTGAAATTATATGAGGTATTGATCGTCATTCTCTTTGAATATGCACTGATGTGTATAATTGTAAGATAAAAAAGTAAGAAATTTGAAATTATAAGAGGTATTCATCTCATTTAGTGGTAGGATCTTGATCTTTTGGTGACTTAGTTATGAAAATGTCCTGTTCTGATTTCTGGTGAGTTAGGTATGAAAATCATTTCAATTTTAGAAAGGTTTCATATTTTTCTAGGTGTACAAGATCTTTAGGAACTAATGTTTAATGTATTACATTGCTTAATTGGAGTTTTAACCCAATGTGTGAGCCCCTGGATTATTGTAATTGTAAAGACGATTTTAATTTGATTTTTTAAATTCTATTGTTGTTTGGGATTCTATTTTTTTTAAACTATGTGGATGCCAAGCCGATCGTCATTCTCTTTAAATGTTGAGATGGAGTCGGAATTAAATCATTGGAAGCCTTGAATGGTCCTATTATTGAACCATCTTCTCATTCGGTGAGTTTTTAGCTATGAATTTATTAATCGATCTTTATAACTAATTTTTTCTTTTCTCAATATATATGTGCAATAGTGTAAGTATGGGTATATGGCTATTAGGAAGAATTATTTTGAATTACCACTTAATGTTCGATGAATGCCTTTTGTGGTGGTGATGTCGACTAATTTTTTCAATATCTAAATTTTATTTTTCTTTTATATGTTTCCTATACACTTACATATGAACTAAATATTTATTCCATAGGTTACAAGGTGACATTTAACTCCATACACATTGTATTTTAAGTCATCTTTTTTTCTCCCACGGGCTGGAATCATCTGTGTTCGACACATGAATGCTTCGACACATGGTTGGGGCATATTTAATTATTTCAGTCTGAATTTGCATTTGGAGTATTACGGTTTGAGTGGTTTACATATTTAACACATTTATTATGCCTCACCCCTGTAGTTAGCAATGGTGCTGAAGAAAGGGACCCGGTGCTGAAGACGCAAGCGTGGCGAGGGTGCTAACTCTACTGCTCTCGTTCATATTGGTATAACAAACCGACCCTTCAGACATGCCTTTAGGGGCAAGCGGATTCTCAATCTCAGTCATACCTTCCATATTATTGATTGTTTGTTTTATTTTCTCCTTGATGCTATTTCGGTGTTGATCATCTGTGTTGAGGCAAGAAATTTATAGAAATTTGTTACCGATTGCACGCTTTTTCATATAAGATGTTTATTGAGATTTTAGAGTTAAAGTGAACTCAATTGTTTTTAACCATTATCTTCTAACATAACTTTGAAATACAAGCAGATGAGAGACTCCTATTATGTGTGCACACTACTTCTATAATCATAACTGTGAAGTACATTTTTGTACTTTGGTACCTTTTTCACTGATCATCTCATTTAATCAACATTGATATATCATTACAAGCAAATAATATAACATTGATATAACATGTGCATCTAATTTACCTATTTTTGGTCTTAGATTGGACGATGTGTTAAACATCTAATTCTACTACTTGATTCTTATTGTATTGTGGTCACCCTGTTTATTTGTAGGATATACTAGGAACGTGATAGGCTTTTCGCGATTGTAGTTGTTGTCGAATACCTTCCCATTCTCCAATTTCCCTACATAATGTGCCTGTTGTCCATTTTTCAAAATTGTCTCAAAATTAAATACCAGCTAGATAGCTTAGCATAAAATATATAAACCCAAAATGTAGTTCTATATAAGCCCCTGTAATACCGATATAGTATTACTACATGCTAACTTAATTTTAAAATTTAATTAGTTGTCTTAAAAATATAAATTCCACATCAAGAGTTCAAGGCTTTGCACCACAATTTCTAAAATTCTGGGAGTTGATCAATCTCAATTAGAAAATGAGTTGAATAAGCAAAAAAAGAGTACACATACAGATACATCAGCGTGCCATACAGATTTGTCACATAATAGCATGTTTATGTGCCATACAGATAGCATACATATTACGTGTATGTTATATGTATTAGCTTATGTGTATGTTATGTGTACGCTATCTTTATTAGCTTATGTGTATGCTATTTGTATTAGATTATATCTATGCTATCAGTATTAGCAGTATTATGTGTATGTTATTTATTACAAATTTGCCACATAATAGCATGTTTATGTGTCGCAAGCAGGATTATGTGCCATACAGATTTGTTACTCCCAAAGTGTGAAAGAAGGTTTCGTTTCCTTAGTTGGGGCCGATGGGATGAAAGCTAAAGTAGTAGCAGTGTGCCATACAGATACATCAAGAAGTATGGTATAACATTGGTATTTTATTTTGAAAATTTAAACTTTCTTTATGTTGATATCACTCTTCAAACAAACAGTCTCTCTCAAACTATTTTCTTTCATTCTTCCTGATATAAATTTAGTGATTTTTTTAGGCAGGAATGTTATCATTTTAGTAATGTCCATAATGTCCCCTGCTTCTGTTTTCACTAATAATGTCATTTAATGTCCAGGAAGCCTCCTCGGGTTAAATTGTGCATTCAATCAACTCACACAAGAACTTATTAGTGATTTTCTTGGGGTGAGTTTCTAACGGGTTTTCTAGTAGTAGTTCCATGTAGTTTCTTAATTATTTTTTCACATACTAGATGTGGTAACTAAATGATTGAATCATTACACAAACACAAATGAGTGGCACAAACCTAGTCATGCGTGACATGAACTCATTATACATAGAGAATACACAAATTAAACATTACATGAACCAGATATGACATGAACCGAACTATACACAACTCTTAGCGAATACATGACACGTCGTCCGATTCAAGTATAGTCCAAATGGATCCTCATAAAGGAAACTAATAAGACTTACCAAAGATACAACTAAACTGTAAATGCTAGGCAAGTTGTAGAAAAAAATAAAAATTGTCCAGTTGTTCGACAGTTAAAGTACCCAGAATCTCTAACATACATTCCATATCGCATTAAAACAAGGTCCAATATGAATGTATATGTAATTATGACCAATAAGTTTACTATATTTATATGAATACTAAATCTACCATGATAACTTTATGTTAAAAAACTTCAGAGTAAAGGCATTTTGTCTCTTTTAGAAGAATCCTTTCTTTTTCTGAAAATTCTTTTGAAGGAACCTTATTTCAATAGTGATTTTGCTAGTTTTGATTTTGAAAAGAAAACTGAAGTCCCATGATAATATACCAATTTGTGTGGAACAATGCTCAAACTACAAGTCAAGAGTTCCTTAATAGCTAGGAAATAAAAACAGTCATGGTGAAATACATGCCCAACCATTGCTATAAAGAGAATGCAAGTACTGTAAGACTTTGAGAAGTAACCTTTGTTATTAACATTGACTTAAATGAAAAAGGAAAAAGAACAAAAAACTTTATTATATGTACCATATACAACTAATGTCAAATTAGATAATCAAATTTAGGCCCTCTCTTTAATGTCCAGGAAAAGAAAGAATATAATAAATCCAGCTGTTCAAAGATAATTACCTTTCAAAACTTATGATCATACATGGAATGGATTTTTTTTTAGGGTGGGGAATGGGCAAGTAATATAAGTTTATACCCACGGCAGCAACAAATAAGTTTATCAACAGACACAAAAAACAAAAATCCATATAAGTACGTTTATCAACAAACACAGAAATAAAAATTTATTATAAACGTGTATGTACCATATACAACTAATCACAAGATAACACAACAACTTCAAAAATCTAACCTCTTTTATCATTGGCTGAAATCCAGAACCCAATTATGTTTATTTCCTCAATGTGAAAAGTAATAGGTGTACTTGTTGTTATATTAACAGTGGGATATTGTAATACCCTAGCAATATGCATTTTTTGACCCAATTATGTTTCTCTCCTTTTGTAGGTATTCATTTTTTATTTGGTTCTTCGAGCTCTCGATACTGTTGGTGTGTTCTATCTTATTTAAGCTTATTGTATCTCTGTATTTAGTAAGATCGAGGTTGAGTTGATCAAAATAGTTTGACTCACATTTTTAGGGGTTCGGTCAGTTGGGAAGCTCAAGGGAAGGGTGATAGGGGCACTAATAGAACCAATATGTATGATGTGTTAGATTTGGGGAGGAGGCTTATGAGGATGCTATCGATGAGAGGTTTTTGAGCCATGATATGAGGGAGTTTGGGTTTGCATTCGGATTAGCAGCATATGAGGACAAGCGTGGGCTGGGGAAGGAGGAGGTGAGATATTTATGATAATTCTATTTTTTTTTGTACAATGCTATTTTTTTAGGGACTAATGTGTTCGTTGGTACAAGGCTATTTTTTTAACAAATACAGGTAATTTTCTATGTTAACTTTGGTTTGGATTTCTGATAATAGGCTTAGATATGGTACACACGTATGTGAGGCAGCCTCAGGAAAAGGTGCAGGGACAATGCTTTCAACTTAGTTTTAGGATCGGTGTTTTATTTTTTTGTTAAGCCCATGTCTAATATTCAACGAGTGCTATTGCTTTTTGTTTGCTTAACCAAAGGACCATAGACTTCATTGAAGATGTGCATCTTGGTCAGTATACCTCAATGCTATATATTTCTTTTTATTGTATAGTTGTGTTATGTTCATCAATAACTTTATAATTGTTTAATGGTTTGTTATTGAAACTATTGTTTGTATATTTGATATTTTCCATAGTTTCTTTCGTTTCGTTTTGCAGAAAAAACTTTCATGGCCTAGGGGAAAACATGTGAGTGGAAAAACATGATTACACATATAATGGATGTACGAGGCAAGCATGATTACACATAATTATTATTTTAGAGGGAGTTACATATGCAAGGGCCAATAGGATTACACATAATTATTGTAATAGTTCCAGAAAAAGACCAAAGTGGACAAACGATGTATCCAAAGTTCATGTTTTCATGTTATGAAAGTTTATGTAAGTGCCACACAATTTACCAAATTCATGACAACAAATGTAAAACTATGCTAACTCGACAAGTCACAAATGGTTTGCAATTTATATTTGTTTTGTTTCCTTACTTCCCAAACCCGTTTGTTAAATATCATGGATGATTTAATAATTTATTTCATTTTTCCATCCCAAACAGTAAATCCAGTGGTGAGTTGATATAAATATCAACTTATTCATATCAATGGAACTTTACTATTGCGACTATTTTGAATACATTATGTTCTAAGAAGTAGTTTTACCTAAGAGGAACATTGACATTCAATATAATTTAGCTTACTGTATTTCCACATTGTTGGAATTCAATATAGTTTATCTTCTTATACGAGTCCAAGCCTGATCATGTGAAGTTACGTAGTTTTCAAAATTTTCAGTTCAGTGGTGATCTTCAAGTGATCATTGTTTACCTATATAAAACCAAGACTGCGCACCTTAGACATATGGAATTCATCGCTATGTTTTGTACACCTTTTAATTGTTCTTTCTTAAATTTTTACCCCCTTTTATATTGGGACCAAGTACCAACAAATTATATTCATGTCAAAAAGTTCATGTGGCATAATATATGTGAGTAAATTATTGTGGTTGAAGGGGCTGAATTATGTTATTGACCCAGATTTAGCACTAATAAAAGTATACTTGGTATTTTTATTCTTAAACAAGGCGGGTTCTCACATAAAAAAAGAAAATTTCTCAATTTTGC
The DNA here is from genome assembly GCA_949130495.1 of Sambucus nigra. NCBI lineage: Eukaryota > Viridiplantae > Streptophyta > Magnoliopsida > Dipsacales > Adoxaceae > Sambucus > Sambucus nigra. Next base: position 445,454,331 of record OX422222.1, on the reverse strand, counting down.
GATTATTAGCGTGCCTTCAGGTACGCGCATACCCTAGTGTGTGTGTGTATATATATATATATATATATAATTGGACCTATGCATTTCTAACACTTAGGGTTATGATACGAAATGAAACATAACTATAAAAAAATTGAATATAAATAAGACATAATTAAATGAAGCATACTTTTAATTTTATGTAACAAGTAATAAATAATCATGCATTCACATGAGAGTACATGCATGCATGTAGCCCGTAAAGCAATTATTATATAACAAGCAATGAGGGTAAAAGGTAATAACGGGTACCGTAATATATAGCCATTGTCTATCTATTGAGGTTCTCTTTACTATAATCTACACATGCATGTGTAAATTTACATTAAGTCAACTTCTTATATAACACTTGCTTCGGGGGGTGCATGCCTTCATGTATTGTCATTTGAATGCTTGACATAACGGTTCTCTAACATTTATAACTAATTTAAATTACATATAGTGTGCATAAGTACTAGCATTCTAGTTCTTATACGTACGTATTTAAAATCCCTTAGACCCATTTAAGAGTCATTACCCCTGTAGTGAGATATCTCGAATTGTCCCATTTGGACAGTTTGGGACTGCGTAGATTCTGTATAATAATATTGTTAGTCGATTAAACTTGTTACTTTTAGGGGAAGTTCTTCTTTTGTATCTTAATGTTCTCTGGGTATATACTAAATGATGCGATGTTAAGTGTTATTTCGATTGATAAATTGAAATAACACTTACACTTGAGAATCTAAGTCATGTACTTGGAGAACTATGGGGATATGCTTTCGAATTTCCCTTAAATTGGTACAGTGTTCACGATATTATAGAAACATGCGGTCTGAATGGGATATGATCAATCACCCTTTAGAGGAGATAAAGGAAGTAGGAATTATATTGTTTATATAATATAACATCGAAAGATGAAATGTCAATCGTGTAGTTCACAATTTTGTTTGTACTAATGCACAAATATACGCTCCTTACCCATAATGGGTGATTATTTGTAGTAGTTGTGATAAGATATCCTAAATACAAATACTGGATGGGTGAGACAAATATATTATGGGATATGCTTCACATATGTGCTAATGAATTTATGAAAAACGCAAAAAGATGTCATAATGATGAAGAGTTTCCATGTCCGTGTGCTAAGTGTAAGAATGGTAAGGTATTTGAGTAGAAAAGATTTGAACTACATTTGTTAAGATGGGGAAGGAAAGATAGTTATCAATTTTAGATTTTTTATGGGGAATCGAAAGTTCCTTTTGTCCCCGAGAAACCTTCACAACAACCTTCAACAAGTAGGATAGATGTACAAGGCAAGGAGGACAATATAGATTGTAATATGTTAAAGGATTTAGTTGATTACGTGTATGGAGTTCGTGATAAGGAAGAAAATTAGGTCACTGACGATGTACAAGGTTCAATTTTTCATGATGATATCGGGATAAGCCTTAACGATGACTACCAAATGTTAAAATATAAGGCAACCTAGACGTTGTACTTTGGCTGTGAGAAAGATCAAATAATTTTACATGCAATGGCTGTTTTGCATAGTTTGAAGACCCAATATCTATTGTCTGGTAATAGCATGATGAGAAATTTTAATTAGGTGAAGGGCTTGCTACCCAAGCAGTATGCGCTTCCAAATAGCTATTTTACTATAAAGAACAATTTAAAAGGTTAGGGAATTAAGTATAAACCACTTCATGCTTGTGTGTATCACTTCACACTATACCGAAAGGAGTATGAAAATATCTATCGGTGTCTGATATACGATGAACCTAGATATGTCCAATCTACTAGAAAGGAAGGTACAAGCTCAAAAGTGCCTCAAAAAGTGTTGAAATATTTTCCCATCAAGCCTAGATTAAAGCATATTTTCACAGTACCATGGATAGCGGAGGCAATGACTTGGAAAGCTAGGGAATAATTAGGGGATAATATCATGCGTCATCTTATTGATTCTATAACTTGGAAGAGGATGAGTTTTGAGTATCCCTATTTTGCTCGAGAATAATGTACCGGTCGTTTGGCAATATCAACAAATGGATTCAATCCATTTGGGAATCTAAGCACCAATCAAAGTGTATGGCCAGTGATCCTAGAACCATTAAACCTCCCTTATTCATAGTGTATGAGACCTGAATTTTTGATGCAGTCATTATTGATACCTGGGCCAAAGGCACCAAGTGAGGAAATCGATGTCCACCTGGATCCTTTGGTAGTAGAATTAAATGAGTTGTGGAAAGAGGCTATGCAAACATTTGAGTCTTTTAAAAAAGAAAATTTTACGCTGAAATCAATGTTTATGTGGGTAATTCATGATTTTGTACTTTATGGGACATTATCCGATTGTGTAGTACATGGTTATTTGGGGTGTCTAATTTGTACAGAGAAGACTGAATCTCTTTGTCTCTCTACCAGCTCAAAAAATATATACCATTTCCTTATGAAGTTTAATTTTTTACCCCCCGCTCATAGTTTTAGATTTGAGAAAAGTAACAATTTTTTACTGGGTAGGGTTGAACACAGACTACCTCCAAAAAAACTTCCAGGTTCAGAAATTGAAAGTAAATCTTCTGATTGTGGCCCTAATATTCTAGGTAAGAATCCTAAATTTGATAATGTCAAGCATAAGAAGACCCGAACTTGGAATGAAACTAAGACAAGAAAGGCATGGTCTAGAAGGTCAATTTTATTCAACTTGCCTTATTGGAAGAATAAACCAGTGCGCCTTGTATTGAATGTGATGCTGACAAAGAAGAGCATCACTGAATATATTTTGGGTACGTGCCTTGGGGGCAGTCATTTGAAGGATAAAGAATGATGATATAAGAAATCAAACAAATGTCGTTCTCGAATATCATATCAAGTGTAGAATATAAGTAAAGCCCGCAAAAAAGGAAAGAACATAAAATATAGAGTTGTTCGGCTATAAAAATGAGCCTAAGTCCACTTTTTAACTTCATTCTTATTATGTATGTAGTGTAATACAAGTTTACAACGCCATATGAGGCGTACAACAGAGAGAATCGAGGAGAATACATGTAACTGGATAGATAAACAACTACGGATGTGTCCTGCCTAAGCTAGGTCTTGTTACGGCAGCAGAGAATGGGAGCCCCAAGTGTATTTTCTAGAGAGAGAGTGAGATATGTGAGTTTCATAGGACTCCGTCGGGTAATTCTCTTCTCCGTCCCCTTAATAATGTGATTAGCACCTCTACTATAGGAGATGTAAATTTAGTGTCACATGCTTTGGACAGGTGGCATATAGATAAGTCTGATGACTGAGGGATCCTTCTAAAAGTTGGAAACCTGTAAAATATCCGATGCATAAGTAGGGGGGATGCGACCTATTTAGACTCAGGAATTAGCCAGTCTGGATGGTGCCACGACCCGTCTGGTACCTGGTAGCGACCAAGTACTGAAGCTAATTCATGGCCTATTGGGCCCAGGAAGTGGTCTGTGGTTAATACTTCCACGACCGTAAGGACTATATAAGTCCAATCAATAATACCCCAAGCTGCAGTGCCAATAGGTGGTTAGTTGGGGTTGTTGCTAAACTTTATGACCAAGCTTCGGCATCAATAATCTTGTCTATCTCCTAATACTTCCACAATAAGTTCAAGGCAATGCTTCACCTTCCAACACCCTCTTATATAAATAGGTTTTGTCCGTTGACATCATTACCTTTTCCAATCTTTTGCAATCAAATTGAGAGAAAAGTTTTGCAAATTCAATCTTTGAGTTTTTCGACGATTGCGTAGCGATGGTTCAAGGCTATTTGAGGTGTCATTTCGTCTGAGCAACCTGTTGTTCTCCACTTCCAAGTAATCTTTTCGTCTTAACCTCTTCATATTTCTCTATTTTTCCATCTTGATCCAGTTTCTAAGAACATTCTGACTTGATTTTCAGTATGTCATAAGAATTTATATTGTTCAACTTACATTGAGACCTCGTTTTCTTGGCCTTCATATTTTTTACTTGTGTAAAAACAAGGGTTTATATACTACTATTCTTAAATCCTCGTTTATACACGAGTTTCTATAATTTCTTATGATCTTAATCAACGTGTAATGTGCTTACCATTTATCGTGTAACTGCATTTTAGGTAGGCAATTTTTTAGGAATTGATATTGAAATACTAGGATTGATGGGTTTTGAGATGCTTAATTTCTAGTTAGTTCTAGGTATTTGAACTGAATTTGGGTTAGAACCAAGGGATTTTGGGGATTAATCCATTCATTGTCCCAATTTTTAAATTTTGTTTTTGGCCAAGAACACCAAGAACCTGTTCTTAATGTTCTTGCTCAAAACCCTTGAATACTAGGTTTTAAATCTTTGAGAATACGTATCACATAAAATTACCTGTTTTTGTATTGAGTCGCGACTGTGCTAATTCATTGCACTCTCTTGTAATTTCTTATCTTGGCTGCAGTATGCAGCTTGAACTTGAAAATTTTCTTATCGTCCTTAGAGTAACTAGTTGCAGCTATTAGGATCTGAATAGTTTAAATAAATTACTTGCAGCCTTTAAATTCTCTAGGCTCTCTTAATTTTATTGCACTACTATTTCATACTACCATGTCTACTTAGAGGATTCTCTAACCATAGTGCCTGTAGCACCTAACTGCGGAGCCCTTCTACTTTTCAAGTTTTACTACGGCCTTCTGAGTTGGAACCCTTAAGATTTCTTGGATGACTTTTAAAAATCTCATTTTGGTGTTTCTCATCCTGGGATCCCATCTGTAAAACCTTTGAAGGCTATTAGGCATTGTCTGCTTAAAGATTTCCCTAACTACGTCATCCTTGATTCTGACTCTGCGAAATCCTTGAATTGTATGGACACAAGTGAGGTTGCGAATGATATGGAAGAGGATACACACTCCAGTAATAATCCTCTTACCGAAGGGGTTATCGTAGCAGCTACTGGGACTTCAACTGTCCCAGTTGAGATTAGGAATACTCAGGGGGAATATTCTGGCTAAGCTAAGGAAAAATCTCCAGTTGCTCTTGAGCATAAGTGCATAATAAATGTGGAATGGATTGACCAAGTTTATGTGGCCTTTGACTTCCTTTTATCCACAATCTTTTCCCTTCCATCTGCAAAATAAATGTCATGTTCAGAGGTCCCCAATATGTGGATCTGCTTTCCCCTTCACGCCTTCCTCCTAGGGCTGCGGCTGCCAATTCCTAAACTAGTTAGGAGGATTTTTGAATCCATGAACTTAGCCCCAGCCCAATTAGACCCAAATGAAAGAAGGAAAATCTTGCTATCTTAGTTCTCTAACAGAATAAATTTCATAGAGATATTACTCCCATTGATTTCTTCTATTTTTACAGGCCACCAAAGGAGAACTCCAAGGACTTTTTGTGGTACTTGTACTTTACTCTGCGAAATAATAAGGAGTATTTGTATATTAAGTGGCCTTCCAGTGTGAAACACTAAAGACAAAAATTCTTCTATATCTCTTGGGAAAGATGGTAAATTCACGCCAGGAGTGTGAGAGGGAGAAATCTTATAGGATGCCGCAAAAATGGGGGCATCCTTCCAAAGCTAGTAACATGCTTCCTCTGCCACCGCAACCTTTTAAATTTTTCCAATTTAACTTTCTGTTGCGGCTTATTCTAACTTTGACACTTGTGCATCTCTTGACAATTTAAAGCTCAACACTAAAGCAAAAAAGAGAGTTCAGGACGTGGAAGGCTTTAGTGATAAGTGCAAACGATTCGTAAGATGGTAACTTCCACGACAATGTTTGAACGAGGTTATTTTTCCAAAAAGAAAATTGCAAAGAAAATGGATGCGAAAGGTAGTTATAGTCCCTTCAAATATATTGCTGCTGGTGCCTTAGTAAATGTATATTTCTACAACATTCATTCTAAACTTGCATGTTTTTACCGTGTGCTTTTTGTTGCCCAGCTTAAGAAAATGGACGAGGATGCAGTTATTCTCAACGTACCCCCCCCCCCAAGAAGGGGAAGAAGAGAATACGGGCACCAAAAGAAAAATATGTTGTGACAGAGCCCACTACTGCGCTTCCGCAGCAAACTACTGCAGTAGAAATCGAAGTTGATCCTTCTGTAGAGAAGTCTGTAGCTCATGGTAACACTATTGTGGAAGGGGAGAAGCAGGTGGACGATGGCATTGTCGATTATATCACTATGGTAGGAATACTTTCTCCTAGGGGTTTTAAGGTGGGCACAACCCTTCCAATGTCTCACCGAATAACTCTCCTCCTCCGTGGAGAATATTGGTTGTTAATGCCAATTCACCACCACCCCAAAGTAGGGCAAGTGTGGATTTGGATGGATGTCCGTCACCTCAGTTGAGGGTTCTAAATGCTTAATATTCCTTGGACATAACTTCCACGGTAGTCCATAGAATGAGGAAGGTCCCTAACACCATCGATCTCGACTGTCTGGTTGAGTATGATCCTGGGGACTTAGAGGAAGCACCCTCCACAATTTACTGTCGGTAAGTGAATTTCCCTGTGTTCATTTTTTATATTTAATTACTTAGATGCTAATAAAAAAATCCATGTTTTAGGTTGCGGACTTTTTTATGACTCAGAGGTCAAAACATGAAGGCCTTTACAAACTGCATCAAGCCGCAGAGTCAGTTCATAAAGCTGACTTGGAGGACGTCCGGGCCTCTTCCTTTTAGGGAGGTAAAAAATCATATGCCACATCCCTTCAATTGGCAAACATGAACTTGGAGACAACTATCAAGGAAAAGGATGAGTCTAAATATAAATTAACCTATGCCGTAGAGTCCATCACATTTGCAGAGGCCAAAGGTGTAAAAGATTCCAGGCAAGCCACCACTTGTGAGCATAAGCTTAGCATCCTTCAGTAGAAGTATGACCAATTAGAGCTTAGTACCTCATCTACCCTCTAGCAGGAAGATCTTGACCATGTTGAGGTCATAAAACAAATGGATGAGACCCATGTCGCAGCCTTAACAAAATCTGTGCATGATGTTATTAGTGCCTATAAACAATCAAGGGACGTCTTCCTCACAAATAATAAAGCCTATCTCCACGGCTTCCAAGAGATTAGGCAGGACGTGGTGAAAAAATTCTACGAGTTAAAAGAGAAAATCATGACTTGGAATCTAGGTGATGCTGAGCACAATGAATGTGTAGTGGAGACCAGGTTTGTGGAAGAGGAAAGAGCCAATCAATTAATGGAAGAGTTTACAATAGAGAACGAGGAAACTGAGACCGCTGTTGTTGATAGTGAAGACGACAATGAATACGATGCAACCTCGTAGCTCATATTTTATAATTCTTAGGCATTCGTATGTTTTGGTAATATTCTTTATATCCTCTACGATATTTAAAATTAAACCATCATGTAGTTATACAGGCTATGGCTATTAGGAAACAATCTTGTAATGTTTTGAACAAATCTTAAATAAGGTTGTGTTCCTTTTGGTAAGGCTGAGGCCTCAACTCCGAGATGAATATTTAACTATTTTACTTCATGACTCTTTTGCTTTGCTCTATTTTTATACCTTTGTAAGTTTACTCAATCATGTTGCGGATTTTTATTACTACCACTTATAATCTTAAATAATCTGCGATCTTTGTTTTACTTGCATGCTCCTGGTCTTAAGAATAAGCTATGGCCAATAAAGTTGCAGCGATTTGTGATCATCTCTACCTGTATTATTGATATTAAGCTACAATAATTTTTTTTTTATACGTTTCTTTCTACACTACTGAACAATGTTGCGATCTTGAATGATTGCCTACCTTAGGCCTTAGGGTTTGCAAACTTTAGTAATAGGCTGCATATGAAATTAAGGCCCACAAAGTTGCGGCCATAGGATTCTCTACAAAGTAATATAGGATTGTCCACGATGATTTATTCCTTGGACCTTTTGAATGTTATTGCAGAAATATAGTATTGTCCGCAGATGATTAAGTCTTTGTCCCCTTTGAATGTTACTGCAAAAATATAGGAGTGTCTGCGAACGATTAAGTATTTGGCACCTTTGGGTTGTTGTCAAGGCTCCCTAGGATAGGTATTATGAAGCTTCCCCAAGACATAATCATACATATAAATGAAGCCATCCTTGGCTGGGTATTATGAGCCCCCATGGCTAATTGAAGCCTCCTAAAGCTAAGAACGGGAATAATAAGCCCACGTGACCTTGCATTGTAAGGGGTGAAAACTATCAATCAAGGCAGTCTCCCCAATAGACTTTTCATCCCGAAATAAGCAAATGATCTCGTGGACAATTGTCATCACATTTCATTAAATTTGTTTAAGACGAAGGTCTTTCAATAGATTTTTCAAGTACAAAAGTAAGATTATACATATATGTCTAACGGTTGTCATTTATTCATATAAATATATACATATTTTGACTTTAACAAAATAGAAAAGTCTTGGAGATATAGCTACAAAAAGCTTCATAGATAGAGTTAAAAACAAAGAAAATTAGAATAAGTATAAAATAAGGCTGGAATCTGGTAAGCGTCCTTCCAGGTATCGGTTGCACCCCCGAAGCATCCTTCTGGAATCACTAAAGTGCTCCTTTCCTTATAAGCCTTTCAATCTCATTTTTCAAGGTGTGGCAATCATTTGTTTCGTGTCCATAATTGCTGTGGAAACTTCACTATTTGGCCAAGTCCCTCCCATGAGGAGGGACCTCAGCTTCTCAGGCCAACGGAGTAATTTATCTTCTCGACGAGCTTCGAAATGCCTTCAATTTGGTAAATCAGCGAAGTGTAGGTCTCATAGCCTTTTTTTGGTTTTGACTGTACTAGCTTCCTCTTTTGAACTTTAGCAATGACGATTATTGCATTTGTTGTGGCCTTTTTCATGGATGTGAAGGTTGCAGCTTCTAATGCTGCATCCTACGCTGAGGTGAAGACTACATCCTCCAATGTCGGGACCCTCTATGTTAGGAAGTTAACCTGGCCCTGGAGTGCTTCTTGGCAGTCATACGTGTGATTAATATAGCTTAACAGCTGGGCAACTTATTCACTCTACTCTATGCTTGTCTTTGAGATTCCATGGCTTCTACTGCATTAGTCTGTTAGAAATATATATTTTGAGATCAACCAGACAATGGTGAAAAGGTAAGGAATTCAAAAAAAAATAAGCATAGTAATGGGCATGCAGCCTTTTGCTATCTATAATGCTAGTCTGTTGTGGTCGCTGCCTGAGGCACATATGTAGTAAAATAGTCACAGTCATATCAAAATGAATTTCCCAGGTGAACTATATAAGTTGTAAGGACCTAGCTGCTTTGGGAATGTTGTGGGAATCTGGAAATAAAACAGCGTAGTCGCATCCCTCAAGTAGCAGTTGAGGGTGCAACCCCAAAATAGGGCTCAACCTGATATCAACTTATAGAATATACACAGAATGTGCCTACTAGGAATTTACCAAGGGAAAAATAGCCTTCAGGTGTGAAAGTAGCACCAACTTGGTAGTAAACCCTAGATCATAGCGTAAAAGATGGAAATAAGGGAACAGAACTCTTCTCTAGTCACCCACCTTTAAGAGGCCACTGCCTTTTGGGTTCTTCAAGACTATTTCGGTAAGTAAACATCACGAGGGTTTAAAAAATAGATCTATGGCCAAAAAAAGGAAGACCGTTGATAGATCTGAAAAAGAATAAACCCTTGATGTGGTTGTACACAAATGTAAGTGATCGATAACCGAAATCCCATCTAAGGAATCATGACCCAGGAGGTCCCCGTTGATAATTTGAGGCATTTAGAACCCTAAGCAAGAAGAAACCAGATAGAAATACCTCATTCCTATAGACAACGCAAGAATGATGATACGATAAATCGGACATATGTTGTTCTCAAACATCATATCATGTGAAGAATATAAGTAAAATAATCAATGAAGGAAAGAAAACAAATATAGAGTGGTTCGGCTATAAAAATGAGTGTACGTCCAGTTTGGTGCTTTATTCTATATATGCAATGTAATAAAAGTTTACAATGACATGTGAGGCGTACAAGAGAGAGAATCAGGAAGAATACAAGTAACTGGTTAGATAAGCAACCAAGGATGTGGCCTGCCTAAGGTTGATTTTCTGCGGATGTGGAGAATGGGAGACCCCAAATATGGTCTCTCTAGAGAGATAGAGAGTTGTAAGTTTGGCAGGGAACCACCGGGTAATTCTCTTCTCCATCCCCTTAATAATGAGGTGAGCACCTCTATTTATAGGAGATGTAAAGGTAGTGACACATGATTTGGACACATGGCATATGGATAAGTCGGATGACTGGGGGATACTTCTAGAAGATGGACAACTATCAAATGTTCGATGCATGAGTAGGGGGTTGGGACCTGTTTGGACTCAGGCAGTAGCCAGTCTGGAGGGTGCCACGGCCTGTCTGGTCCTAGGCAGCAATAAAGTACTGAAGCTGATGTCATGGCCTATTGGTCCCAGGAAGCAGTTCATGGTTAATACTGCTAAGGCCATAGGGACTATATCTGTCCTATCAGAGAAAATGCACGAAAAGACTTTAAATCATTGAAACTTAAGCCACACTATGGTTAAAATAAGATAGTAGTGTAAGGACAATAATTTCCCCTGGTGCGTTTACATTGACGAGTGAGGAAAGGATGGTGCCTTAAGATATAATATATAATTTGAAGGTTCCATACAATTTTTCATCATACTTGCAAAGGATTGTGAATTGTGCTACCCATGATTTACATAAGTGTAAGTCCCACGATTGATATATGATCATGCAATTGGGTCCTCATTTGTTTAAGCATTATTTCTCCAAGCACAAGGATTTATGGAGGGCTATTATGCAAATTATCATTTGCTTCTCACTTTTATGTGAGAAGGTAGTCAATCAAGATCACATAGTGGTCGCAAAATTGGCAGTGACCGAAGCAATTTGTGTGTTATAGAAGTATTTTTCCTCATCATTCTTTGACATAAGTGTTCACTTATTAGTACACCTATGTGACGAGACACTTCTTTGTGCCATTTCTTTATGGCCCAGTTAGATATCAGTGGATGTATATATTTGAAAGAATGATGAAAGTTTCCAATGATTACGTTAGGAATACACAATATATTGAAGGATCAATTGAAGAGGAATACATCATCGTGGAGTCATCAATTTACACTTGGGATTATATGTCTAACCCAAGGAGCGTGGATTATACTGATGAGTTCGTCAATGAGGGTGGTCATGTGATTAGCAAACGAGTGAAATTAACGAGTTTACAACATGAACAAGTAGCTTGTTATCTATTTGACACACATGAAGATGTCGAAGAATGGAAAAATTAAGTTTATATTATTTTAACTTTTATATTATTTTAATTTTTGTAATACGTTCGTTATAATCAATGCAGAAAATATGAAGCATGTGGGAATAATAAAAGATAAAAAATAATGGCACAATCAGACAACGAATTTAGGTTGTGGTTGTCACACAAAGTAATTATAATGAAAATGTCTCTTATTAAATGTCGCATTACAAGAAAGATTTGCAACTATCCTAATTAATTTATGTATATATGCTTATCTCTTAAAGACGGGTGATGCGATATCAAGGCTTGCTCGTCTCGACACTAGACCCTTGTTCATGGAACAAGAGTACGAAAAGCATCGATTGAATGGTTACATTTTTGTACAAGGGTGTACGAGGAAAATACAAGAGTACAAAACTCGAGCATTTCATACAAATCTCATACTTATTTCGAGTTAGTGCCAAAGATAAAAATCTCATTTGAAGTTGAAATGATTTACTATGGTGTATTTCGAAACACATTTGAATTGGACTATATAAGTTTCAAAGGGGTTGTCTTTACTGTGATTGGTTAAGAGTTGAGGATAAAAATACTGGTAAAGTTGAACATAGCACCAGTTTGATCATAGTTAACTTGTATTCTTCTAGTGCTTTGTTATTATCGAATTTGAATCAAAATTGGGTTTTTTGCTAGTGAATATTTTAATTTGGATTTAAATCAATTTAAGAATTAATTCAAAGTCCATGACATGACCCAACAATGAATCAATATTTTTAGATTTATAATTTTGTTAATTCGTACGATATTCTAATTCATTTTGATTTGATCATTTTCTCATACAGATGTTTGTACTAATAATAGCAACTTGTGCAGAAAATGTCTTCAATGGGGCGTAGTGGTAGTGGAGGCGATGAGGGCTCCTCGGCCACTAGGACCCTATAATGGGGCAAACTGAGGTCCGTCGTCGAGTACAAGATGGCATTACTAGCTAGATCCCTGGAGTTACTGAAGGCAATCACCGGCCTGAGGTACACTAATTGGAGGAAGGTTCCAAATAAGCTCAATATCACCATCTGGGGGGCACTACAAGTAGTGTATTAATATTTATATTTATATTTTATAATTTAAATATAACTAACACTTACTTTCTTTTTGGTTTGTATTTGTTTGACAGGATCAATTCGGTCTACCCCCACATGTCTAGGACTCCACATTAGAACAGTTGAGAGATCGGTATAAGACATGGAAGAAAAACATGCGGGCACAATACTTTGGGCAGAATCGGGATTCCATTATGAGAGTGCGAGATAAAATCTCTAAGAAGGAGCCAATCACATTGGAACAGTGGAAGCATTTTTGCGACAATGAGATCAAGGAGCGACAATTGAGATCTTGTCAATCGGGGAGGGAAAACCGGGGGACGAAGGTGGACGTGAACTACTCCAGGCGGACGTCTTATGTCGAGGTGTAGCACAGGATGATGAGTTTTTATTTTTATTTAATTTTAGTTTTATGTTATTCTAATTTAGTAGTACTTTTCACTACTTATTAATTCTGCATTATTTTACATCAGGAGGCGAGGAGTGGCCCTGGGAGTAGTCGGCATAGACTCTATGCCTATGTGGAAATCCGGACGAAGCAGGGAAAGGATAAGGAGGTGTGCCCGAGCGTGGCATCCACGATTGTAAGTTATAATTGTTTAATTTTTTTAATCACGTTATAATTTTTTTTCACTTAATTAACTAATCGTATAGTTTTTGTCGTTTGAGGAAAAGCCGAAGGAAGTGAATGAAAAGAAGTCTGATGACGACAAAGCATGTTTGGCTATGGATGCACTCCGCTAAGTGCTTGGGGAGGATCACAGGGGGTGGACTAGAGGGGTGATCTCTTGGGTGGGAAGTTGAGGATGATCGGGATAGAGATGAGCAAAACTGGGTTGGCTGGGAAGGTGGACACCCATGACGATAGGCTATCAAGGTTGGAAGCGATGGTCCTAGATAGTATGCCTTCATGAAGCGTCAGTAGGGTTCCACCTCCGATAAGGTCACCTATGATAAGTCCAAGGTCAAAGGAAAGGGTAAAGAGGTAGATGATGACTTTACTGCTACCTCACCGATACGTATGGACTCATCGCCCTTATATGATCCATTTTCAATCTTGACCCCCGTCGAACTGACTATGTCAACAATAGATTGGTCAAACATGTTTTTAATAGGCATATTTGGTGGCACAACAATAGAGAGGGGGTTGAGGGACCTGGGCTCCCCCTGAGTATGGTGGTTCGTGGACGGGTCATGCAAGACTTTGAGGCACAGTTCTCATCCCGCATGTTTTGACTGGAAAGGAGAATGCACCTTTGTGGTTGGAAGAACAATGTGGCGTTCCACGAATTGATGGGTTTTTCAATTCATATGTTGTGTGGCCTTCCTTCCTGCTCCAATCTACTGTAGACCCTATTCTATGACATTATTTGTATTTATTTTACTTGGATATTAGATATTATTTGTATTTTTTTATTTGGATGTGGATATTCAAATGTTGGTTTTTTTATGGATATTCGTATTTATTTTTGTTGGTTACTGAATATTGAATGTTGCTTGATATATATATATATATATATATATATATATATATATATGTGTGTGTGTGTGTGTGTGTGTGTGTGTGTGCTGTTTGGACATGTTAAAATTTTCTATAACAAGTACGAATTATTTGCTAGGTAGTGGTAGTGGTCATACTGCCTAGAAGTTTTTTTAAAATCTTCCCAGATTTGTCACAAACTTTGACCTTGACAAGTCCGTGACAAAGGAAGCTTGTAACGGACTTGTCACGAACTTTTTTTTTGTTATGCTTGGTTCTAGCATGTTTTGTAGATTCAATGGACTCGTACTTATCGGGGATCGCTGTAATATCTTTCATTTCCTCTCTTTATGTTGTGTTCTTGATTTGCATTGAGGACAATGCAACATTTAAGTTAGGGATGTGGGATATTCTTCCCAATTATTATTTAGTTTCTTTGACCTGATCTCTTGTTCATTCTAAGTATGTTTTTTTTTAAATTTCTAAAAATTCCAAAAAAAAATGAAAAAAGCCAAAAATATTTTTCTTCAAAAAAAAATGGAAGTTGAAATCTTCAAAAAAATAACTAAAATTTTGTTTAAAGTCTCAAATTGTAAAAATCAATTGCGCATAATTTGAAATTAACCAAAGATGGAAATTGAAAGAAAATTGACGACTTTACGAATAAGTGTGGAGATTAATCAACCCGGTGAGATTTCGAGCGTATCACTTTTTGAAAAAATAATTCAATCAATCCGAATTAAAATTAACTCAAAGTTCAATTTTTTCTATAAAAAATTCGTTGAAGATCTCAATTCCTTTGTTTTGATCGATTACAGGAAACGTGTGATATTTTGTCTTGAAAGCGCGCTAAAATATCTCTAAATTAAATTATTCTTGAAACGCATATGTGAAAGCAATTAGCAATTTGGACAATGAAGTATGCCCTCATTTGTTTACACAAAAATATTAGGCATAAAAAGTAGTGAAAAATTATCCTTTTGCAACCCATTTTGAGCCTAATAAAGTTTCCAAATTCGTTTGATTAACCCCAAACCAAATCGGCCCAGAATTGTAAAAATTGAACATTCATCAAGTAGGTGCAAAAAGTGCAAAAAAATGGGCAAGGAATAAATAGAATAATGCTCACTAAAAATAGCAAGAAAAGAAAAATGTGAAAAATAGAAAAAACTCAAAAAGAAGAGAAAAATGAGCAAAAGCCCAAAAAAACACTAAAGAACATCATAGGAAGATTTTCCAATTTTGAATTTTCCAACCATTCACAAATTCACCCAATACACCTTATGACCCGAGAAAGTCCTAATCGACTCAGAATTGAAAAATTAATTGCTGCGTGGAGAGCTAAGACACAAAAAGATAAGATGAGAGATTAATTGGTCTGAATAAGAGACGATGTTTCCCATTTTCTAATGACCATAGTCCGATGATGAGATCTTTTTACCGTAAAAATTTGTCTTTCAATTTGTGTGCGTGAATTTGTGTTCCATTTTATTTACTCTTTATATCATGCATACCGAGAGATATAGCCACATTCCGAGTGATTCGTTTGTGAAAGCATCCGTGAGATTTTAAAATCAATGCGAATTTTCAAAAAAGTAATGTAATGATCAATCGGTGGAAATTAGTGATTTAAATTTCATATTCGTACAAACACTATGATTTGAGACTCTTGAATATAAATTTACAGTAACTATTTTTGGGGAGTTTCAATTGTATAGTATTTAATTACTTTGAGCTTTCTTTGGTCCAAAACGAATATTATGGGTATATTCACTGCAAACCCTCATGAGACATAACTTGCCTTACAAGAATAACCCAGGGGTTTACAGGCTTGCTGCATACGCTAAAGGCAATCGCTTTCCCGCGAAAAATGTATTCTATACAAGTAAAGTTTTGAAGGGTCTTTAACTCATACTCTTATTCTTTCACATTGCTCGGGACGCGCAATGTTCTAAGTTAGGGGGTTTTTATTACGCATAAATATTTTCGTATTTATGCCCGTAATTTAGGTCCTTTTATGATCCCGTACAGTGTAATTAACTTGGAATTATCTCACATTTATGCTAATAACTCTTTTCGAGAAGTGTTTCGAGTTTCGTGTTTCTCTTATGTGTTTTACAAGTATTTCATGCAAGTTAGTGCAAAAGAGAACTCAAAACAGTGAAAGAATTCAAGAAAAAGGGAGATCAAGCGCATTTTCATAATTCTGTAGCCATTGTTCGGAGGTGGGGCCAACTGAAAAGTCAGAGATTCAAGAATACTAGAAAAAAATGGCACCCGAATCCGAGCTACAGTGAAAGAGTTATGAAAATTCGAAGAATGAGAAGAAAACAAGAGAAAAATTATAAGTGTAAAAGAAGAAAAGAGGAACCAAACAAGAGAAATTACATGAACCCAAGGCTGAACCGGTTTGGGGGCGAATCGGTTTGCATATACCCATGAACTGGTTCGGGGGTTTGATGTATGAATTTTCATTAGTCCAAAGAGTTGTATTAAGAGTAAAAATCTTCCAAAACATGGACGATGATTATATGTACTTAGAAAAAACATAGTTTTAATAAGTTTTTGGTAGAGAACAATATAGGAGAAGACTCAAATGATGTTGCTGTAATCAGCACCACTAAATTAAGATTAGATTATGAATATCTTAAGCTCAATCACAACACAATAATGGATATATATATATATATATATATATATATATAAATAAAAAGATGAGGATAAGAAGATAAACTCAATGATTTAAAGTGGTTCAGCCAATTAGGCCTACATCCACTGTATGAGTGTGTGAGAAATCCACTAAAAAGGGAACCAATGGCCATGGATACAACACTATAAGCTATATCTCTCTCTATCTTCTATATAAAATTGGATAGAGTTATGTTAGGGTTTTGAATTAAGAGAGATCAATCCCTATTCGTGGAGAAGGTGAAGTGTATATATAGGGCTTGGTGGGTGTAGTGTACCCCTTAAGGATGTAATCAACATGTGCATGAGGTATTTCCCAATAAGATGAATACATCTTCCCCTGGCACATGGATATAATAATGATGTAATATTACCTCACGTGAGGGAATGATCTTCTTATAACAGAATTTTCCACATGTGCATGCCACTTATGTACTTGTATATGCCCGCGCTGCTTGGTATCGTCGGTTGGGAGCTCGATCTGGTAGGATATGAGGTTATTAACTTTAATAGGATTGTCCTATGATCATAGACAAATGTATGACCTCGTTTGAGTAGATCAGGCTGAGGTTGGATTAGCGCGATCACTCCTGTTATCAGCCATGGTAGAGTACTAAGCTGGTCCTTGCCGAACACGTGATGCTCTTGTAGTCTCGGCTTTCCATATGGGTGAGGCTAGTTAAGAATAGTATGACCCTCATTAGGACAACCCATATAATTACACGTGGGTCCCTTATGACAACTCATCCATGATATGTGACGCCACTCGTCCTAAGAGGCGAGGGTACACTTTAGCCATATTAACCACCCCTAGCCCTTAGCCTTCTGTGTGAATAAGAGGTTGAGGCGTACATGTTGTTGAATGCATGATGAGACATCTCTAACGTGTTATGGACTGATACATGAGTGGGTGACACATGTCACTGACCTGATTAGTTGGCGTCTGCCCTAAGTAGGGTTTGGTGGTTGGATACTTGGGGTTTTGTGCCCTTACTGATGGAACTATTGGGAAACATGCAGAATCATTAGGGGAGATTTAAAGACCCAAAATTTTTCATTTCTCTTTCTTCCCTAAACAAACCTTCGCACCTTCAATCTTTTTTGAAAAACCTCTATAGCTACCGAAATGCGAAAAACCTGCAAGTCTTCTTTTCTCAGGCCACTTCGTGTCAACCTCCCTTGTCTCAAGAGCTTAAGTTTGTCCAGGTACCATCTTTGCTCCAACTTTCTTCATTTCTAGCAATTCCAATCGATGTTTGAATTTTTCCAGTTGGTGTTTTATTTTTTTGGTGGTTGCCCTGCCATTCTTAGGAGGCCTTTAGATTGAGAAAGGAATTTTACTAGTGGTTTGGAGTGTGATTGGGTGATTGCGAGTAGTTTTTATGGTTAGAATGCAAGTTTATATGTTTTTAAGCAAACTCCGGTCATCATCCCCGATTGGTCAAACTTTAAGTTGTTTGCCCTTTATTACCTTTTCCTATTTCACCTAAGTGTAGCCTCGTCCTTCAGAAGCTATGACCCTTTTACAAGTTAGTAGAGGACTTACCTAGCCTAAAGAGAAGTGTTTTGACAAGATTAGGTAGATAGAGGAATCCCAAGCTGAGACTCAAAAGGTCGAGGCTTTTCTAGTTCGTCTTATCTTTCCACCACCCATGGCTATAGTATACCCCCAAGTCGTTGAGACTGGTGAGCCAATGTTAGTGTCATCGGTTGCCGACCCTATGTCCTCTTCTAAACAAGCCGACAGTGTGGATTTATACGAGGAGGATATGGACTATTCCCCTACACAGAGTGCAGAGTTTGATTCTCAAGAGGCTTCCTCTCGTATCTCATCTTTTAAAGGAGTCGAGTCATCACGTGACTCTAATTCTGTGGAAATATTAGAACCCAATGTTTCATTCCTATAACAAATTCCATTCCATTATC
This sequence comes from Sambucus nigra, assembly GCA_949130495.1. Taxonomy (NCBI): domain Eukaryota; kingdom Viridiplantae; phylum Streptophyta; class Magnoliopsida; order Dipsacales; family Adoxaceae; genus Sambucus; species Sambucus nigra. The sequence goes on along the minus strand of OX422222.1, from coordinate 445,435,864 downwards.
GGTCGTGACTGGAGACGATTTCACTGAGACGTTCCCTAGTGGTGACCCGAACAACACCCAGCTAACAATGAGGCGGGAGTGAGGTTCACACCTCTATCGCCGCCGAGTATGAGAGTTTTGTATCTGATGATGATCTATTAGTATTCAGACACCTCTATGGAAAATATCCCGCTATTTCAATGAGAAGATGTTTAAGTTAGGTTTTCATCTGCCTATTCATCCCATACTCTTATCTATCCTTACTCACATAAACCTTGCCCCTTATCAGATATCTCCGAATGCGTGGAGAGTTATGATTTGATCAATTATCCTTTGGAAGGCTATACATCAAATCGACCTTCCCGTTCACATATTCCATAGTTATTACAAACCGTCATCTTCCAAGACTCATCCAGGCTACTATTATTTTGTAGCCAGGAATTCTGAAAAGAAAATCTTATTGATGACTCAGAACTCCAACCATAATTGGAAACCCCAATACTTCTTCATTTTGGGTGCTTGGGGGTTCGACCCCAAATAAGCCTGTGGGATGTCTCCTCCTAGAACTCCTCAGAGGCGGGGCAGGGCCACCATATAGGCCAAAGCTGACCTAGGATTGAGATCTGATGCCTATGAGAAGATTAACAAACTTCGTATACAAGATGATAAAAGTCGTCTTGTGAGGTTTGAGCATCTGATGATCCCATACTACCTTGATGAGATAGGTCTGAGGGGTATCCCCCTGGCTCAACTTCGTAAGTCATTTTTATTAATGTTGATAAGTGATGCCTCGTACCTTTATGTAACTGATACACTGATTCCGAGACTTTTCTTTTGCAGAGCATTCAAAAGTAATTTCAGACGATATTTAGAAAATATAGGCCCCAAATTTGATCAGGCGTATTGACAGGCGTGGCAACAAGGTTTCCCCTCTAATTGTGGTGCCGAAGAAAAATTTTGACTCCAGCAGAATCGATTATGCCGAGAAGAAGAGGAAGGTTAACCCAAATGATCCAACCTCCACTCGGCCTTCCAAAACTCAAGGTTCCGACCATTCCATCACTATTTCAACTAACAATGCTCTCACTACTTGTATATCATAGCTGAAAATAAGTAACAATAGTGCAATTGGTCATAGTCGGAAGGCTGCAAACGCCCTCAACTCCCTCATCTTTGATGATGAAAAATGTTTCCTTCAATACATAGACATCCCTTTGCTGGCTAAATTCGTTGTTCAACGAACAATTCGGGTATGTTTAAGCAAAAATCATTCACCGAAGTTGTAAGGACAAAAATTTTCAATTGAGTCTGAATATAGTGTTGGCTCAATTCCAGACAAAAACAGTTATGCCATAGGATAGTATTGAGTCAGTATCCTCCAATCCAATGACATGCCAGAGTTGAAGATGTAGCGGCTAAGACTTATAAAGGTACATCATTGCCGAGTTTTAAGTGCTATGTTTCTACGTCATCAACATCATATTCCATTATCTCCAAAGGTATGAATGCATTTCTATATCTATATATGGAGAATTGGAATAAATTTATATTGGGTGTACTTTTATTTTAAACTAAGGTTTATTTTCAGAAGGTTTCTTCAAAACTTTAAAATAAAGTTTCTGGGCTAAAAATGGAATTTTTAAGCTTTCTGTTTTGTCGTTCGAACGAGTTTTTCGTTCGAATGAGAATTTTGTTCGAACGAGGTTTTCCAATGACTTAACTCTGGAACTTCGTTAGATAGTTCGTTCGAATGAAATGCCGTTCGAACGAGATTTCAGGGGGAACAGTTTTTGGCAGTTTTTTGGCATTTTCCCACTACTTGTACCCACTAACCTTTGACAGTTTACATCTATTTCGGGACCAGATTTTTTCTAAGAACTTTTTCCATCTCTTAGCGAGTTTTTGAGAGCTTAATTCTTTCATTAAATGTTCCCCTGGTGTTTTTTATTTAAATTGATTTATTCAAAGGACAAAACCAAGTTTGAACCCAATAAACAATGTTTTAATCCAAGTTACTATCTATATATATATATATATATATATATATATATATATGCATCTTGTTTGGAGAGTTTTTTTGGCATCGAATTCATCTCTACTGTTAAAGAGAGTTTGGGGTTGCTTTTACATCCCACAAAAAAGAAGCTTGTTTACTGCGGCATTCTCAATCGTGAAAGGCACTGTGTGTGGTTAATGGGTTCCTAAAAGTCCGATCGGTGGATTCCGAGACCGCGGTGGAGCTCCGTGGTTATTCGGTAGGCAACGATGCATACAGGAAGGAGCGTCGGGGTTTGGACGGAATCAAGTTGAGTGTTGTAAGTCTTACTGTCTTCTATTCGTAAAATCGTACTTAGTGGATTTGAGGCTAGGGCCGTCCGAGGTTGTTTCCCGTTGTGATTTTTTCCTCGTACATCGCGGCGTAGTGGTTATTTGTTTATTTTATATTTTGCATACTCACATTAAATGCATACCTAGGTAAAAAGATCAAATTGGTTTAAATCACTACTCATGTTTTATTTGGTGCTAAATAATAATTTGCGTAAATGTTAATTTAATTCAAGTCATCATTTAATTTGTTAAAATTGGTTTGGCCTAACTGGGTAATATTTCAAATATGGTTTAGGCAAATTTGGTTCCAAAGGGAAATTTTAATTTTGAGAAAATTAAAATTTGGTTTAGTTTATTTTTAATTTTAGAAGAATTAAAATTGTAATATTTTAATTATGAATCTTGGATAGTATAGTCCCTTATTTGAACCATCCTTATTCCACATATTTAAAGAAAAAAAAATTGAGGGTCTTGCTTTTTTAAATTGGTATCAGATCCGAAGCGTTAATTTCTCGCGGCAAAGATCCGTTTTTCAGCTTTTATAATTTTTGTGCTCCTTGTATTTTTAGGTGGTTCATTTTTTTTCTCACTCTGTGTATCTCTCAATGGGACATCTTAATGATAATTTGTCCATTTCTAATGATAATGAAGTTTTTGCTAATCGAGAGGAATTTAATGGGCTTAATAAGTGTAATGAAAATTTTACAAAATTAAATGTGAAATTTGCCAAAAGAATCAAGTTTCTTGAAATTGAAAATTTATGTTTCAAATCTTGAATTGAACTTTTGCAAACCTCCCTATCTCAAAAAGATATTTTTCGTGAAAAGATCATGGACATAAATTACAATTTTAATATTTTAGAAATGTCCAAGAAAGAGAGTGATAGTCTAGAAAAGACTCTTAGGTACAAGTTTGAGCACATTGAGGGGGAGCGTGATAACCTTTTAGGAGTTATAGTAAATTAAAAGAAGGAGTCCCGTAAAATTAAGGAGTCTAATTTATTACTTGAGTCAAAAATTTTAAAAATGAAAAATAACTTACAAGACTCGGGTAGTAGTTGTAATGGTTCTATCTCATCTTGTTCAAATATTTCTGCTTCTAAAGCTAAGACCATTATTTGTTTTAGAGGGTGAACTTTATCCAAGGACTTTAGAAAAGGTCACACCTTAGGTAACATTCCTTGTGTTTACACATGCTTGCATTGTGGTAGGAAATGTCACCTTAGGTCATTTTGTTTTGTTCTTAAAAGAAGTCCTACGAAGTCTATGTCTAGCATTTCATTAGTTCCCAAATCCCATCATTTTAAATATACATCTATATGGGTTAGGAAATCATTTTTAGATGCGTTAGATATTGGATTTCTTGATTCTCATTTGCTTTCACATGAAACCTCCCTTGCTAAATTTAAAGTTTGAATGTGTTAGTTTTGTTTGCATACTCTAGCTTTTTGTGCTTCATATTATACATCATTGCTAGGTGTATGCATGTTTAGTCATTTTCTAGTCATTGCTTTATTTCATATCTCATGCTAGAAATCTTGACTTGTTTATCTTTTGTATTATGGTTCTTTCATTTTTGTTTGCGTTAAATGAAAAATACAAAAATATTTTTGTTTGTCATTTGTGTTTTACCTTTGAGTTATCTAGGCCTAATGAAAAATACAAATGGTTTTTGTTTGTCTTTTGAGTAAATAATTTTATTTTTGGTTACAAATTTGAAAAACTCAAAAAGATTTTCTTTTGAGTGTATTTTGGTTTTACACACATTATGTGGCATATGTTTATGTTTCAATCCTCATTTCGGTTCTATGTGACTAGAACTTTTGGTTAGAATTTTAATCCGTAAAATATTGTTTATCATCCTTACATGGACTAGCTTAAGTTTGACTTGCTTAATGGATTCGCTTTTATATTCCTTTACACACATGCACGGGCTTTTTGAACCTTGAATTCACATGTTATATTTGAGCTTTGTGAGGTGTTCTCTTATCAATATAGTCATCTGGATTATATGTGACCTCAGAGGACTAGTGCATGTCAAAATCCGTTGCACATGAGATTTGTGTGAAATAAAAATGATAGATATAAATGTGCACGGGGAAGGGCTCCGAAAGGAAATATAATCCTTTGCGAGTAAGCCACCGTTTGGAATGGACCTAAAAGAAATACGTGGTCCAATGGCCTAAAAGAAAATATGGCATTAAAAAGAAAAATAATTGCCAAGGCCTATGTTTAATTGATATATTCATTCAAAAATATATATGCTTATTGAGGGATATTGGATGGTATATCAACTATTTGCGCAATTTCCGTTTATCCTAGTTGGTCTTTAAATGTCATAACTCTATTGGTTTATAGAATCATCAACATGCTAGGCTTGTATGCATTGTGTTTGTTTGTTCATTAGTTCACTTTATCCTGTCACATAAAGGTTAAATTCTAGTTGATAAAGTTTTTCAATCAGATGCGAACAACGTGAACACGTTTAAGTGATTGGGTTTTAATTTATTGGTATCTTGTTCACACCCCTTCACTTCCGTTTCCATATGACACATTTATTCTATAAGAGTGTGAAAAACTTATGTTATTTATTTTTGTGTCATTTTGGTGTTTATATCTATATGTGTGTACTTATGCTTATTTTGAATCTATTGTGTATACATATATATGATATTTTGTTTGTTTTTGAGTCTTTGCCATGATTAGCTAGTTCATTTATGCTTTTAATTCTCTTTTGGTATCTATCTAGTTGCGAATTTTGTTTCGATATCACATGCTTAGATTACTACAATCAATTGAGATCCTTTGTTATCTCATCATAGTTGATATTCATATCTTTATGTGAATTAGTTGAATTTTAGTTTCCCATGTGCTTTAATTCTCTAATCACTTTATGCACAATTGCATGTTTATCTTGTTCTCCCATTCTATTAATCCCTTGTTTAATAAAAGGGGTCTAAATACTTTATTGGGAGAGATAAGTTAATTTTTTATTCTTTAGCCTTTGTCTATTCCTGAACAAAAAAGGGGGAGAATGATAGGGGGAGAAATTCTATCTAATCCTATTATAATCGTATCTTAGTTTGGGAGATTTAACTTAAGGGGAGAGCGCTATCTTCTTAGTTTGATCATAGTTGATAAAGGGGAGAATTAATTGAGGGGGAGTTTTTATTTAAATTGCATTCAATATTTTAATATTCCTATACGTTTGATGTGTTGCTTAAGTGTGCAGGTATTGTAAAGCGACACTAAAGTGGCAAAGTGTTTTATTCTAAAGTGGTATTCGAGTCGAGCATTGTACTCTTTATTTTTGGCGGGATGTTTTTTAGTCTAGTGAGCTTGAAAGCCCTTTAGGATTTTTGTTTAGTTTTTTTCCCGGAATAGCCAAAGGGGGAGATTTGTAAGGACATAAATTTCCATTGGAGTCTTAATGTAGTGTTGACTCAATTCCGGACAAAAACATTTGTGTCATAGGATAGTATTGAGTGAGTATCATCCAAGCCTACGACATGCAAGAGTTGAAGACGTAGCGTCCAAGACTTATAAAGGTTCATCATTGCCAAGTTTCAAGTGCTATGTTTCTACGTCATCAACATCACATTCCATTATCTCCAAAGGTATGCATGCATTTATATATCTATATATGGAGAATTGGAATAAGTTTATATTGGGTGTACTTTTATTTTAAACTAAGGTTTATTTTTAGAAGGTTTCTTTAAAACTTTAAAATAAAGTTTCTGGGCTAAAAATAGAATTTTTAAACTTTCTAATTTTTGGTTCGAAATTGTCGTTCGAACGAGAATTCCATTGGAATGAGGTTTGCCAATAACTTGCCTCTGGAACTTCCTTAGATAGTTTGTTCGAGCAAAATGTCGTTCGAACGGGATTTCAGCAGGAACAGTTTTTAGTAGCTTTTTTTGGCATTTTCCCACGACTTGTCCCCACTAACCTTTGACAGTTTAAATCTATTTCGGGATCAGATTTTTTCTAAGAACTTTTTTCATCTCTTAGTGAGTTTTTGAGAGCTTAATTCTTTCATAAAAGTTCCCTTAGTGTTTGTTATTTAAACTGATTTATTCAAAGAACAAAACCAAGTTTACACCTAATAAACAATGTTTTAATCCAAGTTTATATATATATATATATATACATCTTGCTTGGAGAGTTTGTTTGGCACCGAATACTTCTCTACCGTTAAAGAGAGTTTGGGTTTGCTTCTACATCCCACAAAGAAGAAGCTTGTTTGCTGCGGCATTCTCATACGGTGAAAGGCACCGTGTGTGCTTAACGGGTTACTAAAAGTTCGATCGGTGGATTTCGAGACCGCGGTGGAGCTCCGTGGTTATTCACGAGGCACAGGTGTATACAAGAAGGAGCGTCGCGGCTTGGACGGAGTCAAGTCGAGTGTTGTAAGTCTTACTGTCTTGTACATGTAAAATCGTACTTGGTGGATTTGAGGCTAGGGACATCCGAGGTTGTTTCCCGTTGTGGGTTTTTTCTCGTACATCGCAACGTAGTTGTTATTTGTTTATTTTATCTTTTGCATACTCACATTAGACGCATGCCTAGGTAAAAAGATAAAATTGGTTTAAATCAGTACTCATGTTTTATTTGGGGGTAAAAATTAATTTGGGTAAATGTTAATTTAATTCAATTCATTAATGTTATTGGATAAAATTTGGTTTGTCCTAATATTGCAAATTGAATATTTATTGTTAGGAAATTTTCTAGGACTTGGTTTAAATTAATTTTGGTCTATAAGTTAAATATTCTCAAGTTTGTTTCCAATGGGAAATTTTAATTTTGAGAAAATTAAAAACCGGTTTAGTTTATTTTTAATTTTGGAAGAATTAAAATGGTAATATTTTAATTGTGAATCTTGGATAGTATAATCCCTTTATTTTAACCATCCTTATTCCGTATCTTTGAAAAAAGAAAAATTGGGAGCCTCACTTTTTGAGAAGTATCGTCCCTTCATTTACTGTGTCTCGTACTTAAGTGTCTACTTTCACTGCTTGGGCAATTGGACTCTGAATAGGCTACCCTTAATCTAAAAGGGCTAAGATGTTGAAAAAGCAGAGAATGACTGGAAGGCTAACCTTGACAAGGTCAAAGGTGATCTGAAGAAGGAGAAAGATCTGGTCGCCACTCTAAAGGACGACCATGACAAAGTTGTTAATGCTAAGGATGAGAGCATAAAGGCCAATATTGATGATTCCATTAAAGTTTCCTTGGCCTAGGATAAGGACCAAATCATCGTCGACTACAAAATCTCTAACGAATTTGTGGACTTCAGCTTCAATTATCTGGAAAGGGGCATTAGGGATACTAAACGACATACTTCCCTTAAGCATGCTGAGATCGGGAGCCTATCCCCAGATGAGTTTATAGGCCTTGGTTTTAGTGACCCTCATCTCGAATCTTCTTTAGCCTAGGTTGCGAACGACGTTGCTGCCCCTACAAAGATCAGCCCTCTGGAGGTTACAGAGAATAATGAAGAGCTGGATAACCATGACGATGGGGTTGAGAAAACCAACGTCGGAGTTAACGAGACTATTCAGAAGGGTGATGGGTCAGCCCCAGCTGAGGGTGAGGTTCAGCCTTGAGGTCTCCTTGATTATCATTTTTTTGTAAAGGCAGTCAGCCCTCAGGGATTTTGTATTTTGCCTGAGGGCTTTTGTATTTTGGGAATTCTTCTATCTGTAACCTTTCATTATTAATGGATGAATGTTTGCTTTCCATAATTTTTCTGCCTTATGCTTATTATCTTTTGAAGTATGATACCACCAACTAATGATGTTTGAGATCCCATCAAAATCACATATAATGATGTTTTATCTTAAAATCACATCTAATGATGTTTGATCTTATATTCACCAAATTAATGATGTTTCATCTTATATTCAAAAAATATTAAAGTTTAAGGTTTGAGATCAACAAACTAATGATGTTTGATCTCATATTCACCAAATCAATTGAATCACACCCAAGTGATTTTGAATTTGGATTCGCCAAATTGTGGTGTTATGACATACCCCCTCCGACATTTTGAGAGTGCATGGTTGAGCATCATCTCGTCCACGAATTGTCATCTCGACCGAGAGAGTTTTTTCACCAAGTTATTGATGTTTAAGGTCTGAAATCACCAAACTAGTGATGTTTAAGCCTAGTCTTGCTCGTGTATGTGTTGAGGTGGATATTATAAAAACTCTCCCAAAAAGAGTTTGGATTGGGAATGGCAACAAAGGTTTTTGCCAAGAAGTTTTGATTGAAAACCTCCCCTCTTACTGTATTTTTTTCTTAAAGAAAGGCCATTGTGAATATCAGTGCATGTTTAAAGCTCCCAGGATTGAAGAAGAATATCATCCAGTAAACAAAAGTAAAGAGAAGTGTCATAATAACTCTCATCCCAGCCAATACCTCCTAAATTCAAAAAGCTCAGCAAAAACTCCAGGTGAAAAGTTACCAATGGATGAAGAAGAGGTTGACACAGTTTAAGATATGGGGGCTAGATGTAAAGTTTTTGTTTTTAATGAAAAAGATGAGGATATATCTGTATTTCCTTTTAACCCAGGTGACCCTGAAGTTAAACACTCAGATCATGAGTCTCTACAGGTCCTATCACGTTGTCAAAATTCAAATGATGAGATGGGAAAAGTTGTTGTCCTTGATGCGTCTATAGGTGAGATAGGAACTGATACTAAATTTCCATCTAACAGTATAACATTTCTTGCAAAAAAATGGTATCCTTGCTAGTGTAACTGATCAAAAGGTGTTCGGAGGAAGTAGCTCCAGTGACAGGCTTTTTAAAAATGGCGGGGGAAATCCAGACCTTACTAAACAAGCCGATATTTTAGGAACAAAAAAATCTCAACAATTTGACTACATGTATGATGAAAACATGTTAAATGCCAGCCTATTAGCTACTATTTTAGAAAATGTTAAAGTCCAATTGGTTGGTCCTAATTATTCAGAAGTTTCAAAGGTTCCAATTCAAAAGGAGACGCATTCCCCCGATCTTTTACAAAATAATAAGGAGGATTTGACCCACGGTGCCCATCTTCGATCAAACAATTAGCTACTGTAAACTCTTCAAAAAAAGAATTTTATATTGGCAACTCATATAAGCAGAAACAAAGGTATATTCATTATTTAATCCAACATGATTCAATCGTGTTAAAAGGGGATAAATTAGTTTTGCGCAGTGATACTATTGACTCTTCATCTTCCGATGAAGAGAATAAAAATGAAGAAGATAGGCCTCATTTAGAGAACATTGTCATAAGTGGAGAGAAAAGTCAAGTTAATCCTAATAGTGTTCAAATTCATGAAGATCTAAGCATTGATTTATATGTGGAAATCCCCAATATTGTCTCAGACGACATAAACTCTTCTTCGAATCATAACAAATGGCATGCCATCCGCAGAAAAATGCGTTCAAGATATCGTAGGTCCTAAATTTATTTCAAGGTTTCATTTTCTTTTATGCTCACTTTGGGATATTTTGTTCTAAGAGTTTTCATTTTCGTCTGTGTAAGACACCAATGAAGGGCATTTCTTTATCTCTATCATAATAAAGTTTAATAATTATAAAAAAAATGATGTTTCATCTCATATTCATTAAATTAATGATGTTTAAGGTTTGTGATCAACAAACTAATGATGTTTCATCTCATATTAACCAAATTAATGATGTTTTAATAATGAACCACACCCAAGTGATGTTGAATTTGGACTCACCAAATTATGGTGTTATTCCATACCCCCTCTCATCGTTTTGAGAGTGCATCGTTGAGAATCATCTCGTCCACACTTTCGTCTCAGCTAAAAGAGCTTTTTTCACCAAGTTAATGATATTTTATAATTAAATTAACCCCTCTTGGTTTTATTGTAAATCCATGGATGGGGTCGGCCCCTTTCTAGGTTATCACTTCACCAAGGTTAGGTCGTTGCTATCTCACTACAAATGATGTTTTATAGCTTGAGGATATTTGGACCATATAATTTAATTGATATAAACAAGATATGAAGGAACACATGCAAGATAATTATCATTTATAGACTATATCATATAATGGAAAAATAAAAACATAAAAGATAATCTCTAAGATCTTTTATTAGTAGTATCTTCTTAAATGGTGGGTGTTTTAGGGGTTAGAGAAGGGCTCTCCCACTAGACTTTCCATCCGGTAGGTCCTTGGGACGATTTCATCAGTAACTCTGTAAGGACCATGCTGGTAGGCATGGAGATTGTTATGTTTCTTCCACATCCTTTTCAGAACTAAATCTCCCACAGCTATCGTCCTTACTTTCACCCTCTAATTATAGAACTTAGTCGTCCTTTGCTAGTAGTCTACTTAATTAACCTCTGCATTTTCTCTTCTCCCTTTAATTAGATCTAGGTCAAGTCTTCTCTCTACCATATTTCCCTCAGGGTCATACGTTCTAACTCTGTGAGTGGGGACACCAATCTCTGTAGGCACACAACTTTTGAACCTTAAGCTAACAAGAACGAGGTCTCCCTTATTGGCATTTTCATAGTCGTTCGGTAAGCCCATAGTACAGCATGTACCTCTTTAGTCCATCTCCCCTTACCATCTTCCAACCTTTTCTTGATTCCATAAAGAATAGTTCTATTGGTGACTTAAGTATGACCATTGGCCTGAGGTCGGCGTGGCACTAAGAAGAATTGCTTGATGCCGACCTTTTTATAATATTTTTCTAAGGAGATGTTCTTGAACTCTATACCATTGTCGGAGATGATTGTAATAGGCAAGTCGTATTTACAAATTATGTTCTTCCATAACAACTGAAAGGTCTTCTTTTCTAGGATCTTGATCATGGGCTCGGCCTCTACCCACTTTGAAAAGTAGTCTATCGCCAAATCCAATATCTACTGATATCGATGGTGGCAGATGTCCAACCAAATCAATCCCCCGCACTTTAAATGGCCATGGTGAGGTGATAGATGTCAGAGGTTGATGGGGTTGATGAGGGATGGTAGCAAAGCGTTGTAACTTATTGCACTTCTTTACGCACTAAATTGAGTCTTTGGCCAAGGTCGACCCCCTTGAGTGATGATCCTATTTTCCAATTATATTTCCCTAATATGGCTTGAGCAAGAACCTTCGTGAACATTCTTCAAAATATAATCTACTTTGGCTGGGTGGACACATCTGAGTACAGGTAAAAGAAACTCCCTCTTGTATAGAACGTCCCCTAATATAGAGAAATTAGCGGCTTTGTATCTCAAGTTCCTTCTTTCGGCCTTATACTCCGAAAAAATACCCTCTCTGATATACTGAATAAGGGGGTCCATCTAAGATGGTCCTAGGTTTAAATTGAAGCAAAAATTCAATTTCATGTCATCCTCTTCTACGGTCGGCTAGGGAAGGTTTTCTACTGGCACCGACCACCTGGTCTATGTCCGTGTTGAGCATCAACTCGAATGTTATCTATCCATGGAACCCTTTTGACTTTGATCTCATTAAATTCCTTCGTCATCTTCCTCACCTTTGCTAGGTACCTTTCCATTCTATTGTCTTTGGCTTCATAAATACCCAAGACCCGATTAACTACAAGCTGAGAGTCACTATGGACTAAAAGTTGGACGACATTGAGAGCACTGGTGAGGGAGATTTTCACTATGAGGGCCTCATATTCTGACTTATTATTGGAAGCCTTAAAACTTAACCTCAATGCGTACTCTATATCAGTTCCGTATGGGATCAACACAATCAGGCTGGCTCCACTCCAATTTTCATAGGATAAACCATCAATAAAAAAGTTCCACACTGCCCCTTACGAGAATGGACCTTCTTTAATAACACTATTTATGAGCAAGAACTTATTAGTCCCAATTGTAAGAGATCTTGTCGTGCTTGTCTCGCCTCTATCGATTCGGTACTAGTTTTAACTTACCTTTTAAGACCATTTGCTTATTCACTATCAGCTTCGAACCAGGTGAACTCTGCCACAAAGTCTGCTAAGGCCTACCTAATTGATTTCCACCCTTGGCTGATAGACTATGTCATCTTCTCCCAGCTCAATGTCCTAATCCATCAACCTACTCTATTTCTCGACTTTATTAATGACCTCTTTGAGGGGTGAGTTTATCAAGACGACCATAGTGTGGAATTAGAAGTATGGGTTCATCTTTATTTAAGCATGGATTAGGCCATAGGCCAATCTCTCCATATTCGGATACCTCTGTTCAGCCTCTGGAGGGCCTTACTATTGAAATACACTGGTCTTTACACAGCCTCATTATCTCATACTATCGCCGCACTAATAGTCGACTCGGATACGGCCAAGTCTAGATAAAGTTTCTCTCCTTGGACAGGGCGAGACAGTAAAAGTGGAGAGCTGAGATAAGATGTTTGCTCCATAAAGGCTCTCTTACATTCCTCGTCCCACTCAAAATCTTTTTTAAGCACTTAAAAAAATGGCAACCATTTATTAGCGGATTTAGAGGTGAACTTGTTTAGAGCAGCCACTCGTTCAGTGAGCCTCTGAACGTCCTTGATGGTCTTTGGGGTCTGTATTTCTATCAAGGCTTTGTTATTCTAAGAGTTTTCCTCTATTCCCCTCTGATTTATGATAAATCCCAAAAACTTACCATCTCCAACACCTAACATACACTTCATTGGATTGAGCTTCATTTTATACTCGTCCATTGTGTTGAACGTTCTTTCAAGGTCGGCCACATGTGTGTCAGCCTTCAGAATCTTCGTAAGAATATCATTGACATATACCTCCATCATCTTCCCTATCTGATCTTTGAACATCTTGTTTACTAAACGTTGATAGGTGGCCCCGACATTCTTCAAACAAAAGGGCATGACCTTATAGCAATAGGTCCTTTTATCGATGATAAAGATTGTCTTCTCTTCATCGATCGGGTCCGTGAAGATTTGGTTATAGCCTGAGTAGGCATCCATAAAACTCATCAATTCATACCCGGATGTGGCATCTACCATCTGGTCAATACGAGGGAGAGGGAATCTTTCTTTAGGATAAGACTTGTTCAAATCAGTGAAATCCACGCACATTCTCCATTTGTCATTGGCTTTAGGTACTACGATAGCAGTTAAAATCCATTCAGGGTATATCACCTCTCTGATGAATTCAGCCTTCTCAAGCTTTTTAACCTCATCTCTAATGACCTCGTACTTATCCCTTTAGAGGGCCCTCCTTTTTTGATTTATCGGCTTTACCCCATAAAAAACATTCAACTTGTGAGACATTATTTTTGGGTCAATACCAGGAATGTCATCGTGACTCCACGCAAAGATCCTTTGTCTCTACCTCAAAAATTCAATAAGCTCATCCTTGATCTCTTGTTTTAGGGTTTTTACCAACCTGGACGGGGTTTTTCGTCTTGTCCTCATTAAGGACGGTGGATTCTACCTCTTTCGCAGCCTCCCCTTTCATGAGTTTTATCTCATCTCTAGGATCAAGGGTGTCAATGTTGTATATGGTTATTGCTTTGTTGTGTGCTTTTCTCTCCTCTACTGAGTTAAAGTAGCACTCGTATACTGATGTTTGGTCACCTTGAACTTCCCCTACTCTAGAAGGAGTCGAGAATTTTATCATTTGGAGAACCGTCGAAGGCACGACCTCAAACACTTTGAGAGCTACCCATCCTAATTTAAGGTTGTAAGCTGAGAAGACGTTCTCATCCATCATAAAAAAGTTTATCTTCTTGGTCAGTCTCTTAGGCCATTTTGACATCCATTTTGTACATCCCCATAGGGTGAAACTTTTCTCCATTGAATCCTATCATAGGATGATGGTACGATACGAGCCTGGCCTGGATAAGTTCGAAGCATTTGAAGCACGACCAGAACATGACATCTTCAAATCTTCCTCCATCAACCAAGATTCTCGGTACATCACATCCATGTACCTTGGTGGTAATAACGAGTGGGTCGTCGTGAGGAGCTAGGATACCTTTAAAATCTATCCTTGAAAATATGACCATGAGGTTTTCCATATCCACTTTCTTCCTTTTCTTGGGCTTAACATCAATAAAGGCTTACTTTACAACCTCGGCCATGGTTATTTCCTTCGCCTTTGCCACGTGCGCCTTACGGTCGGCCACCTTAGTGCCTCCTCTTGCTAGGCCATCAAAAATCATGCCCACACTAAATGAAATCATGTTGAGACTCTTCACTAGGATGTTATCGCCCTTTGGTGGGAGATCTGGATCATCACTATCATCATCCCAAGGGTCATCCCGCTTGGATGGAGAATCCTCTCTGTATTTATCATTTTTCTTCTTTCTGGGGTCGTCTCAGCCTTAGTCATCTCGGCCTCGGCCTGAACCGTTCTTATCAACATATTTCCTCAACTTACTAGACTTCAATATTTTTGTATCTCGTCTTTAAGGGCGAAGAATTTATCAGTGATGTGCCCATGATCTTGCTAAAATTCACACCAAAGATTTCAATTTCTCTTGTGAGGAGTCATTTTCAACTTTTTTGGCCAACCAAGAGATCGTGGGAGGATTTGGTCAATATCTTGGCTAAAATGATGGAGGATTTCCCAGGATTGTGGGATGACAAAATACCAGTCATTTTATGGGCCTATCGGATGAATAAGAGGAAGCCTATAGGGTATACGCCATTCTCTCTTACTTACAGGGCTAAGGTAATTCTCCCGATAGAGTTAAAAGTTCCCTCGGCTCGATATGCTTTGAGAAGCAGCATGCTCCCTCAGAATAGACATGTGCAATTGGAAGCGTTGGACAAACACAAGGTTAATGCAATGCAACACTTTCAAATGTATATGAGGCAGCTCTCTAGGGCATATGATAACCTTGTGAGACCAAGGAAATTCGTGGAGGGAGATCTCGTATTAAAGGTAGTAGTTAAACATATTAGGGTGCTTCCTTTACCTAAGTTTGCAGCGAATTGGGAGGGACCTTTCATCATAAAGGAGGCTCATGACTCAGGTTATTGCTTAATTTCTAAGATAGAAGAAGACGGGCCATTTAAGATTAACAACAAATAGTTGAAGGTCTATCACGTGCAAGAAATTACATTTGGGGTCACCGATGTATTTAATAGTTATGAATATACGAGTTCATTTTTGGTGCATGCACGTTCTCTTTATTTTAATTCAAGTAGAGATGAAAGAACCACAAAACATATTTCACAATCTATGTAAACAGTTGTAACATAAAGAAATGGCATGGGAATAAGTATCTTTTTCCATTCATATACTTTGGGGCATTACAAAATTAGGAGCTATTGCCCAAGAATTACATGAGAAGAAAGGAAAAATACATATACAAAAAACTCATTGACCCAAGAGGAACCACAAATCTGGGGAGGAGAAAAAATCTCCAGGAAGTCCCGAAGAAGCTTCTAAGCAAGACCTTTGGGCATTAACGAAAACTTCCAACCTGGTATGTGCTTGCATACATTTGATAAGAAGTTTTTCTCGCTTTACCTTTGCCAAATGCAGAGCTTCTTTGAGGTCATCCACCTCCTTGTCAATGGCTGTGAGGAGAGGTACTAGCTCGGCCAGCTTGGCTTCCTCGGCCCTCAGATCCTCCTGATGTTTTTGTAAGAGCTCCCTTTGGCTGTCCAACCGCTGGCTCTTCAAAGTCTTCAAGTGTGGGATGAGCCAGTTAAAACAGAACCCGTCACGACCCAACTCCCTCAGATAACCCAGGAATTTGTTAAGGAGGGTCGGGTCATGTTCGCAGTTGGAGTGGTGGAGATTTCAGTAATGACGGTGGCCATGCCTTAGCCTATGACTCATAACTGCGATATTTGAACAAAGGCAGTCCACCGTAAAGGTCTCAAGATGATGGCTCACAAGTTGCTCAATGGACAAACGATGGTTAGCAGGCATTTGGGGAGAACGTTGGATTACCATCAGGAAGAAGGTGGGAGGATCCAAGTCGGGCAGAGGAAGCTCGCACCAAGATTCGCTCTCTGCGACAGCACCTGTCGTGGAACCTTGATCATCATGGTTGGATCCTTCGGAGGAGACAGGTGGCGAGGCAACGGGCGAAGGAACTGGTGGAGAATCCTCTTGAGCAGCCTAAAAATAGCTAGAGGAAACAAAAAGTTTAAAAAAAATCTTAACAAGTGTTTTCGTTGTAAGCCACCATTATAGGTGGAATTTGTGAAAAAATCTTGACAAGTGTTTGCATTGTTAAGTCACCGTTATCGGTGGAGTTTAGAAAAAAAGCTTAACAAGTGTTTTCGTTGTTAAGTCACCATTATAGGTGGATTTTGTGGAAAAAATTTAATAAGTGTTTTCATTGTTAAGCAACCATTATTGGTGGAGTTTGTGAAACAAAATCTGGACAAGTATCTGCGTTGTTAAGTCACCGTTATAGGTGGAGTTTAGAAAAAAAAGCTTAACAAGTGTTTTCGTTGTTAAGTCACCATTATAGGTGGAGTTTAGAAAAAAAATCTTAACAAGTGTTTTCGTTGTTAAGTCACCGTTAAAGGCGGAATTTGTGGAAAAATCTTAACAAGTATTTTCGTTGTTAAGTCACCGTTATAGGTGGAGATTGTGAAAAAATCTTGACAAGTGTTTTCGTTGTTAAGTCACCGTTAAAGGTGGAGTTTAGGAAAAGAAGCTTAACAAGCGTTTTCGCTGTTAAGTCACTGTTATAGCTGGAGTTTGTGGAAAAATATTAACAAGTGTTTTCGTTGTTAAGCCACTGATATAGGTGGAGTTTGTGAAACAAATCTTGACAAGTCTTTGCGTTGTTAAGTCACCGTTATAGGTGGAGTTTAGAAAAAAAATCTTAACAAGCGTTTTCGTTGTTAAGTCACAGTTATAGGTGAAGTTTATAAAAGATCTTAACAAGCATTTTCGTTGTTAAGTCACCTATGCAGGTGGAGTTTGAAAAGATGAGAAATGTAGAGAAATTAAAGAAGTACCTCAGCAGGAGCAGCAGCGAGATGGGTAGTTACCACGGGAGCCATAATGTTAGAAACCGTGGGAGGTGGGCTCGTTACCTCAGCAGCTTTAACGGAGCCTCCAGATGTAGAAGCCTCAAAGGTTGGCACACTCCCCTCGCCAGTATAGGGTACTATGGCCAGCATAGGGACATCATCAGAAGGAGATGTTGGACCTTTGAGAGATGCCCCAATAAGAGCAGATGCACCAACCTGGGCCTGGGAGGGAAAAAGGCCACTCAGGGCAAAAGGTGGAGAGATACTTGGAGAAAGATGCCAATGAAAATCCAAATGTCAGACATAAAAAGTGAACAAGAAGGATAAGAGATATAAATGCACCTGGCTGACCCCTATTATGGCACTAAAGAGAGGAAGTGCAGTAATGGGTCTTGATAATGCAAGAGGAAGGAGAATGTTGGCTATCAGCGACGCCACTTCCACCTAAAATAGTACAACATGTTAGAGTTCATAAATAAACCAATGGGAAAAATAAAAGATTCAAGGCTTGGAACAAAATCTACCCGTAGGGCACTCTCTTCGACCAGAACAAGGGGTAAAAATACATCCCTCTCTGAGAGAAACTCGGAGGAAGCTGGAACAGTTACCTCGGGCTGGTTAGACATCTGAGTAGCACCCACGGTAGCATTTCTGTCCTGGTGGGAGGAGGAACGGCGCGAATAGGTAAGGCTTATTAATGGAGAGCGTGGAAGGGCTGCAGTGGCTGGAGGATTAACGCAACTTCCCCCAAGAAAATGACTCACTGGGGGACTCGAAGGACTAACCCTTACTTCTTCAACTCTCTGCACCAAAGATATCAGGCAATAATTAAAGCCTCTATGTCAAGAAAAGAAAGAATAGAAATATAGAATGCACATATACCTCAGATCCGGAGGAAGAACAAAAGGGTATGACCACCGGTGAACGTGGCGAGGGGGCAGTAGCCGAAAGAACTGGGGAGGAGGGATCCTCATGTGTTTATTTCCTCTGGGACTTAGTACCCAACATTTTCTATGAGGAGCCCCTTGATCAAAGCCAAATTGACGTCTACATCAGTTGGGATTGTAATGTTAGCTAGTATATCCCCACTCGGTGTATGAGGGCAGGTATCTTGGCGAAAACAGAAGTGCAAAGGCCAATGAGGGGTCTTCGATAATGAGGTCTACGGGGTTGGTTGTACCACTCTTTCCCTGTGCTTGAAAAAATCATAAGTATAGAGAAAAATATCATCTTCATAAGTCCTCATTACAAACATTGAAAAGTCATCAATAAAGGAGGTCAGCTCCTTTCGGTTCTGCATCTTATGGTAGACAAATGAGCGGGGGGCAGGATTATTTCCCCTGAGGGAGGAAGATTAGTCTTGGCAGCTACAGCCGGGAAGCGCACATAAAGGAAACCCATAAGGAGAATGCAGTTGGAAAAATTGGCTAGATTGTAATGACCCAAAGATCACTCCATGTCAACAAGGACCCTATCAAGCCATGTGTAAAGGGAACCCAAGGCGATTACAGCCAGAGGGAGCTTGATACCTCGGGCCAATCGAAGAGATAAGTTGATGAGGTCTCTTCGGGGATGGTTGTTGGGCTTCCCCGTTGAAAAGAAACGAGAAAGAACGATAAGGATATAGGCAGGAAGCTCTAGCGATGTACCTTATCCAGGGGCAGTCCCAGAGGAACTTCCTTCGGAAGGATCCTTGAAGAAGTAGTTGATAAGGGGAGTGAACGTGGCTTTGTTTGAAGTACCGATGCACCTTCGGCATATATGGTCCAACTCCAAATGATCAGAAGTTTCTTGGGCATCCAGATCTTCATCGAAATATGGCTCATGGCCTGTTGCCTAAAGGCTTAGGATCTTGCACACATCTTCTAATGTTATTATAAACTCTCCCCATGAAGCGATGAATGTATGAGTAGTAACATTCCAGCGAGATAACAGAATGGGAAGAGAAATATGTTTCTTGGAGAGGGTGAACTCACCAAATCACTTGGCTCGATGTAGCCCAATCTTAGCGAGAATATTAGCATGGAAACTCTGCATATGTGAATTCCAGGTAGGAAAGTGAGCAGGACAGCCCCCAGGACTTTCAAAATCGATGTGGGACCATGGGAAGTCCCCTCGCTCAAGACGAAATCTGAGAGTCCCCTAGGGAGGAAGAAATCCCCACTCATTAGAATTCTCATCTTCATCACCAAGCGTCATGGCATCAACCCAGCAAAGTCATCACCTTCGCTAAAAATGGGGGACCGGCGGTAGAAATGCAACAGTTCTTGACAAGCAGCGGTCAATGAGGCAGCAGAGGGGGCAGTGAGAATGGGGACGGTAGGAGGAGCACTGGTTACAGGAGTGGAGGGGTTGATTGAAGAGGCCATTGCAGAAAACAGAAGTACGAAAAGGTTTGGTAAAAGAAGAGTTAGAAATTAATCGGGAGGTGCACAACCGCAGGTGGTGGTGCAAAGGATGATAGGAGGAGGAGACTGAGTAAAGAAGAAGGCAACAATGGAGTTCGCACAGAGTTTCTCTCTCGAAAGGAGGTAGGGAGCTTGAAGAAGATAAAGAATAGGAGGATATAAAAGGGTTTTAAAATAAAAGAGACGTTTGAAGGGTTTCAAACTCGACGGTTGGAGTTTCCCACCATCGCACGTGCAAGGGCCGCCTCTAATCATTTCAAATGAACATGTGGCACATCGGGAAGGGTCTCGATAGCTAAAAATACAGCATTACATTGAATACGAAGTGACTTCTGGGGAATATAAAGGGTTTCCTTCCTCGCTAAGTTTATGTTTTGGCGCCAAATTAGTGTCAGACTTATCCACCACCACCTAACGGTAAATATCTCCTAACATTTCAGCTACGATGACCCCTCGCCACAAGTCCAAACATTGTTTCAATTTTGACTCAGTTACATCGGGGATAATTTTTCTTACCAGGAGTCCCAACAAGTATTTAAGAAGGTTAGCAGGCCTTTTGGGAGAATTTCAATGAATAAAGTCAGAACTGTTGAAGCTCTGTATAAGGGAAAAGTGGCGATGTCCCTTCAGTCCGTAGTGCTTCGGCTTAGGCACATCGGGGAGAATTTTACTTTTTCTTAGAGGTTCTAAAGTGGTGGTCCTAATGAAGGCAAAGAAAAAAAAATTCACGCAGAGAAGATTCATCGGATTGAGAAGTTTTCGTGAAGACATTTCTTGTCCCAACAACAAATCTCTTCACGAAGGGGAAAATGTAGAGGGGGCTTGAAGGAAATTCTGAGATCAGGGATAGTTCCCTAATTGGCAATAGTATTTGAGATTAAACAACCGAGGCAGCTCAAGCGTGGAAACTCTGGGAGGCAGCTTGGCATGGCAATTTATACTTTAGCTTGTTGTGCTAGTCATATTATATCTTTGTTTATATTGACTAAAAGCTATAACAATTGTAATGATGTAACGAGAATAATAAAGAGCTTTAGTGTGAGGTCAAACGGTACTCGCGAGAGGCCAGGCTTGGTAGGGTCTAGGAGAGCTTTCATTCTCTATCAAATGACCTCACTGTGAGAACTTTAGAGGGACTTTGTTTGAAGGATTGAGAAGTGAGGCACTATTGAGGCTTGTCCTGACCATCTTAGATACACCTGGTAAAAACACCGAAGGATCTTGACCATGGAACGTCGGGCGAAGCAGCTCGGAGTTCCATCGGGCGTTGAGTTGTGAACCAAACAACCCTTACTTAATGTCACATCTACTGTAGGTGATGCCACTAGCCAGCTAAATAGTGTCAGACCTGCACTTGAGTAAACCACCATGGTATTTGGGGCTGTCAGTCAGTTAGTGAGCCACCTCTGCGACAACATCCCCCTGACACACAGTGGTTAGCCAAAAGGCATGTCTTGCCATTTAATGTTTATGACGTGGATACAACTAGTGCATCAAGCATTTAATAGTGTGACATAAAGTATGAGGGATGTCTTTCATAGCCTTTAATGACTGAGTTTCCTCGGGGATGGTGTGGGGGTCTATTTAAGGACCCTAACCACCCCTCAGGAGGGGGGGATCTTCTGAGAGCTTAGGAGTTATTACTAAAAAGAATATATATATTCAGAGGGAGAGTTATTGCAAAACCAGAAAGAGGTTTACTCACTCACCATTGTTATTTATTACGAAGCTTTTAATACTTGACAGAGATTCTTGAGGGTATTTGGTGTGTTTTTACCTGCCCATCAAAGTGTACCTAGGGTGCTTACTTCTCTATCCCTCTAGCCAAATCATTTCTAAGTTCATTATTATCTCCTGAGTTATACACTAGAGTTTTGTGAGTTTAAACTGAGCTTCTCTTCATTAGGGTTTGTGTTTGTATGTCTTATCATTAATTCGGAGTTGTGGACAAATTAGCTTATCATTACCATACTCAAACAGGGGTTACGCCTCCATCTATAATCTAAAGTACCCTCTTATATAGGGTTTTGCCCAAATTTGAAGACACAAACTAAAAACTTTGAACCAATCAAGTTTGTGCCAGGAGGCAAAAGACCTATAGAAACTTGTCCAGATTTTCATTCTCTGAAAAACGAGTTTGTTGAAAAACAATCAAAGTTTGATATTGGGAATCAAGTTGCTCTAAGCGTGAAAGTTCACCTAAGGCAAAATATGTCTGCCCCTCGATTAGGAAGAGTGATTCTGCCTTTCAAACTGTACTCCTTAGAAATAAGGTCCATCCCCAAAATTCCATGAAGCTTATGTTTAGAGACTTTCCTAAGGAGATACCATCCTCGAGCAATTTATATTGCATTTGTTATGACTTATATGGTCATTCCTTTTAAGGTTTCTACTCTATATGTTTAGTTAACCCTGTCTATAATACTCATGTGTACCAAAACTTTAACTATTCTAGGAGAAGCCGTAATAATTATGTTCTCCCAGACAACCAGATAAAAACTCTAACTATAGAAAGAGAAAAAGCAAACATAAAAGATCATTTCCAAGAAGGATTCTTATACAATTTCCTTCACCAAATGCTCATGTTGTTAATAAAATCAACCTCATGGGTAAAACATTTTTCAATAGAAATCTAATGCTCGCAAATTTTATCAAATGAGAGCAAATAAGCGCAAAATGAAAACAGGAGTTGTTTGGGTAAGAAAAGATGAGCTATTACCCCATATGAAGTGTAATATTGTGATTACTGCTTTAAAAGATGAACACACTCCCTCTGGTTGGTATTTAGACTCTGAATATTCAAAGCACATGACTGGGGATGATACCAATCTTTTAAAAAAAATAGCTTTGCTAGAGGAAAAGTTATCTTTGGTGATGGTGTATCATCTCAAATCATTGGTAAAGGAACATTCCAAGAAGAAGGATTAACTTTACTTGAAAATGTTCTTCTAGTAAAAGGTCTTAAATCTAATTTACTTAGTATCTCGAAATTTTGTGACTCAAATCATATTGTCACCTTTTCAAAGAATAAGTGCAAAATTTTAAATGAAAAAGGTGAGTGAATAATTACAGGGCTCAAGACTCCTGATAATTTCTATATTGTCCAGAATAGTACTGAGGTCTATAACAATGAGATATGGCACAATCGAATGGGTCACATAAATTACGAAAATCTTAGTAGATTATCTTCACAAGAAATAGTTAGAGGTATTCCCAAGATGAAACCTATTTCTAATATTCTCTGTGGATCATGTTAGGAAGGAAAAATTGTTAAGGCCCATCGTAAGAAAGTTAGAGATATCCCTACCTCTAAACCCTTGGAGCTCGTCCATATGGACCTAATGGGTCCTTCTAGAACTATTAGTCTCTGTGGATACAATTACATTCTTGTTATGGTTGATGACTACAACAGATTTACTTGGGTAGCTTTCTTAAAACAAAAGTCTGACACTTTCCAAACCTTTTTGAAAATCTTACTTCGGATTGAAAATGAGAAAGACACTCAAGTAAATAGGATTCGTAGTGATAGAGGTGAAGAATTCTTACATACTGGTGTTAAAGAGTATTGTGACTATAATGATTATAAACATGAATTTAGTGCCCTTAAGACTCCTCAACAAAATGGTATTGCTGAGAGAAAGAATCGTACCCTTCAAGAGATGGAACGTGTTATGATTCATGTCAAAACTTTACCTAAGTATTTTTGGGTAGAATCTATTCGTAATGCGTGACACATTATCAATAGGGTCTATCTTAGAAAGAACTCTAAACAAACTCCTTACGAACTGTGGTATGGGAAGAATCCCAATCTTAAGTACCTTAGAACCTTTGGTAGTACGTGTTATGTTTACAAAGACAGAGAACGCTTATCCAAATTTGAGACTCGTGGAGATAAAGCCATTTTTCTAGGATATTCTCCTAACAGTAGAGCATATCGTGTCTATAACCTTCGCACTAAGACCTTAATAGAATCCAGAAACGTTATTGTAAGTGACACGACTGTAGAGAGTAAGACTGGAGAACCAACTATTGTGGAAGAGTTTAAAAATGTTTTAGAAAATGACTCTCCAAAAATAGATGATTCTTTACCAATTGAGACACCTGAAGTACCCAACTGGGTTTCTAAGGACCATCCCATAGATAATGTTGTTGGTAACCCAAGTGAACCTGTACGTGCAAGATCTCAATTAAGAAACTATGCTCATTATGCATGCTTTATGTAAATGATGTACTGAATGATCCTCATTGGATTTCTGCAATGCATGAAGAACTTCTTCAATTTGTCATTCATGATGTTTAGTATCTTGTACCTAAACCTGATCACAAAAAGGTTATTGGCACACGTTGGATATTTAAAAATAAATCTGATGAAAGTGGGATAATCATTAGAAACAAAGCCAGATTGGTTGCTCAAGGATACTCAAATTGAAGGAATATATTTTAACGAGACTTTTGATCTTGTTACTCGCTTAGAATCTGTTCATCTTCACTTTTCCATAGCTGGATACTTACATTTTATGCTTTACCAAATGGATGTCAAATCTGCATTCCTTAATGGATTATTGACTGAGGAGACTTATGTAGAACAATCAAAAGGGTTCATTGACCCTAAATATCCAAATCATTGATTTTGTCTTAAAAAGGCTTTGAGTGGCCTAAAACAAGCGCCAAGAGCCTGGTATGAGTGCCTTTCCAATTTTCTCTTAGATAAAGGTTTTAAGAGAGGTGGAAATGATCAAACCCTTTTTGTCAAACATTTTGACAAACATATCATTATAGCTCAAGTTTATGTTGATGATATCATTTTTGGATCAACTTCCCCCTCAGAAGTTAAATCCTTTTCTGAAATTATGCATAAAGAATTTCAAATGTCTGTTATGGGGGAGTTGCAATTTTTCTTGGGTCTTCAAGTTAAACAAAATTCAGAAGGATTATTTGTTTCGCAATAAAAATATGCTTTAGAGATTGTTAAAAAATTTGGCCTTGAGAGTGAAAAAGATGCTAAAACTCCCGTGAGTACTACGGTCAAACTGTCTAAGGATGAAATTGGTAACTCCATAGATCCAACATTATATCGTAGTATGATAGACACCTTGCTATATCTTATCACCTCGCGTCCTGATATTATGTACGTTGTTTGCGTGTGTTCCCGTTATCAAAACAATCCTAAAAAGAGCCATTTAACTTGTGTTAAAAGAATTATAAAATACATTAAAGGCATTCTAAATTTAGGACTTTGGTACACCAATGATACTCCTAGCACTATTAAAGGATACACTAATTCTGATTGGGCAGGGTGTACTGATGATAGTAAAAGCACATTTATATTGGTAATAATTTGGTAGGTTAGAGTAGTAAGAAACCAAAATGCACTTCTTTACCAACAGCTGGATCTGAAGACATAGCCACTGGAATATGCTCTGCTCAATTACTTTGGCATAAGAAAATGCTAAGTGATTATGGTATTATAGAGTAATAACTACATCTCTATTGTGATAATCAAAGCGCGATCAATATCTCTAAAAATCCTGTTCAACACTCGCAAACTAAATACATAAAAATTAGGCATCACTTTATACGCGAATTAGTTGAGACTAAGTAATTAGAAATCAATTATCTTCCTGCTGATTTGCAATTCGCAGATATGTTTACCAAACCTTTGGATTTCAATAGATTTATTTCTTTGCGTAAATCGATAGGAATGGTTTGTGATGAATAAACTCTTTAACTTGCTTAGTTTTTCCCTTTGTCCATTTGAGACAAAATAATTTGAGTCTTATGAGTTCATTTCTTTTGTACATATTCTAATAAGCTTGATCTTAGTAAGTATTTGCAGGATTCTTTACAGTTATTCTCAACAAATGTAATAGGGTATTGAATTGTAATTAGTTGAGTTATGTAATCTTCTTTTCTAGGAAATGGGTAGATAGAATTTTTGTATTGGAATAGTTTGTTTCCTTATTTCCTTGTAACCCTACGAGTCCAAGATAACTCAAAGGAGGTTTCATCTCATATTTCCAAAGGGAGAGATTGAAGCACCTTATACTCTTGACTCACTTGAGTCTACATTGTATAAGTGCTCATCTAGTTTGGAAATAGTGATAAAACTAAGTCCCTCCCCTAGATACCAATGAGCCTCAGACACTACTATAAAATTCATTCCTCTTGTTAGATTGATCAAAGGTATATTCACAAACACTCACACACATTAGGACTGCATACATGGGTCATATCTTGCATAAATTGATTGTGTATGTGTTGTGTGTGTTAATTTCCCCTTTAAAAAAATTTAATAATTTTTTGGGGAATTTTTAATGTTTTTTAAATGATTTTTTCTTAATTAAAATTGGGATTAAAATTTTTTGGCGTTAATCTGTAAATTCTAATTGTTGGTTTTCTTTCTTTAAAGTTCACATGGGTAGAAACCGAAAGCGCTTTAGACATTAAGGGTGTCTGTGTAATTTGTTTGAGATGCGCGTGTGAGGTTCGATATTAGCCCTACACTTGTCATCTTTCTACTGGTTGGATTTATGTTTCTTTTAAGAGACAAAACAGTTATTCATTATCAGCCCTTGGATTGATCTTATCAATTCTCTGCATGCTTCCAATCCCAATCCCTGTGAAACTCTCTTAGCCAATCAGAAAGCGTTTAACTCACCGCTTCTCTTAAACCGTTGGATGGAGGTCAAAAGGCCAAGACTAAATCTCGGCCTTTAGATTTATCTCATCCTTCTCGATCCTTCTCAACCCACTATAAAAGGAGGCTAACGCTCAGCCTTTGAGAGACTTTTTCCACTTTGTTTAATTCGAGTGAGAAGAGAGAAGATAGAGAAAAGAGAGAGAATAGAAGCTCGAATTTGTTCAAATACCTTTTCAAACCCTAATCCTTTTTCCAAAAACCAGTTTACACTAAACACCATCCCTGAGTGTTTGAGAGTTTTTGAGTGTTGGTTTGAAAGTTGTTTCGTGGTTCAACCTCTTCGTTTTAAGATCTTATGTTCAACTTAAACATTAGGTTAGATCGGTATTTATGTTTCATAGAAATTATAGATCTGGTCATTTTATGTTATATTACACTTAGGTCTGCATTCTTAGTTTCTCATCTTGAGAAGTCGTTTGTCGATTATTTCCTATAAATGTTTTCATCTTCAAAATCAACAAAATCATTTTTTGTTTCTAGTTCTTTTGAAACAAGACCTTTGACCTAGTTGGAATCACACTTAGCGGTTTTCGATTTCAAAAATAGTTTCAAAACCCTGAAATTTATTAAGATATTGAAACGTCTTCCAAGCAAGATAGCCGTGGATTCTGGGATCACTTTAAAGGTCAAATAAGGTTTTAGTTTTCTAATAAGAGAGAAATCGAAAATCACAGCATATAGATCTGATTTGTAATTTGTTAGGACTGTTTGTATAAATAAGCGTGAGTGTGTGTGCATGCATGTGTTAGAGCACCATCATAAACACTTACACACTACACCACTGAAAGTGTTGGTAAATAATCTTGAAACAAGATTCGACGTAAAGACTGGAACAAAGTGGAAGTTAGCAAACTGGAAGAACCACATCAGCAATCTGAACTGCAGAGAAGTTAGAAGGAAACCAGTGGGTACATTCCTAAACTTGTATAGGACTGATTTGTGTGCATGTGTGTTATATAGTTTGTAACTAATATATTTTTTGTAGTGAATTTTTTCTTTTACTCTGTAGAGGGACTCGTGGATGTTTCCTCAGTTGGTTAAGGTTTTACCACGTTAAAAATATCTTGTCAGTAATCTTTCTTCATCTCCTCATCTCATTCTTGCTGGTGTGCTGATTTAATCTTTTCAGTTTTGTTTTTCAAAACTAGTTAACAAATCTTGAACTAATCTCGTGCATGTTTTATTAAACACATCTGTGATTAACCTGATTTGATTTAAAGAAAAAAATTTCCTCAAAAAACAGTTCGGAGTTACTTAAATAGTTTAATCTTATATTAAATGACTTTAGTAATAGTTTTTCAATGACCTCTCTTTGCTCCTCTCGGTCTTGGGGAGGTCTGCAGTCATCTCTCCTCTCAATTTCTTCTTGAGCCGATAACACTGCTTATCTGTTAATACAGTTTCTCATATCTCCCTGAGGGCCGAGCCTATCAAAGGTCGCCCCCTACTTAGTCTATCCAAGGGTGATCGCCTTGGTCTGTCATCTCGGCTCTTCCGACGCTCTTTCTCCCAACTTGGTTGTAAAGGGTGAATAGTGCCCCTAGAGATCCGATATGGTTCCCTTCATTCCCTCTCTTCTTCGTCTTCAAAGAGGTCATCTCCCACCCTATCATCACGGGGTTCTTGACTCTACCTCCTCAGGCGTAGACGCCTGGGGTTAGCAACGTCTCTCCGTCTCTATTATGGAGGGAGAAACTTTTTTGGTGTCGGAGGGGGTCCCCTGGCTTATTGATCAGGATTATTTTCTCTGATGGCCAGAGTCACAAACTCAGCTCCAGCGCCACCAGTCCTAGCCACTTAATTCTGAACATAGTAAATTGGTTTTGCATTTTTTGTTGGGTAACTATGAGGGAGAGAAGTGCAATCGCCACCTCATCCTTCTTCGACTGGGACGGTGCTTGACTGGAGCTTTCACCACCTCTATGTGGTGGTGCCAGTTGATTATCAGGAGGATGAGGTGGATCTAGTGCCATTGGTGTAAGATGATTCAGATATTAGATGAAGAAGGAGATATTAAATGCTCAGCAAGATCTCCTTAAAATGTGAAACATCTCCACAAAAAGAGGAAACTAGTTCACCACCAGAGACTCTGATGAGTATAAGCTAAAACAGGGAAGAGATTAATATCTTTGTTCCCACAGACGATGCCAAATTGATAATGCTATAATCATCACAAACAAATTATGATTAGATTATGAATAGCTTAAGCTCAATCACAACACAACAATGGAGATGGATATATATATATATATATATATATATATATATGAGGACAAGAAGATGAACTCAATATATATATGAGAGAGAGAAAGATATGAGGACAAGAAGATGAACTCAATGATTTAAAGTGGTTCATCCAATTAGGCCTACATCCACTCTCTGAGTGCGTGAAAAATCCACTAAAAAGGGCACCAATGGCCATGGATACAACTTTCAAAGCTCTCTTTCTCTTCTGTATACAATTGGATAGACTTTTGTTAGGGTTTTGAATTAAGGGAGATCAATCCCTCTCATGGAGAAGATGAAGTGTATATATAGGGCTTGGGGGTTGTAATGTACCCCCTAAGCATGTATTCAACATATGCATGAGTAAACTCCCAATAAGATGAAGAAACCTGTCCATGGCACATGGATATCATAATGAGGTAATATTCCCTCACATGGGAAAATGATCTTGTTATAACAGAATTTTCCACCTGTGCATGCCACTTTTGTACTTGCATATGCTCGCGTTGTTTGGTATCGTCTGTTGGGAGCTCGGCCTGGCAGGATACGAGGTTGCTAACTCCGATAAGATTTTCCCATGCTCACAGGCAAAAGTATGACCTCGACTGAATAGATCAGGCCAAGGCTGGATGAGAGCGATCAATCCTGTTATCGACCATGGCAGAGTACGAAGCCAATCCTTACTGAACTCCTGATACTCTTGCGATCTTGGCTTTCCATATGGCTGAGGCTATTTGAGACGAGGCCAACCCTTATCAGGACAACCCTGTCAATGACACATGGGTCCCTTATGACAAATCAACCATGAGATGGGATGCCACTCGTCCTAAGAGGCGAGGGCACACTTTAGCCATATCATCAAGAACCTTATTTTAATTTATGCATAAAAGATTTATACTTTCAAACATTAAATTCAAGGTTTTCATCAATCGAGTTTGTTTCCTTCTTCTTTGTTCTTCAAGTTCATTTTAATTGCATGTTCCTTTATTTTTCTGCGATTCTAAATCTCCCATGCATGTTTAACACTAGTGTAGTTATGATTTTCAATGCATGCAAGGTTAAGATTTGTGTTAGTTTTTACGAAACAATGTTCGGCTAAATTTCCAAGGGTTGGGATGCATGAACCTAATCCAAAACAGTTCACATGGGTACAAAACCACGTTCTTGAAATATATTGTTATTT
This sequence comes from Sambucus nigra, assembly GCA_949130495.1. NCBI lineage: Eukaryota > Viridiplantae > Streptophyta > Magnoliopsida > Dipsacales > Adoxaceae > Sambucus > Sambucus nigra. The sequence continues at coordinate 445,406,117 of OX422222.1, read as the reverse complement.
GATACGCATCGGTTTGTTAGTACAAATATCGTAGGACTTTTAACCTCATTTGCCCCAGGTAATCGGGGTGTTTAAGAGTGCGATCCGCGTATTAAAAAATTGACTTTATACGTTATTTATATTCTTGATTATGTATTATTGATGAAAAAAATAGAATAAATATAATTATTTAATCACAGGTAAATAAGTAAATAAAAGAGACAAGTAACATTTTTAAAGTGGTTTGACTGAAGGAAAAGCCTACGTCCACTGTCTTATATTGCTTGTTTTTCACTTGGATTGTATTTCGTTCCTTTTGTTATAGGGATTATAATGTATTTATATCCCACTAGGGGGATCAAGAGTCGGAATGTTAAAGGATGTAATTCCTTTATAAATTAGGCATTTACATTTGTACATATCGTTAATAATGCATATGACTATTGGCATTTTACTTGACTATGTTGGTCTATCTTCCTACTATTGGTCGGGCTTCTTAAACTGTTGGTCGTCATTCACATTGTTGGTCAGCATTCCACGCCTTGGTCGGCGATTACTCCTTACTGACTAGGATTATTGACATTGTGGAAGACATATGTTTATTTCTTATTAGTCCACGTAAGTGGGTAAATTTTAGTATCAACAGAAGTCTCCCAATGTTCCATGCTTAATTCTTACTTGAAAGTATGGAGAATTTAGATCTAATAGTTCCTTAGGCAACCCTTCTGATACTTGGTCTGCTGCCGACTTCCACACTTGTAAAATTATCAACTTGGCTGATAACATATAACACAAATGGCATTTTCGTAATTATTCGTAATTTTAACAACTCGTTTTTAGGGGAAATACTTCTTTTTAACTTAGTTACCAAAATTTCAATCGCCATTTCCCTTTAATCATTACTTTTGTTAATTTTTTAGGCAATCTATAAAGGCGATAAAATCCCAGTTGTCTTCTACCTCAAACTTTATGGTTTTTGGGTTTATCTCTGGAGATTTTTGTGCGATCGTTCTTTTTGTCCTTCAGTTCTTGCTGAATCCTTAAATCTTTATAAGAATCCTTTCTCTTTCTCTTTCCCATTTTCTTCATCTTCAATCATGGTTTATTCAATAGTTTCTCTACACGAATTTAGGAACAAATGGAATATCCTTCATGGGTGGATTTGGAGCTCCCTAATCCACTTTTAGATCTTTTTCCTTTATTAGAGTTCCATTGGTTCCCTTATCTTTTCATTGATGAATGTGGGTTTACTTTTCCCCCAAACCCCTTTTGTCTTAATTTTTGTCAATATCTTGATGTTGTACCTGCTAGAGTAGCCCGCAACCCTTGGAGACTTGTAAATGGGGTTTATAGATTGAATCGGCTCCATGGGACCCATATTGGCATCCCAGAGATTATGTTTTACTATAAATGGGCCACCAATGATGCCACTTTTTATTCAAAAACTAGGCCTGTAAATAGGTCTTTAGTAGTTAATCTCCCAAACTCCAACAAAGACTATTTTGATAATGGAGTTATTGCCAAGAATTGGCAATATGCACCCATGATATGGAATGCAGTATACTAGGTGCCCAGATCCCCTCAAAATGTCCACTGGTTAAGTTGTAACATAGATTTTCTTGATAACTTCATTGGTTACAATACTAATTGTATTTGTTTTCTCTTGATTGCAATTGATAAGAAGAGAAAGTGTCCCATGGAGAGTGATATCACACTTACTGAGTTGAATTTCTTTGGGGTATTCATCAGAAAATTGGGGAGGAACATATTAGGTCGGTATCATATATGTTGGAGTATAAAAATTCCATTACTTCCTTTGTTGCTAGCCTAATGTTTATTATTCCTTCCTTGGTTATTGAGCTTGATCAATACCCAGTCTCCACGTCTTCTGCTTGTGTATCTGGCAGTGGTGAAGTTGCTACAGGCCCCTCATCTTCAATTAACTCGGGTTTACCTCTTGTTATTTCAATGGTGAAAAGAAAGTTTCCCAACAGTATGGGAGATATTACCACTGTTGGATCCATAAAATCTATTGCTGGTGGGGTTAGCAATAAGGATGAGACTGGAAAGCAGTACCCTTCCAAGAAGAATGATGAAACTCAACTCAAGCGTTTGAGGAAGGGTCTTCCTTCTGGGCTGGTTGAAGGAACTACTTATGGTGGCAAACAACGAGACTCGGTCGAATTATCTAATGTTGGCTCTCCAGTGGCTATTTCCCCTAGTTTGGACATATAATTAATAAAGTTTGTTACTCTTAAAGGCCATAGGGGTGTTGCTTCTACAATGCCCTTCTATAAAATCTCTGAAAGGGATGCTTAAAGCCTTGCTTTTGTAAGAGTTATGATTTTGTCATATTCCCCTGTTTGATAACTCTCTTGTAGTGACTAACTATGATTTCTTTTTCCAGTTCCTGGTTGATTTCAAACGAGGTGAAGGAGGCATTTGAATGCCTAAAGAAGTCCTTTCTTGAGAACCAACAGGCATTGATAAATGAACAGAAGAAATAGGAAACCAAAATAAAAGTTGTAGCAAGTTACCTAACAACAGAAAAATTTAACTGCTAAGAAGGACAAGAGATTCAAAGATAAGGAATCTTCATTTAACAAAGGTTAGGAGAAGTCCATGAGTGCTTCCTCTTCCCAGATTGACTTTTCGGAGAAGAAATGCTTCAAAGATGGATGATCGCAGAACTTACGGAGGTTGGCACAATTTAAGACTCGGAGTTGTTCCTTAGGCATGATCCTGGTTCTCCTCCCAACTTGGATTAGGATATTGATGATGATGGAGGATCAGAGCTTCTACTACTGTCTTCGACTCTACCGATCAACCACAATCAGCAGCAGTTGGGTCTTCACTTCCCCCTTCTTTTGATCAAGTCACTCCACATATCTCTGCCCCTTCCCAAACTGGGGTCACTTCTGACAGAAAGAAGGTGTTGATTTGATTGGCAAGCATCTTTTATTTTTACCTTTATTTTTTCTTTCTTCTTCATGCCAATATACATGTAAATTGATTTTCATTAATAAAAAGGATCATTTATTTCCACTAGTCCTCCACTGACTCCGAGCTACTCAAAAGATGTAATGAACTCTTCAAGGATGGTCAATGACTTTATCCGAGGAAGACCTATCCAACTTGCTCGGGGATGATGTCTCAGATCAGGATAAAAAAACTTACCTCTACTTAAAGTGCCTTTTTGATCGGGCGGTAGCCAATAATGTTGCATACTTTGAAATAATAGAAGAGATTTAAGAAGATCACAAGGAGGTTAAACCTTATTTACATGTCGACTACGAATAGAAGTACAAATCTCTAAGTGAAGGTTGGGGTTTTGAGTAGAAGTTGGAAAATCATGTATCTTTCTTCAGGAGGCAGGAATTTCTGTTTAATCGCGAGATAGGGGAGGTAAGGCCATCGCCAAGTTGTTGAAGGAAGAGAATAATAGTTTGAGTGATGAATCGAACTCATTGAAGTCTTCTTCTACAATAGTTATTGTTATTGATGATGGGTTTCCTTCTTAGAGACTGAAAATGCCAGACTAAGAGAATAAGTGGAAGCTCTGAAGGAAACTAAACTTGCTTCTTCCTCCCGAGAAAAAAGTTAAACCTGATCAAGCTACTATAGATGAGGCTAGGACCTATCAAACACTTGCTAACTAGGCTTACCATTTAAAAGCTAAGAATGTATCCATTGTTGATATGTCCAAGAAACTCCAGACTCAAGCCGAGAAACTTTCTACTCAGTCCTCCTAATTGCAAGCTAAAGATGGAGTACTGAAGAAATTCCATTATTACGTTGAGAGATTGACTTTCCAATTTCATAAATAGCTAAGGGAGGTCTGTATGGAGGGATATAATGAGGCCCTTGGTCATTTTGATGAATGATTAAAGCAAACCCAATGTGAAGGCTGCAATTGGGGCTGGACCAACTGCTTGATAATTATGAAGGTAGAGTAGAATAGTAGACTTTGGCATTGGAATGATCCTGGTTTGATGGATTATCAAGATCCTCCTTTCAAATTGGATGTTATTTGGATCCCTGTCAACACTATTCCCCAATGCTTGATTCTAAAATAATTAATTGATTATGACTTTCATGATGAGTTAGAGATCATTCGTCGTCCTAATTTACAAAAGACCCTGAGCAACGGTAATAGAAGTACGCTTCAAGACTTCAATTTTATCAACTCCCCTTTCACATTAGATGAACCTCCGGTGGGTATGAAACCAGCATCAAGCTCCTCTAAAGCATAGGGGAAATGTCCCTTAGAGTAGTTTTGTTCCTGTATTTCAGTTATAAGTGAAATCATGTAATGATTAATTAAATGAAGGAAATATTTGATTAACTTATTTTGTCAATCTCTGGATGGCTTCCTTGCTTCATTAGTTCTATTGATACACTTAGGCTTTTACCCAAGTTTAGTACTAATTACAAATGAAATTATCATCCTAGGTTCTACCAGTATACTTAGATTAAAATCCAAGTTTAATTCTAATTACCCATGTATTTCCATAGGTTTTACTAATGCACCTAAAGTTTTAGGTTTTTCATTAGTTACCAGTGGTGACTAGGCGTATGTGGAATAAGTGTCTACATTCCTTTTAAGGAATCTTCACAACGTTCTTCATTCTTGTTTCCTAGCTGGACAAAATCTATCATTTTACCCTTAACTATATTGACCAAGTTTCTTGAGAACTTAAGATCCTATCCTACTTGGGTTTTTGTGTGCTTCCGATCAACTTTTGCTTGTGTTGATCTTCTTTTTGAACAGTACCAATTAATCAACTATGTGGTTGTTGTTCTAATGAACAAGTATTTTTGAACAACTTTTGACCAAGTATAACAAGTTTTGAAGAAAGTGAATAAATTATGTAGTGCATAGCACTAGTACATTGAAAAAAAATCAAAAAATGGAGGAACTCATCATTTTAATGATACGGAAAGTTATTATTACAATTTGTTGCATTACATTACCGGTAGTAGTTTCTCAGATGTTCATCGTGCCAAGGATTTTTGAACTCTTCCGCTTATAAAGTCTTAATTTTGTAGGTACCTGGTCAGACAACTTATGAAATATTATATGGCCCATGCCAATTGGCTTCAAATTTGTTATTCTTCTAGATTACCTTCTTGAGGACATAATCTCCTTCCTTCAAGTTGATTAGCTTTATCATTTTCTTATAAAAATGTGTTGTCCTATACTGGTAAGTAGCATTTCTCAGGGATGTATCTTCGCCTACTTCCTCCAACATATCCAGATCTAATCTTCGTATCAAATCACTAATAAGACAATTAAAGTTTAACACTCCATGAGTGGGCAGACCCAATTCAGCTGGTATCACTGTTTCAGTTCCAAATGCCAACATATATGGGGATTTTCATGTAGCAGTCCTTGGAATTATTCATTATGACCACAAAATAAAGTGTAGTTCATTGATCCAGTTCCCCTTGGCATCGTCAAGTCTTTTCTTTAGTCCATTGAGGAGAGTCCTATTTCTGACTTCGGTTTTCCCATTGCTTTGAGGATGGCCTAAAGCAGAATGAAGCTTTTGAATGTGTGACTAGGCACAATAGGCAGCAAACTCCTCGTTGTTAAACTATGTGCCATGGTCTATAATTAAATCATAAGGGAGACCATATTTACAAATAATGTTTTCCAGATGAATTGGTAAACTTTCTCATAGGTCATGTCCATCAATGGTTCTGTTTCGACCCATTTTGTGAAGTAGTCCCCAGCTACGACCAAGTATTTAAATCATCCTCGGGTGGTCGACAATGGCCCGACCAAGTCTATCCCCCATATAGAAAATGGCCATGGTAAAGTAATTGGAGTCAAAGAATCTCGTATAGTTCTACAAATGTTGGAATACCTTTGGCACTTATTACACCTCCTGGCAAATACCGTACAATCTTCTCTTATAGTTGGCCAATAATATCCATGTGTATTAGTATGCTACAATAATTATTTGCCCGCTATATGAGCTCCATAAGACCCTTCATGGACTTCTTCTATCAAGTATTGAACCTCTATTGGGTGAACATAGGGTTACAGGTTATCGATCAATCCTCTTTTGTAAAATATCCCTTTGTCCATCAAATATCTTGCTGCTTTTTACTTTAATTGTTTTGTCACGATTTGGTCTGCAGGTAAGACTCCTTCTTCAATATAAACTCTAATGGGATCAATCCAAGATGGCCACATGTCGATTGTGATGAAATTAATCATTAAGTCTTGATCAATACCTTGTCAACTAGAATTTCAATGGGAATAGTTCTTTGGAGATCAATTATAGTTTTTTATGCCAACCGAGCAAGTGTGTTATCTTGGGTGTTCTCCATTCTTATAATTCTGCTCATCCGAAAAGATGGAAACCTTTCTATAACTTCCAATGCTTTCGATAAGTATCACATCATTATCCCTCCCTTGACCCCATACAAACTCAGTATTTGATTCACCACCAATTAAGAATCACTGTGCGCCATAACTTGCTCGACGTTCAGCGATTGAGCAAGATTTAGACCCATAATAAGAGCTTCATACTCTGCTTTATTATTTGATGTCTGAAACGGGAATCGTAGAGCATATTCAATATATATCCCATCAGGAGTGTCTAGTATTATACCTAACCTACTTCCGATTGCACAAGAGGATCCATTGACATATAAATTCCATACGGGGAGATTGTTATCAAATGCATGGTCTGCCAAAACCCTATGATGGAATGTTTTGATCTTTGTTTCCTCATACTTCTTGGGCATCTCCAGTGCTCTCCTAGAAGATTCTGGTAGGTCGTCAATAGCCCTAGTTGGACTATCCCTTCCTAGGTCTTTCTCTTACTGACTTCCCTATTGCTCAGGAACCTCTGGATAAGTGAATTCGGCAGTGAAGTCTGCCACAGCCTGGACTTTAATGAAGACCTTGGTTCATACAAAATATCATACTCCCCCAACTCAACTGCCCAGTACATCAATCTCCTAGATTTCCTTGCTTTGTGCAGGACTTGGGTAAGAGGCATATCAATGTACACTACAATTGTATGGGCTTGAAAATAGGGCTTCATTCATCTGGATGCCCAAATTAATTCCAACACTAACTTCTCCAGGCATGTATATCTGATTTCTGCTCCTTGTAAGGCCTTGCTCGTGTAATAGATTGTCTTTTGAACTCTATTTTCCTCTCGAATCAAGGCAGAACTTACAGTCGATTCAGACACAGCTAAGTACAAATACAACCTTTCTCCCAAAATTGGTCGGAAGAGTAGTGGAGGTGATCCCAAGTACTTGTTCAACTCCAAAAAAGCCTTTTCACATTCTTCGTTACATTCAAAGCTCTTTCTAAGCACTTTAAAGAATGGCAGGCACCTGTCAGTAACTCGGGACACAAATATGTTCAAGGCTGCAACTCTACCAGTGAGCCTTTAAACATCTTTTTTGCAGGTCAGAGACTACATTTTAATTAATGCATTGATCTTGACTGGGTTTCCTTCAATTCCTCTCTGGTATACTGTGTACCCGAGAAACATTCCTTCTTGAACACCAAATACACACTTGGTCGGATTCAACTTCATTTAGTGCTTCTCAAGATGGTCAAAGTTTGGTTGAGGTCGGTAAGGTGGTCGGATGCTTTTTTGCTCTTCGTCAGCATGTCATCTACGTATACTTCCATATTCTTGCCTATTTTCTCCTTAAAGACTTTATTCACCAATCTCTAGTAAGTAGCACCTGCATTTTTCAAACCAAATGTCATAACTAGAGTAAGTGAAAAGCACCCAAAATTGTATATTTTACACCCCGAATGGACGTATTTTTGTTGCTAATTCTCGACAATATGGGTCTGATGCGCTTAAATGTTTATCTTGTAGGTCAAATGTCTGTTTGCTGTATCAAAAGTTATATATCGAGGCAAATGCGCGATGAATGGAGCTAAATTCCCTCTCCCGTAACTAACCCGATCCTAAACCTAGCCCAAAGCATCACCCCAACCTGTGTGTATTTAGTTTGTGTCTTTTTATATTTTTTATATTTCTAGTTTTAGTCATTTTTATTTTCAGGATTTATTTTTTATTTCTTTAGGATTTCGAGGTTTTATTTTCTATTTTTATCTTTATTAGTATACTTTTATTTTATTTTATTTTGATTTTTATTAGTTTTTAGTTTTTATTAGGATTTGATTTTTAAGGATTTCATTTAGTTTTTTAGTTTTATTTGATTTTACATTTATTTAGGATTTTAGTTTTAGTTTTATTAGATTTTATTTTTTATTTTTTTATTTCTTTTTAGTTTTATTTTTAATTGAGTCTTTATATTATTTTTAGAGTAGGATTTTATTTTTAGATTTTAATTTTTAATTAGTTAGTATTATATTTTTTTAGATGTCCAAATTATACACACACACACACACACATAATCCATACACCCACTTACCAACACACTATCCTACACACAACCAAAACTTTCACCCTCACCCTAGCCTTCATACACCCACACCCACACAAACCCATCCCAATTCATCTTCCGCTTCAAACCCACCTTCTCTCTCCTCTTTCCACCATTACCAAACAACACCCATAAACCCTATTAGAATTCAACCCCTCAATCCACCTTACAACCAGCAGCCCCATCGGACTTGCCATTCCCCCCGGCGCAACCCCAAATCAGTGACCTCCCTGAGATCCCATCCAACTCTACGTCCACCGACCTCCTCACTCCCCATCTATGGTGATCACACCCCACCACTGGCGATCACCCATACCAACTCGTAGCCACCTCCGAGTAGACCCATCAACCCGTCGGCGGCACTAGCCACAAAACGCGTCTCATCCCCTCTGACGCTACTTTCAAACTCGGAGCAACCCGAGAACCCATCGAACCCCGATCTACCTGCCCTGGCACCAACCAAGACCCGTTTCACCCTAAACCCATTTGTCCCACCAAAATCCAAACACGATTCCTTTTACCTGCTAAATGCAAAAGCCAATCACAAAAAGAAAAAATAAACTCATTAAAACCTATGTGCCAACTAAAACCCACTTAAACCATTTACCCAACTTATACCCATTTTACCCCCAACCCCCTTTTTTTAACCAAATCAGATTATTATCTCCATGATCCCACTTCCCAAATATCCTCACACCTCTCCTACATGTTCACCCTAGCCCATTACCAAAAATACCCCTTAGCCCATGTGTGCTATGCATCTACTATAAAAGAATATCCAAGACCCCATTTGAGGAGGATAGAGATATCATAGAAAATAGAAAGAGATAGTTAGAGTAGAAAATTAGGTAGAGAAACATTTTGTAAATAGTTTTAGTTTTATTTTTTTAGAGATTTGTGAGGAGAAATTTTGTATGAGATTTAATTGAGTGGGTATTATTGCAAACTACTTGGATGCTCAATTAAGAGGGTTGTATACTTCAAATTGGAGGATTGGAGTCGATTAAAGTCAAGAGATTGGTTTGATTGTTCTTCTCTTTTCTCTTTTATATTAAATGCCAATTGATTATTTGATTATCATGCTTTGTATTATGTTAGGCTAAATCCCCTTTCAAGGAGTGGGGGGAAGCCCTTATTTGATGTTATTTTAGTTTAATTAAGTTGATTACTTGAAAATTGCCTTTGAATATTAATTTTGATCCCTCACCCTTAAATTTACGCCTCGAGAGAGGGTAAATGATTTTCGAGAGAAAATCGAAATTCTAGTTATAATACCCATTTTAGATTCGAACTAGAGATAGGGGTTTCTTAAGTGGGGTATTATTGCTTGAATTTCAGCTCTATTTTTATTTTCTAAAATTTACATAAATTTTAATTGATCAATCCTAGCGGGTGATTAATTAAAAGGAGTGTAGATCTATTTTTCTAGAGTTGGGGAATGTTAAACTTAATTTTCTAAATGGTTACTATTAAAATTACATTTGCAATGAGAGTTAATTTGTAATTTTGATATTAATTTGGGATAATTCAATTAATTAAATTAATTAGTTAGAATAGCTAAAATGTGTGGTGTAGTCTCACTCCCTGATTATTCTCACATTTATTTACCTCATTTATCTCATATTTTAGTGTTAGACTTTATTTTTCATTTTAGTTATTTTTTTTGTTTGTAATTTGATCTTTCATTTTAGTTTAGTGTTATTTAACCTCACCTCACCCAATTGTTTTAATATTTGAAAAAGCCAAAAAAAAAATAGAAAAAGAAAAATTCCAAAAAGAAAATAAAAAGTGAATTACAGTGAATTTTTCTCTAGCTCTACCCCCTGATGTGGATTGATACCCTTAGTTACCTCTACACTTGAGATTGTTATTATTTGAACGTATTTGAGGTTTTGATTAACTTGACATTTAACAACAACGACACATACAAAAAGTCAAGCTATCAAATGGCATTGTTGCCATTATTGGGAGCGTGAAGCACTTGGAGCGGATTTCAACTTGTAGTTCATTTTTTATACTTTGTTATTTTTTTAGTACCATTTTTTTTCTTTTAAAAGGCTTGTATTTAGGATTATTTTATTCTTGGCTTGTATTTTTGTGCATAGAGGCACCTTTATTTTATTTTTCATTTTAAAAATTGTAATAATCGAAGACAATCGTGATAGGGAAATCGAACAAGGTAGGGAGAGGGGGTCCAAAGGCGAGGATTTAGAAGCCTCTCTACCTTGGGTCGGTAAGACTCTCGGGGCTGACAGAGATAGGCGTGATCTCCCCCCAGTCGACTAAAAAATTTTGGCACCCCACGGCCTAAAAACCATGGGAGGTACATTTCTTACACCCTCGCGCCTCTCCTGTTAGCGAGTCAATTCTTTTGTGTGCTTTGTATGCACTTACTTGATTTTATTCTCGCAGTTATTTCCGAATGGTGTGATGAATTAATTGACTAAGGCCTACACCCGTTCACTCACGAGAAGGGATTTCATCACCCGACTCACTCGCTTACCAATTGTGTGCTACCCTAGCCATCACTAAATTTAAAATCTATTAACTAGGTAGCCCACTAGGAGAATAATTTTGCAAAGGCGATCACTCAGAAAATTCTGTGCTTTTTTATCTCTCGCGAACTTAATTAAAATTTGACTACCCTTTCACTAAATTCAAAGATAAAAATTGGCTATGTGCTAGTTAGGAAATTTTCTTGATTTATGTGTGTGTCTAATTCATATTTCGGTAGTCGATTTTAGTTAGTTCGTCCAAATTCAAAGAGTCCATATTTTTCCCCACCTTTTCATCCAAAAAAATCCAAAAATATTTTCTTTCATTTTTATAAAAAAAATCCAAAAATCTTTCTTTACTTCCTTTTTAGAAAATCCAAAAATATTTTCTTTCCTTTTGAAAAAAATTTAAAAAACTCCAAAAAATATTTTTCTCTTCATGACCGAATAACGGCCTTTACGGAACTACTTTGATCATTTTCCATTGACACGTGATGCATGTGAGAGTGATCTCGAGCCGTCTCTTTATGATATCCTTAGTGGTCTCACTTCTCTCACGAGTACCGTTGGTACTCTTGACCCGTCCATACACGCCCCTCATTTCCCTCACCTTCGGTGTCAAGTGTTGACGTGTCGCATACCTTGTTGTGCACCCATTGTTCCTATACCGATCACATTCCCATGGGTGTCCTTACTTGTCATATCCCTACAAATCCACCATGGAACATGTGTTTCCATTTGACACTGTTCCGGAACCCACCTCGGCCTATTGTAACGATTTATCCAATCTCGAGTTATGTGAATACCCTATCTATTCGTGGAGTCCTGATCAACCTTCCATGCAATACGAATCCGAACCCGATGTTGCGGATTCTCACACGATCCAACAGTCGTCATGGCAACCTTGTGCACCTATTCCCGATTAGTTACCTCACTCTGCACCCTATGAGTATCAACCAATTGTCCATCACGAAAGTGATCTTTCGTGTATAATGAACTTGTCCCCATTCCACCCACTTGATTTGAGTATTATCCATATAGTCATGATCATAGCGAGTTGTGTCCACCTCAACCACTGCCACCACCAACCTCCACATCCGCTCTCGAAAGACTCTTGCAATAGTTCATACTTGAGCAAGATCAAGCCACTCAAATCCAAAATGAAGCCCTCCAACGGCTTGGACAACAATTAAATGAATTTGAGTGTGCGAGAGAGTCGGCCATTCCCATGGATCCACCCATTGTTGCACCTGAGTGTGACAATGATCTGTCCCCTTGTGACACAGATTTTGAGTGTGACCGACCCTACCACCTCGAGAATCTTGAATTTGAGACCATCCTATGGTCCGGGTCCCAAGTCGACAATTGTGTTGACTTACCTTCCATTAGTGAGCCTGATCTGATCCCGTCATATCCAAATGAACCCACACTTGAGGTTCCCATTCCCTTTTCCGTCGAATCCAAAAAATGCCCGAGTCTACACCTATCGAGCTTCACCCTTATGTTCCTGAGGAATCAATTTATCTTAGGTTAGCTCCGGCTACGAGTGCTCACCATTTTTCCGAGATAGAATCCGTGATAGTTCCTACCTATCCGGATATGGATGATGTCCGACCATGCATGCCTCCCTTGGATCTCGATATTTCTAGTGATTACTCTATCTTAGATCTTGGTGCCTCGTCTTACCCACCCACCACATTCACCGATGCTACTCTTATGTAGAAGTTGATCACTCCATCTTTAGAAACCACACTCCCTTGTGAGTATTCCTTTACTCCTCCCAGTGAGTGTGTGTCTCCCACGCTTGAGTTGGATCATCTTCATCCACTATTTATCCTAACTGATACACATTTTATCCCGCCCTTTCCTCCACCATTTATCCCACCTAACCCCCCCCCCCCCCCCCCATTATCCCTTCTACCCCACCACCTGGTTTGGATCTTCATTTTACATATTTCAAGTTTTCATCTACATTTTTAGATCCTCATCTAAAACCATCCTCCACCTTCCATGAGAGTATTTGTGGTGCTACTCTCTACTTTCGTGACACCGAGTTTGTTCCTCCACGCCTGCCACTCTCTTGTGGTGTTGATTTTTCTTCTCAACAGCTCCCTGACGTGTCACGGCGCGGCCATTATCATCTCCCATTCATAGAATGGTCGTTTAATTTCTATGAGCCCCACCCCATTCCACTTTCTGCACCATTTTGCCTCCCTCACCAACTAGAGCACCATTCTTATAGGGCCCTAGTTTCCCTCACCTTTAAGCTCAACAAGGCCTGTGATCGGTGCCTATTCACCCTCACCTTTACCCTAATATCCACCCACCCATGGTCCACCGATGCTTTGCATCGTGTGATGCACTTTTCCATACAAGTGCATTGACCCTTGTTGCCTTTATCCAACAAGACTAACGCTTCAGTCTTGTTTGGGTGTAATTCTCATCACCCCAATTTTTCTGCCACCCCGAGCTTTTCCTCATTCCTATCTTTAGAGTGAGATCCCTTCGGTCTGTCCAAGACATTAAACTTAGCGCTACCGAGAGGCAGCCCGCGTTTCTTGTATGAGTCTTATCCTATTTTGGGGGTGGTGTTTCACATCACTCTATGCCTTATCGTGCTTTATGGACTTGTACACATTTTTTTTTCTTTTTTCACTTCTTATTTAGGTTTATTCTTGGATACATCTATCCACTTCATTAGAGGTTGATTCTGGTACTATCTTTCCCACCTTATGCTCTCAATTTTAAAAATCATTTTAACTAACATCGAGGACAATGTCCGTTTTTGTTTATGGTGGGGAATTTTATCAAAATCATGCCTCTTTTGAAAATTTTTAATTTTTAAACCTGATTTTTAAAATTTTGTGCAGTTTCTTTCATCTCACTCATTGATGTTAATTTTCAATCATCCATCTTTTTAAGTCTAGGAATCAAGCAAGAGGATATCTTTTTTATAAATAGCTTATGTAATAAATAACAAGGCATATTGCACCATAAATTTCTAGACTCAACAAAATTTTCACACTTATCACGTCCTTACGTTTAGAGTTGACGAGTACTATAATTCTAAAGAGAAACTTAAGGATCACTAGTGGAGACTTTAGCCCATGAGATTTGTGTCTTTCACCCTTTTAGAGTGTTTTACGCAATCTCCGAGTCACAAGTTGATTCAACTTCTTTTGGGTTCGCACTAAATCATTGTATGATCTCATTATTCTAAACTGCTGGCTTGATCACTGAGAATGACATCTTTTTTGAGTTATAAGAAATGCATGTCTCGAAGTTTGTCTCGATGACCAAACTTTCATCCATACACTTACCACTTTTCCGTATCACATTTCCATTCACTCACCCATTATATCCCCATGCTCTACCCTATGCACACATATTCCCCACACCATCACCTATCATCTTCATATCATCTTTCATTTTCAAATAAAAGAGTGTTGTTTCAAATGTTAAATGTCTTTAGTGTTGGTTTGTAAAGAGAGAGAGAAAAAAAACTAAAAGATAGCAAAAAGAAAAGAAAAATCGAAAAAAAAAGAGAAAAAGAGAAAAAAGAGAAAAAAGAGAAAAAAGAAAAAAAAGAAAAAAAATTGTTTGTAGTGAGTTCTTTTGTTAATAAGACATTTGTGCCTAAAGTGCTATACATTCTCTCACATCGCATATCCATCCATTTCACATCCATCACTCACCATTCTATCCTATCCTACCACATACCATCCTATCCCATTTCATTTTCCCCTCACCCATTATCATCCATATATTCCCCTAAGTGTTTGGGCAAATAAAGGTCAACGTGGTGAATAACTCAACCTTCTCATTATAGTGATTAGCATTCCTTTCATGAGATCAATTTTCTTTCTTAAGGTCGTTCTTTGTTATGTGTGTGTGAGACGTTTGAATTTGCTTACATTTACTAAGCTCCTCACACACAGGAGCGATACACTAACCCAAATCTCGAGAGTTCGTTTGAGAGAGATATACCCGTGAGATTTGAAGTTGAAGCGTTGATTCCGAAAAGGCAATCTAGGAATTACTCTTATGATACTCGACCCGTTTTGACGAATTCACACTACACACGTTGAGTTCTAGGAAGGATGTGCCTTAAGTATATACTTTGCTAACTTTTATGCAATTTTAGCTTGTATTTCCTAAAATATTTCTCATGTGATCGATTGTGCGATTATTCTATGTCTAATAAGAGTGAAAAGAGAAGACTATGTGATAATTGATTAACTTCGCAACTTTCTAATATAGCACACTTATTTAATTTCAGCCCCTAATCATTCATCTAAGGTGCGTGTGTCAACCGATAAATAAATAAAGCATGTGACACAAAAATATGCTGAGACACAGAATTCAGGAAAAAACCCCTTTCGGGTAAAACCTTTATTTCACTATGAATATACAAGCCGCAACTTACAATTACATAGAGAAATCTGCAATGGATCAACGCGCAGCCAACCCACAAAGACACGCAGTCTTGAACTTAGCAAGAGAATACACGCAGCACCCTCCAAGGACTCGCAACCCAAACAACGAAGGAAGAACTGCAGCTCTCCTCAATGACACGCAGTCATAACACTTTGTAGAGACTCCCTCAACAATGACACGCAGCCCTCGGTTGCAAAGATCTCCCCACAAAGATTGAACAATAGCAAAGCTTGTGTTCTAGGGTTCCAAAATATTCACAAATGTAATTGGGATTTTTGTGTGAATCAAAAAGATGTTTTGCACATCAAAAAGGTGAAGACTTCGAGTATTTAGGACCCTGAAAATCGTCTTGGAAAACAACTCCCCGAAGTTGGCTTAAATAATAAAACTTTGAGCCTAAAAAATCTCAAACAGATCTGGCTGATTTTATCCCGGGCGGACCGGTCCGGTTCTGAGGCGGATCGGTTCTTTTATTTTAGGCTTCTTCGGTTCGCTTGCAGTCCGGGGTATACTGGATCTGCAGCAAGCGGATCGATCCGGTTGATGGGCAGACCGGTCCGGTGGTGGATCGGTCCGGTGTAGAGGAGGACCGGTCCGGCTTCCCAAAAAAATAAAAAACTTTTAAAAGCCTCATTTTGCTTGAAAAAACTTACTTCTTATTTTTATAAAAAACATTTTATAAAAATTTCCCAATACTAAATATGAACTTTTAGGAACGTAAAAACAAAATTTTACTAAGTTCATTCTCGCAAAGGCTATGATGTTGAAGACACTTTGATATTCGGATCCGTTGATGTAGATGCGATCTTGAGTTTCTTCAACGGTGTAACGGCGTACGACATATAAATTGATAATGGACAAAAATGTCCTTACAAAGAGATTGACTATCTTTCAATAAATTTTTGTAAATAAGAATTTTGCGGGTATATTCCCTGTAAACCCTCACGAGACACAACTCGTCCTTTAGGAAAACCTATAAGTTTAAAGGCTTATTGCACATCCTGAGTACAATCGCAACTGCCCACGAAAGTGGTACACTTTTGGTTTCTTATCTTTCTCGTTCTCTCTATTATATTGCTCGAGGACTAGCAATGCTATGTTAGGGGGTGGTGTGATAAGCGTCCAAAACTGTACATTTTATACCCGGAATAGACGTATTTTTATTGCAAATTCTCAGCAATATGGGTCTTATGCGCTTTAATGTTTATCTTGTAGGTCAAATGTCTATTTGCGGTATCAAAAGCTATATGTCGAGGAAAATGCGCGTTGAATGGAGCTAAATTCCCTCTCCCGTAACCAACTCGATCCTAAACCTAGCCCAAAGCATCACCTCAATCCTCTGTGTGTTTTGTTTGTGTCTTTTTATATTTTTTTAGATTTTTAGTTTGAGTCATATTTATTTTTAGGATTTATTTTTGATTTATTTAGGATTTCTAGGTTTTATTTTCTATTTTTCTCTTTATTAGTATAATTTTATTTTATTTTGATTTTTATTAGTTTTTAGTATTTATTAGGATTGGATTTTTTAGGATTTCGTTTATTTATTTTTTTTGTTTTATTTGATTTTACATTTATTTAGGATTTTAGTTTTAGTTTTATTAGATTTTAGTTTTATTTATTTTTATTTTATTTTTTTTATTTCTTTTTAGTTTTAGTTTTAATTGAGTCTTTATTTTATTTTTAGACTAGAATTTTATTTTTATATTTTAATTTTTAATTAGTTAATATTATATTTTTTTAGATGTCCAAATTAAATACACACACATAATCCATACACCCACTTACCTACACACTATCCTACACACAACCAAAACCTTCACCCTCACCCTAGTCTTCATACACCCACACACACACAAACCCATCCCAATTTATCTTCCCCATCAAACCCACCTTTTCTCTCCACTTTCCTCCATTACCTGACAACACCCATAAACCCTGTTAGAATTAAACCCCCCTAATCCACCTTACAACCAGCAGCCCCACCGAACCTGCCATTCCCATCGGCGCAACCCCAAATCGGTGACCTCCCTGAGATCCCAGCCAACCCGAAGTCCACCTACCTCCTCACTCCCCATCTCTGTTGATCATGCCCCACCACCGGCGATCCCCCATACCAACTCGCAGCCACCTCCGGGCATAATCCACCTACCCGCCGGCAGCACTAGCCACAAAACGCATCCCATCCCCACCGACGCTACTTTCAAACTCGGAGCAACTTGAGAACTCGCCAAAACCCGATCTCGCTGCCTTGGCACCAACCAAGACCCGTTTCACCCTAAACCCAATTGTCCCACCAAAATTCAAACACAATTCCTTCTACCTGCCAAATGCAAAAGCCAATCCCAAAGAGCATAAATAAACTCATTAAAACCCATGTGCCAACTAAAACTCATTTAAACCATTTACCCCACTTATACCCATTTTACCCCCAACCCCTTTTTTTAACCAAATCAGATTATTATCTCCATGACCCCACTTCCCAAATATCCTCACACCTCTCCCACATGTTCACCCCAGTACATTACCAAAAATACCCCTTAACCCATGTGTGTCATGCATCTACTATAAAAGAAGACCCAAGACCTCATTTGAGAGGGATAGAGATATCATAGAAAATAAAAAGAGATAGTTAGAGTAGAAAATTAGGTAGAGAAACATTTTGTAAATAGTTTTAGTTTTATTTTTTTAGAGATTTGTGAGGAGAAAGTTTGTATGAGATTTAATTGAGTGGGTATTATTGTTAACTACTTGGATTGTCAATTAAGAGGGTTGTATACTTCAAATTGGAGGATTGGAGTCAATTAAATTCAAGAGATTGGTTTGATTGTTCTTCTCTTTTCTCTTTTATATTAAATGCCTATTTATTATTTGATTATCATGCTTTGTATTACGTTAGGCTAAATCCCCTTTCACGGGGTGGGGGGAAACACTTATTTGATGTTATTTTAGTTTAATTAAGTTGATTACTCGAAAATTCCCTTTGAATATTGATTTTGATCCATCACCCTTAAATTTACACCTCGAGAGAGGGTAAATGATTTTTGAGAGAAAATCAAAATTCTAGTTATAATACCCATTTTAGATTCGAACTAGAGATAGGGGTTTCTTAAGTGGGGTATTATTACTTGAATTTCAACTCTAAATTTATTTTCTAAGATTTGTGTAAATTTTAATTGATCGATCCTAGCGGGTGATTAATTAAAAGGAGTGTAGATCTATTTTTCTAGAGTTGTGGGGTGTTAAACTTAATTTTCTAAAAGATTACTTTTAAAATTACCCTTGCAACGAGTGTTGATTTGTAATTTTGATATTAATTTGGGAGAATTCAATTAATTAAATTAATTAATTAGAATAGCTAAATTTTTTGGTGTGATCCCACTCCTTGATTGTTCTCACATTTATTTAACTCATTTATCTCATATTTTAGTGTTAGACTTTATTTTCCATTTTTGGTTATTTTTTTTGTTTGTAATTTGATCTTTCATTTTAGTTTAGTGTTATTTCACCTCACCTCACCCAATTGTTTTAATATTTGATAAAGCTAAAAAAATAGAAAAAAGTAAAATTCCAAAAAGAAAATAAAAAGTGAATTACAATTGAATTTGTCTCTAGCTTTACCCCCTTGATGTGGATTGATACCCTTGCTTACATCTACACTTGAGATTGTTATTATTTGTAAGTATTTGAGGTTTTGATTAACTTGGCTTTCAACAACAACGACACATACAAAAAGTTAATTTATCAGTAAGCATCCATGAAGCTTAGTATCTCGTGTCCCTATGTATCATCAACGAGTTGATAAATTCGTGGCAAAGAAAAATGATCCTTTGGGCTTGCCTTGTTAAAATTTGTAAAATCCACACACATTCTTTACTTGTCGTTTTTCTTTTTGACCATAGCAACGTTGGACAACCAATCTGGGTATTTCACATCATCAATGAATGTAGCTCTCTAAAGCTTCTCAACTTCCTCCTGAATTGTTTGGTTCTTCTCGGGGTTGAACACCATATGCCTTTACTTCACACGCTTGGCATCTTTTCTAACATTGAGCTCATGGCCGAGAAAGTTAGTGTCAATACCACGTATACCTTCATGACTCCGTGGAAACACCCGTTTTCTTTGTTTTAGGAAAGTCACCATCTCCTGTTTAAGAATTGGATCCAGTGTTGTTTTTATTTGAGTAGTTCGCTCTGTCTTATCACCATCTAACACATTGTTCCATGCTCTTCCATTATTAGGCCTTTCATAAATTTTGTTTCTTCTCTGGGATCTAAGGTTTCAACCTCAGATTCACTGTTAGGTTCATAGATGTCCACTTCATAAGTGGTGGTTTTTCTATTTATCTCTATCAGATCTTCTTGCTCGGCAAATGAGTAGTAGCATTCTCGAGCTACTTTTGGTCACCTTTTACCACGCCTACCCCAAAGTTGGTCGGGAACTTCAAACACAGATGGACTATATACGGAACAACTTCGAATTTCTTCAATCCTATTCTTCCCATGATCATATTGTAGGTAGAATGAACATTTTTATCCATTACAAAGAAATGTATCTTCTTTGTTTAACTAGCTGGCTATATACCGATCAACACCTCCAATTTACTTGTCCCCAAAGAAAATACCTTTTTGCCATAAAAACTTATTAAAGGCCTGTGATAAGGTTCCAATTGGTTGAGATTCAAGTTCAGACTGTCAAAGCAGGGGTAAAACATGGCATCCGTCGAGCTACCATTATCAATCAACACTCTAGAAATAGTTATATCCTCCCTTCTAAGTTTGATTACTGAAGTATCATTATGGGGGTATAGCACCCCTGAAAGGTCATTTTTAGAAAAAACCAATCACCAATTTGTCTTTGTTAACCTTCCTTAGTCGATCTTTCTCAGTTAGGTTAATCCTCTGGATATAGGAACAAGTTTGATCCTCATTGAGGTAAGCTTTCCTATCAGCAGTATGATCCCCCCCTCCTACATCTACACTTGTAATCATTTTATATTAAAAAAAATCCAAAACTATGAGTGAATACCTCGCGTTCTGGTTAACTAGGCTTCTTGGGTAGGTCAGGATCATCATCTTTATCATCTTTATGAGTTATCTTTTTTTCATCTCTGGGCTTACATGGAGACTTTGACATTTTTCCCCAGCTCCACCATTATTTTGTCGATCAAGAAACTTGTAGAGTTTTCCTCTTTGGATGAGTGCTTCAAGTTCATTCTGAAGAGCAACGCAGCGATCTGTCGTATGTATGTGATCCTTATGAAATTCATATTATTTGGACATGTCCCTCTTGACATAAGGTGTTCTTAGTTTTCAGGCCAACATACATCCTTGATGAACTCCTCCAAAACATGGTGGATGCCCATTATTAAGGGAGTGTAATTGTTGTACCTTTTAATCCGGTCCATATTCCTTTTTGCTTTAATTCCCGGTGGTCCTTAAGATCTTTGTTCTCCTTTTTATCAATTTTACATTTAGCCTTTACTTCTGATTTTTCCTTTGTTTCCATGGCTTCCTCAGTATTCATGATTTTGGCTGCCTTTGACATCAACTCTGTCATTGTCTTTGGAGGATCTTTAGAAAGTGTATTGTAGAGCTTCTCGGGGAGGAACCCACTCATAAGGGATGTAATGGATATCTTTTTCTCATAATCAACAACTTTTAACTTTTTATTATTGAAACGAGTGATGTAATCTCGGGTACTCTCTCCTACTTTTTGCCTTACACTGAGAAAATGAGCCAGTTGTTTCACTAGTTTATCTTCAAAGAAGAAGTTATCAATGAATAGCTCGGCAAGCTGATGAAAACTAGAAATATACCTTCGAGGAAGACTATAATACCAAACCTTAGCAGGTTTTGTAATTATCCCTAAGAATGCCATGCATATCATTTCATCGGGGACAACATAGATGTGAGTTGTTGCCTGGTACTGCTCTATATGAAGGACGGGATCAATTTTCCTACCATATTTGGGAGTAACTACAGGTGCTTTAAACTTTAAAGGTGTGGAAAAATCCATAATAGCTTGTACGAAAGGAGATCCCTTCACAAAGCTTCTCTGCAAAGGGTTATTGGTCTTCTCCATTTCTCCCAATCTATCTTACAAATGCTAAATGGAACCCTTCCATGCATTGTTACCAACTTCAGATTTGTGTGTTACAGCTCTTTCATTCTGACCAACTGTTTGTGCTAAATTTTCCTCCTATAAATGTTGCTCGGTACGAGCAGTTCGTCGGGTGTCTGATCCAGATTGGGCTCAAACCTCACGTCGATCGGTTGGTAATCGAGTATTTATCGACAATGCCCTCAGAACATTTCTATTCCCCCTGGGTCCTAAACGATCAAAGGGAGATGCTCGACTTAGCCTTTCTAAGGCACTCAATCTTTCTGGAGTAAAAGATTGTTTGTCATAAGGCTCCAAAGTTCTGAGCGAAGAACTTACTCCTAGGCGATAGGAAGTATATCTAGTAGTCATGGATTGGCTATATCTACTACTTCTTGGACGAGGTGGTGTCATATTTCCACGAGTAGATAAGGAAGGTAACCTGGCTTACAGGGTATGTTCTAATTGCTTTATGGTGTCTTGCATTGCCTCTTGTCCTCTGGCAAAACTAGCCAATATTCCAGTGAAATCATTGTTAATTAGTGGAGCAGAGGGAGCAGGTGGGATTCCATCATTCCTGGTACTTGACTCAGGAATATCAGTCATGTTTGGCAAATATATAAATGAAAACGTTGAGAAACACTTCCCCACAGAAGACGTCAATCTGTTGATACAAAAACTAGAATAGATCTAATTATTTGATCATAGATAAATAAGTAAATAAAAGAGACAAGTAAGATTTTTATAGTGGTTCGGCTGAAAGTAAGGTTCTAAAAAATGCGGGGCGTGATCGAGGCGTGGAGGTCAAGCCTTAGAAACCTAGGCGGGCCTTAGGCGTGAAAAGGCGTTTAGGCCTTTTTAATATATTTTAATATTTTTTAACCATAACAAGGGTATTACAATACTAAAATTGTACATATCAAAAAATATATTTGAATATTTGCAAATTAAAATACTATTTGATTATTTTGGACAAGATAATGGTCCAATTTTATAAAAAAATTCTTTAAAAGGCGATATCGTTTCACTAAAGCATTATTGTTTTTAGAAAAAAGTGGGCCTTAAGGGTTTTACCAAGAATAAGGCGTAAAAATCTTAAGGCGGAGCATTTCTCCCAAGCCTAGGCGGGGTTTTTAGAACACTAGCTGGAAAAAAAAGCCTACGTCCAATGTATTGTATTTGCCTGTTTTTCACTTGGATTGTATTTCGGCCCCTTTTGTTATAGGTATTTCAATGTATTTATTGACCACTATGGGGATCAAGAATCAGAATGTTAAAGGATGGAGTGCCTTTATAAATTAGGCATTTACATCTGTACATATCATTCACAATGCATACGACTATTTGCATTTTACTTAACCATATTGGTCTGTCTTCTTGCTGTTAGTCGGGCTTCTTAAACTGTTGGTCAGGATTTAAGGCCTTAGTTGGCGGCTACTCCTTGCTAACTAGGATTATTGCCACTGTGGATGACATATGTTTATTTCACATTGGTTCACGTAAGTGGGTAAATTTTGGTATCAACGTGTATGATGTGGGATCATACCCTCATATATTTAATGCTTGTGTTAAATAATGTCATTGCTTCAATTAAATATTTAATTCGAGACTAGTTTTCATATCTGGTGAATTCATTAACGGTTGGGAGATTGTATTCCGACCTTATCTCTTTCGTAGATAATATAGATAGGTTTTCATATGTTTTTTTAGTAGAATTACATAATCTCAAATCCATCATCTTTTACATTTTTTTCCTTCCCTAAGTATTAAGACAATTATATCCTAAATACCGTTCCTTGTGGATTCGATACCCATACTTGATATACTTCATAAGAGTGTCATTAAAGTTTAAGTTTTTTTGTATTGCAGTTGGAAGACGATAACAACGATTAGCGTATTTACGTGGACACTTAGTTTTTCGACTCGATTAGTGGCCTAGGCATTTGACTGGTGACAAATATTTTTTTCCAACCTTGTGGATCGCAGGGAATGCAAAGTCACCTTTGGAGATGGGAGATGGTCTAGTATTTTAGGACGTGGTTGTGCTAAGATACCCGAATTTCCTAAACTATAAAATGTGTTGTACGTCAAATGGTTGAAATAGAACTTAATTAGCATAAGCCAATTATGCGATGCAAACTTTGCAGTAATGTTTGACCGGTGGAGTGCAACGTATATGATTAGTCTAGTGAACAATTACTACTAGGAGTGAGGACCAAAGATAATTTATTTAGGATCATTCCCAATTCCTCCTTTATTTTCAAGAATGCCACAATTTCCTCTATGGACCTTTGGAATCTATGATTAGGTCATGTGAATTTTATTGATCATGATAGATTAGTGAAGAAAGGCCCAGTTTGTGGCTTACAGTCACTTAGGAAACTAACTTCCTCGATTTTTAGTCCTTATCAATAAGGAAAATAAATTCAAAGTCCCCATCGAAAGTTAAATACCATTACCACCTCACCTGTGTTGGGTTTGATACATATAGGTTGTAAGAGATACATTCTCGTGAAGGTCGATGAATTTTTTAGATACTCTCTTGTGGGGGTTCTTATAAAAAAGTTCGGTGTGGTTGAGTTCCTAACAACTAAGTGTCGTGTCCTACAAAACCAACATGGTGTCACTATTAATCGAATGCATAGTGACAATATCACTGAGTTTAAAGAAGCTGCAATGGATAGATATTGCGATTGAGTGGGCATAAAAAAAGATTTTTTAGCCATTCGTACTTCTCAACAAATGGGATAATTGAGAGAAAGAACCAGACGATTCAAGATATGACTAGATCTATGCTTCTTGGGAGAAACGTGCCTAGACATTTTTGGGCAGAAACGTTTAATTCCACATTTCATACTGTCAATCGATTACATTTTCATCAATACAATTTAGACATGTCATGTGAGTTATGGACAGGGAGGGGACCCAACCTATCATATTTATGTGTCTTTAGTATTACTTCTTATATCTTGAGAAATAGAGAGCACTTAGAAACGTTTGACTCCGGAAGCGATGAGGGAATATTTTTATGTTACTTATCGTCAATTAGGGCTTAAAGGGTGTTTAACCTAGCAAGCTATAAGGTTTTAGAGCAATAAACATCATTATTAGAGATGAAGAGCCACCAGCTCCTATTGACCCTAATCTTGAGTGTGAAGATAATGTGCCCCCATTGATGATCTCATCGTTCATAGTACGACTCCAGTGGATCCTGCTCTTGATTTAGGGGATCCACCCTTTTGAGTTCAAAAGATTCGACCCTCGCTATACTTGATGATCCCACACTAGGTGTCAAGACTCATGATCAACTTGAGAATGTGATTAGCTACCTTTGCTAAACATCCTTAGTCGATCCCGAGAATGTGAAAGAAACACTTAAAGACAAGCATTGGAAATCCACTATGCAAGAAGAGTTACTTCAGTTTTTCAGGAATGATGTTTGGTAATTAGTCCCCCTACCTAGTGAGAGTAATGTGATTGGTACTAAATGGATCTACAATAACAATATGGATGAGAATGGTACTATAGTTTTCAATAAGGCTAGGTTTGTCATTTAAGGCCCCAAACGAATTGAGGGTGTAGACTTTGACATAACATTTACTCTTATTTCTAGGCTTGAGTATGTCCACTTACTAATTTCCACAACATGTCCTTTATGATTCAAGTTATACTAAATGGATGTCAAGAGTGACTTCTTTATAGGCATTCTATAAGAGGACGTTATGTGGAAAAATCGAAGGGGTTTAAAGACCCAAAGTACCTAGGATACGTATTTTATCTTAAAACGGCCTTGTATGGTTTAAAGCAAGAACCCTTTGATTATTACGAGATGCTCACTTCTTATCTCTTAGCTCATGTTCAAGAGAGGGGGAGTGGATAAGATGTTATTTGTGAGGAGAGAGAATGGTGATATATTGATTGCCCACACCTTATATCGTCAATTGTTTTTCTTGACATAAATAGTCTTTGAAGTATTGGTTTTAGCATATTGTAACAAAGGACCTTATATGGAATCCACTTACCATTTTCATTATTAATCTTCCATTTAGACTCCCCACATATTAGGCATTTTTTACTATCTTCAAACTCGTTCCGGAATATTGATCAGTTAGTTTTTGAAGCATGAATCAACACATATCCTAATCCCATGTCACGCAACATGTTTCTTACCTTTGGAAGCGTCTCGCCATTAGAACAATCGTACTTCAATAGCTCTAGTAACATGTTGAGTGATTTATTACTCCAACATCGATGACCTTCAAGTATAACAACTTGAAGATAAAAGCTAGTGTAGAGAATTTTTAAAATTGGGATATTGTTAACGTTTAGCATACGTAAATAATTTGTCAAAACTTTTCTTCCCCCTATCATCAACATCTATGTGAGAATCAACATGAAATAAATCAACTGGACCATTATCTCTGAAGGTTCCCCTATGCACATCTTATAACATGTCATGTATTTCTCTACCTTCGCCCTCCTCATTATATGTTATTCCTTCATCAACATCAACATTTACATCAATATCATCATTTACATCACCATGTGCACTACCAAACACTATGTGCTCAAAACGCTCCCCGCGATATATCCATTAAATGTAGGTTATACAAAAACCTTCAAAAAATAAAAGACCCTCTACTTCATCAATATTTCTAATATTGGTATTCAAGCAATCGCAACAAGAACACCTAATTTTATTATTTTCTCCCATGTGTGTCTTTGTAAATAGAATGAATGCTCTAACTCCCTTCATATATATCTCACAGAATCGATCAGTTTCGTGCATCCAACTTTTATCCATTTAATTCATAACAAAATATAAAGTACATGAGTTCACTACACATAAATAATCTAAAAACATAAACATATATTATGTAATCAATGTATTGTCAAACAACAATGGAAAGAGTTTTTAACTTCTATGATTCAATATATATTGTGTAGTCAATGTATTATCAAATTCAAATACTTATCATAAAGTTGTCACTTATTAATTTTCTAAATTTAGTTTAAGTTATTTTTTAAATTTAATGTGAGGAAAACATTAATTATTGTACTAACAAACAAATCGATGAGTCATTAACAGATATAAGATGAGAAATTTGGTTGATGAAGCCAACAAGGGACATAAAGAATCTAAGAAAACATGTAGAAACCCAAATAAAACCCAAATAAAAAAAATGTCCCATTGGTTACTAAAGAAAGAAATGAAAAAAATAAAATCGATATACCCCATATCAGAGAAAAAATCAAGAATGCAACTAATTGTAGAATTCCAAACCTGGAAAGCAAAAATACACATTCACTCTATATATTAAACAAAAACCCAAACACAGTCAAATATAAATATCAAGTTTGCTAAAATACTATAAAAACTCAACTTTCATTAATAAAACCCTTTGAGATTTTCATGCCCTATACAAATTTCTCGGCACACCCATTTCCCAAATGAAATTTTACAAATCACACCCCTAGTTAAAGAGCTATCGCCATGTAATATGATGATACAATAGTTTGTAGAGGTTTATTATTTGATATTGTCATTATGAATATAAGTAGAAGTCCATGAGAAAAATACAAGGCATCTTCAATCTAGATGCAAGAGTTCACCACACAGAAAATTTAATGGCAACAATTGATCTTCTAGCCTCTCCAAGTAAAAAAAACACCATGTGAACTCAATGTGAAAGCAAAAGATAAATACGATCATAGCCCCACTTTTCGAGTTTGAAAGATACAAATGGAAAGATAGTAGTAAACTAGTGTAGGAAACACATCGATTGGTTATCGTTGGTGGCAGTCGGCAGCGGAAACAACCTTTGGCAGCGATGCATGGGAGAATAAGGGAGTTACAAAAGGAGATCGATGGGAAGGGTGGGGAATATAGGTATGGTGGGTCGTGGTTCTAATGAATTAGGTTTTAAAAGTATTTTTTTTGTGATATTGCATTGTTTCAATTATAAGGTATTTTCGGGCTGCAAAGTTCATATCATAGAGAATAATAAATGCTATTTGACTACCAAACTATTTTGTAACAAAATAGAAAAAAAACAGTTACCAGGAAATTTTTTCTTTGGCAACTTTGTTGGTTTTGTTGGCAAAATAATTTGTGCAATATTATTTGGGCGGGAATGGTGGCACCTAATTTTCATTGTTGTTCACAAAGAAATTAAAGAAATTAAGTACTTCGTGGTCAATGGTATACCGTATGGCCACAATTTGATTTTTGTGTTAAGCGTGGCCTTTTAGCAACGCAATTATCTTCGTTGCTAACAAACTTGTTGCTAAAAGTACTATTTGTACGTTAGAAGTAATATTCTTTTTCATTTTATCAATAGAGAATTTGGTAAAAGGTCATTTCCCACCCTATATTTGGATTTATAGGACGGTGATTTTCATGTTTATAAATATATTCCTAATAGTACAATAATATTTATTTGTGTGGTCCCTTTAGAGATAGGAGTATACAAAATAGATAAACTGTTATTTGTTTTAGTTATAAAAACATTTATATGCGTACTCATACCTATTTAAAACTCCCATACTCTCTTTCTAAAAATAAATACATAACTCCACTCTCTCCCTACTCCACCCACCGGAATCCTCACCTGAAGAGTCTGTCGAAATCTTCAAAATCCTCAACCAAAACCGCCAGCACCCTCGTCGGATTATTTCTCTCTCCTTAGTTTCTCTCTCTTCATTTGTTTTTTCTTCGGGTCTGCACCAGCGGCACCATTGTTAGAGCTGTAGAATATGTTTTTTGCAACAAAAAATGGGATTTTTGTTGGGAAAGAAAGGAGATTTTAATGAAATAGTAAATTTATTAGTTTTGATTTTTTGTTAAAAAATATCGAATATGGTGTTGTTTGATAAACCTCGACAAGTAGATTTCAAAGATATAAATTTTGTTGATTTTGGATTTATAGATTTGAAGTTATGGACTATTAAAGATTTGATGGGTTTTTTTTTCTACGACTTGTCTAATGGTATATATGTCATTTTAATGCTCTCTTTAGTATATGGACTAAATTTATAAAACCGTGTAGGTTATCCTATTTTTACACACTTTTGGGTTGGGTTGAACATTTTCCAAAAGCCAAGTTCATCAATTATCTAAGAATAGCCCCAATCACCTTCATAGCAATCCAATGAAATTAAATGTTAATACTCAAACAAGATGGATGCAGAATAATTAAAAAAAACTGTCATAAAAGGATAATTAACTTACGTTGAAGAAAATGAAACAAGAGATTAAGAGACACTTGGTGCTTGTGATTAAGTATTTGGTTGGGATGATTTCAAGATTAAATACTAAGAAACAACTCGGTAAAAATGATGGAAATGGTAAGTTGCATGCGAATATATGTAAATGGTAACATAGTGCCATGTTACCATTGATTCCATTTGTTACAATGAAGTTTAACTACATTGCACTAAATTGAAAACTTTGTACAGTAAACTTAAACGTATTCATGTTAACTAGTTCAACAATAAACTAGAGGTAAATCTGCACGATACGTGGGTAATTGCATTATGGGGTAAAATCGAGATTTGTATAACAACCAAAATGGAATGGTTTCCAACTAATTCGAGTTGTTGTCACATGCATAAAATAGGGAACGTGGATCAAATTGATGAAGATAATGGTACTTGTTGTTCTATTTACGTGTCACATGGTAAGCTTCACCTTTGTAAATCAATGGCTATAAATAACTGGACAACATAGAGAAAGGCACAAAGGAAGAAAGACCAAAACGCACGTTGAATGCACTAGAATGGCACTTTTCTCCTGACCAAAAAAGAGCTTCTGAAATCCATGAGCACAAGGATTTATAATCTTAACAACTGAAGGTGTTTCCCTTCCTGTAAAGACAACAAAACAAAGATTACAGCGATGCTAATCAACAAAACAAAATCCAAATGCCAATATATATATATATATATATATATATATATAAAAGCAGGCTCCTGTGCACACTAAGTTTGCACATTACCTTTTAAAAGTGGGCAAACTTAGTGCTGGCGCACACCAATTTTTTTATATGATATTATAACATTTCAACGGGCTCACATAAAAAAAATTAGCTCAAAAAAACTTTTTTTGCTATTTTTAAAAAATCGGTCAAACTTTCACAGTTTTTAAAGGGCTTAAAAACTGCAAAAGTTTGACCGATTTTTTAAAAATAGCAAAAAAAGTTTTTTTGAGCTGATTTTTTTTATATGGATTCATTGAAATGTTTAAATATTACACAAAAAAAATCAACTCAAAAATATTTTTTTTACTATATATAAAAGGTAATGTGCAAACTTAGTGTGCAAACTTAGTGTGCACAGGAGCCTGCCTCTATATATATATATATATATATATATATAGACAGGATCAAAAACGGACCTCAAAGAGAGGTCCTAAAAAACGGACCAATTTTTTAAAAATGGTAAAAAAAATTATTTTGAGTTGATTTTTTTTTTTTTGTGATAATTAAACATCTTAGGAAGTCCCAAAAAAAAAATCAACTCAAAAAAGTTTTTTTTCTATTTTAAAAAAATCGGTCAATATATGTCAGTTTTTAAGGTGCTAAAAACTGACATGTA
This sequence comes from Sambucus nigra, assembly GCA_949130495.1. Classification (NCBI taxonomy): domain Eukaryota; kingdom Viridiplantae; phylum Streptophyta; class Magnoliopsida; order Dipsacales; family Adoxaceae; genus Sambucus; species Sambucus nigra. The sequence goes on along the minus strand of OX422222.1, from coordinate 445,376,076 downwards.
TTTGACCGATTTTTTTAAAATAGCAAAAAAACTTATTTTGAGTTGATTTTTTTTTTTGGGACTTCCCTGAAATGTTTAATTACCACACAAAAAAAAATCAGCTCAAAATATTTTTTTTTACCATTTTAAAAAAATTGGTCCGTTTTTTAGGTCCTTCTTTTTGGTCCTTTGGAGATCCTCTCCCTATATATATATATATATATATATTGTAGAACAATACTTAAGCTGTTCGAGAGAAAAGTTGTCCCGTAGCCATGGTGTTGACTCGAAGAAACCTCAGTGGAGATAGAATATTATCATATAAATATTGCTAGTAATAGTGAAAATTGCATAATTTTTTTTTTGGTTTCTTCCTCCATTTTAGAGGTACCATGAGATGTCCGGGCAGCTTTACGCGCACCTCGACTAATCTCCACTCGCGGATCAGTGACCAGCCGCTGGCCCCATATTGTTTGCGGCTGCCGAGACTGGAACTGGGGAGCAAACCCAGTCAAGCCTGAAATTTTAGTACTAGTGCGCTACCACTAGACCAAGTTTGAAGGTTGAAAATTGCATAAATGGACTGTTGCAAGTAATAGTGAAAAGTACATAAATGGACAGAATATAGAGAGGTAGGGGATATGGGGAGAGGGGGGGTAAATGAAAGTACTTGAATTTAATAGGATAAAAGAGAAGAAAAGAGAGCATTGACATGTAGATAATTTCAATGAGTAAGGACATTAACTGGACGTAAAACATTTTATAATATACATATAAAATATATAGATTTGAAAGCCAGAGAAAAAAAGTTAGTTATAATAGTCTACTTAAGCTTGTAATGTTATAAAGTTAGGAGTAACAAAGTGGCACTTGATGTGAACTGCAGGTACAAATGTATTTAAAAAGATATATTATTTAATCAAGTTAATTAAACTTTGATCACTAAATTTTAGGGACCATCTCACTTTGGTTTTTAAAGTTTCATTTTCCAACATTAGGTCCCGAACTTTGGACATTGTGCTAACGTAATATGAAATAATCTTTTATAAAAAAAAATGACGAAGGCCTGTCTCACGCAGGGACCAAAGTGACACAAAATTAAAACATCAAGGGACAATAGGTAATAACTCATTTTATATTTTGAATAATAAGTGTCCAACGTTTTGTAATGAATAAGTAAAAATGAAAAAAAAAATTGTTCAACGATAAAAGAAATTGAGTTATAACTTTTTAGCCCCTAAAGTTTTTTTTTTTGTACCGCTTTCATCCCTTATGAGTGGTACATGGGGGTATCTGTCAAATATTTTACCACCGTTTCAAGTTTAAACGGCAGTGACACAATATCAAGATTTTAGGATTTTGTGTGAGCAAATTGATGCTTTGTGGACCAAAATAAAATTGTCCCCAAACTTAAAGGGCCAAAATAAAATTAACTTTATTTGATTTGATGTTTTGTCTGTTAGATATTATGCTATTGGGAAAGGACGAGAGTTCCATATATGGATCATGGTGAGAATAAAAACTGTCCCATTTTGTGGTGGGCATATGGTCAAAATGGTAGAAATGACTACTAATTATAGTGGTGGATTGAATCAACCCATGACCTTCCAATTCATTTGGGAAGCATAAAATGCACATTCCACCAATGAAACCCCTCTAACTCTCATCTCTCAAACTTTATAGTTTTGAGGAAACACCGTCTCTCAAATGGAAGGTTGGCCAGCTTTGACTTAGCAAAAATGATGGACACAAAAAGGTAACATGAACACTAGGGTTTACCAAAATTCTTTGTGCAATTCATGTGTGCTCTAGGTCCTAGAATAACTCATTAGGTTTTGACTCAGTTGAAAATATTTTAGTGCCAACCAAACATGTTAGCATGTGGATATGTTCTTTCATATATGAGCAATATACCCAATTATTCGAAGGCAATGGATGCATGTTAGATCTTCAATGCATTATATATTAATATAATTTGGTGGGTACACAAAATTCTTTGATTATATGTGTAAATATTTTGGGGTCAACGATTGTCTCAAGTGATTAAGGGACCTACCGATCATTCTTCTTGTTGATGCGATTGGAAGTTGGAACCTCCCTTTCTATACATTTCTCCTTCCCTCGTTAAACTATATATTATATTCTTTAGAATATATTACAAAATAAACTCAGAATAGAAGAGTCATTTTTTAGTGAAACTCTAAAAATTTAATTATTTAATTTTGATTTGATGTACCATTAGTTTCTCAATATAAACTTTGGTGGTAAATCTAATATTTTAGTAAGAAAACATTATTTATAGAGAGATTTAATTTCATTAAAATGATAGAATTAAAAAAAATTGACAATCTAAAAATAGTGGTGTTTTTTGAATGTAACCAAATAAAAGTTTAAATTTTTTCTATCAAGTAATAAAACGTGTCACCTTTAAATTGAGTAGTTTATTTCATTAGTTGTTGGTATCTAGCTAACTTTATTTTTGTTATTAAAATGGAAGTACTAAATTGTTGGTACGCGGCGTGTTACTACGATAAAACTAAATTAAATCCATCAATAGTAAGTATAGAGTATCTATATTCCATAATTTAAATATGATAAATTCATAATTCTTCTATTTCCACAATAATGTTTCTCTCAAAAATACACAATTCTCCAACAAAAGTTACACTACTAATTTATACATCAAAAATAAATCTTCCCATCCAAGCTCTAAAATAATTCTTTAAAATAGTCCATAGAGTCCCAATCCACGCTATATAAGAAAATACGGAAAAGTACACAATATGATAGGAATAGATGCTTAAAAATGATTAGCACGGTGAATAAATCGCAATAATACGAATGCGCATATATAATTCAAATGTAATACTCAAGCAATATATCAATATTAATTTCTCAACAACACATCAATGGACACCAGACCTCACCTCACCTCCCCTAAGCATCTCAAAGCCATATAACGGTTTTTGGACTATTGGTGGGTGCCCATTCTTCATGCCATATTAAAATCTCATGGCACGATGTTGAAATCACAATATAATATATCACAATGAATTAATAATATAATTTTCAAGAATTTTCAAATTTCAATCAAAAATCACCATTCAAAATGAGTGCAATCGACACAGAAAACAAACGGAATACTCTCAAGAGAATTTAGGAGCATATTGTGTAAGTCTCGTACCTCAAAATCATCACATAAAATGACACAAAAATTCAGCGTCAAAATTTGTTCGCACCATCACGTTCCTCTCGTGAAAATAATCAAATCACGTTCTAACCCCAGCACGAGATAGCTCCAAATAGGCCTCCAATTCTAAGGTTTAACATTGAATAAAATAGGCGCTAGGGTTTGTATAAAGAGAGAGAGGGAAAAAAAATGTTATATGCATTCTTGAGTTTGTGAAAAAGTGGTTTAAAGGTACCCACAACTTATTTTTATATCATTGAAAAAGAGGAATTTGTAAAAACTAAAACTCTTAATCGAATTTGCGAACCGCCTCAAAACTGGCATAGTCGATCGATCGACTCCCTGGGTCCATCGATCGATCGAACAGGAAAAAGGGGAAAGAAAAAGGTTTAAAACCAAAAACTCTTTAAATACCTCATTTTAAATCCAAATTAATTTCCGATTGAAATCCCACTTTTCAAAAATAAAACTCAACATATTTAATTATGAAAAATAATTAAATCCAAAAATTTATTTTCCTCTAATTTCCAAATTAATTTTAAAAAATCCGGGTTGTTGTATAATATAAGAAGAAATGTGGAGATATTGATCTTAATTTTTAATAGTCAAATTAATAGACGGATTTTAAATTATCATCGTATGCCGTAGTAGGTACGATAGGTCCTATATATTTTTCTGTAGCGATAAGTCCCGCCATTGTAAAATTATCTATTTATTGGAGATTTAAATGATGATGTTTTTGAAGGTTGATGACATCACATTTTCTAGGCGCTATTTGCAATTTAAGAGCTGTTAATCTCTCGTGAATATGGCGCAAAAGGATTTTTGACATATAATAAATTTATTTGAATCTATAAGATTATTTTAATTGATAATTACACGTATGCTCAAATGTACTCCATAACGTTTTTTATATTGTAATGATAATTATATATGTTCGCCACCTAAAAATAAATTATTTGTTCGACCTATGGCTACTTATCATTTTAAAGGATGAAAAATTTAGAACTTGAAGACAAATGCTTATACATGATGCTATTCCATTGGTGAATCGAATAACTCCCACATTGGAATAGTCTAGATTCCAACATGGAATATTTAATATGAATCAATCATCTTCTAAGCATCAAGTTTAGTTAAAAACCCCACACGGTGGTTAAGATTGGTGGCAACGCCATCATAGATTGCCCTAAGATTGGCATTAATAATAGTTCTATAATTGTCATTACCAAAAAAAGGGGTGGGTGCTTTGGAGTTGCCCCACCTACGTTTCTTTTAAGTAAGAAAGTTTTTAAAATTTCGGAATATTAATAATACATTTACGAATAGTTATAATATAGCTACAATACATGTAAAGCACATTCATTATTCATATATAAGACCTAAGTTAATTATTGTCGATTATCATAAATTATAGTTTTTTTTTTTTTCGCTGGAACTTTTTAAGAGCGACCACTTTGTAAACTCCTGATAGTCAACATGCGGGGCGGATTTTACACTCGCTCCAATGCGTCCCAATCAACTTAAGTCAGGGACTCAATGCCCGCGCTGAGTATCGATCCCACATCAAAGCCTATCTTTGTCAAAGTGCTTTGAGAATGACCTCCAATTACCAACATCTAGGCACATGAGAGCTCGCCCCAAAACTCGAACCGGTGATCACTTGGAACTATATCAAGATGACCTGACTTAACCTTTGGGTTAATCAATTATACTGTAATTAGAAGAAAACACTGTGCAAAAAGTTGATTTTCTCTGTCTTATTGGTGGATAAAATACTAGAAGTTGGTGGCTTTCGACAGATCTGAATTAGATTCTAAAGCATTATGTGGTGGATAGAAGAGGTGTTATTCTTTATATAAATTTGACATATTTGTGAGGATGAGACTACCATATGAAAAGCTTTCATACATAAAACTTGGTATATTTTAATTTGTTTTATGCATGTGTAGAATAAGATGTACAACTTTTGGTTTATGCTAGTATTTGATAAATAATCAAATCATTCTAGTTCAAAGTATTAGTCAACTAGCATATTAGTACCGAAAGAAAGATGAATTGCACAACTGAAAAATACATTTACTGTTTTTAATTAATCATAAAAGAGTGAACATGCCCATACCACGAATAATTTGACCTTGCCTACCCCAATAGTTAGGGGTTAACATAAGAAACAACACAATAAGAAATTGATACTAAATGTTGTGTACTTATCGTATTCGTGTTTGAAATTTTGAAAGTCATATGATGTCGTGCTACTTTACAGAATTATGACTCATGTTATTCATGCTCTGTTGTGTTATTCGTGTTTTACTGAGTTATATTTAATGACTGTGTTTAATTGGATGCAAAAGTGACTACCATGTAAACTGTTTTGTGATAAATTTTACGCTTTCATATCAATTAACATAAACATTATCTCGTGTGTCATCACAATTCTTCACGTTTCGTATGGGCCAAATCATGATTAAGAAAACGTGAATCGACGCCCTTACATATGGTGGTGTTGTTAAAGGCATCCTAAATTTTTTTCTCAAACACCACATAAAAACTCAAATATTTTTTTACTACAAAACACAAAAAGTAAGCCATTTTTGTCGTGGCTTTTCCCCGTTTTCACGATCGCAAGTCACTATGGATTTCCACGATAGGAAATCATCATGTTAAGTCCATTCCCACGGTGACTTCCCACCGTGAAAATGGGTTTGACACGGTGACTTTTCACCGTGAAAAATTCATTTCCATGGTGACGGATCATCATGAAACCCTATTTTAACTCTTCGAGTGCCTCTTAACTTGGTGTTTGAAATAAATTTTCTGGTGTCCGTGATACATTTTTTAGATGCTTCCAACATCACCCTATGGTAGCTTATGTTGCTTTTGTAGCCAAGTTAGTTTGAAAATCCTTCTTAGACACTCTAATTGAATATAATTGTGTGTCATTTGGTTTTATATTTCAGCAATACTTCTCTGGCCTTTAAACTAGAGTGAATCGTTTTCTTAAAAACAAACAAATGGTCGAGAGTGAGAGTGTGGTGGTCAAAGGGCATACAATAACAATTGTGTAGGGTTTTTATGTAAGTATACTAGGCATTGCATCCTCTGGGGAGAACAAAAACCTAATATGTGTAAAGGGCTAAAGCAAAGGTGACACTCTTAGCAACATCCACTTTCTTACCTTACATTGACTTCCAGCTATTTAGCCAACCCTACCATCATGAAAGTGCTCTCTCTCTCTCTCTCTCTCTCTCTCTCTCTCTCTCTCTCTCTCTCTCTCTCTCTCTCTCTCTCTCTCTCTCTCTCTCTCTCTCTCTCTCTCTCTCTCTCTCTCTCTCTCTCTCTCTATATATATATATATATATATATATATATATAGTACTTCTCTTATGCATATCGGTATGTATTTTAAGAGTGTATACTCCAAAAAAGAGAGACTAAATTATAGGTACACTCTCTCTACTTTCTGGGATCACTGTCAAGTGACACATGTCCGAGACGCTAAATTATAGACACACTCTCTCTCCTTTCTGGGATCACCGTCAGGTGACACATGTCCGATATACACTCTTAAAATACATATTGATATCCAGAAGAACATTTTTGTGTGTGTGTGTATATATATATATATATATATATATATATATATATATATGAAAAATGTTAACATATATTCTAAGAACACATATTTTTTAACTTCAAAATAATAAATATGATAACTTTACATAAATATCTATGCTTTATCAAATATATGCTGATTTTTTTTAATTATTTTAAATTATAAATATATATCCTTAAGTCACACGTTATCAAAATCTTTATAAAAATATATATTTTCTTTATACTGAATGCACAGCTATAGAGAGACCAAAATTCAAAGCATTTGGTAATAATAGTAGGGGGACTGGCAATAAAAAGACCCCACTAGACTACCATTACTTATGTACACGACAAAAAAATTAGAACTTCCCCTTCTAGAAGTTAAATAAGTGAGGCATTTCATTAAATTGGTGGCAACGGTTTTCATTACGAGGATATCATATTATTTAAACTTCAGGTTCGGTTTAAAATACGGTTAAAATATTCAATCACAATCAAAATACATTTTCATCTATTCGGGATTAAATTATGTTCACTCTCTTTTTCAAAGTTACATAATTACAACATGCACTTATTCCGAAAGTTAAATGAACAAAAATTTAATTTCATATATATGGGAAAGCACTTGACCATTTACTTTTCATCTATGTAAAAAATATTTTAATTCGAACCAAATGGATTCTAAGGAGCGAAGCCAGTGATATAAAAAAATAAATATAAAAATACTAAAGAAGAGGGCAAAAAAAAAACGAAATGTACATATCTTGAAACTTTAATGTTCATACAACCCACTTAACGGTTGATTTTATTAATGAAATTGTTAGGAGATCACCCCCTAATCTAATAAAATAATTTCATTACCCATAATTTTACATTTTGCAATATGTAGTGGGTCATTAATTAATTAAAGGAAGCCCTATGTATGTGTTTAGAAATCCCCTCAATTTTAAAATTCAAGAAGTTAAAAAGGCGGTATGAATGCTCTGACACCACTTAGAGAGAGTTGTATGCACTGATAACACTATGAGAATGCGAAAACAAATATGCACAATAAATATTTCAATTTGAGAGTGTGCAATTATCTATCGGTATTAATTTATTAAATTTAGATGATAATCCACACCAATTTTAATCCTTTAACCCTAAAACATGCAACTATGTGATTCAAAACGTAAATCAAACTAAGCATTCAACAAAGGCAAAGTTTCAAGGAAAAACTCCTTTCAGATAAAACATTTATTCAGCACTTTAGAAATATTTCAAGACAGTCGACTTACAGACTAATTGATATCTGCCAAAAGTATAATGCACTAATTTTCGTAAATCTCTAAAGAAAACAACTCAGTCCAGAGTCTTCCGCATGCGGCCTTCCACGCTCGGTATCTACTGATCTGCCTTTATCTTCAGTAATGAATTCCCTCGTGTATTACAAGTCAGCCATGGAGATGCCTTCTCCATAAAGGTTTATGAAAGGATACAAAACTTTCTAGGGTTTAAACCGATTCATAAAAACTATTTTCAGGATGTATATTGTGAATCAAAACGTGTTTTTGAATACTAAATAATGAAGAACTTTCTCAAAAGATATGTAGAAGCAAACCTCACAAAAGTCTTAGAAAAATGAAACACGAAACATGTATTTATAGGACATTCTAAAATTTCGAGGCGGCGAACTCGTTTGAACAAAATTCAAGGTTCGTTTGAACCACAAGTGCATCTCGTTTGAACGAAATAAAATATCGTTTGAACGGGCTTCAAACGACCTAAAACAGTACGCTCTTGATCGAAGCACGTTTAGAAAAAAATTTGAACGACCGTTCTAACGAAATGACAATCTCATTTAAACGAGATGTTCGTATCGTTTGAAGGAGATTAAAAAATTAATTTATTTTTCTTTTCGAAATAAAAAAACACCTGTTCGTTTTTTATAAAAATAAACATCCCAAATATAAAGTGTGTAAATTAATTTAAAGTCTAAATTGCTTTATACCTTTATGGGATGTCGGAAAGTCTTCAGACTTGGAGATGCTTGAGTTCGGTTTGTCTTAGTGGTGCATGATGATTTGTAATGGGTACGCCAAACTAGCCTAAAACATAACGAGGCCTATACTATAAACAATATTAGAAAAATTGTTCTTACAGAAGTAAAAAAGAACTTGCCAATTTCATAAAATAGCCATAAATTTATGACAACTTATGGATTTCTACTACCCTTTAAGAATCAACATTTTGTCAACTTTAGCATTTATTATATTGAGTTATTGGCACTTTAATCCCTCAAAGATGATCCCGTTTGTTACGTTAAACCCCGAAGTATACAAACTGGCATATAAAATCCTCAAATTTGCTATTTGGGTCATTTTAGTCCAAAACTTAAAGGACCGTTAATTTGTTTTTTGGAGAGAAACAATTTTTTCATTTAATTTATTAGTTAAATACTTTAAAAATTAAAACTTTTTATATAAAATTCAGAAAGTTATGAAAAACAATTGTCGGGATCGTGTCGTCGCGTCGATGATTTTTATATATAAATTTGTTAAATTTAACATACAATTGACATACTTTGTATTTTTGTCTTTGTGTTAGTTAATGGTCACCAAACACAACATTATTTACTAAAATTTTGGTTCATTTTTATATACTAACATGTTATAATCAATACATAGATATTTTTTTTAAAGAAAAATATAACTTTATTTTTAAATTTAATTAAGGACTCCTACTCGCATAAAGTAAGCATAAGTACTCGAATAGAGTGATTCAAAGTCAACGTAGTTTGCAAAGGCCTAAAGGTATTCTACCTCTTATTTTGACTTGATAAGGGAGATATCAACTCCCTTTGATATTTTCAAATGCTTTTGAGGTGAATGTAATTTAGATCTCAAAAAATATCAATGTTTTATGTTCATATCTAAATGGTTTGGTGAAATGGATTTACTCCTAAAACTATTTTGATTAAGAAAAAGAGTTTAGACTTCCAACATTAAGACTATAATTAGGTATTATCCACGTATTTACTGATCCTCTAACCTATATATTATGTATAAATAAATTTTGAAATATTTTATCGACTTTTTTAGAAAGAACACGTATAAAGACACAAATGTATATATATTGAAGGAAGTACAACTGAATTAGAGCCACGTGGCTAGCACGTGGCCCGTAGTTTGAGATAAAGCATCAGCCGAATATTAGGGAAATAAGTGCAAATGTTGGAAGATCAGGTAGGATAGTTGGAATACTAGCCCTTATAGGACTCTATAAGATTTAGAAAATTAAGATTTGTGTCCTTCTAAATAAAGGCGACCTCACCCATTCTGAGGGTAATGATTTCAACATGCATGTGGTAACTTGGACATCTCAGATAGCAACCCTAGCACTCTATTTATTTATTCTTCCAAAAAATAAATAAATATCCCTCCCTTCCCTGTGCACGTAGGCATGATGATCTGATGAACCAAGTACATCTTATGTCCTTTATTTTTTTGAATTCATAATGATTTTGCGACTGAATTCCAAATATTAATTTTATTATAGGTTAATATCCTCTACAATTTGGCATCTTTTGTAGGAAACTCAAATTGTCACCATTGTCAAAATTATTTATCGCAACACTGGATATGAGTGCACACTAGTCTCACCCTGCTCATGTGAGGAGCTACTTTCAGTCCAAAATATAGGTAGTTCAGAGGGACAAGACTCCTATCAAGTTTTTTTCACTGCCTCAACAATCTAGGTCTAGGGCACTTTGCCCAAAAGATAAGGGTCTAGCCGTCGGCATCACACGTCGTTGGTTGAACAACCAGAGGTAAAAGCAACCTACCATCTCGCCAATATTTATGAGAAGAGATTGGACCAACGTGATCAAGAGATTGCTCGTCTTAGGAGGCAACTGACTCAATAATCAGAGGATCGTCATTATGGTTCTCAAACTCTAGAGCTTGCATGAGGAGAACTTTCCCCCACAGGACAACCGGTCCCACTCTACTTGGAGGGCCTCTAGATCAAAAAGTCCTCATACGATGAACTCATACTCACGAAATGTCCATCGTTTGTCTGAACAGAATTCTTTCAACCACAATTGCTACCAAGTTCATCCAATAAAATTAGTACATAGCAGCAAGTCTGATTATCTAAACCCTAGCACAAACAACCTTGGTAGTGATGAACTGACAGGTCTTATCAAGAATAAATTAGAAGGAAAGTTTTGTGCAAACCTGGCACGAACCCCAAAAAACCTAGCTAGGAAAGATTTGGGGCCTGGAATTTCCTTGCCATTTATCATGGAGATATAGACCTCAGAACCACCAGAGAAGTTCTCAATGCCAAAAATTACTGCTTATGGTGGAAAACCAGATTCCGCCCATCATATCAAGCATTATCGATAGGCGATGTCCCTTTAGTGTCATCATAATGCTTCGATATGTTGAGTTTTTTCATCCACTGTGGGGAAAATTGGCCTGAAGTGGTTTTAGAAAATAGCCCCCAGTCAATTACCTCATTCAGAGAGCGGGCTAAGCAGTTTGTGTCTCGCTTCATCACCATCAGTGAAGCGGGAAAGGAGGTAGTTTCATTAATCTCTTTAAAATAGTATAAAGGAGAATCCCTTAGAAAGTACGCACAACAGTATTTGGAACTTTATAATAAAAATAATGATTTAAATTAGCAATTGATGATCTCATCCTTTAAGTTCGGTCTTGATCGATCAGATGAACTTTACCAGTCTTTGACAAAGAATTTGGCATCAATAATGGAAGGCCTTATGTCTTGCATTGAGAAGTATACCAAAGTGGAGGATGATCTTCTCAATATAGAGGTCGATCATGGTCCTAAGCAATCAAAGAAAATGATACGAAGTAAGACTCCAAGGGAGAAAATCAGTCTGCTTCAGTAAACAGAGGCTCACGAAGTGACAATAATAAAGGGTGTCTTAATTAACAAACTAATGAAAATAAATTTCAGGTGGAGAATACCATCTTTAAAAATCTCATCTACAAGATGGCTCCATAAATCAAAGACAAGCCTTACTTCAAGAGGCCTCCCAATATGTTCAGCAATCTGAGGTATAGGGGCGATAACCTTAGATACAGTTATCACTAGGATCATGGAAACCTTACAGAGAATTACAAGATTCTTAAGATTTATCTAGAGGAGCTCGTCGAGTTCGAGCACCTCAAAGAATTTATTGACACTTCCAAAACTAAATTTGCAGTCACAGTAAATGTGGTATAGAAGGACAGCGATGATATCCCATCTACAGGTTTGGTCAATGCAATTCATGGATATACCGAACATTTACGATGCACTGGTAAGAAACTCAGGGAGAGAATTGAGAATTATTCTAGCATTAAGGAATCTTTCGATGTAGAAGTGTCCAACATATCCTTATTAAGAGAGAGCAAGAGGATATTGACATTGATCGATATATCATGTTCACCAACGATGATCTTATCAACGTAAACCTACCACACAAATATGCTTTGGTACTTACTGTGCGGATTTTAAATTTTAACAGGAAGAGGATATTGGTGGATCAAGGAAGTTTAATGGAGATCATGTATTTATCCTTGTTGTACAAGATCAGTTTCAACGTAAAAGATTTAGACACCAAAGTGGGACCACTGATAAGCATCAATGAAGACATAGAAATCCCTCTTGGCAGATTTAAGTTACCCTTTAAGGTCAGCCTAGTGAATAATGAGATAAACTTCCATGTCTTCTAGTCAGAGTCATCTTATAATGCCACAATGGGTAGAGGTCGGCTTCACGATAGGAAAATTATTCCCACGTCCCTTCATCAAGAACTCAAATTATTGAGTGGCCAAAGGGTTGTGTATATTTTAGGAGACCAAGAAGAAGCTCATAATTTTTTTTATTCGCCATTAAAAAAATAGTCCAAGAAGAGTCAGAATGATAACAATTCAGAGGACCATCAGCCTAAATAACAATCAAAATGTGGTCTACTGGGTGTGGAAGATACCTATTTGGACCCACCCGAATCAGTTATAGATGAACTCATCAACGTTCATCTAGATTCAACCCAATGGAAAAATATCTTTCTGATTGGATATTAGCTACTTAAATAGGATGCTGAGAAAACTTATCCATTTCCTCATTATCAACGTCGACGTCTTTGCATTGAAACTATACGATCTTCCAGGGATGGATCCAAAATTTTCCTAATATCGTTTACACATGGATCCAACTATCAAATCGATCAAGTAAGACCCAAGGATGTCGGGGCCAAAGAAGGTTAAAGATATAGAAGTTGAAGAGGAAATTTGCTCCAAGTTAACTCCATTAGAGAGGTCTAGTTCCCAGATTGGATCTCTAATACCATTTTGGTTAGGAAGAAGAGAGGGAAATGGAGAGTGTGTATAGACCTCACCGACCTCAATAAGAATTTCCTAAAATACATATATTTATTACCCCGAATTGATCATCTCGCGAATTCAATAAAACAATCATCAGCATATGAGTTTCCTAAACGCATACTCTGGCTATCATCAAATGTCATTATTCTGCCCAGATCAAGGAAATATCTCATACATCACTACCTTGGAGCTTTACTACTACAAATTAATGTCGATCGACTTAAAGAATGCGGGAGCGACCTATCAATTCTCGTAACCAAGATGTTTAAAAGTTGGATTGGTTTAACCATGATAGTGTACATATAAGACATGCGCTTCAAAATAAAATAGGTAACCTATCACATCAAGGACCTCGCGAAGACCTTTCATATCCTCTGGTAGTACATGATGAAGCTAAAAGCATCCAAATGTGTCTTTAGGGTCTGTCCTGGAAAATTTCTTTAATACCTAGTAACTCAGAGAGGGATAAAACCAAACCCATGTCAAATGAAGTCTTTCCAGGGTATCAGAAGGCCGACCACAATCAGAGACATTTAGGTCCTCATCGGTATGCTATTATCCTTGAATCACTTTATATCAAGGTCATCGGATAAGTTTCGATCATTCTTCCAGGGACTAAAGAATGAATGTTCAGCCATCTGGACAAAGGAATGTGATTAAGCCCTCGAAAGAATAAGGCGGTACTTGGGATCTCCTTATTTACTATCAACTCTTAGATATAGGGAAGATTATTCCTATATTTGGTTGTCTCATAGCATGCAATTAGTATTGCATTGGTAAAATTATAAGACGGAGAGAGAAGGTCAGTCTACTAAGTTAGTCATACTCTCCTTGAGGTAGAAAGTAGATGCATGCCTATTGAGAAGTGGTTTTGGTGATAGTAATTGTGGCCAAAATTCTGAGGCACTACTTTGATGCTCACACTATAGTCATCCCCACAACTTACCCATTGAAAGAGGCTCTCAAGAAAGCATATTTCACAAATAGGATGACGAAGTGGTCCTTAGATATGACGCAATTCAATGCCAAATATTAGCTACAAACTATAATTAAAAGTAAGGTCTTGGTTGACTTCGTGTCTCAGTTCTTTTGGTTACTAGAAGGTGAAGATGAGAAGCTAAATCCAATTCTTGAATCGTTAGTCATCCATAAAATTGATCGAGATTGGAAGTTGTATGTTGATGATGCAAACAATGAATGCGGAACAGGAGTTAGAATCATCTTTGCCACCCCACAAGGAGGTCTTAGTGAACAAGTAGTTAGACTCGAGTTTAAGGCCTCTGATAACGAAGCAGAATATGAAGCCCAGTGATAGATGGTATCCGATGGTCGATTGACTTGGGAGTTGACCACATAGTTGTATATTCTAACTCTAGATTGATCACTAATCAGTTAAAGGGTGAATACAATGCCAGGTAATCGAGAATGTTTGCTTATAGAGACAAGAAAAGAGGTCTTATTCAATAGTTCAAATCCTCTTTAGTGGAATAACTTCCAATGAACAGAAATATTCGTGTGGATGCCCTGGCTATTTCCTCTTCTGGATATTTTCTCTTCAAATATTGACATTGACTTAAAGAGGACGATAGAGGTGGAGTACATAAATCATCCAAGCATTGGAGAATCCAAACTAGGTTTTGTGTCTTATAAGTAGATATAAGTCCCTTATAGATGGATCCAATCGTTTCCTACCTGAAGAACAGAGAGATTGCCTTAGACGATAAAGAAGCATACAAGTTGAGGATTAAGTCGATCAGATTTTGCTTTAACTCCGAAGGAAAAATCTATCGACGATATTTCACTGAACTCTTACTGAAGTATGTGAACCCGAATCAAGTGCAGGAAATATTCTAACAGATGCATGAAGGTAGTTGTAGATCCCACGCATGTGGATGATCACTACTGTATATGGAAATCTCACAGGGGTACTGGTGGACATTCATGCAAAAGGATGCCATAAAATCGACCCAAATTACACCAAATTCCAACAGTTGTTTCCCATCATCAAGTATCCAGACGAAGATCTAAATCCTTTTACAATCCATTGGTCTTTTTCTCAGTGGGACATATATATTATGGCTCAATTTCCAATAGCACGTGGAAACGAAACATATCTTATAACGGCCATCGGCTACTTCACAAAGTGGGTGGAGGCAAAATATTTCACCCATATCACAGAGGCGGATGCCTGGTGATTTTCTTGGAGAAATGTCATTATAGGATTTACCATTCCAAGAGCACTGCTTACCGACTACAGAACACAGTTTGACTATGACTTCTTTTGGAACTTTTGCGTATAGCAAGGAGTTAGGTTTCACAATGCGTCAGTAGTTTTCCCCCAATGTAATGGTTAAGAAGAGATAAGTAACAAAAAATTCATGTTGGGGGTTAAGTCCAACTAGAGAATGCCAAAGGAAGATGGGTGACGGAACCCCCGTCCATCCATTGATCATATAGAATGAAGAGTGCCCAATATGTGTGTTTTGAACAAAACAAAGTTTTTATCCAAAAATTATCCAACTTTTAATATGCAACAAACCAAGTTGTGAAAACTCAATTCTTACTTTAAACAAATTTTATCTTGATTAATCCTAAACATGCATCTAGTGATTGAATCAAGTAAAATAAAGTAAAGAATACTCACAACGCCGGATGTACGAGGAAAAAACTCAAAACGGGAAAATAACCTTGGACGGCCCCAATCCAGACAATCACTATGAATATGGATTTATAATGAACAGACAAAGACTCACTCAATGACTCGATCCCCACGGGTCTTGACGCTCTTTTGATATTCAACCACTCCTCTCATAGTTCCCATGCATAAAGTCCTTCTTCCACGATACATGTCCACAACACACGCATCAGCGTATGTCTCGATGTCCACCGATTGGCTTTGATTCGTCTATGATGTCGAACAAGAAATCCTTCTCTTTTCTTCACTGCAAAACCCTTATGTTCAATGATAGAACAAACTTCTTTGGTGCAGCAAAATCACTTAAGCATATAAGAATGATAACTCGGATCTTTGCGAACTCTAAGGACGTGTTTATGCTTTGTAAACCTTAGAAAACAAGTGCAAATAATGTACTGGAATGTATTCTGTTTTTTGCAGATGCACACCTACGAAACTCTGATAAAAACATGCTTTAAATATGATTTAAATGCCGCCTTAAAAACCGTGTCATTCGAACGATAATGCCAGGTCGTTCGCGTGACTTAGGCATCTCGTTCAAGCGAGATCCTTATGTCGTTTGAACGAGCTGACGTGACAGTTTGACTTTTTGACTTTTAGTTCAAAACGTCTCTTTTAAAGGAGATCCAAATAAGTCAAACTCTATTTCGAGTATATCAGAATTAAAACTTAGTGTAAACACTTAAAACACTTTTAAAAACATTTTAAAATATTTTTCTTTATGAAATTACATCCTTATCTTTTATAAAAATAATTCCGAGCACCATTACTTACACGCATTCATACCTGAGTGATCTCAGAATGCAATTAACTTTGAAGACTATTAAACTTGCACCAATTAAACATCGACATAATTTAATATTTTGAAGCTTTGTCGCAATGTCTTCAATTTTTCTTCAATACATCATAGACTAAGTGGGATCATGACAAAAATAAAAATATCCCTATGACATATTACAAACAAGTTTTGTTCACGGAATTAAGTCAAAACAATATAGGGACTCAACTAGAAATTTATGTCCTTACAAATCTCCCTTTTTTACTATTTCGGGACAAAACTAAAGCAATGAAATGCCTAAGCCAGGTCGTCAAGCCGTATGACGCCTAAATCCCATCCCATAAACCCAAAATCAAAAATAAAGGACACAGACTAGTATATATAGCACCGGTGAGCATAAACTCTCTGAATGTGATGTAGACTTAAAATCTCGAATCGCTGAAGCGTACCTACGCACACTAAACAGACAAATAAATACCCAGTGAAGTGTGGAGGAACAAAT
Source organism: Sambucus nigra (assembly GCA_949130495.1). Lineage (NCBI taxonomy): Eukaryota > Viridiplantae > Streptophyta > Magnoliopsida > Dipsacales > Adoxaceae > Sambucus > Sambucus nigra. The sequence goes on along the minus strand of OX422222.1, from coordinate 445,358,961 downwards.
GATACCAATTTATATTTCTAATAAGAACAAATGATTTGAAACATGTGGGCAATTATTTGATACCAATTAGGAAGAAATATAATCAAACAAAATGTAATTCCAGATATCAATATAAACGCTCAACAAATCTCCCCCTACATCACATACATCTCTCCCCCTTTTTGTCTCAAATAGACAATCCGGTGAAAGGAGAAACAAATTTGAAATATCTAGCATGAGAATATAAAAAAATTTGACTTAATGTGAAATCGCTAGATAACATGAAACAACTAGCTAAATATGATCAAGTAATGACAAATCAGTAGCTAGTAAATCAAGGAATGACACAAAAAAATCTAGCAATCTAATCAGGTGTGATATACTGACTATATGCAAAAAAATCCAATTTTGAACTAATTAAAACCTACATATAAACCAGTCAGTCTAGAAACGCTTCCAGTCGTAACAAAAAAATACCAAATTAACCTAGTGGACTGCAATCCAATCAGAAGCTCCAAAACAGCCTGTCGTTCGAACGAGCTAGGGACATCGCTCAAACGACTTAAGGATGTCGCACGAACGAAGTACAACTATTGTTCGCGCGAGATGGATATGTGGCTTGAAGACTTCTCGCGACCTGCCAAAATTTCCCAGATTTCTCGAAATATTATATAATATTGCCCAGTGAAAAAAAATTTAAAAGAAAATTCCAGGAAGGGCCTGACAGAAGCAAAACAATAGGCTTCTAACACAAAACGCAAAAACTCATAAAAACTAAAAACGCGAGTTATATGCAAACATAGTACCGATGTGCTCAAACATGGATATGGAATGAATAGGCGTGAAACTACAACAAATGAGTCACAATCCCAACACATCGAAATGGTCAAGAAGCTCTAATTGATAGCGATAAATCATCAAACTTTATCATAGACATATGAAAATAAAAGTGTGAGCTTAATGAACTAACCATACTAAATGCACACAAATCCAGAATTTTGACGATTCTACAAACAATAGCGTCAAATTGCAATATTTCAACATTAGGATTAGTTGTGCAAACCCGTTTAAATTTTTAATCCATCCAAACTCCCTCAATAATATAATATTTTATTTGGAATGAACTAAACAAATTTGTCCCTTTTCTTAGCATATTGGATTTTCTTTTGGGTTCTTTTAAACCGTGGCTTTCACGGTGAGTTAATTTTGAACTCTTGCAGCCCTTTCCCCTGAATTCACTCATCATTTTTCAATTCAAATCCTCATGGTAAACGGTTCTTACATGCACACTTCTCCTTAAGTCTACTTACGGGTAGATGACAATATTGAGATAAGAACGCCTCACCAAATTCATATATGCAAGAGAAGTCAAACATCCATCTAAACTCGTGCATGTGTGCAATGCTGGCATATATACAAAGTCGAATCAAAATACATATCAATTTCGAAACAACCCCGTATAAACAATGGTTAAGATCATTCTAAGCATCGATAGTAATGACCAAATGTCCTAGCCACATGGATAATCAAACTACGGGGGGGGGGGGGGGGGGGGGGTCTATGCATATCAATATGCCACATCAAACATGTAAACTAAAAAACAAAAAAAAATAAAAAATCTTTTTGGTTTTTCAAACAGTTTCCTCAAAAACAAAATATTTTTGTATTTTTCAAATAAGACTCAAACAAGTGAAAAATAAAATACAAAGAGATAAACATGTCATAACACTAGCAAATTATAAACATGATGCAAGGGCTAGCGTATGTCATAACATGCAAGCTACTATCAATAAGAAATAGCAAGAGATGAATCATGTCCATGCATGTGAGAATCAACCAATGAAGCATTTAGCATCTCCAAAATGTATTTCCTAACCCAAACCGGTGTATACCTAACAAAACGGGTTTTGGAAACCAATGGGACACTACGTTTAATCTTCCTAGGGTCTTTTCTATGATCAAAACAAAAATTTCTAAGGTGACCTTTCCTACCACAATGCGAACATGTGAAAACACGACGAGGAACGGGACCTTAAGGTTGACCTTTTCTAATACCCTCAGATGTGGTTGATGCTCTAAAACAAACTATGGTTTTTCCCTTTACATTCAAGCCACTAGAACAAGATAAGCCGCTACCAACACTACTAGAGTCATTTAAATAATTTTTTAACTTCAAAACTTTCGACTTAAGCAAACGATTAGACTCCTCAAACTTTCGGAACTCCTTCTTTAAATTTTCAATTACCCCTAGAAGGTTATCTCGCTCCCCCTAAATATGAGCAAACTTATCCCTTAGAGTCTTTTCTCATGCCACAAAATCATTAATCGAATTATTTTCCTTAACGATACAAACTTTAGAATTTTTTAAATCCTCTAACTCTTTTTCTAAAATGAGGACTCTATCATCACTCTCCTTTTTGCCAAATTTTAATATATTAAAATCTTTAAACAAGGAACTAAATTCCTCACGACAAATATCTCTTTGAATTTGAAAATTTTGCAAATATTCAATCCTATTTTTGAAACCATAATTTTCTTTCTCCAAAACTTCATTACGTTTTGCAAACTTTAAATTTAAACGATGTAAATCATCAAAGCTTAGAGAATCCATCGAGAGAAAATAAACACGGGAGAGATAAACAAACACACAGGATCACAAAACAAATAAATTATGTTTTCTAGCTCTAATTCCAATTTGAAGAGTGCCCAATATGTGTGTTTTAAACAAAACCAAATTTTTATCCAAAAATTATCCAACTTTTAATATGCACCAAACCAAGTTGTGAAAAATCAATTCTTACTTTAAACCAATTTAATCTTGATTAATCCTAAACATGCATCTAGTTATTAAAGCAAGTAAAATAAAGTAAAGAATACTCACAACGCCGAATGTCTGAGGAAAAAACCCAAAATGGGAAAACAACCTCGGACGACCCCAAGCCAGACAATCAATATGAATGTGGATTTACAATTAACAGATAAAAACTCACTCAACGACTCGATCCCCACGGCTCTTGACACTCTTCTGATATTCAACCACTCCTCTCAGAGTGCCCACGCAGAAAGTCCTTATTCTACGATACCTGTCGATAATACACGCATCCACGTATGTCTCGGTGTGCATCGATTGTCTTTTATTCGTCTACGATGTCGAACAACAAGTCCTTCTCTTTTCTTCACCGTAAAACCTTTATGTTCAATGATAGAACAAACTTCTTTGGTGCAGCAAGATCACTTAAGCATATAAGAATGATAACTCGGATCTTTGTAAACTCTAAGGATGTGTTTATGCTTTCTAAACCTTAGAAAATATGTGCAAACAATGTACTGGAATGTATTTTATCTTTTCCAGATGCACATCTACGATACTCTGATAGAAACACACTTTCAAAAAGATTTAAATGCTGCCTCAAAAATTGTGTCATTCGAACGACAATGCCAGGTCGTTCGCGCGACTTCGGCGTCTCTTTCGAGCGAGATCCTTATGTCGTTTGAACGAGCTGACGTGGCAGTTTGACTTTTTGAATTTTATTTCAAAACATCTCTTTTAAAGGAGATCCAAATAAGTCAAAATCTATTTCGAGTATATCAGAATTAAAACTTAATGTAAACACTTAAAACACTTTTAAAAACATTTCAAAATATTTTTCCTTATAAAATTACATCCTTATCTTTTATAAAAAAAAATTCGAGCACCATTAATTATACGCATTCATACGTGAGTGATGTCGGAATGAAATTAACTTTGAAGACGATTAAACTTGCACCAATTAAACATCGGCATAATTTAATTCTTTGAAGCTTTGCCTCAATGTCTTCAATTTTTCTTCAATACGTCATAGACCAAGTGGGATCGTGACAAAAATAAACATCTCCCTATGACATATTACAAATAAGTTTTGTTCACGGAATTAAGTCAAAACAATACAGGGACTCAATTGGAAATTTATGTCCTTACAAATCTCCACCTTTGACTATTCCGGGACAAAACTAAACCTGTGAAATGCCTAAGTCAGTTCGTCAAGCCGTATGACGCCTAAATCCCATCCCAAAAACCCAAAATCAAAAATACAGGACACAGACTTGTATATGTAGCACCGTCGAGCATTAACTGTCTGAATGTGATGTAGACTTCAAATCTCGAATCGCTGAAGCGTACATACACACATAAAACAGAGAAACAAATATCCAGTGAAGTATGGGGGAACAAATGATACCAATTTATATTTCTAATAAGAACAAATCATTTGAAACATGTGAGAAATTATATGATACCAATTAGGAAGAAATATAATCAAACAAAATGTAATTCCAGATATCAATATAAACGCTTAAAAAATCTCCCCCTACATCACATACTTCTCTCCCCCTTTTTGTCTCGAATAGAAAATTCGGTGAAAAGAGAAAGAAATTTGAAATATCTAGCATGAGAATATAAACCAATTTGAATTAATATGAAATCGCTAGATAATCACGAAACAACTATCTAAATATGATCAAGTAATGACAAATCAGTAGCTTGTAAACCAAAGAATCACACAAAAAAATATAGCAATCTAATCAGGTGAACGGAATATATGCAAAAAATCCAATTTTGAACCAATTAAAACCTGCATATAAACCAGTCAGTCCAGAAACACTTCCAGCGATACCAAAAAAATACCAAATTAACCCAGTGGACTGCAAACCAATCAGAAGGTCCAAAACAGCCTGTCGTTCGAACGAGCCAGGGAAATCTCTCAAACGAGTTGAGGATGTCGCTCGAACAAAGTAAAACTATCGTTCTCGCGAGATGGATATGTGGCTTGAATGACTTCTTGTGACCTGCCAAAATTTTCCAGATTCCCAGAAATATTATATAATATGGCCCAGTGAAAAACATTTCACAAAAAAATTCCAGGAAGGGCTTGGCAGAAGCAAAATAGTAGGCTTTTAACACAAAACGCAAAAACTCATAAAAACTAAAAATGTGAGTTACATGCAAACATAGTACCGATGTGCTCAAATATGGATATGGAATGAATAGGCTTGAAACTATAACAAATGAGTCACAATTCCAACACATCGAAACGATCAAGAAGCTCTAATTGATAGCAATAAATCATCAAACTTTATCATAGACATATGACAATAAAAGTGTGTTCTTAATGAACTAACCATACTACATGCACACAAATCCAGAATTTTGACGATTTTATAAACAATAGCATCAAATTGCAATATTTCAACGTTAGGATTAGTTGTACAAACCCGTTTAAATTTTTAATCCATCCAAACTCCCTCAATAATATCATATCTTCTTTGGAATGAACTAAAAAAATTTGGCCCTTTTCTTAGCATATTGCATTTTTTTGGGGCTCCTTTAAACGATGGTTTTCACGACGAGTTAATTTTGAACTCTCGCAGCCCTTTCCCCTGAATTCACTCATCATTTTTCAATTCAAATCCTCATGGTAAACGTTTCTTACATGCACACTTCTACTTATGTCTACTTATGCATAGATGACAAGATTGAGATAAGAACGCCTCACCAAATTCAAATATGCAAATGAAGTCAAACATCCATCTAAACTCGTGCATGTGTGCAATGTTGGCATATATAAAAAGTCGAATCAAAATGCATATCAACTTCGAAACAACCTCGTATAAACAATGGTTAAGATCATTCTAATCATCGATAATATTGACCAAATGTCCTAGCCACATGGATAATCAAATGTTGGGGGGGGGGGGTCTATGCACATCAATATGCCACATCAAACATGTCAACTCAAAGACAAAACAAAAAACAAAAAAAAACTTTTTGGTTTTTCAAACAGTTTCCTCAAAAACAAAATATTTTTGTATTTTTCAAATGATACTCAAACAAGTGAAAAATAAAATACAAAGAGATAAACATGTCATAACACTAGAAAATTATAAACATCATGCAAGGGCTAGCATATGTCAAGACATGCAAGCTACTGTCGATAAGAAATAGCAAGAGATGAATCATGTCCATGCATGTGAGAATCAACCAACGAAGCATTTACCATCTCCAAAATGGATTTCCTAACCTAAACCGGTGTATAATTAACAAAACGGGTTTTGGAAACCAATGGTACACTACGTTTAATCTTCCTAGGGTCTTTTCTACGATAAAAACAAAAACTCCTAAGGTGACCTTTCCTACCATAATGAGAACATGTGAAAACACGACGAGGAACGGGACCTTTAGGTTGACCTTTTCTAATACCCTCGGATGTGGTTGATGATCTAAAACAAACTATGGTTTTGGCCTTTACATTCAACCCACTAGAACAAGATAAGCTGCTACCAACACTACTCGAGTCATTTGAATAATTTTTTAACTTCAAAACTTTCGACTCAAGCAAACGATTAGACTCCTCAAAATTTCGGGACTCCTTTTTTAAATTTTCAATTACCCCTAGAAGTTATCTGGCTCCCCCTCAATATGAGCACACTTACCCCTTAGAGTCTTTTCGTGCCACAAAATCATTAATCGAATTTTTTTCCTCAACGGCACAAACTTTAGAATTTTTTAAATCCTCTAAATCATTTTCTGAAACAAGTACTCTATCAACACTCTCCTTTTTTCCTTATTTTAATATATTACATTCTTTAAACAAGGAAATAAAGTTCTCACGACAAATATCTCTTTGAATTTGAAAATTTTGCAAATATTCAATCCTATTTTTTAAACCATAATTTTCTTTCTCCAAAACTTCAATACGTTTTGAAAACTTTAAATTCAAACGATGTAAATCGTCAAAGCTTAGAGAATCCATCAAGGGAAAACAAACATAGGAGAGATAAACAAACACACAGGATCACAAAACAAATAAATTATGTTTTCTAGCTCTGATACCAATTTGAAGAGTGCCCAATATGTGTGTTTTAAACAAAACCCATTTTTTATCCAAAAATTATCCAACTTTTAATATGCACCAAACCAAGTTGTGAAAACTCAATTCTTACTTTAAACCAATTTTATTTTGATTAATCTTAAACATGGATCTTGTGATTAAAGAAAGTAAAATAAAGTAAAGAATACTCTCAACGCCGGATGTACGAGGAAAAAACCCAAAATGGGAAAACAACCTCGGACGGCCACAAGCCAGACAATCACTATGAATATAGATTTGCAATGATCAGACAAACACTCACTCAACGACTAGATCCCCACGGGTCTTGATGCTCTTAAGATATTCAACCAATCCTCTCATAGTTCCCATGCAGAAAGTCCTTCTTCCACGATACATGACCACAACACACGTGTCCACGTATGTCTCGGTGTCCACCGATTGGCTTTGATTCATCTACGATTTCGAACAAGAAGTCCTTATCTTTTCTTCACCGTAAAACCCTTATGTTCATTGATAGAACAAACTTCTTCGGTCCAGCAAGATCACTTAAGCATATAAGAATGATAACTCGGATCTTTGCAAACTCTAAGGATGTGTTTATGCTTTGTATACCTTAGAAACTATGTGCAAACAACGTACTGGAATGTATTCTGCCTTTTCTAGATGCACATCTATGAAACTATGATAGAAAAATGCTTTAACTAAGATTTAAATGCTGCCTCGAAAACTGTCTCATTCGAACGGCAATGCCAGGTCGTTCGCGTGACTTAGGCATCTCGTTCGAGCGAGATCCTTATGTTGTTTGAACGAGCTGACGTGGTAGTTTGACTTTTTGACTGTTAGTTCAAAACGTCTCTTTTAAAGGAGATCCAAATAAGTCAAAATCTATTTTGAGTATATCAGAATTAAAACGTAGTGTAAACACTTAAAACACTTTTGAAAACATTTTTAAATATCTTTCTTATAAAATTGCATCCTTATCTTTTATAAAAATAATTTTGAGCACCATTAATTATACGCATTCATACCTGAGTGATCTCGGAATGCAATTAACTTTGAAGACGATTAAACTTGCACCAATTAAACATTAGTATGATTTAATTCTTTGAAGCTTTGCTGCAACATCTTCAATTTTTCTTCAATACGTCATAGACCAAGTGGGATCGTGACAAAAATAAAAATCTCCCTATGACATATTACAAACAAGTTTTGTTCACGGAATTAATTCAAAACAATACAGGGACTCAATTGGAAATTTATGTCCTTACATAGAATGACACCAAAAAAGACAACCAAAGAGTCTCCATACTCTCTTGCATATGATATAGGGGTCGTCATTCCTATGGATATCGGAATTCCAACCCACAAATTGAAATGTTTTTAGGATAGTTAGAACATTGATCGAATCACTCATGAGTTGGATTTGGCCAAAGAAAAAATATAATAGACTCTTATACACTTGTCCTCCAACCAAAAGGAACTGGCAAGACAACACCACAAAAATGTCAAGATCATAGAATTCCAGGTCAGTGAATTAATCCTCACAAAAATTTTGCTTGTAGCTAAAAATTCATTGAATGGTAAACTATGTCTGAACGGGCAAGGACCATACCAAGTAGCTTCAAATGGTGGTAGAGGATTTTATCATCTAGTAGAGTTAGATGCAACAGTAATCGTAAGGTTATAGAATGGAAATAACCTTAGGAAGTCTTATCATTATATAGGAATTTGAGCCACTTTTCTTTTATTCACAATAAAATAATTTATGATTAATGAATGAAATTTTTCAAAGTTATTTTCCTTTATTACTTGTTTAACCCCACTCAAGCAATGGTAAGACCTGGAAATAGGTCAGTCGCCTGAGAATTTGGCAAAAACCAACATAAAAATTGCATACTATAACTCAGACGTTAGCTGGTATCTTACGTTTAGCACAAAACCAACTCATATAGTGGTACAATTTGAATTAGGTTGGTTGCCTTAGAATACGGCAATAAACCCCCTTGAAAATAGTGGTACAACCCAAATAGGGTTGGTCAGTCTAGAAGTGGCATAAAGTCGCGTAAGAATTGCATGGTACAACTCAGACGTGAGTTACTTACTTGAGTTTGGCACTAAACCCATTCAAGAATTGGTATGATCTGGAATAGGTCGATTGCCTGAGAATCTGGTAGACACCCACGTAAGAATTACGTGGTACAACTTAGACGAGAGTTGGTCATCCACGTTTGGCACAAATTGACAATACATGCCAAGTATAGATAATAGGGTTAATAAAGGCTTATAAAAATACAAAGTTAGCAATACTAGGAGTTTCCATAAAACCCAATTATCGGATATGGTGCAAATGAGTAGATTCGATTGGTATAATCAAGACAATTAATTAGAACTAAATAGAATTATTCGTCTAAAGTAATACATTTCAAATTAAAAGTTAAAAAACAACTGATTATCTGAAAAGTTTGAAAGGACTAAAAGGACGTTCCTTGACATAAATTTCATATGATAAACTTAGAACAAATCACCAAGGCATAAATGAAAGAACAACATTTGAATTATGTCATACAAATAGAAAAGTGCAAGATGAAAAGATCAAGTAAACTTAAACATTTTTCCATTAATAATAGAATGGACATAGGCATACACGGTAAAAGGCCTTTAAGGCATACAAAATTTACATCAAAAGAAAAAAAACTAAAGGTTCGGAGTCCCCCCCCCCTCACCAGTCACGGGAGGTGTCCCCTCGGGATTAGTGGATTGGTCAATAACATCCCACCAACGTGGGATACTAGAGGATCAGAGGTAGGGAAATTAGAGTTTTCACCCCTTAGAGTTCTCTATAGGGTGGTATTTGACGTAGGCCTAATCTTTCTGGAGGGCATTACCCTTTTCCCAATCGCCCATCCAACCCTTGTTCAAAGAAATAGACTTGTGATAGTGCAACTACGACGTGATCTCTTTGAACTCTGCCTCAAAATCCTCCTTACATGACTTCTCAAGCTCGTCCTCTTTGGCCTTCTCCAATAAAAAATTCTACCGCTGAAGAATGATTATGTCAAGGACCTTGCGTCAACAGAATTCTTCAATTTTCATAACTAAATTGGCGTTGACTCTTTTAAACTCATTCTGAGTTTTCTCGGCTACCTTAATCGTCTTAATTTTGGCCTACACTCTCTCCATCATCTTAGTGGTCAAGTTGTCCACCTTTACCGTCTTAGTGGAAAATAAGCCCTTGTGACACCCCGCCTACTAAAATACGGAGTGGCCAACCCATGATCAAAATAAAATGTTGGCCTCATATGGCTCATTCATAGCATCACTGTAAAGTTACTAACCACCTAGTAATTTAATTAGACTAGTGCCAAATTTTATCTTTCATTAATTAACAATAGGCGAAAAATAAATAATAATAAACCCATCAACACAACTAATAACTAAATCCCACACAAAAGAATAACATAAATCAAGATAACCGAATCAACTATTGGTTCAACAGTAAAATACAACAGTAACTGAAACAATAACCTGGATACACAAAGTTCAATAAAAAATTAAATACTAAAACCAAGGGTGACATGACCAAATGAGTACTGAAAAGAATCATATGCTCTGAGTAAATGAATGAAATGCCTATAACAAGGTCCTGCAACCTCCACATGAGCTTCAGCTGCGCATCATTGGATAGAATCCTCAAACTCGGTGTCCTTGTGGCTTGACAACTAAAATGTATCGAAAAATATTTTGACATGGGTCAGAGCCCAAGTAAAACATTTTGAAAATATTTAGCAAGAAGTTAAATTGTAATAATTAAATATGCATCCACACTTTTCATATTTAAGCTAGTGTCGCACTCTCTTGGGACATAGCTCACCCCTCATCTAATGTTCACACCTAACGCTTGCCTTCTAACCCACTAGTTACTACCTCGTCTAACAAGTTCAAACGAAGTCCCTTTCTCCATACAAATTCCTTTTGCTCACTCATATTTCCCATATAATACGTTATCGAATTTTTTGTGTCTTTTAGCCAATTATGTATTTCTCAGTAAATATTAATTTTCACATACTTAGATCATTAGGTGTTACTAACTTCTCATCTACTAAATGCTCACAGTGGAATAAATTACAAGTGTGTATATATATATAGACACACACACACACACACACAAATATGAAACTCTTAGGCTGAGTTGCGATACATGCAAACTCTGCTAATAAATCATGGCACGTCATCTACTAAGTACACGCAGTAGAATAAACCACAAGTATATACATTTATCATTCTATTCTATGTATACTAATACGGCACCCCAAGGATAAGCTACGGTGTAAGAAAACTCTACTATCAAGGTCAGGTACATCACGTACTAAATAAGGACCATTGGTCCTTTAGATCTCTCGAACCATAAATAACAGTCACACACATATTGGAGGCGAATCATAGTTCTAAGTTAAAAGGGAGACGCACATACCCACTCACCCCGATGACCGTCTTCACTATCATTCACAGATAGGCTGTACCAATACTCTATGTTCTGAGGTACAAGTCAATATCCCACTAATTGTGCTCATCAGAATAAGACTTTCCCTGGGCGAAAACCTTAGTGATAGCAAGTAGCGTGGTATGATGCAGACACATAAGAAATCATACAATAGGCATTCACACAACCTATGTATATATAAATTACTATAAGAAATATAGGTATTCACGCGATTTATAGTATGTGTCTCATACGTAGTACATATATATCTCATAAATATTCTATGTATTATTAAATTTCAATAATACATCTCATTGTATATTCCTGAGTATCCCTCGCTACTCGAAGTGTGCCAATTATCCTTTAAAATATTGGAGTAGGTAATTCACTCATTTCCTACTGATCTAAGTCATAGGTTCACTCATTCCCCGAATTCATTAGATTTTAAACTACACTGATTAATCTAATCAATTTCACATTAATTAATTTATTAAAGTAGTTTCACCCAACTACAATACCCTAACTCAATCATTAGGTTCGTATCTTTTCCCTTTGGGATATATCACACTAAGTCCCATTATTAAGTAAAACACCCTTTATTAAATTCAATATTCGATAATTTATCATATACATCTATAATAAATTAAACCGGCTACTCTGTGCCTAACTCCCGTTGCACTAGCCTAAAATATCTGAGACACGACCCCGACTCTTAATTCTATAAGTATTAAGTTACATTCATATTTTTATTTCAAGATACTAAGCACATCGCAATCTAGTTCGTATCCTAATTTCATTCGAAATTTCCATTCGAATCCGCTCATGTATTTTCAAGGCTTATTCATCTTAAACACTCCTAAATCCATACCCCGTATTCATCCCTATCTAATCCAAGGACAAAATAATATTCCTTAATATTTTCCAAAGTCTTTCACTCATCTACGGATATCTCAAAATAACCCGAATTTATTTCTTCCTAAAGATGTCGGTCGCACGCACCCTATTGTAAAAAAATCATATCAATTTAAAAGGAAATCAGAAAAATACAAGGTCAGCTCCCACGCGACCATGACGAAAAGATATACAGTCTCATGTTTTATAATAACTGAAAAGGTCGATCGATCGATGAATCGATCGACTAGATATTAGTCATCTTCCCTGCTTTTTCCACCATTTTTAAACTCCGAAGCTTTCCAACTTCAATCCAGACCTCGATTACTTTATCTCCCATATTTATTTCATCTATAAACATATTCAAACCCTAATATATGACATTAATCCTCAGTGATTTTCAATAAAATTCTAGGGTTCATAAAATGAGGTTTTCCCAATATCACTTAAATCACAATTCTCAATTCGATTCAATAATCTGAATTCAACAATAATTTCTACAGGTTTTCGATGCTAAATCATATTCTAGCCTCATATGATATTATTCTCATATCAATTAGACATCAATTTCACCCTTAATGCTTAAATTCCTAAAAAACACATATTTAACGTGATACCCTCCCAAAAATGAATTTTGCTATAATAAATATTCCCAAAATGAATATGGTTTACACCCACCATGATATGAATCGCAATACCGCAATTTAAATGAAAGAAAGTTTAATGACTTGCTTGGATAATTTCATAGGATCTGATTTCCTTTGTTGTAGATGAATGTTTGACTAAGAACGCACTCCTCTTCCTTTAGTTTGGCTACTAAAAGATCCCGAATTTCTTCCATTGTTTTCCTCTGTAGCTCGAGGGTTTCTCTCCTTGAGTTATGACTGCCCCAATTCCCTTAATTAGATTTTATTTCATTAACCCCGTTTTAAGCTGATGGGACAAATTAAAATGGTCCAAACACCCCCGTGTGAGCCCGGTTATGCCTAAAAATACCCTGAGGCCCAATTACTACCCCCTGGGTACTCTTTTACGACTATCTCGACCTATTCGGAATTAACTGTGTACTCAAAATCGCCATCGAGTCACTTTACTAAAATCTCCAACCTTTACCTCAGTTTACGACACATGTAAAATTAAAAAAATAACACAAATTAATTAAATTTTTAATTCACTAATTTAATTAAATACTCTAGATAAATTAATTCCTATATCACTGAATTAATTAAATTCTAAGTCCTAAAAAATACGGGGTGTTACATACTTTCCCCCTTACAAAGGAATTTCGTCCTCGAAATTCAAATAAGTCTAGTATTCCATGCCTCGAATACCTCCTTCCTCACATGCCCCTAAGATTGCTTCACATATCTCTACCCCTTCTAATTGCGAATTATATTAAAATTAATTTAATTTTCCAAGGCTACCATACACCTTATACCCATGCATAACTGTACAAAGGTTACCCGACTCCACCAGCCTTAAATTATAATAAAACTTTCAACTCACAGTTAAAACTACCTGAATGCAAAATAACCAAGGTATAAAAACTATGTGCTAGTGACCAAACATCTCCCCACTTCCAATGTTGCGCTAAGTTTCATACGTGGGATGTCTCGCAAAGCGAAATCCAAACAAGGAACCCCCCGATACACTACTACCTAACATTGTCGGTCGATGAGATCCGTTTGACCCTCAGTCCATAGCACGCACCCCAAATCCCGTCTCCTAACATAAAATTATAATCGACCAATTTCATGTTACCAAAAATATCATACAATATAGCGCCCCTTACTATCACTAGTATCTTAGCGCGAGTCAATCACAAGTTATATCCTCGCTCTTTACTAAACATATCCACTCTTAAACCCATCGGTAAACATTCCTATTCCCCGGGATCTAATATAATAATAAAAACACTTCCTCATAAGTCTATTATGAAACACACGATAACATTTATACACGAATATATATACTAAACCCTCTTTCAGGTGGTAACTAGCACATGTAAATCATATCTTCGAACAGTGAACACAAAGTCTCACCATACTATATACTATAGCCCAAACATTTTAGTATAATTATCAGTAACATCTCATACATAATATATTTAGCTCGAGCTCAGATCCGTAATCCTGGCGTAGCTATATCATACGGGTATTTTCGATTACCCCAATTTGCAAATTAAATCCTTCCCGACCCTACCCCACCCATTAACTTGTGGTGCAAAAATTTTCTCAGTGCATCCTTCATAGCACTACCTGTCTCCACTGGCCATATATCGTATTAACTCTTAGCTTAAAGTGTTTCCTCTACTCGTTTTATAATTTAACATTTAAAACCGATGCACTAGCATCCAATAACATCTCACTATTCCCAACGTTTATTACGATCCATGTGTGTAACATCCCCTAATGAAGTTCAAAAGAACTTTCCCCAATGCACTATACACAAGCATTGTCGATCATCGAAATCCGTGCATTCCAAGAAAATAACCAAGATATCACAAATTTTGTTTCCCAACACATAAATCAAATCATCTACACCCTTATCTTTCAAGGCGTCACACGATACTATGATCTCACTATCACTAAGTTCTCAGCACTTACACAACAATGAGTTAAATCTCTCCACTCAACGGTAAACTCGATATAACATGAATCACATTAGTAAAAGTCCCTATGCACTGAGACCCAATATAAAAGTCCCTATTGTTGAACGTTTTTGAATAAAAAAAGTACAAGATTAATGGATTTTGAAGGGGGTCTTTCTTGGAGCGTTCATGGAGATAATCTTAGTGGAGCTAGGGAAACTCTTTAAGGCTACCTTAGAAGGTGGGAGGTTGCAATCTTCTTCTACATTTCATGCATCATTGTTTAAGCTTCTTTTGACGTGGGAAAACTCTACTCTTATCTCAAGAACTCTATTTTCCATAGTATTGATCTTGTAGTTAGAGTTTATATGAGTATAATGCATGAATGATTTAAGAAGGTATTGTAATACACCGTACTTTTGGCTATATTTATTTTTGGGATTAATTAATTAAATGCGTATTAATTGGAAATTAATCCGGGTTATAAATACTAATGAGATGCGAGTTGGTATTTGATTATGTGCATATATGATTATATATGAATATGGAATTATGAAATTTGTCGTGAGATTTATATACGACAATTTGGAATTTTATTGAGACGCGTGGGACCGCCGCGTCACGGTGAAATATTTTGATTATAAAAAGTGAATTTAAAATCTATAATCTGTATGGTCGTTTTGAGTGCGCCAACGCGTCCGGAAGGGTCGAGATAGTCAGAAAACACTAGCCGGGGGTATAGTTTGGGTCCCGGGGTATTTTTAGGCCATACCGGCAACTTAAAGGGTATTATGGTAATTTTACATTTTGAGGAATTAAAAGTGACGAAAATTGGTTAATTAAATCTGATGTGGATTTGACCCACTAAGCCCATAACCAACCCATATTAACCTAGAAGGCTACGTAGGTTATCATTTAGGTTTTCTAAGTTCCCCAAATCAAACCCTAGCCACCTTAAGCCACCATTGGAGAAGGAGCTTGGAGAGAGGAAATTCTGCAGAAAAACTTCATCAAACCTACACAAAAATCAGAAATCAAACCAAGGCAAGTGATTTAAATTACATTCCTTAAGCAGTGAATGCTTCTTCCATGTTAGAAACCTTGATAATCAATCTTATATATGAGTTAAAAGAAAACCCATGAAATTGGAAGTTATTATTTAATTTTGGGATAGGTTTGCATGTAGAAACATTGTTTGAAGATTGAATTCAGAGATTTCATATCTATGTGATGTGTAAACGAATTAAAATCTGGGAAATTATGATGAGAAAAATCTAGGGTTTATGTTTTTGAAGAAAATTAGGGAATAATGTAGAAACTTGTGATTTATTGATGTTTAGAAGGTATTAAACCCTTAAAAGATGTTAATATATCTCCTTAGTATGTTTGAGGATGGTTAGAGAATTTAATACATTGTTGGAACGAATTTTAGAAGAGATTTGAGGTGTAAAAATGGTTAAAAACGAATTGGGGAAAAATCTGGGCCGAAACTGGTCAGTCGTTAGAAGCAATCCCCAGGTCGTTCGAATGAGCTCGTTCGAACGAGCTTCTAACGAGTTGACCAGTCTCTTCTAACGAGGGGTAGTTTCGTTCGATATCTCGTTCGAACGAGATATCGTTAGAAGGTGCAGTTCGTTCGAACGAACTGGATCTCGTTCGAACAGTCTCGTTCGAACGAGACTTCTAACGAGCTGACAGTCCAAACTCATTCGAACAGTCTCGTTCGAACGAGACTTCTAACGAGATGGCAGTTTGGGCCATTTTGGACTGTTTTGATTTTTGGAGTCCCGTAAACTTGTTCGAAGATAGAGATAACAAACCTCTGATGTTATATTGATAGATGTGGGGCATTGGGACATTATGAGGAGTAAATTATATACGAGTGATTTAAATAATGGATTGTTTGGGTTGTGACGTGAGTGACTTCTACGACGTGAGAATAAATTATGGCGCGTATTATTATAAACCGGAAGCGTATAAAGTGTATGAATTATATATTGATACTAGATTGAGAAAAGTATTACAATTAAACTATGGTGATTACTAAGATGCGTATATACTTAGTATTGATATTATTTGTGTGTATGACATACCTACCATACTTTCTATCACGGGAGGTTGCGTTCTCTTAGGACCCTCTAATCCTTGTGTGCCTACGGGGGGGATATAGACTGGTACCTTGATGAACATAGGTCAGAGAAAGACTTATTGGGATGTTAATAAGTCTGTTGATCGTGGGAGCGTAGGTATGTACATGACCCATGTGATGTGACTGTGTTCGCCTCCACTATTTGTGATTTGTGTTATCTGAACTATTCCTGAGAGATTTGGAATATGTGATCCTTATGTACGTGATGTACCGGGATGGATAGCAGAGTATGTGTGCACCGCAGCTTAGTTCTCGGGGTGCTTGTATTGTATATTTATGACGTGAATAATATACACTTAATTAATGAGAACATTCATGTTAATGTTGTATAAATAATTACGGTATTGTTTTGAGAAACATAATGAGTTAGCTGATAGAGAAATATATTGCATATTCAGCATCTGAGTTTACATTAAATCCCTATCTAATTACGAGCGTTATATGTTAATAGGACTGGGTAATAAGGGTAGGAACTATTCCAGTTTAGCTAGTTATGATGTCACTTAGCTAGTGGTTTATATCGTTGTAGATGGGTACTTACGTTAGGAGTGCACAGTTAGACGAGAGGTGATAATATCATGTGAGTGTACGTCCTAACATGTACTTTGCATTTAATGTTTTAAATGTTTTTAAAGAACTTGTAGGTTTTTAAAATATAACTCCACATTCGGGCTCTGACCCGTTTGCTTTTCAAATCTTTTTCTTGTAAAACCATTTTAGGTGCCTAGCCACAAGGACACCAAGCATAGGATACTCATTCAGGTGACGAGCTGTAGCTGTTTGTGGAAGCTACAGGGATTTGCTTGTAGACGCTTCTATCTTTTGGATTCCAGAGTCACTATCTATCAGTTGTAGGGCATGTTGCCCATTTCTATTTAGAGACATCTTTTACATTTCATTTTTCAGGCTTTGGCATGTATTATTTCAGTATTCAGTTTAGTTGTTTCAGTTGTGGGATTTGTAGTGAGGAGTTTTCCTCCAGACTTTATTTACACTATGTGATGATTATTCATTTTACTTCAGTATGGTGAATGGTGTTATTTATTTCTTCATTACACTTGTTGCATGTTAATCAGACTTAAATTAAAATTTGGCAACTTACTTTTTAAATACTAGGTGGTTAGTAATCTTTAAAATGTTTTCGACAGTGATGCTATTAACTGAGTCAACTTGGCATTTTGAATTAATTTAATAAAGGAGTAGCTACCCGGTATTTAATTAGTCGGGGTGTCACAGGTATTTCCCATGTTTTTGTGAAAAATAGCTTAAAAAGAATTTCAAAAGTGTTGAGTAAAATGATATGTTTCAAGAAAACTTGGTGTTGATGTAAAAAACTAGAATTGATCTAATTAATTAATCACAGATAAATATTAATAAAGAAATAAGACAAAGAATTTTTAAAGTGGTTCAGCCTTAATGAGAATGTCCTACGTCCACTGTCTTGTATTGCTGGGTGTTTGGCCTTGATCTCAATTATGATCGCAAATGATCAATTACCCTGTTATGGAGGGGGTTACAATGCATATATAGCCCTTAGGCTGTCAATATGAATAGACAATACGTCATTATTTAATAGACATATACATCTGTACATAATAAGAACGTTCATTGAATCTGTAATTGTCGCTTGATCTTCTTGACCAGATGCTCTATACATTGAGTAGCTCATCAAGTTGAGTAGCTCGGTACGCTGAGTAGCTCGGTATGCTTAGTAGATCGTTACACTGAGTTTCCCGTCCAGTTGAGTTGTTTGGTGAATATATACTTTGTCATGTAAAATGACATGTGTCTTCATATAACTGGTCCACGTCAACTGACTATTTTTTGTGTCAACAGAAGCCCCCAATGTTTCATATTTAAGGTTGACTATGAGAGTGTGGAACATTATGCACAGAAGTTGCTCGGGAACATTTATCCCGTCTTGTTAGATTACAAATCTTCAACACTTGTGACATTTAATGATTTTGAGCGTGAAATAGAAAACTCGTAAATACTTTGAATTTTCAACAGACGCTTGGGTATTTGCGTCTTTTTCATCGTTTAGCCACCGGAAATGCAATCGTCTTTTCTAATAATCATTTCTTTTTTTTTCTTTTCATTGTAACCTTGGTTGGACTTTCTCCTACTATGATCAATAAAATGGAAGTTGTTATTTATTCTTAGTTTTCTCCTTTACTTGATCAATCTGTATTGTTGTTGATCCATTTTTACTTTTCCTTTCTAGTTTGTTGCCAGGATGAAACTCTTGTCAGTTCATGATACAGAGTTGATGAAGAAGTGTAATGAATACTTCAAGGCTGGTTATACAGATTTTTCTAAAGCTAAAATAGTTCATATCCTTGGACCTGATGCCTCTGAGCGAGCAGTTGAGGCTTACCAATATTTAAAGTGTCTGCTTGATCGGGTTGTGGCCAATAATGCTACTTACTATGAAATGATTAAAGATCTTCAAAGAACGATCAAAGAGCTTCAATTTCAATACAAAAAAACCACTGCACATCTGCATGAGGGTTATGAGAAGAAGTACCAACAACTGAGTGTTGATCGGTGCTATGACAAGTTCATTTCAGCCCATAAAAAGAGAGAGAGTGTGCTTAAAATTGAAGTTGAGGAGAATAGAAACATTGCCAAATTATTAGAAGAGGAAAATATTACTTTGCGAGAAGAACTGAAATAGCTAAAGTCTGGTTCTTCTTTAGGAGGTTTGGTCCCAGTCAGTGATGAGGGCTTTTCATTTCTAGAAACTGAAAATGCTGCATTGAGAGAAGAATTAGAGGCTTTGAAACGAGCTGGGCCTGTATCTTCCTCACGGGGTAGAATAAGAGCTGGTGGGAGAGGCATTGAAGAGACTAGAACTAATCAAGCCTTGGAAAACCACGTTGTTCAACTGATGGCGAAGATTAAATCATTAACTGAGATGTCCCAAAAAGTCCAAAGTCTTACCGATCAACTATCCAAGCAGAGTTCTGCATTGGAGAATAAAGAGAACTTAGTGAAAAAACTTCATCAACATGTTGAGAGATTGATTTATCAGTTCCAAAAACAACCCAGAGAATATTGGATGGGGGGATACAATGAAGGTTTATGCCATCTCGATGCCTGGTTAAAACAATCAAATAATAATGGATACAAACAAGGATTTTGAACGCATTGATTGTGATGAAAATTGAGAAGGGTAATTCCTTATTAGATTGGTATGAGCCTGGATTACTTGATTTTCCTGTGGCTCCCTTTAAGCTAGATGTCAGTTGGATTCCATCTCGTTTCATTCCTCAAAGTTTGATCTCCTGGTATCTTGGTGACTACAATATTCATGAAGACATTGATATATCTAGATGATTGGGCATAAATATTGTATATTTATTCCCCTAATTTCAGTATATTTATGAACCCGAGTGATGTAACATATATGGATTTGATTCACATTTATGCTACTAACCTTCGTGGCGAGTATTTCGTGTTTCGTGCTTCTCTTATTGGTTTTACAGGTTAATTATGCAAGCAGTGCAAAAGAGGAAGCAAGACAATGCAAGAAAAGCTAAGAAGGCAAGTTCAAGGGCAATTCGGTAATTTTGCAGCCCAACCCGGAAGAAGAAGCCAACTGGAAAGTTGAAGATCTCGGAACAACGAGAACACTGGAAGAAACGGAACCCAAATCCGAGCTACGGTTGAAAAGTTATGCTCAGTTGAAGTTGAAGAAAAATCCAAGAAAAGAAGAGAAAAGCCAGAAAAATGCTAAGTGTTAAACTCCAGGCCAGCATACATTCGCGAACCCCAGGCCGAACCGGTTTGGGGGGCGAACCGGTTCGCAGGTTCCCCTTGAACCGGTTCGGGGTACCTGATACGCGAATTTTGTCTTTTATGCTGATTGGTTCCTAAGTCTCCTATTAGGTTTTAACTTCTCAAAAATTGTAGGGAACGGCGCCAAAAACTTGACACGACTCAGAATGTGTCTCTAAAGTGTGTACTCTCTAGGCTCAAGTGCAAGCATGTCGTTCAAGTAATAATCCGACAAGTCGGGTATCGATCCTCAGGGAAAAAGGACAACGAAGTTGTGACGACGGGATAAGACGGAGGAATCCTAACGATGACTCTAAAAAGGAAGGAAAAGATTTGGTTTTGGTTTTTGGGATTGATTAAACTAAATGCAATTATGAAATTATGATGAAATATGCAACTAACTAAATTATCTAAATGAGATATGAAAATTCCTTATTAGATTGGTATGAGCCTGGATTACTTGATCTGCCTGTGGATCCCTTTAAGCTAGATGTCAGTTGGATTCCATCTCGTTTCATCCTCAAAGTTTGATCTCCTGGTATCTTGGTGACTACAATCTTCATGAAGACATTGATATATCTAGATCTCCTGGTAATTTGCTTTTGATGAGTATATATATTTATAAAGGGAAAATTTGTCCTGTTTTATTTTAATTGCCTAGATAATATAACTTTGCCCCATTTGTTGCCTACTTGTAGTGATTTGTCACCCATAAGTGCCTAAGCAATGTAATGACTTTCATCCTATGGTCCTGCTTAGTTATAGCAATCTTATCTAGATTACCTTGGTGACTAGGCAGTGGATGCCCCTTGAGGTCACCCATCTTCTTGCCTAGTTATGGATGCCCGTTGAGGTCACCCATAATCAAACAGGACTTGCCTTGTGTGATTGTTATGCCCACATTGTTGGTTAAGTTTATTTATGCTGACCAACCTTAGTTGGCGATTGCTGATATTCAACCAATTGTAGTTGGTGGTTATTGGTATGCCGACCAACCCTAGTTGGTGGTTGTTGGTATGCCGACCAGCCGTAGTGAGTGGTTGTTGGTTCCTTCTTGCAAAATTCAAGCAACATTCAAGCGTAATGTGTAGCACGAGTACTCACGAACAAAAATTAAACTAAAAAGAATATGGGGAAAAGATCATTTTGATTCATATTGAAAGAAACAGAATGCATGTGATTATACATTACTAATAATATTTCTGCAGATGGTCTGCATTCCACGCATTTTTGAATTCTTCTCCTTCCAAAGTTTCTATTCTGTAGGTTCCAGGTCGAACAATTGATGTTAAACGATAAGGCCCATGCCAGTTGGCCTCCAGCTTATTATGCTTCTGAATGACTTTCTTGAGTACATAATCTCCCTCCTTAAGATCATATTTCTTAACTCTTTTATTGTAGAACATGACAGTTCTTTGTTGATAAGCGGCATTCCGGATAACCGCATCTTCTCTCACTTCCTCGAGTAGGTCCTGGTCTAAGCGTCTCATCAAATCGCTTACTGGAGAATCAAAATTAAGCACCCAGTGAGTAGGTAGGCGTAGTTCAGTTGGTATGACTGCTTCACTTCCAAAGGCTAACATGTAAGGATATTCCCCAGTTTTTATTCGGGGAGTTTTTTGGTAAGCCCATAATACAGAATGCAGTTGGTTAATATAGTTCCCTTTCGCATCATCCAACCATTTCTTTAACTTGTTAAGTAGAGTCATGTTCGTCACTTCAGTTTGCCCATTGCTCTAGGGATGGCGTGGTGCATAATGGATCTTCTAGACGTTGGACTAGTGACAATACGTAGCAAACTCCTCATTATCAAATTGGGTACCATGGTCAGTGATGAAAGCATGAGGTAGACCATATCTGAAAATAATACTCTTCCAAATGAACTGGTAAACCCTTTTATAAGCCATGTCAATAAGGGGTTCAGTTTCCACCCATTTGGTGAAATAATCAACAGCAACCACTAGGTATTTGAATTATCCTTTGGTAGTTGGTAGAGGCCCGACCAAGTCTATTCCCCACATAGCGAATGACCAAGGTGAGGTGATTGGGGTTAATAAGGTCCGGGGAGTTCTTTGGACGGTAGAAACACATTGACACTTATCACATTTCTTGGCATAAGTTCTATAATCATCTCTCCTAATAGTAACCCTGAGTCGTTATCCTTTGCAGAAGAGTCTGTCCTGCCACATAATCCCTACAAGACCCTTCATGAATTTCTTTTATGATATATTTAACTTCTCTTAGGTGCACACATCTCTGTAGACCTACTATTATACCCTTTCTGTATAAAACTCCATTGTTCAATACATACCGAGCAGCTTTAAAATTCAGCCCCTTGGCCGTAACTTGATCAGTTGGTAAGATTCCTTCTTCGATATATGCCTTGATGGGATCCATCCAGGAAGGTCCAATGTCCAAAGTTATGAATCTCACCATCAGATCTTCATCAATGCTCCGGTCTGCCAATATCTTAATAAGAATCCTTCTTCATAACTTGGTGTGAGTAGTTGAGGCTAACCGAGCTAGTGTGTCAGCCTTAGCATTCTCCAATCTTTGTATTCTGATCACTTGTACCACTACAAAATTGGATACAATCACCATAGCTTTAGCTTGATACCTAGACATGAAGTCTCCCTTCGTTGAATACAACCCAAGAATCTGATTTACGATTAGCTATGAATCACTAAACACCGTAACTTTCTCTATGTTTAGTGTTTTGGCTAAACTAAGGCCCACAATCATAGCTTCATATTCAACTTCATTATTGGTAACTTTGAACTTTAAACGCAAAGCATATTCGATATCCAATCCATCTGGACTGTTAAGAATTATTCTGGCACCGCTGCCTGTGGCACACGAAGAGCCATCAGCATACAAATTACATGTAGGTATACCATTATCAAACTCTTAGTCGGGAAAAATTCCCGGATAAAATATTTGGTACTTTCTTTTATCATCTCCACACGCTAGGATATTATCAGGGGATTCTTATTGCTCGATTACTATCCCCTCCGGTAAATCTGCTGTTGAACATTGATCGAAGACAGTCTTTGATAATCCTTTAGCATCCGTGGGTTGTTCTTGATTAGACCCCTATTGATCGAAGGTATCTAGGTAAGTGAAGTTCTCCATGAAATATTCCACCGACTGCCCTTTGAGCGAAGACCTTGGTTCTTAAATAATATCATACTTGCCCAGCTCCACCGCCCAATACATCAGTCTTCCAGACTTTTCAGGCTTATGCAAGGCCAGTCTGAGTGGCATATCGGTGTATACCACTATGGTATGGGCCTGGAAGTATGGTTTCATCCTCCTGCTTGCCTCGATCAATGTTAATGATAACTTCTCCAACCTTGGATATCTAATCTCTGCTCCTCGAAATGCTTTTCTTATATAATACACCAGTTTTTGCACTCCATCCTCTAGTCTTATCAATGTTGAACTGACTGCGCTTTCTGAAATAGCCAAGTACAAGTATAAATTTTCTCCCATCACCAGCCTGGATAATAATGAAGTTGTCCCCAAATATCGCTTCAACTCTTGAAATGCCTTCTCACATTCATCATTCCATTTGAAAGTTTTTCTGATTGTCTTGAAGAACGGAAGACATCTGTCAGTTACTCGTGAGACAAACCTGTTGAGAGCAGTAACATGCCCCGTGAGGCTTTGCACCTCCTTTTTCGTAGTTAGAGATCGTAGTTCCAGCAAATCTTTAATCTTCTCAGGATTTTCCTTAATACCTCGCTGATTCATAATATACCCGAGGAACATACCTTCTCGTACGCTAAATACGTACTTAGTCGGGTTCAGCTTCATCTGATATTTCTCCAGCTAGTCAAAACTTTGGCTTAGGTCAGCTATGTGGTTAGTAGCTTTCTTGATCTTAGTCAGCATGTCGTCGACGAAAACCTCCATATTTTTGCCGATTTTCTCCGCGAACATCTTGTTCATTAGCCGCTGGTACGTACCACCTGCATTTTTAAGACCAAAAGGCATAACATCGTAGCAGTATGTTTCCCTTAGGGTAATAAAAGAGGTACTCTCCATGTCTTCTGGTTTCATCTTAATCTGGTTGTATCTGGAATAAGCATCCATGAAGCTCAATAATTCATGCCCCGAGATGGCATCTACCAGCTGGTTTATTCGGGGCAGTCCTCCATTTATTATTATTCTTTTTAACCATCACCATATTGGCCAACCACTCGGGATATTTGAAATCCTCAATAAAAGAGGCCTTTTGTATTTTCTCGACTTCTTCTTGAATAGGTTGGTTCTTCTCTGGGCTGAAGACCCCTATTCGTTGTTTCACTGATTTGATCTCCTTGTTAACATTGAGTTCGTGTCACAGGAAGGCTGGATCTATCCTCGATATATCTTCATAACTCCATGCAAAATCTTGCTTTCTATGCCTAAAATATGCCACTAACTCTTGCTTTATTAATGGATCCAGTGAAGCATCGATTTGAGTTATTCATTTCGGTCGTTCATCATCCAGAATGATGTTCTTCGTTGTTTCCATGACTTGACCTTCACGATCTCTGATTCATCTCTGGGGTCCAATGTCTCAATCTCTGCATCTTCAGACTCATCCTCTTAGTAAGTGGTGGTCTTCTTCCTAGCTTCCTCCAACTCTTCTTGTTCGGTAGATGAATAGTAGCATTCCTGAGCTACTTTCTGATTACCCTTCACAAGTCCCACACCAAAGTTGGTCAAAAACTTCAAGTAATGATGTACCGTGGATGCCACTGCTTCGTACTTTTTAGGCCTACCATTCTCATGATTATATTATAGGATGATTTCACATTTTTTTCCATTATAAAAAAGTGTATTTTCTTTGTTCTACAGGCAGTCCGGGTACCAATAAGCATGTCCAACTTTATCGTCCCAAGTGGAAAGACTTTTTTTCCAGTAAAACCGAGGAGGGGCATGTGATATGGCTCCAACTGGGCTAGTTTCAAGTTTAAACTGTCAAAGAAGGGGTAGAACATGATATCTACCGAGCTACCATTGTCTATCATTACTCTTGAGATGATCATATCCTTCATCCTCATCTTGATCACCAAGGGGTCGTCGTGAGGATACAAAACACCTTCCAAATCACTTTTGAAAAAACCAATGACTATTTTATCCTTGTTAACCTTCCTCGGGCGATTTTCTTCCACTAAATTTATTCGATGTATATAGGAACAAGATTGGGCCTCATTGAGGTAGGCTTTTCTTTCAGCGGTACGATCACCACCTCCTGCATCTCCTCCTGTTATCATATTACAGTAAAATGAACCAAAATGGATTGAAAATACCTCGTATTCTAGCTGCCTTGGCTTTTTGGGTAGGTTGGGGTCATCCTTCGGATCATCTTCATGGTCCCTTTTCTTATCGTCTTTTATTCGGTGAGGAGATTTAGACCTTTGCCTTACTCTATCGTTGGTCTTCCCATCATTCTGGTGATCAACAAACCTGCTCAATTTTCCTCGTCTAATGAGTGCCTCAATCTCATTCTAGAGAGCTATGTACTTCTTGGTCGTGTGGCCATAGTCTTTGTGGAACTCACAATACTTGGACTTATCCCTCCTTTCAGGGGTTGTCCTCAATTTCTCCGACGATTTTAGTTCTTCGCTATTTTTTATCTCCTCCAAAACATGGTTTATATCCACCTTTAAGGGAGTATAATTTTCATACTTCCTCAAGTGCTCTATCGTTTCCTTGCCTTTTGATTGCTTACTTCCCCCATTATGATTTTGATCTTTCCTCTCTGACCTGCCCTCATCTTTAGTCTCTGCTTTGGTCTCACCATTCTTCTTTGCAGCCATAGCTTCTTCGGCATTCATTATTTTGGCTGCTTTAGCCATTAATTCTGCCATGGATTTGGGGGGATCTTTGGCCAAAGTATAGTACATCTTGTTCGATAAAAGGCCACTCATCAGAGCTGTAATGGTTATCTTCTCTTCGTAATCGATTACCTCTAATTTCTCATTGTTAAAATGAGTAATGTAATCCCTGGAGCTTTCTCCTGTTTTCTGCCTTACACTCAATAGGCGTGCTACCCTCTTGACTGGCTTCGCACCAAAATAGAAATTTCTTATAAAGAGCTCTGCCAGTTGATGAAAAGTAGCAATATTTCCCCGAGGAAGATTATTATACCATATTTGAGCTGACCCAATGATAGTTCCAGAGAATGCCCTACACCTCATCTCATCAGGAATGGCATAGATATCTACAGCAGCTTGGTACTTCTCTATATGGAGGATAGGATCAGTTTTTCCATCATACTTCGGTGTAACTACGGGAGATTAAAACTTTGATGGTGTGGAAAAATCCACAATTGCTTGTACGAAGGGTGATCCTTTGACAAAGGTTCTTTGGAGCGGATTTCTAGCCTTAGCCATTTCCCCTAACCTATCTTCCAACCTCTGAATATATCCTTTCCTCGTGTCATTTCTAGCCTCTGATCTATTTGCTCGAGCAACAGATCGCACTGAACTCTCCTCTTGGGATCTTTATGTGCGAGTTGTAGGGCATGATTGGGCAGAACCTTCTCTTAGATCACTTGGTCATTAGGAATTTGTCGACGAAATCTCAGGAGGAATTCTATTCCTCTTAGGGACCAAACGATCAAAGGGGGAGACTCTGCTCAACCTTTCCAAGGCACTTGTTCATTTCAGAGTTAGAGTGATATTTTTTTTAGAGTCCATGACTCTTATAGGTGATGTCCGACCAGTCTGATAGGAGGGATCGTTGGCTGTTAATATGAATAGACAATAAGTCGTTATTTAATAGACATATACATATGTACATAATAAGAACGTTCATTGAATCTGTAATTGTCGCTTGATCTTCTTGACCATATGCTCTGTACATTGAGTAGCTCGTCAAGTTGAGTAGCTCGGTACGCTTAGTAGCTCGTTACACTGAGTTGCCAGTCTAGTTGAGTTGTTTGGTGAATATATACTTTACCATGCAAAATGACACGTGTCTTCATATAACTGGTCCACGTTAACTGACTAATTTTTGTATCAACATTTGGTGTTAGAGATTTTATGGAATAAATTTTTTTAAACATAATATTTATCTTGTTCAGATATTTGATAAACAAAGTCTTGGTGTTTTCTTGTAAATTGGCATTTTTTTGTGAAAGTGGACATTTGTGCAAGTTCGAAGAACAAAATGTCTTTAGTCTTGAAAAGTATGTTTTTAAACATATTATGAAATTTCTTAAATAAATCATAAGTTAAGCTCATTTTCTTGGATTCTTGGACTTAAAATCCCTCTTCCGTGTATGGAAACTTGTAGTATCTTGATGACAAGTATATAAACACGTTTAGTAAAGGTCTTAACAAGTTTCCGCATGAAATAAGTAAAATAAAATTTCCATCCCTTAAACTGTGTAAATAAATGTGGAAAATGTGATAAGTATATGTTTTCAAGACTATATGTAATGATAAGGGGAAATGGTGCTTTCCTTGTAAAGTGGTCTTAAAATGCCAAATTATTTATTTGATAAAGATACTAATGAAATAAAGAAATTTTCAACTAAGAAGTATGTTACTCCAAAGATTTGAATAACTGTTAATGAGCTAAAAATATTTAACAAGTAAGTGTCTATAACTTAATAATATTTTGGAGAAATAACACTTGTGAAAATAAAGGAAAAGGCAGGTTAGGAGAGAAATGGGTAAAATGGTAATTTGATATAAAATGGAACATTTTTATGAAATAAAAATGTTGCAAAAGGTGTTACAAAAAATGGTCCTAAGTTAAAGAAATTTTTGGGATAAAATCAATGCAAGTTTATAAAGGATGATAAATGGTAACTTTGAAAGTGTAACATAAGATGGGGTATGATTCCCAGGTTTGGCTTCGGCAGGTAAAAGTCGAATAATGTGGAAATTGGATAAATATTAACACACATTAACATAGACTCGGATGAAATCAAGATTAATTAAAAAGGGCTCGGATCTCTGGGGTGAAATAACAAAAATCACTGGTCAGAGCATATGGTAGCATAGAGGCAGTGTGGAGCCCGTTAAAGTATGCGAATATTTGGAGAATTCGCACAAATAGATAATGAAAGTGGAAAATGTCAAGAGATGGGTTGTGTGGTGAATATAAGAAAAGAAAGCCTAACTTGAATGAAATTGATAAATGTTTAGGTTGAAAGATATTGTGGATAGGTAATGTGAGAAATTGACTAATGTCCACGAAATAAAGGAATGGTAATCTCAAGTAATTAAATGGATAATTAATCAACCTAAAGAGCTTTAACCCATAAATAACACAAGTATGTGTTTATGAAATGTTTGAATGAAAAATAAGTATTTTATAATACGGTGTTTGCGTGTGTTGAAAGGTGATTTTTAAGGAAAACACTAAGGTAAATTTGGTTTAACTAAATGGGAAAGTATTGATAAAGGAAGTGCATTTTTCTAAACAAATTGTATTTTGTTGAAATTATTTAACCGAGTGCATTAAATCGGGAAATAAATGTCGATTTAAGTAAAATAGGGCTCTTTATAAGATTAAGGTGAATTAACCAAAACAAGTAACATTTTTGGATTATAATTATTTCATATATTAATGCATATGTACGTGTATATACTATGTAATTGCATTTGCACGTAGGTAAATATGTTAGAGTCTTTTTTCTGCCGTTCGATTCTATATTGTATTGTTGTATTAAACGTACATATGCATTAGTCATTGTTTCATATATTAATGCATATATTAATGCATATGTACGTGTATATACTATGTAATTGCATTTGCACGTAGGTACTTATATCAAATTGTTTCATATCTTTTTTTCTGCCGTGTATACACTGTGGTTTTTAATGTGAGATGATTTTGTATCAACCCCTGATGATGTGAGAGGCCTATTAAGATATTAATAAAGGTAAATAATCTCCATTGAATTAGAGACATTAGTTATTTAACATCAACTGTGGAGATTAGGTGACTAGGGTGTCATGTCTAAACGGTATTTATTTTATAATAAGTATGCCTTAACTTCCTTGATTAGGTACTTATGGTTAGATAATAATAATGACGTGATTGAGGGAAACTTGATCCTTGGGGTAGTGTCGTGCCTTAAGCATTTGATAATTCGATAGGCATGTACAATTGTGTCGGTCTTTACTCGAGATGTGTTCTTGTGACTTAATTGATAAGGTACTATCATTACAAGTAATTACCTTGGTAACTGCTGATTGAAATCCATATCTCGTTGGATATGGGGAGAGTTACGAGCCATTTATCGTAAGTGTGTTACATGTTACATGTGTGACAATGATGAGTTAAAGTGACGTAGGAGTGAACCCTAGATAGTTTTACCTGATGTGGTTTTAGAGTGTATGATGTAACTTTTGAGGTATAGGATGCCTTATGATGACGGTAGTGAAGACTTAGAGGCTTATAGGTTGTACACGACATCCTATATCCTACCAAAATCCTTAGTAATGTCAGTGTGTGGTTTGACACATAGTATATGGCATCGGTCATTTGGAAGGCTGTTTTGGACCTTTATTGGGTCTCAAGGAGAGGTTCAAAGGTTAGACCCATGCCACAGTTTCAAAAAAATAAAATAAGGTTGCCTATCTAAATGTCGTAACCCATTCTAGTAGCCTAAGTGATGACTGAATGAGAGGCGGTTTCAGTGTAAGTATGATTTACAAATGTCTTGGAGTGTCTGTGGGACTGATTGTGTGTGACATCATTGGGAATAGAAATTGACTTGTTTTGACGCCTTGAGGTGCTCACTGATTAAAGTTCTCCATGTGTAGAGGATTGTATACTATTATCTTTGCAAGTACCTAATAGTCATTATGTGGATGTTGAGAAATTTGTAGAGCGTACCTACGATGAGAGAGTCATAAGTGATGAAATCTTATCATGTTATTGAAAACTTTTATGTGTGGTATGCTTGGTGTCCTTAGGGAACCATCTAAGTTTTGTATTATGAAGTACTTGTATTCTAATGATGATTGTATTGAGGGTCAAGTAATTATCTCATGTTATTGATCAAATTCAAAGGAGTCGAATATTGTAGTCCTTGGTGAGGTCATCCAATTTGATATAAGTAGGTGAGATAACCATCTAAGGGTGATTGAAGATTAATTCCACGGTAGGACATAATGTTGGTTGTCGTAAGATGGCTAGTGTAGAAAATGTCATACTTGGTTGTGATGGGTACTTGGAGATGCATTGGGAAATTAAATTGATAATGTCATATTAGGTACTTGAAATATAGCACCCCAAGAGGGATATCGAAGCATGATTAGGATTGACAAGTGTCAATAGTGTAAGTTAGAATAACCCTTGAAGGGCAAGGATTATTTTTTGGAGACTGGTACAGATTAGGAACCATAAACCTATGTAGTACTTTCTATCTTTATAATTCTAATGGTGATAGGTGTGGTCGTCACGTGAACTCAGTTTGGGTAAAATTTGGAGATAAGTGTGGTGATGACCTAGTTTCATTAAAGGTTATAATAAGGTGAATATTTTTCCTAGTTGGGTACCGCATAAGGAGAAGTTAGGATCTAATCATGGTATGATCAAGTAGACAGTAACCCAGGTGCATTAGGTTGGTCACGACGTCATGTGACTAGAGAGATGGACAAGGTCGGTGTCTAGATCGGACTGGCTCGCATTCATCAAGGATGTAATGAGGAAGCCTTATTCTTAAGGAGGTAAGTCCAGCGTTTAACCTCCCAAGGAACAATAGGTTTATATGTTACTTTCGTATTGAGGAGATAAGTGGTTGGCTATCCTATTCATCTCGACTGGTGACTTAAGTCAAGGTGTATATCTATGTTAGAACTTATGATAATGCTCAGGAGGAGTCATGGACTTCGAGCGTATGGAGTATATTAGCCTTTCGTAAACCATAGCAGTTGCATGCGGATGGGATTACCTCGGAACAATTATTTATTCATTTTAATTCATTATGTTCTTTTAGGTTCGGTAATCGGAGATCGTGTTCCTTCGATTCCACTGGTTGAGGATGGTGTCCTTCCAATGTCGGTGGTCTGGTATTGTCCCTATTGACGTCTTGGTCACAGAGTAACTCAACTGAGTATGAGTGTGGATTGACCTAGTGTGGTCATTACAACTCAACAACTGGGCATGCTCTTATTTGAATCATACTTTTGTTGTATAAGTTATGCGTGCATGTGATTATGTGTTATACCATACGGTTTTCTCGTTGTGTCCGCTTTCCATAGAATTAGCGATCTTGTGGATTGGCTGGCAGGACAATTGACGCCTTTAGTTGTATAGAGAAAAATTATTATTTGAGGATATTATAAGGTGTTAGAACAGGAGGAAACTTAGAATGTAGTGTTGTTTTGCCACAATGAGTGGATTAGTAAAATACTCGGATGAGTGATCCATAATTAGATGCCTATAGTGATCCTAGGTTCACAGAGGGATCTTTTGGAAGGTGTTAGTCGGGGGGCACTATTTGTGACATGGTTGGTGAGTCCCCCTAGGTGTGAGTAACTATCTATGTGAGATTAGTATCAAATTTAGGTGAAACTTTGTGGACATGAGGACCTGAGAATTCTAGGGGACTCTAGATAGGTAGTCCTATGAATAAAAAAAATTTGTGATAGTGGACTAAGTGATAGTTGTGTGTCGTTTTGCACTTGGGTGAGCGTCATTCACTAGATAGTGTTTAGCGATAGAGGCTCCGACATACATTAGGTACTAACATGGAAGCCTTAGTACTTTACGGAGCGTGATCATCGAGTAAATGGAGACTCGAGGATGGTTATGTGACTTTGATGGCTAGCCTGATGGTGAGCGTTTAAACATGTAGCATGTCGAGCTCTTGGTAAAATACCCTTATCAAAGATCATATGATGACCCCTTAGAGATTGAGGACTTCGATGATCTAGCCTTGTAGGATTCCTATCACTTAGAATAAGATTTGATATGACATTGAGGAATTGATGGATTTATAATTTCGAGGACAAAATTTCATATGGAGGGAAGAATGTAACACCAAACCTCATGACTTTGACCGTACTTGTGTGATTCAACAAATTTATGTGACCCAGCCAAGTTTTAAACCTCGTGAGATGAATTATGGGTCAAATCTAGGTAATATGGTGGCCTTGGTGAAATTAATTGGAATTAGAATTGGCTTAAAATCAATTTTAGAAAATATTAGGGTTGTTCAAATGATATCTGAAGTCGTTCGAACGAGATTCAATTATTGACCGAACGGTGTTCTAAGGACCTTCGAACGAAGAACCTCTGTATAAGAATGACCACCCTCTTTAGAACCTCGTTAGAAGTACATTCGAACTAGATGTTGTTCTCGTTCAAATGAGATGCAGAACAACTCGAACGAAATGGTAGTTCTCGTTCGAACGAGATTTAAAATTTTAGTTTCTGTAGATTTAGAAAGTGTTGTTGAAACCTAGACCATTGGATTAAGACACGTGTCATGCTCCCACAGTAGTAGATCAATTCATGGATAGATCTTTATGAATTTTTACCCATAAGGGTTTGGAGCTATTTAAGTATGAGTTTGGCCATTCTAGTGCATTTTCAATCAGATTTTCCTCTCTCTCTCTCTCTCTCTCTATATATATATATATATATATATACTAGGGTGTACCCGTGCCGATGGCACGGTGATAAATTTGTCCCCGCGTCGATGGTGCGACAATTAATTTTATCCTGTGATAGATTTGTTCCCGTGTCATCGATAGTGAAAATATAAATACTCTTGTCACCCCATTATAAACTTCCTTTTCATGGCAAACATATCGATTAAATGCTTGCAATGTGATTATAACTTTAATACAGTGCATTTGTCTTTAAGAACATCAAGTTTAGATTTGCAATTAAAATTATTTTATTATAACATTTCAAGCTTTACTGACAATCTATCCGTGAACTCTAATAACATAGGTGTGTCGCCATTTCTCAAGCCCGATAACAACTATAGTTATTTCTTTTTAAAATATGGTACGTTATATTATTTGGTTGTTTTTTAATGTACACTTTTAAGTTTTTTTCAACTATAAATTTCAACTGTTTTAATTTTAAAATAACAATATATTACCGATGAAAATATTTTAATAATATGTTATTATTCAAATTTATTAGTTTTAATCATTATAAGAGTTGCAAATTTTAAACACAATAATTCAAAACTTATATACTTGCATAAACGGGTCATGTTCATTTCAAAAGTTTGACTTGTGTTAAAGGTGTAATAAAAATAGAAACATAGAAAAATAGAAGTTGATTTTTTAAAATAATAAAAAATTCTGACAAATTTTCAATTATTGATTTTATAATTCTCAAATTGATTTGTTTTGTCTATTAAACAAATACTTATGACAACACGATGTTATTCGAATTTTGATCCTTACTAATATCATTGTAAAATAATTCACTTAAACATATATGAAACGGAATGACAAAATAGAAAAGACTAATACAAAAGGTTTCCCAAAAAGCTAGCCGGGCAGGAGTCTACAAAGGGATCACGTCACCACTAACACTAAAAAGATGCAATTACAACAATTTTAGACAAAAAATATATATATATACTTGAATTTTCAATACTAAACTAAAACTAAAAGTAAATATTACATGAACTATAGAAATTTAGATCAACTCATCACTTTCCCAATAATAAACTAAAAGTATAAGAACTCAACACCAAACATACCCATTTTCTTCCTTCCAAAATCAGATATTAAACCCAATACTAACTTCTTAGTCCCCCTCAAACTGTATCATCCTAGCAAATTATTTTTAATGAGACATCAAAGCCAAAAAAACACCAAGAGAAAAACAGAGACACACGGACCTAAGAAAGAGGTGAGTATTATTAACAAATTTAAAAATAGAAGAAAAAAACATAAACCGTATATTAGATGTCAAAATATCTCAAAACCAGCAACTTGATTCAAATCTAGAAAAAAAACTAACAAAAGTGATTTATATCAAAACAAACAAATCTAATTCCTGAAAACTAAATCAAAATCAAAATCACCAAATCAAATAGTCAACAAATCGAAATCCTCAAAATTGACTCAGAATTTCTGGCAACATGTCGGAGATCCACCTTTGCACGGAGTCCGCCTTTGCAACATTTTCACACGTACATCCATTGTCAACCTGAAAAATACAAACATGGAAATATTTGGTCACCAAAATTTGAAGCAACATAAACACAAAAAATAGAATTTATTAACCCCAAAGTTGCAACCCCCGAATCTACATTTCTTTGCCCTTCCTTTTCAATAGCTCTACAACTGCAACTAATTTGTAAGATTAAGCAGAAAGATAGCACCCATGATAATAATTAATATTTAGCAGAAACAAAAAAATATAGAGATGAAATTTAAGAAATAAAGCCCCGAACAAACATAATAGCTCATTTCTTAGGAAGTCTAGATCTGAAACCAAACTTATATTCCAATCAAAAATAAAAACTCAACGTAGGATCGTGTGTGTGTGTGTGTGTGTGTGTGTGTATATATAAATATATATATATATATATATATATATATATATATATATATATATATATATATATATATATATATATATATATATATATATATATACGCACCCAATAAAGAGAAAACTCAACAGTGAATATATATCTCGTTACAGGTCAATGAAGACCCCACTTACAAATAAACCCATTTGTGTATCTACATACCTTATAGGTGAGTCAATCATATTTCTGGAAAAAAGTTCCCTAAAATTTCTCTATAACGGCTACTTTTCAATCGGACCATCCAAGCTCTTATCTCTGGTCGATGGCTTAATTTATCTTGCAACAATTGGATCCAAATAGAACACTGAGAAAATATTTTCAAACCCAGAACAAACATAATATCAAAAATAAGTAACATTATCCAAAACATAATCTCATTTCTTACTAAGTCTAGATCTGAAACCAAACATAAAATAAAAAATAAAACATAATCTAAAAAAATATAGAGATGAAACCCAGAACAAAAAAAAAAGATTTGAAACAAAAAAACTAAAAAGAGATCTGAAACATATCCACAGCTCAGCTCACATCAACAAAACGTTTTAAAACGCAGAAAAAAACTTCCACAACCCAAAATATTAAGGTTTTCAAACCAACAAAACGCCACCCACTGTGAAAACCCATCATGTAAAACGTTTTAAAACCTAGAATTTTTTTTCCACAACCCAAAATATTAACGTTTTCAAACCAACAAAACACCACCCACTGTGAAAACCCACCACGTATGAAGGCTCATTGAAGATCCCCGTTAAAATTTAAAAAACATAAATATAGAAACTTAAAATAGAGTAAAAAAAAGAACTTACACCAGATAAAGGTCTTCCCCTGTTGCTGAAGAGAGAGAGAGAGAGAGAGAGAGAGAGTTTGCGAGTGAAAGTAGCACTTGTATTTCCTTATCCACTCATCCAGTCCGGATAGATCTGTAAGGGTAGATCTGGCATGGCTCTCTCTCAAAGTTCAAGACTCGAAAATCAAAC
Source organism: Sambucus nigra (assembly GCA_949130495.1). Taxonomy (NCBI): domain Eukaryota; kingdom Viridiplantae; phylum Streptophyta; class Magnoliopsida; order Dipsacales; family Adoxaceae; genus Sambucus; species Sambucus nigra. Next base: position 445,322,722 of record OX422222.1, on the reverse strand, counting down.
CTTTATTACAAATAAACCGACAATAGTTACAAAATTGAACAAAAAGATAAGATCTGAAAGTACAGATTGTTTTTTGCGAAAACATGGAAGAAAAAAGAGAAAAAAAACTTGTTTTTAAAAAAAAATAACTCAGATGACAATCAAGAACACGGGCCTTTTTTTTAACATAAATCTGCTTTTAAAGAGCAAACAGATCGATACAAAAAACAACAGAAATCGATTTCTATAAATAATGAGCAATATCACAGTTCCTCTCCCCTGGAACCTCCTCATACAGCTACATCTTTTAAATGCGTGGGTTTTCAGTTTCATAGAAACTGTTGTGCTTCCTTGCCAAGAGACCCCGATGAGAGAGAGGGAGTGTTTGTGTGTGAGGGAATGTATAAGATGGAGACCCCGATGAGAGAGATAGGGAGTCATAGCGAGAGAGTTCAACATTACATCTGATATGGATGGGAGAAATAGTAGAGTGTGATATCTTCTTGAGCCACCCCACACATAGCGTGTGTCAGACTTGGTGGGAGTAATTAAACGCATCCCGTGGTTAAATGATGTGGCAAAACCCCTTAAAGGTTTTGTGTACAAAATTGTATGACGTGATTATATGATCCGGCAAATATTGTATGATGTGGCAAAAGTCCCTCCTCCTTTATTACATATATATATATATATATATATATATATATATAGTTCATGAGAGCTTCTCCACCACCAACAACCATAGACCACCCTAGCACCACCACCCTCACCACCTTAAACCACCACATTTACCTCATATTGCACAATATTTAATCCCATAAAACCCACCTACACCATTTATAAGACAATATGTAAATTAATGGCATTATTAATGGAGGTTTTTGAAGAACAAAAGTAAAATATTAATGGAGTTTGAAGGGGGTCTTTCTTAGAGATTTCATGGAGACAAGCTTAGTGGATCTAGGCAACCTTTTTAAGGCCACCTTAGGAGATGGAAGGTTATTATCTCCTTCTACATTTCATCCACTATTGTTGATGCTTCTTTTGAGGTGTGAAAACTTCACTCTTAGTAGCTAGTGTGTCGACTGCTGAAGGAAAATACTTGCGGTCTCGACTGCTGAAGTAAAATACTTGCGGTCAAACCGCACCTAAAACTCTGCAGTAGCTAGTGTGTCCCTTTCCTCAACTGTGGTGATCGACCCCCACCGCTGTAGCAATGCTTCCACTAACTAAAAGTGGTTACCATTTACTTTCGCACCCCATCGCAATCTCCCATGCGTAGGTGATGCTGGATACCTCTCTTCCTTGACATGCTAGTACTACACCTGAACCCCCTCGCAACTCTGGTGGGTTCCCACTAAAAATTAACCTCTCATTCATATTTCTACCCCGATGACCCTGCGTGAGTCTTAACATCCGGCGCCACTAACACTTGTGGCTGATCCCGTGGAAAGTATCTTGTCGTTGCGACCACCGTTGCTCAAACTGCTTGTGCCACTATTTCAATGACCTATGCTGCCAAAATCATCTCTGGCGGTTACTGTGGTAGCTCTTTCCCTTAACGAGCCTCCCTCGTCTCATCTCTCCCTGCTGCCCTAGCTGCTCTCTCCTGGCGTCATCTAGAATGAGAACCGAATTGGTATGAGTTCACTCTCAAATATAAATTTCGCAAAAGAACGTATATGCGCATACGTATGAGAATACAACAATCCTATGATAGGGCTCTATATCAAAGATTTCTAAGCTGAAACGTGAAAAGCCACACAGATCCTAAGGACACTAGAACCTGATGCTCTGATACCATCTGTGACACCCCGCCTAATAAAATACCGGGTGATCAGTCCTATACCAAATTAAAACAGGAATCCCAGTTGGATCATCCTTAGCATCACTGTCGAAAACTTTTTAAAACTTACTAACCACCTAGTATTCCAAAAACTGGTGCCAATTTTAACTTTTTGATTTAACAAAATAGTACATGCGGAATTAAAATATAAACCATTCACACAACTGAATGAAAGTAAATAGAATAATAATTACACAACTTGCCGAAAAATCACCGGCCACCAAATAAATAATCCAAATACAAATGACCAACACCTGAATAAATTACACCTGAAAACTGTACCGAGAAGTCTGGGCTACAAGCCCTAAATAAAACTGAGACTGATAAAAGATTCCTACTCTAGAAATGAATGAATGATGCGTCTAATTCAAACTCCTGCTAGCATCCACATGTGCCGCAGCTCCGTGCCCCTGGAATAGAATATCAATCTTGGCGTCCCTGTGGCTGGACACCTAAAAGGTTTTGAAAATAGTTTTATAGCAAGGGTTAGAACCCAAAACATTTTGAAAATATTTAGCAAGTGAATTAACTGCAGTAATTTAAAATGCATGAATGCGCTTCATATATAAGTTAGTGTCGCACTCCCTTGTGGACATTCTCACCCCTCCACTAATGTGCACACCTATCGGTTACCTTAACCCCACCTAGTTGTACTACCCCATGCAACTAGTCCTGGTATAACCTTCCTTTGCCATACTACTCTAACCCGAGTATAATAATTTCTTGAATTATAAGTTATTTCACAATTAACTTAATTAATTCCTCCTAAATAATAGCATATAACCATCTCACAAGTTATATAAAGTACATACATCACACACTGTATTATTTCCACCAATGATTAACTTAATTAATTTCTCATTAATTAACAGCATATAACTGTAACCCGGGTTATATAAGATAAATACATCACGCACTGTATTATCACCTACATATAATATTTACTACCATATTATACGTACCTTTACTAACATCCACACATATGTCATACGCGTATCCATCCTTCCGAGTATACCCTCACCGGATGATTCACTCTAAAATGCTATCTCACTAGGTGTGCTCACAAAACCTAGTTTCCCCAAGTTAGAATCGCTCACCAACTTGGACCAAAATATAAACGAAGTGGAGGCGGTCATATTCCTTCCCTGAAAGTGATATAAATCCCTCACCCATATATACCGGACGATATGACCTGGGGATATACTCGCCCTACTCCTCAAGCTAGGGGATTCACCCACATCGCGCAACCTCCCTTGATAGCATTAGAGTATATAAATTTAATAAATATCTAATCACTGATATTTAGTATCACGCACAATAAATACACGTATATATATACTATCACGACACCGTATATATATAATATAAACCCCGGCTCTACCGTGTACTCCAAGTCCCGTACACTGCCTGAAATTTCCTGAGTCTGTGGCCCGACTCAGTGTTGTTAATTTTCTCACTTAATAATTTATCCTCTTCCCGAGTCTATGGTCCGACTCTAATATAATTAATTTACACAATAATTAATTAAATCCTACCCGAGTCCACAATCCGACTCTAATTAAATTAATCAATACACTTATTAATTTAATACTACCCAAGTCTACCATCCGACTCTATCTAAATTAATTACTCATTTATTAATTTAATAACTTGGTGTCACCCAACCATTATCCCCGGACTCATTTATTTGACCCGTATCTTAATATTTCCCGAGTCTATGTTCCGACTCCAAACTAATTACTTTCTCCCAATACTTAATTTAATGCCTTGATGTCAGTTAACCAACATACTCGGACTCGCTCACTTGGTCTAATTTACATCTCATAATTTCTTTCCCACATTTTTCGCCCACAATGTGTCACACATTTATTTCCATAATTTTCCCAATTATATTTACCTATAATTATCAACATGCCCGGACTCGCCCACTTGGTCCATAATTAAATATCTCACTTAAATTCCTTTACTAATGTAGTGCCACCCAACTACATTACCCGAATATTATTCCTCAGCCCACTATCCATAATTATGAATTATTTCTCCAAATTCGTTCATCTCATGACATACCGTTCACACCCTCCTAAACCCAATTATACCACCCTATAATTGTTAAGGAAACATATATCCCATTTAAATATTATGACCAAATAAAAATAAGGGAATTAAATCTTAAATTAAACCCTCATATAAACAAACTGGCCGAACTGTCAAATTCCTGGGACCCTCGATCGATCGAGCCCCTGGGTCGATCGATCGATCGAACAGGTGGTTGTCTTCCTCGGCTTGCTGTTTCAGCCATGGCCGAATTTCCAAGGTTTTTCCTCTCCATTTTTCCAACCTTAAATAATGATTTTTAACCAATCAATTACTCCCAAAACAAGTCTCAATCATCTAAAACTGTTTTACCCTTTTTGATTCATACGATATCTCACTATAATTAAAGATGGGTTTTCCCATTAAAATCCATCAATCTTGTTCTACAACCAATTTCCAAATTCAGATTTTTTTCCCAGTTTATATTCCGAATTCTTATTCTATACTCAGATATGTTCAACACAACAATTTTTACTATGAATCTCATTCAATAGTTTCATGAACAAAAACCCCATTTTGTACCCATTTATACCCAAAAACGAATTTTGGTTTACACATCACTATGATATGAATTGATTATCATGCTTTAGGAATCAAAACAGTTAACCACTTGCCTCAAAGTGTTTGTAGTGTCTGATCCGTTGTTGTTGACCCTCAATTTGGCTCCAAAAAGCTCCAATTGCTCTTGCTAAGCTTTCCCCCAATTTCCCTCTCAAGCCCTAGGCTTAGAGTTGTGATGGCTGCTGATTTCCTAATCTCCCCATTAGGTTAAAAACCCTTAATCCCGTTTTTCACCTAATGGGCTTAATTAAAGTGGCCCAACTCACTCCGTGTGGGCCCGGCTATGCCCAAAAATATCCCGAGACCCAATTACTACCCCCGGGTACTCTTTTCTGACTATCTCGATCCATCCGTACTCAACCGCGTAGTCAGAATTGACATCCGAATTAATTTATAAAAATCCTTATCTCACACCCCATTTAGTCTATACCGACTCCCGGCTGGGATAAGTGCATACCTTGTCATTAATACCTGAAATGATGTAATTAAATTGTTACTATTCACTTAGTAAATAAATGTCCCTAAACATTAACCATTCACTCCCCGATTAATATTTAAATATATATATATATTGCCATAATTAATTCAATTCAAATTACCACACACAAGTAATTTAAAATTCCCGAATTAATTAAATATTAAATGTACAAAAATACGGGGTGTTAGATTAACCGGGTGAATTAAATTGGGAAATAAATGTCGAGTCAAGTAAAAAAAGGATTGTTTATGAAATTAAGGTAAATTAACCACTGAACAAGTAACATTTTTTGAATAAAATGGTTTCGTGCATTAATGTATATCTATGTTCAAATATATACTAAGTGATTGCATGTGCACTTACGTAAACGTGTTAGAGTCTCTTTTCTGCCATGCAATTCTATATTGCACTGTTGTAGTTTTCACTGAGCATTCGACTCATTCCCTCCTCTATGTTACAACAAGTTGTGTGTGGTTCTGTATTTTGAGGGCATTACGTAGGTAAGTATACTTTTTATTTTTCGCTAGTATCTCTGTATGCGTGAATTTCGAGGACGTTTCCCATGGATCCCTCACGTAGTTTGATTTAAATTGGAATCGCATGCTAAACAAGTGAAATGTTAATTAAAATAAAATTGGAGTAGTAACATTATTTCGGTTGCCTCATTGCCCTTCACACCTAACGTTTAGATCGGACTGGCTTGACCATGCGTAACCCATAAATCTGGGCTTGGGAATTAACAAAAGTGACCCGCGTGCACGATAAAATTTGAATTTGTCATGGACATAAATCGTGACAAGACTGTGACAAGGGAATCCTTGTCACAATTCATGAGCGTGACAAGACTGTGACAAATCAAGTGTTTTCACGGTGAAGAGCTATGATAAAGCTAGGGCACCCCACTTTTTTCCTGATTTCTTAGTGTAAAAGGGGCCATGACAAAGTATTAGGAACCCATTCAACCCATTCGATCTCTCATGACCAATAAAAATGTAATCCTTCTCCTAAAGTGTGTGAACATGTGTATAATGTGTAAAATATGTCATATGTGTAAAGTCTGTGAAGAGAAGGTAAACGTGAAAATGCATGTATGAGAAGTTAAATCACCATATCCGGATCATGGAGAAGATGGAAACGAATCAATTTAAGGAGATAGCTAAAATTGTGTGAAAATAACTAAAGTGTGAGCAGAATCCCAAGACTATGGTGTCACTATATAAGTGAGTATGTATAATATGGGACTTCAAAGAAGAGATGAAAATAAAGAGCTAAAAATTTGGACAAGACGTGATTAATAAAATAGTGAAATACTAAAATATGAACATGAATAAAAATAAGTGGAAGGAAGGAGAACTCGAATCCCAAAATGACTTCGAAACTCTTACATAGCTAAAATTGGCAAAAAAGTTCAGGTAGTTTATAAGAAAAATAAGGTGGGGTCTAACCCATTGTCCTAATCTAGAGTATATCTCTTATTTTATGAAAAGTGTACAAAATGTGGTGAAAGTTTGATAAAATGTTTGACAGCTCTAATTGAGAACTAAGGTATAAACCCTATTTTTGGGGTTTTTTATTTGTAATAATAAGTTTGAGACTTTATGTAATAAAAAAAAGTGAGATCAATGATAAAATGAACCAAAACCAACTAAGAATACACAAAAAACACTGAAGTGTATGAAATAATAATTGTAAGGCAAACTGAAATGGAAAGACATTTAGACCGTCAAGCTCTTTGAATTATGTTTCTTTGGGACTTTTGTAGGCTGATTTTTGAATGTAAGTAGTGATGGTGGAGTTGTGACTAATTGTAAGGCAATGGGTTAAGTAAGAGAATGTGAAAGGACTATGGTGAAAGTGATATGCTTTAAATTTAATGAAAGCGGCCATAATGATTTTGAGGTTACGGTCATTCTCAAATGAGGTTAAGGTTTCTTTAAATAGGAGAACCCTAATGTAATAAAGTAAATAAGCTTCCCTCAAGGACATGACGATCGACATACTCACTGCCCTGCCTGACGGGAGGGTGGTTAGACATCCTAACTATGGAAATCCCTACCTGCCTATAGGCAAGCATAAAACAAATTTGGACATAAAATGTGGACCTTAAGTACAAATCTCGCACAACAAGGACCATTAGAAAGGGGATTCAAAGATATAAGAAGGTGTATTTAGATACTCCTGATTTAGAGAGTTAACCAAAGTCAAATAGGTCTTAGAGAGTATGAGGTTATTCTTTGGTTAGGGTTTGAAAGAGGACCAAGGGTTCAATATTTTATGGAATTTTGTTTGGACCCTATCGAGAAGTAAAAGGGTGTTAAAATGGGGAGTCTACAAGTATGGTGTTCACACCAACTTGATGTAGCAGTAGAGAATTTTAGGTGGTTTTTGGCTTTGGGCCTGTTGGAAGGGCGATGATGCCTCTATCAATGAGACCATATATAATTTTCTCGAGGTGATGGCATTATTTAGTTACATGCCCAACGGTCTAGTGAAAGTCATAATAGGCATCATATTAGAAGTATCTGGGAAGGTGATCAGGTAATGGATAAGGGTCCAAAAGTCTAAAAAGGTTGCGGGAAAGCGGGTTTGATACACTTTCGAAAGGGGAGTATGGAGCTCAGTGTATTATTTTTTTTGGCAAAAATAGGTTGGGCTTCTGGTGCGAATGTAAAGGAGGGTGGGAGGAAATGTTATTGACGGCAACAACAGTGGGCTTCCTATTTTATTAAAGAGTGAACTGATTAACTGATTTCTTTATATATGATTTTGATTTCATATTTTGACTAGTGGAAATCATTTCGATCTATAACTTGGAATCTCAAAGTGTTCAAAAATGATGATAGTATTAAATACCTATGGTGTTTTCGATATGCGGTAGAAAGTTAATATTTATAATACTAACTTATTCCTCCACTGTCGGGTGATTGGTCATAATTACTATTTTCTCTATCCATATGACTATAAATTTGTTGATGGATTATATGGTCCCTTGCTTGAGTAGATTATAAAGACATATTTTTATAAGTCCCTTAACAATTTATTATGTCTTATACCTCTACACCTTCAAAGAGCATTCAAGAGCAATCTACATCAAGACGGATCCGCATTAATCATGTTCTTCATCAAAAAGATTCCGCGAAGTTTACTTTCATAAGGTTATGTTTTTAATACCTTAACTTTAAACTTAGAGCTTTGGGGATATTTTTACAAAATATTTTCTAAGTGTTGGAGCGGACTTTTTTGTCAAAATTTGAGTATTTTTTCTAAGTCTTGGAGTGGACATTAAAATAATATTTTTTTGGCGTAGCAGTCGTTCAAATGACTTTGCACTGTCGTTCGAGAGATATGTGCAAGTCGCGCGATGTCGTTCAAATGACATCTGTAAGTCATTCGTGTGAGACCCTTATCTCGTTCGAACGAGCACTATTTTCGAGGCGACATGTTTTTCCATAAAAACTCATTCTATGGTTTTGTTTTGTTCAGGAAGTCCCAGCATTTTACAGAATAGAAAAACTGGGAAAGCATAATTCTTTTGGCTTCTTCCTTTTAGGGTTTAATCCCTATGTGTTTTCAATTCACAAAACTCCCATGTGCATTAGAGAATTTTTTTTTTGGTATTGGAAGAACACACTTTGCTATTCTTTACTCTTATGGGGAGGATAACCTATACCGAGAAGACTGCGTGTCTAGGATTGCCCATAACTAGTAAGGACCCAGGACAAGTTAGGGAAATGCGGTGGCACTTGAAAGGGAAGCGAGTTATTTTTAAAATTAAGATATTTTCTTTATTTTTTTAAAAAGAGATTTTTTTTTTTACTTTTAGGAAAACAAGGGGGAGAGGGATAAAAAAATCCCCTTAGTGTAGTTGTTATTATTAAGTTACACTTTTATTATGTTCTGCATAGGTTATAAATGAAATGCAGGATAAGACTCGAGCCTGGGACAAAATAGAGTGCATAATGCAAGAGAAAGTTTAACTTGTTTCCATAATCGTGGTAAGGATCCTATTTTAAAAATGGGCAAATGAGTCCAAAATTAGGTAGTAAGGCGACCTAAAAATTTAGTAGAGTTTTTTGTTGGAAACGAAAATCTAGATATGAGCATCCTCGAGCAGATATTTATATGAGGGTTAATTATGGGAGGTTAGTGTAAGGGTTCCCCCCTTTGTCATAACTTTCGCAATATATCTCTTGACTACTTGGGAAATCATTCTTCGGTATGTGTAGACAAGCCATTTGATATACCCGAGTGTACATGAATTTCCTCACGATATACCTCGTAGTGATTATACGTGTGAGAGAGAATTAAATATACTCATCGTATGAGAACAGTTTCCTTATATATTCCTCTCATTGTTAGTTCGGTCAAGTGGTACGATGTGGGGAAACCATTCGATATACATCGAGGGTAGGAGCCTATTTTTTAGGTTAACCGCATTCCACAAAACTAGCAACCCATCACAAAGTGACACCCCGGCACAGGATAAATATAGGGTCAATAATCAATGCTCATGAAATGTAGTGTGCAAATTCATTAGTCTTATTAGCATATTTATACAAATTATTATGTATGCTGAGAGAGATACGTACAACTATTACGAATGAAGTAAAAAAGGAGAACATACACAAGGGGTATGTGATAAAAGAGATATAATAAAAATGAAGTAAAACATGGAAATGTGTACAACTAAAGTAACTCGCGTAGATAAGTACGCGTGAAAGCATGTGTACATATGAAAAATGTGTTGTGTGTGCAACACGAGAAGTTATTAGGCACCACTTCGCCCTTTCTGTTTCTCACAGGCCATAAAAATGTTCTCCTCCTAAATTTATGAAGCATGTGCATATGTGAAAACGTATCGCATGTGCAAAGTGTACAAAGTGAAATATGCATGAGTGTGCAAGTGTGGGAGTAATACAGTCATGATATCCATATCATGGAAAGGATGGGAATGAATTCTTCTAAGGAGGTGAAGTAGAATAACATGTATGAAATAATAATAAAATATGTAAACGTGGATAAAATATGAACGATGCCCCGAAATCGTAATATCACTTTAGAAAGTGAATGCGCATGATATAGGACCGGTAAACAGATAATAAGTGTGATAAAACTAACTACATGACTAAGACATGATATCACATGGATAAAATGCTAATATATGGATTTGAACTAAATCAAACAAGGACTGACTTGAATCCCAAAATGACTTCGGGATGCCTACATAGACAAAAATGACATCAAAGTCCACGTAGTTCCTAGTAATACTGAGGTTGAGTCTTAACCTATAATACAAATCTAGAGCATATTTGTACTTATAAAAAAAAGTATGTGAATGTGGTGGAAGTGTGAGAAAAAGTGAGACAACCCTAAAATGGAAAATATGGTGTAAACCCCTTTTTGAGTTTTTTGGTTGAGAAAAATAAACTTAAATATGTAGTTAAAAGTATAGCAGTGGTGTGGGAAATGATCAAAACAAGATAACAATATACTAAGAATACAAAAATATATGAAATATAATTTATCAAACAAGTGAAGTGAAAATAAGTTTGGACCTTCAAACCCTTTTAAATTCGGTTTTTATAACCGTTTTGGGCTGATTTTGGAGTGTATATAATGGTGTGCAATGGTGGATAAAGGATGGTTAAAGGTGATGTAAGGGAATATAGAGAGAATGTTGTGAAAATGATGTATGCTAATTTCAAGGAAATATGACGCACTAAAATATAGTTAAAGGTCTCTCTCAAAATAGGTTAGTGTGTCCTTAAATAGGAAAACTCTAAATGGACAAAAAAAAGACTGGCCCAAGGACCCGTCGGCTGGCATGGTCCTAGCCCTGCCTGCTGGGAGGGTGGTGAGATTTATTGGCTAAGTAAATCTCAACCTTCCCGTATGTAAATAAGGTGTCTTGCCCTTGGGCAGACATAAAAGGGGTTTTAGTTGTAAAATGTGAATGGTGAGTCTTATTCCTGTATGTTCAGGACAATTGGGAAGTGGGTTAAGAGATCTATCACTACACCAAAATATTAATTTTTCCACTAAGATTTTGTCACTCCTTGTGGTAGTGACAAACCTTCTCACTGCTCATGATTGTGGAAACCCACTTTTGTGTCTAGCATTAGGGTTGATAAAAGTTTTGCCCAATTTATGACCGCCTTATGTAGTGAAAATTTTGAGTTATTTAATTTGTCACTGTTAATGGCAGTTAAAAATTTTTCCCTTAATATTTATCACTTCTATTAGCAGTGACAAATAATTTGTATTCAGTTAGTCATAGCCATTAGTGATGACAAAAATTATCTCTACGATTAATTTATGACTACCATGAGCGGCTACAAATTAGTGACTTCCTTTAGCGGTTATAAAATAAATTTAATGCCCAATTTGTGACTACCTTGAGCGGTTACAAATTTCAAGACCAACTTGTCATTACCTTGAGCAATTATAAAGTGTATCCTCACCTCTTTCTTTTCATTTTACCTCCCAAGCTCCTCACTTCTAATAAGAACTTTTAGTTTTATCGCCCAACCTCTTTATTACTACCCATTATGGGTCTGAACAACCCTAAAAACTTCAACCCAACATCTCATTTCACCATTTTTAAATACTACGACGACCCAAAACCCTTCAACCCAAAACACTCTCATCACAGATATATTAATTTCCCAAACAGCACTCATCGTCTTCATACTATTCATAAGAAATAGATACTATGACAACCACATGGCGGGTCGCTTTGGGGACGGAGTGGTAGAAGAAACAAAGATCAAGCCACAAGTTTCTGACTTCCCATTGGGCCATGGTTCTGACCTCCCTCCGCCGACAAACTTCTTAGTCATCAAAAAATAGTTTTTGGTGAAAAGATACTCAGGTAAGAAGTCATTCTGTAGGCCCAAGTTTTTATCTATCGGATTTCTCAATTTCATTAGAATCATATCCGATGAGGGTTATATTGAGTAAAGGTCAGGTTTTGAGGGCTTAGAAATGTCCTTCATTAGTATCTTCCACTATTTGGCTTTTTGATTGGATTTAGAATCATACGGTTGGTCACCGATGTCGCCTAATCTAATGCTTCGACTGCGTTGATATTTATTTTGACCTTTTCAGTTTTGAGGTCACTCACAATGTTGCACCATTAATATGAACCTAGGGTAACTGTAACTCTTCCATTTTTGGTGAAAGTTTCTCTATAGGGTTCAAAACATTTAGTAATATATGTATCGGTGGATGAGAAGAGAAAGTGCAACAAAGGCTTACTTACGTTCGATAGGGAGAATACTTACCACCGATGATTTCTAAATCAATCTCAAAGTTTGAAATTCTAAATTGTGAAGTTTTTTTTAGTATTTTGAGTATCAGCCGGATTCATTTTTTGAGTATTCTAAAACATAATTACAATATTAAACATTTTGTATGTTCAAATTATCAGTTTCAGAAATCAGAACAACAATTTTGTAGAATCTTTTCTAGGTCAAGAGAGTGCCTTTTTTAAAATTAGTTTAGTAAAAAAAAATATCATGATTTTGAGAAGTTCGTTTATTGGAAGTTAGTCTTGTTTCATACTGGGTTGATCAAAATAGCTCAAAGAACTTGGAATTGGGTATTTTCTTCACTCTTCATTAATCATATTTTTATATTCTTATTGACGAATAAGTTATAAATTATTGTGATTCGAGGAAGTTGCCAAAAAGTTTGGTTCGAGGGACACCATAAAATACTTGTGTATTGTGTATTGAATATATCGAATGCTGAATTTTAGTTTTAATTATCTTGTGTAATGTTTGTTAAAAATACTGAGTGCTGAATTTTATATGTAGTTTTAATTATCAAGTATCATGTGTTGTTTTAATTTTTTCTGGGCTAGTATATTGAATGCTGAATTTTTATGGTTGTTGGTCTCTTAAAACCTTATTCGATACAACCGCAATGTCATGTAATGCCTAGAAATATTCAATTATACCAAATCATCAACTCTCATCGCAACATCCAACCAACCAGTTTTCACCATAACATTTTGAGCTCGATCTTAATGATTCACCCCTTTCGAGTCCTCATAATTACACGCTTATCCCACATCTAAGTCCTCATGATTATTTCCCCGTCCCTCTGTTATATCCTTCAAACTTTCAAGATTCAACTGAGTCAAACTTTCAAATTTTAAGTAAGCCTCCATATGATCCATAAGTCAATTTATTATGTAGGAGCATAATTTTTGCATAGCTTAGACTTACATAGATTTGGGCATATCCCGTTGCCATTTGACTCGAGCCGTCACCAAGAATCAAATCTCCAGCATTTCCAAATTCAAGATGATCTCCACATTACGAAGGTCTAAATAAATTAGGAGTTTAGAGTTATTTACATTTATATTGGGATATTTTTTTATTATAAACAAAGAAATTTTTTATCTATAAAAAATTTCCAAGATTCGATGACTTTGTTCAAATGAGAAGTTATCCTCGTTTGAACGAGATGTAAAAGTCATTAGAAGTCTCGTTTTAACTTTTTATCTAACGAGCATCCAATGAGGGCGTACTATTTTGCATCATTTGAAGCTCGTTCAAATGAGATAGTTTTTTCGTTCGAATGAGCTCTTGTTTCATTCAAACGAACTGATATTCTTGTTTGAACGAGTCTCATTTTCATTCAACGAGTCATCACCTCAAAATTTATCTTCACCTTATCAATACTTGTTTCGTGTTTCTTTTTTCTAAGACTTTTGAAAGAACGCTTTTTACATATTTGTTCCAAAAGTTTTCAAAGTTTTATTCTTAAAAAAAAATTTGATTCACATCACACATTCCTAAAATAATTTTTGCGAATCGGTTCAAATCCTAGAAAGTTTAGTATCCTTTCATACACCTTGTGGAGAGGAACTCCATCGTTGACTTGTGAACCCGAAGGTATCACTACTAAAGAAGAAGGCTGAGGCTAGATTGGTGGATACCGAGAGCGAATCTATCGCTCATCGACTTCTTGGAGACAAGTGTTATTATTTAGAGATCTTGCGAAGACTAGCGCGTTATACTTGTGGCTGGTAATTAAGTAGTATTATAAGTCGATTGTCTTGGAATTTGTCTAAAGTGATGAAATAAAAGGTCTTATCCGAAAGGGATTTTTCCTCAGTCGTTGTGTTCTTGAATGCGTAGCATATTCATAGTGTTTTAAACACATATGTGCCTTCATAACTATTTTACTCAAAGACTAAATCTTGTTTATAATTGGTTTTGTATGCTTCAGACTTAAATTGATAATAAATTAGAAAAAAAATTTGTTGTGACCATCTTTACTGATCACGTTTATTTCCGCATTCACAAAGTGGTATTACAACTTTCCACTTTTACAAGTGGTGTCGGAGCATATTTACCTCTCCACAAATTGGTATCAGGGCACGTTGCACCAAATTATCGTGCGATCCTGATTTTTAAAAAGTTTTTCTGTTGATATTGATTCTCTGAAATTGGTATCAGAGCGGATTGCACTAATTTATCATGTAGATCCTTGTTTAGTGCAGTTTTAGGGTAGTTGATTCATCTCTATTGTTGGTTCATTTTATTTTTCTCTCGATGAATTCCCATAGTGATGACAACTAAAATCGTTTGGATTTGAAGTTTGTTAAAAGAATTGAAATTCTTGAAAAATAATATTTTTTTTTAAAGATGCTATGGATCTTTTGGAAAATGTTTAAACTCAAAGAGATTTCTTTCATGAGAAACTTGTGGACATAGATCGTGATTTTAAAAATTTAGGATTGTCCAAGAAAAAAGCGTGATGATAGAGCTCGATTTTTAAAGAAAGAATTAGAAGACTCTAAAATTTCTAGGGTTAGTATACGTGCCGTAGAGGGTAGTGTTTTGATTAATGATTTTAAGGCACGTGAGAAGAATCTTAAGGATAAGTTTACTTGCATTAAGTGGTATTGACATAACCTTCTATCAATGATTGAAAATTTAAAGAAGGAATCCCTAAAACTTGAAGAGTCAAATTCTTTTCTTGAGTCTAAAAATTTGAAGTTAAAAAATGATTTTAAAGACTCGGGTAGTGATGGTACTGGCTCACATGTTTCTAATGCTTCTACTATTAAATCCAAGTAGATTAGAAAATGCCAACCTATTGGTAACATTCCTCGAGTTTATGCATGTTCACATTGTGGTAAGAAAGTTCACCTTAGGCATTTTTATTATGATCTTGGAAGAGGTCCTAGGAAGTTCAAGTCTAGTGTCCCTTTGATTCTCAAATCCCGACGCATTAAGTATACACATATTTGGGTTACGAAATCTATTTGGTAAAAGCTAGATGTTAAACTTGTTGATTCTCACATTCTTGCACGTAATTCGTCACATGATAAATCTTATGGATGATTTCTTGCATAATTTTATTTGTCATAATCTAGGTTTTGCTTCATGATATATGGTTGCTAGTGTTACGACATGTATATCTTTTGTATTATAATTTTTTTTATTAAGTCATATTTGAAAAATACAAAAAATAATTTTTTTGAAAAAATACATAATGTTTTTTATTTTTTGGTATTTTAGTTTCACACATTTTGTATGGCATATTGGTGTGTTTAAATCCAATTCAGTGTGACACCCCGACTAATTAAATACTGGGTAGCTACTCCTTTATTCAAATTGATACAAAATGTCAAGTTGGTTCAGTTCTTAGCATCACTGTCGAAAAACATTTTTAACAATTACTAGCCACCTAATATTTAAAAAGTGAGTTGTCAATTTTAATTAAATTAGATTAACATACACCCAAATTAAATTAAGAAATTCTAATACCACAACCACATCACAGTCCCAATAGAATAACAATGTAATAGACTGAATCTGGAAGAATACTCCCCTGAATAATCCGAATACTGAATACAACCAAATACAAAATCTGAATTACTAATTAATTAAATCCAAAACTGAAATAGAACTGAGTAAATAAGATGTCTCTAAATGAAAAGGGGCGACATGCCCTAAAGATGAACAATTCTGAAATAGAGTTAAGCAGAAAGTTGAGGCGTCTACTATCGAGGTCATGTAACTTCCACAGCAGCTACAGCACGTCACTGGAATGGAACTTCTAAGCTTGGTGTCCTTATGGCTGAGCACCTAAAAGGTTTTTACAAGAAAATAGATTTGAAATCAAACGGGTCAGAGCCGGATTGTGAAAACAGTTTAAAATATAGCAAGTGTTTAATATCATTAAATAGTGAATATAAAATACATGATAGTACGTTCACTCACATGAGTTCCTCACCACTCAACTAATTGAGCACGTCTATCGTACCCATACCCATTCTAGTTATTCTACTATCTAACTAGTCCAATCCGTAACCTGACTTTACTTTACAATTCAAAGTTTAATTCCCGACAGCTTAATATAAAATGGAAGTGTTACTGTTATTACTAAGAATTAGTTATAATAATTTCTAAGAATTTTCCCATCTTTAACTCTACTAAAAATGTTACAATTATTCACACTTACACTTTAATAAACAGACCATCTCAATTATCAGTATATTAATCTCATCATAAATATACAATAATGGCACCCCTAGGCTAATCTGCGGTGCACACATACTCTGCTATCGAATCCCGATACATAACGTACATAAGGACCATGTGTTATGAATCTCTCAGGAAACGTTTCAATAAGCAACAAACACACATAATGGAGGCGAACATATTTCACATACCCATGGGTGACGCACATACCTACGCTCCCATGGTCAGATGACTTATTAATTCACTAATAAGTCATTCTCTGATCTATGTCCTTGAGGTACCAATCTAGATCCCCCCGTAGGCACACAAAGATTAGATGGCCCTAATCGAAAGTCGACCTCCCGTGATAGCAAGTATGGTAGGTATGTTATACACATATAAATCCATATACTAAGCATTCACCCAATCTCTTATACCATCATTAAATGTTGTCCATTTGCTAGTCCCAGGGTAATATAAAATATAGTTCGCCAACCCATCTCACGTCGTAAACACAAGTACTTACAACCTAACCCCTAGAAGTCATCAAGTTCGCTATTAAATTCCAAGCTTTAACTCCCAATGTACTCCAATCTCACAAGTATAATCGCTAATAAACAAGGGAAGGATAACACTGCATTAAATTAATATACGGAAAGTTCGAAACTAATAATCGGATCGAAAGGACCTTTCTGTGATCTCGTTAGAAGTTTCTGAGATCTCGTTCGAACGAGGTCGTTCGAACAAAGTTGTTCGAACGAGTTCGTTAGAATGAAAGGCTTATAATGAACTACCAACTCATTAGAAAGGCTACTGGAATCTCGTTAGAAGTTCGTTCGAACGACCTGGGTTGGCCTTCTAACGAAAATTCCGAGAATGCCCATAATTTATCCCAACTTCGTTTTCCTTATTTTTATTTCTCTAAATCCATCCTAAGTTCATACCAATTAAGTTTTAACGTTTTTAAACAACTCTAAGTCACCCTAGGTCACTTCTTAACATATTTTTGGGGTCAAATCTTACTAATCAACATGCACTAACCATAAATCCCCAAATCTTGCCCCAAACCCTATGAACATGAACCCATAATTTAATTGAATACAAAGACTCCTTATAAATCCATTTTCAAATCATCAAAAGTTATATTTTGGATATTGAATTCGTCCCTAACCATTCTACATGCAATCCCTATCCAAAATCCTGGGTGCCACAACAATCCCATTGGGTTTTCATCAAAACTTTCAAGGCATATAAAGTTTCTACACTAAACATGGAGGAAATATTCATTGAAATTAATAACATCAAATCACTTGCCTTAGGTTTGTTCTTCAAATTTTTTTTCGGTGATTATAGGTTGATTCTCTCCTCTTTCTTGTCACAAATCCTTCCAGAGTGGTGGTGATGGTTGATGGTTTTGGTTTGGACCTCTTGTAACCTCTCCAACTTCTCTCAAAACCCCCGTAGCCCACTCTCTTGTCTTTTGCTGATAATGGCCTTAGCGGCCTCTCTAATAATATATAATTAAACTCTAAAATTCGTGGGTTTTAATTCCTCAATTTTTAAAACTACATAAATACCCTTCTGGGTTGCCGGTTTGGCCTAAAAATGCCCCGGGACCCAAACTAAACTTCCGGCTAGTTTTTTCTGACTATTTCGACCCTTCCGGACGCGTTGGCGCACTCAAAATGACCATTCGGTTGATAAAAAATATAATTTACTTTTTAATCTAATTAATTTCATTCCTGATGCGACTGACACGCGCGTCCCAACTTAATTTCCCAAATTGTCGTATTTCTGCCTCGCGACAATTTTAATATTTTCAATACTCTTATATTACCATATATTCTCAGTAAATTTTATTCTAACATCATAATAAAATACCAACTCACATCTCGCTAGTATTTACCTCCGGATTAATTTCCAAATTAATTCTCAATTAATCCATTAAATAAAAATCAATAAAATTACAGGGTATTACATACTTCCCCCTAATAGTAGAATTTCATCCTAAAATTCGGAACTAAAGAATTCCTGGTACAAATAACTCTGGATAACGTTCGCGCATCTCATCCTCGCGCTCCCATGCAGAATCCTTGGCATTATGATGCCGCTACGGCACGCGTACTAACGGTACTATCTTCAACCTCAGTTTCCTCTCGCTGTGGTCCAGAATAGAAATTGGCCCCTCCTCGTAGGAACCATCGAGCTATATATCGACATCCTCTAAAGCAATATGAGTATGGGCCAAATCGTCCCTAAGATATATCCTTAGTGAGGAAATATGGAACACGTCATGAATCCTATGCAAGTGCTCCGGTAACCCAAGTCTATACGCTACTGGCCCAATCCACTCGATGATAGGAAATGGCCCCACATATCTTGGTGCCAGTTTCCCCTTCTTCCCAAAATGCATAATCCCCTTCATCGGACATACTATGAGTAGCACCTGGTCCCCCACCTTGAAATCTCTGAAGAACCTCTTGGCATCGGCATAACTCTTTTATCGATCTTGAGCTACCCGAATACGGCTCCGTATCATCTCTATCCTTGCCGAAGTATCCTAAATCACTTCCGGCCCAAGGAGTTTGTTATCCCCCACCTCTAACCAACATGCTGGGGAACGACAAGTGAAGAACCTTATACTCTTGACTCACTTGAGTCTGTATTGTATAAGTGTTCATCTAGTTTTGAAATTATGACAAAATTGTGTCTATCCTAGAAACCAAAGAACCCCAGAGTTTGGTTTGCTATTTCATTCCTCTTGCTTGATTGATCTGGATAATTTTACCAACACTCACACACATTAGAATTGCATTTATACTTTTCATATTCTATATAATTGTGTGTATATATGTTGAGAGTGTTTAAATCCCTAAAATTGTTTTTTAAAAATTTTCTTGGGAATTTTATTAACTTTTAAAATAAGGTTTTTATTAATTAAAATTTGTTTTTAAAAGTTTTGGGGTCAATCTGCAATTATGTATTGGTGGTTATATTAGCTGGATGTTTGCTTGGGTAGAATTCGAAAGAGGTAGAGACTTCAGGGTGCATTTGTAATTATTTCTAGACGCGCATTTATTAACCTCTTTGTGCCCTACACCTGTTGCACTCTGATTGGTTGAATCTGTGTTTCTTCTAAGAGAGTAAAACATCGAATGTTAACAGCCCTTGGATCGTTTTTATCAATGATCTGCATGCGCTCCTACATAATCCATGTGAACCTCTTTTGAGCCAATCAGGAGTATTATAATCACCGCTTCTGTTTAAGCCATTGGATCAAAGTCAAACATACAAGACCAGATCCTAGCCCTTGATCTTGGTCTGTGTTCTCGAATCTTCTCAGACTCATATAAAAGGACCCCTACCCTCAACCATCTGAGACTTTTGCCACTTTGTTCATTCGAGAGAAAAGGGAGATAAGAGAGAGAAGAAAGAAGAGAGAAGAGAGAAGAGAGGAGAGAGAGAGAAACTAGAGTTAGGAAACCCTAACGCTAATTCGTCCAAAAAAAATTTTCAAACCTTATCATCTTTCAAAACCTGTATATACCAAACACAACCTTGAGTGTTTGAGAGATTTTGAGTGATTGGTTTGTTAGTTTTGTTTCTATAACTTCTTCATTCCCAGATCTTGTTATCATCTTAAACATATTTTTAGATCTGTGTTTCTTCTTTTATAGAAACCTTAGATCTAAAATGTTTTATGTTATATTACACATAGATCTACATTTTAGTTTCTCATCTTGAGAAAATATTTGTTGATTTGGTTCTGTAAATGTTTTTAACTTCAAAATCAACAAAATACTTTTCTGTTTCTAGTTCTCTTGAAACAAGACCTTTGACCTAGTTTGGAATCGCACTTGGTGATTTTCAATCTCAAAAATATTTTCAAAACCTGAGATTGATTAAGATCTTGATAAGTCTTCTGAGCAAGATAGCCGTGGATTCTGGGATTATTGTAAAGGTCGAATAAGGTTAAGTTTTGGGAAAAGAGAGAAATAGAAAATCACTGCATATAGCTCTTATATGTAATTTGTTAGGATTGGTTGTATGAAATAAGTGTGTGTGCATGCATGCATGTGTTAGAAAGCACCTCCACAAACACTATCACCCTACCACACTAAAAGTGTTGGTAATAAGATCTCAAGAACAAAACTCGACGTAAAGAACTTGAACAAGTTGGAAGTTAGCAAACGGGGAGAACAACATCAACAATCAGAACTGCAGAGAAGTTATAAGGACACCAGTGGGTACATTCCTAAACTTGTATAGGTCTGAGTTGTATGCATGTTTGTTATATAGTTTGTAACTGTTAAAATTTATTTTAGTGGAATTTTTGGTTTACTCCGTAGAGGGAGTCGTGGATGTTTCCTCAGTTGGGTGAGGTTTTACCACGTAAAAAATTCTTGTTCTTAATCTTTCTACATCTCCTCATCTAATTCTTGGTTGTACTGAGTTTAAAGTTTTTTTTAAACTTCTTTATTAAACCTGTTATCATATCTTGATCAGATGTCATACATATTTTTTAAACACATCTTGTGATTAATTAGTTTTGGTTTTAAAGAAAAGAGTTTCTTCAAAAAACTATTCGGAGTTACTTAAATAGTTTAATTTTATATTAAACGGATTTAGTAACAAATTTTTAACAAGGTCTACTATACAATGCCTCGAATGGAGCCATGCCAATGGTGAACTGATAGGGGTTATTACAAGAAAACTCCACCAGTGGAAGGTACTGCTCCCAACCACCTTCAAAATCAAGGATGCACATACGCAACATGTCCTCCAACATCTGATTCGTCCTCTAGGTTTGCCCATCTGTCTGCGGGTGATACACTGTACTCAGCCGCAACTCCGTTCCCATGGCCTCCTGGAAACTCTCCGAAAATCATGAAACAAATATTTTGTCTCGGTCAGACACGATATTGAGAGGTACTCCGTGAAGTCTCACTATCTTCGCTATGAAAATCTGGGCATACTATCCCGTAGTGAAGTCTGTTCGGGCTGGCACAAAATGAGCAACTTTGGTCAACCTATCCACGATTACCCATATGGAGTCGTGACCCCTCTGCGAAGTAGGTAACCCCGTGATAAAGTCCATAGAAATGCTCTCCCATTTCCACATCAGAACCTCTAACGGCTGTAGAAGTCCTGTTGGTCTCTGATGGTCCACCTTAACCAGCTGACAAGTAGCACATTTAGAAACGAACTCTGGAATATCTCTCTTCATCCCGCTCCACCAGTACTGTCGCCTCATGTCCTGGTACATCTTATCCCCACCAGGATGTATCGCAAACCATGCGACTTTGTCATTACCCCGTGTCGCAAGACTTCCCCTTCCGAAATAACCAGTCTCCTATTGAAGCATAATCCCCCATCTGAACTAATGGTATAGGACTTGGCTCCATCTGCTAGTAATCGAACTACCTGCTCATGATAGAACGAGTCCTTTTCCTGGGCCTGTATCAATATCGTAACAATCTGAGGTGTAACAGTCATCATAGACATGAATGATCGGGCCACTACATCCTGGTGTCCCAACTCCTTCCACTTTTCTCTCCACACTTCAGCCACCTCACCTATTGGCCTACGGCTCAACGCGTCTGCTACCACGTTAGCCTTCCCTGGGTGATATTGGATATCGAACTGATAATCCTTCACGAACTCAAGCCACCGACGTTGACGCATATTAAGTTCCTTCTGCGTAAAGAGATAATTTAGAGACTTGTGGTCTGTTAACAAACGAAATTTCTCCCCCAGGAGATAGTGTGTCCATATACGAAGAGAAAATACGACTGCCACTAACTCCAAGTCGTGGGTGGGGTAATTCTTCTCGTGAGGCTTAAGCTTACGGGAAGCATAAGCTATAGCCTGACTCTCCGGTTGCAGTACACCTCCAAGTCCTTGTAAGGACGCATCGGTGTAGACTAGATACTCAACTCCCGGTCTGGGCAATGCTAACACATGCGTTGAGGTCAACTTGTCCTTCAACTCATCGAATGCCAACTGACAGGCATCGCTCCAGCTGAATGGCACACCTTTGCGAGTCAATGTGTCAAAGGACCCGCTATCTTAGAGAAACCCCGAATAAACCTCCTGTAGTATCCTGTTAGGACCAAGAAACTACGGATCTCAGTCGATGTCGTGGGCTGTCCCCACTCTCTCACCGCCGATACTTTCCCCGAATCAACTGATATCCCCCAGTCTGAATTGATGTGCCCTAAAAAATAAACCTCCTTCAGCCAAAACCCACACTTCTCGTACTTTGCATAAAGCTCGTTTTAACGCAGTGTCTGCAAAACCTGCCTCAAGTGATCGGTGTGTTCCTCCTCTGTCTGGGAGTAAACCAGAATGTCATCAATAAAGACGATGACGAACTGGTCTAGGAACTCTCTGAATACCCCATTCATCAAGTCCATAAACACGGCTGCGGCATTGGTTAGGCCAAAAGGCATAACCCGGAACTCATAGGAACCATATCTGGTCAAGAAGGCAGTCTTTGAGACATCCTATTCCCTGATACGCAACTGATGGTATCCCGATCGCAAGTCAATCTTTGAGAAGAAGGAAGCTCCTCTCAACTGGTCGAATAAGTCATCGATTCGGGGCAATAGATACTTATTCCATATCGTAACTTTATTCAACTCCCGGTAATCTACACACAACCTCAATGATCCATCCCTTTTCTTTACGAACAGCAGAGGGGCACCCCACGGTGAAGAACTCCTACGAATAAACCCCTGGCCCAATAATTGCTCTATCTGATCCCGTAGCTCACTCATTTCTTCTAGAGCCATACGATAGGGTGCACAGGCTATTGTTCGAGTGACCGGCATCAAATCGATAACAAAGTCTATCTCCCTACTAGGTGGTAATCCCAAAATATCCTGAAATACATCAGCGAACTCCCTAACAACTGGAATCGAATCAAGCTGTATCACCACTTCCTTAGAGATCTCCTCCTCTATATAGTACAAGTGAGTGGAAGATCCTCCCTCAGGATGTGGCCTCGCCACTAAGAACATCTCTTGCCCGGGTATGGCAAAAATAATACTCCTGCTGAAATAATCAATCATGGATCGATACGCAACTAGCCAATCCACACCAATAATCGCATCGTACTCACTCATATCTAATACTAACATATCAGCAGGTAAAGTAAACCTCCCGATCTCTATACCCAAACCTCTACAAATAGGAGAAATCACAGAACCCCTACTCAATAATGAATCTACGTAAGTAATCGTGCTCTCTGCAGTGTCTAATAACCCTATCATGTGCGCAAATCTCATGGCAATGAAACAGTGTGTGGCTCCCGTATCAAATAAAATACGCCCCATAATCCCCTGAATAGAGAACATACCCTCAATAGCAGGTGGATCCTGTGGGACTACAGCCTGCTGGAGCTGATAAACTCGCCCGTACTGAAGCTGCCCCTGTTGAACTGGGACTGATGGGATGGGTGGCAAAGTTGGCATCTGCGGTGGTGCTGGGAGGGCGGCGAGAAACATAGGTCTCTGGGGGCTCGTGTCGAGCACCCTGCTACTTTTTTTATGGGGCCCTGCCCTTTTCTAGACACTCCTGGTGTTTGTGGACAATCTTGCCACAGATAACACATTTCCCTAAAAAGTTTCCCCCTCTCTGACCCTGCTGCCCACGGCCCTGGTGGCCGTTGCCATTCCTCCCCCGGCCATGCTGGCCCTGCTAAAATTGGTGTTATTGGTCGTGCTGGCCCTGCTGACCATGATGGTCGTGATGAAAACCTCCCTGACCATTTCTGAATCCTCTAGATCGAAATCTCTTAGAATCCCCCTGCTGGGAATTCTGATCACCTTGCTTGTGTTGACCTTGAACTGATTGTGCCCTGCTAGCACTATTTCCCCCTATCCTGCCCTGATGGCTGGACTCTCCTGATCGCTTACTTTCTGTCAAGTGAAAGCGGTGGTCCTGGAAATGAAGAAGTGTTGCATTAACCACATCAGAATAAGTGGCCAATGAGAGATTCCCTAGCAAGTGTTGACGGATCCTCCAAGTCAACCCATCCATAAATTTCTGTATCTTCTTCTCCTATATCGAAATCTCATCAGGGACGATGTTCAAGAGATTTGTGAAATCGACCTCATACTCTACCACTGTCTTCCCCTCCTTCTTGAGGTTCATCAACTTCCTCCTCATCTCGGTGTGAACTACTGAAGGAAAATACTTGCGGTCGAACCGCACCCAGAACTCCTGAATAGAAAGAACATCCCTCTCCTTCGCGGTGGTAATGGACTCCCACCACTGCAACACTGACCCTACCAGCTTAAAAGTATCTAGTATCTGTCTATGTACATCTGTACACTCATACATCCTCAAGTGTCTTTGGATGTCCTTCTTCCACTGACTGGACAAAACGACGTCAGAGCTACCTGCAAACTCCGGAGGGTGTGCCTTCTCAAAAGCATCAAGAACACATTCCCAACCAGACAGGAATGTATGAGCCTGTGCTGGTGCTACTATAGGCACCTGAGGCGGTGCCTTCTACACAACTGTTAGAGCGGTATTTACCACTTGGTCCACAATAGCGGCAACCTCTGCGGCATTCATGGTGCCCTGAACTGGTGCAGGTTGAGGCTCGGGCTGAGTATCCCTGGGAACTTTCTGTGCACATCGAGGAGGCATCTGAAATGAGAGAGAAGTTTGATAAGTTCACAGTTATTATCTCAAAGTAGCTGAAGAGCGAAACATACACAATAGAATACAACAATCCTAAAATATAGGGCTCTATATCAAAGAATGCTATGCGAAAACATAACAAGCCGTACAGATCCTAAGGACACTAGAACCTGATGCTCTGATACCACCTGTGACACCCGGACTAATTAAATACCGGGTAGCTACTCCTTTATTCAAATTAATAAAAAATGTCAAGTTGGTTCAGTTCATAGCATCACTGTATAAAAACATTTTTAACAATTACTAGCCACCTAATATTTAAAAAGTGAGTTGTCAACTTTAATTAAATTAGATTAACATACACCCAAATTAAATTATGAAATACTAATACCACAACCACATCACAATCGCAATAGAATAACAATGTAATGGATTGAATCTGGAGGAATACTCCTCTAAATAATTCGAATACTGAATACAACCAAATACAAATATATGAATTACTAATTAATTAAATCCAAAACTGAAATAGAACTGAGTAAATAAGATGTCTCAAAAAGAAAAGGGGCGACATTCCCTAAAGATGAACAATTCTGAAATAGAGTGAAGCAGAAAGTGGAGGCGTCTACTATTGAGGTCCTGTAACTTCCACAGCAACTACAACACGTCACTGGAATAAAACTTCTAAGCTTGGTGTCCTTGTGGCTGGGCACCTTAAAGGTTTTTACAAAAAAATAGATTTGAAAGCAAATGGGTTAGAGCCCGATTGTGAAAACAGTTTAAAATATAGCAAGTGTTTAATATCATTGAACAGTGAATATAAAATACATGATAGTGCGTGGACTCACATGATTTCCTCACCTCTCAACTAATTGTGCACGCCTATCGTACCCGTATCCGTTCTAGTTATTCTACTATCTAACTAGTCCAATCCGTAACCTGACTTTACTTTACAATTCAAATTTCAATTCCTGACATCTTAATATAAACTGAAAGTCTTACTGTTATTACTCAGAATTAGTTATAATAATTTCTAAGAATTTTCCCATCTTTAACTCTACTAAAAATGTTACAATTATTCACACTTACACTTTAATAAACAATCCATCTCAATTATCAGCGTATTAATCTCATCACAAATATACAATAATGACACCCCTAGGCTAAGCTGCGGTGCACACATACTCTGCTATCGAATCCTGGTACATCACGTACATAAGGGCCACGTGTTCCGAATCTCTCAAGAAACGTTTCAATAAGCAACAAACACACATAATGGAGGCGAACATAGTTCACATACCCATAGTTCATGCACATACGTACACTCCCATGGTCAGCTGACTTATTAACTCACCAATAATTCATTCTCTGACCTATGTCCTTGAGGTACCAATTTAGATCCCCCCGTAGGCACACAAAGATTAGATGGCCCTAATCGAAAGTCGACCTCCCGTGATAACAAGTATGGTAGGTATGTTATACACCTATAAATCCATATACTAAGCATTCACCCAATCTTAGATATCTTATAATATTAATAGAGGCATAATTTACATTCTTATACCGTCATTAAATGTTGTACATTTGCCAGTCCCAGGGTAATATGCAATGTAGTTCGCCAACCCTTCTCACGTCGTAAACTCAAGTACTTACAACCTAACCCCTAGAATTCACCAAGTTATCTATTAAATTCCAAGTTTTAATTCTCAATGTACTCTAATCTCACAAGTATACTCACTAATCAACAAGGGAAGGATAACACTTAATTAAATAAGTCTACGAAAGTTCGAAACTAACAATCGGATCGAAAGGAACTTTATGTGACCTCGTTAGAAGTTTCTGAGATCTTGTTCGAACGAAAGGCTTCGAACTACCAAGTCGTAAGAAAGGCTACTAGAATCTCGTTAGAAGTTCGTTCGAACGAGGTCGTTCGAACGACCTGGGTTGGCCTTTTAACAAAAATTCCGAGAATGCCCAGAATTTTTCCCAACTTCATTTTCCTTATTTTTCTTTCTCTAAATCCATCCTAAGTTCATACCAATTAAGTTTTAACGTTTTTAAACAACTCTAAGTCACCCTAGGTCACTTCTTAACATATTTTTGGGGTCAAATCTTACTAATCAACATGCACTAACCATAAATCCCGAAATCTTGCCCCAAACCCTATGAACATGAACCCAGAATTTAATTGAATACAAAGACTCCTTATAAATCCATTTTCTAATCGTCAAAAGTTATATTTTGGGTATTGAATTCGTCCCTAACCATTCTACATGCAATCCCTATCCAAAATCATGAGTGCCACAACAATCCCATTGGGTTTTCATCAAAACTTTCAAGGCATATAAAGTTTCTACACTAAACATGGAGGAAATATTCATTGAAATTAATAACATCAAATCACTTGCCTTAGGTTTGTTCTTCAGATTTTTTATCGGTGATTATAGGTTGATTCTCTCCTCTTTCTTGTCACAAATCCTTCCAGAATGGTGGTGATGGTTGATGGTTTTGGTTTGGACCTCTTGTAACCTCTCTAACTTCTCTCAAAACCCCCGTAGCCCATTCTCTTGTCTTTTGATGATAATGGACTTAGTGGTCTCTCTAATAATATATAATTAAACTCTAAAATTCGTGGGTTTTAATTCCTCAATTTTTAAAATTACCAAAATACCCTTCTGGGTTGCCGGTTTGGCCTAAAAATGCCCCGGGACCCAAACTAAACTTCCGGTTAGGTTTTTCTGACTATTTCGACCCTTCCGGATACGTTGGCGCACTCAAAATGACCATTCGGTTGATAAAAAATATAATTTACTTTTTAATCTAATTAATTTCATTCCTGACGCGACTGACATGCGCATCCCAACTTAATTTCCTAAATTGTCGTATTTTCGCCTCACGACAATTTTAATATTTTCAATACTCTTATATTACCATATATTATCAGTAAATTTTATTCTAACATCATAATCAAATACCAACTCACATCTCGCTAGTATTTACCTCCAGATTAATTTCCAAATTAATTCTCATTTAATTCAATTAATCCATTAAATAAAAATCAATAAAATTACGTGATATTACATTCAGTCTGTAAATTTCATATGGTTAGGACATTTGGTTATGATTGCAGATACATATTTTGTTCTTAACCATGTTTATGGAGTTGTTTCGAACTTGATTTTCTTTATGGATTCTACTTTGTATATGCCTCCGCATACACATGCATGAGCTTTTTCACCCTTAATTTCACATGTATATTTGATCTAAGTGGGATGTTCGCCCGTAAATTTTGTCACATACATTTTTGTGTGACTAAGGGGGATTTGTACATGTAGGAACTGATTCCCATGAGAGAGTTTATTTAGTATTGGAAAAATATGACTGAGTGCAGAAAAGGGCTATGAAATACAAAGTCTTTGCGTGAAACACACCGTTGGCAAGATCTTAGTAAAAAATAAAAAATTCAAGGAAATAAAAATAGAAAATTTTCCAAAAAGGCTCCAATATATTTTTAGTTTAATGTTTGATCATTCAAAAGAAATAACTTCAAAAGAATTGAGAAAATAAAATAAAATATGATATATGTTTATCTTTTGAAGGAGTTTAGTTGAAGATTAATGGGTTTGCACAATGAATCCTAGTATGCTTTTTTTCATGACGCTATTAATTTGTGAAATCATTAATATTCTAGGATTGTGTGCATTGTTCTTGTTTCTTTATTAAGTTCACTTTATTTGTCACTTGAGGCTATAGCTTAGTTTGATAAATTTTTACGTTCAACTAGATATTCTTGAACATATTCGAATGTTTGGATTATAACTCATTTACACCTAGTTCATGCCCATTCATTCCATCCAACATGTTTAGACACGTCGATATTATGCTAGTTTGTACAACTTATATATTTTGTGTCATGTTTTGTGGTCGTTTATAACTATATATGTGTGTCGTCTTTTCTTGGGTAGATTTTGCATATATTATATATGGTATCGTGTTGTATTTGTTATAGTTACATTATTTTTGAAAAAGGATCAAAAATAGTTGGTGTTGATAACCTTTGGGATTATCATTACACGTGCGTTGTTTACATATCTATGTGATGATATCTTATTTCTTATATGTGATGCTTTTACTTCATGTTTAGATTCTACTCCTTTGCCTATTTCAGACAAAACGGAGAAGAAAAAATTACGAAAAAGATTTGATTTGATGATGAGTTTGATTTATAGGGGATGTTGCTTTATGATTTTTTTGATTTTGTTTTCTATCTCAAACTCGATACATCATGGGGCATTTTCTTTGCTTCATGTGTGTAGGTACTTACGGAAGATCATATTACATCGGATGAAGACAAAGGGTTGAAGAGAAAAACAAGTGGAGCTTGTAGACACAGTTTCTTTTTCTATGCGATTCCAATTCTATGGTTTAGGACGAGTATTAAAAAAAATCTTAGTGGGATTTTTTTTATATTTTGCGTTTCGGTAAATTTTTGTACCGAAATAGCCAAAGGGAAGATTTGTAAGTGCAAATA
The DNA here is from genome assembly GCA_949130495.1 of Sambucus nigra. Taxonomy (NCBI): domain Eukaryota; kingdom Viridiplantae; phylum Streptophyta; class Magnoliopsida; order Dipsacales; family Adoxaceae; genus Sambucus; species Sambucus nigra. Next base: position 445,293,098 of record OX422222.1, on the reverse strand, counting down.
TTTTATCTTAGGCTTTTTATTTATTTTATTTGAACTTTGGCGTATTTAGTGTATCGCGTTACAAACCGACTTGAGCTGACTCATCGAACCTAATGACAACATATCCAAGTTTAAGAGTCCACTACATCTCATAAAGCTATAAAGATTTTTAGAAATTTAAATTTATTTATTATATATATTTTGGGATGTTTTATTTTTATTAAAACTGAAATAGGATTTTCTGATTTAAAAATTGAGGCATTTTAATGATAAAAAAAATTTCAAAATTCGCTATCCTCATTTAAACGAGAAGCCATTCTCGTTCGAACGAGATGTCTAAGTCATTAGAAGGTTCATTCCATATCGTCATCTAACAATCATCTAACGAGGGCGTACTGTTTGGCATCGTTTGCAGGTTAGTTGAAGCTGGTTCAAATGAGATAATGTTTTCGTTCGGATGATCTCCTATTTCATTCAAACGAACTACCATTCTCGTCCGAACGAGCCTCATTTTCATTCGAACAATTCGTTGCCTCAAAATTTGTGTTTGCCTTATAAACACCTATTTTGTGTTTATTTTTTCTAATATTTTTGAAAGAACGCTTTCTGCATATATGTTCCAAAAGTTTTCAAAGTTTTGTGCTTAGAAAATACTTTTGATTAACATCACACATTCCTAAAATATTTTTTTGAATCGGTTTAAACCCTATAGAGTTTAATATCCCTGTATACACCTTGTGGAGAGGTACTCCTTGGCTGACTTGTGAACCCGGAGGGATCACTGCTGAAGAAGACATCTGAGGCTGGTTCGATGGATACCGAGAGAGAATATGTCGCTTGTGGACTGCTTGGAGACAAGTGGTATTCTTTAGAGATCTTTCGAAGACTAACGCGTTTTACTTGTGGTTGGTAATCAAGTAGAATTATAAGTCGACTGTCTTGTAATTGTTTTAAAGTGTTGACAAAAAAAAAAGTTTTTCCCGTAAGGGATTTTTCCTCAATCATTATGTTCTCGAATGCGTAACATATTCATATTATTTTGAACACATATTTGCCTTCATAACTAATTTAATAAAAGAATAAAATTTGCTTAAAATTGGTTTTGTACGCGTGGGAATTAAATTGACAAAAATACAAAAAATAGATTTTTATTGGTGACCATCCTTGCTGAGCACGCTTATTTCTGCATTCACAATTTGGTATTAAAGCTTTCCACTTTTACAAGTGGTGTCAGGGCTTATTTACCCCTCTACATATTACATTTGTTAAGCATGGACAATTTGTTACGTTTGCAACAACTTGGAATGGTGGTGCACAATCATCAACTGTTGAAATTTGAACGTAAGTTTGACATTACGAGTGTAGAGCTTGGAGAAAAGAATCATTAGTCATATCGATACATATATGGGGGGATGACTCTTAAAGATGTTGAGAGATCTTCGATGATTTGGCCCTTGCTTTATCTTTTCACTAAGTGCTATAACGTAATTTATTTTGAACAATTTGTAGTAAGAAAGTTGAACATTCCTAGGAATCTATATTAAACTGTCGAAGGAATAATTTATATTGTTTTTAACCCTTTGGAAGAATATAAATTGTGATTTTTTTTATTATAGTTGACAATTTTGTGCTAGTGTTTTGTTTCTTTGAACAAGCCTAAAGTTAATTTCTGAGTTTAGAAGCCCCACGACGAGCAACATCAACACTTGAAAAGTTTTCTAGGTAAGTTTATTCTTTTTTATTTTATTTCTATTTACTCATATTTTTAAACTATTCATTATTTATATATAAATTTTTCGAACAAAGTTTGGTGTTTTAAGGGAGGTGGGGTGCATTTGATGCTGTAATGTAGGTGGGGTGTGTTTGGTGTTATAATGGAGGTGGGGTGGGGGTTAGGTTCAAACAAAAAGTATCCAGTGTGTGTGTGTGTGGGGGGGGGGGGGTAATGGAGGTGGGGTTGTGTTTGATATTATAATGGGGGTGGGGTTCATTTGTTGTTGTAATGTAGGGGTTGGATTTTATATGTAAATTGTTCAAACAAAGAGTATCAAATGTGTATGTGTGTGTGTGTGTGTGTGTGTGTGTGTGTGTGTGGTGTTTTAATGGAGGTGGGGTTACATTTAGTGTTGTAATGGAGATGACGTGGGAGATGTGTTCAAACAAAGAGTTTCAAATATGTGTTTCTTTGGTTTTATAATGGATGTGGGGTTATGTTTGATGTTGTAATGGTGATGTGGGTGTGTTTGGTGTTGTAATGGATGTGTAGGGGTTGGGTTTTAGATATAAATTATTCAAACAAAAAGTATCCAATCACTACAAATATATTATCTACTTTTAACTTTAACTTTATCTTCTAATGATAATAATTACATTTGAATATTTGCAGTTATACACATAACATACCCTACATATGTAGTATTCAAAAACCTAAGTCCACGTCTATACACTTAATATCAAGAAACATAATCACATGTAAATGGATATTGAAGAGCCACTTGTAAAGGATTGAACTCCATTAAACTTTGTCAGTAGGCATACTCTGAGTACACGATGGAGGTTGTTGCCACTTAAATATCCCACGGTTCATATACCTCGACTTCACGAAGCATACCCACTGTGTGAAGACCCTTGGACTAGGTTCATGATGATTTGCTATATGTTCATGACATTTTATGTGATTGAAGTGTTCTACCATTATTTATGTAAGTTTATTTTTATTTCAATGTTCATTTTTATTTGACGCATAAGATGGGTTTATTTTATGTTATTTTAAAACATGTATGATGCCCGGAATGGGCTTATGTGATTTTATTCATGATGTTAAACAGCTTTTATGTCTACAGGATATTTGGAATGTCGGAAATATAAAGGAAACTCTACTCGACTTTTTAAGACTTGTAAGATGCCTAGAATGGGCTTATGTGATATTTTTCTTGATGTTAAATTTAAGTTTAAATGGGTTTTATGTATATGGGATATTAGGAATGTCCGAAATATAAATAAAATTATGCCGATTTTTTTAAAATATAAAGATAACTTTTCACTCCATCTAGCAGTGAAAAAGGTCCATTGTAAGGATGTTTGTTACTACTCGTAGAAGTGAAAATTTTAACATTTGTCACTGCTATGAGCAATGACAAATTTTTCACTCTAGCCCATTTTATCACTGCTGAAAGCAGCGACAAATCTGAAATTTATCACTACTGTTTACAGACATAAATTCAATGTTTGTCACTATTGTCAGCAATGACAAATGTGTCATTGTTGATAGTGGTGAAAAATATTGAACTTGTGACATCTAACAATAGTGACAAATCAGAAGGGGTAATTGTTGTCACCATTATTAACCCCATATGGGTCATAAATTTGTCATTGCTCGCAGCCGTGACATATATTTTCTTTAACCCCCCAAATTATGACGATAAATAACAATGGCAAAGGTCATTTGTAACTACCATCAGCATTGACAAATCATCTAAACTCTTCTTGAATCGATGAATCCGTCAATCGAGCATGATGTGGAATAATCACGACGAACTCCCCTGATGGCAGACTAGTCATAGCATGGAGATCTAACCAATTAAGAGTTATATTTCCAGTTGGAAGATGAAGGATAGAGGTTATGTCCCACCACCTTTAAGTAAAATTTGGTAATGTCATTGTAGTGCATACACTAACAACATAATTCAATAAAGGGCCGAAACCCATCTGTCGCATGAGATCCATAACCCTCTTAGGTAAATGATCATCTGCCCAAAATGATAATACTTTGTTAGATAAACCTCTAAGCCAGACACGAGAATCACGTCCCACGTTAGGAATACATAGGAAAATAACATGAAATAATTCAATAACAAGTATCCACAAAAAGGAAATAAATATAAATAAAAAAGAGAGTTCAAACACATACCTCTCCAAGACTGATAATTGTTGATATGTGAGAATCAAGCTCACGAAGAACCTTCTCCCATGGACTGACTATCAGAGTGTGCATATGCATACCTATATTTCGAACCTAAGGCTCCATCAGATCCTTTATTCCATCCAAATCATTAGGATCCCCAAATTATAAAGTAGGCTGATTCATTGAGAGATCGCCCAAAAATATCTTCAAAATCTCACTCAATTCAAGCTCCTTTTCTTCCATCTCAAAAAAGTGAAAAAACAACTTAAGAAGGAAAAAACTTGAAAAGGTAAATAAAGGATCTCATTAAACGGGGTTAAAGGTGGTGGGGATTGATATGTGAGGAATAAAATTTTTAGCCCATGATTCTTTGAAGTATTATGAAATAGGAAGGAAAAAAATAGAAAACTAGGTTTGAAAACCAAACTAGGGTTAAGACAGCAATACCTTTGCGTATTTGGTTATAATCCGATGTGGAGAACGATATTTATTAGTGATGAAAGGATGGTTTCTTTTGGTTCTCCAAAATCTTACATGAACTCTACAAAACAATTTGATTTTTTGATATATGATCCACCCAAATCTAGGTAGGGGTGTGTGCATCTTATGAGAAGAAAACTCGTGCTTTTGAGTGAGATATGAACCTCTCTCTAGGACTCTTCGTAAAAACTTGAATAGTGTTTTATTTTCCCCTCATTAACCCTTAATTATGAATGTACAACTTAAATCCCTAGATTACACTAACATATTAATTAATCCCTATATTACACTAACATATTGATTAGGCATAAATTCTTCACATGTATCCCCTTAATTTCGGTATTTTTATGATATCGTGCATTGTAAATATCTTGAATTTATCTCATATTTATGCTACTAACCCTTTTTTGGTAAATATTTCGTATTTTGTGTATCTCTAATGTGTTTTATAGGTATTTCATGCAAATTAGTGCGAAAGAGAATGCAAAAGAATGAAAGAAAGCAAGAAATGGGGAGTTCAAGGGCATTTTTATAATTTTTCAACCATATTCTGAAGGTGGGGCCAACTGGAAAGTTGAAGATCTTTCAATTACAAGAACACGGGAAAAACGGCACCTCAATCCGAGCTATGGTGAAGAAGTTTTGAAGTTTAAGATGAGAAAAGTCAACAAGAAAATCTCAGCATAAATTTTCAGGGCGATCCAGACCTTTTATTTTAAAAGGATCTGGACCGCATTTAGTCACGCTCAGAGTCCGTTACAAAATTAGTCACACTTTCTAAGTGTGACAAAATTCCCAAATATGGAATTTTTATTTTTTTCCTTATCTTTGAGCCAAAAGAGTTTTATGTTTTGGGGACTCTTCTAAACGACCTCTAGCCTGAATATCTAGTCATTAGGACTCTTTTTATGAATATTTCATTCATGTAAAACCTCCATAATAAGTAGGATCATCTAGGAGAAGAATTTACATATTTTGGACCTTTAATTCAAGAGCTTTTCCAGTTTTTCTTCAATCTTTGATTTCTTCTTACATGGTCTTGTTCTTTAATCTTGGTAACCTTTATTTCCAGTACCTTTATTATTATTTCTCATGTTTAATCTCTCTTTCCACGCAATTATGAGTTCATACAACGTAGATAATGTAGTTTTCACTAATTTCACCATGTTAGGCTAGATTTTTAAGGGTTGGGATGCAGGAACCCAACCCGATGTGGTTTGCATGGGTATAAAATTAGTTCTATAAATTTAATAACTGATTAGATCGTGTAGTATGGTGATCACAAACATTTTAGGACTTTTGATATCGTCTGCCCTAGGTAATCGGGATGCTTAAGAGTGCAACGCGCGTGTAGCTAATACGACACTGCTTTACTCATCTCTTGATTATGTATGATGCGGGCTTGAACATCATATATGTAATGCTTGGGAGTACTAAAGACCGGGCTCTATCAATTAATTAATTTACGACTAGTTTTGTACTGGGAAACACATTAGGAATTGGGGGATTGAATTCCTAACCTATTTTTCCTTAGTCATATTAATTCATTCTTAGTTAGTTAATTTTTCTCACGTAGTTAATTTAATAGTTTAATCTAGTTTGCATTTAGTTGGTAGATTTAATCCTATAATCACATAATCATGTTTTCTTACCTTTTTTAAAGTCAACTTTAGGATTAATTAACTTACCTTCTTTCGTCAAAACAAGATCGTCCTTTTTCACTGTGGATTTGATACCCAGACTCACCGCTATACTCCATAAGAGTGTAGTTAAAGTTTAGGTTTTTGTATTGCGGTTGGAAGCCGATAACAACGACTAGCGTATTTAAACGGACGCTCAGCTTTTCCACACAATCAAAATGGCGTCATTGCCACGGAATTAGGTAGACTTTAGGTTAGGTTGGTTAATCCCGAATTTGACCTTAAATTAAAAAAATCAGAAAAATAAAAGACAAAAAAATGTGTGTCAAGTTTTTGAATTGCCCACTTTGAAATGTCTTACGTTTACTCGTTCAATGGTTTTAATTATTATGATAATAGTGAGGATGAGGCAGTCAGAATTTATGATGATTGGATCAATAAAACTAAAAATAAGTCTCAAAATTACACCCCCGAGACTATAGGTGAAGCCATCCAAATTCTTCAAAATGAAAGACGTGAAAATAAAGGACTTGAAAGATAGTATTGGAAAAAAATCGTTATTGGGACCAAGAGTTAGATGCATTATTTGAACCCAATGATTATTTTTCTTTCGATATTTTTGAAGTTGAAGAATGTTTTCAAACAAATGAGGAATTCAAGGTTCTAGAGACAAAGAAGCCTACTTTGGAAAATACCCTTCTTCTGTTCACCTAGGCCATGGCCAACCATGAAGCTATTTATTTGGAACTTGGAGCAACTTGCAAGAAGATGAATTGTTATTTGGATAGCTTAGAGGAGGTCGAGACTTGCGTTTCACCTAAAAAAATTTATGACGAATCATTGAGAGTGATCCAAGTACTTTTGAATCTCAACCTATTATAAATATTTCAAAATCTATTGAGGTTGAAGATCCTTTGTTTCTTTGTGTCCCCACTATTATCCAACCATTAACTCCATCACAAGAATCAGATGAAATTCTTGAGGATGTTAACCCGATTCTTAGACGAGAATGCTTGTTTAACATGCTTCATCTGATGGGTTATTCACTTACACATGCACTACCTCCCCTTCCAATTGAAAAAAATTTGGAAGATGAATTGAATTTTAATTCCCATGAGTTGGTTGTAACTTTTGAAATAGTTAAAACTTTTACCGACGAGGAATCTTTGCTTGAATTGGTTTCCAAGATAGATTCTTCCTTTTTGTGTGCCCCTCTTCTCATACTACTTGAAAAATCTTTGGGAGAGGATTCTATTTTTCTTGGATTCCAATTGTACTTTTCACCAATCATCCTTTTAAAAAAATTTAATTGGTGATGGTCCATTTTTTCGCCTTACACATGCCTTCCTTTATTTAAACGAAATTCTTATTTTTCGGGAGCGTACATGAAAATGAGGGTACACCGATTACCCCTCAAAGTCAAATTGTATTTTGGGTGGACTCTCAAAATTTTTGACTTCTAGTGTATAACTTATTATAAGTTCAAATCGTAGGTTGTACATAATTAGCTTCTTCTTTTTTCCTTTTCTTTTTTTGTATAGTTTAGAGTAATTAGTTAAAGTTTTTGTTATTCCTTTTGTTATGCTTGATTCTAAAATATTTTGTAGATTCAATGGACTCGTACTCATCGGGGATCACTCCATTTGGGTAATATCTTTCTTTTCCTCTCTTTATGTTGTGTTCTTGATTTTCACTGAGGACAATGCAACATCTAAGTTAGGGGTGTGGGATATTCTTTCCATTTATTGTTTACTTTCATTGACTTGATCACATATTCATTCCAAGTGTGTTTTTTTAGAAAATTTCAAAAATTGAAAAATTTTGAAAAGGACAAAAATATTTTTCTTCAAAATAAATAAAAAATGGAATTTAAAAGCTTCAAAAATGTCACATTTTTTTGTCTCAAATTGTAAAATTCAAAATGAACTAAGTCAAAATTGACCAAAGATGAAAATTGTGCGAAAATTGACGACTTTATGAATAAGTGTGGAGATTAATCAAACCCGGTGAGATATTGAGCTTATGATTTTTTTCGAGTTTTTAAAATCAATACGAGTTAATGGTTAACTCAAAGCTCATTTCAGCATCTAAAAAGTCGTCGTGATCTCAATACCCTTATTTTGATCGGCTATGGAAAACGTGTGAGATGTTGTCTCAAAATATGCGCTAGCATATCTCTAAACTAATTTAATCTCGAGACGCATATAGTATGTGACACCCCGACTAATTAAATACCGGGTAGCTACTCCTTTATTAAATTAATTCAAAATTCCAAGTTGGTTCAGTTAATAGCATCACTGTCGAAAACATTTTAATAATTACTAACCACCTAGTATTTAAAAAGTAAGTGCCAAATTTTAAGTTAAGTCTGATTAACATGCAATAAAAGAATAATGAAAGAATAACATAATCCATTCACCATAACGAAGTAATGAAATAACCAACATCTAAATAGTAAGTCCAGAGGAAAACTCCTCACAACAGTCCCACAAATGAAAATAATACGACAAGTCTGAATCCTGAATAATTATATGCCAACAGTCTGAATACTGAAATAAATGAAATGTCTCTAAAAGAAATGGGCGACATGCCCTACAACTGATAACTGATAAATATCAAGTCAAGATAAATTAAGCGTCTACAAGCAAAGTCCTGTAACTTCCACAAACAGCTACAGCTCGTCACCTGAATGAGAATCCTAAGCATGGTGTCCTTGTGGCTGGGCACCTAAAATGGTTTTTACAAAAATAGATTTGAAAGCAAATGGGTCAGAGCCCGAAAGTGGAAATCATTTTGAAAACAGCAAGTGTTTTAATAGAATTAAAACATTAAACGCAAAATACATGTTAGGACGTGCACTCACATGAAATTCTCACCTCTCGACTACATGTGCACTCCTAACGTACCGTACCCATCTACATGACATACATATCTAACCAAACCGTAATAAGTTCTACCCCTTACTACTCGATCCCCACATTACATTCTAGCGTTATCAAATAAATAGAGAGTTTCACATAAACTCAGATTCTCAATTAGTAATACAATTCACTATCTTTTAACCCGTTATGTTTTCTCACAACATTACCAAATTATGTTCACAATAACAACATGAAAGTTCCCATTAATAAAGTGTATATTATTCACGTCATAAATATACAATACAAGCACCCCGAGACTAGCTGCGGTGCACACATACTCTATTATCCATCCCGGTACATCACATACATAAGGATCTCATATTCCGAATCTCTCAGGAATAGTTCTCAGATAATAACATCACAAATAATGGAGGCGAACACAGTCACATCACATGGGTCACGCACATACCTGCGCTCCCACGATCAACAGACTTATTAACATCCCAATAAGTCCTTCTCTGACCTATGTTCATCGAGGTAACCAGTCTAAATCCGGGCAACACAAGGATTAGAGGGCCCTAAGCGAATATAAACCTCCCGTGATAGTAAGTATGGTAGGTATGTCAAACACATAAAGTCAATACATATACTAAGTAGTCACACATCATAGTAATCACCATAATATATTGGTGGTACACTTCTCATTCTCGTACCGACATATGATACTACACAATTTATATGTTCCCGGTTAATATAATAAATTAGGCCGTCAATAGCTCACATCGTAATAGACACTCACGTCCTACTTCATATTTTCCCTTAGGTTCAAACTACACTACTAGGTTTGACTCCTCATTATATCCCAAACATCCCAAATATACCAATTAATCATCAAGGGAAGGTTATCTCTATGTATACACAAGGTTACGGGACACTCGGGATCAAAACAGGCTAAAAAGCCTACACTGTCAACTCGTTCGAAGTCTCGTTCGAATGAGGCTGTTCGAACGAGAGTTCGTTCGAACGAACTGGGCTATCTAACGAGATCTCGTTCGAACGAGATTATCGAACTAACTTCACCCTCGTTAGAAGTCGAAGGTCAACTCGTTAGAAGCTCGTTCGAACGAGCTCGTTCGAACGACCTGGGCAGGTCTTCTAACGAGTGGCGAGTTTCGAGCCCAGAAATCCTTATTTCGTTTTTCCCAATTCTCTTCACTTCTAATCTCCTCTAAATGTCATTCCAACAATGTTTCAAGGTATCTAATCCTTCCTAAACATGTTACAACCATATTACAACATTTATATGGGTTCAGATCACCCTAAACAACATCAATTTATCAAATCTCCACCATTTTTCCCAAATTCTCAAGAACATGAACCCTAGAAAAATCAATTCATTCAAAGACATAACTAAATCCGTTTTTATAATGTAAAAGATGTATTATCATCCCACTAATCATCCTATCAATGTTCTACATACAATTTCCTCAATAGATTTATAAATCTCTACATCCAATTAAATGGGTTTTCATCATACTCCAAGAACAATACAATTTTAACCAATTCCTACGCATGGAAGAAGCATTCTCTGAAATTAATTGGAATTAAACCACTTGCCTTATATGTATCTCTGATTTGATGACGAATTTGATGAAGTATACTCTCTCTCTCTTCAGAATCCTCCTCTCTTCTCTCTCTATCAGCTTTCTTCTCCAAGTAACAATGGTGGCTAGGGTTTTTGCCTAAGTAACTTTTGGAACAATTTCTAATAACCTCCGTAGCCCTCTAATTAGTAAATGGCTAGTAATGGGTTAGTGGGTGTTTTAATTTTTCCAATTAAAACTCCTAAAATTCGTTAATCAAAAATCCCAAAATTCTAAAATTACCAAACTGCCCTTTTGGGTTGCCGGTATGGCCTAAAAATACCCCGGGACCCAAACCAAACCCCCGGCTAGTGTTTTCTGACTATTTCGACCCTTCCGGATGCGTTGGCGCACTCAAAACGACCATACGGATAATAGAACTAAAATTCACTTTTTAATTAAAATAAATATATACCATGACTCGACTGGCACACGCGTCTCACAAGATTTCCAAATTGCCGTATTTAAATCTCACAACAAATTTCATAATTCAATATTCATATATAATCATATATGCACATATAATCAAATACCAACTCGCATCTCGTTAATATTATAATCCGGATTAATTTCCAATTAATACGCATTTAATTTAATTAATCCCATAAATAAATCTCACAAAAATACGGTGTATTACATAGTAAAGTAATTAGTGATTTGGATAATGAAGTAGGGCATCGTTTGTCACCCAAAAATATTGGCCAGAAAAAGTTGTGAAATTTTTCCCCTTTGCAACCCAATTTGAGCCTAATAAAATTTATCATTTTTGTTTGGTACCCGAAAAACTTAAATGGCTCGGAATTGTGAAAATTAAAAATTCCAACAATAAAGGCCAAAAAGTGAATAAAAGGGAGTAAGAAAAAAACTAGCAAGAAAAAGAAAAATAAGAAAAGAAAAAAATATAGAAAAATGAGACAAAAATGAGCAAGAGCCCGAAAAAGCACTAACGGACATCATTAGCAAAAAAAAATTCTAATTTCGAAATTCTTAGCCTTTGCCAATTTTACCCAATACACCATATAACCCAAAAAATTCTCAACCGAGTCCGAATTACGAAATCAATTACAGCGTGGAGAGATAAAATATCAAAAGATATTATAAGAGATTGATTGGTGTGTATAAGAGGCGATGTTTCCCGTTTTCCAATAATCGTATTCCGATGATGAGATCTATTCACCATATATTTTCGACTTTTCAATTTTGTATGTGTGAATTTGCGTCCATTATATTTACTCTTTATATAGTGCATACCGAGAGAAATAGCCACAATCCAAAAAATTCGTTTGTTAGTGAATCCGTGAGAAATTGAATCAAAAAGAATTTTTGGAAAAGTAACGTAATGATCAATCGGTGAAAATTGGAGGTTTAATTTTTGGCCTCGCACACACACACTATGATTTGAGACTCTTTTGAATATGAATTTGTGGTGATTATTTTTCAGAAATTTGAATTGAATAATTTTTAAGTATTTTAATTTTTTCTTAGAGTCTAAGTCGTATTTTGTGGGTATATTCAATGCAAACCCTCACGAGACACCATAGTGTAGTTAAATTTTGTGGATTCGATACCCAGAATCGCCGCTATACTCCACAAGAGTGTAGTTAAAGTTTAGGTTTGTGTATTGCGGTTGGAAGATGATAACAACGACTAGTATATTTACACGGACTCTCGGCTTTTCCACACGATCACATATATTAGTATAAGCTATGATCTAGGGCTAAAACGAGTTTTCAAAGTGTTTGGGCCCAATTATTTTTGTATATGAAGTATAATAAGGACTAATAAAAATAATTAAATTAGCTTCCAAATAAATATTCAAAATGTCAAATTACATTCGTGTAATTTATTTTCTTTCTTTATTTAATCATAATTAATTCAACTATCAAAAGAAAGATAATTGCACTCCACTCAAATTATCTCAAAAACCACTCGGATATAATGAAGTCTTATTTATAAATTTAATTATGCTGCATAATTTGATTCTCCACGTTACGCTTCTAATACCCTCCTAATCAAATTAGTTTTTTACTAATTGATTTTAACCAGCATCTAATCAATTCCTCAATTCTCAGATTTAACTTATTTTTCTACACAACCAGATTTTAAAATAATCCGCCGACCAGGTTTAATTGGTGGAAACGAATCTTACAACTCTATCGATAGGGTATCACGATCAAAGATATCTCCTGGATACGGATTACTCTGAATTATAATTTCAGACCTACTCATAGAACTATCACCCAACTTGCGGGGATATGTTCACTTGATATGAAATTAGATCGCACCTATAGCAATCAAAACAACATTTGTGAAAACATTCCAATCCCCATAACTCTCGGGATTAAGAATATATGCACGCTTTGAAAATTGTATGATATTTTCTAAGTCAAATTAAGATGACCCTTTGACTTAAATCTCATGAGTAGTCCTGTTTAATACATTCATAGATGTACAGTCACAAACCTGTTTCGAATTATCATATAAGTTTTCTAACCATCAGACAGGTTTCCGTAGTTTGTGATAAACCATTAGGATTTTACACGCAACTATTTCGATAAGATGTCAGCTCCCTATCTAGGCTGTGAACTGTTAAATAGTACTAGAACTGAAATTTCAATATCATGTGATCAAGCCGAACCCAGCTCATCGTAATTCCTAATAAGTAAAATTGAAAAACATGCATAAAATAATATATTTAAGAGCATAGCCTTGTTACAAACATGATCATACTAATTGATCATTACTTAAATTATTTGTGTTTGTATTCTCATATTGTACTTATCTAACTTTACACCATTGCATGATATTATTCTTTCCTCTATATTTCATATTGATGTCACATATTATCACATTTTGGAAAATATATAGTTTATGGGGGAGAAATGCATTATTATACATTCTTTTTTTGTCTATTCCTGAGCAAAAGGGCGGAAAATGGTATCTTCCACTTTAGTTTTAGGATGAGATCTTTATCTTAGGGGGAGACATATTAGCTAGATGGGGATCGTTAGACATATGGATATTTTTATTCTTATGAAGATTTATATTGTTAAATTCGCTTCGAAATTAAACTTGTGATTAAGTGTGTAGGTTTGCAACATGCGGCGAAGATTTAAAGCAAGAAAGGCTACTTAAGGTTTATGCGTCGATCGAGTTGCACTTTTTCTTTTGGGGATGGCGATAGAATCTTAGATGACCTTGACGGCCGATAAAAGATTTTATTTTTGATTTTGTCCGGAATAGACAAAGAGAGAGATTTATTAGAACAAATTTCCAATATAGTTAATTTGTATGTATTTTGTTTTTATTCTATGTTTGGACAAAAAATTTTGAGTCATAGGATAGGACTTAAGTGTGTTGACCTTTCAAGCCTATCATGCAGTTTCTTAAAGACGTAGCGGTCAAGTAAAAAGATTAACATCATCTTGTCGTGTTTAGTGCCACAGTTCGTCTGCTTGTTCTCAGGATCTCTCAGGTATGGATGAGTACATATTTTGATCATTTGATATTTTGTATTTGGGTGTTAGTTTTTTATAAAACTATTTTTAAAATGTTTTTATCCTTTCAATATTTTTTAGCAGAAAAATATTTTTTCGTGAGGTCGTTGGAACGACATTAGGTATGTCATTCGAACGAATCAATGTACCTCGTTAGATAACGATTCACAATCCAACAAAACTTCAAATGAGATAATTTCTTTCATTCATTGGAATCTCAATCGGAGTGTCACCTAAAAAGTGTTCAAACGAGATGCTTCTCTTAGTTTGAACGAGATGGGTTATGTGATTTCCCTTATATGTAGAAGTATGGGTGTAGAGATCGGGAGGTTTACTTTACCTTTTGATATGTTAGTATTAGATATGACCGCGTACGATGCGATTATCCGTATGGATTGGCTAGTTTCTTATCAAGCCATGATTGATTATTTCAGTAGGAGTATTATTTTTGCCATACCTGGACATGAGATGTTTCTAGTGGCGATGCCTCGTCCTGAGGGAGGATTGTCCACTCACATGTACTATATAGAGGAGGAGACCTATAGAGAAGTTGCGATACCACTTGATTCAATTCCAGTTGTGAGGGAGTTCGCTGACGTGTTCCAGGATAATCCGGTATTACCTCCTAGCAGAAAGATAGACTTTGTTATCGATTTGATACCGGGCACTCGGTCGATAGCCCACGCACCTTATCGTATGGCTCCAATGGAGATGAGGGAGCTAAGGGATCAGATAGAGTAGTTGTTGGGTCATGGAATTTTTTGTAGGAGTACTTCACCATGGGGTGCTCCTGTGTTGTTCGTTACGAAGAGGGATGGATCTTTGAGGTTATGTGTAGATTATCGGGAGTTGAATAGGGTCAAGATACGGAATAAGTATCCACTACCCCGAATCGATGATTTATTCGACCAATTGAGACGAGATTCCTTCTTATTAAAGATTGACTTGAGATCGGGATACCATCAGTTGTGAATCAGGGAGAAGGATGTCTCAAAGACTGCCTTCTTGACGAGATATAGTCCCTACGAGTTCAGGGTTATGCCTTTTGGCCTAACCAACCCCCAGCCGTGTTTATAGACTTGACGAATAGGGTGTTCAGAGAGTTCCTATACCATTTCGTCATCGTCTTCATTGATGACATTTTGGTTTAATCCCAGACAGAGGAGGAACATGTCGAGCATTTGAGGCAAGTCTTGCAGATGCTGCGTCAGAACGAGTTATATGCGAAGTATGAGAAGTGTGGATTCTGGTTGAAGGAGGTTTAGTTTTGGGGGCATATCATTTCCGACAAGGGAATATCTGTTGATCCGGGAAAGTATCAGCGATGAGGGAGTGGGGACAACCCACGACACCGATGGAGATACGTATTTTCTTGGGTCTAGTAGGATACTACAGTAGGTTTATTCAAGGTTTCTCAAAGATAGCGAGTTCTTTGACCCATCTGACTCGCAAAGGTGTGCTATTTATCTAGAGCGATGTCTTCCAGTTGGCATTCGACGAGTTGAACGACAAATTGACCTCAGCACCAGTGTTAGCATTTCCTAGACCGGGAGTTGAGTATCTAGTCTACACCGATACGTCCTTACTAGGACTTGGGGGTGTACTGCAATAGGAGAGTCAGGCTATAGATTATGCTTCCCGCAAGCTTAAGCCTCACGAGAAGAATTATCCCACCCATGACTTGGAGTTAGCGGCAGTCGTATTTTCTCTTCAGATCTGGAGACATTATCTCCTGGAGGAGAAACTTCGTTTATTCACGGACCATAAGTCCATACAGTACCTCTTCACCCAGAAGGAGTTGAACATGCGTCAACGTAAGTGGCTTGAGTTCATGAAGGATTATCAGTTTGATATCAAATATCACCCAGGGAAGGCTAACGTAGTAGCAGACGCATTGAGCCGTAGGCCAGTAGGTGAGGTAAGGTGTGGAGAGCAAAGTGGCAGGAGTTGGGACACAGGATGCAGTAGCTCGATCATTCATGTCAGTGATGACAGTCACGCCACAGATCATTACGAGAGTGATACAGGCCCAAGTAGTAGACTCATTCTGTAAAAAGAAGATCGTACACTTCCTAGCAGAAGGGACCGAGTTCTATACCATTAGTTCAGACGGGGGCCTATGCTTCAATGGGAGATTGGTTGTTCCGGAGGGGGAAGACTTGCGACACGAGGTAATGACAGAGTCACACGATTCACGGTTCGTGGTACATCCTGGTGGGGATAAGATGTACCAGGATATGAGGTGACAATACTGGTGGAGCGGGATGAAGAGACACATTACCGAGTTCGTTTCTAAATGTGACATTTGTCAGCTGGTAAAAATGGATCATCAAAGACCGGCAGGACTTCTACAGCCATTAGAGGTTCCTATGTGGAAATGGTAGAGCATTTCCATGGTTTCATCACGGGGTTACCTACATTTCAGAGGGGTCATGACTCCATATGGGTAATCATGGATCGGTTGACCAAAGTTGCTCATGTTTTGCCAGCTCGGACAGACTACACTACGGGATAGTATGCCCAGATTTTCATTGCGAAGATAGTGAGAATCCACGGGGTGCCTCTCAGTATCGTGTCTGACCGAGACAAGATATTTGTTTTACAATTTTGGGAGAGTTTCCAGGAAGCCATGGGTACAGAGCTGCGGCTGAGTACATCATATCACCTGCAGACAGATGGGCAGACCGAGGGAACGAATCAGATGTTGGAAGACATGTTGCAGATGTGCATACTAGACTTTGGAGGTCGTTGGGAATAGTACCTTCTATTGGAGGAGTTTGCCTATAATAACTCCTATCAGTTCACGATTTCTTGGATCCATTCGAGGCGTTATACGGAAGACCTTGTCGTTCCCCAGCATGTTGGCTAGAGGTGGGGGATAACAAACTCCTTGGACCGGAGGTGATTCAGGATACTTCAGCGAGGATAGAGATGATACGGAACCGTATTCGGGTAGCTCAGGACCTATAGAAAAGTTATGTCCATGCCAAGAAATTCTTCAGAGAATTCAAGGTGGGGGACCAGGTGCTACTCAGAGTGTCCCCTATGAAGGGGATTATGCGTTTTGGGAAGAAGGGGAAATGGGCACCAAGATATGTGGGCCCATTTTCTATTATCGAGAGAATTAGGCCAGTTGCGTATAGACTTGGGTTACCGGAACACCTGCATAGGATCCATGACGTGTTCCATATTTCTTCACTAAGGAGATATCTTAGGGATAATTTGGCCCATACCCACATTGCTTTAGAGGACATCGATTTACAGCCTGATAGTTCCTATGAGGAGGGGTCGATTGCTATTCTGGACCACAGTGAGAGGAAAGTGAGGTCGAAGATAGTACCGTTAATACGTGTTCAGTGGCGGCATCATAATGACGACGAGTCTACCTGGGAACGAGAGGATGAGATGCACGAGCATTATCCAGAGTTATTTTTTACAGGTATATTTTATTTCTGAATTTTGGGATGAAATTATGTTTATTAGGGGGGAAGTATGTAATAACCCGTAATTTTAATTGATTTTATTCAATGAGATTAATTAAATTAAATTAAATGGGAATTAATTAGAAATTAATCCGGATTTTAATACTAGTGAGACGTGAGTTGGTATTTGGTTATGATAATAAATGATGAATATTACTGGATATATGTGGTAACATATGATTGTTAAATTTATTAAAATTATTGAGAGTAATAAATACGACAATTGGGAAAATTTAGTTGGGATGAGCGTGTAAGTCGCGTCAAAAATTAATTTAATGAGATTTAAAAGTAAATTATAATTCTATCACCCGTATGGTCATTTTGAGTGCGCTAACGTGTCCGGAGAGGCCGAAATAGTTAGAAAACACTAGTCGGGAGTTTAGGTTGGGTCCCAGGGCATTTCTAGGCCAAACCGGCAACCCGGGAGGGTATTTTAGTCATTTTAAATTTTATAGAATTTTGACCCACGAATTTTAGGGTTTATTTAAAAGTTATTATGAGGGCCATTATCAGCCAAAAATAAATAGAGGGCAACGTGAGTTAGAGGAGAGGTTACAAAAGGGCTTCCAAAGCCATAACCACCATCCACCACTGGATTTGTCACCGGAGAGAGAGAGAAAACCAACCATTTTCGCCACCAGCAGATCAGAACACCATTTGTAAGGCAAGTGATTTGATTTCAATTAATTTCAGTAAATATATCATCCATGCC
The DNA here is from genome assembly GCA_949130495.1 of Sambucus nigra. Lineage (NCBI taxonomy): Eukaryota > Viridiplantae > Streptophyta > Magnoliopsida > Dipsacales > Adoxaceae > Sambucus > Sambucus nigra. The sequence continues at coordinate 445,274,900 of OX422222.1, read as the reverse complement.
AGTGTAGGATTATAGGATAGCCTTGAAAAATGATGAATACTCATGGAAATTTGGAGAATAAACCTAAATCTTAGATAGGACTTGCATGTAGAATAGTTCTGGAAATTATTCAGTAGAAAAACCGTAACCATAGATAAATTAAAAATGAATTTGGAAGAGATACATGATGATTCTTGATGAAATAGAAGAAAATAGGATTTTTAGAATATTATGAAGATTTAATCCAAGAAAGGTTAATTGTTGATGTTTTAAAGGTTTTGGAACGTTAGAAATCATGTAATTAGGTTGTATAATGATAGCTTATACTTACAATATAATTTCTGATCATGTAATGGCATTTTGGGACGAAATTCTATTATCAGGGGGGAAGTATGCAATATCCTGTAATTTTAATTGATTTTATTTAATGGGATTAATTAAATTAAATGGGAATTAATTAGAAATTAATCCGAATTTAAATACTAGCGAGACGTGAGTTGGTATTTGGTTATAATAATAAATGACAAATATTACTGGATATATGTGGTAACATATGATTGTTAAATTTATTAAAATTGTCGCGAGTCCTAAATACGATAATTCGGGAAATTTAGTTGGGATGCGCATGTCAGTCGCGTCAGAAATTAATTTAATGAGATTTAAAAGTAAATTAAAATTCTATCACCCGTATGGTCATTTTGAGTGCGCTAACGTATCCGGAGAAGTCAAAATAGTCAGAAAACACTAGTCGGGAGTTTAGTTTGGGTCCCGGGGCATTTATAGGCCAAACCGGCAACCCGAGAGGGTTTTCTAATTATTTTAAATTTTATGGAACTTAGACCCACGAATTTTAGGGTTTATTTAACAGTTATTATAAGGGCCATTAAGGCCATTATCAGATGAAAAGCAAGAGAGGGCAACGTGAGTTAGAGGAGAGTTTACAAAAGGCCTTCCAAAGCCATAACCACCATCCACCATCGGATTTGTCACCGGAGAGAGAGAGAGAGAGAACCAACCATTTTCGCCATCAGCAGATCAGAACACCATTTATAAGGCAAGTGATTTGATTTCAATTCATTTCAGTAAATATATCATCCATGCTAGTGTAGGATTATAGGAAAACCTTGAAAAATGATGAGTACTCATGGAAATTTGGATAATAAACCTAAATCTTGGATATGACTTGCATGTAGAATAGTTCTGGAAATTATTCAGTAGCAAAATCATAACCGTAGATAAATTAAAAACGAGTTTTGAAGAGAAACATGATGATTCTTGATGAAACAGAAGAAAATATGGTTTTTAGGATATTATGAAGATTTAATCCAAGAAAGGTTAATTGTTGATGTTTTAAAGGTTTTAGAACGTTAAAAATCATGTAATTAGGTTGTATAATGATCCCTTATACTTACATTAGAATTTCTGATCATGTAATAGCGTAATAAGATCCGTTAAAAATCTCGTAACCTGCAATTGCTTGATCGATCGATCGACATTCATAGTCGATCGATCAACTGTATCGATCGATCAAAGTTCATGATCAATTGATCGACCTCCCCAGAATTTGTGATATTTTTCCTTTTTGAGTTTATCCAATTCCGACCCTTGTAAATTATTGATAAGGACCTTGTGAACACATTTAAGTCTAAGGAGGACCAGTAGGGGTGTATATAAAAACCATATTATATCAAAATTGAATTGGCACTTTATGTTATACTTAATAGGGTCAAACGAGTGAAATGCTATTGGAGATGTCGGGAAAAGTAATTAAATCTATATAGTTGATAATTTAAGGCTAGAGAAAGAAATATGTACCTTAAGATTAATGAATTAAAATGTGGGAATAATGGGAGACTTAATAACCTTCTTGGTTAGGTTTTAAGTACTTAAACTATACGATGTGAGATGTATCGGAAAGATATATTATATACTATTTGAAAATATGAAAGCGTACGGAATTGAATAACGGTATAGGGTCGAGAACGTACCTTTAATAATATTATAAGTTATCTAAGTTGTGTGAATGCTTAGTGTATTAATTATTATGTGTATAACATACCTACCATACTTTGCTATCACGGGAGGTCGGCTTTCGGAACAGGGCCGTCTAATCTCTGTGTGCCTACGAGGGGATTTAGATTGGTACCTTAAGGACATAGGAGTGTGAATGGCTTATTTGTGAGTTAATAAGTCAGCTGACCATGGGAGCGTAGGTATGCGCGTGACACATGGGTATGTGAACTATGTTCTCCTCCATTATCTGTGATTTTGCTTATTGAAACGCTTCCTGAGAGATTCGAAATACGTAGTCCTTATGTACGTGATGTACCGGGATTCGATAACAGAGTATGTGTGCACTGTAGCTTAGCCTAGGGTTGCCCTATTTTGTATAATCGTGCTAGGAATAATATACTTGTAATTTTAATGAACTCATATGTTAAAGTGTTGATATAAATTATTGGGACATTTTTCAATGGAATTTAATACGAAGAATTTCTTATCGTAACTGTTACACATTCAAATGATTAATGAAAGAGTGAGGTATATGTAGGTTATATTAGAATGTTATAAATAAAATCCCTTATTAATGTGAGGAGAAAATGATAGACATACTAGTTATTTAGTGGAATAACTAGGAAGGGTTAAGGATACACGTTAGGCGTGCACAATAGTTGAGGGGTGAGGAACTCATGTGAGGGTACGCAACTAATAGGTATTTAATATTACTGTTTAATGCTGAAAAAGCAGGCACGTAATTTCCTTTTTATGTGTAAAACAAAACACGATGCGGAAGCGTTGAATGATGGTTCACAAATAAATAAAGCCAAATTTTAATTTCTTCAAAACAAATTAAAATAGCAACCAAGTGAAGTAAGATTAATCAATTAATATATTCACTTAAACCGATTCATTGATCCAAGTCCTAGAATTTGCCTAAGTCATAATTATCAATTATCCAAAGTTAGGCGAAACCAATTTTAGCAAATGACTTGAATAAACCAAATTTACCCAATATTTAATTTAGTCCCAATTTGAATGAGTGTGATAATTTAAACCGAATTTTATCTTGAAATTATCCTAAGCCCCCCTAACTTAGAACTTTGCGCGTCCCGAGCAATGTAAATGAAATTAGTTTAAAGTTCAACTGTTGAAAATTCTTTTATTGGGATAGAATACCTTTTTCGCGGGCAAGCGATTGCATTTAGCGTATGCATCAAGCCTTTAAACCCCTAGGTTACCCTAGTAGGACGAGTTTTGTCTCGTGAGGATTTGCAGTGAATACACCCACAAAATTCTTTATTGACTCAAATAAAGATCAAAATACTTAAAAATTGTACAATTTAAACTTTTTGAAAAATAATCACTATAAATTCATATTCAAATGTCTCAAACCATAGTGTGTGTGTGTGTGTGTGCAAAGCCAGAAATTAAACCTCAAATTTCTACCGATTGAGCATTACGTTACTTTCCGAAAATTCGTTTTGATTCAAATTCTTACGGATGCACTCACAAACGAATCACTCGGATTGTGGTTGTTTTTCTCTCGGTATGCATGATATAAAGAGTAAATATAATGGACACAAATTCATGCATACAAAATTGAAAAGAAGGAAATATATGGTGAAAAATCTCATCATAGGAATACAGTTATTTGGAAATGGGAAACATTACCTCTAGTTCACACCATTTAATCTCTCATATTATCTTTTTGTATCTTAGTTCTCCACGCAGTAATCAATTTCGCAATTTGGACTCGGTTAGGACTTTTCTTGGGGTTAAAAAATGTAAAGGGTAAAAATGGGAATGGATGGAATGTTCGGAATTGGAAAATTTTCTTATGATGTCTATTTGTGCTTTTTTCGGGCATTTGCTAATTTTCCCTTTTTTTTTTCTATTTTCATTTTTTTTTCCTTTTTTTTCTTTTTTTTTTCATTTTTTTCATTTTTTTTTTTTGCTAATTTTTTTTGAGCATTTTTTTTTCTGTTTTTCTCTTGCCCCTTTTTATGCACACTTTGGACTTACTTGATGAATTTTCTCTATTTTCCCAATTCCGGGCTATTTGGATTTTTTGAATTATCAAACGAAAGGGAAATATTATATTAGGCTCAAAGTGGGTTGTAAAGCGATAATTTTTCACAACTTTTTATGGCTAATATTTTTGGGTAACAAACGAGGGCCTACTTCATTGTCCAAATTGCTAATCACATTACCATATGCATCTCGAGATTCATTAAGTTTAGAGATATATTTAGCACGAATTTCGAGACAACATTTCACACATTTCCATAACCGATCAAAACAAAGGATTGAGATCATCAACTACTTATTAAAACGCTGAAAAGAACTTTGAGTTAATCATAAACTCGGATTGATTTACGAACTCATAAAAAAGTGAAAGGCTCAAAATCTCACCGGGTTTGATCAATCTCCACACTTATTCGTTAAGTCGTCAATTTTCTTTCAATTTCCATCTTTGGTCAATTTTGGCTTGGTGCAATTGAGATTTAACAATTTGAGACTTCAAATATAATAAAGATGATATTTTTGAAAAATTTAAATTCCAATTTTTATTTATTTTGAAGAAAAATATTTTTGGATTTTTTTTCAAAATTTTTCAATTTTTTTTTGAAATTTTTGAAATTTTCTAAAAAAACACACTTAGAAAGAACATGTGATTGAATCAATGAATCTAAACAATAAACGGGAAGAATATCTCACACCCCCTAACTTAAATGTTGCATTGTCCTCAATGTGAATCAAGAACACAACATAAAGAGAGGAAAAGAAAGATATTACCCAAATGGAGTGATCCCCGATGAGTACGAGTCCATTGAATCTACAAAACACGTTAGAACCAAGCATAGCAAAAATAATAACAAAAACTCTAACTATCAAAACTAGACTATAATAAAAGAGAAAAATAAAAAGAAAAAAAACTAACTATTTACAACCTAAAATTGGAACGGGTAATAAATCATACACTAAAAGTCGAAAAATTTGAGGGTCCACCCAAAATACAATTTGACTTTGAGGGATTAACGGTGTGCCCTTACTAGGATGCATGCCTCCCGAAAAATAAGAATTCCGTTTGAAAAACGGAAGGCATGTGCAAATTTTAAAAAATGAACCATCACCAATTAAAAAATTTAGAGGGATTAAAAATTTGGGTGCACAGGGGGACAAGTACCATTGGGATCTAAGAAAAATAGAATCACCTCTTAAAGATTGTTCAAGTAGAATGGGAAGAGGGGCATACAAAAGGGAAGAGTCCATTTTGGAAAATAATTTAAGCATAGAGTGTTTGTCCTCAAAATCTTCTCCCCAAAAATTTTCACTGAGACCTCGAGGTGGGGCATGTTTAGAAACAGAGAATTTATCTATCCTGTCATTCAACTCGCTCTCATCTAAGTGACCAAGTGAGGCCCAAAATAATTCAATTTCAAGAGTGATGTTCTCATTCACCGAGCCGAATTCTATCTCAAATGCCGCTAAGCTCAAATCTCTAAATCTCCCTCTTGCTTTGTTTCTATCTCACCTAGAAGAAATGTATCTATCGTGTCTTGCCATTCGCTCTCTTCTAGCTAACCCAATGAATCTCTCTTTATGCCCTCTAAATTTTCTCTTTCGCTAACACTCAAGGAGTGTTCTCCTATGTCCCGTGGAATGTTCTCAAGATCTTGTCCTCTAAAATTTTCAGTTGGATCTGGTGGAGTTACACGTCTAAGTGTATGGCCCGTAAGATGAAGCATCTCAAAAAAACATTCCCATACAAGAATCGGATCAACATCCTCAAGACATTCATCCAGTTCTTGTGATGGATTTAATGGTTCGATAATAGTGGGGACACAAGGAGACAAATGATCTTCAACCTCAGTAGATTTTGCAATATTTATAAGAGGTTGATATTCAAAAGAACTTGGATCACTCTCAATGATTTCATTCTCAAAAGTATTAGGTGAAGCGCAAGTCTCGACCTTCTCTAAGTTGTCCAAATAATCATTCAACTCCTTGCAAGTTGCTATAATTTTCAACTCGGTAACAGCAAGGTCATCAGATTGATTTTTTATATCAAGCAAGAGTTCTTCCAAAGTAGGTTTCCTTGGTTCTAGCACCTCGAATTCCTCATTTGGTTGAAAACTTACTTCATCTTCAAAACTATCGGAAAAAAATCCTCATTGGGTTCAAATAATGCATCTAACTCTTGCTCCCAATAACGATTTTTTTCTCGATATTCTTTTTCAAGTCTTTCTTCTTCAAGCAATTGGTTTTGATAAATTTGGAGTTTCTTAGCACTAGGCTTGTATTTTTTATAATCATCTTTAGTGATATTGATCCAATGGTCATAAGACTTGAGTGCCTCATCCTCACTATTAGCATAACAATTAAAGCCACCAAATGAGTTACAGTAAGACATTTCAAATTGGGCAATTCAAGAACTTGACACCCATTTTTCTTTATTTATTTTTTTTTTTTACTTTTTTTTTTACGAAGTAGTAAGTCAATTATAATCTATAACAAACACTCCCCGGCAACGGCGCCATTTTGATCGAGTGGAAAACCGAGCGTCTGTGTAATACGCTAGTCGTTGTTATCGGCTTCCAACCTCAATACAAAAAAAACCTAAACTTGTAACTACACTCTTAAGGAGTATAGTGGCGAGTCTGGGTATCGAATCCTCGGGGAATGTTTGATAGAATATAACTGATTTATTACTTCTAAATTAAAAGTGAAAAAGATGATGATGGTTGAAAAGGGAAAAAAATAGGTAAATAAAGAAATTAAATTAATTAAGATGAATGAGAAAATAGGTTGGAATACAATCCCCCTAACCCTAGTAATTTACCGTATAGAAACCTAGAATTGTAAATTATAAATTTGAATGAATCCAGCCTTTATAGATCCTAAGCATTACATATATGAGGGAACTAGCCCGCATCATATGAAATCAAAGGTAAATATAAAGCGGTGATAAATAATTTTACGCACATCATATTTTTAAACATCCCAAGTACCTAGGGAAAGAAAGATTAAAAGATCTACAATGGTTGTATAATTGTCTCGCACGACTCTTTCAAATTTTTAATTTAAATTCTATTTTCTACATAAGCAATTTACATTGGGATGGGTTCATGCATCCCAACCCTAAAAAACTTAACTAAACATGGTTTTATGAGAAAGCAAATTCATAAAAATATATGGAATTATGGATCTAACAAACATTGTTAACAAATTGCAAAAGAATTGAGAATTAAATTGGAAATAAAGTAAAGAATAAATAAGAGAATGAAAAATTGATACTTGTATTCAGCAATAGGGAAAAGAGATGAACTTGAATCCGGAAAAATTCTTCTTCTTCAACCTTACAAACTAGAGTTTAAGAAAATTTCTATGTAAAGAAAAACTAAGAAAACTCTCTAAAATCTCAATTTCTCTCTCAAATTCTATTCTACTCTCTAGAATTTGTCTCCCTCTCTCTAGAATTCAACTCCTCCTTTCTCTAGAATTCAACTCCCCTTGAAAATGAGGTAGGGCTTGGTCTTTTATAGCACCAAGTTGCCCGAATTTGGCATCAAATTTCGCTTGTGGAACAATTTTTTGCCAACCAATCACCATAAAATCTGCATAATTAATGACAGAAATCCGCACATTCAGACTCTTCATTATCGCGCAACTTCAAAACATCGTAACTTCTTCACCGTAGCTCGGTTTGAGGTGCCGTTTTTTCCAGTATTCTTGTAATTTAGAGCTCTTCAACTTTCTAGTTGACCCCATCTCCGGACTAAGGCTGAAAAATTACGAAAATGCCCTTCAACTCTCCATTTCTTGGTTTCTTTCACTGTTTTGAGTTCTCCTTCGCACTAACTTGCATGAAATACCAGTAAAACACACGAGAAATACACAAAACACGAAATACTTGCCAAAAGGGGTTAGTATCATAAATAAGAGATAAATTCAAGCTAATTACACTGCACGGGATCATAAAAATACCGAAATTAAGGGGATAAATACAAAGAATATGTGCCTAATCACATGCGTTCACAATTATAAAGCAAGATAAAATAAACAATATCACACTACGCCGCGATGTACGAGGAAAAACCCAAGACGGAAAAAAACCTCGGACGGCCCTAGCCACAAGTCCACTAGATATGGAATTACAAGTACAAGACATATAGACTTACAACGACTGACTCGATCCCTCTCAAGCCTCGACGCTTCTTCTTGTAGACACCTCTTCCTAGCGGACAACCTCGGAACACCACTGCGGTCTCGGAATCCACCGATGGGGCTTTCTATGGTCACCGTCACCCGAGCAAGGAGCCTTTCTCCAAGTGGGTAGAATCGCAACAAAAAGTCTTCTTCTTTGATGGATGTAGAAGCAAACCAAAACTTCTCTTCTTGAATTCGGTAGAGATAAACCGGTGCCAAAACTCCAAGCAATTTAAGATGTAAATAAGAACTTGGACTAAACACAATTGGGTGTAAACTAGAGTGTGAAGGATTTTCTCTTTGAAAAATAACACTCAAAACATGAACATTTTCCTAAACCTTTTTTGCTCTCAAAAACTCTCTAAGAGATGGAAATATTTTGGAAATGTTAGATTGGAAAATGTGATTCCCGTCCTTCATAAAGTCTGAAAAAATCAGTTAAGAAACAAGTGGGAAAGTGGGTTAAAAACTGCCTAAAAACTGTTCCCGCCTAGCAGTTCGTTCGAACGACATTTCGTTCCAACGAACTCTCGTTCGAACGAGACTTCTAACGACGCTCCAGTTTGGACTCGTTAGAATCTCGTTTGAAATCTCGTTAGAACGAACAATCTCGTTCGAACGACATTTCGAACGACGGGCCAGTTTAGACTTGTTGGCAAACTCGTTCGAACGAAACCGGGTTCGAACGAAAAACTCGTTCGAACGACATTTCGAACGACTTCCAGAATTTTTACAAAATTCGATTTTTGGCCCAGAAACTTTATATACTTTATTTTTAAAGTTCTAATTAAATTTTTCTGAAAGTAAACATAGTTTTAATTAAACCTAACACCCAATAAACTTTGTTCCAAGCTCCTATATAAACATAATTGCATTCATACCTTGGGAGCATGGAACTATAGTTGATGACGTAGAAACGAGGCACGCAAACCGACATATTTGATGAAGCTTTATATTCTTTGCCGCTACGTCTTCAACAAACACTTCATAGGCTTGAGAGTATTACAATTACATACTTTCCTATGAATAAATGTTTTTGTCCGGAATTGAGCCAAAACTACATATGGACTCAATTGGAAATTTGTGTCCTTACAAATGCAATTAAACACTTGCTATATTTTTAAACTGTTTTCACCTCGGGCTCTGACCCATTTTCTTTCAAATCTATTTTCTTGTAAAAACCTTTTAGGTGCCCATCCATAGGGACACCAATATTAGGAGTTCCATTCCTTTGTCGTGCTGTAGCTGCTGTGGAAGTTACGGTACCTCGATAGTAGATGCCTCCACATTCTACATTGATTCTACTTCTGATTTATTCATCAGTTAGGGCATGTCGCCCCTTTTGTTTCGAGACAACTTTATTGTACTTTCAGTTTTGGAGTTGATTAATTAATTTTTCAGACTTTGTATTTAGTTTTATTCAGTATTTGGATTATTCAGAGGAGTGTTACTTTAGACTCATTTATTATTCCATTTATATTCTGTTGTGACTATGATGTGATTGTGATATTATTAGTTAATAATTTAATTGGTTGTATGTTAATCTCATTTAAATAAAATTTGACAACACACTTTTTAAATATTAGGTGGCTAGTAATTGGTAAAAAAATGTTTTCGACAGTGATGCTATGAACTGAACCAACTTGACATTTTGTATTAATTTGAATAAAGGAGTAGCTACCCGTTATTTAATTAGTCGGGGTGTCACAATGCAATGGACAAGTAAATGGGTAAATCTATTCATGTCCATAAGTTAAGGTAAAAAGGGTAAAGTAAAGTGGGCAAATGGGCGATCATGTAACCTAAGTTGGTAAACCTATAATATGCATAAGTATGAATTGAAAAGGTTTTCAAATGATAAATAAGTATTTTCTAACACGGTGAATGCCTATGTTGAAATGGTACTTTTTAATGAAAATACTAAAGTATATTTAAAGGAATAAAAATGGATGATTCCGATAAAGGGCATGGGTTGTGATAAATCAAGTGTCGTGGCGTTAAGTGTTGAACCGGGTGTGTTAAATTAAGTGAGACATGCTAAGTGTGAAGAAATGAAGTCTTTGCAAGATTAGGGTAAATTAATCTGGACGAGTAAGGTTTTTCAGAAGTAATGCAGTTAATGCATTTGAACATGTATTTTTCAAAGGTATATGCATATATATGTAGATACGTATATATTTTCACAGGTATGTGATTGTAGCATGTGAGTATTCTTTTCTGTCGTTTGCTTCTATACTGCTTTGTATATTCCCACTTGGCATTGGCTCACACCCTTACTTTGTTACGATAGGTTGGGTGCGATTTCATATTTTGAGGGCGGTGTACATGCAAGTGTACTTTATTCATTTTACGTCAGTAGCTTTATTTACTTGGACTCGGGGTGCTCCCCATGGGTTCCTCACGTAGTTTATCTTGAAATTGGAATCGCATTCTAAACAGGTGAAATATTAATTAAAATAAAATTAGACTAACAACATTATGTTGGTTGTTTCATTGCACTTCACACCTAATGCTCAGGCCATATCGGGTTGACTCACGAGTAACCCATAAATTCGGGTCGGGCCATTACAAATGGTATCAGAGCTCTAGGTTCATGGTTCCTTTCGAGAGTGATGTGGTGAGGTCGATAGTGGATCTGTCTACGTCAGTGTTGGCTTGGGCCAATCATGCTAGTTTGATGATGGTTTAGTTCATGTCCTATACGGTAAGGTCAAAGAGGTTAACACCACAAGTAAGTTAGTGTCAAGTGACATAAAATCAAGTTAATTGTTATAAATCGCTTCCGCATTTTCTATTAAGTAGGTAATAATGTACGAGTGTCCACGTAAGCTAGTAAGTGGGGACACCATGGTTTTTAGTGTGAGGTGTTTTTTCAACCTTTAATGACATAGAGTCTTTTGGTGATATTAATAAAATGAGGTGACGCTCATTGGGCAAGCGACACCAAATTGTATATAACCAATGTCAGGGATTGATAGTTATAGTGTCATAAATGGGAAATCGTGATTTCAAATTATATGCACTCTTAGGTGAGACACATATGAGGAGTCCATATTGAGAACGTATGCGCTTGCGTTCAAATGAGCAAATTATATATTAAACACCTTTTAACCCTAACAAACCCTAATCATGCAACAATATGTGATTGAATAAGATGATAATCTAAGCAAGAACATTCAAACACACATAATTGAGGAAAAATCCCCCAAAGGGGCAAAACCTTTTATTTCACTATAATTTGTAAGAGAACGGCTTACAATCGGATTACAATGAAATACAGTTTGACTAAGAATTACCCTCAGGTATCGGATTCTGAAGTCAGCGGCTGAAAATATCCCTTTCCAGGAGGGCTGCAATGAAGAAGAGAAACGGCTTCTCCACAAGGGTTGAACAAACCAAAGTTGTGTTCTTGGGTTACACAAAAAGATTCACAAAGGATTGGCAATTGTGTGAATCAAAAACCTAGAGTCTTGGGCTCAATAGGTGAAGACTTAGAGTATTTAGGACTCTGAAAATCGTCTTGAAAAGTCTTGAAAAATAACTCTCCCGAAGTTGGTATTTAAAAGAAAACCAAGAAAGAGTTTACAAAAACTGGGACTGCTCGTAATTATCACAGGCGGATCGGTCCGGCTTGGGGGCGGATCGGTCCGGTTGACCGGATCGGTTCTTTTAATTTAGGCTCCATCGGTTTGCTTTCGGTCCGGGGTATACTAGCCTAGTTTTCAGCAGGCGGATCGGTCCGGGTCTAAGGCGGATCGGTCCGGATGACCGGATCGGTTCTTTTATTCCAGGCGGATCGGTCCGGTCGTCAGACATCAGATTCCTTCGAGGAATTCTCTCCATCTTCAAAGGGCCATATCTTCTTCACCGTAGCTCGGAATGAGATGACGTTTCTTCCAGTATCTTTGTTGCGGCAAGCTCTTCAACTTTCCAGTTAACCTATCCTCCGGACAGAGGATGTACAATTACCAAATTTCCCTTGAACTTCCATATCGTGGCTTCTTTCATTTATTTGACTTCTCTTGCATACCACTAGCATATAGTCCCTAAAAGCATGGAACGTGAAGTCGTTGAGGCCGATGTGGAACACATGATGGAGATGTTGGAAGCTTGATTCCCGGAATTCGGATTGGGGCCGTCATATGTGATCGTGTAGAGACGTGCCAAATGTAACGGCGTACGACATACAAAACAGTAAGATAACGGACATGATAAAATTGTCCTTACAAATCTCCCCCTATGTCTATGCCGGTACATACATAAAAAATCCGAATTATCAATCATAAAAAATTGCCTATAAAAATCTACCCTTCCATGAACCCAAAACTGAAAGAGTACAAGTGAATAAGACTGCATCATTTGATCTTCAAATCTTCGGGAATCTCAACGCTTTTCTCATCAGGGTGTGAAATTCAGTGATCATCAAAGTAGTACCTACACACATGAGATAAAGAAAAATACCAAGTGACATATCAAGTTTGAAATGAGATAAATATAGATACCAATTTATGAGCAAACTCAAAAATTTCAAAACTCCCCCATAATATGATAATTCTTTCTTCCCCATTTTATGATGTCCCCAAATAGACAAACGAGAAGAATGAAACAAGCAAAGACAGGGTGTCACAAGGAATAAACATTTTTTTTTTAATTTTTCAAACAAACAAAAAAAATAGGATACCAATATGAAAAAAAATATATAAACAGGATACAAAAATCACACCATGGATTTAGACTCAAACAAACAAGTCATGGAAATGGAATGAATGGGTGTGAACACATTCGATAGGTAAATCAACTCAATCAATCATATGTGCAAGATGCATATGTGTACCCCTAACGAATGAGCATCAATAGTATCCTTAGGTGAAAAGATTGTTGAATTTAGATGACATCGTCTTATACAAATCAACAAATCAAAGTCAAAATGATTTTCACCCCAATAACGTCCAAAACTATTTAGTGCATTTTAAGCATTTCAAGAATGTGCAAACCCGTTATAAATTCTCCAACCAAACTCCCTCATATATATTTTCTTTTAGAGGTAATCTAAATTCTCAAACTTTGGAGAATTGGAGCAAAAACCTAAATGGCCCATAATTGGCATGACATTCCTTTTTATTGCCTTTAAATTTTTTCAGGCTCTTTTAAACCTCTTTGGACCTCGGATAATAAAATTCCTCAATTTTTTAGGTCCTTTTTAACGGTGGCTTTTGCGCAAAGGATAAATGATTACCTTTCGCGGCCCCTCCCCGTTATCAAACAAAGCACACAAACTCACAAAAAGGTTTTTATATGCACAATTTCCTTATCAAAATTTATCACGCTTGGTTCGTTTTAAGGACAGGATTGAAGTAAAAACATCCAACCAATATGTGAAAAGACAAGCACAATAATCAAATAAATCCGTGCATGTGGGCAATAAGGACAAAGTGAGTCAAACATGTATAAAGTAACACTATAGCAACTCAAAGACTCCAAACTTTGTAAAGCACACGGATGAATTGACCTATTGTCTCAAAACACTATCAAATAGTCACATGAAAATAATGAAATGATGTTGTGACTTGGTCATCCTAAGTATTCATCCATAAACGGTGCAAAAAAAATCTTTTTGTATTTTTCAAAATTTTAAAAAAATATATACAAAAAGTACATGTCACAACGCTAGCAAACATAAAGATCATGAAACGAAAACTAGCGTATGACAAACATGCAAACACAACCATCTATATGATATGGCAAGAGAAGAATCATGTGCAAGCAAACGGGAATCAACTATTCTAAAATCTAGTGTATCCAAAAGTGATTTCCTAACCCAAACGGATGAAACACATCAACAAGGGGTTTTGGGAATCAACAAAACACTAGACTTCGAATTCCTAGGACCTCTTCCAAGATCATAACAAAATCGCCTAAGGTGACCATTCCTACCACAATATGAACATGTGTAAACGGGTGGGATGACACCTAAAGTGTGATATTTTCTAGCGTCCTTGGAATTAGTTGACCCTCTAAAACAAATAATGGTTCTGGCTTTAGCATTAGAAGCATGAGAACACGATGAGCCATTACCATCACTATCAAACCTACTTGAGTCTATCAAATCATTTTTTAACTTCAAAATTTTTTACTCAAGCAAAGAATTAGACTCTTCCAAATTGAGGGATTTCTTTTTCAAATTATCAATCAAACCTAGAAGCTTATCACGCTCCCCCTCAATTAAAGCAAACTTTTTCCTAAGAATCTCTTCACGTGCCACAAACTCATTGACTAAAATATTTTTATCATCTTTGGCACAAACACAAACCATCGAATTTTTAAGGTCCTCTAATTCGTTTTCTAAAACTTGGACCCTATCATCACACTCCTTCTTGGACAATTTTAAAGAAACAAAGTCATGGTCCAAGGAAACAAATTTTTCACGATAAAAATCTCTTTGATTTTGAACCGTTTGCAAAAGATCCATTGCGGATTTAAAACGAGAATTTTCTTTTTCCAAAACTTTAATTCTTTTGCAAAGTTTCAAATTCAAAGTTTTTAAATTTTCAGCATGGTCGTGAACTTTTTCAAAAATAGGCACTTTATTATATAACTTCTCCATTTGAACACGCACTTTTTCAAAAATCAATTTTTTCAGAAAATTGATATCTTAGAAAAATTTTGCGAAAAATAGGATCACGCGATAAATTAGCGTAACCCGCTCTGATACCAATTTGAGAACGTATGCGCTTGCGTTCAAATGAGCAAATTATATATTAAACACCTTTTAACCCTAAAAAACCCTAATCATGCAACAATATGTGATTGAATAAGATGATAGTCTAAGCAAGAACATTCAAACATACATAATTGAGGAAAAATCCCCCAAAGGGGAAAAACCTTTTATTTCACTATAATTTTTAAGAGAACGGCTTACAATCGGATTACAATGAAATACAGTTTGACTAAGAATTACCCTCGGGTATCGGATTCTGTAGTCAGTGGATGGAAATATCCCTTTCCAGGAGGGCTGCAATGAAGAAGAGAAACGGCTTCTCCACAAGGGTTGAAAAAACCAAAGTTGTGTTCTTGGGTTACACAAAAAGATTTACAAAGGATTGGCAATTGTGTGAATCAAAAACCTAGAGTCTTGGGCTCAATAGGTGAAGACTTAGAGTATTTAGGACTCTGAAAATCGTCTTGAAAAGTCTTGAAAAATAACTCTCCCGAAGTTGGTATTTAAAAGAAAACCAAGAAAGAGTTTACAAAAATTGGGACTGCTCGTAATTATCCCAAGCGGATCGGTCCGGCTTGGTGGCGGATCGGTCCGGTTAACCGGATCGGTTCTTTTAATTTAGGCTCCTTCGGTTCGCTTTCGGTCCGGGGTATACTGGCTTAGTTTTCAGCAGGAGGATCGGTCCGGGTCTAAGGTGGATCGGTCCAGATGACCGGATCGGTTCTTTTATTCCAGGCGGATCGGTCCGGTTGTCAGACACCATATTCCTTCGAGGAATTCTCTTCATCTTCAAAGGGCCATATCTTCTACACCGTAGCTCGGAATGAGATGCCGTTTCTTCCAGTATCTTTGTTGCGGCAAGATCTTCAACTTTACAGTTGACCTATCCTCCGGACGGTGGATGTACAATTACCAAATTGTCCTTTAACTTCGATATCGTGACTTCTTTCATTGATTTGACTTCTCTTGCATACCACTAGCATACAGTCCCTAAAAGCATGGAACGTGAAGTCATTGAGGCCGATGTGGAACACATGATGGAGATGTTGTAAGCTTGATTCCGTCATATGTGATTGGGTAGAGATGTGCCAAATGTAACGGCATACGACATACAAAACAGTAAGATAACGGACATGATAAAATTGTCCTTACACATATCAATGTTATGATTAGGTATATCCGATCCTTGGAGTAACAACATGATTGATAATAATTGATAGGATGTTGTCCTTGTGGAAGAACGCCTTAGTGACTATTAGCATATGAGTGTATCACATTAGACTTGAGTGGGGTCACAGAAGCGACAATAAGGAGTAATGTGTCTGAAAGTGTTAGTTCCGTGGTGAGAATAGATTGGTTCCTCAGGATGTGGGCTTGAATTTAGTATATTCCGATTCATGTACCTTGACTGTAAAATGGATTTAGATAATCTTGATGATTGAGATAACCTAGGATTAAATATGAGTAACCATGGTGACTTAGTATTCAATAAATGAGTTGTGATGTTTTAGAATAGGACCTCTTGCGACATCATTAGGGTGGTCCTCCTCTTAGGCAATACCCGACGTCTTGTTTCCTACCAAAAACTGGGTTTTATTTACTTAGGGTTTGGTGGTTGCAACGTGTCATTGAGAAATAGGATCCCTTGTGGAGTTCGTGGGCATAGGCCTTAGTGTTCATAGGCCATACCCAACGTCCCTTATCCTACCAATACAAAAATATATGGTTGTGTTAATTAGAATATTATCATTTAGTATAAATTCTTAGAGACATATACTAAGATTTATCTTATGAGATATTAATGCGAGTGATAGTAATTTATGAGTAGTAGTGAACCGATGTTGTATAGCACATGTCATGGTATGACTTATGATTTTTATAATCGATAGGTAAATTATTTAAAGAAATAATTGAGTTTAACATTGTCACCCATTAGGCACTGGGAATCATTATTGTATTGAATTTTACGTAAATGATGGTATACCATTGATGATTGTAATACGGTTAGATCATGTTCACTTCTGACGGTGCCTTGTAGTTAGTGCTACGGATTTTGTTTATAGGCGTGTGACACGATATGACCTTCGAGGATGATTTCAGAATTAGGTTGATCAATGCTAGGTGATTCACTTGGGAGACTTAGAATACGATGGTGTTCGTCATAGCTTTATGGATAGCACTAGGGGTAAAGTGTTATGATTGATTGTAGCACTTAGGTGTGCTACCTGTATGGGTAGTAATGATTATGTTGAGGGAAATCATTGGGCATGGGTGATGCTTGAAAGTTGAGGTTCCATTATAATGATTATGATTTGGGAACATGTAGACGATGCTAAGGGTGGTGGAAATGGTTCATGGTTTGAATGTTTTAAATTATTTGAGCATTGTGTTTCACTTGATGATAGTGATCTCAAAGACTAAGGTTAGCTACTGCATGTTGAGATTTGGAGCCTTAGCTGTGATAGGTTGATAACTAAAGATGAGTGACAAGAGAAGTAACTTCTCCTTGAATTTTCGTTATTCTTACCGGTGATGGATAGGTAGCATTAGTCCTAAGGAGTAAAGCCTAGCATTTTGCCTCCTCGAAGAAATTTGTTTTTATCTTCCACATGGACAGACGATTCTTGGTAGAACTCATAAGGGTTAAGAGGCCAAGCCTGGATGCATGGAAAGACTGAGGTGCTTGATAAGTACCGGTAAGAGTTAGAGGCTTTAAATGTATGTCGTGGGTTTGTACTTAGTGCGGTTCGAATCATTATCGGAATAGGACTGTTTTCTTTGGCATAGTAGTCACCTAGTTTGTTGCACTCCTGTGTCTTATTTTATCCCGATAATGGCCACTTATTAATCAGTCTTGATTCGGGGGTGGCGCTGCATGAGACCCATAATGATACGATTAGTCTTGTTATGGCCAATGCGTTATAGTATTTGAGTGTACTCCCTCTCGGATGCACCTTTATTCTACACCAATCTGTGTGTGCGCATGTCCTCACGCTCTTACATATAGTTTGCATATGTTACTTAGATTGCTATACGTTAACAGGTTTGTTAGTCAACCGATATAACTAGTTACGACTTAGTCGTGTGTCCCGGGGTTGTAACCCGTAAATATTATGATCATTGGGACCTGATAAAATGTTAGATTGTATCAATGTTGTACTTCATTAAGAGTTGTGGGGACTGAGGATGTGATCGTTCGTTTATGATTGTGTTGTGATAAGTAGGATGACTAAAGAGTAGCATAAGGATATCATAGGAGATATCGTCCGGGTAGACTTATATGATAAGGTGACAATCTTAGCAATCACCGGTGTGTGATTGTAAGTGTTGAGGTTGTGTCAGCTTATATTAGATGTGATCCAAGAATTGTTTGAGGAAGCATGGGTTGTGAATCCTAACATAGAAATGATCCATGATGATGAGTTCATTAGGGATGGTAGAATTTTGGTGAATACGAAACATCCCAGATTTTTTTCAAACAAACATATTAGGCATGCTTAAGAACTAGCAATAAGGCCTTTGGATTCACTGTGATTAGATTAACAACGAAAATATCGTGAATGCGTGTGTTGAAATGGTACTTTTCAATGAAAATACTAAAGTATATTTAAATGAATAAAAATGGATGATTTCAGTAAAGGAATGGGTTGGGATAAATCAAGTGTAGTGGCGTTATATGTTGAACCGATTGTGTTAAATAAAGTGATAAATGCTAAGTGTGAATAAAGAAATTCTTTGCAAGATTAAGGTAAATTAATCTTGATGAGTAAGTTTTTTCAGAAGTAATGCGGTTAATGCATTTGAATATGTATTTTTCAAAGGTATATCCATATATATGTAGATACATATATATTTTCGCAGGTATGTGATTATAGCGTGTGAGTATTCTTTTCTACCTTTCGTTTTTATACTCCTTTGTATATTCCCACTGGGCATAGGCTCACACCCTTATTTTGTTACGGTAGGTTGGGTGCGGTTTCGTATTTTGAGGGTGGTATAGAGGTAAGTGTACTTTATTCATTTTATGTTGGTAACTCTATTTACTTGGACTCGGGGCACTCCCCATGGGTCCATCACATCGTTTATCTTGAAACTGGAATCGCATGCTAAACAAGTGAATTATTAATTAAAATAAAACTGGACTAGCAACATCATATAGGTTGTTTCATTGCATTTCACATCTAATGCTCGGGCCATATCGGTTGACTCACGGGCAACCCATAAATCTAGGTTGGGTCGTTACACCAGGGCTCCAGGCCCTCCTTATATTTCACAGTGTCATTCGAGTTCCATTTTAATATGTTTTAATATTTTTTAAATATCCACATTATTCCACTTTTCCTTACATCCGGTCGAAGCCAAGCCCGAAATTTCACCCCAAATTCTGTTACACTTTGAAAATCATCATTTCATGTCCTTTACACTTTAGCTTTGATTTTATTCCAAAAGTCATGTTCATTAGGACTATCATGTGTAACACACTTTTCAACTTTTTTTATTTCATAAAAATGTTCCAGTTTACGTAAAATTACTATTTTTATCCATTTTTTTCCAAACACGCCTTTTACTCTAATTTTATAAGTCTTAATTTTCCAAAAACCATCAAGTTACCCAGACTAACTTCTTAAGTATTTTTAACACCTTAACACTTTTTACCATTTTGGAGTAATATTCTTCTCAATTGGGAACACCTTTATTTCTATACTTTCATTTCCCATAATCATTAAACATATAAGAATACTTTATAAGAAAAATACCATTTCCTTTTATTAACATATATAGTCTTACAATCTTACACTCATCACTTATAATCCCCTTTTCACACACTTTGAAGCCTAGAATTTCTACTTTTTCTTATTTCATGTTTAAACCCAACAAAATCTTCTTTAAACTTGTTTATATACTCATTGCCACATTACTACAAGTTTATATACATGAGAAGACGGATTTTGAATTGCAAAATCCTATTAATGGGTTAAACATACTTTTCATTTTAGAAATTCATAATACTTGTAAAAATATACTTTCAAGGCATAAAAATTTGTTTTTTTTCTTTAACTCAACAAATGTCCATTTTCATAAAATTCTCATTTTTGCATGAAACTTTGGAACATTATTTCACCAAAGTATTTAGAAAAATTAACATCACTTCCAAACATTGTATTTCGTAAAATGTTTAACATCAAAACGTTCAAAAATGCATTATTTTCATAAAAATCCCAATCTTTTATTCAAGAAAATTTTAATCAACAAATTACGAGAATTTAAAATTGAATTCTATTGATAGATAGAAGAACATTAACGACTCATTATTTGTGTGATTTGGTTTTATATTATAAAAAATGAAAATAATATTTTCTCCATTGATAAAAATTTAAGAAAATGGAATACAACTGAAGATAAAATTATTTCTTCATAACATCCTCCTGTAGTACCTTTAAAGGTTGATGTTGGAAATTCCAATATAAATAAATCGGCTTCTTTAGAAGCAACTGTTTTTATTCAAAATGAAAAGGGTAATACTAAGGTAATTAGAAAAATAATTGTTAAAATATCTAACATTAATCCTATTTATAAACAAGGTAATAATACCAATTTATTGTTAACGATAATATGAAAACAATTAAGGCGTATTGAATGAAATACTGGCCAAATTATTTTGGAAAAGAAATCCAATTCTATTAATACCAATCCTAAACAAGAAATTTTTCTTGAAAAATCTTATATTCGGCGTCCTAGTAACATAATAAAGGTATTAAATTTAACAAATCTTAATATGAGTTTATGACTCAAGTATTTGGCAAAATGAAAGGTTTTAATATAAACACGATCAGTCATAAAGATTCTGAATCAGAAATAAAAACGAATCTATATTTTTTTCCTGAAGATATTTATAGTTTTGAAACCTCTTTAAAACAAATCAATCAACTTGATAATGATCAAGTTAATAAAATTACCTATGATAAATCCAATTCTATGACCATTTATCATGGAATTAGTAGGAATTATTATCCTCGTCCTAATCCTCAAGATACTTTATTTGAAGAAGATTCCTTTATAAATAAAAGATATTTTAATGGTAAGACAATATATGAATGGAATATAAATAGTTTATCTCTTTATTGAAATTTTAAAATAGTTCATCAAATGATGATGTATAGTACTATTTGTAAACAACATTGTAATTTGGACCAAGATATTGTTTCATTATCTATGGTTTTACAGGAACCTTAAGAGGTTGAAATTGTAAAAAATGAACAAAAACAAGATGTTCATTAAGAGAATGCTTTTTATACTTTAGTTTATATTATTCAAAACCATTTTGTAGGAAGAATGGATTCCATGTATGGTGAAAATCGTGATTTTTTTAAATATTTTAAATGCACTAATCTGGGCCATTTCAGATGGTATAAGGATGTTTTCGTTGCTATAGTCTTCCAAATGTATGACGCTAATTCTGATGATTGAAAATCCAAATTTTCTAATAGGCCTCCTATTTTCTTTGCAAAAAAGGTCAGAACTAAACGTGGAGAAAATGGTTTCTCAACAATTCCTAATAGTAATAATACTTATAAAGTTTGACTTATGTTGTTATCCAAGAAGGAGTATCTATTTGTAATGATTTTAAACTTAAGAATCAACTTAAGCACCAGAAATTAACTAATAAAAAAGAATTACAAGAATTTTGTGAGCAATTTGCTTATCACATACCTCCTCCTTCTTATCCTGCTCATCGCAAAAATAAAGAAGATAAGTCCAAGAGAAATTATTCTCATAAAAAGAAAATATATAAGGATAAAAACTAATAAAACTATTATAAAAACCTTCTAAATATAGGAAGAAATCAATTTCTAAAACCTTCATAAAATGCTATAAATACAAAAACAATTGGCTATTATGCCAATAAATATAGACCAAAAGAAAATGTTAATAATATAGAGATAGATGAATAATTAAACATTCAATTAAGCAAATTAATGCTTAACTCTAATCCTTCTCAATTAGAAAATGAATCTTCTGATAAAGAGATCAATGGTCTTCACAATACTAGTTCTTCAGATAATGAATCTAAAAAAGATTGTAAACATAATCCATTAATTGATTGGTTTGAGTATTAATGTCTTTACTTGTCAACAACAATCTTTGATAGACTTAGCTAACCAAATTGATGATCCAACTACTAAATTAAAAATACTTCACACTTTTTTGAATTTTCCAAACAAGGTGAACAAAATATTCAAACCAAACATAATACTAATTATAATATTCAAGAAGTTATGAACAGGTGAGAAAGGAATGATCATTCTAAACTTATAAGTATTTTAGATTTAAGAGAAGAGGTTAATAACCTTAAAACTGGAGTAAAACAATTATGACTCCAAAAAATTAATATGCAACTAAAATTCAAGAACTTAAAGATAAAATTAATTATTTTAAACCTGAAACGTCTCATAATAATGAAATTATTTATGAAGTTCAAAGTCAATATTTAGCTATTATTAAAAAAGTTACATCCCAAAAATAGTATAATTATATTACCATGGTTATTGATAATGAATACACTTTAACTAATATCATTACTTTAGTTGATAGTAGTGCTGATAAGGATTGCATACAAGAAGTATTAGTCTCTACATAATATTTTGACAAAAACACTCAAACCCTCATTAATTCTAGTTATGGCAGTATGTATATTAAATTCAAACTTAATAAAGTTTATATTTGTAATCAAGGTATTTGTTTGCCAAATACTTTTATATTTATCAGTTATATGGCTCAAAAGGTCATATTAGGTAATCTATTTTTATCTTTAGTAATGCCTATGGAGAAAATTGATTCCAATGTCATTTACATAACCTTAAAAGGTCAACAAATAGATTTTGAGTTTATAACAAAACCAAAAATAAAGAAAATCAACTCTTTAAAAGATTATAACTCTTTTAAAGAAAATTAATAAAATTTCTTACAAGAGGAAATATCTTTTTTAAAGTTAGCCCTAAAGTTAGAACCACTTTGAGGAAAAAATTCTAATTGAATCAATTTTTTGTAATTATCTTAATTATAGACAAAACATTTTGAGTCATAGATTAGAGATGGTGTTGTCCTTTCAGGCCTTTGACGTATTTGGAAGAAGACGTAACGACAATGCTTCAGAGATTTTATCATCGTGCTGTGTTTCTTGGTCATTTCCGTCTTCAAGGTCTAAGGATATTAGTTATAAATGCATATTTATTTTGAGCCTTAGATATTTTATTATTGGGTGTTATATTTTTATAAAATGTTTTAAATATTTTTTACTATATTTTTAAAGAATTGTTTGGGAATTTCACTATTTCGCCAAAACGACTTGAAATGTCCTTCGAATGAGTTTACATAGGTCGTTGGAACGAGATTTCTTTATTCGAATGAAATCTGAAATGACGCCTTTTGGTCAGTTCTGGAATGTTGTTTGAAGTTTCGTTGGAAGTTATTCAAATGAGAATGGGTACTTCGATCGAACGAGAAGTCAGTTCGTTCAAACGAGTACGCGTGTTTTTGTTCTTCTAAACAAATCTGATCCAGATCTCTAATATCCATCCTTTTGTAACATCTTTTTGAGATTAGACTTTTAGAAGATCCTTTTTTAGTTTTCCTTTTGTGTTTAAGCTCTCCAAAAACTTTACTTTTTACCGAATAAGTTTAGGAACCAAAATTCATCATACATATGATTTAAAGATCCTATTTTGGGCACCTAGTTTATTCTCCATATCCTTGTGACAATTATTTAATTACATTGAATTCCATATTTTGTGTTTCGACGAAGAAGCGGTGGATTACGTGTTTCAATTCTTAGATTGTTACTGTGCTTGGATTGGTTGATACTGAGACCTACGTTTTCTCGTGCATTTTGGCAGCTTACGTGGGTGGATTCCTGCATTGTCAATATAAAGAAGAGATTGAAGATTGAAGATGCTTTAAGACTTGTGGGGATCAAATTCTTATGTAAGTCATCGATCATCTTGTATAATTCCGTATCATAGTGAATTGTGTGGCTGGACAGTCCGAGTTTTTTTTGGTTTAGAATTTTTCTCGTAAATCCGCGTCTTGTGATATTGGTTTATTTATTTTATCTTCTATCACCTATATTCATACTTTAGTTTAAAAAAATAAAATCTGATAAATAAAATTGTTCTATCATCACAACTCGATTTAAAATTTGTAAACAAGTTTTTATTGGATTAATCTGTTTAAAAGGTTTGATCTTCAAAATTAAAAATTATAAAAGTTGGATTTTCGTTTGCAATACCATCCTTTCTTGTGAAAACATCGGATAACATGCACATTTGTCACACTTACAAGTGGTATCAGAGATGGAACACCAAGTTATTATGTAGCTCCTTGTTTCGTGTTGTTTAGGATGATTTATTTCTTCCTTCCTCTCTCGTGTTTATTTTTTCTCGATGGATTCCCATATTATTAGGTTTTTTGATTTTTCTAATAATCATGACTTTTATATTCGAGAGATGTTTAATGAGCTTCATAATCATGCTGATAATTTAACTTGTTTGAATTTGAAATTTTTAAAAAGAATTAAAATTCTTGAAAAAGAAAATTTTCATTTTAAAGCTACAATGGAATTATTGCAAACTGTTCAAACTCAAAGAGATTTCCTTCGTGAGAATCTTGTGAGCATAGAAATTGATTTTAAATCTATAGGAGTGTCTAAGAAAGAGACTGAGTATAGAGTTCGAGTTTTAGAGAAAGAATTAGAGGACTCTAAATGTTGAAGATTTAATGTATATGCCATTGAGGATAATAATAAATTGATTAATGATTCTGAGGCATGTGACAAGATTCTCAGGAATAAGTTTACTTGCATTGAAGGGGAGCAAGATAACCTTCTATGTATGATTGAAAATTTAAAGAAGGAGTCAATAAAACTTGAATTGTCTAATTCTTTGCTTGAGTCTAAAAATTTGAGCTTAAAAGATGATCTTAGAGACTCGAGTAGTGTCGGTAGTGATGGTATTGGCTTCCATGATTCTAATGCTCTTGTTTCTTTATCCAAGACCATTGTTTGTTTTAGATATTCAACTACATCCTAAGGTGTTAGAAAAGATCAACCTACAGATCTCGTTCCTCATCGCGTCTACACATGCCCACATTGCGGTATGAATGGTCACCATAGGATTTTTTTGCTATGATCTTAGAAAAGACCCTAGGAAGTTGAAGTCTAGTTCTTCCTTTATTCCCTAAATTCGACGCATTAGGTATACATATATTTGGGTTAGAAAATTCATTTTAGAGGCATTAACTGTTCGACTAGTTGATTCTCGCGTACTTGCACATGACACTTCACATGTTATATCTTATGGATGATTGCTTGTATATTTGCATACATTAACTTTTGTACTTCATGATATATATGTTTGCTAGTTGTATATTATTTGTATCTTTTGAATTTTGATTTTCTTTTATT
This sequence comes from Sambucus nigra, assembly GCA_949130495.1. Taxonomy (NCBI): domain Eukaryota; kingdom Viridiplantae; phylum Streptophyta; class Magnoliopsida; order Dipsacales; family Adoxaceae; genus Sambucus; species Sambucus nigra. Next base: position 445,249,533 of record OX422222.1, on the reverse strand, counting down.
GAGTCATACTAAAAATATAAAAACATTATTTACCCTTTGAGTTAGTTTTTTATTCAAAATTGGCATTTTCTTTTGAAAGTTTTTAGAAAAACTCAAAAAGATTTTTGGTTTTGGGGTATATTAGTTTTACACATTTTATGTGCCATATTGGCACGTTTGAATTTAATTCATTCCATGTTATCCTTGTGACTAGGAAACATGGTTATGATTGTCAATACTTGGATTGTTCTTATTAATGCTTGCATGGAGTTGTTTCGAACTTAATTTGCTTTATGGATTCAACTTTGTATATGCCTCCGCACACACATGCACAAGCGTTTTGAACGTTAACTTCACATATATATATATAAGCTTTGTGAGATTTTCTCCCATTTATCTTGTCATTTACATATTTTGTAAATATGGGCGATTTGTGCATGTAAGAATCGTTGCCGTTGAGATTGTTTGAATTCATTGAAGATATGAGGGAACACGGGAAAGGGCTATGAAAGTAGCAAATCTCATTTGCGGTAAAGCCACCATCGGCAAGTGCCTAATGAAAAGATTTAAAGACAATAAAAACAGAAAATTTCGAAGGTCAAAATATTTAGTTTGATCGATCTTTCAAAAGTGATAATTTTATAATAATTGAGAGAAGTGAAAATATGGTATATATTTGTATTTTGAGGGTGTTTAGTTGAAGATCCACAAGTTTTTACAATGAATCCTAATTATGCTTATTTTATCATGACGCTATTGATTTGTAGAATCATCAATATTTTAGGCTTATGTGCATTATAAATGTTTGTTCATAGAGTTCACTTTATCTTTCACTTGAGGCTAAATCTTAGTTTGATAAAGTTTTACGATCAATTAGAACTTCTTGAACATATTTTAGAGTTTGGGTAATAATTCATTTGTCTCTAGTTCACACCCATTTATTCCCTCGCACGTGTTTAGACACATCATTATTATGCAAGTGTGTAAAGCTTATGTGTTTGTATTGAGTTTTTGTGATTGTTTATACCATATATATACGAATGTCGGGTAATATGTGGCATATCTTTTGGATATTGATATATTAGGTATCTTTTGTTTTGAGTCTTTACGATTTGAATTTAGTCCATGTTTTCCATATGCATTATCTTCGTATTTTATTTGGCATGCTCTATGGTCATATTAGTATCCCTCATTACGTGCATTAAAATTACTTTTCTCAAAATTAGTAATTTCAAATTGATATCATACTTCATTACTTATTCATATTGGTATCTTTTTGCATCAATATTGATATTGTTTGATCATTGTATGAATTATTTGTGCTGGAGTTGCCATGTTGTATGTTTTCAACATTTTAAACTATTGCATAATTTTATTCCCTCCTCCTTATTTCATAATTGATATTTTATGATCACATATTTAGAGGGAGATTTGGTTTTAGGAGGAGTAATTATTTTATGTTATCTTATTTCTCTATTCCTGAACAAAAAGGGGGAGAAATATTATCTTTTCTTTCGTGACAGAATATATTTATCTTAGGGGGAGAAGTCTTACCTAGGTTTAGATTTCTTTAGACATTTTTAGATGTTTATTCATTTCCTTATTTATATTTGTTATATTCTTTTTGTATTTGAAAGATGTGTTTAAGTGTGCAGGTTTATAGGTTTATATCATACGTCAAAGTTTCAAACGAGCAAAGCTACTCAAGTTTATATATTTGTAGAGCATTTTTACTTTATCCTTTTAGGGTTGAGGATTGAGTCTTTTTAGAGAGCTTGACGGTCCGTAGGATTTTTATTTTGGATTTGTCCCCGAATAGCCAAAAGGGGAGATTTGTAAGGACAAATTTTCAATTGTGTCAATTTATTTTTAATTGGCTTAATTATGGACAAAACATTTTGAGTCACAGGTAAGAGTTGGTGTTGTCCCTACAAGCCTTTGATGTATTTGGATAAAGACGTAGAGACAAAGATTCGGAGATTATATCATCGTGTCGTGTTTCATGCACGTTTCCGTCTTTAAGTTTCAAAGATCTCAGGTATGAATGCGTATTTATTTTGAGCCATGGATATCTTATTATTGGGTATTAGATTTTTATAATTTTTTTAATGTTTTAAAAGAATTTTTTGAGAATTTTGCCATTTCGTTAGAACGGCATGAAATGTCGTTCGAACAAGTTTCTATTGGTCATTATAACGATATTCCTTCATTCGAATGAAATCTGGAATGGCGACTTTTGGTTAGTTTTTGAATGTTGTTCGAAGTTTCATTAGAAGTTGTTCGAAAGAGAATGGGTACTTCGTTTAAACGAGAAGTTAGTTTGTCTAAAAGAGTACTCGTGCTCTTATTTTTTTTAACAAATCTGATCCAAATCTCTAATACCTTTCCTTTTCCAATAACTTTTTTTTATAAATCGAGATGCGAGATTAGACTTTTAGGAGAGCCTTTTTGAGATTTCCTTTTATGTATAAACTCTCCATAGACTTCAGTTTTCTCCCAATAAGTTTAGGATCCAAGATTCATCATACTTATGCTTTAAAGATACTATTTTGGGCACCAAGTTTATTCTCCATATCTTTGTGAAAATTGCTTTTTTATCGTGGATTTTCTATTTACTGTGTTGCGTTGAACAAGCGGTGGATTCTATGTTCCAATCCATAGACGGTTGTTGATCCTGGATTAGTGGATAGTGAGATGTTATGGACTCGTGCCATGTGGCAGCTTGTGTGGGTATATTCCTATGTTGTCACTGTGGAGGAGAGGTTAAAGATTGAAGACACGTTAAGACTTGTGGGGATTGAGTCGTTTTGTAAGTCACCTGTCATCTTGTAGTTCCGTATGGTAATGAATTGCGTGGCTGGGATGTCCGAGATTTTTTCTGTTTTGGGTTTTTCTCGTACATTAGCGTGTTGTACGATTGGCTTATTTATTTTATCTGTTATCACCTAGATGCATACTTTAGGGTAAAAAGATAAAATTGGATAAATAAAATTGGTTTATCACTACAACTCGATTTAACATTGGTGAACAATTTTTTATTCAGTTAATCTATTTAAAAGGTTTGATCTTTAAAATTAAAAATTATAAAAATCGGATTTTTGTTTGCAATACCATCCTTACTGAAGCAGACATTAAATAGAAGACGCATTTTTTGTGCTTACAACCACCTATGATTATACAAAAGAATAATGTTATTGAAAATCCATTAATAAGTGATATTCCAAATGCTTTTTGGGATAAAAATAAATATATGGTTCCTCTTCCTTATGAAAAAGATTTTAATGATAAATCTATTCCTACTAAAACTAGGCCCAGTCAAATGAAGATTGAATATATTGAATTAAGAAAAAAATAGATTCAAATTCTTTTAGACAAAAAGTTAATACTAAAAGTTACTCCTCATGGAGTTGCAGAGCTTTTTATGCTAATAAATCTGTAGAGAAGGAACATGGTGTTCCTAGACTTATAATTAATTACAAGCGCTTAAATAATATTTAACAATGGATAAGGTATTCAATTCCTAATAAAAAAGATTTATTTGATAGAATTAATTTCGCTGTCATATTTTCCAAATTTAATTTAAGATGAGGTTATTAACAAATTCAAATTGCCCCGCAAGACATTTATAAAACCTGTTTTGTAGATCCATTGATCTTTACCAATGGAATATTTTGCCTTTTGGGTTAAAAAATGCTCTTTGTTAATTTTAAAATATTTTGAATGACATTTTTAGTCCTTACTCAAAATTTTCTATTATTTATATTAATGTTATTCTCATCTTTTGCCAATCAACTAATCAACATTTTAAATATCTGAGAATTCTTAAAGATGTTATCAAACATAATAGTTTGGTACTTTATTCTCCTAAAATGAAACTTTTTCAAACTAATGTTAGGTTTCCAGACCATAATATTGGTGAAAAAAATTCTCCTTATTGATAAAAGCATTGAATTTGTAAGGACATAATTTCATAAATGTCCATTATCAATTGAGTATGTCGTATACCCCAACAACCGTCGAAGAATGTTCAAGATCACATATGCATGAAGACGAATCCGAATATCAAGTTTTCTTCAACATTCAAGCCTCCGCAAATTTAACTTTGGTAAGGTTGCATTTTAAGTCCTTACCATATATTTTTCATTAAATATTTTCTAAGTGTTGGAGCGAAGTTTTTATGTTTTTCGTCAAAAAATATATTTCGAAGTTTCAAGGCGGAACATTTACTGGGAAAAGGAAAAGAAAAGATTATTTTTTAATTTTCTCGTTCGAGCGACAGAAGACTTCGTTCTAGCGACATCCCTATGTCGCGCGAAGCTCGTTCGAGTGGCACGTGTCCTCTTTTGAGCGAGATTGTCTTTTCTTTCTAGCGATGCGCCACCTTAGATTTTCTATAAAAAGGATTTTTCAAATTTGTTGTTAATAAGAAGACCTGCGATTTTAAATAGAGATGAAACTGCTTTGAAAAAATACATTATCTTCTCACTTTTAGGGTGTTAAACCTTTTTGTTTTCAATTCACAAGATCCCAATAGTTTGTGTGAATTGTTTTGGAACACAAGAACAAAAATTCATTATTGTTCATCCTTGTGGAGTCCGTCGATATACCTAAAGACTAAGGTCACTGAGGTTCACTGTGTGTGGATCTTTGCTAAAGATTGGACTGCGGTTCATGCGGGATTGCTATGTGGAATCCATTGTTGACTCTAGGCTGTTTGTCTATATAGGTTTGCTGAGGTAAACTTATCGCAGATTTCATTGTGACTGTAAATTGCGATTTAACTCATAATCTAATAAAAAGTTTTGCCCTTCGGGGATTTTTTCTGAAATATCTAAGTTAGTATGTTTGTGTTTATGATGGTTTGACACACACACACACGTAGTTGCATGTTTAGGGGATTATTTAACTTTGTTTAAAAATTGTCTCTAATTACATAAGTTTGTAATTGGAATTTGCACATTTTGAATATTTATCGCACAACGTACTCTACAAATTGGTATCAGAGTAGGTAACTCAAATTTACCGAGTATTCCTAATTTATGCAAAATTATGTGATATTGTTTTTTTTTTTGAAAAATCATATTTTTAAAAATTATCGCAATGTTTTCAAGTGAGAACTTATATAATCGGTTGCCAATTTTTTATGGGTCTAATTATGCTTTCTGGAAAGCCCGCATTAAATCTCATTTAAAAGCAATCGATGAGAGAGTTTGGGACATTTGTGAAAGAGGCTGGAATCCTCCCACTGTCACCGCAAATAATGTCACGAATTTAAAATCTGTGTTAGACTGGACTGAGGATGAGTTTAGGTGGAGCACCATTAATTCACAAGGGCTTAGTGAAATTTTCGGACTCTGACGTATTATGACATGCACCACGTCTAAAGAAGGTTGGATGTTTTACAACTCATTCATGAAGGCACTAATGCGGTCAAAGAGTCTAAAATTCAAATTTTAACTACTCAATTTGAAACGATAACCATGCCTAAGACTGAGTGTTTTGATGACTTTTATGCACGTTTGTCTGATATTGGCAACACTAGTTTTAATCTTAGTGAGCCTATACCTGATGCACGAGTGGTTAAAAATATTTTAAGATCGTTGTCAAAATATTTTATCCCTAAAGTGACTGTTTTAAATACCTTAGTTTATTTTAATCGTCAAAAATTAGAAGAGTTAGTTGGAGACCTCCAAACATATGAGATTTACATGTTTTCTGACACTATCAAGCCTAAGGATAGAGGGATAGCACTTAAATCCCAGTCTAAGAAGAAAAAGAAAGTTAGTTTTTATAAGTCCGAGTCTGAGGACGAGTATGATTTTGATATGTCCATGCTTGCAAAGAATTTTAAAAAATTTCTCAAGTTTTGAAAATAAAATTCTTCCAATAAAAGTTTTTTTGAGACAAAGAAAGACGAGGCTAAAGAAACGTGGTGAGAAAGAGAAAGAGGGTGAGGGAGATTTAGAAAAAGTAACTTGTTTTGAGTGTGAGGGCAAAGGGTATAAGTCTTTTGAGTGTCCCAATAGACTTAGGAGAGAGGGAAAGAAATTTTCCATGCCAGTCACCCTTACTGATAGTGACGATGAAGTGGAAGATTCCAGGGATGAATCTTCACAAGGAAAGTTTGTTGATTTTTCTGCTAGTCATGTGAGCACACCCAGTTTGTCCCACGATGATAAGGATACTTGTGAAGCCCTTATACTTTTGACTCACTTGAGTCTATATTGTATAAGTGCTCATCTAGTTTGGAAATTGTGACAAAATTATGTCCTCCCTAGAATCCAAAGAACCTCAGAAGTTGGTTTGCAACTTCATCTCTCTATCTTGTAGTGATCAAGAACAAATTGCCAACACTCTCACACAGTAGAATTTATTTTTTGCATATCATACTGCATAATAATGTGTGTACATATGTTGAGTGTGTTTAAATCCCTAAGTTGGAATTTTAATAATTTTTTAAACATTTTTTTAAATAAGGTTTTCTTAATTAAAACTTGATTTAAAAGTTTTTATGGTCAATTTGTAAATATAATTTGTTGGGTTTATTGGTCTAATGTTACCTTGGGTAGAATCCGAAAGCGGAGTAAACTTTAGGGTGTGGTTTTAATTAGTTTAAGGCGCGCGTTTCATATCCTGTTATTGACCAACACCTGTCTTCATCTGATTAGCTGAGATTGTGTTTCTTTACTGAGTTAAAAATGCGTATGTTTTTAGCCCTTGGATCATTAGCTATCGAAAATCTGCATGTTGTCTTGGTGAATCCCAGTACAACTTTTTAAACCAATCAGGAATTGTTTAAGCACCACGTTATTAGGACCCTTCGATCTAAGTCAATTTGACTTGAATTAATCCTGGCCCTTGGTTTTGATCCAGTCTCTCGAACCTTCTCTTTACCCTATAAAAGGAACCCTATTCTCAGACTTCGAAGACTTTTGCCATTTTCATTTTTCTGAGAAATAGAGAGAGTATAGAGAGAAGAGAGAAAAGAGAGAAAACAGAGAGAAGAGAGAGAGTTAGAAACCCTAACCCTGTTCGTCAAAGACTCTTCCATCCAAACTCAAACACTTCTTCAAAACACCTTCATATCCAAAACACTACTCTGAGTGTTCTTGAGTGTTTGAGAGTTTGAGTTGAGTTTGTAATTGTTGCTGTAACCTCTTGTTCGTTAGATCTTGTTTTCAACTTAAACGTTTACTCAAATCTACTTTCTGATTTCATAGAAATTTCAGATCTGAGTTATTCATGTTACATTACACTTAGTTTCATTCTTTATTTCTCATCTTGAGAAATATATTGTTGATTATTTTCTATAAAACGTTTGCTTACTTTGAAATCAACAATAAATGCTTTATGTTTCTAGTTCTTGTAAAACTAAACCTTTGACCTAGTTTGGAATCTCACTTGGAGGTTTTCAATCTCGAAAAACTTTTCTAAATTCTGAGATTGATTAAGACCTTGTCTGTCTTCCTAGCAAGGTATTCGTGGATTCTGGGAATGATTTAAAGGTCAAATAAGGTGCAAAGTTTTGTAAGAAGAAAGAAAAAGAAAAGATCACAGCATATAGTGTTACTGTAATTTGTTAGGACTGTTTGTACTTAATAAGTGTGTGTGTGTGTGCATGCATGTGTTAGAAAGCACCTCCACAAACACTTTCATCCTACAACACGAAAAGTGTTGGTAATAAGATCTTGTGAACAAAGAGTCGACGTAAAGTGCTGGAACAAATCAGAAGTTAACAAACTGGGAGAACTACATCTACAATCAGAACTGCAGAGAAGTTTTAAGGACACCAGAGGGTACATTCCTAAACTTATATAGGTCAGAGTTTTTTGCATGTTAGTTATATAGTTTGTAACTCATATTTGTTTTAGTGGATTTTTCATTTTACTCCGTAGAGGGAGTCGTGGATGTTTCCTCAATTGGTGAGGTTTTACCACGTAAAAAACATCGTGAACATAATATTTCTACATCTCCTTATCTCACTCTTGGTTGTGCTAAGTTTAAGTTTTTTAAACTACTTTATAAACCTGTTATTCAAAACTTGAATAGATCTTGTACATACTGATTTATTAAACACATCTTGTGTTCAAATAGTTTGGTTTTTACGAAAAAAGTTTCTTAAAAAAACAGATCGGAGTTACTTAAATAGTTTATTTTTAATAAACGGCTTTAGTAACATTTTTCAATTGGTATCATAGCTTTGTAAACTGCTTTCAAAAGAGATCCTGTGTTTCTGAAATTGCTTTCTGAAAATCAAATATGGACGAGAAAAATGAAAGATTTGGTAACTTGACCAGACCTCCAATATTTGATGGAACTAATTTTGCTTACTGGAAAGTAAGGATGATTGCTTTCATTCAAGGAAATCTGGGAGATGATGGCTGGGACATTGTTGAAAATGGTTACACATTTCCTACTAAACCAGCCAACGAAGGAAGTAATGAGAGGGTTAAGAAAGCATTAAGCGAGTTCACTCAAGAAGAGAAACAAGTTTCTCGAAATAATAATAAAGGAAAGAATGCCATATTTATGTCCATAAATGAACATGAGTTCAAAAGAATCTCATCCTGTACCACTTCTAAGGAAGCTTGGGACACCTTGGTTACTGCTCATGAAGGAGACACTAGAGTTAAGGCTGCTAAAACCCAAATGCTTATTCAGCAGTATAACTACTTAATTATGTCTGAGACTGAGTCATTTGATGACTTCTATATGAACCTGACTGATATTGTGACCAAATTGCATGCTAATGGGGTGACTTATGATAGACATGAAATTGTATCTAAAATTTTAAGATCATTACCACAGAAATTTGATGACAAAAGATATGCTATTGAGGAAATGTGTAATCAAAATCTCACTCCTGAATTACTCAGTAGTAAACTAAGAACTGTGGAAATGGAACTAGAATTTAAGAAACAATTGACACAAACCCATAGGAAACATACTAGTTCCAATCTGAGCTTCTCTTCTAAGTTAACTAAGCCTGAACTTATATTCCCCACTTATGATTCCGATGAGGAATGCAATATAGAGAGTTTGGACAATCAGATTGCCTTAATTACAAAACAGTTTAAGAAAATTATTAAATTTAGAAACAAAGTGGCAAATAAACATGGCAATTCAAATTATCCAACTTCCTCTAATCACAGGCCTCATGAGAAAAACCATGACAAAAATCACAAGGACTCTCACATTAGACCTAATAGAGACCTTAAGAAGACTGAATGCTATAGATGTGGTAAACTGGGGCACATTGCACAAGACTGTAGAGTTAACTTGAACACTCAAAACAAACATAATAGAGCTAACATTTGCAAAACATGGGATGATTCAAGTGACTCTGAAAAGGAGGAACCTGAGTCACCTGATGTTTTTGACCCTTGCATGTCTTTCTTTTCCAAGATCATATATAATGATGATGTGCCTATGCCTGTGTATGAAAATGTTTCTAGTAACTCTACTTCTTCTATTGAGAATCATGTTTATACTGGTTTAGATGCTTTGATTATTGAGAATGTTGCATGTTCTACTTCGGGGTGTGTGAGTCAAAGGGATAGCGATAATGACGATGTCAATGGGTGTGTGAGTTTAACAAATGAATCTTTAGGGGTCACTCCACACACCACACTTAGTGACTCGGACAATAAAGACCTCCCTGGCATTCACACACTTTATGCTAAAACTCTCAAGAAAAGCACTAGACTAGAAAAGATTATGAAAGATCTCACTAAGAAGTTAGAAGATCTAAGCCTAATGGTTAAACTAAATGCTGAAGAGTATACTACCCAATGTTTGACTCATAAAAGCCAAAATCAAAATGTTTGATGAAAAACTCAGAAATTTAAAAGAAACAAATGAAACTCTGGAGAAAAAATACAAAGGGACATTGTTAGAATTGGAGCAAACTAAAGAAAAGACAGCAACTGTTTTCAAAAAATTAATAAAATTTGAAAATTATTCAAAATGTTTTGATGAATTTGTTGCTGAATCAAAAACCAATTTTGATGATCGAACTCTAATAGGGTTTTGCCCCAATTTGAAAAAAAAAAAATCTTTTGAAACTATCAAGTTTGTGTCAGGAGGCAAAAGACCTATTGAAACATGCCCAGATTTTCATTCTCTAAAAACTGAGTTTGATTCAAAAAATCAAAATTTTAACATTGGGGAATCAAGTTGCTCTAAACATGAAAGTTCACCTAAGGCTAAATACGTCTGCCCTTCTATTAGGAAGAGTGAGTCTTCATACAAGACTGTTATATCTAGGAATAGAGTTCAGCCTCAAAACTCTTCAAAACCTTTGTTTAGAGACTTTCTTAAGGAGACCCCAATTCTGAGCAATCTTTATTGCTCTTACTGCGACATATATGGTCACTCTTTTGATAGTTGCTATGCTAGGAGACTAGTTAAACCTGTCTATAATCCTCATATCTATCAGAACTTTAACTATTCTAGGAGGAGCCGCAACAATTATATACTTCTTAGACAGCCAGATAGAAACTCTAATTATAGAAAGAGAAAGACCAAACCTAAAAGAACATTTCCTAAAAGGAATCCTAAGCACTTTCCTAAACCAAATGCTCAAGTCTTTCACAAAATTCAAAATCATGCGCAAAACATTTTTCAGCAAAAATCCAAAGCTCGCAAATTTTATCAAATGAGAGCTAATAAGCGCAAGATGAAAACTAAGGCAATTTGGGTTAGAAAAGATGATCTATTACCTCAGATGAAGTGTAATGTTGTTGTTACTGCTTTAAAAGCTGAACACACATCATCTAGTTGGTATTTAGACTGGATGTTCTAAGCATATGACTGGTGATGAAACTAAACTTTTAAACAAAACCAGCTTTGCTGGTGGTAAAGTCATTTTTGGTGATGGAGTTTCATCTCAAATCATAGGCAAAGGAACTCTCCAAGAAGATGGGCTTCCTATTCTTCAAGATGTTCTTCTCGTCAAAGGTCTTAAGGCATATCTACTTAGCATATCGCAATTTTGTGACTCAGATCATATTGTTACCTTTTCAAAGAACAATTGCAAAATTTTAAATGAAAAAGGTGAGTGCATAATTACTAAATTCAGAACTCCTGACAATTGCTACACTGTCGTGAACAATTCTAAAATTTGTAATGTTGCCCGAATGGATGACAATGAGATGTGGCATAACAGAATGGGTCATATAAATTACGATAACCTTAGTAGACTGACTTCTCAGGAAGTAGTTAGAGGAGTTCCTAAAATCAAACTCTTACCCAATCTTATTTGTGGTTCCTGTCAGGAAGGTAAAATTGTTAAGGCACCTCATAAGAAAGTTAAAGACATTCTTACCTCTAATCCCTTAGAACTCATCCATATGGATCTAATGGGTCCCTCCCAAACTGTTAGTCTCTGTGGACACTGTTACATCCTAGTTATGGTTGACGACTTCACTAGATTTACCTGGGTAGCCTTCTTAAAACAAAAGTCTGAAACATTTCAAACCTTCCTAAAAATTCTTCTTAGGATTGAAAATAAGAAGGATACTCAAGTGAATAGAATTCGTAGTGATAGATGTGGTGAATTCAAAGACACTGGTATTATAGAATACTGTGACTATAATGGTTATAAACACGAGTTCAGTGCTCCTAAGACCCATCAACAGAATGGTATTGCGGAGAGAAAGAATCGTACCCTTCAAGAGATGGAACGTGTTATGTTACATGCCAAGAATTTACCTAAATATTTTTGGGTAGAGTCCATTCGTACTGCTTGTCACATTATAAATAGGGTCTATCTTAGAAATAATTCCAAACAAACCCCTTACGAACTTTGGTAGAATAAAAAGCCTAATCTCAAATATCTTAGAACCTTTGGCAGTACTTGTTATGTATGCAAAGATAGGGAACACTTATCCAAATTTGAGAGCCGGGGAGATAAAGCCATATTTCTAGGATATTCGCCTAACAGTAGAGCTTATTGAGTGTATAATCTTCGAACTAAAACCTTGATGGAATCCATAAATGTAATTGTTAGTGACACTACTGTAGAAAGCAAGACTGGTGAATTTACTATTGAGGAAGAGTCTACAAATATTTTAGAAAATGACTCCCCTGTAATGGATAATTCATTACCTATTGAGACACCTAAGGTACCTAACTGGGTTTCTAAAGATCATCCCATAAATAACGTAGTTGGTAACCCTAGTGAGCCAGTGCATACAAGATCCCAACTCAGAAACTATGCACATTATGCATGTTTTGTTTCCCTTGTGGAACCAAAGAATGTAAATGAGGCATTGAATGACTCTCACTGGATTTCTTCTATGTAGGAAGAACTTTTACAATTTGTCATTCATGATGTTTGGTATCTTGTTCCACGTCCTGATCATAAAAAGGTTGTTGGAACACGTTGGATTTTCAAAAATAAGACTGATGAAAATGGGATAGTAATTAGAAATAAAGCTAGATCAGTTGCTCAAGGATACTCTCAAATTGAAGGAATAGATTTTAACGAGATCTTTGCTCCTGTTACTCATTTAGAATCTGTTCGTCTGCTTTGTGCTACAGCTTGCCACATGCACTTTACACTGTACCAAATGGATGTCAAATCTGCGTTCCTTAATGGAATACTAGATGAAGAAACCTATGTAGAACAACCTAAAGGGTTCATTGACCCTAAATATCCTAATCATGTATTTCGTCTGAAAAAGGCTTTGTATGGCCTTAAACAAGCTACTAGAGCTTGGTATGAGCGTCTTTCCAGTTTTCTTTTAGATAAAGGTTTCAAAAGAGGCGGAAATGACCAAACTCTTTTTGTCAAACATTTTGACAAACACATCACTATTGCTCAAGTTTATGTTGACGATATTATATTTGGATCAACTTCTCCCTCAAAAGTCAAATCCTTCTCTGAAACTATGCATAAGGAATTTCAAATGTCCCTTATGGGGGAGCTACAATTCTTCTTAGGCCTTCAAGTCAAACAAAATTTAGAAGGATTATTTGTATCGCAATCCAAGTACGCTTTAGAGATAGTAAAGGAATTTGGCCTCGAGAGTGCTAAAGATGCTAAAACGCCCATGAGTACTACGCTAAAACTTTTCAAAGATAAAAATGGAAAATCTATAGATCCTACTCTGTATCGTAGTATGATAGGCACCTTACTATATCTTACTGCCTCGCGCCCTGATATTATGTATGTTGTGTGTGTATGTGCTCGATATCAAAGTAACCCTAAAGAGAGCCACTTGAATGCTGTTAAACGTATCATTAAATATGTAAAAGGCACTCTAAATCTAGGACTTTGGTACACTAATGGCACACCAAGCACTATAATTGGGTACACTGATGTTGACTGGGCTGGGTGTACTGATGATAGTAAAAGCACATCAGGAGCATGTTATTATATAGGTAATAACTTAGTAGGATGGAGTAGTAAAAAACAAAACTGCACATCACTCTCAACAGTTGAATCTAAGTACATAGCCGCTGGCAGCTGTTGTGCTCAATTAATGTGGCTTAAACAAATGCTAAGTGATTATGGTATTCAAGAAAACCTATTGCATCTCTATTGTGATAATCAAAGTGCGATTAATATTTCTAAAAACCCTGTTCAACACTCGCGAACAAAGCATATTAAAATAAGACATCATTTTATACGCGAATTTGTTGAATCTAAGGAATTAGAAATCAATTATCTTCCTACTGATCTACAACTCGCAGATATGTTTACCAAACCTCTAGATTATAATAGATTCATTTCATTGCGAAAATATATTGGTATGGTTTATGCTGAATAATAACTTTGCTGTTTATCCAAGTTTTTCCCTTTGTCCATTTGAGACAAAATGGGGGAGAAATTTGAGTCTATTCAATTCTTACATATGCTAAACAGCTTGATCTTAGTGATTTATTACAGGCTCTTATTGTACAGTTACTCTCAACAGTTGTAATAGGGTATTCAAATGTACTTAGTTGAGTTATGTATTTTTTGATTTCTAGGTATTGGGTAGATAGAATTTTGATAGGAATAAGTTTTTTCTTATTTTCTTGTTGCCCTACGAGTCCTAGATGACTCAAAGGAGATTTTGTCTCATATTTCCAAGGGGGGAGATTTAAGCCCTTATACTTTTGACTCACTTCATCTAGTTTGGAAATTGTGACAAAATTATGTCCTCCCTAGAATCCAAAGAACCTCAGAAGTTGGTTTGCTACTTCATCTCTCTATCTTGTAGTGATCAAGAACAAATTGCCAACACTCTCACACAGTAGAATTTATTTTTTGCATATCATACTGCATAATAATGTGTGTACATATGTTGAGTGTGTTTAAATCCCTAAGTTGGAATTTTAATAATTTTTTAAACATTTTTTTAAATACGGTTTTCTTAATTAAAACTTATTTAAAAGTTTTTGTGGTCAATTTGTAAATATAATTTGTTGGGTTTATTGGCCTAATGTTACCTTGGGTAGAATCCGAAAGCGGAGTAAACTTTAGGGTGTGGTTTTAATTAGTTTAAGATGCGCGTTTCATATCCTGTTATTGACCAACACTTGTCTTCATCTGATTGGCTGAGATTGTGTTTCTTTACTGAGTTAAAAATGCGTATGTTTTTAGCCCTTGGATCATTAGCTATCGACGATATGCATGTTGTCTTGGTGAATCCCAGTACAACTTTTTAAACCAATCAGGAATTGTTTAAGCACCGCGTTATTAGGACCCTTCGATCTAAGTCAATTTGACTTGACTTAAACCTGGCCCTTGGTTTTGATCCAGTCTCTCGAACCTTCTCTTCACCCTATAAAAGGAACCCTATTCTCAGACTTCGAAGACTTTTGCCATTTTCATTTTTCTGAGAAATAGAGAGAGTATAGAGAGAAGAGAGAGAGTTAGAAACCCTAACCCTATTCGTCAAAGCCTCTTCCATCAAAACTCAAACACTTCTTCAAAACACCTTCATATCCAAAACACTACTCTGAGTGTTCTTGAGTGTTTGAGAGTTTGAGTTGAGTTTTTAATTGTTGTTGTAACCTCTTGTTCGTTAGATCTTGTTTTTAACTTAAACGTTTACGCAGATCTACTTTCTGATTTCATAGAAATTTCATATCTGAGTTATTTATGTTACATTACACTTAGTTTCATTCTTTATTTCTCATCTTGAGAAATATATTGTTGATTATTTTTTATAAAATGTTTGCTTACTTTGAAATCAACAATAAATGCTTTCTGTTTCTAGTTCTTGTAAAACTAAACCTTTGACCTAGTTTGGAATCTCACTTGGAGGTTTTCAATCTCGAAAAACTTTTCTAAATTCTGATATTGATTAAGACCTTGTCTGTCTTCCTATCAAGGTATCCGTGGATTCTGGGAATGATTTAAAGGTCAAATAAGGTGCAAAGTTTTGTAAGAAGAAAGAAAAAGAAAAGATCACAGCATATAGTGTTACTGTAATTTGTTAGGACTGTTTGTACTTAATAAGTGTGTGTGTGTGTGCATGCATGTGTTAGAAAGCACCCCCACAAACACTTTCACCCTATAACACGAAAAGTGTTGGTAATAAAATCTTGTGAATAAAGAGTCGACGTAAAGTGCTGGAACAAATCAGAAGTTAACAAACTGGGAGAACTACATCTACAATCAAAACTGCAGAGAAGTTTTAAGGACACCAGAGGGTACATTCCTAAACTTATATAGGTCTGAGTTATTTGCATGTTAGTTATATAGTTTGTAACTCATATATTTGTTTTAGTGGATTTTTCATTTTACTCCGTAGAGGGAGTCGTGAATGTTTCCTCAATTGGTGAGGTTTTACCACGTAAAAAACATCGTGAACATAATATTTCTACATCTCCTTATCTCACTCTTGGTTGTGCTGAGTTTAAGTTTTTTAAACTACTTTATAAACCTGTTATTCAAAACTTGAATAGATCTCATACATTCTGATTTATTAAACACATCTTGTGTTCAAATAGTTTGGGTTTTACGAAAAGAGTTTCTTAAAAAAACAGATCGGAGTTACTTAAATAGTTTATTTTTAATAAATGGCTTTAGTAACATTTTTCAACTTGTGCACGTGAGACCCCGGAGGAGGATTTGAGTGTTTCTAGAGAGTCTGAGAGTGAGTTCGCTAGTGAGCTCCAGATCACGTTTAGAGTTTTGTACGTCGAGACCTTAAAGTCTAAAAAATTGAATAAGGAGTTGAGTCCTAGGGTGAAAGATTTAGAGATAGAGTTAGAGAGTTTGAGGGAGTTTGAGGCAAAAGAGAGTCAACTCTAGATGGGGAAGTCTTCATTGAGTGAACAGTTGATAGTTTTAGGTCGGAAAAAAAAGTGATTTGACCAACACGGTGTCTAGTCTGACGACACGTGTATCCCAACTCAAAAGTGATCTCGAACGTGCCTGGGAGGTTCAAGTCACTTTAGAGAACACATCTAATAAGTAAGGAAATATGTTTCTCAATCCCATTTTGGTTCGAGGTGAGAGTTTATTAGTAATTCATAACGGTGATTCCACATCACAGGTTGCACCCGAGCCAATTCTCTCTTTATTATTTGATTCATATAGATCTCAACCCAACCCACCTATATGCCCCATACCTGATAGGAGAGCACGTAGGAGATGTTTTGAAAGAGGTGTTCCTAGGCCTATTTATGTTTACACACACTACAAGAAGAGAGGACATCTTAGGGAGGTTTGTTTTAAATTGGGTCGTGTGTCACATTTTTCTACTACACGTGTTCATACACATGCACCCACACCTGACGCTCCAGATGACTGCACGACGGAGTTTGCACATATTAGGGAGAAGGTAAAGTTTTTAGTCAAGACTTCACATAATTTGATGGTGGTTTTTCATAGGATGTCACCACCTTTGGAAAACTCCACCGCACCTAACGGTTCAGGTTTAGACTTGTTTGCTAGCATAGGTTTCTTTGCATGTTGATATTTGTTTCCTTATTGCTAGTGTGTATCATTTTTGTATTAGTTTTTTTTTGTTTGGAAAAATTTTGGAAAATACAAAAAGATTTTATTTTGATAAAATTTTTGAAAAAGACAAAAAGTGTTCTGTATTTTATTTTACACCATTTATGGATGGACATTTGGGATGACCGAGTCATAATTTCATTCCATATCCATGTGATGATTTGATAGTGTTTTGGTATGAGTCATCATTTTATTTTTGTGCTTTACAATGTTTGGAGTCATTGAGACGTGATTAGTTATTTCTACCTACATATATTAACTCATGAGTTACTTTAATGCACACTTGCATGGAAGTTTTTGATTATTGTACTTGTTTATCACATATTGGTCGGAGTATTTTCATCTCAATTCTGTCTTTAAAATGAACCAGATGCGATAAAACATGACAATGAAAGTAGTGCATGTAAAAACAGTTTACCGTGAGGATTTTAATTGCAACAAAATATGATGAGTGAATCACGGGAAAGGTCTGCGAGAGTACAAAATTAACTCATCGTGAAAGCCCCCATTTAAAAAGAGCCCGAAAAAAACTAAAGGCAATAAAAATATAAATATGCCAAAAAGTGGCCATCTCAAAATAAAAATATCATGATTATTATTAATGAGGGAGATTGCATGGAAGGAAATGAAAAATGGGTTTGGACATCCTGACAGCGTCTTGAAAAAGCATTGACATAGTTTTAGACGTTATTGGTATGAGAATCATTCTTGACTTTGATGTGTTGATGGATTGAGTCGATGTCATGTAAATTCAATACTTTTTGACACAAAAGGACAATTTTGAGATTCATTCTATAGCAGTACACATATTTATCATGCATATATGTTATGTTTGATTATGTTGATTTTCCTATTGAATATGTTCACACCCATTCATTCCGTTTTCGTGATTTAGTTGTCTTAGTGTAAATTCATGGTGTGTGATTTTTGTAAAATTATTTTGGCATTTTTTGTTTGAAAAATTGAAAAATAAAAAATAGTTTGTGGAAGCTTTTGAGTTATCCTTTGCATGAGCGTAGCTTGATCCATATTTGCAATGAATGTTTACCGTGACAACTCCATGTGGATTTTGTTTCATTCGTTTCCATGTCTATTTCGGACAAAGAAAGAGGGGGAGAACGAACTATGGGGGAGTTTTTGCATTATGGGGGAGATTTGATTATTGATTGATTTATTCTTGTATCATTTTAAACTCAATGCATCATGAAGGTATTTGATTTTTCTCATGTGTGAAGGTACAAAGATTGCAGATCATTATTTTGCACACCTTGATGAGAAAAGCTTAAAGATTTGAAGATTTGATGCTTTAAAGAAAAGTTTTAGACCCACATGTTTAGTACCTTTTCAGTTTTGGGTTCATGGGAGGGTATTAGATTTGTATAGGCATTTGTTTTGATAATTTCGATGTTTTTATTTTTTACCGGCATAAACATAGGGGAATATTTGTAAGGACATAATTTTATAAATGTCTGTTATCAATTGAGTATGTCGTATACCACTACAATCGTCGAAGAATGTTCAAGATCCCATATGAATGAACACGAATCTGAATATCAAGTTTTCTTCAACATTCAAGCCTCCTCTATTTTAACTTTGGTAAGATTGTGTTTTAACTCCTCAATAATTCACTTAGAGTGTTGGGATATTTTTCATCAAATATTTTCTAAGTGTTGGAGCGGAGTTTTTATGTTTTCGCCAAAAAATATTTTTTGAAGTTTCAAGGCGGAACATTTACTGGTAAAAGGAAAAGAAAAAATTATTTTTTTATTTTCTCGTTCGAGTGACAGAAGACTTCGTTCAAGCGACACGTGTCCTCGTTCGTGCGAGATAGCCTTTTCATTCGAGCGACGCGTTGCCTTAAATTTTCTATAAAAAGGTTTTTCCAACTTTGTTTTTAATAAGAAGACTTGCAATTTTAAACAGAGATGAAACTCCTTTGGAATAATACATTGTCTTCTCACTTTTAGGGTTTTAAACCTTTTGTTTTTCAATTCATAAGATCTCAATACTTTGTGTGAATTGTTTTGAAATCCAAGAACAAAACTTTGTTATTGTTCATCCTTATGAAGTGCGTCTCTACACCTGAAGACTGAGGTCATTGAGGTTCAATGCATGTGGGTCTTTACTAAAGATTGGACTGCGATTCATGTGGGATTTCTGCATGAAATCCATTGTTGACTCTAGGCTGCGTGTCTATGTAGGTTTGCGGAGGTAAGCTTATTGAAGATTTCATTGTGATTATAAATTTCGACTTAATTCATAACGAAATAAAAGGTTTGGCCCTTTGGGGATTTTTCCTGAAATATGTGAGTTAACATGTTTATGTTTATGATGGTGTGACACACGTAGTTGCATGTTTAGGGTATGATCTAACTTGGTTTAAAAATTGTCTGTAATTAAATAAGTGTGTAATTGGAATTTGCGCATTTGTTCGAATCTTTATCTCACAACGTACTCTACAATATATGCTTCTAAATTTCCTGATGAGTTAAAAGAAAAAACTCAACTCCAAAGATTTCTTGAAAGTCTAAATTATATTGGGAGATTATTTTAAAAATCTAGCTCAAGATTATGCTATTGTATATACTAAATTAAATAATAACCATTCTCCCTAGATTGACGAATATACTAAAGTTATTCAAGAAATTAGATTAAAGGTAATGCAATTACCTTGTCTGGGTTTAACCAACCCTAATTATTTTAAAATTATTGATACCGATGCCTCAGATCTTGGATTTGGTAGTATTTTAAAACATATTGATCCTCTAATTATAAAGAAGAATTAATTTGTATTACTTCTGGCTCTTGGAAAGATGCTTAGAGAAATTATCTACAATAAAGAAAGAAGTTCTTTTTATTGTCAAATGAATTTGTAAATTCCAAGATGATTTATTAAATCATATTTTTTAGCTCAGAATAGACTGCAATTCGGCAAATTATGTTTTACAAAGATATGGGAAAAATTATTATTTCTAAACAAATATTTGCCAGATGGCAGACTAATTTGTCTGCATTTCATTTTGATATTGATCATATTAAAGGTGAAAATAATTCTCTACCCGATTTTCTAACTCAGAAATTTTTATAGACTTGATACGTGGCCCTTATAGAGGTCGTGGCAGTGGAAGAAGTCGTGGGAAATCCTGCCAAAGACTTGATAATGCAATTAAGATCGATGAAGATGAATGTCCTCCTTTACAGGATTATCAAGAATTTCTGAGATTAGGTGATGAGAAAAGGGGAAATTAAGTTCTCAACCTTCTAAAAATTTCAAAACTGCTAAAGAGGTGTTGCAAACATATGCACCGGAATTCACTCCTAATAACGGGACTAATAAGTTGGTGTTAATCCTTAATGAAGAGGATAAGAAGTTAATGACTTCATCTTGGGAAATTAAGTCCCTTTATTTTGACATGCATAATTATGCGGTCCAAGAAGATAAATCTTATCATTTATGAAGATATCTTCAATGAGATTGAATCTGTGGTAATGTCTGACACTAATAAAAATAATAAGAATCCAAAGTCTCATATTACTTATATCAAAGCTATTTTGAAAAAAATTCTCTCAATTAGAGAATGGGTAATTCATCCCATGAAAACTAGAATATTACTCTCAATGACGAGATAATCCTATAATTACTGAAATTATATTAACGCTTGGACTAAAGCATTTTGTTACCAAATTTTGATCACAAATATACATGGTTTTTTAAACTATGTCCTAAGTCAATAAAGACTGATTACCCTGGCTGAGTATTTTAATGGTGGGATAAATTTGGTCCTAATTTAGACTTCTTTCTCGAGACGATATCTAAAGAATTTGTTTTTACTTGAAGTCAATTTCATCCAAGTCTCAACAGGAAAAATTATCTTTCCATAGGGTTTTCCACCCTTTAATTCTTTATTGAATTTAATATCCCATGGATCTGGAAATGGGATTTATAATGCAAAATGAGTCAATTAAAGATTCCTATTCTTGAACGAACTTTTCCCGGCGATGGTGGATTGGCATTGATAATAAAGAAACTATCTATTTAATAAAAAAGAGTACAAAATATTATACGGGACAAGTGGAACAATCTCCTCCCCCGCCCGAACAAATGAGTCCCGGTATAAATCCAATTCAGGATTTAAAATATTTACTTAAAAAACAATTTCCTAATCCACACGATGAGAAAATTTTAAAGAAACTTATGAATCATATGAAAGTCCAATTTGTGTCGGCTTTTTCTAAAATTGATATGCCACGTTAATGAAAAGATGATGTTTCTATTCCAGTGCCATTGGATGATGATACATCCATCACATCCAATTAGAATTCAGACCATCATTTCTTTTGTCTTTTCGGTGAATCACAAAATCTTAATGAGGATTTAGCAGATATTACTAATTTGAATATTCTTACCACTCCAACCATGGATGTATTCTTTGCCTCACTGATGAATAATTTTCATCTAGACCGAATATTGCATTTTATGATTCTTTTGTAATGAAAACAAATACAGATCGATAAAATATGATTTATGAAATTTATGGGTCCCGATGACCCCACCAACTAAAACTAACTCAAGAAAAGGACAAATACAATAAAGCGTGGCATACAATATAGTTTCACTGACATAAAATGACGGATATCTTTGCCCAATATTTGCTTGTGCTGGAACACTTTGTTTCATTACACTAGACTACTCACCTCTCTCTCTCTCTCTCTCCTCTCAGAAACTACCTCTCTTACCTTCATAAGTTCTATTGGTCGTAGTATTCTAATATGGAAAAAGGTGATAAATAAACAAACCAACTATTTAAAAAAAAAATCAAATTTTAATTTCAATCAAACAAGTTACCGAACTTAAACTTATGACCAATTTTTAATAAATTTTGATTGAATAGATTAACCAATTTTATCTTAACCTAAATATGTATCTAGGTGAGTGCAAGATAAAATAAAGTAAATCAATCACAACGCCCGTTGTACGAGGAAAATCCAAATGGAAAAAATATCAAACTACCCAACCACACAAATTCACAATGCTATAGAATGATACGAGATTGACATAAGACTTACATTATAACTTGAAGCTCTCGCAAGCCTTGATACATATTCAATATCCAATCGGTACTCTACAGTAAAATTCATTAATCCACCTATATAACTACCACAACGTGTGAGTCCACACACATCTCTATATTCATCGAATAACTCAACAACGTCACACAGTATAGACTCCACTGTATGTAAACTAGTTCGGCACGGAGTCCACCATGCGAAACAGTTCTCATAAATATGCGGATAATAAACTTTGGTTCCCAAAATAGGATATTCAAGGCATATGTAAATTGAAACTTGGGTCCTAAACATTTTGGGTGTAAAGTAAGGTTTTGGATAGCTTTTTTAAAGAGTTTAGGAACTCAAAATATAAGATCTTCTCTTTAAATAAAATGTTGCTCTACACTCCTATTTATAGGAGGTTATCTAAAAATGAGATAAGGATGAAAAAGACATTTGTAAAATCTTGATTTGAACAAAAAATTACATACTTGTTCAAACGAGATCGTTCGAACGAGGTACATACTCAACGGAGAATTTATACAAGTAGCAGTGCTCTTCACGGTGTCTAACAACCCCATAGTGAGTGTAAATCTCAAGGCAATGAAATAGTGTGTGGCCCTCGTGTTAAATAAAATACGCCCCATTGTCCCCTAAATAGAAAACATACCCTCAATAGCGGGTGGATCCTGTGGGACTACGGCCTGCTGGAGCTGATAAACTCGCTCGTACTGAAGTTGTCCCTATTGGACTGGGACTGCTGGGATGGGTGGTAAAGCTGGCATCTGCGGTGGTGCTGGGAGGGCGGCGTGAAACATATGTCTCTGAAGCTCGTGTCGAGCACTCTGGTGCTGCTGCTGTGGGACCCTTCCCCTTTCAGGACACTCCTGGCTTTTGTGGCCCACGGCCCTGATGGTCGTTACCATTGCTACCCTGACCATGTTGTCCCTGGTGAAATCGCTACTGCTGGCCCTGATGGCCGTGCTGACCCTGTTGGCCATGTCGAAAACCTATATAAACATTTCTGAAACCTCCAGATCTAAATCTCTTAGAATCCCCGTGTTGAGAACTTTGAGCACCCTGCCTGTGCTGACCTTGAGCTGATAGTGCCCCGCTGGCACCATTCCCCCTGTCCTGACCTGATGGCCGGACTCTCCTGCTCGTTTACCCTCTGAAAAGTGAAAGAGGTTGTCCTGGCAATGAAATAATGTTGTGTTAACCACATAAGAATAAGTGTCCAACAAGAGATTACCTAGAAAGTGCTGACGAATCCTCCATGTCAACCCATCCATGAATTTCTGGATCTTCTTCTCTTCAGTCGGAATTTCATCGTGAATGATGTTCAAAAGATTTTTGAACTCGGCCTCATACTCAGCCACTGGCTTCCCCTCCTGCTTAAGGTTCATCAGTTTCCTCCTCATCTCGATATGAACTGCTGAGGGAAAATACTTGCGCTCAAACCGCACCCACAACTCCTGAATAGTAAGAACATCTCTCTCCTCCGTAGTGGTAATAGATTCCCACCACTACAACGCTGCTCCTACCAGCTTATAAGTAGCCAGTATCTGCCACTATATATCCGTACACTCGTATATCCTCAACTGTCGTTGGATGTCCTTCTTCCACTGACTGGACATAATGACGTCGGAGCTACCTGCAAACGCCGGAGGGTGTGCCTTTTGAAAGGCATCATGAACACATTCCCAAGCAGAAGAGAATGCATGAGTCTGGACTAGGGCTACCATCAGTGCCTGAGGTGGTGTCTGCTGCACAACTGCTAAAGCGACATTTACCTCCTGGGCTACAATGGCGGCAACCTCTACAGCGTTCATGGAACCCTGAATTGGTGTAGGTTGTGGCTCGGGTTGGACATCCCTGGGAACTTTTTGTGCACGTCGTGGAGGCATCTGAAATGAGATAAAAGTCTTATAAGTCCACAATTAATATCTCAAAATAGCTGAAGAGTGTAAGATATCTAAAAGAGTACAAAAATCCTAAAATACAGGGCTCTATATCAAAGGACGCTACGCGGAAACATAACAAGCCGTATAGATCCTAAGGACACTAGAACCTGATGCTCTGATACCACCTGTGACACCCCGACTAATTAAATACCGGGTAGCTACTCCTTTATTCAAATTAATAGAAATTGTCAAGTTGGTTCAGTTCATAGCATCACTGTCGAAAACATTTTTTAACAATTACTTGCCACCTAATATTTAAAAAGTGTGTTGTCAAATTTTATTTAAATGAGATTAACATGCAACCAATTAAATTATTAACTAATAATACCACAATCACATCAAATTCATAACATAATATAAATGGAATAATAAATTAGTCTGGAGTAACAGTCCTCTGAATAATCTAAATACTGAATAAAACCAAATACAAAGTCTGAAAAATTAATTAATTAACTCCAAAACTGAAATGAAAATTGAAAGTACAATAAAGTTGTCTCTAAAGAAAAGGGGCAACATGCCCTATGAATAAATCAGAAGTAGAATCAATGTAGAATGTGGAGGATTCTACTATCGAGGTCCTGTAACTTTCACAGTAGCTACATCACGTCAAAGGAATGGAACTCCTAAGCTTGGCGTCCCTGTGGTTGGGCACCTAAAAGGTTTTTATAAGAAAATATATTCGAAAGCAAACGGGTCAGAGCCCAAGGTGAAAATAGTTTAAAAATATAGCTAGTGTTTAATTGCATTAAACAGAAAATATTAAATACATGTTAGTTGCATACCCTCACATGAGTTCCTCATCCCTCAACTATTATGTACGCCTAACGTGTATCCTTAACCCGTCCTAGTTATGCCACTAAATAACTATTCTGTCTATCGTTTTCTCCTCACATTAATAAGGGATTTTATTTATAACATTCTAATATAACCTACGTATACCTCATTCTTTCGTTAATCATTTGAATGTGTAACAGTTACGATAGGAAATTCTCCGTATTAAATTCCATTCAAAAATGTCCTAATAATTTATATCCATACTTTAACATATGAGTTCATTAAAATCACAAGTATAATATTCCCAGCACGATTATACAAAATAGTGCACCCCTAGGCTAAGCTGTGGTGCACACATACTCTGCTATCGAATCCCGGTACATCATGTACATAAGGACTACGTATTCCGAATCTCTCAGGAATCATTTCAATAAGAAAAATCACACATAATGGAGGCGAATATAGTTCACATACCCATGGGTCACGCACATACCTACGCTCCCATGGTCAGATGACTTATTAACTCACAAATAAGCCATTCACTATCCTATGTCCTTAAGGTACCAATCTAAATTCCCCCGTAGGCACACAAAGATTAGATGGACCTGTTCCGAAAGACGACTTCCCGTGATAGCAAGTATGGTAGGTATGTTATACACATAATAATTAATACACTAAGCATTCACACAACTTAGATAACTTATAATATTATTAAAGGTACGTTCTCGACCCTATACCGTTATTCAATTTCATACGCTTTCATATTTTCAGATAGTATATCATATATCTTGCCGATACGTCTCGCGTCGTATAGTTCAAGTACTTAAAACCTAACCAAGAAGGTTACTAAGTCTCCTATTATTCCCACATTTTAATTCATTAATCTTAAGATCCATATTTCTGTCTCTAACCTTAATTATCAACTATATAGATTTAATTCCTTTTCTCGATATCTCCAATAGCATTTCACTCGTTTGACCCTATTATGTCTAACATAAAATCCCAATTCAATTTTTATATAATCCGGTTTCTATATACACCCCTACTGGTCCTCCTTAGACTTAAATGTGTTCACAAGGCCTTATCAATAATTTATAAGGGTCGGAATTGGATAACCTCAAAAAGGAAAAATATCACAAATTATAGGGAGGTCGATCGATCGATCATGAATGTCGATCGATCGACTATGAATGTCGATCGATCGATTAAGCAGTTGCAGGTTACGGGTTTCTTTATTTTTCAGTCTCAGATTTGTCCCAAAACGCCATTACATGATCAGAAATTCTAATATTAGTATCAGGGATCATTATACAACCTAATTACATGATTTCTAACATTCCAAAACCTTTAAAACATCAACAATTAACCTTTCCTGGATTAAATCTTCATAATATCCTAAAAACCCTATTTTCTTCTATTTCATCAAGAATCATCATTTTTCTCTTCCAAATTTGTTTTTAATTTATCTACGGTTACGATTTTCCTACAGAATAATCTCCAGGACTATTCTACATGCAAGTCCTATCTACGATTTAGGTTTATTCTCTAAATCTCCATGAGTATTCATCATTTTTCAAGGTTATCCTATAATCCTACACTAGCATGGATGATATATTTACTGAATTTAATTAAAATCAAATCACTTGCCTTATAAATGGTGTTCGGATCTGCTGGTGGCGAAAATGGCTGGTTCTCTCTCTCTCTCTCTCCGGTGACAAATGCGGTGGATGGTGGTTATGGCTTTGGAAGCCTTTTGTAACCTCTCCTCTTACTCACGTTGCCCTCTCTTGCTTTTTGGATGATAATGGCCTTAATGGACCTCATAATAACTATTAAATAAACCCTAAAATTCGTGGGTCTAAATTCCATAAAATTTAAAATAACTAGAATACCCTCTCGGGTTGCCGGTTTGGCCTATAAATGCCCCGGGACTCAAACAAAACTCCCGACTAGTGGTTTCTGACTGTTTTTGCCTCTCCAAATACGTTAGCGCGCTCAAAATGACCATACGGGTGATAGAATTATAATTTACTTTTAAATCTCATTAAATTAATTTCGGACGCGACTGACACACGCATCCCAACTAAATTTCCTGAATTGTCATATTTATGACTCACGACAATTTTAATAAACTTAACAATCATATGTTACCACATATATCCAGTAATATTCATCATTTATTATCATAACCAAATACCAACTCACGTCTTGCTAGTATTTAAATCCGAATTAATTTCTAATTAATTCCCATTTAATTTAATTAATCCCATTAAATAAAATCAATTAAAATTACGAGGTATTACATGCACCTTTACCAGAATAGTTATTTCATTCATTTAAGTTAGGTTGCATAAACACGTTTTACCACACAGCCCATTTCTTGACATGTTCTTTATTCCTTTTATCTTTTCTCAGAATCATCCTTTACCTCATACTTACATGGGCTCCACACCGATGGTTATGCCCACCATATGCTCTAGCCAGTGATTAAGGAATTTTCACCCAAGGGCTTTGGGCCCTTCTTGATTTTTCTCGATTGCATCCGAGTCCTTATTAATGTTTTTAATATTTTACACATGTCCATATTATTTCACTTCTTTAATTTTACTCGGTCGAAGCCAAAGACTCGGACTTAACCATCCGTTTTACTATTAACACTTGAAAAATTATTTCTTTTCCTCTTTAAGTCCCTTATCCGTACACACGTGGTTTACACTAATAGCATTCATACTTTACAACTTAATTCAATTTCACACACATTAGTGTAAAGACATTCTTTAACATTTTTATTCCATAAAAAAGTTTCACTTTAAGTAAATTATCAATTTACCCTTTATCTGTCGGACTTGAAAATTAGTCCCGTAACAAGTATTATTTCTCAAAAATGGTTATTAAGTTTCCAACTTAACATTTAAAACACTTTAGCCATTTTAATACTTGTTTAACATCACATTTTTATCCAACTTTCACACTTGTAACTTTAACATATAAAATGACACCCTTTACATTTTAAGCTCCCAAATTTTCGCTTGTCTTATTTCATGCTTAAACCTAACAAGACTTTCTTTAAACTTTTTCACATAATTATTATCAAAATACTACAAGTTTATATGCATCGAAAGTGGACTTTAAATACTAAAATCCTACAAAGTGGATTAAACATGCACTTCATGTAATAAAGACATTTTATCAATATCTTTAAGCTCGACAAATGTCCATTTATTCATAAAGTCTCCATTTTGCAAGAAACTTAAAATATTTATTCCATAAATATTTTGACAACATTAACATCATTCTACATTTTTACTTCATAAAAATGTCCATTGTTTTATTTTACTAGAAATAAACACAAATAATATTTTCTTATATTTTTATCCCATAAAAATGTCCATTATTTCCTTTTCACCAAAATACACCGAAATGACATTTCTTACATTTTTATTCCATAAAAATGTTTATAATTTCTTTTTCACTAGAAATACATCAAAATAACATTTCTTACATTTTTATCCTATAAAAATGTTTATTATTCTTTTTTACTAAGAATACACACAAATGTTATTTCCTTACATTTTTATTTCATAAAAATGTCAATTAGTTCTTTTCACTAATTATACATACAAATACCATATTCTTACATTTGTATTTCATAAAATGGCTATTTTTAGATTTAGTAGAAAGAACACAACAATACTATTTTCTAGTATTTTCATTCTATAAAAATGGTAATTTTCAGATTACTAAGAGCACATCATTTTTCTTATATTCCCACTCTTAACTATACACAACAATAAGACTACAATATTTATCAAATGGAGTCTACAATGTAATAAGATTAAATTACCTACCTAAATAATTCCAAAGTGGTTGTGGTGATGAAGATGGGTGACTCCCCCACCTCCAAAGGTGGCCCTAAAGGGAATCACAAAATCTCCACAAAATAGCCTCCATGAAACCTCCAAAATAATCCATAAACACTCATATTAATTCTCCTCAAAAACCCCTTCAAAGACTCCATCAAAATATTTTATTGTGCTCCTCTTTAGCAAACTATTTTCGGTTTGGAGAAGGAACTATCATTATCTTTATTTGGCCGAGAGGTTTATCCAGGTACCAAAAATATTGGTGTTATATATATATATATATATATATATATATATATATTGTGGGTACCCGGATTTGCCATCACAGGCCCAGACGAGTAGCCGAATAGAAACGGCCCAAAGTCTGGGCCCCTCGCATCTCAACTGAATTCAGTTATGACTTAGTCCACTCCTAAAATCTCGTAGGGAGATATTCTAGGAGTAGAAGATGGACGTGTGAGAGTCCAACACCCCCACTCTCCGAGAACAAACATGTATATAATAAACCCTAAGCCTGGGGCAAGAGGCACGATTTGTATTCCCTGAAAAGAACTCCCCGGAGTATATAGAAATAATACTGACTGCACCACCGTGAACGTAGGCATTCTTGCTGAACCACGTACATACTGTGTTGTGTGATTGGCATTCATTATCTTCTTTTATTTGTTTGAGTGATTGCATTTTTTCTCATTTATTTGTGTTGAACATAATTGTCACCACAATTGGCGTGGTCTGTGGGAAAGGTTTATCTTCCTTTAAGAAAGCCCTCACCAACCAAGAAGCTAGAATGTCCGGTCACAGTAGCAACGCCCCTCAGGCAAGGTATATCCAAGAATAGCATGCCCCTCATAGGATCAGATCTGATGTTCGCCGTTCAGATCAGAGGGCTCGCCCGGAGAGGACAGCCTCAGAGGAGAGCCAGGGTCCGGTGAGGTCCACATAAATCTCCAGATTGATTGACGCTTATAAGGCAAGGCTCCTAGAGCAAAGGGAGTTCGCTCACAAGAAAGAGGCTGAGAATGCTCGCTTCAAAAGTAAATTAGAGTGGATAGAGAAAGAACTCCATCACAGCATCAGGAGACGTCCATACCGCACTCCTAGCCCTCGGGCGACCAAGCCTCACAGCCGAGGAAGGAGACCCAGATGAGGATCCCAAAGAAGTGAGAAGCTCGAGTCAGATAATGACTTTCTCGAGCAACAGCGACCAGCTCTCCGTTACAGGAGCCCAGCTTGAGGTGATGTGGATATACGAAATTTGATCCGAAGAGAAATGGATCAACACCCAGCACATCGGGGTGCCAGATCAACTAGGGATCTTTCTCGGCGAGCTCTTAAGACCCAGATGAAACCCCCATTTTCAAGGGAGATAGAAGAAGAGGAAGCCCCCAAGAAATTTGTTATTCCGAGATTCAAGATTTATGATGGAAAAACAGACCCTATTGATCCTGTTAGGCAGTACAGGAAGGTCGTGACCCTATGGAACCACAAGGATGCACTAATGTGGCAGATTTTTCCCTCGAGTCTGCATGATGTGGCCCAAAAATGGTTCGAAAGACTCCCTCACGTGTCCATCAGGAGTGTTAAGTTCCTGACTGAGCTCTTTACAGCTCACTTTATTACCAGTAGCTCCCATCCAAAAAGGATAGATGCATTACTAACAATGAAGAAGACGCCACAAGAGAGCCTCCGAGATTACGCGAAGAGGTATTGGAAGTTGTTCAACGAGGTCAAGGATTTCTCAGAACAGGCAGAAGTGGCCTCTTTTAAGATTGTCCTACCCAGCTCTTGCCTTATGCACCAATCCCTGATGAAGAAGGAGGCCACGACCATAGATGACCTGATGGCTCGCATCGAGAAGTACGCCAATATGGAAGATGTCACCCGCCTTAGTGAAGGGTATAATGTTCGGACTAAGCTCACTGCCAAGGGAAACGATAAGGATAAAAACCAGAAGAAAGGGGGTAAGAATAGGGGCAAGAATGGATCCAAGAAAGAGGGCAAGAATAATGCTTTAAAAGCCTTTTAGGCAGTGAACACTGTCTTCAAAGAACCAATCTACAAGTTCCTGACGAAAATCAAAGATGAGCCATTTGCTAAGTGGCCGAAAAATATGAGAAGAGATCCCTCGAAGAGAAATAATGTGCTGAGATGTACTTTTCACAAGGTGGGAGGACATAAGACTGAGCATTACAAGGCTCTTAAGTCTCACCTCGAAGAACTGGCCCAGATTGGGTACCTGAACGAGTTTGTGGAGAAGAAGGCAGATAAAGTCCCTGCCAATGGAGAAACAAAACCCGACAATGTACTCGAAGATAATGTTGGCCATGAATTTGGAGTTATTCATGGGGCATCTGATATGAAGCAGATTCAGGGGAATTCATCCCGAATGGAAGTGAAAAATCTTACTGCAGTAATGCAAGCTTTTCAGATCGATCTAGTGAAGACACAATCAGGAAAGCGTCGAAGAGCAGAGAGCATCGACTATAGCAAACATATCATATTGACAGATGAAGATCTGGTGGGGGTAAGAACGCCACATCATGACGCCTTGATCATCACGCTCAGGATAGCTAACTATGACGTCGACAAGTTGCTCGTCGACCATGGAAGCTCATCCGAAGTAATGTATCCCGACCTATTCAGGAAATTGAAGTTAAGCGTTGCCGACTTGAAGGAAGCCATTGTCCCTCTAGTTGGCTTCGTTGAAAAAGTGATTATTCCATTGGGAAAGATCATGCTGCTGGTAAGGGCGGAAGTGTCTCCAAGCTGATCGAGTTTCTGGTGGTCGATATCGACTCGCAATATCAAGTTATCCTCGGCAGGAGGTGGCTACATGCAATAAAGGTAGTCCCTTCGACCTACCATCAGAAACTCAAGTACGTGACTGAGCGAGGAGTAATAGAGATTCACGGAGATCAGGCGATGGCAAGAAGGTGCTTCATAGCAGCCATCTGCCCAAAACCAGAGAAGAAGGTTGAGAAGGACAAAAAGAAGGTCGAGGAGCAAGAAGGTTTGATACTTTTAAAATAGCAGTTAAGATATGAAAGGCCCAGAGGGGAGGAGACCAGTATCCTCCCCTCTGAGCGGGTCGTTGAAAAATTGGAGGAGATACCAGCCGGTGGAAGTAAAAAAGACAGGAGTTTCTTGACCGGGACTTCTCTTACAGAATAAGAGAAGAAATAATTAACGGTACTACTAAGGAGTAACCTAGACGTTTTCACGTGGGAACCATACGATCTGCCTAGCATTGATCCCAGTGTGGTTTTCCATCGGTTACACGTTGACCCCACTTTCAGGCCTATCGCGTAAAAAGCACGACAAACCATGCCCGAGAAGGCTAAGGCCATAGAGAAAGAAGTTGAAAAGATATTGGATGCAGGATCCATACGGGAAGTTCAATTCCCTAAATGTCTATCCAACCCTGTAGTAGTTCCAAAAAGAAATGGGAAATGGAGAGTCTGTATAGACTTCACTGAACTTAAGAGGGCCTATCCCAAGGACAGTTTTCCTCTTTCGAAGATCGACCAATTAGTGGACGCCACAACAGCTCACGAGAGAATGAGTTGTCTGGATGCATATTCGGGATATCATCAGATCCCCCTGTATGAACCAGACCAAGATAAGACAGCGTTCATCACCACTGTCGAATTATACTGCTACAAAGTTACGCCCTTTGGGCTCAAGAATGCTGGAGCAACCTACTAGCGACTGGTCACCAAAATGTTTAAAGACCAAATGGGAGATATCATGGAAGTCTACATCGATGATATGCTCATCAAGAGCAAGAGAAAAGAGGAACATCTCTCAAACCTATCAAATACCTTCGAGATCCTCAGGAAATACCGAATGAAGCTCAACGCAAGCAAGTGTTCCTTTGTTGTCCAGTCAGGAAAATTCCTCGGATATTTAGTTAGCGAGGGAGGCATTGAGGCCAACCCGAACAAAATCAATGCGATCAATAGGGTACAGCCCCCTTGCACGATACGAGATGTGCAGAATCTCACAGGTATGCTCTCCGCTTTGAACCGTTTCATCTCGAAGTCCTCTGAGAAATGCAAGTCTTTCTTCCAGCTCTTGAAAGGAAACAAGACAGTAGAATGGAATCAAAATTTCTCACAAGCAATGAAGGAGCTCAAGGCTTACCTTAGCTCACCCCTCTGCTTGTTATACCTCAAGAAAATGATCCCCTCTACTTGTATCTCGTCGTCTCCAATCACGCCATTAGTTCTGCACTAGTATGCGAAAAAGCAGGAGTACAACACCCAGTTTACTATGCGAGCAAGACCTAATTGGATGCCGAGTACCGTTACCTACCACTAGAGAAACTCGCTTTTGCACTATTGATAACTTCGAGGAAACTGAAGCACTACTTTGAAGCTCATACTATCATCATCCTCACATCATACCCCCTTAAAGCAATCCTATGAAAATCAGACTTGTTCGGTAGACTATCCAAATGGTCAGTCGAGCTCGAACGATTTGACATCTAATTTCAACCCAGGAATGCAATCAAGGGGCAGGTCCTCACTGATTTCATCGCAAAATTCACAGGTGAACAGCCTTGCGACTAGCTTTAACCAATGAAGCAAATTAAGGATCACCCATCAGTAGGAGTCTGGATATTGTTCGTTGATGGAGCCTCCAACTCAAAGGGGGTAGGAGTAGACATTGTGCTCGTTACTCCAGAAGACACGATCCTCGAGTAAGGAATCAGGATTAGATTTGAAGCCTCCAACAATGAGGTAGAATACGAAGCTTTGATAGCCAGCTTCTAGAAGGAACAGGCATTAGGGGCAAAGATGCTACAGGTGTTCGATGACTCATAATTGGTATCCAACCAAATAAGTGGGGACTTCAACGCAAGAGACGAAAGAATGGCAGCCTACCTCGCCTTGGAAAGGGAGCTAATATCCAGCTTTGAGGAAGTCAGTGTCCAATAGTTTCCTGGAGGAAAGAATAGCCATGCCGACACCCTGGCAGCCCTAAGTTCATCAATCGATTCTGACTTAAAGAGGACAATCCCAATCTACTTCCTCGCCCATCCGAGCATCAATCAGAGCGACGAGCTACTACACAGGGAACATATGCTCCACATTGAGTCAACACCCAGTTGGATGGACCCTTTGAGGGACTATTTGAAATATGGTGCACTTCTAAACGATAAGAAGGTCGATCATCGGATAAGAGTCAAATATGCTCGCTTTCACTTATCTCCTGAGGGAAAACTATACAAGAAATCATTCACTGGCCCTTTCGCTTTCACGTCGAGCAAGTTTTATATGAGATCCACAAAGGAATCTGTGGAAGCCATATTGGAGGGAGGTCACTAGCTTTTCGATCAGTAAAGGAAGGCTACTGGCGGCCATATATGCAAAGAGATTCTGCAGTATATCCTCGCAAATGCGAGAAATGTCAACTACACGCTCCTATGGTGTACCAACCTGCCTGTGACCTAAAGTTGCTTACCACCCCATGGCCTTTCGCCCAGTGAGGGATGGACATCGTAGGCCCTCTTCCTACCTCCACTGGCAACCGCAAGTACCTGTTAGTCGCAACACATTATTTCACCAAATGGATCGAGGCAGAACCACTAGCAAACATCCAAGATGCAGATATGATGAGGTTAATATGGAATAATATAATCACTCATTTTGGAATCCCCAGAACAATCATCACCGACAACGGAACACAGTTCGAGAGTGGCCCTTTCCAAAACTTCTGCAAAGAACACGGGATCAGGCATTATTTTAACTCAATGGCCTACCCCCAGAGCAACGGTCAAGCCGAAGCCTCCAAAAAAATAGTGATTGATGGGCTAAAAAAATGACTAGAGCAAGCCAAAGGCGCATGGGTAAGTGAGCTACCACATATTTTATGGGCCTACCGCCCCACCCCATGGAGAATAACTGGGGAAACCCAATTCTCACTAACGTATGGAATGGAAGCAATCATCCCCTTGGAAGCTGGCCTACCAACCATGAGAACTACCCTTGTCTACCAAGGACAAAATGATGTGGCATTACTCACTGGACCTGAACTAGCTAGCAAAAGCAGAGAACTAGCCACAGTAAGGATGGTGAGCTATCAGCAACAGCTCGTGAAACACTATAACAAGAAGGTCAATCCAAAGGCATTCCAGGTTGGGGACTATGTCCTAAGGAAAGTCCTTGGCAGCGCAGTAAAACCATCAGATGGCAAGCTGGGTCCAAATTGGGAGGGACCATTCAAGGTAAAAATGAATGACCTACAATGAGCCTATCACTTAGAAATGCTAAAGGACAGAGAGATACCCCGAGCTTGGAACGCAGCCAATCTGAAGAAATTCTACTTCTAGTTTTTTCATTCATCTTTTATTGCATTTTTGGAATTGGCAACTCAGTTTTTATTGCTTAATAAAAGATTGTTTGGCAGTGATATTCTAAAGTGTGACATTCTGAAGTGTTAATTTTGTATTATGAACTTTATAACTTGCACACTTTTTCCAAGTGACAGGCATATTACTGAGTATACAAAATCAGGGAATCACCCTCCTCAGGTCTTCATTATGAAACACGAACAACCTCTTAGCATTGCCCCTGGCAATATATAAAGCCCTACAGGGTACCCTTTGGCAGTTTGGCCAAACAGAATTGGTCGCCAAATAATGTTTGGCTCAAAATGATTGATCGGATGGAACATCCAACACCAGGTGTGTCCTCTCCATTGCCATACTTAGGCCTAAGGGAGTGTGATGACACGACCTAAAAGGTAAAGTAGGGCAGAATGGTATCTTATAAGCATACTAGACTGGGAGGACAATCACTCAATAAAATACCCTACCAATCTAGTCGGCCACGAAAGGCCCAAGATAGTTAAGTGAGAAATAAATGAAGTAAAAAACATACAACACATGTTTAGTTGGCATGATCGCCCAAAGCATAGATATTATATTACTTCATCACATTTATAATGAGAATATACAACACGAGTTTGGTCGGTAAGATCGCCTAAAACATCGATATTACATTACTTCATTACATATACA
The DNA here is from genome assembly GCA_949130495.1 of Sambucus nigra. Classification (NCBI taxonomy): domain Eukaryota; kingdom Viridiplantae; phylum Streptophyta; class Magnoliopsida; order Dipsacales; family Adoxaceae; genus Sambucus; species Sambucus nigra. The sequence goes on along the minus strand of OX422222.1, from coordinate 445,213,920 downwards.
ATGAGTTGCATCCGATAAAATCTTAATGAGTATGAGGCCTCTGAATAAGGTAATCAGCCACTTGTGCTCTTTGTCCATCGTCCGGATGAGGAGCCAATTCCTCCTCGACCTCATTCGCATTTGTCTCTAACAGCTGCTAGGGGATAGCATCGATAGGTATCCATTGGTCGTCCCTCCTGAAAGGATTAGGCCTCAAATTTGAAGGAGATATCTCGTAACGGTACCATATTACTGAGTTCCTTGGGACTTGCAGCTCCCTGAGGGCACTCAACCATCCCCTAATAAAGGCGAGCTCTTCATACTCTATCAGTCTTGTCCAAGCATCTATCCAACCTTGGTCTTAACCATCAGCCCACACTTATCGAGGCCCTTTTTTGAACAGATGCCTCAGTAGTGTGACATCCCTTTGAAGCCCAACAGTAATCACATATGCTCGACGGACGTCTTCTCGAAGCCCATCAATCTACCTAGCTGGACCCCCTGCATCTAGACCAGCTCGCGGAGCAACCGATGAGGTAGAACCTCACAAGACTGGAGGAGCACCGCTCGGCTCTGTGTCGGCTCGTGAAATAGCCGAAGAAAAGGAACCTTGTAGAACATGAGGTGTGATGCTCATCGCATGATCCCTGAGTCGCGGCACCTCCCTCCTTAGGGTCGCGTTCTCCTACTGAAGAATTTCTTCGACTTGATGGATTTCAGAGGCATCTAGGAGCTTAGCTCTCAAAGTGTTCACTTTTTCTTGGACTGAGGCACCAACTTCTTCCATCTCCTGAAGTCTGTCCTTCAGTTTGGTAATGAGCTTAGACTGGTCCTTAAAGATCTTATTTCTTGACCTCAGAGATTTGCAAATCCTAATGAAGTCCTGACGAACTTGGGTGCTCGTGTTAGGTCCAAGGATCCTTCCCAATTGAGAGGTGACAGGTATATACTCGTCTATATCAATCAACTACAAGCCATACAAGTAGTAAAAAGTAGAAGAATCAATGCCCAGAAAAGAAAGAACTTTCATTTCACTGAAATAAAAGGGTACAATTACATCGATTTGTTCAAGAGAAGTACAAGTAAAGTAAAAATATAGAGAAGTCCTAAGAGCAGACTAGCTAGAAACCTCGGTTTGTTCAGAGGAAGCTGGCAGCTTTCCCTTATCAATAGCAGTAGGAGCATCCCCCTCAGAAGGAACAACTGTGGTCCCCCGAGTAGGAGGAGCATCATTAGGAACAGTTTGGGAGGCAGGAGCAATACCTTCAACGGCTGGGACAGGGGCTTCGTCTACAACAGTCTTGGGGCCTGGATCATGCTCATCGAATAAGGGTGAATCAACATCCACCCCAGCAGCCAGAAGATCCTTGTTCCAGCACTTCTTGAAGTTCAACCGGAAGATGTAACCTATCTGAGCATCATCGTCCTCATATGCGGCAGCCCACCCAGAGTTGTACGAACTCTCCTTAATGGTAGTAGCCTCAGAAACCACCTTCTTCACCTGCTCTAATAGAACCTTATTCTCCTCGACCACGACCAGCTTGCTCGTATAGACCAGATTGTAGGACTACCTCAACTCATTCAGCTCCTTGATCGCGCTTCCTTCGCCCTGTTCTCTTTAGCAAGGGAAAAATTAGAGGACTTCTGGGCCTCATTAGCAGCTTTCAAACTGGCCTCCAGCTCGGTGCCTTTACACTTCAGTTCAACATTCTACTTCTCCAAATCCGCATTCCTAGTCACTAGCTCATCATGAGTACGGTGGGGAACAGCGAATTCAGTCACGAACTGCAGCAAAAAGGGAGCATTAGAAGGAAGTATTGAACAGAATGTTACAAGTATTTAAGAATAGAAATAAACTTACTAAGCCTAACCTCTAACTTGCTTGCAGGGCTAACTGGACAATCCCCATTTCCCTCTGTTGATCAGCAAGCAAAACTTCTCTCTCGAGCAGCGCAGGAGCCAGTTAGGGAGAGGTGGCAATCGAGGCCCCCTCAGGAAACGTGAACATAGGCACTAAATCTTGTCCAGTCTTTATCCTCACTTCCACCCTCCTTATCTCCTCTTCTCTCTCCTTCTCCCTCTCAGCTCTCTTCCTCTCCTCCACCTTCTTTTTCTCTTCAGCCTTCTTCCTCTCCTCTTCTTTCTTTCTTTCTCTTTCTCTCTCTCAATTGTTCTTCCTCTTTTCTCTTCTTCTCCTGCTCATTGGCAGTAGGTTGAGAGCCAGTGGCAACTTCTCCACTAACAGACTTTTACTTCTTCGACCTCCTTGAGAGAAGCACATCATCCTCATCATCATCATCCCTGATCAGATTTCTTCTGGGAGGAACCATTTCTACCTCGCTAGAACTTCTCGACTCGTCAGAAGACTCTTGAGCCTCAGAAACCTCTTTCGAGCTAGAAGAACCTTCACTACTAGAGATCGCCTCACTGGAACCACCTTCAGCACCTCCCCTAATATCACTTTTAGAACTGCTCTCTTCTTCGTCCAACTGGATGGGGTCCGCAGCAACTTCTTCAGTAATATCCAAGTCAGGAATGTTGTCCACAAGTCGCGCAATGAAACTAGACCTGATGTTCTTATACTCCAAAAGAAAAGTAGCTGACCGGTGATGTTCACCGTCAACCAAAGATTCTCTAATATTCCAAGCTTTAATCAGCTCGGCAGCTCGAACCTTACTAAGGGCAGGTTCCAAGTTCTTTGTCCTCGCTGAAAGGATAACAGAAAAATATCAAAAAAATCAAACATTGACAGAAAAACAAAAGAGCAGAGAAAAGGATAAGATTACCTATGTACTCCTCCCCATGAAAGGGGACTATGAATCTATCAGACCTCGACCCCTCGGTATGGGGGGAAAACTGCCAATTTCTATCAAGAAAACCCCCTTGCCAGTAATCCTTATGGGAATCAAGTAGGTTTACTTCCAATACCCTATCAGGATTCCTGGCCTACAGGTAAAGAAGGCCAGAACTAGTTCGAGAGAAAGAATAACAAAAATAAATTTTATTAAGCCCTAATTTAGTGCCATAAAGTTAGTTTATCCTATCAACACCATTAACTATCTTCCAAACGTTTGGCGAGCACTATGCAGGGACGATATTAAAGTAACCAAAGAAGTGCAAAAACAAGTTACTTGCGGGGAAATTGAGCCCCCCTTTGGACATTAAAAGAACGTGAATCCAGTGAGCACCCTCTATTTCTCTAACATTTCTAGGGATAGGGGCACACTCAATATCTACCCAATCTGGGATATTATGATATTTCCTAAATTCAGTTACTGATCTATTGCCTATTTTTTCCATTTACAAAATCCCTAACAACAAATGCGAGGAGATTGCAATAGAAAAAGCACAGAAAGAGAACAAGAAGAACTTACGAAATAAAAACCTGACTTGGGACGACGCGAAGTCACAATCGAAGATGATGGAGGAGATTGAAATTGAAAGATGATGACCTGGGTACGAGGGTGCAACAGTAGAAGTTTAGAAAATATAAGAAAACTTGAAGAAGTTTAAAACGAAAACTACGGACTGTTGTTCCAAATAACTTTTAAATGCTTCCAATCATCATGCACACGACACGAAGCAAGCTATCGCCTAAATCAGTTTTCAATCTTGGGAAGAGTTACACAATTTACAAGAGAGCCATTATGACAAATCATTTAAATTTATTGAGCCCAAATCGTGGCCCAACAACTTTAGGGGCAATTGTGGGTATCTGGATTTGCCATCACAGGCCCAGACGAGTAGCCCAATAGAAACGGCCCAAAGTCTAGGACCCTCGCATCTCAACTGAATTCAGTTATGACTTAGTCCACACCTAAAATCTCGTAGGGAGATATTCTAGGAGTAGAAGATGGACGTAGGGGAGTCCAACACCCCCACTCCCCGAGAACGAACATGTATATAATAAACCCTAAGCCTGGGGCAAGAGGCACAATTTGTATTCTCTGAAAAATACTCCCCGAAGTATATAGAAATAATACTGACTGCACCACCATGGACGTAGGCATTCTTGCTGAACCACGTACATAATGTGTTGTGTGATTGGCATTCGTTATCTTCTTTTATTTGTTTAAGTGATTGCGCTTTTCTCATTTATTTGTGTTGAACATAATTGTCACCACACACACACACACACACACAGATATATATATATATATATATAATCAAGAAATGGGCCAATGGATGGGATTTATTTAAAACGCCACATTTCGAAGGATTAACGAGGATCGTCTCACCCTTATTTCTTTTACACCCATGTGAGTCACTTATATATACACTAGGAGGTTTAAGGATTTTTTTTTTGTTTCCTTATTATTTATCATATCTTATAAGCCATTTGTCCCTTAGCTGCCTACTTTTTTTACCAAGAGACCACATACAGTTTCCTCTTCTTCTGAAAGTTAACGATCCAAATCTATTAAGGTATTAGACCTCATTGTTTTGTCCATATGCCTATCCTCTTTAACTACCCACACTTGTTGAACCAAAGGATCCGTGCATACCTCATTTTTCTTTGGGAAACTAGTGAATAAGCATGATTCCCTACCTACCATGCTCCACGCTATCATTTGATATTTCGCCAAATCTTGATGTTATGCCCACGCTGGTAGTTAATGACCTTAAGGGCTTTTAACTTTCATAAATAAAATGGGTATAAAAGTTTTGGCTTTACACCGTGGTTATATAGTTTTTTTTTTCATTTTTTTGTTTTGTTTACTTCTTAATAGTGTTATATTTTTCTCCCACTCTATTTCGTTTCAATGCACGATTTATACCACTAATGCCACTTGACACTTCAATATTTAATCTATCCATAATCCATTTAAATTGATACGCACATATAAAATTAATAATTATTTTAATGTCGCACACTTCATAAATTAATAGACTTTTTAATATTCACATACGTACCTCATTTCTTTAATATTATCGATTAATTTCCATGCGATGCCATGCATGCGACATGCAACCATACGTATGACCTCACAAATATGTGTAAAGTCCAAGTGTCCCCTTGTTTGTGCATATTTTACGTAAACTTTTTCTAGTTACAACACCCACACCACGTAGTTTTTTGTTTTAACTAATTAATCAAAAGTCAAGGTATTTCACTTGGGGTGAAAGACCCAAAATCACTGGCTATAGCATATGGTACGCATAGTCGGCGGTGTGGAACCCGTTAAAGTATGCAGTTTTTGAAAGATTTTGAGAAAAAGATAAATAAATAATAAACATGTTAAGAAATGGGTTTTGTGGTGAAAATGTGTTAAGATAACCTAACTTGAATGGATTAATAAATGTTTCAATAAAGGTTAAAATGGACAAGTTAATGTGAAATTGACAAATCTCCATAAAGTAAAAGAAATGTAAAGTAAGGAGATTAAATGGATGGTTAAGAAACCAAAGGGGTTTAACCCATAATTAACACAAGGGTGTGTCGTCAAAGGTTTTCAAAGGTTAGATAAGTATTTTCTAACGCGGTATTCGCGTGTGTTGAAAGGGTAAATATCAATGAAAATACAATCGTGGATCGGTTAAAATGGAAATGGTAATTTCGATAAAGAAATGGCTTTTGATAAAACTAAGTAGATTTGTTTCAAATATTTAATTGTGTGTGTTAAATAAAGGGAGAAATGTCAAAATGAGAAAAATGAAGTCTTTTACAAGGTTAAGGTGAATTAAGCGGGACAGATAAGATTTTTGGAAGTAAAATTATTTCATGCATTAAGTATACATATATATATACAAGGTAGTTGCATGTGCACGTAGGAGAACGTGTTAAAGTCTTCTTTCTGCCATTCGATTCTATACTGTATTTTGTATATTTTTCATTGAGCATTTGTCTCACTCCCCCATTTTGTTACGGCAGGTTGGGTCCAGTTTCGTAATTTGAGGGCGTTAAACAAGCAAGTACTCTATTTTATATTACATTAGTATCTCTGTATGCTTGTATTCCGGGGTGCTCCCATGGGCCCCTCACGTAGTTTGATTTGAAATTGGAATCACATACCAAACAAGCAAAACGTTAATTAAAATAAACTGGATTAGCAACATTATATAAATTTTCCATTGCACTTCACACCTAATGCTCAAGTCAGATCGGATTGACCACGGGCAACCCATTAATTTGGGTCGGGCGTTGCAAATGGTATCAGAGCTCTAGGTTCAAGGTTACTTTCGAGAGTGACGTGGTGAGGTCGGTAGTGGATCTTTCGATGTCGGTGTTAGTCTAGGCCGGTGATGGTAGTTTTAATGACGGTTTAGTTTCTGTCCTCGATGGTCAATTCAAGGAGGTTAGCACGACGAGTGAATTCATTGCCAAGTGGTAGGTGACTAATTTAGTCGTTATCAATCACTTCCCCACTTCTGATTTAGATATGCTAGTAAGTTGCGAGTGTCCCTGCAAGCCAATAATGGCGACATCGTAGGTTTTCAGTGTGAGGTACTTGTGCGTCAATCCGTAGTGATATGAGAAGACAACTGATATTTAAATAATGATGAATGGAATATATTGAATTAGAAACATGACTCGTGTAAAGTCAACTGTGGAGATTAGGTGGCTTGTGCGTCATGCCTAAATAGTGTTGATTGGTGATAATGCATTAAGTTCCTTAACTAGGTAATTTTGGGTAGTTTGTACCGATGAGGTGATTAAGCGAATTCGAACCTCGAGATAATAACACATCGTAAGGAAATTGATGATTTAGTGGACATGATGAACTGTGTTAGTCAACACGCAGGATGTGTACTCGATCTAGGTCGATAAGATAATATTGTTGTAAGTGTCCTGGTGATTCTTGATTGAAGGTTATTACATGTAGGGTATGATGAGAGTAACGGACAAATTACGGGATGTATATTATGTATGCAACGATGATGGTTGAGGAGACTTAGTAGTGAAATCTAGGTAGTATTCTATGTCGGGGTTTTAGAAAATATGATGTGATTTCAAGGAATAGGATCTTTAGTGATGCCGGTTATGAAAACCTAAAGGTTTATAGGGTGTGGGTGACATCCTGTATTAAACCAAAATCCTTAGTAGTAGTATTAGTTGTGGTTTGGTACGTGGATTATGGTCACAGCTATTTAGATGAAAGATAAGATTATTATCCAAGTGTCAAGGCTTGCTTAGCCACCGAGGTGATGGTTAGGTGTGAGGTAATCCTAGTGTGAGTGTGGTTTAAGGGCAACTTGGAGTGTCCATAGGACACATTGTGTGTGATGTAATTGGGGATAAAAATCGACTTATTACGACATCTTAAGGTATTCAACAGTTAAGGTGCGCCACATTTATAAATTCATGGACTAATGTCTTCGCGAGCACGAGGTAATCATGGTATGGGTATTGAAAGTTTGTAGAGCGCACCTACAATGATAAAAGTATGGATGATTAAATCTTATCGGGTTTGGGAACTTTTACAGGGAATGTTGAAAAATGAGTTACTAAAGCCATTTATTGAAAATAAACTATTTAAGTAACTCCGAGTTATTTTTTGATGAAACTCTTTTCTTAAATCAAAAAGGATTAATCACAAGACGTGTTTAATAAAATAGTATGTACGAGATCTTATTCAAGATTTAAGCAACAAGTTTAAAAGATAATTTAAACAAGTTTTAAACACAGCACAACCAAGAATGAGATGAGAAAATGTAGAAGGCTTCTGTTCATAATTTTTTACGTGGTAAAACCTCACCAATTGAGGAAACATCCACGACTCCCTCTACGGAGTAAAATGAAAAATCCACTAAAACAAATATATGAGTTACAAACTATATAACTAACATGCAAACAACTCAGACCTATATAAGTTTAGGAATGTACCCTCTGGTGTCCTTAAACTTCTCTGCAGTTCTGATTGTAGATGTAGTTCTCCCAGTTTGTCAACTTCTGATTTGTTCCAGCACTTTACGTCGACTTATGTTTTCAAGATCTTATTACCAACACTTTTCGTGTTGTAGGGTGTAAGTGTTTGTGAAGGTGCTTTCTAACACATGCATGCACACACACACACTTATTAAGTACAAACAGTCCTAACAAATTACAGTTACACTATATGCAGTGATCTTTTCTTTTTCTTTCTTCTGAGAAAACTTTGAACCTTATTTGACCTTTCAATATATCCCAGAATCCACGGATACCTTGCTACGAAGACAGACAAGGTCTTAATCAATCTCAGAATTTAAAACAAAAACTTTTTGAGATTGAAAACCTCCAAGTGAGATTCCAAACAAGGTCAAAGGTGTAGTTTTACAAGAACAAGAAACAGAAAGCATTTATTGTTGATTTCAAAGTAAGAAAACATTTTAGAGAAAATAATCAACAATATATTTCTCAGGATGAGAAATAAAATGAAACTAAGTGTAATGTAACATGAATGACTCAGATCTGAGATTTCTATGGAAACAGAAACTAGATCTAAGTAGAAGTCTAAGTTGGAAACAAGATCTCACGAACACAAGGTTACAGCAACAAAAATAACTCAACTCAAACTCTCAAACACTCAAGAACACTCAGGATGGTGTTTTTGGATATGGTGTTTTGAAGAAGTGTTTGGGTTAGGTTTGAAGAGGATTTGGACGAAGTTAGGGTTTCTAACTTTTTTCTCTCTTCTCTCTCTTCTCTGAGGAAATGAAATGGCCAAAAGTCTTCGAAGTCTGAGAATAGAGGCCTTTTTATAGTGAGAGGAGAAGGTTCGAGATATCTGATCAAAACCAAGGGCTGAGATCGAGTCAATTTAGATTGACTTGAATCTAATGGCTCACACAAGGCGGTGCTTAAACGAACGCTGATTGGCTTAAAAAGTTACACGGGGATTCATCAAGGCAACATGTAGACCATTGATAAGAAATGATCCAAGGGATGATAACACACGCGTCTATTGTCTCTGTAAAGAAACACACGTCTAACCAATCAGGGGGCAACATGTGTTGGCCAGTTAAGGGATATAAAATGCGCGTCCAAACTAATTACAAAGAATACCCTGAAGTCTCTGTCGCTTTTGGATTCTACCCAAGGTAACATTAGGCCATAAAATACAACAAGCAATATTTAGAGATTGACCCCAAAACTTTTAAATCAAGTTTTAATTATTAAAACATTGTTTAAAAAATGTTTAAAAAATCCCAAAAAATTATTAAAAATCAAACTTAGGGATTTAAACACACTCAACACATGTACACACATAATTATGCAATATGACATGCAAAAAAAATGAATTCTACTGTGTGTGAGTGTTGGCAATAGGTTCTTGATCAAAGCAAGAAAGAGAGATGAATAGGCAATCCAACTTCTGAGGCTCTTTGGTTTCTAGGATGGACATAATTTTGTCACAATTTCCAAACTAGATGAGCACTTATACAATATAGACTCAAGTGAGTCAAATGTATAAGGGCTTCAAATGTGTTTGGTGTCCTTAGGAGACCAATTAAGTCCGGTGGGAAGAAGCAATGGCGTCCTTGTAGTGATTGTGTTAAGGGTCAGGTGATGATCTTAGGTTGCTAGTTAAGGTTTAGAAGAGTTGAATAGCATACTGCCGAGTGAGGTTTCCCTAATTGGCACAGATGGGTGGTGTATCCTCTAAGGAAGAATTAAAAGCTCGTGTCATTATGGGTCGTGATTCTCGAATGTCATGGAATGACTAGTAGTGGAACTGTGACACTTTATTTTGAGGTGTACTAGGAAATGTATTCGAGACTTAGGTAGATGACACCATATGGAGACTTAAAAAAGGAAACCAAAGTGGGTTAATATTAAAGCATGATTAAAATGTTGGAGTGTGTTGCCAACATATGCTAGGATAGCCTTAGCAATGTAAGGACTAGTTCTTAGCACATACTGTCCAAACAGTACGGATTAGAAGATGTAGCCCAGTGTGGTACCCACTACCCTTAGAATGCCAATGGTGGATAGTGTGGTCATCACATGAGTTCAATTTGAGTATAAATTATAAGTAAGCTTGGTGACAATCTCATATAGTCAAATGATACAATAAAGTGAATATCTCTCTTGAACGGAATACTACCTAAGGGGATTTGGAGTAACGATCACGATATGATAAGGAAGACAGTAACCTAGGTGAAGTAAGTTGGCGATGTCATCACCTCTAAATGGACTAGGTCGGCGTAAACAAGGACGTTAGGTATCCGCCAACTAGAGTGGTGTATAGGTGCCAAGGATGTGAGAGGTAGGGCCTTACTCCCAATGAGGGAAGTCGAGCGTTGACTTTTTAAAGAATGACAGGTTCATATGTTTCTTTCATGTTGCCAGGATGAATAAGTGTGAATAAATTCTTCACAATTGGTGACTCAAGTCAGGGTATGTGGATAGGATAGTACCTAGTGATAATGTCTAGGATTAGTAATAAGACTTCAAGTATATAGCTTAAGTTCTCTTTTTGTAAATCATGGTTTGATGCGTACATACATTATTCTCTCAGAACGGTTGCTTGTTTCTTTTGACTCTCGCGTGTCCCTTTCAATTTCGATAATCGGGGATCGGTATTCTCACGTATGTGGTAACTAGGATTGGTATCATGTCATGGTATAGCGCGGTTGGGTCTGGTAGAGCGCGGTGGGCCGAGTGTGGTTAATGTAGCTCGATAACTGGGTGCTCCTTATCTGAAGTATTCTTATTATTACACAAATTTTGGTGTGCGGGTGGCTGCACTTTCATCCACACAATCTGCTCATAGTAATTGCTTTACTTAGGATTAGCGGCCTTTCAATTAGCCAGCATGGTAGTCAGTGGCTCTGGTTAGAAAGAGAGGGATGATGACTTAAGGATACTGTATAATGTTAGAAATCAAGGAAACTTAGCTCACTGTGTTTCTTTGCCACGGTGAGTGGATTAGAGTGAGGCTCAAAGGTGAGACGCCTCGAGTAGTACTAAGGTCATCAGAGTGACGCAAGAAAAGGTGTCAGCCAAACGCGCAATGATTCTCGGAGTGAGAAATTATTAATGTATGGATAATGTTAAGCTCAGGCAAAATTTTTATAGTCAGATTAAACTAAAAATTCATGGGACATGGAACGTATGGTCCTAAGATTGAAAATGGTTCTTAATGATGAATTTGATAATTGGTCGTATTGAGGCTCACTCTTGGGTGAATGTCGATCACTTGAGATGGTTCCCCGCGAAGGTTCCGGTATGCTTGGGTATTAGCAAAGGTAATCCTAGGACTCGATTGAGCATGATCATCCACTACAGCAAAACTTCCACCTTGCCATGGTAAAAAATCATGATAAGGAAAACTTGTCACTCTCAAATATCGTGACAAGTTTAGGGGTCACAAAGGTAATTTTCACGGAGTTATCACGGTCAAAGTTCGTGACAAGAATTGAACTTGTCACAGACTTTGATCGTGATAAGTACTTGATAAAGGAAAACTTATCACGGTCAAAGTTCATGACAATTCTGTGACAGATAAAAATTTGTCACGGACTTTGATCATGGCAAGTTTCCTTTGTCATGGACTTGTCACGATCAAAGTTCGTGACAAATCTGGGTAAATTCTAATTAAAAACTGTTGGGCAAAATGGCCACTGCCACTGTCCAGCAGTATATTTATACCTGTTACCGCCTATTTAAACATGTCCAAATAGCATATATATCAAGAAACATTCAATATTCAATAACCAAATCAAATAGCAAATATCTATAACCATAAACAACCAACAAATATCCATAACCAAATAAAAAAATACAAATAATATCCAATATTCAATATCCAAATCAAATATATACAAATAATGTCACGGACTAGGGTTTTGAAAGGTTGGAGGAGGATGGTAAGCCACACTACATATGAATTAATACATCCATCAATTCGTCGAAAGCCATATTTTTATGACAACCACAAAGGTGCATTCTCTCTTTCGGGCATAATATGGGTGGCGTGAATCTTTACCTCTATATCTTATATGACACGTCCATGAACCACACTACCTGTGTGTGTGTCCGGATCCCTCAACCACCTAGCTATCAGTGTGCCACCAAATATGTCTATTAAATACACGCTCAGCTAACCCATTATTGCCATAGTTCGTTCAACGGGGGTCAATATGGGAAATGGATCATATGCAGGTGGCGAGTGGGTGTGTATCGGCGATGAGGGTGATAGAGATGGAACAGTGGTGTTATCATCTACCTCTTTCCCCTTACCCTTGCCCTTGCATGAGTTGGACCCCAACTAATGCATCATGAACTTGAACATATCGAGGACCACCGCCTCTAACCTTTCTAACTTATCACCATGGGTGTCCACCTTACGAGCCAACCCGGTGTTGCTCGTCTCAATCCCGGTGAGCCTCAAATTCCCCACTCGATAGCTCACCCATATTCCTCTCCTTGTGATCCTCCCCGAGCACTTGTCTTAGTGCGTCCATAGCTAAAGATGCCTTGTCAACATCAAATTACTTGTCGTGCACTTCCTTAAGGTTTGCCGAAAATGATAAAAAGTACACGATTAGTTAAGTTAATAAAAAAAGTATAACATAATTAAAAAAATAAAATATTTGTAAGATATTTTTATAACTTACAATCGTGGTTGCCACACTCAAGGACACCTCTTTATCCTGGTCCTTCTTCGTCTGAATTACCATATAGGCATCGAGCCTATGTGGCCTACCCCCAGGGCCACTCCCTGTCTCCTGAAATAAAATAATGCATAATTAGTAAGTAATGAAAAGTAATGTTAAAGTAGAATAACATAAAACTAAAATTAAAGAAAAATAAAAACTTACCATCTTGTGCTCCACCTCGGTGTTAGACGTCCGCCCAGAGTAGTGCACGTCCACCTTTTCACCCAATTTTCCCTCTCCAATTGACGAGATGTCAATTGCCGCTACTCGATCTCATTGTCGACAAACTGCTGCCACTGTGCCAATGATATCGGCTCCTTAAACGGTACGATGTCACAGACCCTCAATATGGACTTCCGGTCTTACCCAAAGTATCGTGCCCGCATATTTTTCTTCCACGTTTTGTATTGATCTCACAATTGTTCTAACGTAGAATCGTAGACATGTGAGGGAAGGTCGAATTGTTCTGTCAAACAAATACAAACCAAAAAGAAATTAAGTGTTAGTTGTATTTAAATTATAAAATATAAATACAAATATAAATACAAATATAAACATAAATATAAATACAAAATAAAAATAAAGAGAGTACCTACCTGTAGTGCTCCCCAGATGGCCTCTTGAGCTCCCGTGGCACATTCCTCCAATACATGTACCCCAGGTCGACAATCGACTTGAGAAACTCCAGGTCTCTATCCAGTAAGGTCATCTTGATCTCGACAACCATAATTTTCCCCATTTGGGGGGCCTAGTGGCACACGAGTCTTCCTTCCCTCCGCTACCGTGATGCCCTGATGAAGTCATTTCCTACAAAAATTATTGTTATTAGTACAAACATGTATATGAGAAAATGATCAAATCCAAATGAATAAAATCATTAAATTGAATAAAATCCAAATGAAATAAGGCACTAAACTAATACATGTTAACGACATTATAAGAATACTAATCCATATCATCAACCAAACTAAGCATTGTTTCAAATAAATGATATACTTATTACAAATCTAAAAATTATATTAAATTTAGGTCATGTTATGTACAAAGAATTAATGGGAGCAAGATCCAAATTAACATATTCAATAACCAACCCTCCCCCCTCCCCCCCCCCCCCCCCCCCCCCCCAATTTTGATTCAAAACCAACGAATCTGATCAAATCCAAATGAATAAAAGCATTAAATTGACATTTGATATTAATAAAGCACTAGAAGAATACAAGTTAACGACATTATAATAATACAAATCCATATCATAAACCAAACTAAGAATTGGTTCAAATAATTGGAATACTCATTATAAATCTAAAAATTGTTTTAAATTCGGGTAATCATCTAAATGGATTGATATTCTATAGGATCAACCAAATCATCCACACTACTAGTTAGACATTTTGGCTCATATAGAACGATTGACCATGGATCGTTGTTGATATAATCCAAGTAAAACATTTTCTTGACCTTTTCAAAAGCACAAATAAATGGCTCATCGCTTACATGCTTGTTGCTATTCAACCTGGACAAGTCAACCATGAACAAATTGGTGCCAAGATCAACTTTACAAGCATTTTTATCGTCAATTCTTACCCAATCACAGTAAAACACAACCTCTTTGAAGCTTATATAGTCCAATTCAAATATATTTTGAATGACACTATAGTAAGTCATTTCATCTTCAACGAGGTTTTTATCTTTCGGTGCTCGCTCAAAAATAAGTAAGAAGTTCTATACATTTGTATTTTCCTCGTACACGCTTGCACCGAATACGTAACCGTTCAATTGATACTTTTTGTACTCATTTGCCATGAACAATGGTCCAGTGGCTAAACGACCAAGTCTTGATGCCGCATCACCCGTTTTTAAGAGCTGAGATTATTGATAAATTAAATAGGTTAGTTTTAATGATTTCTTGTAATAGGACATTTAATAAGAGACATTTTTATTATAATTATCTCGCGTGACACCTACAGCCTAAATTTGATGTCTGATTATGACATCATTCTTCGTCTTTTATTTTTCCCACACACATCATACTTTCTGCATTGATCGTAACAAACGTATTACGAAATTGATTACGTATAAAGAGTAAAATAATGTAAAAGTTAAAATACTATAAACTTACTTTTTTCATTCTTCGACATCTTCATGTGTGCCAAATTGATAACGAGCTACTTGTTCATGTTGTAAACTCATTAATTTCACTCACTTGCCCATCACCACCTGACCACCCTCATCGACGAACTCATCACTGTTATCCACGTTTCTTGGGTCAGGTATATATTCCTGAGTGTAGATTGATGACTCCACGGTGATATATTCCTCTGCAATTGAGCCTTCAATTTTTTGTGTATTCTTGGCATAATCTTTGTAAACTTTCATCAATATTTCAAACGAATACATCCACCGATATCTAACTGGGCCGCAAAAAAGTTCCCCGTCACATAGGTGTACCAACAAGTGAAAATGCACCAATTTATTCTTCTAATAAGGTAAGTCAAATAAAATTGACCTCCTAGAACATGCCTTTCTTCTTTTCTTCATCCTTATTGGAAGAATAACTTGGTGAGCCATGTGCCCATGATATATTCAGTGATGTTCTTCTCCGCATAAATCACATCCAATACATGGCGTGCCAAGTTATTCTTCCAATAAGGCCAGTCAAATAAAATTGACCTCCTAGAACATGCCTTTCTTATTTCAGTTTCATTCCCAATTAGGATTTTCTTATGCTTAACATTCTTGAATTTAGGATTCTTACCTTTAATATTAGGGCCATAATTAGAAGACTTACTTTCAATTTCTGAACCTGAAAGTTTTCTCGGAGCTAGCCTATACTCAACCCTGCTAGGTAAAAAATTGGAACCTTTATCAAATCTAAAACTATGATCAGGGGTAAAAATCTCCTATGAAAATGGTATATATTTTTTTGCTATCAATGATATGTAGAGATTCAGTCTCCTCTCCAAAAATAGGACACCCCAAATAACCATATATTACACAATTGGATAATGTACCATAAGCTGGAAACTCATGAATTGCCCACATCAACATAGCTTTCAGCGTAACCTCTTCTTTTTTAAAAGAGTGAAATGCTAGCACACCCTCTTCTTATAATTCATGTAAACAACCCCTATTTTCTCACCTAAAGGCTGGTTAGGCACGATACGTCGAAGATAGGGATCGCTTGTCAATTAATACCATTCTTAGCACAAAGTAAATATAAATAAGTTATTTTCCAAAACTTCGGCATTTGTAAAATGAAGCACATACACAATAGTCCAATAATCCAAACCACCATAGTAATAATAATATCCAACTGTAGTAAAAAAATCCCAACCGACATAAAATAAAAGAGTATAGATCTTATGACCTTACAAATGTTCCAAATAAAAGACTAAATTTGAATCTGGAGAGCAAGTGAGATCGTGGGACTTCTACAGCACAATCCAACTATCCCTTTCTAGGAGCACCTGGGGGGATAAAATATTTATATTTGGGTCAGAGCCCAAAGTGTGTAAGAATTAACTTGAATAATCTGTGAGTGTAATAATACAGTCGATGAACAATAATTATTCCCTTTTTTGTCACTCACATGCGTATAACATCTCACCTCTCATCTAAGTGTGATATCGTTCGTACCCCAATAAATCCCAAATAATGAATGGTGACATCAACTCTTTATGTAAATAGGTACTTTGATAATTAAATATTTAAATGTAATTCCTACATTTCATTTGTCAACATTCATTTATCTAAATCTCATTATTCTTTCAATAAGGCATAAGAATCTACTATGCATTATAGGGTCTCATGTATAAATATTGTCCATTTCCTTGGATAATTAAATTTATTTAATTCCAGTCCGGTCAAATAATATATATATATATATATATATATATATATATATATATATATATATATTTCCTTTCATATATTTTGACACACAAGGGCATCTTCCATTGGTGTCTATTCATACTCTATCGGCAAGTCCGGAGGACTTCTCTTATTTCTAAGCGGACATCACAAACACACATATACATTGGGTGTGGTCCCTACGCATGACACCTGTACACGGCCCATACCTAGAGGTAATACAAGAAAGGTCAGCGCCAACACCTACCTCTAGTGGGTGGAACCTCCACGTAGTACCTATATGGCATACACATCATCAAGCCCACATGTGTCGATGTGTGGTACGCAGCTCGAACGCACGAACCCCCGAGTCGAGACAGTCCATGAATATGGTATGCTCACATCGTCACCTAATAATACATATTATTTATCTTTATAATATGTATAGGTAATTTCTCTACAATTGCCATAATATTCCTCATTTAAAAATTCACCATATGTCTCATTTATTAATAATTTCTAATCTCATAAATTATTAACTTCATTTTATAAATTATTACTTAACAACTAGTTAAAGGTAATTATTATAAATTCAAGCATGGGTGTAACCTTATTCCATAAATTAATTAACCCATAAAATTCACATTCATTCATTCCTTATAATAGCATGAACTACTGTTTGTGAAGAATCAAATGTAATAAGCCATAAAGCAGAAATTAAGGCTACAGAAAAAAGGGGGAGGAGAGAGAGAAACCCATGTCGCTTGAATGACTCGAGGTGTCATTCCCGCGACATGGCATGTCGTTCGAACAACCTGCCACATCGATATCTCGTCTTCTTCCTCTGCCTCTCTCAGTTTTTGGGTTTCCCAGACATTTAAAATCCTTACAATTTCTAACAGCATACGGTTTTAGAAATTTCATACCCAAATTCCAACAATAGTCCCAATCAAAGTCATTAATATTCTCAGATGATTATGGATTTAAGTCTCTAACATTCAACAGTGTTTGTTTCATAAGAAAATCATTTATTAGGGGGATTTTATATCCTAGTTTCAGCCCACTAATGGTCATGAATAGCCTCTACAATTATTAACCAATTGTCTCCAAATAATTATAAAAACATAAGGGAATCTAATTATTAACGTACAGACTTCGATTCCTAATTTCTGGAACAATATTTACATATTCATCCTTCCTCTACATGTGTATTGTCATCATCAAATCAGACATAATAAACCCTAATTTCTAGAAATCTAAAGGGGATAAAATTATGCATTGAGAAATAAATTAGAAACATAGATTAAATTTTGTAGAGGAGAAACCCTTGAAAGATTTAGATTCCTCTTTGTTCTTCCTCTTTTCCCCTTCTTTGGTGCTTCTCTCGTCTGTCTCCCGTGGCTACTACTTTAGGTTTTAATTTGTGATAGTGGGTAACTAGTTTACCCCCACTTAACCATTCAATTAATGATAATCCCGTTTTTGGTCAAAGGCCCAACTTTCGAACCTCCAAACGAACCCTAATCCATAACCCAATAAGCCCAAAAGTTATCCAACCTATATACTATTGACCCAGGACCATTTTTAAAGGCTTAATTCATTTAAACGAGTCCACATGAGTCCCAGAATTTGTTCCAAATAATTTATGGTAGTAATAGTCACTTTTAATTTGTGTCGCACATAATTAATGTATTTTCTTTTATTATATGCAAATATCATAATCATGCACATAAAACGGAGTCACACACAAGTATGCTAAATAATAAATTTTCATTTGACATTTTCGAATGAAAATATTTATTTAGGTCAAATTTTTAGAATTAATTATTTATGAGAAAATACGGGGTTCTACAACTCATTTAATTCTTCTACCAAAGGATCCAAGTAGACATCGATGTCCTCACTTAGTGCCTTTGGCCCGGGTATTAACAAAGATAACATCGAAAATTTAGGTATTATACACTATGAAGGAGGGAGGTTTAGTGGTGCTAGGATCACTGGCCATGCACTCTGATTAGTACTTATATTTTCAAATGGATTGAAACCATCTGTTGATATTGCCAAATGAATGTTACGTAGTTCTCGAGCAAAATTGAGATACTCATAATTCATCTTCTTCCAAGACGTAAAATCAGTAGGATGATGCATGATATTATTCCCTGCTTATGCCCTAGCATGCCAAGTTATTGCCTCCACTATTCATGGAACTGTGAAAAATCGCTTCAATCTAGGCCCAACGAGAAAATATTTCAACACTTTTTGAGGTACTTTTAAGCTTGTGCCCTCCTTTCCAGTAGATTGTACATATCTAGCTTCATCGCATAGTGGGCGTGGATAGAGATTTTCTCACTCCTTTCGGTATAGTATGCAGTCATACACATAAGTATGAATTGATTTATACTTCATTCTATGAATTGATTTATACTTCATTCTTAAACCTTTCAAACTGCCCTTCATAGTTGGATAGATACTTGGAAGTTTATTCTTCTTGGGTAGCAAGCCCTTCATCCAATTCAAAATTCTTATCACGCTATTTCCAGACAAACCATATTGGGTCTTCAAACTATGCAAACCAACCATGGCATGTAAAGTTGTTTGATTTTTGTCATAGCCAGAGTACAACGGTTGGTACACCTTGAATTTTGAACTTTGGTAGTCATCGTCAAGGTTTATCTCGATATCTTCATGAGAAACTGAACCTTATACATCGTCAATGACCTCATTTTCTTCCACTTCGTAAACTCCGTACGCGTCATCAACTAAATCCTATTGCATATTATGATCTACATTGTCGTCCTTCACTTGTACATATATCCTACTTATTTAAGGTTGTTGTGAAGTTTGCTTAGGGACAAAAGGAACGTTCAATTACCCGTGAAAAATCCAAAATTGATAACTATCTTGAATACCCCATCTTAAGAAATGTAGTTCAACTGTTTTACACTCAAACACCTTACCATTCCTACACTTAGCAAACGAACACGGGAACTCTTCCTCATTATGACATCTCTTTGCGTATTTCACAAATTAATTAGCACCTTTGCAAAACACATCCCTTAGTCTATTTGTCTCACCCATCCAATCTTTGTATTTAGGATATCCCATCACGGCTACTACAAAAAATCACCTATTTTGGGTAATAAGCGTATATTTATGGATTGGTATAAACAAAATAAAAATTTATATTAATGATTTATACATAGTTGTGGATTAGTTTAAAAAGCGTATATTCATTTATTCAGTAGTAATGTTTATTGTGATGATTTATACATAGTTATGTTTCATTTCCTATTATTAATTGTTTAATAGTAAGCTTTTAAAATTTACAGTATGTTTCATTTTTGTCTTATTTATATTTAGTAGATCACAATCCTAAATGTTAGAAATGCCTAGGGCCAACCAACTCAATGGCCATCTAAATGTCAACAATTCAAGAATCCCAAATAATAATTCAAATAATATTGCGAAATATTAGAAATACGTAGGGCCAACCAACTCAATGGTCATCTAAATGTTCAAATCCACTAGTCAACAAAAATTCAAGAACCCGAAACAACAATTCAAATAATAATGCAAAATATTAGAAATGCCTAGGCCCAACCAACTCAATGGCCATCTAAATCTTCAAATCCACCAATCAACAACTTATGAAGTGAACATGAGAATATAAAAAGCATTATACCATGTTACAGAACCGTTATGTCATGAGAGAGAGAGAGAGAGAGAGAGAGAGAGAGAGAGAGAGAGAGAGAGAGAGAGGGGAGAGTTGTAATGGAAAACCCACTATAAATCAATTTATACCAATTAACAACTTATACCAATTATCACAATATATCAATTTATACCAATTAGTAATTTAATATACAAGTTTTAATTTTAGAATACCAATTTCAATATACAAATATTAATTTTAGAATACACACACTCAAGACTGCATATTTCCTCCATCTCCTCTAAAGGGTGAGTGGTCTGTTCCCATTCAAGACCGAATATTTCTATAATGTACTTAGCAGCTCTTGCACATTGTTTCCATTTGAGGAAAATTCGGCAGCAGATCCCCATAGTTCTCCAAGTACACGATATAAATTCCCAAGTGTAAGTGTTATTTCAATTTGTCAATTGAAATAACACTTAACATCGCATCATCTAGTATGTACTCAGAGAACATTAAGAGATGGCAGCAGAACTTCCCCCAAAAGTAACAAGTTTAAGCCATTAAGAATATTATTATACAGAAACTATGTCGTCCCAACCTGTCCGAATGGGACAATTCAAGAGATCTCATTACAGGGTTAATGACTCTCGAATGGGTCTAAGGGCTATTGAATACGTATGTATAAGAACTAGAATGATAGTATCAATACGCACTATATGTAATTGAAAGTAGTTAGAAATTACCATGATAAGTATGTTTTATGTATTAGATACTAATGTCTATAGTGACGATTTATATATGGTTATGAATGTCTTTTGCATTAATTATTATTTAACAACAAACTTTTAAAATTTATAGTAAGGTCTAAGGGCCAACCAACTCAATGGCCATCTAAATGTTCAAATCCACCAGTCAATAATAATTCAAGAATCCCAAATAATTCAACAATATATATATATATATATATATATATATATATATATATATATATATATATATATATATATATATATATATATATATATAGAGAGAGAGAGAGAGAGAGAGAGAGAGATGTACTGAAATGTGCGTAGAGAGAGAGATGGTCATCAAAATATGTGAGGAAGAGGAAAGGGGACCGCCGCTGCTGTAATTAGAGAGAGAAACCAAATATTAAATACTAAATACCAAAAACCAATTTCAATTTCAATTTGAATTTATAATACTAATTTCAATTTTAATTTATAATAATAATTTCAATTTTAATTTTAATTTTAATTTCAAATACCAATTTCAATTTATACTAACCCACACACTAATACACACTGAAACATACACACACACACTGAACCACACACACATATTGAAATCTTGGCCCACACACACACACAAATACACTAACCCCAAAACACACACACACATGGACCCCAAAACACACACACACTAACCCACACAGACACACACACGGGGGAGGTAAAAATGGAGCTACGAATTTAGGCATAGCTACGAATTTGTAGAGGTGTTGTTGGGGGATTTTTGGAGGAGGTAAAAATGGAGCTTTCACGGAGTTTGAAGAAGGTTCTTGAAGGGGTTTTACTTGAAAGCTAAATGGAGCATGCTTTTGAGTGGGGCAACCTCCTTGAGGCCACCTTAGGAAGTGGGGGGTTGCCATCTTCATATATCTTCCCTGCCTATCATTGATGGAGCTTCATTGAGGTGAAAACAATCCACCCCTAGATCAAGACACTGTTTTATGCATTTATAGTCTTGCTTGTTAGAATATTAAGGGTATGATGCTTAGAAAAATAATGAAGGATTTTCTAGCAAAATTAATAATGAACATTTTTATGAGATAAAAATGTTAGAAAAATATCATTTTTGTTGAAATAAATGAAGAATAGATATTTCAAAGGTTCTTAAAATAAAAATTGGGATTTTTATGAAAATGATGCATTTTCTAAAGTTTTAATGTTAAATTACGAAATAATATGTTTGGAATTGATGTTGATTTTGCTAAAAAAAATGGTGAAATAATTGATGATGCTGGAAATATCACCACCCTTCAAGGTGTTCGTGCGCTCAATTTAATGTCAACAATGGCAGTATAAGGGTATTTAGTAGAAGGAGGTGAGGAGAAGAGGATTCACACCGGAATATAAGTGGTTCAGCCAATCAGGCCTACGTCCACTGTGTAAGTGTGTGATTAATATCACTGTATGAGGGCGCTAATGGCCATAAATACAAACTCTCAAGCTTTCTCTCTCTACTGTGTATTTGAACAGAGTTTCAGCTAGGGTTGCCAATCTTAGATCCCTCTCCAAGAAGGAGAAGACAACTATATATAATACCTCGGGGGTGTAATGCACCCCCCATGCATGCAATGAGCATGTGTGTTGATCTAGCCAATCGGATGAAGACATCTGTCACTGTCACATGTAGAGAATGATGATGAAATATTCCCTCACGTGAGGGAAATGATTCGGTTATAACTGATTGTGTACACGTGTTCCCAACAGAGCATATGCTGATAAGAACTCGACTATCCGTGAATGGTCCCAACCTCGACCTAGAATAGGACGAGGTGGTGACCTTGGTTCAGTGGGAGAGCTAAAGTAGGACATGTTGAGTTATGACGTCGGCCTGGGCCGAGGTAAAGGTGGCAAAGCATGAACGTCGACTGATCCCTAGCAGAGATTGATGTTGATGATGGGATGGCAACCTCTTCATCTTCCGAGACGAGGTTGCAATCCTTGGAATACCAGGTGGATAACCGCCCCTGGATCATGGTGACCTCACCTATCAAGGTAGCTAGCAACATCGATCGTGGCCGACCTTGCCTAGGACAAGACTGCTAGTTGATGATCGAAGGAGATGGCCGAAGTTTATGTCTCTGAGCCGAGGGGGTACATTCATGGCATATCAATCACCCCTAACCCTTTGTTACATGTGGGAGCAGGTGACTATGGGGTCTACAACTCCGAGGTCCTTTTGCTTTTTTCTAATGTTCCTTTTTTTACACTTGTCAATTGTTGAAGTGGCTTACGTGTCTGATAAGTGTGATAATTATGGTTGCCTTTTGGGCTCCCAAGGCAATGATGGGCCATGGAACGCGTGTAATCATACTTAAGGGTTTAACCCTATTTTTCTTTTATTTCTTCCTCATTTCTCTCCTTCTCCTGACTTGGTTGTTTCTACAACTCTCTCTTTCTCTGCCAAGCTTGGCTACTTCGTTGTTTGGAGTTTCTGTGTTTCTTCAAACCTCTCTTCATTCCACAAGTCTTCAGGTATCATCTCCACCTTACTCTGCCACTTTTTGCCCATTTTATTCTTGTCTCTTCAATTTTCGGTGAGAGTTTTGAGTTTTTCAGTGACTGCTTGCATTTTCCGGTGGTACTTGTTCTTGCTATTCTTGGTTGTTCTTGTTCAAAGTTTATTAGTTTGATATTTAATTCAATTTGCCAATCATATTTATTTAGGAGAGTCATAAGTGTAGGGTCTACCTCATATGCTCAGACCCCTTTACCAACTCTTAGAGGAATTCCCCTCTCTTAGAGAGAAAACCTTAGAAACAATTAGGCAAATAGAAAGAGCGCAAGAGGAAGCTCGTAGGGCAGAGGCATTCCCCCTCAGACCTATCTTTCCACCACCTCTGAAGGTTATAAAGCCTGAACCAACCGAACCAGTTAACCAATTATAGGTCCCAGTTGGACCCTCTTCAATGTCTGAGTCTGAGTCATCTACCTCAGACCCTATGTCTGTGGACTCTTTTCAAGAGGCCATGGATTTCTCAATTCAATAAGATACGATCCCTGATCAAGCAGACGTTTCCAGTCGGGCCTCGTCTCACAAAAGTTCAAGCACATCAGCCTCTTCCTCAGAGGTTGAAATTGTAGGACCAAGTGTGGTTGTTCCACCGATCCTTGAAGCCATTCCCCTGTCGGCCATCACAGGAGCTGAGTTCACTCAGAGGTTTCCAAGTTATGCCCCATCGTCTGCTCGGGCCGACGTTGAGCTAGATGATGATGATGGTGTTGAGAGTGATGTTGACACCTCTGAGGCAGTCGAGATTGATAGTACAGTCAGCGAGGTCGACCTTCTAGCCTTCAGACATCTATATTCTATAATTCCCTCTATAAAACTCAGGAGACCTCTCAGGGAATGGAGAGCTTATAACGGCCGGGATGGTGAGATCTGTCTGTATGAGCAGATGTTCAAGTTGGGATTTTGTCTGCCTATCCATCCCATCATCAGGGCTATATTGGCCTACATCAACTTTGCTCCTTCCCAGTTGTCACCCAATGCTTGGAGGGTGATAATTGGAGCCATTGTCTTATGGAGGGTTGTCCATCACTCAGACCTTCTCGTCCAAGTCTTTACAGGGTGATATATCCCTTCATCTACTAGAAACCATTTGAGCTATTATCATTTTTTAGGTCGGAAGTCAAATAAAAAGATGCTTCAGATTACCCAAACCTCAAACCATTACTGGAAGCCACATTACTTTTTTACATCAGGGCTATGGGAATTTGATCCATGTGCCCCTTCTTCCTCATTAGAGCCGAGAATACCCTTGAGATGGGGAAAGGTTACAATGGCTACTAGGGCCGACCCTGGGCTAAGCCAACACAATCTTCATAAGGTCAAAGACCTTTAGGATCAGGGGGATGATGGTCTGCTTATCAAATTCGAACATCTGATGACCCCATACTATCTCTCTGAAACTGGGCTTGGGGGGAATCCTCTGACAGAGATTCGTAAGTGTCTTTTTATTATAACAAGTTATACCTCTGAATTTTTGTATATCTGACTCTCTAACTCAGACTTTTCTATCTTGCAGAGCGCCCAAAATGAATATTTGACGAGTTATGGGAGATGGCAGCACCAAGTCTAATGAAGCTCGTCAAAAAAGCAGGTCTGAATGCCCCTCCTCCCCCTCCATCTATCTCAAGGGCTGAGGCTACCAAGAAGAGAAAACCTGTCGGCCCTGCCCCTGAAGGTCAGAGGCAGAAGAAGAACAAGGAGGATCTTGCCATCCCTATTTCTTCTGAGGATGCACTGATTGCTCATCTTGAGCAGTTGAAGATTGGTAACAGTGTCATTGGCCATAGTCTGAAGGCCCTAGATGCTATCGGTAATGTCATGACCGAGTCTGACAAGCGCTTTTTCCGCTCCCTGGATAAGCCTCTACTGGTTGAATTCTCTCTTCATCGTACTATCCAGGTAAGACCTTTAACTATTTGCTTCTGTATGTGTAACATCGGCATTTGATCTATATCAGACCTTAGACTGACTTCTTTGCATATATTCTACAGGGTCTTCTCACCATGCATCATTATGTCAACTGGACCTTGGGAAAACTTCCTCTGATTGCAAAGGGCCAAGAGGCCGAGAAGACTGAGGCCACTTTAAACGCTGAAGTGGAACGTCTGAAAGCTGCTCTGAAAAAGGCTGAGACCAGCGTGAAGGGGATGCAGAAGGACATAGATAAGCTGAGGGAAGATCATGACTCAACCATGAAGACTCAGGCTGACTCTCTCCAACGTAAGGTCGATGTGGCTATCAAAGTTTCCTTGGATGATGCCTCCGAGAAGATCTTGGAGGAGTACAAGGTCTCTGATGAGTTTGTTATTTTTGGCTTTTAATATCCGGAGAGAGGGGTTAAGGCTACTGGAAAATGGTCTGCCATGAAGGAAAAGGAATTAGGGAGCCTTACAGCAGCTGACTTCATCGACTTGGGTTATGCCAACCCTAAATTTGCTCTGGCTCTGCAGGAAGTTGAGGAGGAGGGAGGTGCTGCCCCTACCGAGACTTCCCCCCAAGGAGACGCCACGACTGAAGATGTCGGTGCACAAGATGACGTGGTGGAAGTAGCCACCCTCGGCCAGGGATATGAAGACGTGTCCATTAACCCTGAGACTGTGAACACTTGATTCTTTTTGTGAAGCTTTGAACAATTTTAATTACGTATTTGTAACCTCTGATAAACTGTGTCACTTTGTATTTTTGCATTAACTCCCAACTTAATATGTCAACCTCTGAGGAGGGCTTTATTTCTTCACTTGCTGAATTGTTTATTGAATGATTTTCTTTGCCATGCAATGTGTCCAAATCTGAAGTCTCAATATAACTTTTCACCAGATTAATGATGTTAAGGGTCTGAGGTCATCTAAGTATGATGTCTGACCTTAGACCTTGTCATTGAATCATGATATTATAAGGCCTAGGGTCATCAACTAAGATGTTATCCCCCTAAAATTTTCACCAAATTAATGATATTAAGGGTCTGAGGTCATCCAAGTATAATGTCTGACCTCAAACCTTATCACTAAATCATGATGTTATAAGGCCTAAGGTCATCAACTAAGATGTTATCCCCCTAAAATAATTTTCACCAAATTAATAATGTTAAGGGTCTGAGGTCATTTAAGTATGATGTCTGACCTTAGACCTTATCACCAAATCATGATGTTGTAAGGTCTGAGGTCATCAGCTAAGATGTTATCCGCATAAAATTTTCACCAATTTAATGATGTTAAGGGTCTGAGGTCATCCAAGTATAATGTCTGACCTTAGACCTTGTCACCAAATCATGATGTTATACGGTATGAGGTTATCAACTAAGATGTTATCCCCTTAAAATTTTCACCAAATTAATGATGTTAAGGGTCTGAGGTCATCCAAGTATGATGTCTGACCTTAGACCTTGTCAGCAAATCATGATGTTGTAAGGTCTGAGGTCATCAGCTAAGATGTTATACCCATATAATTTTCACCACATTAATAATGTTAAGGGTCTGAGGTTATCCAAGTATGATGTCTGACCTCAGACCTTGTCACCAAATCATGATGTTATAAGGTCTGAGGTCATCAACTAAGATGTTATCCCCAAAAAAATTTCACCAAATTAATGATGTTAAGGGTCTGAGGTCATCCAAGTATGATGTTTGGCCTCATACCTTGTCACCAAATCATGATGTTATAAGGTCTGAGGTCATCAGCTAATATGTTATCCCCATAAAATTTTCACCAAATTAATGATGTTAAGGGTCTGAGGTCATCCAAGTATGATGTCTGACCTCAGACCTTGTCACTAAATCATGATGTTATAAGGTCTGAGGTCATCAACTAAGATGTTATCCCCTTAAAATAATTTTCACCCAAGCACAATGAACCAAGAATTGACATGGAAACTGATCTTCTCATTAATAATCTCTTTATAAGATGATATATATACACAAACTCTTGCAACATCATATGTAATACTTCTTTAGATGATCAGAATTCCCGGGATTGGAAAAAGGTTCCCCCTCGAGGTTCTCTAGCCTGTAAGTCCCGGGTACAATCTCCTTAATCACTTTGTAAGGACCATGCCAATTTGGGTGAAGCTTGTTTGCCTTCTGTAACGTCTTCTTCAGCACAAGGTCCCCTACAGCTATGGGTCTTGATTTTACACTTTGATTATAGAATTTTGCTGTTCTTTACTGGTAAGTTACCTGCCTAACTTTTGCATCTTCCCTTCTCTCTTTAATCAAATATAGGTCTAGTCTTCTCTCCTCCCCATTCATCTCAGAGTCATAGGTCTGAACCCTATAAGTAGGGAGTCCAACCTCTATTAGTATGACGGCCTCCGAGCCATGTGATAACATAAACGGGGTCTCCCCTGTTGGCGTCCTAGCCATTGTTCTGTAGGCCCATAGTACAGCATAAACCTCTTCGGTCCATCTACCTTTAGCTTCTTTTAATCTCTTCTTGATCCCGTCAAGGATCGTTCTGTTTATGACTTCGGTTTGATCGTTTGCTTGGGGTCGGCCAAGAGAAGAGAAAAATTGTTTTATCGCAACTCTTTCGCAGTATTTTTCCAGGGAAGAATTATTGAACCGGGTTCCATTGTCCGAAATGAGGGTGTTTGAGAGGCCATGTCTCCATATGATGTTTTTCTAAATAAATTGGAAGGTCTTCTGCTATGTACTCGTGATCATCGACTCTGCCTCTACCCACTTGGAGAAGTAATTAATGGCGACTATCAGAAATCGATAATTATTTATAGCCCTTGGCAGGGGTCCTACTAGGTCAATTCCCCATACCGCGAATGGCCAAGGGGAAATTATTGACGTCATAGGCTGATGAGGTTGATGTCGGATAATGGCGAATCTCTAAAATTTGTCGCACTTCTTCACGTAGGCTGCAGCATCTTTGGCCAAAGTCGGCCACCAATATCCTTGCGTGATAATCCTCTTGCCAAAGGTCTCCCTCCTATGTGACTGGAGCAAGAACCCTCGTGTACCTCCTGTGGGACGTGGGGAACTTCGATGGGATGAACGCATCTGAGGAGAGGTACTAGGAATCCCTTCCTATACAGGACATCTCCTACTATTGAGAACTTTACAGCTATGTACCTCAATTTCCTCCTCTCTAACTTTGACTCCGGTAGTACCCCCTCTCTGATGTATCTGATAAGGGGATCCATCCATGAGTCCCCTAGGTTCAAATTGAGGCAAGGGTTACTGACCTCTTCTTATTCAATGGTTGCTCTGGGCAAGATCTCAACAGGGACTATCCTTCTGATATCTGTCCTCGTTGCCAAAGCTAGCCTTGCTAATGTGTCTGCATGACTGTTATTTTACCAAGGTATTCTCTTCATCTTTACCTCTTCGAATCCTTGGAGTATCGTTCTCACCCTCTTCAGGTATTTGGCCATCCTTTCGTCCTTAGCCTCATAAAATCCCAATACTTGATTAACAACCAACCTTGAGTCAATGTGAAAGAGGAGTCATCTTGTACCAATGGTCCTTACCCAGGAGAGGCCTGCTATCATGGCCTCGTATTCTGATTCATTGTTTAACGCCTTGAAGTTAAACCTTAGGGCATATTCGATGTTAGTACCATCCGGGGCTGAGAGTATCAACCCCGCACCGCTTCCACTTTCGCAAGAGGACCCGTCGACAAAGAGGTTCCATATGTCTCTATCTGATGAGAATCCACCTTCTAACATTATTCCCTACCTAAAGAGGTACCGATCTTCCTCATTTTCGGTTGTCCTATCTCTGGCTCCCTTAGTCATAACCTCTTCTGGGTGCCGAAAGACGTTGCTAGTTTGACTCTTCTGCAGTCTCTTGATGATTCTCAACTTCGACCTCTTCCCATGTGAACTCTGCGATGATGTCTGCAAGTGTCTGCCCTTTGATGTCCATCCTAGGCTGATAAGTGAGGTCATATTCCCCTAACTCAATGGCCCATGTCATTAACCTACTCGACTTCTCAGGCTTATGGAGGACCTGTCTTAGTGGGGAGTCGGTGAGGATGACCATGGAATGGGCTTGAAAGTAAGGTTTCATCTTCCTAGAAGCATGTATCAAGGCGTAGGCCAATTTTTCTATCCGAGGATAATTCTGCTCAGACCCCTGAAGGGCCTTGCTGTTGAAGTACATAGGCCTTTGGACCCCAACGTCCTCCCGTACAATGGCCGCACTTATAGTCGATTCAGAGACTGCTAAGTAAACAAACAGCCTCTCTCCCGCTATTGGCCGAGATAGGAGCAAGGGAGACCCAAGGTATGACTTGAGTTGATCAAAAGCCTCATCACACTCTTTGTCCCACTCTAAGGCCTTTCTAAGCACCTTGAAGAACGAAAGACACTTGTTGATCGCCCTGGAAACAAATTTTTTTAGCGCAACCACTCTTTCAGTGTGTCGAGCAAAGCCTTGATTTTCTCAGGGTTTGCCTTTATTATTCTTTCATTGACGATGAATCCAAGAAACTTCCCAGCTCCTACCCTGAAGACACACTTTGTCGAGTTGAGTTTCATCCTGTAAAGGTCCATGGTATTGAAGGTCTTTTTCAGGTCTGCCACATGAGTGCATGCCTTTAAGCTCTTCGTCAACATATCATCTACACACACCACCATAGTCTTGCCTATTTGGTCTTCGAACATCTTATTCAGAAGACGTTGATATATTGCCCCTGTATTTTTCAATCCGAAGGGCATCACCTTGTAGCAATACGTCCCTTTATCAATAATGAAGGATGTCTTTTCTGAGTCTTCAGTATCCATGAAGATCTGATTGTAGCCTGAATACGCGTCCATGAAGCTCATGAACTCATATCCTGCAGTTGCATCTACCATCTGGCCGATTCGGGGTAGGGGATAATTGTCTTTTAGGCAAGACTTATTTAGGTCAGTAAAATCTATGCACATTTTCCACTTTCCATTGGCCTTGGGCACAATGACTGCATTTGATAGCCACTCCGGATATATCACTTCCCTGATGAATTCAGCCTCTTCCAACTTTCTGACCTCTTCTCGAATGATGTCGTACTTCTCCCTAGAGTAGACTCTTCCTCTTTGCTTTATTAGTTTTGCATCCTTGGATACGTTGAGTTTATGGCACATGACCTCGGGGTTAATTCCAGGCATGTCTGCGTGACTCCAAGCGAAGACACTCTGCCTCTTCCTCAGGAAGTTTATCATCTCTTCCTTGATCTCCACTTTTAAGGCTTTGCCGACCTGAACGGTTTTTTTCAGCTCGTCCTCATTGAGGACGATGGATTCTACCTATTTTGTGACCTCTCGTTTCTTCAACTTTGTTTCATCTCTAGGGTCAAGTGTATCGATGTTATAAGTGGCAGTTGCTCTCTTATGAGCCTCTCTTTCTTCAGCTGAGTTGAAGTAGCATTCTCTTGCTATGGTCTGGTCACCCTGCACTTCCCCTACCCCATAGGGGGTCAGGAATTTTAGCATCTGGTGGACCATTGACGGCACGACTTCAAACTCCTTAAGGGCTACTCTTCCTATGATGAGGTTATAGGCCGAGAAGACATTTTCATCCATAATGAAAAAATTGATCTTCCGGGTTATCCTTTTAGGCCACTCATCGCCCATTCGTACATCCATCTCATACATGCCCAGTGGATGGACCTTTTCACCGGTGAACCCCATTAACGGATGATGATAGGGTACCAGCCTGGATCTGCTAAGGCCTAGGCTTTTAAAGCAGGGCCAGAACATCACATCTGCTGAACTTCCTCCGTCTACAAGAATTCTCTACACCTCACATCCATGAACTCTTATTATGATCACCAAAGGGTCATTATGTGGAGCTAAGATGCCTTTGAAGTCGAGTCGGGAGAACCCAACAACGAGAGTGTCCATGTCTACCTTCTTTCTCTTTTGCGTAGTCTCGAAAGACGTTAGGTTTACCACTTCAAGTTTGGCCACTGATTTGGCTCTGCCACATGAGTTTTTCTGTCAGCAACCTCAGATCCACCCCCCGCAAGTCCTCAACATATGGTGCTAATGCCAAAGGAGATCATACCAACCCTCTTCACTGGGGTGTTATCATCTTTTAGCGGGAGGTCTGGATCGTCTTCGTTATCTCCGTCTGAGTCACCATCTCTTCTTGCTGTGGTATCCTCACGACACTTTTCGTGTCTCTTCTTTTTTGGGTCTTCCCTTCCCCTTTTGGGGGCTTTACCATCGACATATTTCCTCAACTTTCCTGACTTCAACATCTTCTCGATCTCATCTTTCAAGGTGAAGAACTTGTCTGTTATATGGCCATGATCTTGGTGGAATTCACACCATAAGTTCTGGTTCCTCTTATATGGAGGAGCCTTCAACTTCTCTGGCCATCTTAGGGATCGATCATTCTTGATCTCATTGAGGATGTGTCCGCAGCTAACCGTAAGAGGGGTATAACGTGCAAACTTATCATCAGCCGACCTCTTCTTTCCATCCTTCTTTCTTTGGGGCTTTTCGCTGCTATCGTTGTTCTCATCTTCATACTTAGCGGCCATGGCCTCTTCAGAGTTCACGACCTTCCCCGCATACTTAGCGGCCATGGCCTCTTCAGAGTTCACGACCTTCCCCGCAGTTGCCAATAGCTCCGTCATGGACTTTGGAGGGTCTTCTATAAGTTTCCACAACAACTTCCCCTTCTGAAGACCTCCTATGAGGGCAATCATGGCAATATTCTCTTTGTAGTCTTCAACCTCATGTTTTTCTTTGTTAAACCTGGCGATGTAGTCTCTTAGGCTCTCATGCTTGCCTTGTTTGACGTACAACAGGTGGGTGGTCCTCTTTTGAGGTCTTACCCCAAAGCAGAAATTGTGAATGAACCATTCAACCAAGCCCTTAAAGTTATCAATTGAATTCTTTGGAAGAGAAGTAAACCATATGTGAGCAGCTCCCGTCAAGGTCCCAGAGAAGGTCCGGCACTTCATCTCATCCGGTATTGAGTAAATGTCCGCTGCTAACTGGTATATCTCAATATGATGTACATGATTGGTGCTACCGTCATACTTCGGAGTCAATGTGGGTGTCTTGAACTTGGCTGGGGTAGGGAAGCTTACTATCTTAACCATGAATGGAGAGCCCTCGGAGAAACCTCTTTGTAGTGGATCCCGACTTTTGATGAGGTCTCCTATCTTGTCCTCAAGATGCTGGATGGAGTCGTTCCATGGCCTGGCAACATCGGCCTGGCCGAGGTTGTCCCCAACCACCTCTAAGGGGTGGACTGAGGGTTCCACAGCTGCAGCACAACGTCGGCTGTTGACCTCTTCTTGGTATTTACCTCTTCCCACATGGGGTCGGCCTTGATGTGGCCGACGTTGACCATCTTCCCTTTATGAGCCAGCTGCACTTCTCGACCTTGACAACCTTTGTCTTAGGTCATTTACAGGGCCGAGCCTTTCAAAGGCTGATCCTCTACTCAGACGATCAAAAGCTTATCCTCGTTGTTGGGCTTCTCCGCCTCTTCTTCCCCCACGACCTTGTCTTCATTGGATAGGGCGAACTGTAGTGTTTGAAACCTCATACGGCTCCCAATAATCTTCCGGGACATCTTTCACCTCTGGATTATTATACCTGTCCTCCGAGCAAGGGTTTCCTTGCCTCCCCAGGCACAAGAGCCTAGGGTCAGCAACGTCCCTCCTCCGCTGAGGTGTAGGTTGGTCTTTCCGCGATGCCTGGGGTGGACCCCTAGCATCAGGATGAGGCTGAACAGCAGCTGGAGTGATCATCTCCGGTGAGACTCCAGGTGGACTCATCATATTTTGGCTGAGCTGTGCAAATTTCTCCTGCATGGCTTGTTGCATTGTAGCCAAATACCTCAAGGCTGCGGCCACCTCCGCTATTTCGGATAGGGGTGGTGCCTGGCTGGAGCTAGGTCCTCCCGCACCAGGCGGCGGAAGAGGTGGTGGTAATTCCGGTGCTATGTGTTAGCATAAAAGAGCTGGTGTAGTAAATGAGCTTATTACCTTGCAGGACTTCTTTCAATGGTGAAACAGCTCCGCGCAAGGGGGAGGCCTGGTTCACCACCAGAGTCTCCGGAGAGGTTAAGCGAATAAATAGGAAGAGACAGCTTCTCGTTCCCACAGACGGCGCCAAAATTATGATGTTGGAAATAGCACCACCCTTCAAGGTGTTCGTGGGCTCAATTTAATGTCAACAATGGCAGTATAAGGGTATTTAGTAGAAGGAGGTGAGGAGAAGAGGATTCACACCGGAATATAAGTGGTTCAGCCAATCAGGCCTACGTTCACTGTGCAAGTGTGTGATTAATATCACTGTATGAGGGCTCTAATGGCCATAGATACAAACTCTCAAGCTTTCTCTCTCTACTGTGTATTTAAACAGAGTTTCAGCTAGGGTTGCCAATATTGTATCCCTCTCCAAGAAGGAGAAGACAACTATATATAATACCTGGGGGGTGTAATGAACCCCCCACGCATGCAATGACCATGTGTATGTTGATCTAGCCAATCGGATGAAGATATCTATCACTGTTACGTGTAGAGAATGATGACAAAATATTCCCTCACATGAGGGGAATGATTCGGTTATAACTGATTGTGTACACGTGTTCCCAATAGAGCATATGCTGATAAGAACTCGACCATCCATGAATGGTCCCAACCTCGGCCTGGAATAGGACGAGGTGGTAACCTTGGTTCAGTGGGAGAGACGAAGTAGGACATGTTGAGTTATGACGTCAGCCTGAGCCGAGGTATAGGTGGCAAAGCAGCAACGTCGGCTGATCCCTAGCCGATATTAATGTTTATGATGGGATGGAAACCTCTTCATCTTCCGAGCTGAGGTTGCAATCCTTGGAAGACCAGGTGGATAACCGCCCCTGGATCATGGTGACCTCACCTGCCAAGGTAGCTAGCAACGTCGGCCGTGGCCGACCTTGTCTAGGACGAGACTGCTAGTTGATGATCCAAGGTCCCTCTAACATCGGTCATCTCCATGGCCGAGGTTGATGTCTCTGAGCCGAGGGGGTACATTCAGGGCATATCAATAATGTTCCAAATTTTTTTGCAAAACTGAGGGTTTTATGAAAATGGACATTTGTAGAGTTAAAGACATCAAATGTATTTTATGCCTTGAAAGTATATTTTTTCAAGTATTATGAATTTCTAAAATGAAATGTATGTTTAACCCATTAATAGGATTTTTCAATTCAAAATCTATCTTCTCATGCATATAAACTTGTAGTATTTTTGCAATCAATATGTAAACAAGTTTATAAAGATTTTGCTGGGCTTAATATGAAATAAGAAAAAGTAGAAATTCTAGGCTTCAATATGTGTGAAAAAGTAATCATAGGTGATAAGTGTAAGGTTGTAAGATTACATGTGTTAATAAAAGAAAATAATGTTTTTCTTATAAAGTAGTCTTATATGTTTAATGATTCTGGAAAATGAAAGTATTGAAACAAAGATATTTTCAATTGAGAAGAATATTACTCCAAATGGGTAAAAATGTGTTAAAAACACTTAAGAAGTTTGTGTGGCTTACTTAATGGTGTTTGAAAAATAAACACTTGTGAAAATGGAGTAAAAGGCGAGTTTAGAAATAAATGGGTAAAAACAGTAATTTTACGTAAAGTGGAACATTTTTATGAAGTAAAAATGTTGAAAAGGGTGTTACACATGATAGTCCTAATGAACATAATTTTTGGAATAAAATCAAAGCTAAAGTGTAGAGGACATGAAATGGTGATTTTTAAAGTGTAACATAAGTCAGAGTGAAATCCTAGGTTTGTCTTTGGCAGGGAAAAAAGAAAAGTGGAATAGTGTGGACATTTACAAAATGTTAAAACACATTAAAAAAGAAATCGAATGACACCGAAAAAATTAATGAGGGCCCGAACCCCTAGGGTGAAAGACCCACAATCACTGACTATAGCATATGGTGCACATAGTCGACGGTGTGGACCCTGTTAAAGTATGTGGTTATTGGAACATTTTGAGAAAAATATAAAGGAATAACGAACATGTCAAGAAATGGGTTATGTGGTGAAAATTTGTCAAGACAACCTAACTTGAATGAATTAATAAATATTTCGGTAAAGATTAAAATGGACAAGTGAATGTGAAATCAATTAATGTCCTTAAGATAAAGTAAGGGGGTAAATGGAATTATGGGTGGTTAAGCAACCTAAGTATTTAATCCATAATTAACATAAGCGTGTTGTGAAAGATTTTCAAAGGCTAAATAAGTATTTTCTAACACGGTGTTCTCGTGTGTTGAAATGATTATTTTCAATGAAAATACTATTGTGGATTGGTTAAAATGGAAAAGGTATTTTTGGTAAAAAAAATGCCTTTCGGTCAAACCAAGTGAAGTTGTTCCAAATAGTTAACCGTGTGTGTTAAATAAAGGGAGAAATGTCAAAATGAGAAAAAGAAGTCTTTTACAAGGTTAGGGTGAATTAAGAGGGATAAATAAGGTTTATATATATATATATATATATAGATAGATAGATAGATAGAGAGAGAGAGAGAGAGAGAGAGAGACTTTCTCTTAAACGGACGTTCGTTTTTGGACAAAAAATGGACTAAAACGGTCTGATTTTTTAAAAATAGTAAAATCCATTTTTTTGAGTTGATTTTTTTTATTAGATATACATGGTGTGGGTACCCTGAATTTAGCATTATGGGCCTGGACGAGTAGCCTCGCCTTAGGGGCCCAAAGCCCAGGCCCATCACCATTTGTATTGATCCGATTACTCCACGATCCCATGAAGAGAAGTTGTGGGGGAGCGCGATCCCATGTAAGAAAGTTACAGGGGAGATGGCTTATAAGGAGGAACCCATCACCCCCACTAACCAACATATACATGTATAAATTAAACCCTAAGTCCAGGGCAAAGGACAAGTTGTATTCTCTGTACTTATTCTTCAGAATATAGAGAAATAACACTGATTGCACCATCGTGGACGTAGGCACATCTTTGCTGAACCACGTATACTTGTTGTTGTGTGATTGGCATTTTATTTATCTTTTCTTGGTCATTACCTCTTTCATATTTATTTGTGTTTCATAATAATTGTAACCACAATTGGCGCCGTCTGTGGGAAGCGTTCATCTTTCCCTGAGAAGAGCCCACGCCGAGAAAAAATCTAAGATGTCTGGTCACAGCAGCAACGCTCCTCAAGCAGGAGATATTCAGGAGCCACCTGCGCCTCGCAGGATTAGGTCTAAAGTCCGACGTTCAGATCAAGGGGCTCGCTTAGAAAGGCCAGCCTCAGAACAAAGTCAAGGACCAGCAAGGTCCACGCAGATATCCATATTGATCGATGCATACGAGGCAAGGATCCACGAGCAGAGGGAGTCTTCTCACAGATATGGGGCTGAGAATGCTCGCTTGAAAAGAAGACTGGAAAAACTGGAGAAGGAACTACGTCCTGATACGAGGAGACGCCCCTATCGCACTCCTAGCCCTCAGGCGAGCAAATCTCGCAGCCGAGGAAGGAGCCTTAGGCGGCAATATCAAGGGGACGAAGGTGTCGACTCAGACGACGACCTCCGCGAACAACTAAGAAAATCTCGCCGCTACCAGAGCCCTGCTCCCAGCGACGACAACATACGGAACCTGGTCCGCAGAGAGATGGACCAACATCCAGCTCACCGCGGCACCAGGTTGACCAGAGAACTCGCTAGTAGAGCCCTCAAGACCCAGATGAAATCACCCTTTATGAGGGAAATTGAATAAGAAGAGGCTCCCAAAAAGTTTGCCATTCTAAGGTTCAAGATTTACGACGGGAAGACTGATCCCATTGATCATGTCAGGCAGTACCGACAAGCTATGACCCTCTGGAATCATCGAGATGCACTGATGTGCCGTATATTCCCCTCGAGCCTTCATGACGTGGCCCAGAAATGGTTTGAGAAACTCCTTCACCGATCCATCAGGAATTTCAAATCCCTGGCCGAGCTCTTTACGGCCCGGTTCATCACCAGCAGCTCCCATCCCAAAAGGATGGATGCTCTATTAACAATGAAGAAAATGCCTCAGGAGACACTCCGAGACTACGCGAAGAGGTACTGGGAGTTATTCAACGAGGTCGAGGACTGCGCGGAAGAAGTGGCAGTGGCTTCATTCAAAATTGGGCTACCTAGCTCTTCCCTCCTTTACCAGTCCTTGACAAAGAAGGAAGCTACGACTATTGATGACCTGATGGCCCGGATTGAGAAATACGCAAAGGTGGAAGATGTCACCCGCCTTAACATAGGAGAAAACGGTCGAGCCAAGCTCACTACCAAGGGAAGTGAGAAAGTTGAGAACCAGAAAAAAGGAGGAAAGAGTGGGGGCAAGAATGGCTCCAAAAATGGAGGGAACCCTGACGTTACAAAATCATTCCAGGCGATCAACACCGTCTTCAAAGAACCAATTTACAAAATTCTCGCGAAGATCAAGGATGAGCCTTTCATCAAATGGCCCCAGAAAATGGGAGGAGACCCCTCGAAAAGAAACAATGCATTAAGATGCACTTTCCACAAAGAGGGAGGGCATAAGACCGAGCAATGCAAGGCTCTTAAGTCCCACCTCGAGGAGTTGGCCCAATCCGGGCATTTGAATGACTTTGTGGAAAAGAAGGTAGTGACTGCCCACAAAGAGGCGAAACCTGACAACGTATTGGAAGATGACGCCGGACACAAATTCGCAGTAATCCACGGAGTATCTGATGTTAAGAAAATCCAAGGTAACTCAGCTCGAATGGAGGTAAAGAAACTGACAGCAGTAATGCAAGCTTTTCAGATTGATCCAGCAAAATCACAGTCAGGGAAACGTCGGTGAGCAGAGGACATCAACTACAACAAGCATATTGTTTTCACGGATGAAGATCTTGTGGGAGTAAGGACCCCACATCATGATTCCTTAGTCATTACACTCAGGATAGCCAACTTTGACATCGACAGGCTGCTTGTCGATCAAGGAAGCTCATCCGAAATAATGTACATTGACCTGTTCCGGAAATTGAATTTGAACATCGCCGACCTAAAGGGAACCACTATCCCTCTGGTCGGCTTCGCTGGGAAGATGACTATGCCCTTGGGCAAAATAGTACTGCCAGTGCGCGCTGGAAATGTTTCCAAAATGATCAAATTCTTGGTGGTCAACATCGATTCACCGTATCAAGCCATCCTCGGCAGGGGATGGCTTCATGCAATGAAGGCAGTCTCCTCGACCTACCACCAGAAACTCAAATATGTCACCGAGCGGGGAGTGATGGAGATACATGGCGACCAGGCGATGGCAAGAAAGTGCTTCATAGTGGCCATCCGACCAAAGCCAGACAAAAGAGATGTTCAAACCAGCGAGAAGGTGGAGGAAGATGAAATTCCTTCCAAATAGCAATTAAAATATGGAAGGCCTGGAGTGGAAGAGACCAGGCTCCTCCCCTCCGAGCGCGTCGTCGAGGACCTGGTAGAAGTGTCGGCTAAAGAAGGCGACAATAGCAGAATCTTCCTAATCGAAACCTCACTCACTGACCAAGAGCAAAAAGATTTGTCAACCTTACTCAGAAGTAACATAGACGTTTTCGCTTGGGAACCCTATGAGCTGCCAGGAATCGATCCCAATATGATCTGCCATCAGTTGCACGTCGATCCCACATTCAAGCCGATAGCGCAGAAGGCACGACGAACTGCCCCCGAGAAGGCCAGAGCAATAGAAAAAGAAGTCGAAAAACTACTGGATGCAGGGTCCATACGGGAAGTGCAATTCCCCAAATGGTTATCCAACCCAGTGGTAGTTCCAAAAAGCAACGGGAAGTGGAGAGTTTGCATAGACTTCACTGACCTCAACAAAGCCTGCCCCAAGGATAGCTTCCCTCTTCCGAAAATAGACCAACTAGTAGACGCCACCGCAGCTCACGAACGAATGAGTTTCCTGGACGCATACTCAGGTTATCACCAGATTCCCCTGTATGCCCCAGATCAGGACAAAACGGCGTTTATCACGACGGTTGGTTTATACTGTTACAAGGTCATGCCTTTTGGGCTAAAAAATGCAGGGGTAACCTATCAGCGGCTACTTACTAAAATGTTCAAGAATCAAATGGGAGACACAATGGAGGTCTACATCGACGACATGCTCGTCAAGAGCAAGGAGAAGGAAAATCACCTCTCGGACCTATCAAGTACCTTCGAAATCCTCAGGAAGTACCGAATGAAACTCAACGCGAGCAAGTGTTCCTTCGGTGTCCAGTCAGGAAAGTTTCTTGGGTATTTGGTTAGCAAGAGAGGCATAGAGGCTAATCCGGACCAGATTGATGCAATCAAAAGAGTGCAACCTCCTCGCACAATCCGCGATGTACAGAAGCTCACTGGAATGCTCGCTGCTCTAAATCCTTTCATTTCTAAATCCTTTGAGAAATGCAAGCCCTTCTTCCAACTCTTAAAAGGAAGCAAAACAGTAGAATGGACCCCAGGTTGCTCACGAGCATTAGACGAGCTCAAATCCTACCTAAGCTCCCCACCACTGCTTGTCATACCACAACAAATGGACTCTTTGTACCTCTACCTCTCTGTATCCAGCCATATTGTCAGCTCAGCGCTAATGTGTGAAGTTATAGGGATTCAACATCCAGTTTATTACGCGAGCAAAACCTTATTAGATGCCGAGCAGCGCTACCTACCATTGGAAAAGCTCGCATTCGCCCTAGTAATGGCCTCGAGGAAACTGAAGCATTACTTCGAAGCTCATACGATCATCGTCCTTACATCACACCCCCTCAAGGCTGTCCTAAGGAAGGCGAATTTGTCGGGCAGACTGTCTAAATAGTCAGTCGAGCTCGGTCGATTTGACATCCAATTTCAACCAAGGATAGCTATCAAGGGTCACATCCTTGCTGATTTCATAGCTTAATTCACAGGCGAAGAACCCTTCGACCAGCCTAAGCCAACAGAACAAAACAACCAGGCTGCAGGGGAAAGCTGGAAACTATTCGTTGATGGAGCCTCCAACTCAAAGGGGGCAGGAGTAGGGATTGTTCTCATCACTCCAGAAAATACAGTCCTCGAGCAAGGAATCAGGCTGGGATTTGCAGCCTCCAACAACGAAGCAGAATACGAAGCCTTAATAGCAGGTCTCCAAAAGGTGCAAACTCTGGGAGCAAAGCATTTGCAGGTATTCGGAGATTCGCAACTAGTTTCCAATCAGATAAGTGGAGACTATAACACGAAGGATGAGAGAATGGTAGCCTACCTCTCCTTGGTAAAAAACTTAATGACAAACTTTGAAGAGATCAACATCCAACAGTTTCCCAGGGGGCAAAACAGCCACGCTGACGCCTTAACAGCCCTGAGCTCGGCAGTTGATTCTAGCCTTAAAAGGATCATCCCTATCGATTTCCACACATGGGTACCCAAAAAAAATCAGCTCAAAATGAATTTGTTTTCTATTTTTAAAAAAATCTGTCAAATTTTGCTGGCGCAAACCCCATCATATATTGACAGATTTTGAAAAAAAAATTAAAATAGCAAAAAAATTCATTTTGAGCTGAATTTTTTTTGGGTACCCATGTATGTCTATATATCTCATAAAAAAATCAACTCAAAAAAATGCATTTTACTATTTTTTTAAAATCAATCCGTTTTAACCTCTAAAGCGGACGTCCGTTTTAGAGAATTTATGTATATATATATACAAGGTAGTTGTATGTGCAGGTAGGCTTAACGTATTAGAGTCTTCTTTTTGTCGTTTGATTCTATACTGCATTTTGTATATTTCTCACTGAGCATTTGGCTCACTTCCTCGTTTTGTTATGGCAGGTTGGGTACGGTTTCGTATTTTAATGGCGTTATACAGGTAAGGACTCTCTTTTATATTACATTAGTAGCTCTGTATGCTTGAACTCCGGGGTGCTCCTATGGGGCCCTCTCATAGTTTGATTTGAAATTGGAATCGCATACTAAATAAGTGCAATGTTAATTAAAATAAACTGGATTCGTAACATTATATAAGTTGTTCATTGCACTTCACACCTAACGCTCGAGTCAGATCGAATTGACCATGGGTAACCTATAAATTCGGATCGGGGCGTTACAATGCTAAATGCATTCCAAATGACTATTGCAAAACTCCAAAATGATTTATATAAATAGTTTTTAGGGTTATTTGTAGTTGGACCCCCATTATTTTTTTATAATTAAGTTTATCCTCGTAGTTTTCATTTCTTGATGATTGATCCTCAAAATGACTTTCGATGATGCAAAAGTGTCACAATAAAATTTATAACTTATATTTTGCATGACTAAATTATATGCATTTTTTCTATAAATAATATATATAATTATCTTAAATTACAAAGTTGCCCTTCTTAGTAAAACCTATAAGAGAACAATAATTCGGGTACATGCTTTGTTTTTTTATGCAGTAATAATTTTAAGAGAATAAATTGGTAAAGTAAATATTTGCTTAAAATATTTGACATTGATTATTAATTTGAGATTAACGGAATAAGTTATTTGAAATTTTTTTTACAACTTTACTTGAATAGCTTATTAAGGTTTTTGTAATGTCTTAATCTTGTACGCTAAATCAAGGTGGAAATTTTATTATACATTTGTATAAGAAAAAAATGTGGTAGGCTAAATGCATTCCAAATGACTATTGTAAAACTCCAAAATGATGTATGTAGATAGTTTTTAGGGTTATTTATAGGTTGATCCCCATTATTTTTTGTAACTGGGTTTAACTTTCGTAGTTTTCATTTCTTGATGATTGATCCTCAAAATGACTTTCGATGATACAAAAGTGTCAAAAAAAATTTTGATTTATATTTTGCATCACTAAAAGCAATTTTAAAGGGCAACCGCAAGAGGTGAAAATGTTGAGATCTAAGTCAAAGTCAATATCAATTAGTAATTATAGGCTTACCGAAATAAGATTACCTACCCAATATCAAAACACAATCTCGACCATTAATCTTTGTCTAAAGCCATGCGTTCGTGTCACATTCTCAGTGTTTAAAATATGAATGAAGTTTCAACTCAAGATTTTGGTAAATTATAATTTCTTAAATATATTATTTTATTTTAGATTGATATTTCATTGTGTGTTTTTTAATTGAGTAAAATTTAAATTAAATTAATACCTCAATTTCAAATTAAAAGTCAACTATTTTACATTTTATTGTCCCAAATTAAGAGTCTATTTTCTCTTTTCGGATATAATCAACGAACCAAATTCCACGACAGTGAACAATGATTGATCTTGGCATTGATTGAGTATATCACTAATCTATGCAAAAATGAATATGATCCCATAATTTGGGACAAATGGAGTATTAATTAAGAAGACATTCTCCATAAAATATTTGACCTAAGATTGTTATTTTTACAAAGTATTTACTTGTAGTAATTGATCCATAATTTTTATAATCCAATCTTTTTTTGTATTTTTAGGGTCCACCATAGTTCTTATTTGTGTTGTGTTTGTAAAAAATAATATTACGTGTCGTGTCACGCCATGTTTTAATTTGTCATGTTCGTGTCTAGTAAAAAAAATAGTTTCATGTAATGTCATGTGTAATTTGGGTCGTCTTCATGTAAGGAAAAAAATGTGTCTTTGCCTTGTTGCGTGGCTTCGCATTTTAAAAATCATTAAATATAATACCGATTAAATTGTGTTGGACATATAGTTAAAGTCATTATTCGTATGTTAATGTGAGCATCATGACTAAAAATTATTTTTAAGTTCAAAACTTTTTTAAGTTTTATTGGGAGAAAACCATGATTTAATTTTTTTTAAGTTCGAAACATGACAAAAAAGAGTTCAAAACTTTTTTCCCTAAGGCGAAAACGACCCAAATTACACACAACATTACATGAAACTGTTTTTTTTACTAAACACGAACATGACACAATTAAAACATGACATGACATGGCACGTAATATTATTTTTTTAGGAACACGACACAAATAAGCATTAGTGGACCCCAAAAATATAAAAAAGGATTGGATTAAAAAAAATTGTATACCAAGTACTACAACTAAATACTAAATAAAAAGAAAAAGTGAACTCTTACTTTCTGATAATAAAAAATAAAATAGTAAACTTTTAATTTGAAATGGAGATAGTATTAATCTAATATAAATTTTAGTCAACTTAAAAAAATACAATGAAATATCAATCTAAAATAAAATAATATATTTAAGAAATTGTCATTGGCTAAAATCTTGAGTTGAAAGTTCATTCATATTTCAAAAGGAAGTCATGGTTTTGGTAAAAGATTAACGGCTGAGATTGTGCTTCGTTATTGAATTGAGTAGGAATTTTATTTTTGTAAGTCCATTACTTATATCAATTTATTCATCAATTATTTTAGGGTGACTCTCATTTCTTGAGTGTGACCCACTGATATATTGCATTTGAATTGACTCGTATTTGGATCTCACAACAATGAAATTCAAATATGATTCAATACGAATGCAACTCGTCAACGAATCGTTTCGATAAAAAGAAAATCATGAGTAGACCTGACAACGGGTCGTGTCGAATCGTGTTCGTGTCGATTTTTATTGTGCCCAAGTCTTATCGGATTCGTGTTTAAACGAGTGATTCTTTATCATGTGAGGAAAAACATATCCAAATCCAACTCGCTATCTTAACGTGTCGTGTCGTGTCGTATTTACCCGTTATTACCCATTGATATAATGATTTATTTTGAATTGTATATAAGTTGGCATATTAACTTATTTTTTAGTACAACTAAATCGATTAATTCATTAGCATTACTAACTCTCTCATTTAGTAA
Source organism: Sambucus nigra (assembly GCA_949130495.1). Lineage (NCBI taxonomy): Eukaryota > Viridiplantae > Streptophyta > Magnoliopsida > Dipsacales > Adoxaceae > Sambucus > Sambucus nigra. Next base: position 445,169,828 of record OX422222.1, on the reverse strand, counting down.
AATTCGTTATGAATAAATTAATATTGAGCAACATAAACTCTTTATAAGTCACAATAATATATTTTATTTCCTTAAATTAATGAGTTTTAACAAGTTTTATCCGGCATTAACGGATGAAGAAGACCAATACTAACATGATCTGTTTATTATCGTGTTTTATTGAATTGATACAAATATGACTCGAAATTATTAAAAATTTATTTATTAATTGAAAAATTCATATCCATTCGTATTATATTATCGTGTCGTGCTTTATTTTGGAGGGTTTAAAATTGAGAGTGGAAGAAGATCTTTTTATTTTTGATATCATATCACGTAATGTTCGAATCATTTTTAAGTACACCTTAACTAATTTATATTAACGATTCGTAACTTTCATTAATCAAATATTACTTTAACAACGTCAAAAGTTTAATTGAAAATTAAATTCAAATTTTTTCTTAAAATTTTGTAATGACAACGTTATACCACCGAATCGATACAATTTTTTATTGGTTGATGAAGGGTAATCTCTAAATAAAGACTTTAAGAGATTGGTATTTTCAGCTTACATTTGATTTGACATGACAATACAAATGAGTGCATGTGAGGGGCCATGAGATAAAGACCTATGACCTAAGCCTTTTTAGTCAGCCTCACATCACTTCATAAATAGCTATCAGTTTTACAAAATCACCCACCAAACAGTCCCCCTCACTCAAACACCAAATCAGACTGACACGTGTCCTACACCCATGATCTCTCTATCAGTCTCTGTCTCTCCGGTCTTTGGTTTTGTTTTATCCATTTATTTCTATACATTAAATCTCTGAATGCTCAAACAGTTACAAAACTGAGTTTTTGCTGTAAGGTCACGCTGATTTGGCACTGACTTTCACGTACCATTAATGCTAGCCAAATGAGACACTGCTTCGACATCTTCTGATGGTTTTTTTTTTTTTTTATTATTATTATTGAAATCAAGAAGTCACCTCACCTCCTTTATGTCAGCCTTCTCTTAATTCTTTTTGCTTATTTGTTAGTGTCATTAAAAAAAGGAAATAGTTGTTTTCCCATTCATTATTTTTTTTCACACCTTTTAAACCGTAAATAATAATTATGCTTTTAAATTTAAAAATTTATATGTTCAATTTTTTTACCTCCAATTAAAATAAATATATTTGATTAAAAAAATAAAAAATTATAGTTTCAATAAAAAACTATTCTTTATAAATTAAAAAAACATTTATAAAACGTAAAATCTTACTTATTTTTAGTTAAAAACTTAAAAAAAACTATTTCTTTTATTTATTTAACAAAATTGTTTAGTTATTTATTTTTTAGCAAAAAACTCTATCTTTTACTACTTTAAAAACAAACTTTTTACCATTTAAAAAATAGTATGCGTCAGCAGTATGTATAGGCAGTCCGATCATATATCCATACCGCTGGTGCGGACCAATATATTAGAAAATTGGGTCCGCGCCAGCGGTATGTGATATGCCCAAAGTGTACCCTCGTACTCAGGGTCACTAACCTCGGTCTGTCTCACAGCTGAGTTTTACAGAGCTCCCAGCTGTCATCAGAAATGTCGTCTTTCAGAAGGTCGGCCCCTCATCTACCAACCTCGGTTGGCCATCAACCGAGGTCATCAGAGTCCTAGGATCAAATTATGCCAGCATCATACTCTGCTTCAACCGACGTTGCACCTTACCTCATGCATAACCTCGGCCAGTCTTCCAGGCCGAGTTCATATCGACGATTGACAGGACAAAGCAACAGTCTGACTCCTACAACCTCGTACTCGGCCAAGTCGAGGTTACATCAGTCAAGGCACAAGTACGAGCATATGTAAGCACATGTAAGGTTTGGAACACGTGGGAAAATCAGTTATAACCGAATCATTCCCCTCACGTGAGGGAATATTGTGGTCATCATTATCTACATGAGATCAGTCAGGTGTCACCATCATACTGGTTCGATCCTCATACACATGCTCATTACATGCTTGGGGGTACATTATACCCCCCAAGCCCTATATATAGAGGTCTTCCTCTACCTTGTAAAGGATCGATAATTGCAACCCTAGCTAAAACTCTGTTGGTTTACGAAGTAGAGAGGGAAAGCTTGAGAGATTGTAACTATGACTATTAGTGCCTTCATCTAGTGAAGTTACTCACACACTCACAGTGGACATAGGCCTGATTGGCTGAACCACTTACATACTAGTGTTTCTCTTCTTCTCCTCATCTCCCTCAAACATATACTTACTCTTGTGCTGCCATTGTTATTGCTAGTTTGAGCTTATAAACACCTCACCTGGTGTTGTTGTTTACAGCATCATCATTTTGGCGCCGTATGTGGGAACGATAAGGTTCATCTCTTCATCTTTTGCTGCTTAACCTCACCGAAACTCTGGTGGTGAACGAGGCCTCTCCTTTCGCGTGGAGTTGTTTCACCATTGAAAGAGGTGCCTTAAGGTTTTCAAGCTCTATAGTCTTTTCATCAAAAGCTCAAGCATATGGCACCGGAGTTACCACCACCTCCTCCACCGTCTGGTGTTGGAGGACCCAGTTCCAGCCAGGCACCCCCTAGTCCGAGATAGCTGAGGTGGCAGTAGCCTTAAAATCCTTAGCTGCAATTCAACAAGCGATGCAGGAGCAATTTGCCCAGCTAAGCCATAACATAATAATGAGACCACTTGGAATCTCACCGGAGATGATTACTCCGGCACTTGCTTAGCCACATCATGAGGCCAGGGGACCAGACCAGGCACCACGTAAGGACCAACCTACTCCTCAACGGAGGAGGGATGTTGCTGACCCCGAGCATTTACGCCTGGGGAGGCAAAGAAACTTTTGCCCTGAGGATAGGTACGATGGCATAGAGGTAGAGTATGTTCCGATCGACTGTTGGGAGTCGTATGATGTCTCAAACAACACTGTACGTCCTATCCAGCAGAGCCGAGGTCAGTGTGAAAGACAAGTTTGTAATTCACGACAAAGAGGGTCAGCTTTTGATCGCTTAAGTAGAGGGTCAGCCTTTGAAAGGCTCGACCCAGGTAATGATCTAAGACAGAGGTTATCCAAATCAAGAAGCATAGCTGGCTCACAAAGGGAAGGAGGTGATCATCGGCCTCATCATGGTCGAGACTGTGGTCAGGGGGAGGTCAACAACCGACGTTGTGCGGTAGCTGGGGAACCCTCAATCCACCCTTTGGAGGTGGCTGGGGACAACTTCGGCCAGGCAGACGTTGCTAAACCATGGAACGATTCCATTCAAAGGCTGGAAGAGAAGATAGGGAACCTCATAAAAGGCCGAGACCCATTGCAGAGAGGGTATTCAGAGAGCTCACCATTTGTGGCAAGGATTATCAACTTTCCAACCCCAACGAAATTTAAACCTCCAGTACTGTCTCTAAAGTACGATGGCAGTACTAACCCAGTACATCATATTAAAATGTATCAATTTAAAGTAGACATTTATTCAATCTCTGATGAGATGAGGTGCCCATCTTTCTCGAGAACTTTGACTGGTGCTGCACATATCTGGTTCACTTCTCTTCTTAAAAATTCAATCGAGAGTTTTCAAGGTTTGCCCGAGCGATTTATTCATAACTTCTGTTTTGGGGTAAGACCTCAAAAGAAGACGACTCACTTGTTTTATGTAAAGCAAGGGAAGAACGAAAGCCTCAAAGACTACATCACAAGGTTCAATAAGGAAAAATTAGAGGTAGAAGATTATGAAGAGAGCATAGCCATGACAGCCCTTATTGGAGGACTTCAGAAAGGAAAGCTACTTTGGAAGCTTGCCGAAGACCCTCCAAAGTCTATGGTCGAGCTGTTAATAATAGTTGGAAAGGTCATGAACACAGAGGATGCTATGGCTGCAAAATACGAGGATGAGAATGGGAGTAGCAATGGGAAGTTACCAAGGAAAAATGATGGGAAGAAGAGGTCTGCAGATGACAAGTTTACAAACTATACTCCCCAAACTGTGAAATGTGAACACATCCTCAACGAAATAAAGAATGATAGGTCTCTGAGATGGCCGGAGAAGTTGAAGGCTCCTCCACATAAGAGAAACAAGAGTTTGTGGTGCAAATTCCATTAAGATCACAGACATTTAACTGATAAATGCTTCGCCTTGAGAGACAAGATTGAGAAGATGTTGAAGTCTGGAAAACTGAGGAAGTGCGTGGATAATATATCCTCGAATGGGAGCCGAGCCGACCCTAGAAGGAAGAGAAACGATAAATGTCGGGAAGATACCCCTTCCAGGAAAGATGATGCCTCAGATGATGAAAACAATGACCCTGACCTCCCACAAAAGGACGACAATGTCCCAGTTAAGAGGGTCAACATGATCTCTTTTGGTGTGAGAACCATCTGCGGGGGACTAGCTAGAGGTGGTGCAGAGGTAGCGGATCGCAAGGCTTATTTAGCAAAAATGAAGGCAATGACAAGAGCCGAGGTTGTGAACTTGGCTTCAACAAAGGTTAAACATGAGAAGAGAAAGAAGGTCAATATGGACACCCTCGTAGTCGGCTTTTCCCGACTTAATTTTAAGGGTATCTTAGCTCCTCACGATGACCCTTTAGTCATCACCCACTACACCAAATCTACCGAATTATCATGATCATTGATCTTGACAAGTTCAACTTGTCAAGGTCAATGACCATGACAATTATGGGCGAGATAACTTTTTTTATCACTGTCATGGACTATGACAATCTCGTTAGAATTGTCACGGTCGTGTCACGGTCCTTGACCGTGACAAATTTTGTCACGGTTTATAACCGTGACATTTAATAAAAAAAAAATTTATCACAGTCATTGATCGTGATAAGTCCGTGACAACTTTATTTGTCAAGGACTTGTCACGGTCAATGACCGTGACAATTCTGGGCAGAATTGAAAAAAAAATCAACTGGGCAGTATGGCCACTGCCACTGCCCAGCAGTATATATGTACCTATTATAACAACGTTGTACCTGTTCAAACATTATATATTCAAATAAAATAGAGATAGTGCAAATATACATTCAAAATAGAGACAATATGCATCACGATATAATCTAAATATAATTCAAATGTACCAATTTAAAAACAATTCAAATGTACCAACTTAAAAATAATACAATTCAATTCAAATAATGTCACTACATGTCTTGGGTAAGGTTAAATCCGAGGAGGTGAGTAGGCCACACGATATACGAATTGACACACCCACTGATATACATCGTGCCGCGTTGTTCGCGCAACCACAACGGGGAGTTCTCCTTCCTGGGTATCACATGCGTGATGAGCACCTTGGACTCGATGTCTTGAAGCTCACGTCCATGAACTAGTCCACCCTGGACGATATTCAGGTTCCTCAACCCCCGCCCTATCCGCTGGCCATCAAATATGTCCAGTATAAACATGCTCGGCCAACCAAGTGTCGACATCGGCCGGTCGAAGGGAGCCAAATGGGGAAGCGGATCATCAAAGTCCACACGTGTCGGCGATGAAGCAGTGAGGTCCATATCCTCGTCATCCTACACCTCGTCCTCCCTCACCTTCTGCCCCACCACCTTATCCTTACCTTTCCCCTTGCGTTTTTCGCCACCCAACGAACGCTTCATGAATGAGAACATATCTTGGACCGTCGCCTCCAAACGGGATAGCTTCGCGTCATGCGAGTCCACCGTTCGAGCCAACCCGGTATCGCTCGTCTCCAATTCGATGATCCTAGATTTGGCCACCCGCAAGCCCACCCCACTTGTCCTACCCTTGCGATCAGAGTCAAGCACTTGGCTGAGTGCGTCTGTGGACAAAGATGTCTTATCGGCATCAGACTGTGACTCATGCACTTCCTTAAGCTTTGCCTGAAACGATAAAAATCACATGATTAGTAAAATAAGTAAATTAAAAAATTATAACATAATTAACAAAAAGTAAACTGCCGGATTACTTACAATCATAGCCGCGACGCTCAAGGACACCTCCTTGTCCTTCCCCTTCTTCGTCCGAAGAGCCACATAAGTATCGAGCCTATGTGGCCTACCCCCAGGGCCACTCCCTGTCCCCTGAAATAAAATAAAGTAAAATTAGTATCGGCCCCGCAAAGTAAAATAATGCAGAATAATATATTTCTGTAGTTATAGAAAAATTAAATTTTACCATATTTGGGGAGCCTAGGGGCCGAGGAGCCCTCGTCACCTCCGCTACCACCGAGCCCATACGACATCATCATAACAAGCATCATCATCCTCGCCTTAATACCTGAAGGAGACATTTGCTGTAAAAAAATGTTATTAGTACTTATCAAGATGAATTAAAAGAAGACATGCAAATATGTAATTTCAAGTATGTTTCATGTAATTATCATACTACATATATATATATATATATTGTTCGATATACAAAGTAATTTTCAAAACAAGTTAAAAAAATCACACACCCACATGGACAATAATCAAGTGGTCATGCCACTTTTAAAACTAACTAACCCAACATCGATCCACTATAATCCAACAGCAATGTCAACAACAAATGTATATCTCGTACTCCTTCTAATTCATCTACTCAATTAATTATTTTCATTAATTAAACTAACAATTACAGTATACAATTATTAATTTACAAATTTACAATGAGGGGCAATCATATATTAATTTACTAAAAAAATTAATAACCAATCAATTCGTTTACAAGGGACATTACACACAAACATGCACATGCACATACACGCACACTACACACACATATACGCACACGTGCACATACACACACACACCCGCGCACATTCACACATACACATGCATCCCCCACCCCTAACCCCCCACCCTTCCCCACCCCTTTCCCCCTTCCCCCTTCCCCCTTCCCCCACCACACACACACACCACTACACACACACACACAAATAGCCCCCCATTCCTGCCCTCTCCCTCCCCACCCTGCCCCACCCCCTTCCCCCACCCTGCCCCACCCACCACACACACACACACGCACATATATAATTTCAAGTATGTTTCATGTAATTATCATACTATATATATATTGTTCGATATACAAAGTAATTTTCAAAAAAAGTTAAAAAATCTCACCCCTATATGGACAATAATCCAGTGATCATGCCACTTTTAAAACTAACCAACCCAACATCGATCCACTATAATCCAATAGCAATGTCAACAATAAATGTGTATCCCGTACTCCTTCTAATTTATCTACTCAATTAATTATTTTCATCAATTAACCTAACAATTAAAGTATACAATTATTAATTTATTAATTTACAATGAGGGGCAATCCTACTTTCATAATTAATCATATATTAATTTACTAATTTACAATGAGGGGCAATAATATATTAATTTATTAAAAAAAATAATAACAAATCAATTCATTTACAAGGGACATTACACACAAACACACATATACACACACGCGCACATACACACACATATACACACACGCGCACATACACACACACCCACGCACATTCACACACACACGCGCAACCCTCATCCACCCACCCATCCCTTCCCCCTTCCCCCACCCCCTTCCACACACACCACCCACACACACACAAACAACCCCCCCATCCCTGCCCCCTCCCCCCCACCCTGCCCCACCCCCACCCCACCCACCACACACATGCACACACACGCACACAGACATATATATATACACACACACACAAATATATATATAAATGGAAGAGAGATAGAGAGAGAGAGCAGCATAGAGAGAGAAAAAAAGGAGCGAAGAATTGGCGGGGGGGGGGGGGAGGGAAGAAGGGGAGAGGGTTTTTTACTGGGACATTTATCACGGACGTATCACGGTCCTTGACCGTGATAATATTATAAGGTTTGTCATGGTCATTGACCGTGACAAGTCCGTGACAAGTGTAGTTGTCACGGTCATATCATGGTCATTGACCGTGACAATACCTTGTCATGGACTTATCACGATCAATGACCGTGACAAAAAATGCGTATTTGTTTGTCACGGTCATTGACCGTGATAAGGCTAGCCGCTGGAAGGGTGCCAATTTACCCATTTTGGTGTAGTGACCATAAGAATGCATGGGTGTGAAGTTCAGAGGATCCTTGTTGATGGGGGAAGTTCGGCAGACGTTATGCTTTGGCCATGTTTCAAGAGCTTTGGCCTCAGCAAAGGTAGGCTTGTCCCTTACCATCACCCCTTGATTGGCTTCAGTGAGGAAAAAGTCCATCCATTGGGTATGTATAAGATGGATGTAAGAATAGGAGATGAATGGCCTAAGAGGTTGACCAGGAAAATCAATTTCTTTGTGATGGATAAAAATGTCTTCTCAGCTTACAACCTCTTCATGGGCCGAGTAGCCCTCAAGGAATTTGAGGTCATGCCTTCAATGATCCACCAAATGATAAAATTCAAGACTCCTTCAGGAGTAAGGGAAGTTCAAGGTGACCAAATCTCTGCACGAGAATGCTACTTCAACTCTGCGAAAGAGAAAGAGAGAGAGGATCATAAGAGGACAACAACCACGTACAACGTCGACACACTTGATCCTAGAGATGAAACAAAAATCAAAAAGGGAGAGGCCGTGGAAGAGGTAGAATCCATTGTCCTTATTGAGGACGACCCGAAAAAAACCATCCAAGTTGGCAAAGTCCTAAAGCCTGAGATCAACGAGGAACTAGTGAAGCTGTTAAGGAAGAGACAAAGTATCTTCGCCTGGATCCATGCAGACATGACAGCTATTGAACCTGAGATTATGTGTCATAAACTCAATGTTGTAGAGGATGCAAAGCCCATTAAACAGACAAGAAGAATATACTCAAGAGATAAGTATGATGTCATCAGAGACGAGGTCAGAAAACTTGAAGAGGCCAAGTTCATAAGAGAAGTTATATACCCTGAGTGGTTGTCTAATGCCGTCATAATGCCCAAAGGTAATGGGAAATGGAGGATGTGTGTTGATTTCATTGATTTAAACAAGTCTTGCCCAAAAGAAAGTTTTCCCCTGCCTCATATAGATCAGATGGTTGATGCCACAGCAGGGCATGAGCTCATGAGCTTCATGGATGCCTATTTCGGGTATAATCAGATCTTCATGGACTCAGCTGACTCAGAGAAGACAACTTTCATTACAGACAAGGGGACCTATTGCTACGAGGTTATGACCTTTGTCCTAAAGAATGCAGGGGCTACCTACCAACGTCTACTAAATAAGATGTTCGAATATTAGATAGGCAAGTCCATGGAGGTTTATGTGCACGACATAATGACAAAGAGTCTGAAGGTCAACACTTATGTGGACAACCTTGAAAGAACTTTTGACACCATGGACAAATACCGAATGAAGCTCAACCCGGCCAAATATGTCTACGGGGTAGGAGTAGGTAAGTTTTTGGGATTCATCACCAATAAAAGGGGAATAGAGGCTAACGCTGAGAAGATCAAGGCTTTACTGGAAATGAAGACACCCAGAACTATCAAAGACATTCAAAGGCTGACCGAACGAGTGGCTGCACTTAGCAGGTTCGTCTCTAGAGCTACAGATAAATGTCTTCCTTTTTTCAAAATTCTTATAAAAGCCTTCGAATGGAATGAAGAATGTGGCAAAGCTTTTAAAGAGCTTAAGTCCTACCTCGGATCTCCTCTACTCCTATCTTAGCCAATTCAGGGTAAGAGGCTATATGTATACTTAGCTATCTCAGAGTCATCCATCAGTACTGCAATAGTAAGAGAAGAGGATGGGGTGCAGAGATCGGTGTACTTCAATAGCAAGGCACTTCAGGGGTCTGAGCAGAAATACCCTATGATTGAAAAGCTAGCCTAGGCTTTGATGCATGCTTCTAAGAAAATAAAGCCATACTTCTAGGACCACTCCATAGTCGTCCTCACTGACTCCCCACTCAGACAGGTCCTCCATAAGCCTGAGAAGTCAGGAAGGATAATAATCTGGGCCATTGAGTTGGGGGAGTACGATATTATTTATCAACCCAGGGTTGCCATCAAGGGACATGCACTTGCAGATTTTATGGCCGAGTTTACTTAGGATGAGACCGAGGTTGAGAAGGATCAAGAGGTTATAGATAATTCGAAAGAGAGAAATGTCGGTTGAACTTTGGACGAGGCCGAGATAAGTACCGTCAGACAAAGAACAACTAAGAATGAAGAAGAGAGATACCTCTTCAAGCAAGGGACCCTAGCAGAGGGTAACTTCTCTTAATATGAAACCATTTGGAACCTCTTCGTTGATGGGTCGTCCTGTAAAAGCGGAAGTGGAGCAGGGCTGATAGTGTCGACACCGGACGTTATAGATATTGAATATGCGCTGAGGTTGAACGTTAAAGCTTCCACTAATGAGTCAGAGTATGAGGCATTAATAGCAGGTCTCTCTCTGAAAAAAGCCCTCAATATCGGACAGCTCCGAGTCCATAGTGACTCAAGATTGTTCGTGAATCAAATTTTGGGTGTATATAAGGCCAAATATGAAAGAATGGCCAAATACCTGAAGCGGGTGAGAACAATGCTAGAAATATTCAAGGAAATAAAGATGAAGAGGATACCTCAGCTAGACAATAACCGAGCTGATGCACTCGCGAGATTAGCCTCAGCAACAAGAATAGATAAAAGGAGAACAGTTCCAGTTGAGATTCTGCTCAAGTCGACCATAGAAGAGGAAGAGGTTGCTAAACCTTGATTAAACCTAAGTATGGGAGCCTCGTGGATGGATCTTCTTATCAGATACATCAGAGAGGGAGAGCTGCCAAAGTTGAAGTTAGAGAGGAAAAAGTTGAGGTTCAGAGCTGCTAAATTCTCATTTATAGGAGACATGTTGTACAAAAAGGGATTCCTACTCCCTCTCCTTAGATGTGTCCACCCTTTAGAGGTTCCACACATCTTGCACGATGTGCACGAGGGCTCTTGCTCAATTCACATAGGAGGAAGGTCGTTGACTAAGAGGATAATCACTCAGGGGTACTGGTGACCGACCTTGGACAAAGATACAGCTGCTTACGTGAAGAAGTGTGATAAATGCCAGAGGTTCTCCACCATCCCCCATCAGCCTCACCAACCTATGACTTCAATCAGCTCCCATTTGCAGTATGGGGCATTGATTTGGTCGGACCCCTACCAAGAGCTGTAAACAACTATCGGTTCTTAATAGTGGTAATTGATTATTTCTCCAAATGGGTAGAGGCTGAACTAATGATCACAATGACTGAGCAGAAGACCTTCCAGTCCATCTGAAAGAACATCATATGCAGGTATGGTCTTCCAAACACCCTCATCTCAGGCAATGGAACCTAATTTAAGAATATATCCTTAGAAAAATACTACGAAAGAGTAGGGATCAAGCAGTTCTTCTCTTCTCCTGGATGACCCCAGGCAAATGGCCAGACTGAGGTCACAAATAGAACAATCCTTGATGGGATAAAAAAAGGCTGGAAGAGGCCAAAGGAAGGTGGATAGAAGAAGTATATGTAGTGCTTTGGGCCTAAATGATGACATCGAGGACACCAATAGGAGAAACTCCATTTATGTTATCCCATGGCTCAGAGGCTGTCATCCCAACAGAGATAGGACTTCCCACTCATAGAGTTCAGACATATGACCCTTATAGGAATGGGGAAGAGAGAAGACTCGATATTTATTTGACTGAGGAAAGAAGAGAGGATACAGAGACAAGACAGGCAGTCTATCAGCAAAGAACTGTGAGATTCTATAATCAAAGGGTGAAGCCAAGGCCAATAGCTGTGGGAGACTTAGTCCTGAAGAAGACGTGGAAAAAAATAAATAATCTCCATCATAATTGCCGTGGTTCTTACAGGGTAATTGATGAGGTTGTACCTAGTACCTACCGACTAGAAAATCTAGAAGGAAAGCCTTTCTCCAATCCTTGGAATGTTGATCACTTAAAGAAATACTACCTATGATGTTGTAATTATTCATTATCTTTTTGTAATACATGTATCAACTTGTGGAATATCAATGAAAAAATAGCAATGTTGTGTTGATACTTTTGTTCCAACGTATGTATTAAATATCATTAAGTTGGTGAAAGTACGAGCTAAAACATCATAATTTGGTGACCTCGGACCTTAAAACATCATTAAATTGGTGAAAATATGAGGTGAAACATATTAATTTGGTGACCTCAGACTTTAAACATCATTAAGTTGGTGAAAGTATTGGGTGAAATATTATATTTTGGTGACCTAAGACCTTAAACATCATTAAATTGGTATGTATGGGGTGAAACATCATAATTTAGTGACCTCAAACCTTAAAACATCATTAAGTTAGTGAAAGTACGAGGTAAAACATCATAATTTGGTGACCCCAGACCTTAAAACATCATTATGTTGGTGAAAGTAAGAGGTAAAACATCGTTTATTTAGTGACCTCAAATTATTAAACATCATTATTTGGTGAAAATATGAGGGTAAAACATCATTTATTCGGTGACCTCAAATTATTAAGAATCATTATTTTGTCAAAATATAAGGTGAAACATCATAATTTGGTGACCTCTGACCTTAAAACATCATTAAGTTGGTGAAAATATGAGGGTAAAACATCATTTATTTGGTGATCTCAAATTATTAAGCATCATTATTTGGTGAAAATATGAGGTGAAATATCATAATTTGGTGACCTCAGACCTTAAAACATCATTAAATTGGTGAAAATATGAGGTGAAACATCATATTTTGGTGACCTCAGACCTTAACCATCATTAAATTGGTGAAGTATGGGGTGAAACATCATAATTTGGTTTCAGACCTTAAAACATCATTAAGTTGGTGAAAGTACGAGGTAAAACATCATAATTTGGTGACCTCGGACCTTAAAACATCATTAAGATCATTTATTTGGTGACCTTAAACAATTAAACAACAATATTTGGTGAAAATATGAGGGTAAAACATCATTTATTTGGTGACCTCAGATTATTAAGCATCATTATTTGGTAAAAATATTAGGTTAAACATAATAATTTGGTGACCTCAAACTTTTAAACATCATTAATTTGGTGAACTATGAGGTGAAACATCATAGTTTGGTGACCTCAAACCTAAAGAAACATTATATTGGTGAAAATAAGATGTAAAACATCGCAATTATAGGGCAACACCAACAAAAGAATTTCAAACAAAACATCGTATGAAGCAATAGAATCCGGAGAGGTTGAACTAATGATTATCATTAAAAGGATTCAGAGTTACAAGTCAGAGTATCAAAAGGCCATCAGAGTTCATAAAAATAAGAATTACAGACAAGTCCATCAAAATTACAACTATTGAAAAGCTTCACAAGAAAAGAGCCTAGGTCTCGGTAGGAGCCGACCCACCAACATCTGTAGGCATTTTGTCACGGATGACGTTCGTGACTTCAACTCCATCATCATGATGAGCAGCGTCTTCTATCCCAGTGACATTAAGAGGAGCAGTCTCGACTGGAACAACATCATCCTCTTCAACTTCCTGCAAGGCCTGAGCGAATCGAGGGTCTCCAAAGCCGAGACTAACAAAGTCTGAAGCAGTCAAGACACCATACTCGCTCTCCTTCATGGATGACCATTTGCAAGTCGCTTTGATACCTCTTTCAAGGTATTCAAAATAAAAGCTGACAAATTCATCAGAGACCTTGTAGTCCTCGATGGTCTTCTCAGCAGCATCTTCCAAAGCAGCCTTGACTGCAACATCAACCTTAAACTGAAGAATGTCATCCTTGGCCTTCAGAGCTTTTTCATGTTCCTTCTTGAGCTGATACATGTCATTATCCCTCTGCTTGATGACCCCATTCAACCTTACAACCTCTGCGTTCAGAGAGGCTTCAACCTTCTCAGCTTCCTTCCCCTTTTCTATAAGGGGCATCTTCTTCAAAGTTCAATCAACAAGACGATGAAAGGACAAGACACCGAGCAGAAGAAAATCAGATGTATGAACATATGAGTTATAATTTTTAAAAAGTCAATGTTACACTTATGAGCAATTAGAAAAAAACTGATACTTGGATTGCCTTATGGAGAGAAAACTTAGCCAGCTAAGGGACATCCAATGAGAGGAGAAAATGCTTATCTTCCTCAGTTATTATTGCACATATATCATCGACAGCTTTCAGAATGTGGATGATTAAGCTATATGAGATTTTTAGCTGCGATAGATGAGCAACCAAGGCATCATCTATCGAGATCGGGATGGCACAATCCCTGTACTGGGTCTTACTCGACCTCATATGCACCAGTTCAGCCGTGAACTTCCTCTTTTTGTTAGCATTTACCCTAGAGGTGCCGATGTTCTTTTTTGACACCGGTGGTGGTGCACTCTTACCGCCTCTCTTTCCATGAGCTTCACCAAACTAGGAGCAGACATCTCCCAAAGCTCATCTATTATACCTTTTGGATGCTCTACAAGATAAGTCCCTGAGTTAGTCAGTCAAAGATTAAAAATATAAGAGGTATGACTTGGGTAAGAGGTTGAAAACTTATGAAGCTCTTCTAGGGTACCACCCCCTAAACCTATCTGAGATAGGTAGTAGGGGGCCATCAGATGCTTATATTTAACGAGACGACCTTTCTCTCCCTGATTGCGAAGGTCCTCAACATTTTGGTAGTTATCCTGGCTAAGACCAGGGTCGGCTTTGGCAGCAAGGGAGATCTTCCCCCATATCAGAGGGGTCCTTGGAACCGAAGTTCCAGAAGCCTCGTCTGAACTAAATTCCCGTGCCCCGAAAATAAAGAAGTACCGAGGTTTCCAATTGTGGTTTGAAGTTTGGGTAACCAAGAGCATTTTCTTCTCTGATTTCCTGTCTAGGAAGTGATAATAGCTGGGGTGATTTTTAGCAAACGAAGGAACATAACAACCTGTAAAAACTCGAACTGGAAGGTTTGAATGGTGAATATCCCTCCAAAGGACGATGGCTCTAATCATAACCCTCCAGGAATTTGGGGACAGTTGGGAAGGGGAAGATTTATATGAGAGAGTATAGCTCTGATGGTTGGGTGAATAGAAAGATGAAAGCCCAACTTAAACATCTGCTCATAAACACAGATTTCTCCATCCCTGCCATCGAAGGCCCTCTCATCCTTCAAGGGTTTCCTAAGGATTATTAAAGAATCTATGGAATAGAGGTTCCTGAAAGTAAAAAGGTTGTACTCATTGACGGTACTCTCATACTCGGTCGCCTCAGAGGTGTCAAGATCTCTCTCCTCACCATCATCACCTTCATCATCAATATCGGCCCGGGAAGGTGTAGGAGCACCACCAGGAAACCCTCTAAGAAAATTCAACCCCGGTGGCAGCTGATAAGGGAATAACATCAATAGGAGAGGAAACTTCCACACTTGGCCCTATGATTTCAACATCTAAGGAACTACGCAAAGTGCTAGCACCTTGGTGAGATGAGGCACGACTTGAAACCTCGGCTTCCTCAGGAACCTCGCCTTGCTTAGGATAATAATCCATAGCCTCTTGAAAAGAGTCAACAGATTCACCTACTTCAGATGTCGACATATGGTCTGAGGAAGAGGACTCGGACATTGGGACAGGATCCTCAGGAACCTCTGCAGTCTCAGTAGGCTCTGCCGGCTCAGGGTATATGACCTTTAGTGGAGGAGGAAAAATTGGTCTGAGGGGAAAGTCCTTAACCCTACAAGCTTCCTCTTGTGCTAGTTCTATCTGCCTAATCTTCTTAAAAGTCTTCTCACAAAGAGAGGGAAATTCTTCTATAAGTTATTACAAGGGTCTGAGCATAAGGAAGATGACACTACACTTAAGGGAAAGACTAAGCTACAAACAGGTACACAACTTCAAGAACCAAAATTAAAAGATCAAAGGGTGGAAATCGAAAGGTCTCAAATGAAGAACACTAAGAACACTCAAGGGCAAGTCACCGGAGAAGGTGGCCAGAAGTTCACCGGAAGCCTAAAATAAGGAAGTTTATGGCTAAAGCAACCTCAGAGCAACCTAGAATGGCCCTAGCGCCACTCAACCACTGTTATCCTACCCCTACAACCACTTAACAGTGGAAGAAACCCTCGTCGAAAAAATAAAAGTCACCGAAAAAAGCTTAAACCCAGAAATGAAAGTTAACAAATAAAGAGAGGGAAGGAGAGTGGTACCTGACTGAGTGTCACGGAAGAAGGAAGAGACTTAAGAGGCAAAGAACCCTCAATCGCATCCAGCAATGGAGGTTTGAAGGAAATCGTAGTTCCAGAAAAGCTTAGACGGGAGAAAAAAGATAATGAGGAAAGAGAAGAAGGTTTTAAACATACTCAATGATGGGGCATAATTTCCAATGCCCCCATCATTACCTTCGGAAACCAAAAAAACACCTTGGGGAATACGTTAATCACTTCAGTGAGTGACATGTGTCAAGGATCACTTCACACCCCAAGGCACTAAAAGAAACTCAGCCTCGGCCTAGCATACCCCTTAATCACCTACTCACATAGGAGACTAAGGGCTAGGGGTGATTGATATGCCCAAAGTGTACTCTCGTACTCAAGGCCACAACCTTGACCTGTCTCACAGCCGAGTTTTACAGAGCTCCCAGCTATCATCAGAAATGTCATCTTCCAGAAGGTCGGATCCTTATCTACCAATCTCGGTTGGCCATTAGTCGAGGTCATCAGAGTCCTGGGATTAAATTATGCCAATGTCGTACTCTGCCTCAGCCGACGTTGCGCCTTACCTCATGCATAACCTCGGCTAGTCTTCCAGACCGAGCCCATATCAGCGATTGACAGGACAAAGCAACAGTCGAACTCCTACAACCTCGTACTCATCCAAGCTGAGGTTACATCAGTCAAGGCACAAGTCCGAGCATATGTAAGCACATGTAAGGTTTGGAACACGTGGGCAAATCAGTTATAACCAAATCATTTCCCTCACGTGAGGGAATATTGTGGTCATCATTATCTACATGAGATCATCTAGGTGTCACCATCATACTGGTTCGATCCTCATACACATGCTCATTTCATGCTTGGGGGTACATTACACCCCCCAAGCACTATATATAGAGGTCTTCCTCTACCTTGTAAATGATCGATAATTACAACCCTAGCTAAAACTCTGTTGGTTTACACAGTACAGAGAGAAAGCTTGAGAGATTGTAATTATGGTCATTAGTTCCTTCATCTAGTGAAGTTACTCACACAGTCATAGTGGACGTAGGCCTGATTGGCTGAACCACTTACATACTAGTGTTTCTCCTCTTCTCCTCATCTCTCTCTAACATATACTTACTCATGTCCTGTCAATGTTATTGCCAGT
Source organism: Sambucus nigra (assembly GCA_949130495.1). NCBI lineage: Eukaryota > Viridiplantae > Streptophyta > Magnoliopsida > Dipsacales > Adoxaceae > Sambucus > Sambucus nigra. The sequence goes on along the minus strand of OX422222.1, from coordinate 445,152,583 downwards.
TTGAGCTTATAAACACCTCACTTGGTGGTGCTGTTTACAGCATCATCAGTATGTACGGATCATATTTTTTTAAAATAATAAAAAGATTATTTTTAAAATACTACAAAAAAATAATTTTTAACAAAAAATAAAGTTTGTAAACAAAAAACACTTTTTTAAGAAAACAAATTTAACTTTTTATAAAATGTTTTTTAATAAAAAAATAGATAAGATTTTACGCTTTATAATCAGTTTTTTTATATAAAAAACTATTTTTTTTATCAAATGTATTTGTTGTAGTTGGAGGTGAAAAAATTGGACATTTAGATTTTATAAACTTAAGGGCACGATGGTCCTTTACTATCCAAAGGGTGGGGTGGGGGGGGGGGGGGTGGGGGGGGGGGGGAGATGTATAAGGTGTGAGAATAGCTATTCCTTTTTAAAAAAATACTTCAATATATATCAACTTTTGATACTAAACTTTAATACAAAATAATCAAATTATTATATTTTACTACATTTTTCATTACTAAATATCACTAAATTTATTTTTAGTGACTACTTTTAACATTTTACAATGAAAATTGTATTAAAGTTTAATAAAATATTTAAAATGTAATCCTCAGGTTAGCTCAGGTCAGGTCTTGAATTTGCACTCCAATAGTCACTAGTTCCAGTACTCTTGGAACATGATCACTTTTCGTCAATGCCTCGTGTGATTAGTAGAGGTGCGTGCAAGGTGGTCCGGACATCCATGCTATTAAAGTCTAATATTAAAAATTAGCAATGTATTAAATAAAAAAAATTAGAGAAGTTTTAGTTGGGAATTTTTTTATTTTAAACACGACACGATAATACTAAAAATATATTAATAAGCTATGTAGAGTTTGTAACGTGACGTGTACGTGCCATGATATTTTTATAGGAAAATGTGATGTTATATTTTTGTAACTATTATGACTCGTGATATTGTTTTGTCTTAGTTATTTGTGTACTAGTAGTCTTGTAAGGTTAATAATTAGTAGTGTTAGTCGTGTCGTGTTTTATTTGCATCAAATTCGTGTCAAGTAAAAACATGATTGTGTTGTGTATTATAAGAAAATGTGTCATGTTATGTTTGTGTAAAGAGTATAACTCGTGTTATCGTGTGGTCTTACTCGTGTTGTAAGATTTCACGAAGTATAAAATTAATTAATTGTGTTAGTCGTGTCGCGTTTTACTTGTACAATGTTCGTGTTATGTAAAAAAACACGATTTTGTGTCGTGTTTGTGTTAAATAAAAATCTCAATTTCTTGTTGTATCGTGTCGCCTCAGATATAAATACGGTCGAAAAACATGAATTTTTCCCTTAAGTTTTATGTCCAAAGTAAATTTTATAAGAGTAATCGTAGGGGGACTCAAACATAACTAAAAATAAGACTAGTTGAGGTCTGGATTAGACATTAATTAGTGTTTTAAGTGAACTTTATGTTAATTACACATATACATCCGTATTAGGTTGACACTTCAGTTGAATCTCATGATTGTTAATATATTTATGGGTTTTCCTATTATTAGTCATTTTATAAACAATTATATATAATTATAATTATTTGCTCCAATAATCATTTTAAGACTATTGTAGAGAAATTAGAATATAAATTCAAAGAAATGATACATAATCATGTGTAAGTAATAGTAAAACTGTAATAACAATACTTTATAAACGGATAGATAAACTAAGTTCAGTTTGATTGGACTGATATAATTTAAGAACGAGTTCTTCTACGGTGACACAAAATCGCGACACAAAGATGTGACACAATTGGCGTGTCACACCCTCATTCGCTCGTGTTCAGACTTCACAAGGTTACACTCTTAGTGGGGGCCAGACATGAGAGAATTAGGAGTGCGATACGTCAATTTTGTTGTACTTTTGTGTTCGGATTATGTGTCAGCCTCGTATTTTTGTTTAAGAAATAAAAAGACTGAGTGGAAGACAAAATGCGCTAATATATATACACACTTTTTAGGCATTACTAATGTGTTGACAATTCTTAACAAACCGTTGGAGCACCACCTTTTTTTTAAATATTTATTTTTGAAACTTTCATCTTTAATACTGTCGACATACCAAATGAATTGTATTTACCAGATGAATTTAGTATATAATGTATTCATCACTTGTTGATATTGGCATAGCAATGTGGATATTATATTTGCTCAATCTAAAATTTTAATATTCATCTTTACATATTTAAAGAGTTAATCACACTTTCCTCCAATTTTGTCTTCATTTTCACTTTATCATTCTTACTTTTATATTTTTTTAACTTAACCCTCTCAACATACTCAGTCCAAGTAACACCCTAAATAGCAATATTATAAGTTCAGAGGAGATATTTATTTTCTAAATAGCCATTTTATTTTTGATTGGACAAAAGTACCCTCATGATCTATAAGCATGATCATGTTTTCGTTAAAGAAGATAACACCGTTAGGGAGGTAACTTAGAAAAAGCCCAAATTATAATTAACAATATTTAAAAAAAATAACTATAATGACCACTTATAATTTTCAATTTAATGTGGACTATTTTTTCAATATTCACACATAAGATTCCCAAATTTACTCTTATTTTTAAGTCCCAAATTAATAAAATATTTATAAATATAATTATTTATTATTAAATTTCTCTCACTAGATCACCTTAAACAAATATTACTGTTATTATGTCTGCAAAATGCAAAAAATTTCAGTCGTTGTGTTTTCCTAGGTCCCACTCGTCTTGCTTATCCTCTCTCTTTTTTTGTGTAGTTTATAAATCTATTTGGTTCATGTCATACCCGTATTTTCTTACAAATAATTAATGAAATATTATTTTAGAATAAATAATTAATTTTGAAAATTTGACCTAAATAAATATTCTTTTATTCGAAAATGCCAATTGGAAATTTGTTGTTTAGTATACTTGTGTGTGATTCATTTTTATGTGCATGAATATGACATTTGCATATAATAAAAGAAAATACATAATTTATGTGCGATACAAATTAAAAATTATTATTATTGGCATAAATAATCCGAAACACATTTTGGGACACATATGGGCTCATTTAAATGATTTAGGTCCTTAAAAATAATCTTGGGTCAATAATATATAGGTTGGGAAAGTTTTGGGCCTATTAGAGTATGCGTTCGGGTCCATTTGGGGGTTCAAAAGTTTGGCTTAGGGTCCAACTCGGAATTAAGCACCTGATTAGAGTTTAAGTGGGGGTTAAACCACTCCCCCACTATCATTCCACAAACGTAAAAGTTACAGTTACAGGAGGAATAGGGAGAAACACCCAAGAAAGATAAAAAAAGGCAAGAACAAAGGATATCCAGAGAGTTTTCAAAGGGCTTCTCCTCAACATAAATGCAAGAATCTTCTTGTTTAATCTATGGTTTCAATTTATTTCTTGATGTATATAATTATCCTCCTTTAAATTTCTTGAATTTTGGTATAAGATTTTTTGATTTGATGATGAAAAACACTTGTAGAGGAATGATTCATATACATAATTTATCCCAGAAATTAGATATCGTAAATCTGAACATTTATGTTAGATTTTCTTAAGCTTTTGGTAGTTATTTGGTGATAATTGAATAGCCTATATAGAGGATGTTTGGGGTAAATTATGGACTGAAATTTATGAAGATTTCGTGGTGTGAATACACCGTTTTTGCAAATTAGATAATGGGTTCAATTTGGGAATAATATCTTATTCATTTAAGCCTTAAACGTACATAAATTTTGGGTTGAAGTGGGCCTTAGAATTTGGTTATGCATGTACATATATTGTTGGGTTTAGAATGAAAAAAAATGGGTTTAAGAATCTTGGAATGGACAAACTGTAAATGAGAAGCAAAAAAGGAAGGAGCGTGGACAAGAAAGGGTCGTTCAAACAACCTAGCATCTCGTTCGAAAGACATATGGAGTCGCAGGCCTTCGTTCGAGCAACATGTGAGTTGATGTGACACTTCATTATATTTGGCCTTAGCTTGAATTCATTAGGATTTTTAACTTCGTTTTATTAGCAATGGTATTGATATGAGAAAAGAATAAAGAAGAATATTATAATGGGAAAAGGGATTTTTATTTGTGGGTTAAATAAATTATTGGAGTAATGTTATACCCACACTTTAATTATTAATAATTACAATAAGCTTGATGGTTAAGTAATTATTTTTCTAGAATGGAATTAAAAATTTATTAGATTGTAAATTATTAATTAATGAAAGGTGGTGGAACTTTGGATGGTAATTATAGAGTAATTACTTTTACATATTATATGGGATAATAATATGTACTATTATATATATATATATATATATATATATATATATATATATTTGTGTGTGGACATACCAGTGGACCGTCTTATCGGCTCAGGGGTTCGCACGTTCTTGCCCCGTACCACACATCAGCACAGGTGGGCTTGACGATGTGTAAGCCATATAGGTACTACATGGAGGCTCCACCCACTAGAGATAGGGTTGGCGATGACCGTTCCTATAGCATCGCTGGGTATGGGTTGTGTATAGGTGTCCTGCGTAGGGACTGCCCCCAATTTGTGTGTGTTTGTGTTGTCTGCTTAGGATAAGAGATTCCTCTGAACTTGCTGATGGAGCACGAATTAGACACCAACGGTAGATACCCTTATGTGTCATATATATGAAAGGACATATATTATTAATTACTCGAATTCTATCGAAATAAATTAAATTGTCTAAGGATGTGGACAATAAATATTATTCTTGACCCTATAATTCATAATAGATGCTTATGCATTATATTTGATATTAATGAGATTGAAATAAATGTAAGTTGACAATTTAAATGTAGGGATTACATTTAATTAATTAATTATTGATACAATCATTTTATAATTTCTGATGATGTCACAATTTATTATTTGGACGAATTGGGGTGCGAATAATATCACACTTAGATGAGGGGTGAGATGTTATACTCATGTGAGTGACGAAGGGGGGTATTTATTGTGCATTGATTGTATTATCGCAATAAAAAATTATTCAACTTAATTCTTTCACACCTCGGGCTCTGACCCAAATTTAAATACTTTCCCCCTAGGTGCTCCTAGATAGGGATAGTTGTATTGTGCTATAGCAGTCTTGCAGTCTCATATGCTCTCCAGGTTTTAGCTCAGTTGTTTCTAGATTATGTGCTTCTCAACTTTACTATTAATTTATTTGGAACATTTGTAATGGGCATAATCCCAAACCTTTTACTTTATGCTGGTGGATATTTATGTTACTTTAGTTGGATATTTATATTATTATTGGTGGTTTGGATCTACTTAGTCATTATGGATGTGTTTGTGACTTTTCAAACTTGGGCCTTGAATTGAATTATTTATATTCAAAATTGTGCTAAGGATGGTATTCATTGACAAGTAAGCCCTATCTTCGGCGTATCGTGTCTGGACAACCTTTATATGAGAAAATAGGGGTTGTTACAGTTGGTATCAAATAACGGTTCTAGTGTCCTTAGGATCTGTGTTTACGCTCATTACGCTCTACATTGCGTTCTTTGATATATAGAGCCTATACTTAGGACTCATTGTATTCTTACGATTGATACAAATTCGAACCTTGTTTGCATTCAGATGGAAAATGGACGTAAGCGCAGACCTAGGAGAGTAGTTCCATGAGTTGAGAAGGAGGAGGGGGCTCATCCAGAGCCACCACAGGGACCACAGTTGATCACCCACGCTTAGATAAACATTATTTTGTCTCAGATGGTATCTATAGTGGTGGAAGCCATGCTTCAGCATTTTCCACCGCCACAGGCACCTCAGCAGCCACCACTACAACAGGTGGTTATTCCAGCACAGGCATCAGGATACACATGTGATCTAGTGAGGGAGGTTTTCATTAAGGACCAGCCTCCAGAGTTTACAGGTGAGTCTGGTATATTGGTTACTAGTCGTTGGAAGAAGGACCTTGAGAGGCACTTGCAGATAGTGGAGTACACGCCAGTTCAGAAGTAGATGTTAGCTTTATTCAGGTTGGGGTAGTGGATCAAGGCCCAGCAGTACAGGGGCACCCCATCCGTGGACAAGCGTAAGAGGTTTATGGTCACAGATGATAGATAGAAATAAGGATAATAGGCCATGGTCAGACAGTACATGGCCATCAGGGTCAGCAATATAGGGGCCATCAGGGCTAGCAGTTCAAAGGCTAGCAGGGCCAAGGACAGCAGGGCCTATGGTTTGAGCGGGGTTCATATTTGATAAATTGCTACACTTGTGGTGAGAGGGGCCACACTTTGAGGTATTGCACACGAAAGGGACCAGGCCATCCAGGGAGGTTTCAGAGGACAGTAGGTTCCTCAAGGACAGCGGCCACCCATTCCATCTCAGGGAGCCACTGTACTAGCCGCTCTAGCACCCGCCGCCCCAGCTCAGGGGCAACAGCCGTTATAGTATGGGCGGGTCTACCATGTCACAGCAGCAGATGGGTCTGCTCCTCTATAGGCAGTTGAGGGGGTGTTTCCCATTTTTGGTCATGTTGGTCGTATTCTTTTTTATACAGGTGCATTTCACTATTTTGTTAGCACGGGGTTTACACGGGAGACGGGTATGGTAGATTTTGCTTTAGACATTGTTTTACACATAGATTCACCAGTGGGTAAAGGGGCACCCATAGAGTCAGTGTGTCAGGGTATCGGTATCGAGATAGGTCGACTTACTTTTGTTGCTAATTTACTAGTCCTTGACATGCACGAGTACGACATCATTTTGGGGATGGACGAGCTGGCCACTTATAGGGCATGTGTGGATTGCTATGGGAGGTCCAATCCCTTCGCCATTCCAGGGCAGGAGATGTACCTAGTTGCAATGCCGCACCCCGGGGGTAGGTCGAGCACGCATTTGTATTATATCGAGGAGGATACTTCTTTAGAGGTTTTGGTGATACTTGATTCCATCCCGGTGGCAAGTGACTTTTTTGATATCTTTGGGGAGCTTACGGGGTTACCACCTAGTTGGGATATTGATTTTGTGATAGACCTGATTTGGGGCATGAGACCTATTATCCGTACTCCGTATTAGATGGCTCCATTGGAGATGATGGAGCTATGAGAGAAAATTCAGCAGTTGTTAGGGCAGGGGTTTTTCAGGAGGAGTACTTCACCCTGGGGTGCTCCGATGTTGTTCGTAAAGAAGAGGTATGGATCTTTACGGCTTTGTGTTGACTACAGGGAGTTGAACAAAGTGACGATTGAACTAAATACCCATTGCCGCGTATAGATAATTTGTTTGACCAGCTGAGGGGTGCTGCGTATATTTCAAAAATTAATTTGAGGTCGGGGTACCATCAGTTGAGAGTCCGGGAGCAGGTTGTCTCAAAGATAACTTTTATTACTCATTATGGGTCGTAAGAGTTTTTAGTGATTCCATTCAGGCTAACCAATGAACCAAAAGTATTCATGGATTTGATGAATCGAGTGTTTAAGGACTTTTTGGATCGATTTGTTATCGTATTCATAGACAATATTTTGATATATTCACGGAATGTGGAGGAGCACACAAAGCATTTATGGGTGGTATTACAGATGCTTCGGGATCATCAGTTGTATGGAAAGTTTGAGAAGTACGAGTTTTGTTTGAGGGAGGTATAGTTCACGGGTCACATTGTGTCCAAGCAGGGGATATCAGTGGACCTAGGGAATGTTTCTGCTGTGCTGGAGTAGGGAAAACCCACTACACCCACTGAGGTGCGCAGTTTCTTAGAATTGGTCAAATCCTACCATTGATTCATTCAGGGGTTCTCCAATATAGTCGTGCCCTTAACGAATTTGACGAGGAAGGGGTACCTTTTGGGGGGATGAGATGTGCCAGTAGGCATTTGAGGAGATGAAGACTAGATTGACTACAGCACCAGTTTTGGCATTGCCTCGGGCAGGAGTTGATTATAGGGTTTACACGGATGCGTCTCTTAGGGTACTTGGCAGGGTTCTGATGCAGGAGGAGAGGACGATAGCATATGCTTCCCGAAAGCTTAAGCCTCATGAGGGACATTACCCCACCCACGACTTAGAGTTAGCAGTCGTGGTTTTTTCTTTACGGGTGCGGAGACACTACCTCCTGCGGGATAAATTTCATCTTTTCATAGACCAAAAAAGCCTGAAGTATTTGTTCACACAGCAGGAGCTGAACATGCAACAGAGGAGGTGGATAGAGTTTGTGAAAGACCATCAGTCCGACATTCAGTACCACCTAGGGAAGGCAAATGTCGTAGCAAATGCATTGAGCCATAAATCGTTTCTAGAGTTAGCGACAGTGTGGAAGGCAAAGTGGAGATCGATTTGTGGGGATGATGACTTGACCCAAGCATTTATGTCAGTTTTCACCATCACCCCCGAGACCATTATTCGGGTGGTGAAGGCACAGGAGGAGAATCAGCTTTGCCAGGAGTGGGTGAGACACTATCCAAGGGGGTGGGGCATTTTTCTATCGGGTATGATGGCGGTTTGAGATTACAAGGGAGACTAGTTGTTCCGGATGATGAGGAGTAGAGGCGAGCCATCATGTTGGAGACTCACAGTTCACTTTTAATGGTATATCCTGGAGGGGATAAGATGTACCATGATATGCGTCGTCATTGTTGGTAGGCCGATATGAAAAGGGATATATATGAGTTTGTGTCCAGATGTGGTAAGGGTCAGGTGGTGAATGTGGATCATCAGTGTCCTATAGGTATTTTACAGCCTTTGGAGATCCCGATGTGGAAATGGGATAGCATATCTATGGACTTTATCACTGGGCTACCTACTTCGTAGATGGGGCATGATTCGATATGGGTGATTGTCGACAGATTTACAAAGGTGGCTCATTTCTTACCCGTCAAGACATATTATAGCTCTAAGCGTTACGCTAGACTCTTCCTTGCAGATATTATTAAGATGCATGGGCTACCGCTCTACATAGTGTCAGACGGGGACAGGACGTTTGTCTCCCACTTTTGGAGGAGCTTCCAGCAGGCTTCGGCTGCAGAGTTAAGACTAAGCACGTCATATCATCCTCAGACCGATGGGCATATGGAGAAGGTGAACCTGATGCTAGAGGACATGTTATGGATGTGTATATTTGATTTTAAGAGGAGGTGGGAGCAATATTTGTCTTTAGTAGAGTTTTCTTACAACAACAGCTACCAGTTAACAATAGGGATGGCACCGTTTGAGGCACTCTACAGGAGACTTTTTCGTTCACCCTCATGCTGGTTAGAGGTGGGGGAGAATAAGTTACTTGGGATTCATTCAGGACACCTCAGATAAGGTAAAGATGATTTGGGCGAGGATACGGAGTGCCCAGGATAGGCAAAAGAGATACGCGAATGCGGGCCGAAGACACTTAGATTTTGATGTTCGAGACCAGGTGTTGATCAAAGTGTCTCCCATGAAAGGAGTGATGAGATTTTGGAAGAAAGGGAAGTTAGCTCCTCAATACGTGGGACCATTCCCTATTTGGAGAGGATTGGACCCGTAACATACCGTTTCGGATTACCGAATCACTTGCAGCGGATACATAATGTATTTCACATATCTTCACTATGAAGTTTCCTTGGAGATGAGGTGGCGTACCAGCACATTGATATAGACGAGATTGAGCTCTAGTTAGACACTACTTATGAGGAGAGATCGATAGCCATTTTGGATATACGGGAGCACCATCTACGGTCCAAGATTGTTCCTTTAGTTTGGGTGCAGGGGGCACCATCGGGAGGACGAGACGACTTGAGAAAGGGAGGACGACATGCGCATAAAGTATCCCGAACTCTTCTAGCTAAGTACGTATTTTCTTGATTTCGAGGACGAAATCCTGTTATTATGGGGGGGAGAATGTAATACCCCGTATTTTCTTATAAATAATTAATGAAATATTATTTTGGAATAAATAATTAATTTTGGAAATTAGACCTAAATAAATATTTTTTTATTCAAAAATGTCAAGTGAAAATTCGTCCACCCCGTGCGCTAACGACATAACCGTTCGGACAAACAATCAGTTTTCCCTCGAAAATTGATCCAGATGCCACTGGGCCCTCCCGGGATCCATTTGACCTAAGTGAACTCTTCAGATCAAACAATACTGAATGAATCTCTGAAGTTCACTGAATACCCTTTTCAAAAGTCCACCCCATGCGCAATTCTGACTTACGGTACGGACGAATGATCCATTTTACTCTGAGAGGTCACCGGGCACTTTCGGGCCCCAGTTAACCAAGGTCAACATCCTAACTAAGCAAAACTCTTTGGAATGTCAAAGTAAATCTCCTCACCTTTCCAAATGTCTGCCCCGTGCACGATTCTGACTTACCATACGGACGAACGATCTGTTTTCGTCAGACGATCTCCAGTCTAAAGGACCGACGTGCGCTTCTGAGCCACATTTGACCCTAAGTCAACTCCCAAAATTGAGAGCGTATGAAAGGACTCTTAAAGGTCTCCGGATTACCGTTCTAACGGTATGTCTCGTGTGCAATTCGGATTAACGGATTACGTTCTACGATAGTTTTTCCAAGAAAATTTGCACGAGACTGTCAATTGGCAGGTCCCAGACCCTGCCTATCGGCAGTGTGTCTAGGGTCACCATTCGATTGTCAGGATAAGGGCTGTGCCAATCGTCAACCCCTTGACCCTATAAAAGTAGGGCATGACCTCACTACCAAGCACACCAAGACTTCAGATCCATCAGCATCAGTGATCTCAGAAATATTCTTTCGAAATCAGCAAAGTTACCCCATGTGAAGTTCCATTCAAGTTTACATTCCCATCCTTTTCATACCCAATTTAGTAAATCACATTCTCTTTTATTCAACATCCATCTCACATTTAAGGGAGTTCACCCAAGATCAAAGATCAAGTTTCAAAGAAGGTCCAATTCCTTTCCTCTCTTTAAATTCCTAGTTTTTGCATAAATTTCATTAGATTCATAATCTAGTTCCTACTTTGGTTCATACATATTAACACACTTGTAGAAATTATCCATGTACACTTCACACCACGTGCACCTAGGATCACTTATATCCCCATGTTTCAAACACCACTTAGAAATCCATGCTTAGGTGTCACTAACACACACCTCCACATGTGTATATATCCATGCTCCCTCACACTTATTGAAAATCTGTTACTAAAGTCATTTAATACAACATTAAACAATTTAAGTAACTCCGAACTGTTTTTTGAGGAAACACTTTTCTTTGAATCAAATCAGTTTTAATCAGAAGATGTGTTTAATAAAACATGCACGAGATCAGTTCAAAATTTGTTAACAAGTTTTGAAAACAAAACTGAGATAGTTTAAATCAGTACACCAATCAGAATGAGATGAGGAGATGTATAAAGATCAAAGACAAGAGATTTTTAACGTGGTAAAACCTCACACAACTGAGGAAACATCCACGGTGACTTCTAAGTCACAAACCAAAAATCCACTAAAACAAAATATATCAGTTACAAACTATATAACACACATGCACACAAATCAGACCTATACATGTTTAGGAATGTACCCGCTAGTATCCTTCTAACTTTTCTGCAGTTCTGATTATTGATATGGCTTTCCCAGTTTGCTAACTTCCACTTTGTTCCAGTCTTTACGTCGACTCTTGTTTCAAGCTCTTATTACCAACACTTTCAATGTTGTAGTCTGTAAGTGTTTGTGATGGTGTTCTAACACATGCATGCACACACACTCATGCTTATTTATACAAACATTCCTGTCAAATTACATAACATATCTATATGTTGTGATTTTCAGTTTCTCTCTTCTCAGAAAATTTAAAACCTTATTTGACCTTTAAAATGATCCCGAAATCCACGGCTCTCTTTCTCTGAAGACGATTCAAGATCTTAATCAATTTCAGGGTTTTGAAAATACTTTTGAAATTGAAAACCGTCAAGTGTGATTCCAACTAGGTCAAATGTCTTGTTTCAAAAGAACTAGAAATAGAAAATGATTTTGTTGATTTTGAAGATGAAAACATTTACAGAAAATAAGTAACAAAAGATTTCTCAAGACGAGAAACTAAGAATGCAGATATAAGTGTAATATAACATAAAATGACCAGATCTATAATTTCTATGAAATAGAAATACATATATAACCTAATGTTTAAGTTGGACAAATGATCTTAAAACGAAGAGGTTTGAACTAGGAAACAGCTTTCAAACCCACACTCATAAACTCTCAAACACTCAGGGTTGGTGTTTGGTTTAAACTGGTTTTTGAAAAAGGGTTAGGGTTTGAAACTGTTTGGATGAATTAGGGTTTCTAATTCTCTCTCTAGTTTCTCTCTATTTTCTCTCTCGAATTAGACGAAGTGGCAAAAGTCTCTCAAAGGCTGAGGGTTAGTCTCCTTATATAGTGAGATGGAATGATCAAGAAGGCTGAGATGAATCTAAAGGCTGAGATTTAGTCTTGGCCTTTTGACTTCCATCCAATGGTTTAAGAGAAGCGGTGAGTTAAACGCTTTCTGATTGGATTAGGGAAGATCACAGGGATTGGGTTTGGACGTATGCAGGTCGTTGATAAAATCAATCCAAGGGCTAGCAATAAACAACGATTTTGTCTCTTAAAAGAAACACAAATCCAACCGGTAGTGTAGCGACAGGTGTAGGGCTAATATCGATCCTCACACGCGCGTCTAAAGTAATTACACAGCTTCCCTTACAGTCTCAAGCGCTTTCGGTTTCTACCCAAGTGAACTTTCTGACATAAAACCATAAAACCAGTATTTATAAAATCACCCCAAAACCTTTTAATTCCAATTTTAATTATGAAAAAATTCTTTTAAAATTCATTAAAAATTCCCAAAAATTATTAAAAATAGTTTTAAGGGAAATTAAGACACACACACAATCAAATTATGCAATATATGACCCATGTATGCATCCCTAATGTGTGTGAGTGTTTTTGAATATACCTTTGATCAATCAAACAAGAGGAATGAATTGTATAGTAGTGTCTAAGGCTCATTGGTATCTAGGGGAGGGACTCAATTTTGTCACTATTTCCAAACTAGATGAGCAATTATACAATGTAGACTCAAGTGAGTCAAGAGTATAAGTTGCTTCAATCTCCCCCTTTGGAAATATAAGATAAAATCTCCTTTGAGCCATCTTGGACTCGTAAGGTTATGAAGAAATAAGGAAAAACCTATTCCTATACAAAAATTCTATCTACCCATTTCCTAGAAAAGAAAATTACATAACTCAACAATTATAATTCAATACCCTATTACATCTATTGAGAATAACTGTACAGAATCCTACAAACAATCACTAAGACCAAGCTTATTAGAATATGTACAAAGGAAATGAACTCACAAGACTCAAATTTCTCCCCCATTTTGTCTCAAATGGACAAAGGGAAAAATTATGCAAGTCAAAGACTTTATTCAGCACAAACCATTCCTATCGATTTACGCAAAGAAATAAATATATTGTAATCCAAAGGTTTGGTAAACATATCTGAAAGTTTCAAATCAGTAAGAAGATAATTGATTTTTAATTCCTTAGTCTCAACTAATTCGCGTATGAAGTGATGTCTAATTTTATGTGTTTTGTTCGCGAGTGTTGAACATGATTTTTAGAGATATTGATTGCGCTTTGATTATCACAATAGAGATGTAGTTGTTCTTCTTTAATACCATAATCACTTAGCATTTGCTTAAGCTAAAGTAATTGAGCACAGCAGCTTCCAGTGGCTATGTATTCAGATTCAACTGTTGATAAAGAAGTGCAGTTTTATTTCTTACTACTCCAACCTACCAAATTATTACCAATATAGTAACATGCTCCTGATGTGCTCTTACTATCATCAGTACACCCTGCCCAATCGGCATCAGTGTATCCTATTATAGTGCTAGGAGTATCATTGGTGTACCAAAGTCCTAAATTTAGAATGACTTTCATGTATTTAATGATTCTTTTAACACAAACTAAATGGATCTCTTTAGGATTGTTTTGATAACGGGCACACACGCAAACGGAGTACATTATATCAGGATGCGAGGTGATAAGATATATCAAGGTTCCCATCATACTACGATATAATGTTGGATCTACGGATTTCCCAATTTCATCCTTAGACAGTTTGTCCGTAGTACTCATGGGAGTTTTAGCATCTTTTGCACTCTCAAGGCCGAATTTTTTAACAATCTCTAAAGCATATTTTGATTGCGAAACAAATAATCCTTCTGAATTTTGTTTGACTTGAAGACCCAAGAAAAATTAGAACTCCCCCATAAGTGACATTTGAAATTCTCTATGCATAATTTCAGAAAAAGATTTTAACTTCTGAAGGGGAAGTTAATCCAAAAATTATGTCGTAAACATAAACTTGAGCTATAATGATATGTTTGTCAAAATGTTTGACAAAGAGGGTTTGATCATTTCCACCTCTCTTAAAACCTTTATCTAAGAGAAAATTGGAAAGGCGCTCATAACAGGCTCTTGGCGCTTGTTTTAGGACATACAAAGAATTTTTAAAACGAAACATATGATTTGGATATTTAGGGTTAATGAACCCTTTTGGTTGTTCTACATAGGTCTCCTCAGTCAACATTCCATTAAGGAAGGCAGATTTGACATCCATTTGGTAAATCGTAAAATTTAATTAGCAAGCTATGGCAAAGAGAAGACAAATAGATTCTAATTGAGTAACAGGAGCAAAAGTCTCGTTAAAATCTATTCCTTCAATTTGAGAGTATCCTCGAGAAACTAATCTGGCTTTGTTTCCAATGATTATCCACTTTTATCAGATTTATTTTTAAATATCCAACGCGTGCCAATAACCTTTTTGTGATCAGGCCTAGGTACAAGATACCAAACATCATGAATGACGAATTAAAGATGTTATTCCTGCATTGTAGAAATTCAATGAGTATCATTCAATGCATCAATTACATTCTTTGGTTCCATAAGGGAAACAAAACATGCATAATGAGCAAAGTTTCTTAATTAAGAACTTGTACGTACAGGCTCACTAGGGTTACCAACAATGTTATCTATGGGATGGTCTTTAGAAACCCAATTAGGAACTTCAGGTGTCTCAATTGGTAAAGAATCATCTATTTCTGGAGAGTCATTTTCTAAAACATTTTCATACTCTTCCACAATAGTTGGGTCTCCAGTCTTACTCTCTACAATAGTGTCACTTACAATAACGTTTACGGATTCCATCAAGGTCTTAGTGTGAAGGTTATAGACACGGTATGCTCTACAGTTTGGAGAATATCCTAGAAAGATGGCTTTATCTCCATGAGTCTCAAATTTGGATAAGTGTTCTCTGTCTTTGTAGACAGAACACGTACTACCAAAGGTTCTAAGACACTTAAGATTGGGCTTTTTCCCATACCATAGTTCGTAAGGAGTTTTTTTAGAATTCTTTCTAAGATAGACTCTATTGATAATGTGACACGCAGTACGAATAGATTCTACCCAAAATACTTAGGTAAATAATTGGCATGAATCATAACACGTTCCATCTCTTGAAGGGTACGATTCTTTCTCTCAGCAATACCATTTTGTTGAGGGGTCTTAGGAGCACTAAATTCATGTTTGTAACCATTATAGTCACAATACTTGATAACACCAGTATCTAAGAATTCTCCACCTCTATCACTACGAATTCTATTTACTTGAGTGTCTTTATCATTTTCAATTCGCAGTAAAATCTTCAAAAAGATTTGGACAGTGTCAGACTTTTATTTTAAGAAAGCTACCCAAGTAAATCTGGTGAAGTCATCAACCATAACAAGAATGTAACTGTGTCCACAGAGACTAACAGTTCAAGAAGGACCCATTAGGTTCATATGGATGAGCTCCAAGGGTTTAGAGGTAAGGATATCTTTAACTTTCTTATAAGGTGCCTTAACAATTTTTACTTCCTGACATGATCCAGAAACAATATTAAAAATAGGTTTGATCTTGGGGATACCTATAACTATTTCTTGTGAAGATAATATACTAAGATTTTCGTAATTTATGTGACCCATTCGATTATGCCATATCTCATTGTCATCCATTCTGGCAATATTACAGACCTCGGTACTGTTCTGGATAGTATAACAATTGTCAGGAGTCCTGTAATTATGCACTCATCTTTTTTATTTAAAATTCTGAAATTATTCTTTGAAAAGGTGACAGTATGATTTTAGTCACAAAATTGCGAGATACTAAGCAGATTAGCCTTAAGACCTTTTACTAGAAGAACACTTTTAAGTAAAGGTAATCCTTCCTCTTGGAGTGTTCCTTTACCAATGATTTGAGATGATACACCCTCACCAAACATAACTTTTCCTCCAGTAAAGTTGGTTTTGTTTAAAAGTTTGGTATCATCCTCAGTCATGTGCTTTGAACATTCAGAGTCTAAATACCAACCAGAGGGAGTGTGTTCATATTTTAAGGTAGTAATCACAATGTTACACTTCACCTGGGGTAATAACTCATCTTTTCTAACCCAAGCAGCGCTTGTTTTCATTTTGCGCTTATTTTCTCTCATTTGATAAAATTTGCGAGCATTAGATTTCTGTTGAAAAATGTTTTGCGCACGAGGTTGAATTTTATGAAAAACATGAGCATTTGGTTTAGAAAAGTGTCTAGGATTCCTTTTTGGAAATGATCTTTTAGGTTTGGTCTTTCTTTTTCTATAATTATAGTTTTTGTCTGGTGGTCTAGGCAGAACATAATTGTTACAAATTCTCCTAGATTAGTTAAAGTTTTGGTACATAGGAGTGTTATAGACAGGGTTGACTAAACGTCTAGAGTAGCAACCTTTAAAAGAATGACCATATAAGTCATAGTAAGAGAAATACAAATTTCTCGAAGATGGTATCTCATTAGGAAAGTCTCTAAACATTGGTGATAATACGCAAATATCGCGTATTTCATCCTCCGAACCTATGCATTTTATCCCCCTCGGGTGCCTTAATCTCTATATTTAAGCCCGTTAACCAGACAACCTTGGTTTATATTGTTAACATGCTATATGAGGTATACTTGGGCTTTTGTAGGTATTTAGGTACTAAGTATGAAGTTCGGATGCGTTCCGCTCTATTTCCGTACACAACCGCACGTTCAAGGGCATTTTAGTCATTTTACAGATTGGGCACCTGGTCCAACATCTTCATGGAAGTTGTATCCCTCCTCGCAAGCTTCGCGTGGCCGAAAACGGTGCACGATTCCGATTCATAACGAAGAAGTTACGGCGATTTTAGCGGAGAAGAAATGCAAGCCAAAACAGGGGAAAATGCAGTCTGCCCCTGCTTGGTCGATCGATCGACCAAAGTGGTAGATCGATCGACCCTTCCCATTTTTGCCCCGTCTTATATGGTCGATCGATCGACCAAAATGGTAGATCGATCGACCCCCTATTTTTTTTGGCAGATATTTTGCATTTTCTTTTCTTTCTTCTTTTCTTTTATTCCCACTTACTATATAAAGATTTTTTGTTGTAATAATCAGATATTGAGTAGATAAAACGTTTTTAGGTTAGAATAGCTTAGGTTTTGAGGGTTTTGAAGAGTTCTTCTTCAATTGTTCTTGGATTGACACACTTTTGGATTGAATGTTGCACTATTCATCATCCCCTCCATTTATATAGTTTGTATTTCCTTCTTTCTTGCCTTGATAGTTAGATTTACATGCTTTGTTAATTAGATTCACATGCTTTCTTTAATCGCTTTCTAGGTAGATTTATCGCGTTTATTTACCGCGTTTATTTATCGCGTTTTTAATATGCTTTCTAGCTAATTTAAATTAGGTTGTGCTTGAATTGAACTCACTCGAGTTGACGTGTTGCTTTGCTTTGGTGATGGTGTTTACGGGTCTATTTCGAGTGTGTTGTCCTAGTTATTACGCCTAGGAGATTCGACGGGGCATATCATGTATGTCCCGTGCTTACGACCTTTCGCGTGTAATTTCCGGGACATTTGTTGACGCCAAAATCTTATTAGGCTTTTATGATGATTTAGGGAGTAACAACCCTTGATTTAATTAACTGTCGAAACGAGACGCACTTGTAATAACTCGTCGACCCATGTGACCATTTTATACTAATTAACTCGGGTGAGGGATATTCGACGCAACCTATAGTCTTACTCGCTTTCATAATCTAGTTTCAATACCATTGCCTAGTTAATCATTTCCCTTTATGCATCTTTTCTTTTAGTTTGTAATCATATTTTACACTTTTATTTCGGATTATTAAATCACTTAAATTCTAACATCTCGTCTCTGTGGATTTTCGATACCCGACTTACCGCTGTGCTTGCCTCGCAAGTGTAGTAGTAACTTAGGTTTTTGTATTGAGTTGGCGAAACGAAAACAACGATTAGCGTCTTTACACGCACTACTTTTCGCGCTCAATCAAAATGGCGCCGTTGCCGGGGACTAGTTTGTTTTAGACTTTATTTGATTTAGTATTTCATAGTATTTCATAGTATTTTCTTTCTATTTGTATTATTTGCTAACTTTTTGCAGGACTTCCACATTTGAGCACTTAGAAACGCTCGAATCTTTCCCGCGCACACTTACTTTGTGGAATCCGCCACTTCGAGCCACTTTTGGGGTAAGCATGTCTTATTCCAATTCTTTCGGTAATCCTTGTCATAATTCTCAAAATTCTCGCAAACCTATGACTTTCGGTGAATACTTAGAATCCCAAAGTATAACAAATTCAAATATGACTTTGGGCGAGTATAACGAAAGTCAAAACTTAGGTTATTGGAATTTTGATGATGATGATAATGATTTTGGGCCTTTACCTCCTTATAATAGGAATTTTGAAACGAATTCGAATAGTTTTCAAAATTCCTATAATAATGAGTTTTCATTTAAGTCCGATGGTAATTTTCAAAGTTCCCATTCTAATGCATCCGCACCTCGACCTATGACATTCGGTGAGGGCTTGCGTATGTATGAAAATGAGAAAATTGAAAATCACTATCGGGAAGAAAATCGTCCGTGGGAACATGAGTTGGATTTATTATTTGAGTCCGACGACGATTTTGCTTCCGAGACTTTTGAAGTCGAGGAATGTTTTGAACCGAATGAAGTACTTGTACCTACTTTGGAACAAGCCATTCTAGACTTTGCCCATCTCGTAATAGATATTGAAAGTGAGGATGAAAATGACGTAATATCTATTTGCAATGAAATGATTTCTTCTTTGGCCCCCAAAGAAGAACATTTCATTGAAAATGATATTATTTCCTTTGAAATTCCAAATTCATGCGATGATGATTCATCTCATGAGTTTGAATTTCTTTCATCCCCGTTTTCATTCTCTATTACCCCACCGGAACAAGTACCCGATGATTCGGTTTCGAACTTTAATGTTTTAAACCCTATCGCCGATGAGGAGTACTTGCTCGAGTCGCCCTCCACGATCGCATCTTTGCCTTTGTGTGCGCCGCCTCCCATTCCAACTTCAAAATCCTTGGGAGGATATTCGGCTTTTCTCGGTCCCCACTTGTTTTTGTCACCCGTTCAATCCAAAACCCCCATCGTCCCTCCAAAACTTTTAATTGGCGATGGTTCATTTCTTCCGCCTTACACATGCCTTCCGTTGTTCAAACGGAATTCATATTTTTTGGAGGGCATGCTTGTATGTGAGGGTACACCGGTTATCCTCCAAAGTCAAATCGTTCTGATGGTGGACCCTCAGCTATTTAGACTTCTAGTGTACAGTTAGTGTGAAGTCTAAATAGTAGGTTGTATATAGTTAGCTTTTTATGTTTTCTTTTCTTTTTAATTTAGTCTAGTGTAATTAGTTAACTTTTTATTATTTGTTTTTGCTATGCTCGGTACTAACTTGTTTTGTAGATTCTTTGGACTTGTTCTTATGGGGATCGCTCCAATTTTGGGTAATATCGCTCTTTTCCTCTCTTTAACTTGGTTCTTAATTTACATTGAGGACAATGTCAAGTTTTAAGTTAGGGGGTGTGGGATATTCTATCCATTTCTTATTTTAGTCCATGTTTTTTCTCACATGTTAGTTACTTAGTATGCTTTTCTTAGAAAAATTCAAAAATTTCAAAAAGATTTTCTTTATTTTTTCTCCTTTTTTGGGCATTTTGCCTTTGTTTCCGATGATAAATTTCAATAATTGCCCGATCCAATAGACAACCCAATGGTGCATGTTCTTGATTTGAGAAGTTATTAGACTTTAGTCTCGATTATTGATATTATGAATAACTTCATGAATTAAACTTTAATCCCATGAGCACATGCACTTTTATGGTTCTATTGATTTGGTTTAAGATTTTTATAACTCAGTAATCTTTTGTTGCATTGTATATACTTACACCGAGTAAGCTTTGTACCTTTCGTCGTTTGTGAGTGTATACACTATTCATTTCTCATTGAAAACGTTGAATTCGTTGGTAATCTCTTTATTCTTTCATTTGACCGTTCATTAATTGAGTTCATACTTGAAATGTGTTACTTGAGCATGATTTTCATGTATTGTTTTGACTCGAGAATTGCGTAAACTTTGTGAAATGATCATAGGCCCTCTTTGTTATATCACCCATATTAGCCTTGACCTCACCCTTATATATTTACCCTCATTAACCCCGTTGAGCCTAAATATAGCCTTTAGTTTCATAACCGCAATCCCATAACCAACTCTAAATTGGAGTTTTATACCATACATACACTTTCCATACCTTTGTTTGGAATGTTACTTGGGATTGAATTATGTTGTTATGATGTCGGTTGCAATTTAGGCATATGAGAGTTTGATAAGTAAAGAAAAGAAAATAGTGAAAAAAGTGAAGAAAAAGAGAAAGCAAAAAGCAAAAGAAAACAAAAAGAGAAAATGAGAAAAAGAAGAAAAGAAAAAGAAAGAGAAGTTTGTATATGTTGTAAATAGTTCAATAAGCTTTGATTACTCTCCCCGATGATATATCTAATGCCTTTTTGGAACTTGTTTTCCGATTTTGATATTACCCGCATTATCCCATTATCCCGAGTTTTCATTCCGAACATTTTGAATTCGTACATATATTCCTTCGTTTCGTACCTTAGCCATACCAACATTACAACCCTAGTAAAGTCCTATGTGATCTTTGGTTGATGTAATTTAAAAGTCATAATAGTTGTGATAATCTGTGAAAATGCATTTCGCCTCTTTTAGTGTGTGGTATCCTTTCATTGAGATTACAGTTTTTCAGTTTATATATAGCGTTCTTCATCTGTGACATGTGCGCGGCCTAGTTTCCATTTACATTTACTCCTTATGCCCACATGTCCCATGTGTTACCTCCCTGTTTCGAGTGAAGTCACTTGATGAGTGTAATGCCCGTGAGGATTGAATATATGCTTGCTTTAATGTTTATCCGGTTTATATAAGTTTTTTGCCAAATCACACTTTGCATGTGCTCGCTCCCCTCCCACATTTTAAGGTTTCAATTCTATGAGGTGCATTCTATAATGTTAATGATTTGGACTTTTGTGTGAATTTATTCACTTTGCTAATAATGCGTATGAAATCCTTTTCGCCATTATTGGGCTTGTCGCATGTTGGGTTGGGCATATTTTGAGGAAACCATGTGATGTTTGAGGGTACCATCTCTGAAAACCCTCACGAGACGACACTCGTCCACTAGGGTAACCTAGGGGTTTAACGGCTTATTGCATACGCTAAATGCAATCGAATCGCCCGCGAAAGTGGCCTTTTGCTTTTATACCACTTTTGTACTATCTCCTGCTTTTGGTTTACTTGTTGTCCTTGTTGCATCGTATTTCATTGCTAGGGACTAGCAATGTGTAAGTTAGGGGGTGTGATAATACGCAAATATCGCGTATTTCATCCTCCGAACCTATGCATTTTATCCCCCTCGGGTGCCTTAATCTCTATATTTCAGCCCGTTAACCAGACAACCTTGGTTTATATTGTTAACATGCTATATGAGGTATAATTGGGCTTTTGTAGGTATTTAGGTACTAAGTATGAAGTTCGGATGCGTTCCGCTCTATTTCCGTACACAACCGCACGTTCAAGGGCATTTTAGTCATTTTACAGATTGGGCAACTGGTCCAACATCTTCATGGAAGTTGTATCCCTCCTCGCAAGCTTCGCGTGGCCGCAAACGGTGCGCGATTCCGATTCATAACGAAGAAGTTACGGCGATTTCAGGGGAGAAGAAATGCAAGCCAAAACAGGGGAAAATGCAGTGTGCCCCTGTTTGGTCGATCGATCGACCAAAGTGGTAGATCGATCGACCCTTCCCATTTTTGCCCCGTCTTATATGGTCGATCGATCGACCAAAATGGTAGATCGATCGACCCCCTGTTTTTTTTGGCAGATATTTTGCATTTTCTTTTCTTTCTTCTTTTCTTTTATTCCCACTTACTATATAAAGATTTTTTGTTGTAATAATCAGATATTGAGTAGATAAAACGTTTTTAGGTTAGAATAGCTTAGGTTTTGAGGGTTTTGAAGAGTTCTTCTTCAATTGTTCTTGGATTGACACACTTTTGGATTGAATGTTGCACTATTCATCATCCCCTCCATTTATATAGTTTGTATTTCCTTCTTTCTTGCCTTGATAGTTAGATTTACATGCTTTGTTAATTAGATTCACATGCTTTCTTTAATCGCTTTCTAGGTAGATTTATCGCGTTTATTTACCGCGTTTATTTATCGCGTTTTTAATATGCTTTCTAGCTAATTTAAATTAGGTTGTGCTTGAATTGAACTCACTCGAGTTGACGCGTTGCTTTGCTTTGGTGATGGTGTTTACGGGTCTATTTAGAGTGTGTTGTCCTAGTTATTACGCCTAGGAGATTTGACGGGGCATATCATGTATGTCCCGTGCTTACGACCTTTCGCGTGTAATTTCCGGGATATTTGTTGACGCCAAAATCTTATTAGGCTTTTATGATGATTTAGGGAGTAACAACCCTTGATTTAATTAACTGTCGAAACGAGACGCACTTGTAATAACTCATCGACCCATGTGACCATTTTATACTAATTAACTCGGGTGAGGGATATTCGACGCAACCTATAGTCTTACTCGCTTTCATAATCTAGTTTCAATACCATTGCCTAGTTAATCATTTCCCTTTATGCATCTTTTCTTTTAGCTTGTAATCATCTTTTACACTTTTATTTCGGATTATTAAAACACTTAAATTCTAACATCTCGTCTCTGTGGATTTTCGATACCCGACTTACCGTTGTGCTTGCCTCGCAAGTGTAGTAGTAACTTAGGTTTTTGTATTGAGTTGGCGAAATGAAAACAACGATTAGCGTCTTTACACGCGCTACTTTTCGCGCTCAATCAATTGGTTTCACTGAATTTTGATTTTGAACCTTATTCCTAGGAGGTACAATTTGAAAGGAAGAATCACTCTTCTTAATCGGGGGGAATACATATTTAGCCTTAGGTGGACTTTCACGCTTACAGCAACTTGATTCCCCAATATCAAACTTTGATTGTTTTTCATCAAACTCATTTTTCAGAGAATAAAAATCTGACACAAACTTAATTGGTACAAATTTTTTAATTTGTGTCTTCAAATTTAGGAAAAACCCTATTCCAGTTCGATCATCAGAATTGGTTTTTGAATCAGCAACAAAACCATCAAAACAGTTTGAATTATTTTAAATTTTGCAAATTTTTTGAAAATCGTTGTTGTCTTCTCTTTGGATTGTTCCAATTTTAATAATGTCCCTTTATATTTTTTCTCCAGAATTTCATTTTCTTCAATAAAATTCTTCAATTTTTGATAAAAAATGTTGACTTCATTTTCATGAGTTAGACATTAGGTAGTATACTCTTCAGCATTAAGTTTAACCATCAGACTTAAGTCTTCTAGTTTCTTAGTGAGATCCTTCACAATCTTCTCTACTCTAGTGCTTTTCTTGAGAGTTTTCGCATTAAGTGTGTGAATGTCAGGAAGGTCTTCAGTGTCCGAATCACTAAGTGTGGTGTGTGAATTGACCCCTAAGGATTCAATTCTTGAACTCACACACCCATTGACATCGTCATTATCGCTTTCCCTTTGACTCAGACACCCCGTGGTAGAACTAGCAATATTTTCAAAAATTAAAACATCTAAACCAGTAGCAGCATGATTCATAACAGCAGAAGTAGAGTTACTAACATCATTCTCATACACAGGCACATGCATATCATCATTATAAATTATCTTGGCAAAGAAAGACATGCAAGGATCAAAAACATCAAATGATTCAGGTTCCTCATTTTTAGAATCACTTGAATCATCCCATGTTTTGCAAATGTTAGCCCTAGTATGTTTATTGGCAATGTTCAGTTTCACTCTACAATCTTGTCCTATATGTCCTAGTTTTCCACATCTAAAACATTCAATGTTTTTGAAATCTTTGTTGGGTCTCATGTCCTTGTGATATTTGTCTTGACCTTTCTCATGAGGTTTGTAGTTAGACTGAGTTGGATAATTTGGCTTGCCTTGTTTGTTTTCCAATTTATTTCTAAATTTGACAATTTTCTTAAACTGTTTTGACATTAAGGTAATTTGATTATCCAAAACTATCTATATCACATTCCTTATCAGAATCATCAGTAAGAATAGTAAACTCAGGTTTCATCAGCTTAGAGGAAAAACTTAAGCTGGAACTAGTTTGTTTCCTATGGGACTGGGTCATTTGTTTCTTAAATTCTAATTCCATTTCCACATTTCTTAGTTTACTACTGAGTAGTTCAGGAGTGAGATTTTGGTCACACATTTCCTCAATAGCATATCTTTTGTTGTCAAATTTCTATGGTAATGATCTTAGAATTTTAGATATAATTTCACGTATGTCATATGTTATCCCATTATCATGCAGTTTGGTCACAATGTTAGTCAATTTTATGTAAAAGTCATCAAATGATTCAGAGTCTGACATAATTAGAGAGTTATACTGTTGGACAAGCATTTGAGTTTTAGCAGCCTTGACTCTAGTGTCACCTTCATGTGCAGTGATCAGTGTATCCCAAGCTTCCTTAGAAGTGGCACAAGATGAGATCCTTTTGAACTCATGTTCATTTATGGACATAAAGATGGCATTCTTGCCTTTGTTATTGTTTTGAGAAGTTTGCTTCTCTTCTTGAGTGAATTCACTTAATGCTTTCTTAATCCTCTCATTACTTCCTTCAGTGGATGGTTTTGTAGGATAAGTTTATCCATTTTCAAAAATATCCCAGACATCATCTCCCAAGGTTCCTTGTATGAAAGCAGCCATTCTTACCTTCCAGTAAGCAAAGTTGTTTCCATCAAAGAGTGGGGGTCTGGTCAAGTTTCCAAATCTTTCATTTTTCTCGTCTATTGTTTTGATTTCAAGAAAATAATTTCAGAAACACAAGATCTTTTAAAATATTTCCAAAGCTCTGATCCCAATTGAAAAACTGTTACTAAAGTCGTTTAATACAAGATTAAACTCTTTAAGTAACTCCGAACTATTTTTTGAGGAAACTCTTTTCTTTGAATCAAATCAGTTTTAATCATAAGATGTGTTTAATTAAACATGCACGAGACCAGTTCAAGATTTATTAACAAATTTTGAAAACAAAATCGAGACAGTTTAAATCAGCACACCGATCAAAATGAGATGAGGAGATGTAGAAAGATCAAAGACAAGAGATTTTTAATGTGGTAAAACCTGACACAACTGAGGAAACATCCATGGTGACTTCTAAGTCAGAAACCAAAAATCCACTAAAACAAAATATATCGGTTACAAACTATATAACACACATACACACAAATCAGACCCATACAAGTTTAGAAATGTACCCACTGGTGTCCTTCTAACTTTTATGCGGTTCTGATTGTTGATGTGGCTCTCCCAGTTTGCTAACTTCCACTTTGTTCCAGTCTTTACGTCGATTCTTGTTTCAAGATCTTATTACTAACACTTTCAGTGTTGTAGTGTGTAAGTGTTTGTGATGGTGCTCTAACACATGTATGCACACACACTCATGCTTATTTATACAAACAGTCCTATCAAATTACATAACAGATCTATATGTTGTGATTTTCAGTTTCACTCTTCTCAAAAAACTTAAAACCTTATTTAACCTTTAAAATGATCCCAGAATCCACGACTATCTTGCTCTGAAGACGATTCGAGATCTTAATCAATTTCAGAGTTTTGAAAATACTTTTGAAATTGAAAACCGCCAAGTGTGATTCCAACTAGGTCAAAGGTCTTGTTTCAAAAGAACTAGAAACAGAAAATGATTTTATTGATTTTGAAGATGAAAACATTTACAGAAAATAATCAATAAAAGATTTCTCAAGACGAGAAACTAAGAATGCAGATCTAAATGTAATATAACATAAAATGACCAGATCTATAATTTCAATGAAACAGAAATACAGATCTAACCGAATTTTTAAGTTGGACACAAGATCTTAAAACGAATAGGTTTGAACCACGAAATAGCTTTCAAACCCACATTCAAAATCTCTCAAACACTCAGGGTTGGTGTTTGGTGTAAACTGATTTTTGGAAAAGGATTAGGGTTTGAAACTGTTTGGATGAATTAGGGTTTCTAATTCTGTCTTTGGTTTCTCTCTCTTTTCTCTCTTTTCTCTCTTTTATCTATCTCTTATCTCTTCTCACTCGAATTAGACGAAGTGACAAAAGTATCTCAAAGGCTGAGGGTTAGCCTCTTTATATAGTGAGCTGAGAAGGATCGAGAAGGCTAAGATGAATCTAAAGGCTGAGATTTAGTCTTTGTCTTTTGACTTCCATCCAACGGTTTAAGATAAGCGGTGAGTTAAACGCTTTCTGATTGGCTTAGGTAAGATCACAGGGATTGGGTTTGGACGCATGCAGGTCGTTGATAAAATCAATCTAAGGGTTGGCAATAAACAACGGTTTTGTCTCTTAAAAGAAACACAAATCCAACCGGTAATGTAGCGACGGGTGTAGGGCTAATATCGATCCTCACACGCGCGTCGAAAGTAATTACACAGCTTCCCTTACAGTCTCAAGCGCTTTTGGTTTCTACCTAAGTGAACTTTCAGGCATAAAACCATGAAACCAGTATTTATAAAATCACCCCAAAACCTTTTAATTCCAATTTTAATTATGAAAAAATTCTTTTAAAATTCATTAAAAATTCCCAAAAATTATTAAAAAGAGTTTTAAGGGAAATTAACACACACAATCAAATTATGCAATATATGACCCAAGTATGCAGCCCTAATTTGTGTGAGTGTTTATGAATATACCTTTGATCAATCAAACAAGAGGAATGAATTGTATAATAGTGTCTGAGGCTCTTTGGTATCTAGGGGAGGGACTCAATTTTGTCACTATTTCTAAACTAGATGAGCACTTATACAATGTAGACTCAAGTGAGTCAAGATTATAAGGTGCTTCACTTATTACACACCACTTGTAGTTTATCCATGCTTAGGTTCACTACCACACACTCACTTGTAGATAACTACACACCACTCACTCTCAAATAATCCATGCTTCGTGTTGATTTATTTTTCATACTCGTACATTATCCCCCTGCTTGGCGTGATGATCATCAATAAAGATACTCTCTCCATAAGATACTAAACAAGAATCATGCATGTTACACATTACAACACCAAAAAGCATTGAGATTGACCAAATTTTGACCTGTAACTGGGGAGTCACTCCGTGATGGGCGTTGGTCCGACAGGGCGCAGTTAAACTAAGTGATATGATTCTTAACTTCCATTGGCCAAGTACCTTAAACGTACATCGAACGGTTCCCCTGACATCGTATCACTTGATCGAAGTCATGACGGGAGGTATATCATAGAGAACTCATTCACTTATGTCGAGTATATCGAATTGGCTCTCATACGTACTGTCCCTACGAGGTATATAGTGAGGCAATTCACGTACACTCAGGTATATCAAATGGCTTGTACACACGTACCGATTACACTCAAAAGAAAGACATATATCGTGAAAGTCATGCCAAAAGGGGGAACACCTTCCAATTAACCCAACAACTACATACCCGTATATAGGTGTTAGACCTAGAGAATGCATATTTAGTTTGCCAATTTCAACCCGAAAATCTATCGAAATGTTGGGTCATTATACCGCCCAAATTTTTGCATAATTTTTAAAAGGGGACCCTGTCCATGAGCCTGGTAACAAGTCCAACCATAGTTTTTACATAATTTTCAAACCCATTTTTTTCCAGGCTTCGGTCCCATCCGTAATTTCTCTTTTTGCATTTAGGTAAACCTAATAAGTGAGAACCTAATAAACATAATAATAATCATGCTAAGACCCGTCTCTCATCTTTTCCTCCTTTCTTCTTCCAAACAGTGTCCAAAAACATTTTTCCTCTTTGATCAAAAATACCAAAAAAATTTCCCTCCCTTTACCCCAAAAAATATTTTGTATCCTCATCTTTCCCAAAAATGTCAAAAATATTCTTTCCTCTTCTCCAGAAAATAAATTCCATTTTTTCTCCTTCTCGGGTCGATCGTATAACCTTGGCCAGACTCCCTATTGCCTTCGGTCATCAATCAAATCTCCCCGAAGCTCCTTCAGTCCCCTCACTTCCTTCGAGTCCAAAATTCATCCATTTTTCATGGAGAACACATACCAGATGCTGAATGTGCAGTCGAATTTATTGACGGTCCTAGCCCAACTTACTGCCAAGATTGAAAACCTTCAAATCGAGGTTCATGAGATGCAACAAAATTGGGTCCCTATTCTTAAAGATCCCGAGGTCCTCTTCCCTCGCGCTATGGGTCCACCTGCACCCGAGCCTATTTGGGTTCCCGAGGAATACCAACACGCTCCACGTGATCCTCCTGTTAATAGGTCACCACCAGCGCAACTTCCTATATCGAATGTTGCCCATTCAGGGGCTAACTTACCCGTAACCATTTCTTCGAAGGAGAAAGAATTGAGCAAGGTCAAGGAGGACCTCAAGATGTTGACCAAGAAATTTGACCAGGGTAGACTCTCTCGGAAGTACATGGACTACACCCACAAGTCTCCATATCCTAAAGCCAGGTTACCGAAAATGTTTAAGATGCTTGACATCAAGAAGTTCGGGGGTAGTGGACCTCCAATTGTTCATCTCCGCAGTTATCACCAAGCCATGACTCTTCTAGGGGACTTCGGGGAAATAATGGCCCAAATGTTCCAAAAGACCTTGAAGGATAGCGCCCTCCATTGGTTCTTATCTCTGGAAGAGTCCAGAATTCATAGCTGGGAAGATGTTGCCCGCGAGTTCATGTCACAATACAAGTACAACGAGGTGTTAGAGGTTACCCAACGTGATTTAGAGTTGCTCAAGAAGAATCTTGGGGAGTCAGTCAATAACTTCATAGCAAGGTGGAGAGATAAAGTAGACACCATGACCAACCAACCTTTCGAAAAGGAGCAAGTCAGCATTATAAAGAAGAACTTCTTACCCCATGTCCAAACAATAATGGGAGGATAGTACTACCCTCATTTTCAAACCCTCTGAGAAGCAGGAGTGGAGATCAAAGAAAGACTTTCCAAGACAGAAGTTGAACCAAAGAAAGTGTTTGGACAATTCTCTTCCAGAAAGTTTAAAAAGCCAATCTATACCGCAGTTTCAACCATCAATAATATCCGTCAGCCTGCCACATCATGGGCACCAAAAAGCCGCCCTAACTCAGTCCGAAAGGAATACACCAAGCTTCATGATCCTCTTTCCAAAGTTTATCTTGCCCTCTGAATCCGAAACCTTATCAAACCATTGGACCCTCGTCCATTACCAAACCCACTTCCTAAAAATTTCAAGCTAGAAGTTCATTGTGACTTTCACCAAACTACTGGTTATACCACTGACAAGTGCTTCCACCTTCAAAATTTGATCCAAGGCATGATTGACCAAGGTGTCATCGCCGCACCCGCCAATCCTAAACCAAACACTACTCATAATTCACTCCCGAATCATACAAATGCCATCTTCCAAGAAGAAAACCCATAATTTGACCCATCTACCTAGATCATAATAAGAAAATAACCAATTATACCCATATACTCTCCTAAACCTCTCCAAACATGCCCATACTTTCTCCTACACCCTACCATCTTCGCCGATCAGGCTCTATCACTCCTTACTAGTGCATGCATCGTTGTCCGCACCCGTTTTGGAGGTAAAGATATGGAATTGACAAAACTGTTGAACCAACTCCTAGAGTTTGGGCTGAAATTGCCCCCCAGATGACCGTTGACTGTCAGAGATTCAGTGTGTAATTCATAGAAGCATGAAAATGAGCTCAAAAATTAGACAATTGGGTGGTACCGACCGATGAAGTCAGTTTATATGATATGGTCCAGATGATGGTGGATCTATTTCGATAGGCCAGTAATATTTGTATTATATTCGAGTTGCTCGATGCTCTAAAACTATGAAGGTGCCTAGTCCCTTCGCTTTTACATCTCCCTACCGAATGGGAGGACTTATACGAAGAGGCCGTTGAAGTTATGGAGCGCATTGACTTTTCATGGAAAGATGATATCGTTGCCACCGGGTGGGGGGTGACTTCGATGATTCAAAAAAGTTAGTCTGATAGTCAACATATGCGAGATGATATCATTTGAGGAACTGCTAGGAGAAATCAACAAGGTGGCTAAACAACCCGAGATCGATGAAGAAACAGGGTTTCTATTTTTTCCCTCTTCAATGAACCATATGACCAGGTCAGGGAGGCTTTACCAAAACCCAAGTCTACTACCATTAGCAAGCGACAAAGGAAAGGGCGTTGAGAATCTTCCTATGCTAGACATGACCCTTGAGGAGAGAAAGATCCTCGATCAGTTAAAGAAAACCCAGGCTAGCATCACTCTATGGGGACTTTTTATGTCTTCCCATCTGCACCAAAATGCCCTTGGGGAGAGAAAGATCCTCGATCAGTTAAAGAAAACCCAGGCTAACATCACTCTATGGGGACTTTTTATGTCTTCACATCTACACCAAAATGCCCTGATCAAGATACCCACAGGACCCACAGTTCCTCCCTTAACCACACTAGAAGAAGGAGTGAATCTAGTCGGATCCCTGACCTTTACTAGAATGCTCTCTGAAGATGTGATAGGACCCCAATTTTAAAATCTAACACTTTAATTTTCTAAGAATGCGGAATAAAGATGGTTCCTAATAACAATTTAATTTTCAAAAATTTATTGGATTTTATTTTATTTGAAAGATGGAAAATTATATTGAACACAAATTTTAATTTCTTAAAACAAATTAAAATTAAACACTACAAAGTGAATTAAAGTAAACACACACACACTTTAAATTCACTCAAACCAAATTAATTTAATTATCAAGTTTAAACAATTTAGGCAAGAATATTATTCAATTAATTTAGTTCCCGCTTGAATTAAATTAACTTAAAATAAACTTACCCAAATAATTAAACAAGCACCATTTTAATCAAGATTACGAATTAAACCAAAATTTATCTTTTTACCTAAGCATGCATCTAAGGTGAATTTTTCAAGATAAAATAAATTCACAACCACTATACCGCGATGTACGAGGAAAACCCAAATGGGGAAAACCTCGGATGGCCTTAGCTTTAAGTCCACTAAGTATGGAATTTTTACAAGTACAAGACAAATGACTTACTCAACTTAACTTGACTCCTTCAAGCCCTTGATGCGTCTTCTTGTACCAACCTCCACTTAGTCGACAATCTCGAAACCCCATCGGAACCTTGGAATCCACCAATGAAGTCTTAGCACAACCGTCAACCCGCACCCGAAGCCTTTCTCTGAGTGAGAACACCGTAACAAACTTTTCTCCTTTTTGGGGTAGAGAAGAATAAAAACCTCTCTTCTTATTGGTGTAGAGAAAACTAGGTGCTAAATCTCTCCAAGTAATGATATATCAATAATAGGTATTTGGAACAAACTAAAAAAATGGGTGCGTATGTGTTTTTGGTGAATTTAATCCATAAAAATCAAACACAAAACATGGAACTTTTTCTTAAAAGTTTTGATCTCAAAAGACTCTTAGAATGTGAAAAAGTTATCTTAGAAAATGTCTTTCCCGCACTATGTAAAGGTGGTAAAAGTTAGTGGGCAAAGTGGGAAGTAACAAAAAAACTGTCAAAAAACTGCTCGAAACAGAAATTTCGTTAGAAGTTCGTTCGAACGAGTTTGAGTTCATTTGAACGAAACTTATAACGAGAAAACATAAATTTTTTTTGAATTCTAGTTAAAAGTTCATTCGAACGAGGTCGTTCGAACGAATTTTCTAACCAGATTTCAGGCCACGATTCTAAATAATTTCGATACGAACGCGTGGCCGTCAGTTTCGTATTTGAGATCCACGATTCTCAAATATCATAGGCTTGGACAATTATACCATGAACATCTATCCTATGACACATATTGTTTTGTTCGGAATTGAGCTAACACTACAATAGGACTCCATTGGAAATTTGTGTCCTTACAAATCTCCCCCTTTGGCTATTCCAGAACAAAACAAAACCAAAAATCCTAAGGGACGTCAATCTCGTCTAGATACAACATCCCACCCAAAATGTAAAAAAAATACAGACGCTTGACTCAAAGACACTTAGAATAAATGCTTTGATGCTTAGAAGATGCCGCTAAGAATGATTTGCTGCACACTTAAACAAACTCATCAAACGTATAGGGAATATAAAGATATTAAATGCATAAATGTAAATTACCCTCCCTTAATTAATTCTCTCCTTTATATCAAATATGATCTACATAAGAAGGTCGCGACTCCCCCTAAGTTGAATCTCCTAAACTAAAGGTTTAGATACCATCTCTCCCCCTTTTGTTCAGGAATAGACAAAGGTTTAAGAATTAACACATTACTTATTTTCTCCCCCAATATAATTAAGTACCATTTTTCCCCCTAAAAATTACATAAGGGATATAAGTATGGAAAAACAAGTAAACAAGATGAAACATAAGTTGATAAGATCATAAAAGCATATGGGCAACAAAATCATAACTAATCCATACAAATATTAAAGGATACCCACCAAGATGCAAAAAAAGGATACCAATTTGATACATAAGATACTAAGCATGTGATATCAACCACAATATGTAACAAGATAGTTACCAATTATGAATTAGAAGCATAGATGAACTAGCAAGCAAGGCAAAGACAAAAAAAATTACCATATATATGTAGACATAATGAATATCACTAACGCACAGGTACATACATAGGTATAAACACCACACATGACACACAAAAAAACATTAAGCTTTTCACACTCGTATGGAAAAAATGTGTCCAAATACATGTGGTAAACGAAAGTGAAGGGGTGTGAACAAAATACCAAAGAATTAAAATCCAATCACTTAAACATGTTCACGGAGTTCTCATTTGATTGCAAAACTTTATCAACTTAAGATTTACCCTTATGTTACAAGATAAATTGAACTCTATGAACCAACATGCACAATGCATACAAGCCTAGCATATTGATGATTCTACAAACCAATAGAGTCATGACAATGAAAGCGCAACTAGGATAAACGGACATTGTGCAAACCGTTGATATACCATCCAAACTCCCTCAAAATAAGCATATAGTTTTTGAATGACAATATCAATCTAAAAAAATATAGGTCTTGGCTAAATATTTTCTTTTAATGCCATATTCTTTTAGGCCTTTGGACCACGTATTTCTTTTAGGTCCATTCCAAATGGTGGCTTACTCTCAAAGGATAATATTTTCTTTCGGAGCCCTTCCCCGTGCACATTTATATATATCATTTTTATATCTCACACAAATCTCACGTGCAACAGATTTTAACATGCACTAGTCCTCCAAGGTCACATAATACGTGGACGACTAGATTGGTAGGAGAACACCTCACAAAACTCAAATATACATGTGAAGTTAAAATCTAACACTTTAACGCCATAAATTCGCGCTCCGGCTCTGATACCAATTTGAAGACGTGATAGGAACCCAATTTTAAAATCTAACACTATAATTTCCTAAGAATGCGGAATAAAGACGGTTCCTAATAACAATTTAATTTTCTAATATTTATTTGATTTTCTTTTCTTTGAAAGATGGAAAATTATGGTGAACACAAATTTTAATTCTTAAAACAAATTAAAATTAAACACTACAAAGTGAATTAAAGTAAACACACACACACACTTTAAATTCACTCAAACCAAATTAATTTAATTATCAAGCTTAAATAATTTAAGCAAGAATATTATCCAATTAATTTAGTGCCAACATGAATTAAATTAACTTAAAATAAACTTACCCAAATAATTAAACAAGCACCATTTTAATCAAGATTGCGAATTAAACCAAATTTTATCTTTTTACCTAAGCATGCATCTAAGGTGAATTTTGCAAGATAAAATAAATTCACAACCACTACGCTGCGATGTACGAGGAAACCCCAAATGGGAAAAATCTCGGACGGCCCTAGCCTTAAGTCCACTAAGTATGGAATTTTTACAAGTACAAAACAAATGACTTACTCAACTCAACTTGACTCCTTCAAGCCCCTGATGCATCTTCTTGTACCAACCTCTTCTTAGTTGACAATCCCGGAACTCCACCGGAACCTTGGAATCCACCAATGAGGTCTTAGGACAACCGTTAACCCGCACCCAAAGCCTTTCTCCGAGTGAGAACACCGCCACAAACTTTTCTCCTTTTGGGGGTAGAGAAGAAAACAAAATCTCTTCTTGTTGGTGCCAGGTGCCCAAACTCCCCAAGCAATGATATATCAATAGGTACTTGGAACAAACTAAACAAATGGGTGTGTATGTGTTTTTGGTAAATTTAATCCATAAAAATTAAACACAAAACATGGAAATTTTTCTTAAAAGTTTTGCTCTCAAAAGACTCTTAGAATGTGAAAAAGTTATCTTAGAAAATGTCTTTCCCGCACTATGTAAAGGTGGTAAAAGTTAGTGGGCAAAGTGAGAGGTAACAAAAAATCTGTCAAAAAACTGCTCGAAACTGAAATTTCGTTAGAAGTTCGTTCGAACGAGTTTGAGTTCGTTTGAACGAAACTTCTAACGAGAAAACAAAAAAAAATTCTGAATTCTCGTTAGAAGTTCGTTCGAACGAGGTCGTTCGAACGACTTTTCTAACGAGATTTCAGGCCATGATTCTAGATAATTTCGATACGAACGTGTGGCCGCCTGTTTCTTATTTTTTTATTTTTTTTAATTAGTTCAATTTTTTACAGAAAGGTGTCCGAGAACCAAATCTTTAGATAGTATGAATTCAAAAAACAAATTAAAAAAAAATACTAACACCCAAATATAAATTTCTCGAGATAAAATAAAAGTTGTTAAAAATATTTTTATAAAAAGAACACCCATAAAAAATTTTCCAAGCTCCTATATATATATGTAATTCATTCATACCTTAAGAGAGATTGGAACTATGTTAATGATGTGAAACGAGGCACATGTAAACTGGGAATGACGTTAACTTGAAATTCAGGCCGCTACGTCTTCAACTTCTCAAATATCATAGGCTTGGATGATTATACCATGAACATTTATCCTATGACACATATTGTTTTGTTTGGAATTGAGCCAACACTACAATATGACTCAATTGAAAATTTGTGTCCTTATACTCTCCTTCTCTGAATGAGAAATACCTAAGATTAGTTCAGACCACAATTATGCCCTCAATATCTCTGTCGAAGTAATGGGAAAAATCGTCCCACTTTCACTTGACGATAACGGATCATCTCTGAATATTTGCCCTTTGAGGACCTTCAATTGTTTGGGATTGAAAGTGAGCAACCACTACACCAAAAACAATAATTTGGCACACCTTGATATTAAAAATCTGGCACAGTTTAAAACTGTGCCAAATTTTGGCACGGTTTAATAATAATCCGGCACACTTTAAAAAGTGCCAAAATTTGGCACTGTTTAAAAGTGTGCCAAATTGAGTACACTTCACTAAAATATAAAATGCCCTAAAAAAATTCACTTGCACTCATTTTAGTATTCCGCTCTCTCATTCCTAAACTTTCCCGCTCTCTCCGCTCAGCTCTCTTTCACAGTGTTCCTCAACTCCACCCCCTCTCTCTCTCGGCGATAAGCTCTCTCTTTCTCTCGATTCTCAACTCTCTCTCCCGTCTCTCTTAAATCACAGGTAAAATCCCCCCTCCCTCTCTCTATATGTATTTTAGAGGAAAGCTTACATACAAGACTTTAATCGGTTAGTTTAGTTTACATCTAAGGTTCTTTGTTGCATTTATATTAAATTAGGGTTTTTGATTTGTTTTTATTTGATTTTGCAGATCTAAAGGTTTCAAATGAAGATTTTCAGTACACCAGGTATACTTGTGGGTATGAGTTGGGTTGATTTGTGGTTTTATTTGTGTTCTATAGATAGTTGTATCTACAGTTTTAGTTTCTAAGTGGTCTTTAGATAGTTGTGGCTTTATGATTTGTTTATGACACAGTGGTAATTAGTTATTTTTTTATCTCCAGTGTGCAATTAGTTTTTTTTTATCTCTAATGTGTAATTATTTATTTTGAGAAAAAAATTCTTAGTTGAACACCATTAATTTTTTTACGGCTATTGACCTCCATTGTCTGCATTGATGAGTTTTTTCCTTCTTTATATTATCAATACCTATGTTCCTGTGTATAAATTTGTATATGTTGGAAAATTTAATTTATAGAGCCTTTAGTGTGTTTGGGTATGCTAAATAGGTTATTTAAAGGCTTTACGCTTGACATTCATCGAATAATGCAATGATTTTTATATACTCAAGCAAATAACGCAACTATTTTTATATATTAGACTTACCATTATACTGAGCAAATAATTTTTGTTCACAATAAAAATTCCATGAGCTAGAAACTTAGAATGAATTAATTTATGAAAATCCCTGTTTCTTTATGTGAATGAAAATATGACCAACATAAATCTCTTTGAATTGAACCGTCTCTAAATTGCCATTTGAATATTTCACGTTATGTGTTTCTTTAGTTGAACCGAGGATCGGAGATAATTTTTTTTTATCTTATGAGAGTTTATAGCAACGTGCCTTGATTTTCTAATCAATCATCTTATCTAGGTTCTCCCACCAGTTTGAATGACCATCTTAATGAAAATTCTTTACAGGAGTTGATTACAGAGACCTGGTTTGGAACTTCTTGGTGCGTTGTGTTTTTTTCTTATCAATAATGGTGATTCACTCTCTTTATTTGCAAGGTGTGTAGGTCAGTGCATCGGTTTAGTTTGTAGAATAACTGGAGACAAAATGACATGTCTTGTATTAAAATGTGGTTGTAATAAAAGACTTACATTGGCTTGTTTTTTCCATTTAATGAATTATTTCTTCTCCTATTTGTTTCAATGACATGAGAATGCATTAGAGATACCAGAATTCCAACAGTAGTCAATATAGTCAAGACGGAGAGTATAATTCAGTAATAATGATTTCATACATGGTTGATGGATATGGTTATCTTCTTATTAACAAAAAGGTGCATATAATAGAGTAAATTCTTGGGCTTGAATTTCACTACATTTTATTAAATGACACTTTATGATTGTTAGTGTGTGCTTCATACATATATAGCTTCTTAATGTAATTCTTTTATAGAATTCACTCTCACACACCTAGTTCTTGGCGCTAACATAACATCATTTTTGCAATTCATGTGTTAAATCCTTATATATGTTAACACGATACAGTTGTGTATTAACAAAATTAGTCATAATTCCTTTCATGTTGGGGTTGTCTTATATGAGTATTTGGGAGAGGAATACCTTGGAGTTTTGGGATCAATATTAGGAGATCTTAAAGAAATCGTCAATGCTATCGGTATGACTAAAATGACCCATCCTATAAAGGATTTTCTTCCTCGATTGACACCAATCTCCAAGAATCATCATGAAAAAGTTCAGGAGAACTGCAATGTTTTAACACAATCGATATTAGTTCTTGTCTATTCAATTGATATTAGTTCGCTTATGAACTTTGCAGGTCTTATTCTGGAACCTATCAATATTTTAACACAAAGAGAAGACTAGGATTCTTTTTCAAAGGTACGTACGTAGTTTAACATAAAGAGCAGACCATGTATCCTAATTATCTAGAAACAACCTGTTGCAGGTTCTTAAGGAGACAAACAAGAGCTTCTGTTCAAAAAGTCCACTAAGCGAAGGTTAAAAAAGCTAAGTAAGACTCACAAACTTTGTTTCATTTCCATCTTGGAGCCCATGATTAGTTTAGATAAGATGGAATACCTTAGATATTCAATTAATTTCGATTATGTCGGGAGAAAAAATCTGGCAATATTTATGCCATGAAAAAGTTGAAGAAATATAAAATGCTCATAAGAGGACATGTAAGCTTCGCTACAATTATCTTTATCGTGTTGATCAAACCTATTACTCCTATTCCGAGTATTTGATTAGTAGTTTCTTCATCACTCTAGATCTTTTTTGACAAGACTTCATTCTGACAAGTTGCACAATATGCCTATAATCTCTTTATTTGTTGGTAACTTGTTTGTGATAGATGATATGGACTTGAGATGTTTATTACAGACTTGTTGGTGATGACTTTTGGGGAATATGTTCGATGTGTGAGAATTGTCTAGGCACAAAGCCTTTCTTGAATTTTTCAGTAATCATTTAGGTTTTCCCCCTCAAAATTTAGACTAAAACTAAATTTATCCCCAAAATGGGGGCCAAACTAATAACCCGAACGATACATATTGCAAGTTTGTATCACAAGTCGCTGTATCCATCTCTCTCATATCATATCGGTCCATGGCATTTTTTTATTTCTTATCAGAATGCAAGTGAATATTCATATTTTTCGATCTATCGTTTCCTTCAAATTCATTTAGCATAGTTACAACAACGGAAGAGAGAATTAGGGGAAACCAAATTGATCAAGGAGTTGCATCAGATTTCAATGTATGCATTCAAGAGATTTGTTTGACATATATGGGATCACAGTTCAAAATTTGTTTGCGCTAGATGTTTCAATTGAGGAGAAGTGAATTTCAAGACATATTTCAAAATATTCAGAATTCGGAGGACCCTCTTCTTGTAGTAGAGATTACATTACACAATGAACCCTCTCGTTCAAACAGATCGGTGGTTCATAAGTCTAAAGAAGACTTAAATAAATATCTTGCTATATAGGAGAATAAACCTCCCCGCGAGGGTCACCGCGGGCTACCCCGTGCACACACCAGTGCATTACTGTCGCCTCGGTCTACACAGTCCATGGTACAGCCATGGCAACCCCCACTATCCCCCCACAGCATAGCCATGTCAAAAATCATTGGATAATTAATTGTGGAATTCGAATTTGGATCCTCAATGACCTCGAGTTAAAATGTGATTGATAGCATCTATGAATTAGATTTTTTGGTAATATGAAATGCCTGACAATGTTTTGTATTGCTCTCGGAATTTGAAATGGGGTATGGTATATATTATAGTTATAAATTGTATTTTTATGTATGTATATTTGTGGGGATG
Source organism: Sambucus nigra (assembly GCA_949130495.1). NCBI lineage: Eukaryota > Viridiplantae > Streptophyta > Magnoliopsida > Dipsacales > Adoxaceae > Sambucus > Sambucus nigra. The sequence goes on along the minus strand of OX422222.1, from coordinate 445,113,056 downwards.
GTGTCGTAGGTACGGAGTTTTCCTTAAGGAAGTGTACACAACCGATATTAAGATTATGCCATTAGCACGGGTAAGTACTAATGGTGATGATATTGAGATTTGCGTTGAATAGTGATAATGAATATTCAGATTTGAGAAACTAACTACGCTAACTAGACGCAACAGGCTTTACTCACCAAGATGACTGTCCTGGTCACCCAACCAGGAAGTATAATCTTATCAGACCTCCATCGTCCGATAAGACCAAATACCAATCATCTAACTCAAGCAATACAAAATAATGTTCCTTTAAAACCTCCAATTCTTTTCCACCCCGTGATGAGTGTGCAGATTACTAAACATTTTGTTCTCTGTTGGGCTTAATCATGCTAGCGTATGGTTAACATGGTTGATTTATGATCATAGTAGTTTTTCATCAGAGCCACCGCATCTTTTTTAATCAATTGCAGGTCCATCCGTTCATTTGTATTTCGTACCATTAACTTACACTTCATATATGTGAATATTTTGTATTTTAATACGTTCCTCGCAAAAATAATTCTAGAACTGCGATGAACTTAGAGCCTGCAATGACTACTCAAATTATATTTGATTATTTAAAGTACTGCTATAGTTTATCTACCTTGAGTGGTTATGTTTATGTTTTATATCCTTGCCAAGTTTGATCTCTATCATTCTATTTACATGGTATTGTATGAGTAGCTATTTGATTACAAATTCAGTCCAACCATGAGTTGTTATGGTGCTGCTAGGTACATAGGAAGCTTTAGTTTATCAAGCTGCTCAAAAGGTTCTCCACATTTTTCCCTGTAGACTATTACGAGCTTGCCTTATTGGCAAATTTAAGAAGAATTTATCGTCTCTGTATCAACTGCAGTGAGTGATTTCACTCGGTTAATTATGTCATCTTTAGATTTATTAGTTAGGAATAAATAAGGACCAAACAGTCGAGCCTAAAATTGGCCACGTTGAATTGAATAAGCTACTGCTATGGCAACTTCTTTTGGTTCTACGTCATCACTGACATCTTCTCCACATCTTTCTTTCTCTCTTTGTCCCCTCTTTTCACACCCATTACGTCCCCGCAATCACAACCTTCATATTTAATCGTGTCCTTCTTTTTACACACCCAATTACCCTATTCTCGCTGCTACCATTTCTATTCATTCTCGACCTACTACACTAATGGCCACCGAAAGTGTGAAAGTTGTTCTCCCACCTGCGCTTGATTCTATATCAGAACCACCTGTAATTTTTGATGGAACGACAAGGTCGTATATATCTTACATATACCCGTATGCCCAACGTGTGTGGATTGCCCAGAATTTTAAGGGACTGCAGGACAAGATTGAATTGGTTCCTATTGACCTACAAAATAGGCCAACTTGGTACAAGGAGAAAGTTTACCCTCCAAACAAGTTGCCATTTTTGGAGCACAACAATGAAGTTAAAGGAGAGAGTCTCGATTTGATCAAATATATCGATAGTAACTTTGAAGGACCTTCACTTTTCCCTAATAATCCATCTAAGAGAGTGTTTGGGGAAGAGTTGCTCACCTTTACTGACTCGTTCAATAAAGCTGTAATGACTTCCTTGAAGACAGATGAAATCAATGAAGCTGCTGAAGCTTTTGATTACATTGAGACCGTTCTTTCCAAATTTGATGATGGGCCTTTTTTCCTTGGCCAACTCAGTCTGGTGGATGTAGTTTATGCGTCATTCATTAAAAGATATCAACCCTTCTTGTTGTATGTAAAGTAGTATGACATTACTGTAGGCAGGTCAAAACTCGCAACCTACATTACAGAATGTAGAACTTTTTGTGTTGGTCACCCAAAAAAAAAGGACCAAACAGTAGATTATTGGTTTTCCAAAACTGAAAACCCTCAATAAGTTGGTCAGAACTCAAAATTTATTTGGCTACCTGATCTCGGTATGTGTTTCTTCCTTATTTTCAGCAAAATAGATATCTGTTTTTCTCCCATTTTTAGCTAAAAACAAATATTCTTTGAAAGATTTGGGGAATGGATCAGTCTACTAGAAAAAGGCAGTTGATTGATTTATGTATGATAAGCGTGAATTTCCTCTCAAATTTGTCCACCGTAGTATCCTTATTAGTCTATAGCTTTTGATCACCAAAAACACCCGTTTTCACAATATTCATCACTTCAATAGAGATTGCCACCCAATTGCAGATACGTAGCTTTATAATTTATAAATGATGAATGGAAATTCAATGCAGTTCCATAGTCAGGATTCTTCAAGACTGGTCTTAGCAATCCATCGGGGAGTTCAAAATTAGCACAATCCATGCCCTACTCATTTAGGTCGTGTATAGTTGGATTTATGTTGTGTATAACTGTGTATTTGTCATTTATAGATGGCCGCATTGTGTATACTCGAGTTTATGTCACACAAATTATTTTTTTAAGTTGCCTAGTAGTGGATCAACCAATTATCGACATTAACTTATCAAACCTACTAATGATTTGACATGTTGTATCGAGTTTACATTACCCATTACCCATCAAGTTTACTTTGGGTAGTATGGTGTGCCCCCACTATTTGAACTGTAGAATATAAGAACTTTGTTGAACTAAAATGCCTATATATTCTGGCAATCACATTGCACTTGTAAAATGATAATGTGTTCTTTTCTGATGCCAATCATTCCAATTTGAGCATGCGATCGAAATTTAAATGTGATACCAATGGTATTGTGGAAGAGAGTGAATGAGTGAGGCATTTTATGATACTAATTGTGTGATATTAGTCAAATCATGTGAAGCCTATCCATGATTAATTTAATTTATGATTTTTGTTAGGAAAGTTGTATACTTCTGAATGTGGTTTTATTTTTTGACATCCTCCACGTGTATTTTCACTTGAATTTTTATTTCTAAACCTTTTTCTATAGCCTTTTACAACAGAAAATGGCTCGTATGACAACACTAGAAGTCTAAATCCTACTCGAGATGTATTGGAAAGGTTTGATTTTGTGTTTTCTAATCATAATGCTATTGATGTAGTTTTAGTAATGTTCATTCTTTCTCTATTCTCTCTTGTTATCACAATCTCCTTTGTATATTCTTAGCCTCCTCTGTTGTTATATATATACATATATCAGCAGCGCTGCTGCTATATACATATATACATATATATTGCTGCTATATATGTATATATGTATATAGCAGATGCTGCTATATACATATATACATATATAACAGCAGTATATATGTACATATGTGTGTATATATATAACAGCAGCGCTGCTGCTATATACATATGTACATATATACTGCTGTTATATATGTATATAGGTATATAGCAGCAGCTGCTATATACATATATACATATATAGCAGCAATATATATGTATATAGAAGCAACACTGTTGTTATATATATATATATATATAATTCATGCAGAGATGCAATTGATGTTGACGGTCTTTATTGGGATGTCGCATTGGAGGGCGGCTTCGGACCTTGATATTTGTAAGAAGGGGCCTGCATTTTGTATGCCTGTAGTGCATGTGTATGGGATGGATGTGTTGAAGGTGAGGGAGGTGGCTCAGAAGGCAGTTGCTAGGGCAAGAAAAATGGATGGCCCGACTTTGATTGAATGCGAGACTTATAGGTGTAGAGGATTGGCTACTAGTTTCACTTGAAGTATGAATCAGTTCAGACTAGGATATAAACTTCACCATTTGATTGTGGGAAAGGTCTTGGAGAAATTTACGCTGATTGGATTTGCTTTTTATTACTTGTTCTCCTTATATGTATCTACTTCATTCGCATCTAAAAAAATCCCCACTTTTTCTTTTTTTGATTTTCCTTGGCCTGGGTATCATTGTTTAATACGCAATCGAAAACTTTAGTTTCTTGTAGCCATCTCTATAAGGCTTTAGGTTCTTCCATTATTTTTATTTTGGGGATTTTTTGTGTGCTTGTTGTTCTTTCTGTTTTAATAAATTTGGCTCTAGGAGTTTTCTATAAAAATTGTCTTCATCTGTGAATTTGTCTAGAAGATTTAATAAGTTAAAGTTACTCATTAATTCTTTGTTACTCGATATGTATGATTAATTAATTTTTTTGGAATATTATTTATAATTATTTTTTTCTATTAATTCAAAAATTTGGCACAGTTCAAAATCGTGCCAAAAGTGTATCAAATTTTGGCACGGTTTTGAACTGTGCCAAAAGTTTATCAAAATGTGCTCAATCTGGCACAATTCAAAACTGTGCCAAAAGTGTGCCAGAAATATCAAATTCTGGCATGGTTTAAAAGTGTGCCAGAAGTGTTCCTGTTTGGCCAAATTTGGCACACTTTTAAACCGTGCTAGAAAAAAATGGCCATTTTGGAACACCTGATTATGGCACAGTCCAAAACCGTGCCAGATTTGATCTGGCACAGTTTTAAACCGTGCCAGATTCTTGTTTTTGGTGTAGTGAACCTTGCTCCAACCTCTATCTTCGTACGTGCCTACGATAATACCCGTCGAGAAGTGATTGGATCTATAAAGCTGGAAATAAGGGTTGGCCCTATGAATTCGATTATCGAATTCCAAGTCATCGATATCCCATCATGTTTCAATCTGCTGCTATGAAGATCGTGGATCCATATCATCAAGGGGGTGTCTTCTTACCTTCATCAGAAACTAAAGTTCTTCGCCAATGGGCAAGTCATCACCATCTTGGCCGATGATGACAATATCGAGAATGCAAGCACCAGTAACCCAATACTTGAAATATAACATGGGACAAATGATATCCTTCTGTCAGGTTTTCAGGTTGAACCACTTCTACTTCCAACAAGGGACGATTTCAAAGATAGGGTTTGCTCAAAATATAACCACGTCAATGTAATACAGATGTTTAAGAACATGCACTTCATGCCCGAACTAGGACTGGGATGATGACATCAGGGGATACTTGAACCCATTATAATAAAGAAGACCTTTCATCCCCGTGGATTGGGCTATCAACACTAAGAAGAAGAACTCAAAATGATCTGTCAGCCTCAACTGAAGAAAAGGCTAGAAAGTGCCAAAACTTTCTCGAGAGATTCCTTGAATGGAAGATTCATCAGAGAAGGTGAGCATTTCCCCTTCTGCAGCTTTCTTAAACCATGGTAAGATCATGTGGATAATAAAATGAAACCTGGAATGGAAATCTTTTTCCAAGACTGCTACTCATGGACCGAGGGTTCCCAGCATCAAGTGGAACCACTCATGGAAAAGGCCGTAGTTGATACCAGATATTCTGAAGGAAGTGACTCTGAGGATTCATTTAATTTGTAGACACTGGGGTTAAGACTCTGCATGATCCAATCAGGGGCTACATCGTTGGATCCATCCCATCTAATCAAAGCTGATGATGCACCTCTCCTTAACTGACATGTTGTACCAATGCCACCTGCTAATATTCAACTTAACCCTAATGTTTATCCCATTTCCCCTTCTTTTGTTGTTCCTCCTAACTCTGGTGTAATTAAAACCTCCTTTGATGAGGCTCTTAGTGCCGTTTTTCCTATCAATGAACTAAACGAAGATTTTGAATATCTTGATGTGGCTTACATTAATTGTCTTGATTCTAATCAAACTCTTGATGATGATGATTTTACAAATGATCAATTCTTAGCTGATCTAAATAAGGTTAATAACAAATAACATAATTTTGTTCAAGTTAATGAAGATAAAACTGTTGTTATTAATCTTAGTTCTAGTAGCTAGCTGTCCGAGATTAGGATAGGGGATACCCTTGACAAGCATGAGCACGCATAACTTGGGGAATTATTAAAGGAATTTATGGATGTATTCTCATGGTCCTACGATGACATGCCCGATATCGACCCTGAGATAGCTCAGTGTGATATTCCCACTCTTCTAAAATGCAAACTAGTCAAACAGAAACTACGAAAGCTCAGCACCGAATGGTCGCTTAAAGTTAAAGAAGAAGTGGTCAAACAACTGAATGTGGGTTTCATTCGTGTGATCGAATATCCCACATGGCTAGCCAATATTGTACCCGTGCCAAAAATCAGGAGGGAAGGTTCACGTGTGTGTCGATTATCGAGACTTGAACAAGGCCTCTCCAAAGGAGGATTACCCGCTACCCAATATCGACATGATTGTGGATAACATGGCCAGTCACGCTCTCAAGTCATTCATTGATGGGTTTGTTGGATATAATCAGATCAAGATACACCCATATCATCAATAGAAAACCACATTCATCACCCTTTGGGGAACCTTTTGCTACACCGTTATGCCATTCGGTCTCAAAAATGCAGGAGATACCTACCAGAGTGCTGCCATAACCATTTTACATGAGCTGATACACAAGGAAGTCGAGGTCTATATGGATGATATGATTATCAAGTCCAAGACTAGGAAAGGTCATGCTCCCGCTCTTTGGAAGTTCTTCGAGCGACTGTGACAATACCAGATGCGACTTAACCCGTAAAAATGTATCTTTGGCGTTACCAAAGGAAAACTCTTAGGATTCATGATTAGTAAGAAAGGGATAGAAGCAGATCCTGCAAAGCTAAAAGCCATACTCGAGATACCACCACCCCAAATGAAGAAGTAAATCTGGGTATTCCTTGGAAAATTATAGTATATTAGTCGATTCATCAGCCAACTAATTTTCATCTGTGAGCCATCTTAAAAATCCTCCGAAAGGATTCTACCAAAGTCTGGAATGAAGCTTTCCAAGAAAACTTTGAACAAATAAACTAATAACTAACCCTACCTCCGGTACTCATGCCACCGCAGAATAGTCTTCCCCTACTCCTTTACTTAACCATAACAGATACCAAGGCTGGGGCTTTACTGGCCTAATACCTTAAAGAAACCTGCAAAGAGAGAGACATCTACTACGCCAGTCACAAGTTGTCCGGGTAAGAAGTTAACTACACAGCCTCGGAGAAAACATGTGTCGCCCATATCTGTGTCACCCAAAAGCTAAGGCACTATATGCTCGCCTTTCCCATCAAACTTGTATCCCGAATGGATCCCATCAAGTACTTTCTCTAAAAGACTACTTTGTCCAGCCGAATGGCCCGTTGGTTGATGCTTCTAGCCAAATTCGATATTGTATATATCACACAGAAATCCAAGAAAGGAAGAGCCATCTCTGATTAACTTGCTGACTACCCTATAAAAGAAGCCGATGTCTGAATTTTTGAATTCTCATATGAGAATATCCTTTATAGATCCCAAGAAGAGCTTTGATGGAAAATGTTCTTTGACGGTGCTGCCAATAAGAAAGGGTGTGGCATTGGGATACTCCTGATTGCACCTGATGACTCTCACACTCCCATTTCCATCAAGCTGGATTTTCCTTACACCAATAACATAAATGAATATGAGGCGTGCGCAGTAGGCCTCAAAGTTATCCATAAGAAAGGAATTCGATACCTCGATGTCTATGGGGATTCAACCCTCATCATCGGTCAAGTACTCAGAAGATAAAAATTCAAGGACAAGAAACTCTTACCCTTCCATGCCCACTTAGAAGAGATGGCTTCCCAATTCCAAGAAATTACCTTCCATTACTTGCCCCGAGCAAAGAACAACCTATCTGATGGCCTTGATACCTTAACCTCTATGATTGACATACCCAAAGGAATAACCATCACCCTTTTCCTTTTCCAAAAGCAAGATAAACCAACCCACTACTACCACATTGAGCTCATCATAGAACAAGACCCCGAGATAGCCAACTGCTAGTACTATGATATTTAGCACCTCCTCAAGCATGGAAAGTATCCCCAAGGTTCTGTCAAGAAATACTGAGCAACCCTCCACAGATTGGTTGTCCAGTATATTGTATGTGATAAAGCACTGTTCAAGAGAAACTTCGATGGAACCCATTTGCACTGCATTATAGGGGCTGGCAATGAAGAGATGATGCAAAAAATCCACAGCGGGGAATACGGACCCCACATGAATGGCTATATGCTCGCCAAGAAAATCATTCAATAAGGTTACTATTGGACTACCATGGTTCAGGATTACACAACCTATGTTCGAAGATACCTTAAATGCCAGCAATTTTCTAACCTACAACACTTGCCTCCATGGGTATTATACAATATGACTTCTCTTAGCCTTTCTCCACATGGGGCATTGACATCATAGGGAAGGTTACGCACAAAGCCTCCAATGGACATGAATTCATTCTACTCGCCACTGATTACTTCACTAAACGAGTCGAAACTGAATCATATGTAGTGCTGAATGCCAAAAAAGTGGCCAAGTTTATAAAAAAAACATCATCTACCGATATGGGGTCCCATACGAGCTGGTATCAGAAAATGGTCACACTTCAAGGTAGAAGTTACAGAGGTAATTGATGAGTGTGGGATTCGGAGACACAAATCCTCTCCATACCGACCTCGAACCAATGGAGCAGTTAAAGCAGCCAATAAGAACCTCAAATCCATCATCAGCAAGATGACCGAGACTTGTCGAGATTGGGCCGATCGGATCCCCTACGCCCTATGGGGCTATCTCACTTCAGTTCGAACCTCTAATGGGGCTACACCTTGATCTCTAGTCTACGATATGAAAGAAATCATACCCGTGGAGATATAAATCCCTTCACTACGCGTCATGCTAGAAAGCAAGGTCAGTGAAGAAGACTGACATCAGAGTCGTCTCAACAAGTGGTCACTCTTGGACGAAAGGAGGCTAAAGGCCCTGTATCACATATAAGGGTATCATCGTCGTATAGCACAACCATTCAATAAGATATTCAAGGACCGCGGCGTCCGAGAAGGGGACTTTTCCCTCAAAGAAATTATAAAACCCATCTGGGACCCCAGAGGGAAATTCAAGCCCAATTGAAGTGGCCCATACATTGTAAAGACGATCTCATCAGGTGGCACCACTATGCTTACCGATCTTGATGGAAAATAAATAGTGCATTCAGTCAACTTGGACCGTCTCAAGAAATTATATCCCTAGTCCGAAATCTCGGCGCACTACGAATCTTCTTATCTCCCTTTTATTCTAGAAAAAATTCATTTCCCTCTACTAAGAACTACGTGGGGCTTGATCCTCTAAATAATATTTTTTCTTGCAAAAATGAATTTCAAAAAAATTTCAAAACCCTCAGAGGTACGTAGGCAGCTCATCCATTTTACATGAGCACGACCCCCTTCTTTTTCACAAAATTATAATCTTTTCTTATCCCTGAGAACGAATGTTTATTTTAACATATACATGAACAAAAGGATTATGTATGCCTTAGAGATTGGTATAGATAATTCAAAACTCATCAAGAGGCACAACTAGATGATCAAAAACTCCTTTATTTCATTATTTAAAATTTTGGTACGATTACATCGGCATAGGGAGTCAAATGAATTCCCTTGTAAGCCTACTCCTACCTTCCTAAAACCAAAATAAAAGCAAGTCCCACTACTCCTAAAATAACCCTCAAATTATTCCCAAACATAAAACCACACCCATTACAGAAGTTTCACATATCCTACCCGTAGCTGTGAGAGGAACCAACCCCATCATCACCCACATCCTGGGGTCCCCAAACTTCCCCTGCCTGAATGGAGTGCCGCATACACTCCATAGAGCGATAAGCCCGAATTAGCTTGGGGAAAACTACAACACCTCCCTCCATGGTGTCAGATACAACAAACCACCTTTGCCAGTTTCCACAGCCAGCATCTCGGCCACTACCTTTTTCCACAACCACTTCATGTAGTCCCCTGAGACATGCCAGACTCGCCCAGTAGACTGTGAAGGACGAGATGATGGTTGCCGATTCTCCCATAAAGAGCCAAGTTACATGTGCATACACTCTGTCAGATCCTCTACAGGAAAAAAAGTCCAGTGTTCATGGTGGCACAATTTATGCCAAACAAATTAGTACAACAGCTCCCAGGGAAAGTAGAAAGAGGACTATCAGAGGCCTACTAATCGAACATACTGGTATTTTTCGAGTTTCAGAATGGGCAATAGCTCCCCCCCACCAAGACACTAACCTGTTTTCCCAGCTCTCGATGTTTAGGCCTACACTGATGAAATAGCATAAGAAAAAGTCTGGCACCGTCGGCAAAGGATACTCAGGTGAGACCGCCTAACTAAATCTCTCCGATAACTACATGAACAGCATCACAGGGCTACCACTCAGAAAGTCAGAACAACCGTCCCGCCAAGCATCCAAACCATTCAAAGTCTCAGCTAATATCACCGTCGCAGGATTATGACGGTACGACATCTAGGAAACAATAGTTGTAAGTTGGGGACCACCATTACTTCCCCAGTTACCAACAGTAGTTTTGAAACCAGTCCCAGAATGACATCCCCGGCATGACCAACATCGCCGACATCCTGCAAATGCACAGAATGCAGCACCGCAGGAAGAGAAATCATTCCTCCTGTGACCAACGACCTGGCTGTCGAAGGTGAAATATGGAGAAGTCCCGTCAACAGCTCCCTAAGGGACCGGGAAAACCCAGTCATGAAAAAAAATTGCCACTTAAGTTGTTTAAAAGGTTTAAGACAGTTTAAATGGCTCCTATCAGTTTGTTTAAGAATTTTTTTTTTACAAAAACAAATTACTAACACAAGATGTCTATGAAAATAGTTATGAGCGAGATATTTTAGTTATGGGTGACCACATTTTGAAAAACAAAACTAAACGAGTTCTAAATCATCACACAATCAGAAAGGGGTGAGAGGAAGATTGAACATGCAAGTACACAGGTATTTTAACGTGGTAAATCCCCACCCAATTGGGAAAACATCCACGGAGGTGTCTACACCTCAAAAATAAAAAATCCACTAAAAACGAGTTATAAGGTTACAAGCTATTAACAAACTAAGCACACAACCAGACCTATACTAAGTCAAGAATTTATACCAGATCCATTAGGTAAATCTGACTTCTCTTAAGGCTCTAAAGTTGTCCCATATGTTCTACAGCTTTGCACCTCCTCCTCCTTTTAGCTTTACGTCGACCTTAAGGTCAGAACTTTCTAAACCAACACTCTTTTAGTGTTGTAGTGTGAAACGTGTATGGTGATGGTGTGCCTAACACATGCATGAACACACACACTCTTACAGTCAAATAATCCAATAAATTACAGATTTCGTCTAACAATGATATGAAAGATTCCGAATCACAATTTATTGAAAACTAGAATTCTCTTTTTTAGATAGATCGAGCGACAATCTTGCTATTTAAAAGAGCCAAGATCCTATACACTTCCTTTTTTATTTATTTACAAATCTATTTCACAAAATGTGAAATATGAACAGAGAAGTGTAAACGTCTCTCTTTTTCTCAAAACTTGAAACAGAAAAAGTATTTGTTGGTAAAATGTTTAAAAGAAACATTTAAGTACAAAAACACCAATAAATAATTATTTCTCGAAAAAGAAATCAAACTAATCAGATCTAGGTGATCTATATCACAAACGAAATCAGATATGCATTTTCTATGAAACAGAAAACAAACCAAGTGACTGCATGGAAAAGAGATTTAAAACCAGAGAGGAAATGTTCTTCAAACAAGAATCACTCTCAAACTCACAAGGAAATTTTTCAAAGAAAATTTTGCAAGAGTTTGGTTGTGTTTGGTAATTTCTCTCTCTTTTTCTCTCTCTATCTTTTCTCTCTCAAACTCAGACTCACCAAAGATTGTAATCGAATAACCCAAGGCCTCTATTTATACTAGACAATGGAAGGGTCTGGAACCATTAACCAAATCGACGGTCAGGATTAAGTCTAACAAATCGAGTGTAAATCCAAAGGTTGTAAACGCACCGCATTTAAACTCTCTCTCTCATTGATGAATTTGGTAAAGCTGGGATTGAGATAGGCAACATGAAGACCATTAATAATTTTAATCCAATTATTGTAAAAGGTTCTCTGTTGTGTGAGGTAAAGAAAACACAATCTCAACCGATATATAACAAACACGTGTAAGGCTTGGATGAGATCAAAAATGCCGGTTTTGGTTTATAAAAAATCCCAGTTTCTACCCCACATTTTCTTTCTAGTTTTAATTTCTACCCAACCAAGTTTTTGAGGAATTAAAATATATTAAAAATTAGCCCAAAACATTTTAAAACCTAAATTTCAAATGTTTTAAAATTCCCAAAAAAATGTTTAAAAAATCCCAAAAAATATTTGAAAATTATTTTGATGGGAATTAACATCCACACATCTAATATGACATAAATGCAACATAAAATATGCAAGCCTAGATGCAGTGCTGGTATACAACCTTTGAGGACATTAGAGGATAATTGATGAAGTGTCTGAGGTTTTTTGGTAGCAAGGGATATGACTCTAATTTTGCCACTATTTCCAAACTAGATAAGCGCCTATATAGTATTGACTCAAGTGAGTAAAAAATATAAGGTGCTTCAATCTCCCCCCTTTGAAATATGAGACATAATCTCCTTTGAGTCATCGAGGACTCATAGGGACACAAAAAGATAAGAAAATCCTATTCCTATACAAAAATTCTACCTACCCCATATCCTAGAAAAAGAAAATTACATTACTCTACTAAATACAGACCAATACCTTAACAATATTCTGATATGAATGAGGTACTGATTCCTAAAAATAAGATAACTAAGATAAAATATTTTAGTTAAAGTGAACAAAAAGATGTCCAAGTGGACTCAAATTTCTCCCATATTTTGTCTCAAATGGACAAAGGGTAGGCACAAATAATCATAAACAGATAAGGAGAAATATAATGCATAAACATCAACGAGTCACATAAAATATTTATTCAAGATATAACAAGCTAATAGATTTCATTAAAGATTCAAATCTTAAATTATCTAGAGGCTTTGTGAACAAATCAGCTAATTGAAGATCTATGGGCAAATACATAATTTTCAATTCCTTAGATTCTACTAATTCACGAATAAAGTGATATCGAATCTTAAAGTGTTGTGCGAGAATGTTGCACAGAATTTTTGGAAATATTAATAGCACTTTGATTATCACAATAGATATGCAATTTATCTTCAATTATTGCATAATCTTTTAACATCTGTTTTATCCAAAGTAATTGCGAACAACAACTTTCACCTGCAATGTATTCTGATTCAGCTGTGGATAATGATGTACAATTTTGTTTCTTACTAGACCATCCTACCAAATTAGTTCCTATATAATAACAGGATCCTGAAGTACTCTTACTGTCATCAAAACACCCAGCCCAATAAGCATCGGTGTGACCAATTATATAAGTGGATGAGTCATTTATGTACCAAAGACCTAAGTTAAGAGTACATTTAACATATTTTATGATACGTTTAACACACGATAAATGACTCTCCTTAGGTGCATTCTGATAGCTAGCGCATACACAAATAGCATACATAATGTCAGGACGTGAGGAAGTTAGGTATAGTAAGCTTCCTATCACACTACGATAAAGAGTGGGATCAATGGATTTCCCATGTTCATCCTTAGATATTTTTACAAAAGTACTCATAGGTGTCCTAGCATCTTTTGCATTTTCTAGGCTGAACTTATTTACGATCTCTAAAGCATATTTGGATTTCGAGATGAATAATCCTTCTGAATTTTTTTTGATCTGAAGTCCTAGAAATAATTGTAACTCCCTCATAAGAGACATTTGAAATTCTCCATGCATAACTTTGGATAAATTTTCAACTTTGGTTAAGGAAGTAGATCCAAAGATTATATCATCTACGTAGACTTGAGCTATAACTACAGTTTTGTCAAAATGTTTTGACAAATAGAGTTGGATCATTACCACCTCTCCTAAAGCCGTTATTTAATAAAAATGTAGATAATTGATCATACCAAGCACGAGGTGCTTGTTTTAGACCATATAGGGCCTTTTTTAATCGAAAGATGTGATTCGTATGGTGAGGGTCAATGAACCCTTTAGGCTGTTATACATAGACTTCCTCAGTTAGAATGCCATTAAGGAATGCAGATTTCACATCCATTTATTAGAGAATGAATTGAAAATGACAAGCTATTACTAAGAGTAAGCGAACAGACTCAAGGCAGGTTACTGGTGCATATGTTTCCTTGAAATTTATTCCTTCAATCTGAGAATAGCCATGGGCCACTAATCTAGCCTTATTTTTAATGACCATCTCAATCTCATTTGTTTTATTTTTAAAAACCCAACGTGTGCCAAGAACCTTTTTATTTTCTGGCTTGGGCACAAGATACCATACGCCATGAGCGACAAATTGAAGAAGTTCCTCCTGCATAACACTTAACCACAAGGAGTCAATTAGGGCTTTATTTACTGAAGTTGTAAGGTTATATTTACTTAGTTTATTTCATAGAACACACACACATAATGCTATAAAAAAAATTCCAAGTAGAGATATATTCCAATTTTAATTGCTTTTGTAAATTTAAAGATTAGTATGAACAATTGACAGTTAAAGTGATGGGATTGATATCTTGATTAAGATAAATAAAATTATCCAATTTTATCTTTTTTGTCCTACACATACATCTAGGTGATATAGTAAAATCACAACTACAACGCACCAATGTACGAGGAAAACCCAAAAGGGAAAAACCTCGGACGATTGGGCCTAGACAAATCCACTACAAATAGGTTTTACAAAAGGACTCAAAAGACTTATAGACTTTGACTCAATCAAGACATGCTGATGTTATCCTCTACCTTCAAATTTTTAGTACGTGAAGCTCCAACGCATTTCTCGACACTACTCGTGTTACGGTATCCACCGAAGCTCAAACTACCGTCTCCAATAAGCTTGAATGCAAAAATCCACCGCAAGTGTGCTCATTGAATTTCAGATTGATGGCATGGGGTTCGGGTTCAAAAGTTAAAGTGTGTTGGAGAGGGATTTTTATCAAAAAGGGAAGATGTGTAGTTTTTCTCTAAATAGTATGTAAAACTTCCTTATTCGAAAGAACTGATTTTCGTCCATATATTGAAACTGTAAAAGTAGTGGACCATGGCAGGTGTTATAAAATAACTGCAGGAAAACAGTTTAAAAAATTTTAAAACTGACAGATCTCATTCAAACGAGGCCGTTCGAACGACCTGTCATTCGAACGAGTTATCTAATGATAGACCAGTATAAAAGTTACATAAGTCGTTAGAAATCTCGTTCGAATGACATTTCTAACGAGCTTCTAACGAGTTACCATAGAGGATTGGGCAATGTCGTTAGATCCAGGTTATTTTGAACGACCTGGAAGAAATTCGAACGAGATTTCCAATTTTGATAAAAAAAGAGTTAAAATTAATTTCCAAAATGGTTTTTATGAAAAATTACTCTTTATAAAAAATACTCTTTAAGAAAATTACTTCAACACATAAAAAGATTTTTGTCATATACCTTTTTAGGAGAATGGACTGGAAGTAAATATTGATGTTGCGTGAACTATGGATGCCCGATTCTTTATGGTTGTATGAAGCTTGCTGAGGAATGACCCAAAAGCGTTTTGTCCAACGGAATGTATCCAATACTACAAATGACTCGATTGGAAATTTGTCCTTACAAATCTCCCCCTTCGGCTATTCCGGGACAAAAAAAAATAAAAAAAAAAATAAGCAAAAAGACTGAATTTGCTAAGCCAGCCGTCAAGTCGATTCTAAAACCCGTTCCAAAAACCCAAATAAAAATACAGACTAAGTAATGCGACTGACGGTGATGCAGAAAAGTAGGTGATGTATCCTATAAACATGAAACAACAAATTCATAAAACACATGGGGAAATAGAGAATATAAATCAATCATGAGAATATAAAAGAATATAAACCAAGTTAATTATAAGGAGTGTGACATATGGTTAAATTTTAATTAACTCCACCTAAATTATGAACTCCCCCTATCAATGTTTCTCCCCCTTTTTGTCCGGAAAAGACAAAGGGATAGATATATCCTGCATGGTTAGCAAATAGAATATGAAGCATAAAATCAATAGAAAAATTATGCAACACAAGCAAAGAGCCATCAGCAAGTGAAGAAACAGGACATATCTCATTAACCATAAATGGAAAAAACAAATATCCATACATTAAGAAGGAGAATATGACTAAACCAAATAAATAGATACAAGTGAGAAAATGTAAAGAAGATTTTTTGCTCGGCCTCACAAGACAAAAGATGAAATAAAGTAAAACATAAAGGAAATCAAGGAGCAGGTGCGTCTGGTGAATCATCAGGGAGGGACCGGGAACTGGATGAGCTAGCACCACGGCGCATCTCCATGCGATGAATCTCCTCAAGGTTCTAAAGAAGCAGAGAATCCTTACGCGCTTATGCCTCATCCCTTCGAGCTTGAGCCTCCTCGCGACAAGCCTGAGCCTCCCTATCTTGCTGCATGGAAATCAGAAGCTCTTGCAACATAGCCAGGTCTTGACGCCTGTCTTCTTAAATTTTCTCCACCTGTGAATTCACAAACCTAATATCCTCCTATTCAAGGGGTGAGGGAGAAAGATAAGATAAAGGTCTAGGGGTAGCACAAATGTGTTGGCCTACGAGGGGAATGAGTGGAGGAAGTGGCGGAGTGAGAAGATGCGGATTGAGAGGGAGGGAGTTGAGGAGTATTGGGGGGTATGTGTCCACGAGACCTACCAACAGAGGACATATCAATGGTCTGGTAGCATGTCATGGGGACATCGGTGGGAAGACGAGGGTAGCCGATGTCAAGACAAAAGCGGGAAATAATAACGGCAAAGGGGAGAGCTTGCCTAGTGGGATCGGAGGGAAGGATGCGACATTCTTATTGACATGATAAATGAAGGCAGGGAGGTAGATGGCAACCCTAATGATAATGGAAAACATAAGGTCCATGTGCATCTTTGTGATTTGGGTTGAGTTGGCACGTGGAATTAGACAAGCACATATAATCCAATTGAGGATCATAAAATCGGGATGTAAATGTTTGTGAAAAATTGTAACAGTACCAGGAGGGGTAATCCGACACACGGTGCTCATAACCAAAGTAGGGTCAGGATGGGAATCGGGAGCCCAACGGATGGATGGGTCATTAACATGGGGTAAAGAGACTAGACAAGCGATGGAGTCAGGACTGACAATGATCTCCCGACCTCTCACGCGAGAGAAAATATGATCTTCCTGAACAGACATCCAAAAATAAAATTCTCGAATAAGGTCAGGAAAAATGGTGTCGGTGAGGGATAACAAGGGTTTCCACCCTAAGTCTGATATCCAAGAGTGGACATAGGTGCCTGCGAGAGAAGGGAGATGGACAAGTTTTTCACGGACAGTGGCCCTAGTTGAAAAACCTTGAGTATGGTATTGAGTATGGCTGGTTAGCGTCCTCCAATGCAGTTTAAGGTTAGGGATGGGCTCAGGAGCACTGTGGTCCTCATCGGATGAGGATGAAGATGAGGAGGAAGAGCGCTCCTCGGGTGAGTCGCTAATGCGACGGGGGTGACGATTACGAGGTGCCATTCTAAGAAGGGCTAAACTAGAACCTACCCAAACAAAATCCGTCCAAATCGCCAAACAACACCGACCAACCAAACAGCAGCAAACCAGTCCATCGTTAGAGATCAAACTAAAACAAAATAAAATAGGAAAAAAAATAATTAAGTGAAATGCCACGAAATTATCAAAAAAATTGATTTTTTTTTTAAAAAGGGATAATGTTCACGGAATTCAAGTTAAATCGGGGTAACACAAAAATAATAAGGATAAATAGAAAATCCCCAAAGAAAAAATAATATATATATACATATATATATATATATATATGATATTGGGAGATAAAGGAGGGATAAAATGTAGATTTAGAAAACATCCCCAATATCATACCAATATATATATATATATATATATATATATATATATATATAAGAAAGAGAAAAAGAAAGTACCTAGAAAAGAGAAGAGGAAGGCCTCCAAACTCGGAACCCTAGTTGGAGAATGATGAGGAGAGGTGAGATGAGTGGTGTGGGAGGATTAAAAAAGGTTAATGGAGGTGATGGAGAGAAATTCGTAAGAAAAATGGAGCATGGTATAAGTGGGGAAAAAAGGAAATGGGTGTAAAGGGTAAGGGGTAGTGGAAAAGGAGTTGGGAAAAAGGGAGAAGAGAGAAATGCTGAAATTCTGGGGAAATGGGAAATCGTGGGAACGAGGAGAGAGAAAAAATGAAACGACATAAATTTTGGGAAGAGAAACCGCCCAAAATAAGCCCAGGTTGTTCGAACGAGAAATGTCGTTCGAACGACTTCTTTCAAACGATGTCCCAGAGACATATAAAGAACCTCGTTAGAAGTTCGTTCGAACAACATTTCGAACGATGTTCTAGACTTGAATGAGGAAATGTCATTCAAAAACTCATTTGAACGAGTTTTACTGACGAAAATAAGTTGAGTTAAAAAGAAAGAAAAATTACATAAGCTTGAAAATAACATATAATAAGGAATTCGGAAGGCCAGAAAGTTGCCAAAATGAAGATTTTAATTGTCCTAGTTTGTGAAGACATATCCAAAC
Organism: Sambucus nigra; assembly: GCA_949130495.1. NCBI lineage: Eukaryota > Viridiplantae > Streptophyta > Magnoliopsida > Dipsacales > Adoxaceae > Sambucus > Sambucus nigra. Next base: position 445,094,565 of record OX422222.1, on the reverse strand, counting down.
CGTGGGAGCCGAAATGTAGGGGTGTGAACAATGCAAGTGAGAGTTTTTACCTAAGAAAATGCACAAGTACGGAATGCCAAACAATATATAAACGTAATATGCACTCACATTAGCCTTGTGTCAATAAAGAAATACCATTGGAGTCTCAAACACTAAAGCAACACGCATACAAGATAGATGATTCTCTCTCCAATGTTGTCATAATTAGAAAGCAATGGATCGAATTAATGTCCATGCCTGTTGATCTTCAACTTATATCTCCTATTAGCAACTTTAGATTGAGACTTTTCATTTGAAGAATCAAACAAGCTAAATAATTTTGGCCTAAGCATTATATATTATTTTTCAATGCTTCAATTTTAGTCACTTATACTATTATGCAAATGGAGTCTATTCACGCAAAAAAATTTGTTTTTCACAGCCCGAGTTCATTGCTAGAAACAACAAACAACCGAATGATTACAATAACATTTTTTGTTTAAATCGAGGGAATGGATGATCATGCACCCTTTCAATTGCTTATAAGAGGTGACTAAGATTGAAAAGACAACACCAAATCTCATCATACGAGTACAATGTGAAGAAGATATCCACAATATTTCGTGAAAAGTGTGTGCAAAAAGGCAAATATATGAGGCAATCACAGAAATACATATCATAAAAGAGCATTATTGTGCACAAGAGAAACGAAATCTGGATTAACTACTCATCGAAAGCCACGTGAACATGAAAAAGAATAGTGATCCGAACACATCGAACACAATACCATATGGACAAAATTTTGTGAAGGCTTTTCTAACCTTTCCTGTTTTCCTTGAAAATAAGTAAGAAAAATATTTTTGAAATTTTGAATAAAATATATACAATAATAATCTAGTTCAAAGGTATATAAATATACATGAGAAACAACCTAAACTAGATAAAGGGATTCATTTTTCAATCAATGGAGCAAACCCCAATTGATTTCCTAAGGTTTTCAAACCTAAGGGCGTCTATAGGTTTGGTAAAGATATCGGCCAATTGTTGATCGGTACCTACGAAGCTTAGAGAAACGATTTTCTCTTCAACCAAGTCATGAATAAAATGTTCACGAATCCTAATATGCATGGTTCTAGAATGTGGACTGGGATTGCGGGAAATGTGAATTGCGCTAGTATTGTCGCAATAGATAATCATTCCGCCTTGAGAAATACCGTAATCTTCCAACATTTGTTTCATCCAAATGAGTTGAGTGCAATAACTCCCGGTGGCTATATATTCGGCCTCCGCCATGGACAAAGAAATAGAATTTTGTTTCTTGCTCATCCATGAGACAAGTTCACTTCCAAAGTAGAAACAACCGCCAGATGTACTTTTGCATCCATCAACATCTCCTGCCCAATCGGCGTCCGAATATGACGTTAGACAATCATTTGTGTCGAAGGAATACCATATCCCAAAAGACAGGGCCCCACTAACATATTTGATAATATGTTCAAGGCAAGTAAATGAGACTCTTTTGGGGTGGCTTGATAGCGGGCACAAACTCCTACACTAAAGGAGATATATGGATGACTAGTGGTTAGGTAAAGTAAACTACCTATCATACTCCTAAAGAGTGTGTGCTCTACATCATTTCCGTCGGTGTCCTTATTAAGTTTAATCGAGGAACTCATAGGAGTATGTGCATGCTTAGAGGATTTGAGTTTAAATTTGTTAACAAGCTCTTTAGCATACTTAGTTTGGGACAAAAAATCCCACTTTAGAGTTGACGATCTTGAAGACCTAAGAAGAAAGTAAGTTCACCGACCATACTCATCTCAAATTCATCTTGCATTTCTTTTGAAAAATTTTGAGTATGTTTATCACACGTAGACCCAAACACTATGTCGTCGGCATACATTTGTGCAACTAGAATAGCTTTCTCATCACGACGGACAAATACTGTCATATCTACTCCCCCTCTCAAAAAGCCACGAGAAAAGGAGATAAGAAGTGAGCCTTTCATACCAAGCACGGGGTGCTTGTTTCAAGCCATATGGTGCTTTCTTTAGGAAGAAGACGTGATTAGGATACTTTGGGTACTCAAACCCTTTAGGTTGTTCAACATAGACTTCTTCTTGTAGAATACCATTTAAAAAGGCACTTTTTACATCCATTTGATACAATTTAAATTTAAGGTGACATGCTATGGCTAGTAAAAGGCGAACAAATTCTAACCTAGCAACTGGGGCAAAAGTCTCTTCAAAGTCAACACATTCTATTTGGGTGTATCCTTTAGTAACCAACCTAGCTTTGTTACTAACAATGACACCATTTTCATCCATTTTATTTTTGAAAATCCATTTGGTACCAATGACGTTTGTATTAGAGGGCCTAGGGACTAATTCCCAAACATCATTTTTCTTAAATTGAAACAATTCTTCTTGCATGGCATTAATCCAATGTTCATCTTTTAATGCTTCTTTGAAGTTTTAAGGTTCAATTTTATAAGTATAGCACAAATAGGTAACTTCATTTTCTAATTGAGCCCTAGTCTTGACACCTACCTCAGGATCTCCTATAATTTTTGAAGGGTCATGACTTTTATGAACCCAAGGAGAAGGATCCTTTTTTCTCAGTAGTGGGAACAATTAAGTTATTATGAGACTCAATATTTTCAACATAGAAAATAACATCACACTCACGTGACAAATCTTCCTCATTTTCAATATATGTGGCCGGAGCATCATCTTTTATTACAACATTTATTGATTCCATGATTTTAGAACTATTTAAGTTGAAAACTCTAAAAGATCTACTATTTTGAGAATATCCTAGGAAAATACCTTCATCACTCCTAGAGTCAAATTTATCTAGAAGTTCTTTATCCCGAAGAATGTAACAGGGAGTACAAAAAACTCTAAAATAGGCCAAATTAGGCTTCCTGTCCGTCCACAATTCATATGGCATTTTGTTAGTATTATGACGTAAATAACCCCTATTTACGATGTGACATGGGTGTTAACCTCTTTCGCCCAAAACCTACGAGGCACATTTCTTCCTAGGAGCATAGATCTTGCCATTTCTTGGATCGTTCAATTTTTTCTTTCAACTATACCATTTTGTTGTGGAGTTCGAACAGTCGAGAATTTATGTTTAATTCATATTTCATCACAAAAGGCGTTTACACCGGATTCCTTGAATTCGGTTCCATTATTACTCCTAAAGTGGTTTTATGGTAACACCATGTTGATTTTAAAGAATTCTACACTTAACAGTGAAAAAATCAACAGTCTCATATTCTTCTCTTAGAAAGCCTACTATGGAGTATCTAGAAAAACCATCCACCATTACTAAGATATCTCTCTTTCCTCCTATGCTCTCGGTACGAGTGGGACCCACAAGGTCCATGTGTATCAATTCTAAGACACGGGGGTGAAGCCCTTATACTCTTGACTCACTTGAGTCTATATTGTATAAGTGTTCATCTAGTTTGGAAATTGTGACAAAATTATGTCTAACCTAGAAACCAAAGAACCTCAGAGCTTGCATTACAATTTCTTCTTTGATTGAAGAGACCTAGATTTAATTATCAACACTCACACTCACAGTAGAATGATTCATTTACATGTCATGTTGCATATTAGTGTGTGTATATATGTTGAGTGTTTTTAAATCCCTAAATTTAATTTTTAAATATTTTTTGGGATTTTTTAAAACATTTTAAAATAAGGTTTTATTAATAAAACTTGGTTTTAAAAGGTTATGGGGTAAATATGCTATTTTAGAAATATTGGTTTAACTCTCTAAAGTTGGTTTGGGTAGAAACCAAAAGCGGCAGAGACTTCAGGGTTTACTTTGTAATTACTTTGACGCGCGTTTTATGTCGTGTTATTGACCAACATTTGTCGCCCTCTGATTGGTTAGAAGTGTGTTTCTTTGAAGAGAGTAAAACTACACCTGCTTTCAACCCTTGGATCATATGTGATCAACGATCTGCATGTCTTCTATCATAATCCCTGTGATTACCTTTTGAACTAATCAGAAGAGTTTTAACCACCTCTTATCGTATGCCCTTGGATCTTAGTCAATCCATCTTGACTCAATCTGGACCCTTGATTTTGGCCCTCGATCTCGAACCTTCTCAGACTCCAATAAAATGAGCCCTTTACTCAGCTTTCTGAGACTTTTGCCATTTCGTCATTTGAGAGAAAATAAAGAGAGAGTAGAGAGAAGAGAGAGAGAAGAGAGAAACCAGAAGAGAGAGATAGAGTTAGAAACCCTAACCCTAACCCTAAATCGTCTACACAGTTCAAACCAAATACAAACCTTCAAACCTCTATACTTTACCAAACACAACCTTGAGTGTTTGAGTGTTTTTGAGAGATGATTTGAGAGTTGGTTTGTTGTTGTAACCTCTTCTTCTTTGGATCTTGTTTCCAACTTAATCATTTTTTTAGATCTGTTGTTCTTGTATATAGAAATTTTCAGATCTGAGTTTTTCATGACATATTACACTTAGTTTACACGTTTGTTTCTCATCTTCAGAAATATTTTGTTGATTCGTTTTCAGTAAATGTTTTTAACTTTGAAATCAACAAAAATGTTTTATGCTTCTAGTTATCTTGAAACAAGACCTTAGACCTAGTTTGGAATCACACTTGGAGGTTATCAATCTCGAAAAACTTTTCAAAACTCTGAGATTGATTAAGACCTTGACTGTCTTCTGAGCAAGGTATCCGTGGATTCTGGGATTATTTTAAAGGTCAAAAAGGTTAAGTTTTGTGAGAAGAGAGAAAAAGAAAACTCACAGCATATAGACTTATATGTAATTTGCTAGGACTATTTGTACATGATAAGTGTGTGTGTGTGTGTGTGTGTGTGTGTGTGTGTGTGTGTGTGTTCATGCATGTGTTAGAAAGAACCTCCACAAACACTTTCACACTACAACACGAAAAGTGTTGGTAATAAGATCTTGAGAAAAAGAGTCGACGTAAAGAGCTTGAACAAATTGGAGTTAACAAACTGAGAGGACAACATCAACAATCAGAACTGCAGAGAAGTTATAAGGACACCAGAGGGTACATTCCTAAACTTATATAGGTCTGAGTTGTATGCATGTTTGTTATATAGTTTGTAACTGTTAAATTTGTTTATAGTGGATTTTTGTTTTACTTCGTAGAGGGAGTCGTGGATGTTTCCTCAATTGGTGAGGTTTTACCACGTAAAAATCCTGTACTTAATCTTCCCACATCTTCTCATCTCATTCTTGGTTGTGTTGGGTTTTAAAGTTTGTTTAAAACTATTTTATAAACTTGTTAGTAAAATCTTGAATAGATCTCGTACATACTATTTTGTTAAACACATCTTGTGTTCAAATAGTTTTGGTTTTTCAAGAAAAGAGTTTCTCAAAAAAAAAAAAGATCGGAGTTACTTAAATAGTTTATTTTTAATAAACGGCTTTAGTAACAGAATTTCAATTGGTATCAGAGCGGGATATACTTCTTTTAAAGAGATCCTATGTTTCTGAAATTGTTTTCTGAAAATCAAATATGGACGAGAAAAATGAAAGATTTGGTAACTTGACCAGACCTCCTATCTTTGATGGAACCAATTTTGCTTACTGGAAAGTAAGAATGATTGCTTTCATTCAAGGAACTCTGGGAGATGATGTCTGGGACATTGTTGAAAATGGTTACATTTTTCCTACAAAACTAGCCATTGAAGGAAGCAATGAGAGGGTTAAGAAAGTTTTAAGTGAGTTCACACAAGAAGAGAAACAAGTTTCTCGAAATAATAACAAAGGAAAGAATGCTATATTTATGTCTGTAAATGAACATGAGTTCAAAATAATCTCATCATGTACCACTTCTAAGGAAGCTTGGGACACTTTAGTTACTTCTCATGAAGGTGACACTAGAGTTAAAGCTGTTAAAACTCAAATGCTCATTCAACAGTATAATTCCCTAATTATTTCTGAGACTGAGTCATTTGATGAATTCTATATGAACTTGACTGATATTGTGACTAAACTGCATGCTAATGAGATAACTTATGACAGACAAGAAATTGTGTCTAAAATTCTGAGATCATTACCACAGAAATTTGATAACAAAAGATATGCTATTAAGGAAATGTGTGATATTAATCTCACTCCTGAACTACTCAGTAGTAAGTTAAGAACTGTGGAAATGGAACTGGAATTTAAGAAACAATTAACCCAGTCCCATAGGAAACAGACTAGTTCCAATCTAAGCTTCTCTTCTAAATTGATTAAGCCTGAGTTTAATACTTCCAATGATGATTCTGATGAGGAATGAAATATAGAGAGTTTGGTCAATCAGATTGCCTTAATGTCAAAACAGTTTAAGAAAATCATTAAATTTAGAAACAACATGACAAATAAACAAGGCAAGTCTAATTATCCAACTCCTTTCGATCACGGACCTCATGAGAAAAGCCATGATAAAAATCACAAGGACTCTCACACTAGACCTAACAGAGACCTTAAGAAGACTGAATGCTATAGATGTGGTAAACTAGGACACATTGCACAAGACTATAGAGTTAACTTGAACACTCAAAACAAACACACTAGAGCCAACATTTGCAAGACATGGGATGATTCAAGTGAATCGAAAAATGAGGAACTTGAGTCATCTGATGTTTTTGACCCTTGCATGTCTTTCTTTGCCAAGATTATCTATAATGATGATATGCCTGTGTTTGTTAATGAGGATGAATATAGTAATTCTACTTTTGATGTTTCGAATACTGCTGTTACTGGTTTAGATGCTTTGATTACTGAGAATATTGTTATTTGTTCTTCGAGGTGTGTGAGTCAAAGGGAAAGCGATAATGACGATGTCAATGGGTGTGTGAGTACAAAGAATGAAGCCCTAGGGGTCACTTCACACACTACACTTAGTGACTTGGATAATGAAGACCTCCCAGATATTCACACTCTCTATGCTAAAACTCTCAAGAAAAGCACTAGACTAGAAAAGATTGTGAAAGATCTCACTAAGAAGTTAGAAGATATAAGCCTAATGGTTAAACTAAATGCTGAAGAGTATACTACCCAATGTTTGACTCATAAAAGCGAAATCAGAATGTTTGATGAAAAACTCAGAAATTTAAATGAAACAAATGAAACTCTGGAGAAAAAATACAAAGGGACATTGTTAGAATTGGAACAAACTAAAGAAAAGACAACAACTGCTTTCAAAAAATTTACAAAATTTGAAAATAATTCAAAATGTTTTGATGAATTATTGCTGAATCAAAAACCAATTCTAATGATCGAACTGGAATAGGGTTTTGCCCCAATTTGAAAACACAAACAAAATCTTTTGAACCTATCAAGTTTGTGTCAGGAGGCAAAAGACCTATCGAAACATGTCCAGACTTTCATTCTCTAAAAACTGAGTTTGATTCAAAACATCAAAATTTTAACATTGGGGAATCAAGTTGCTCTAAACATGAAAGTTCACCTAAGGCTAAATACGTTTGCCCCTCTATTAGGAAGAGTGAGTCTGCATTCAAGACTGTCACACCTAGGAATAGAGTTCAACCTCAAAACTTTTCAAAACCTTTGTTTAGAGACTTCCCTAAGGAGACCCCAATCTTGAGAAATCTTTATTGCTCTTACTGTGATATATACGGTCACTCTTTTGATAGTTTCTATGCTAGGAGACTAATTACACATGTCTATAGTTCTCCTATTTATCAAAACGTTAACTATTCTAGAAGGAACCGAAATAATTATGTACTTCCTAGACAACCTGACAAAAACTCTAATTATAGGAAGAGAAAGACCAAACCTAAGAGAACATTTCCTAGAAGGAATCCTAAGCACTTTCCTAAACCAAATGCTCATGTTTTTCATAAAACTCAAAATCATGCGCAAAATATTTTTTCAACAAAAATCTAATGCTCGCAAGTTTTATCAATTGAGAGATAATAAGCACAAAATGAAAACTAGAGAAATATGGGTTAGAAAAGATGATCTATTGCCTCAGATGAAGTGTAACATAGTTGTTACTACTTTAAAAGCTGAACACACATCATCTGGTTGGTATTTAGACTCTGGATGTTCGAAGCACATGACTGGGGATGAACTAAACTTTTAAACAAAACTTACTTTGCTGGTGGTAAAGTCATTTTTGATGATGGAGTTTCATCTCAAATCATAGGCAAAGGAACTCTCCAAGGAAATGGACTTCCTGTTCTTGAAAATATCCTTCTAGTTAAAGGTCTTAAGGCAAACCTACTTAGCATATCGCAATTTTGTGACTCAGATCATACTGTTACCTTTTCAAAGAACAATTGCAAAATTTTAAATGATAAAGGTGAATGCATAATTACAGGATTCATAACTCCTGACAATTGTTATACTGTCATGAATAAATCTGAAATCTGTAATGTTGCCAGAATGGATGACAACGAGATATGGCATAACAGAATGGGTCATATAAATTACGATAACCTTAGTAGACTGACCTCTCAGGAAATAGTTAGAGGAGTTCCTAAAATCAAACCCATTCCTAACATAGTCTGTGGTTCCTGTCAGGAAGGTAAAATTGTTAAGGCACCTCATAAGAAAGTTAATGATATTCTTACCTCAAATCCCTTGGAGCTCATCCATATGGACCTAATGGGTCCCTCCCAAACTGTTAGTCTTTGTGGACACAATGATATTTTAGTTATGGTTGATGACTTCACCAGATTTACTTGGGTAGCCTTTTTAAAACAAAAGTCTGACACTTTTCAAACTTTCTTAAAAATTCTTCTCCGGATTGAAAATGAAAAGGACACTCAAGTAAATAGAATCCGTAGTGATAGAGGTGGTGAATTCAAAAACACTGGTATTATTGAATATTGTGACTATAATGGTTACAAACATGAATTCAGTGCTCCTAAGACTCCTCAACAAAATGGAATTGCCGAAACAAAGAATTGTACCCTTCAAGAGATGGCACGTGTTATGTTACATGCCAAGAATTTACCTAAGTATTTTTGGGTAGAATCTATTCGTACTGCTTGTCACATCATAAATAGGGTCTATCTTAGAAAGAATTGCAAACAAACTCCTTACGAACTTTGGTACAAGAAAAACCCCAATCTTAAGTACCTTAGAACTTTTGGTAGTACTTGTTATGTATGCAAAGATAGGCAACACTTATCCAAATTTGAGAGTCGTGGTGATAAAGCTATATTTTTAGGATACTCGCCTAACAGTAGAGCCTATCGAGTGTATAATCTTCGCACTAAAACCTTGATGGAATCCATAAATGTAATTGTGAGTGACACTACTGTAGAGAGTAAGACTGGTGAATCAACTATTGAGGAAGAGCCTACAAACATTTTAGAAAATAACTCTCCTGAAATAGATGATTCATTACCAATTGAGACACCTGAAGTACCTAACTGGGTTTCTAAAGATCATCCCATAAATAACGTAGTTGGTAACCCTAGTGAGCCAGTACGTACAAAATCCCAACTAAGAAACTATGCACATTATGCATGCTTTGTTTCCCTAGTGGAACCAAAGAATGTAAATGAGTCATTTAATGACTCTCACTGGATTTCTGCTATGCAGGAAGAACTTCTTCAATTTTTCATTCATGATGTTTGGTATAATGTTCCTCGTCCTGATCACAAAAAGGTTATTGGCACGCGTTGGATTTTTAAAAATAAGTCTGATGAAAATGGGATAATCATTAGAAATAAAGCTAGATTAGTTGCTCAAGGATACTCTCAAATTAAAGGAATAGATTTTAACGAGACCTTTGCTCCTGTTACTCGTTTAGAATCTGTTCGTCTGCTCTTTGCTATAGCTTTCCACATGCATTTTACACTTTACCAAATGGATGTCAAATCTGCATTCCTTAATGGAATATTAACTGAAGAGACCTATGTAGAACAACCTAAAGGGTTCATTGACCCTCAATATCCAAATCATGTATTTCGTCTCAAAAAGGCACTGTATGGCCTTAAACAAGCACCTAGAGCTTGGTATGAGCGTCTTTCCAGTTTCCTCTTAGATAAAGGTTTAAAAAGAGGTGGAAATGATCAAACTCTTTTTATCAAACATTTTGACAAACACATTATTATTGCTCAAGTTTATGTTAACGATATTATCTTTGGATCAACTTCTCCCGCAGAAGTCAAATCCTTCTCTCAAACTATGCATAAGGAATTTCAAATGTCCCTTACGGGGGAGCTACAATTCTTCTTAGGCCTCCAAGTCAAACAAAATTCAGAAGGATTATTTGTATCGCAATCCAAGTACGCTTTAGAGATAGTAAAGAAATTTGGCCTCGAGAGTGCTAAAGATGCCAAAATGCCCATGAGTAGTACATTAAAACTTTCTAAAGATGAAAATGGAAAATCCGTAGATCCTACTCTATATCGTAGTATGATAGGAACCTTACTATATCTTACTGCCTCGCATCCTGATATTATGTATGTTGTGTGTGTATGTGCTCGTTATCAAAATAACCCTAAAGAGAGCCATTTGAATGCTGTTAAACGTATCATTAAATATGTAAAAGGCACTCTAAATCTAGGACTTTGGTACACTAATGACACACCAATCACTATAATTGGGTACACTGATGCTGACTGGGTTGGGTGTACTGATGCTAGTAAAAGCACTTCAGGATCATGTTATTATATAGGTAATAACTTGGTAGGATGGAGTAGTAAGAAACAAAACTGCACATCGCTCTCGACAGCCGAATCTGAATACATAGCCGCTGACAGCTGTTGTGCTCAATTAATGTGGCTTAAACAAATGCTAAGTGATTATGGTATTCAAGAAAACCAATTGTATCTCTATTGTGATAATCAAAGTGCGATTAATATTTCTAAAAACCCTGTTCAACACTCGCGAACAAAGCACATAAAAATTAGACATCACTTTATACGTGAATTAGTTGAAACTAAGGAATTAGAAATCAATTATCTTCCTACTGATTTGCAACTCGCAGATATGTTCACCAAACCTCTTGATTATAATAGATTTATTTCCTTACGTAAATCTATTGGTATGGTTTGTGCTGAGTAATACCTTTGCTGATTATCCAAGTTTTTTCCCTTTGTCCATTTGAGACAAACTGGGGGAGAAATTTGAGTCTCTAATGATTGTTTATATATGCTAAACAGCTTGATCTTAGCGATTATTGCAAGTTTTTATACAGTCATACTCAACTGATGTAATAGGGTATTCAATTGTTAATAGTTGAGGTATGTACTTTTGCTTTCTAGGATTTGGGTAGATAGAATCTTTATAGAAATAGGTTTTTCTTATCTTTTTGTTGCCCTACGAGTCCTAGTTGATTCATAGGAGATTTTGTCTCATATTTTCAAAGGGGGAGATTGAAGCCCTTATACTCTTGACTCACTTGAGTCTATATTGTATAAGTGTTCATCTAGTTTGGAAATTATGACAAAATTATGTCTAACCTAGAAACCAAAGAACCTCATAGCTTGCATTACTATTTCTTCTTTGATTAAAGAGACCTAGATTTAATAACCAACACTCACACACACAGTAGAATGATTCATTTACATGTCATGTTGCATATTAGTGTGTGTATATATGTTGAGTGTTTTTAAATCCCTAAATTGGATTTTTAAATATTTTTTGTGATTTTTTAAAACATTTTAAAATAAGGTTTTATTAATAAAACTTGGTTTTAAAAGGTTATGGGGTAAATATGCTATTTTAGAAATATTGGTTTAACTCTCTAAAGTTGGTTTGGGTAGAAACCAAAAGCGGCAGAGACTTCAGGGTTTACTTTGTAATTACTTTAGACGCACATTTTATGTCGTGTTATTGGCCAACATTTGTCGCCCTCTGATTGGTTAGAAGTGTGTTTCTTTGAAGAGAGTAAAACTACACCTGCTTTCAACCCTTGGATCATATGTGATCAACGATCTGCATGTCTTCTATCATAATCTCTGTGATTACCTTTTGAACCAATCAGAAGAGTTTTAACCACCGCTTATCGTATGCCCTTGGATCTTAGTCAATTCATCTTGACTCAATCTGGACCCTTGATTTTGGCCCTCGATCTCGAACCTTCTCAGCCTCCTATAAAAGGAGCCCTTTACTCAGCTTTCTGAGACTTTTGCCATTTCGTCATTTGAGAGAAAATAAAGAGAGAGTAGATAGAAGAGAGAGAGAAGAGAGAAACCAGAAGAGAGAGATAGAGTTAGAAACCCTAACCCTAAATCGTCTACACAGTTCAAACCAAATACAAACCTTCAAACCTCTATACTTTACCAAACACAACCTTGAGTGTTTGAGTGTTTTTGAGAGATGATTTGAGAGTTGGTTTGTTGTTGTAACCTCTTCTTATTTGGATCTTGTTTCCAACTTAATCATTTTCTTAGATCTGTTGTTCTTGTATATAGAAATTTTCAGATCTGAGTTTTTCATGATATATTACACTTAGTTTGCATGTTTGTTTCTCATCTTCAGAAATATTTTGTTGATTCGTTTTCAGTAAATGTTTTTAACTTTGAAATCAACAAAAATGTTTTCTGCTTCTAGTTATCTTGAAACAAGACCTTAGACCTAGTTTGGAATCACACTTGGAGGTTTTCAATCTCGAAAAACTTTTCAAAACTCTGACATTGATTAAGACCTTGACTGTCTTCTAAGCAAGGTATCCGTGGATTCTAGGATTGTTTTAAAGGTCAAAAAGGTTAAGTTTTGTGAGAAGAGAGAAAAAGAAAACTCACAGCATATAGACTTATATGTAATTTGCTAGGACTGTTTGTACATGATAAGTGTGTGTGTGTGTGTGTGTGTTCATGCATGTGTTAAAAAGCACCTCCACAAACACTTTCACACTACAACACGAAAAGTGTTGGTAATAAGATCTTGAGAAAAAGAGTCGACGTAAAGAGATCGAACAAATTGGAGTTAACAAACTGAGAGGACAACATCAACAATCAGAACTGCAAAGAAGTTATAAGGACACCAGAGGGTACATTCCTAAACTTATATAGGTCTGAGTTGTATGCATGTTTGTTATATAGTTTGTAACTGTTAAATTTGTTTATAGTGGATTTTTGTTTTACTCCGTAGAGGGAGTCGTGGATGTTTCCTCAATTGGTGAGGTTTTACCACGTAAAAATCCTGTACTTAATCTTCCCACATCTTCTCATCTCATTCTTGGTTGTGTTGGGTTTTAAAGTTTGTTTAAAACTGTTTTATAAACTTGTTAGTAAAATCTTGAATAGATCTCGTACATACTGTTTTGTTAAACACATCTTGTGTTCAAATAGTTTTGGTTTTTCAAGAAAAGAGTTTCTCAAAAAAAAGATCGGAGTTACTTAAATAGTTTATTTTTAATAAACGGCTTTAGTAACAGAATTTCAATTGGTATCAAAGCGGGATATACTACTTTTAAAGAGATCCTGTGTTTCTGAAATTGTTTTCTGAAAATCAAATATGGACGAGAAAAATGAAAGATTTGGTAACTTGACCAGACCTCCTATCTTTGATGGAACCAATTTTGCTTACTGGAAAGTAAGAATGATTGCTTTCATTCAAGGAACTCTGGGAGATGATGTCTGGGACATTGTTGAAAATGGTTACATTTTTCCTACAAAACTAGCCATTGAAGGAAGCAATGAGAGGGTTAAGAAAGTTTTAAGTGAGTTCACACAAGAAGAGAAACAAGTTTCTCGAAATAATAACAAAGGAAAGAATGCTATATTTATGTCTGTAAATGAACATGAGTTCAAAAGAATCTCATCATGTACCACTTCTAAGGAAGCTTGGGACACTTTAGTTACTTCTCATGAAGGTGACACTAGAGTTAAAGCTGTTAAAACTCAAATGCTCATTCAACAGTATAATTCCCTAATTATTTCTGAGACTGAGTCATTTGATGACTTCTATATGAACCTGACTGATATTGTGACTAAACTGCATGCTAATGGGATAACTTATGACAGACAAGAAATTGTGTCTAAAATTCTGAGATCATTACCACTACATGCTAGAGTGAATGGAAGCAACCTCAAGATTTTGCTCGAAATTGTCAACATTAGGATGTGACTCACTTGAATTACTAGCATGACTTGCTATAAAGGCAGTGAAATTATTTCTAGACGGGGCAGAGTCATCAGAGCCTTCAAACTCGTTATCACTGTCGTTTAGAGTAGCATTGTAAACGGCCTTTTCTTTACCTTGTCTCTTAAGTTTAGTAGGGCACTCAAACGCACTATGACCATGTCCCTCACACTCAAAGCATCTCTCTGAATCATCCTTTTTAAAGTTGTCTTTGTTGAACTTCTTAGGATCCTGATTATTGAATTTTGTATTTCCTTTGTTTTTGTTGTTCTGAAATTTTGGTTTTTCAAATTTTGAGTTTTGCTTTTTGAACTTGAGAATTTTTCTATTTTTTTAGCAAATAGAGCTATATCATCTGGATCTATATCAGACTCATCAGATTCAGACACTTCTACTTTCTTTACTTTCAAGGAAACACCTTTATATTTGCTTTTTTTTTATCTTTGGGAAACATATCTAATTCATATGTTTGAAGATCACCAACAAGCTCTTCAAGTTTCAAAGCATTTAGATTTCCTAATAAATTAAGAATAGTGACTTTTGGAATGAATCGCTTAGGAAGACATCTAAGAATTTTCTTAACAACACGATCTTCAGGTATTTTATCACTTAAGTTAAAGAAAGAATTAACATATCAGATATACGAGCATAAAACTCATCAAACGTTTCAATTTCTTTCATGGTGATGGTTTCAAATTGAGTTGTTAAGTTTTGAAGTTTTGAATCTTTTAAACTTTAAATACACTAGTTCCCTCATGCGTAACTTGGAGAATATTCCAGGCTTCCTTTGACGTCTCACACGTCATTATACGATGAAATTCATCGAGAGTCACCGCACTAAACATGGCATTTAAACCTTTAGAGTTAAAGTTACACCATTCAAATTCTTCCTCACACCAATGTTCAACAGGTGTTAAAATAATATCATCATCAACAACCATAGTAGGAGGGTACCATCCTCTTTCAACAGTAACCCAAACACATTCATCAATTGATTTAAGGGTAGATTTCATACGTGCTTTCCAATAGTTGTAATTAGTTTCATCAAACATAGGTGGTCTATTCGACGAAAAATTTTCCATACAACCTCCAGGATTCATCTAAATAACTTTTAGAGCCTAGCTTTGATACCAATTTGAAGTTGTAAGGTTATATATACTTAGTTTATTTCGTAGAAAATACACACACAATGCTATTAAAAATTTGCCAAGCAGAGATATATTTCAATTTTAATTGCTTTTGCAAATTTAAAGATTAGCATGAACAATTGAGAGTTAAAGTGATGGGATTGATATCTTGATTAAGATAAATAAAATTATCCAATTTTATCCTTTTTGTCCTACGCATACATCTAGTTGATAGAGTAAAGTAAAGTGCGAAAATCATAACCACAATGCGCCAATGTACGAGGAAAACCCAAATGGGAAAAACCTCGGACGGTTGGGCCTAGACAAATCCACTAAAAACAGGTTTTACAAAAGGACTCATAAGACTTACAGACTTTGACTCAATCAAGACATGTTGATGTCGTCCTCTACCTCCGAATTTGTAGTATACAAAGCTCCAACGCATTTCTCGACACTACTCGTGTCGCGGTATCCACCGAAGCCCAAACTACCATCTCCAATAAGGTTGAATGTAGAAATCCACCACAAGTGTGCTCATTGAATTTCAGATTGATGGCATGGGTTTTGGTTCAAAAGTCAAAAAGGGAAGATGTGTAATTTTTCTTTAAAGAGTATGTAAAACTTCCTTATTCAAAAGAACTGATTTTCATCCATATATTGAAACTCTAAAAGTAGTGAACCATGGCATCTTTTATAAAATAACTGGAGGAAAACAGTTTAAAAAATTTCAAAACTAACAGATCTCATTCGAACGAGGCTATTCGAATGACCTATCGTTCGAATGAGTTATCTAACGATAGACCAGTATAAAAGTTAGATAAGTCATTAGAAATCTCGTTCAAACGACATTTCCAACGAGTTACCATAGAGGACTGGGCAATGTCATTAGATCCAGGTCGTTTGAACGACCTGGAAGAATTTCGAACGAGATTTCCAATTTTGATAAAAAAAAAATAGTTAAAATTAATTTCCAAAATGGTTTTTATGAAAAATTACTCTTTATAAAAAATA
Organism: Sambucus nigra; assembly: GCA_949130495.1. Classification (NCBI taxonomy): domain Eukaryota; kingdom Viridiplantae; phylum Streptophyta; class Magnoliopsida; order Dipsacales; family Adoxaceae; genus Sambucus; species Sambucus nigra. The sequence goes on along the minus strand of OX422222.1, from coordinate 445,078,371 downwards.
CTCCGTATGAAAATTACTCCAACACATAAAAAGATTTTGGTCATATACCTTTTTAAGAGAATGGACTTGAAGTGCATATTGATGTTGCATGAACTATGGATGACCGCTTCTCTATGGTTGTATGAATATTGCTGAGGTATGAGCCAAAAGCATTTTGTCCAACGGAATTTAGCGAATACTACAAATGACTCGATTGGAAATTTGTCCTTACATTTACATTCTTTGGTTCTATGAGAGACAAAAATCATTCATAATAAGCAAAATTACGTAGCTAGGATCTTGTACGAACAGGCTCTGTAAGGTTACCAACCACGACGTCTAAAGGATGATCTTTAGAAACCCAGTTAGGCACCTCGGGTATCTCATGTGGTAAAGGATCATTTATCTCTAGAGAGTCACAGTTAAAAATATTTTCAGACTCATCCACGATAGTTGGTCCTATGGGTTTACTCTCAACATTAGTGTCACTAACAATCACATTAATGGATTCTATTAAGGTTTTGGTACGAATATTATAGACACAATAATCTCTACTATTGGGAGAGTAACCTAAGAAGATGGCTTTATCACCTCTGGTTTCAAATTTGGACAAATGTTCTCTATCCTTATACATATAGCAAGCACTGCCAAAGGTTCTTAAATATTTTAGGTTAGGTTTCTTGCCGTACCAAAGTTCGTAAGGTGTCTGTTTGGTATCTTTTCTAAGCTATACTCGATTTATTATATGGCATGTAGTCCTAACAGCTTCTACCCTAAAATGATTAGGGAGGCTTTTCGCATGAATCATTACTCGTGCCATTTATTGATTATTCATATTCATTCTTTCAGCTATACCGTTTTGCTGAGGGGTTTTAGGAGTGCTAAATTCATGTTGATATCCATTATAGGTATAATATTCAGTTACTCCTAAGTCTTTAATCTCCCCACCTCGATGACTACGGATACAATTTACTTGACTATCCTTTTCATTCTCAATTCGTAGGAGAATTTTTATAAATTCTTAAAAGGTGTCGGACTTTTGTTTACGGAAAGATATCCAGGTAAAATAGGTAAAATCATCGACCATCACTAAGATGCAGTTATTTCCACATAGGCTAACCTTTCTAGCAGGACTCATAAGGTCCATATGGATGAGTTCTAGAGGTCTAGTAGTCAATACATCTTTGACTTTCCTATGTTCAGACTTAACCATTTTTTCTTCTTAATAAGGCCCATAAACAAAGTTTGATATAGACTTTATCTTAGAAAGACCTCTAACTATTTCTTGAGAACACAATTTACCAAGGCTATCAAAATTTATGTGACCCAACCTATTATGCCAGATCTCATTATCATCCATTCTAGAAATGTTACAAACCTCATTACTTGGATACTCTGTGTAACAATTATCTGGAGTAAGAAGGCCTGTAATAATGCAATCACTATTTTCATTTAAAATTTTGTAATTATTCTTTGAAAATGTGATAGTATGGTTAGAGTCACAACATTGTGATATACTTAGTCAATTTTCTTTTAGACCTTTTACTAGAAGTACATATTCTAAAGTATATAACCCTTTTTCATGAAGTGTCCTTTTACCAATGATCTGGGTTGATACCTCATCTTCAAACAAAACATTACCTCCTGAGAAGCTAGTTTTATTTTAAAGTTTGGTATTATCCCCAGTCATGTATTTAGAACATCCTGAATCTAAATACCATCCAGATGCTCTGTGCTCAGCTTTCAAAGCACTGATCACGATATTAAATCTCATCTAGGGTATTAATTCATCCTTTCTAATCCAAATGGCTCTAGTTTTTAAACGTTTGCGTTGATTAGCTTGAATATGGTAAAATTCGTGAGCATTAGCCTTTTCTTTAAAACATTTTTGCACATAATTTTGAGTTTTCTCAAATCTCTGAGCATTTAGTTTAGTCATGAATCTAGGGTTACCTCTTGTTGATAATCTTTTAGTATTAGATATTTTCTTCCTATTACGATAGTTAGAGTTCTTATCTGGTTGCCTAGGAAGAATATAATTATTTATGCCTTTCCTAGAGTAGTTAAAATTATGATAGACAGGTGAAAAAAAAACAGGTTTATATAGACGTTTAGAAAAACATCCACAACAGAATGTCCATAGACATCGCAATATTAGCAATAAAGATGACTAGTAGAAGGCTTATCCTTAGGAAAGTTGTTAAACATAGATTTTCCTAAAGGTTGGACTCTAGCCTTATTTCAAAAAGGCATAGGTTGGGAAGATGATTCGTATTATCTTATGAGATGACAGATGTATTTAGCCTTATGTTCAACATTAATCTTAGAAGTAATGGCCTCACCAATGTCTATCATTTGATGTTTTAAATCAAAATCATTTTTCAAAGCTTGAAAGTTTGGACAAGTTTCAATAGGTCTTTTTCCACCGGATACAAACTTAATAGTTTCAAGATTTTTAGTTTGTTTATTGGTATTGGGGAAAAATCCTATTCCAGTTATGTCATCAGAATTGGTTTTACTTTCAGTTTGAGTTATTTTCAAATTTAGCAAATTTTTTGAAGATTGATGATGTCTTTTCTTTGGTTTGTTCCAATTCTAACAACGTCCCTTTATATTTATTTTCCAGAATTTCATTTAATTCAGATAATTCCTTGATTTTTTGAACAAAAGTCTTAGTCTCATTCTCATGATCTAGACGTTGAGAGGTTCACTCTTAAGCATTCTGTTTGACCATTTGTCTTAGGAATTCTATTTTCTAGGTAAGGTCCTTGACTACTTTTTCTAGTTTAGTACTCTTCTTGAGGGTTTTCATGTATAGTGTGTGAATATGTGGAAGGTCCTCATTGTCAGAGTCACTAAGTGTGCATTGTGCAGTGCCCCCTAGCGATTCATTTTTAGGACTCACACACATGTCTACATCATGAACAAAACATTCCCTTTGACTTATACACACGACATTAGAACTACTAGTAGCATTCTCAAGTAACAAAGCAGATGATCCAATAAGAACAGTGTCATTCATCATGGCATGATTAGAGATACTACTATCAGATTCAGTACTAGTCATAGGCTCATCAGTGTAAATAATTTTGGCAAATAATGACATATGAAGGTCAAAAGAATTAGATGACTCATGCTCATCATTTTCTGATTCACTTGAATCATCTCAGGTCTTGCACAAATTAGCCCTATTATTTTTGTTATTCTTATTCAAATTAACTCTATAATAATTGGCCATATGTCATAATTTCCCATATCTAAAACACTCAATATTTTATAGGTCTTTTCCAGGTTTATTTTGGTTATCAGTCTAGTGTTTGCCCTGTCTTTTCTCATGAGTCCTATTATTAGAAAACTTTGAATAAGAAGGTTTGCCTTCTCTATTTGCAACTTTATTTCAAAATTATAAAATTTTCCTAGATTTCTTAGGCGTTAAGGCAATGTTATTATCCAAATTGTCTAAATTATAGTCCTCATAAGAATCTGAGTCAATATTAGGCAAATTGAACTCAGGTTTTGTCAACTTAGAGCAGAAGATAAGATTATAGTTGGACTGGTTCTTTTGCAACTGAGTTAACTGTTTCTTAAACTCCAACTCCATTTCCATTGTTCTTAGCTTTCTACTAAGGAGTTCAGGTGTTAAATTTGGGTCATTCATCTCCTTAATGGCATAGCACTTGTTATCAAATTTTTATGGAAGTGACCTTAGAATTTTAGAAACAATTTCCTTCCTATAATAATTTATTCAATTAGCATATAGCTTAGTCACTATGTCTGTTAATCTAATATAGAAGTCATCATATGACTCAGTCTCAGTCTCAGTCATGACCAAAGTGTTGTACTGCTGCATTAACATTTGGGTTTTAGCAGCTTCAACACATGTGTCTCCTTCATGTGTAGTCACTAAAGTGTCCCATGCTTCTTTAGAGGTAGAATAGAAAGATATCCTCTTAAATTCGTGTTCTTTTATGGACATGAATATGGCATTTTTTGCCTTTATTATTATTAAGGGAGGTTTGTTTCTCTTCTTTAGTGTATTCACTTAGCAGTTTCATAATCCTCACAATATTTCCTTTTGCGACTGGTTTAGTAAGAAAAGTGTATCCATTTTCAATAGCATCCCAGGCATCGTCTCACAACGTACCTTGGATGAAAGCAACCATCCTCACTTTCCATTAAGGGAAGTTGGTTCCATCAAAGAGTGGGGGTCTGGAAAGGTTACCTAATCTCTCAAATTTCTCATCCATTGTTTGTTTTGAAAATAACAATATCAGAAACTCAGGATCTAAAAAGATTTTATAGAACCAACACTCTGATACATATTGAAAAAATAATGCCACTTAAGTTGTTTAAAAGGTTTAAGATAGTTTAAATGGCTCTGAATAATTTGTTTAAGAAACTCCTTTTTACAAAATAAATTACTAACACAAGATGTGTATAAAATAGTTATGAACGAGATATTTCAGTTATGGGTGACCAAGTTTTGAAAAACAAAACTAAATGAGTTCTACATCAGCACACAATTAGAAGGGGATGAGAGGAAGATTAAACATGCAAGTACACAGGTATTTTAACGTGGTATAACCCCACCCAACTGGGGAAACATACACGGAGGTGTCTACACCTCAAAAACAAAAATCCACTAAAAAAAGTTATAAGGTTACAAACTATTAACAAACTAAGCACACAACTAGTCCTATACTAAGTCAAGAATTTATACCAGATCCATTAGGTAAATCTGACTTCTCTGAAGGCTCTGAATTTGTTCTAGTTGTTTTGCGGCTTTGCACCTCCTCCTCATTTTAGCTTTACGTCAACTCTAAGGTCAGAAATCTCTAAATGAACATTGTTTTAGTGTTGTAGTGTGAAACGTGCATTGTGGTGTTGTGCCTAACACATGCATGAACACACACACACACTTATACAGACAAATAATCCTACAAATTATAGGTTTAGTCTAACAATGATATGCAAGATTCTGAGTCACAATTTATTGAAAACTAGACTTCTCTTTTTTATGATAGATCGAGTGACAATCTTGCTATTTAAAAGAGCCAAGATCCTATACACTTCCTTTTTATTTATTTACAAATCTATTTCACAAAATGTGAAATGTGAACAGAGAAGTGTAAACGTCTCAAGATCTTTAAAAGTTTTGAAGTCTCTTTTTCTCAAAACTTGAAACAAAAAAAGTATTTGTTGGTAAAACATTTAAAAGAAACATTTAAGTACAAAAACACCAACAAATAATGATTTCTTGAAAAAGAAATCAAACTAAGCAGATCTAGGTGATTTATATCACAAACGAAATCAGATCTACGTTTTCTATGAAATAGAAAACAAGATCTAACCAAGTGACTGGTTGGAAAAGAGATTTAAAACCGGAAAGGAAATGTTCTTCGAATAAAGAATCACTCTCAAAATCACAAGCAAATTTTTCAAAGAAAATTTTGCTAGAGTTTGGTTGTGTTTGGTAATTTCTCTCTCTCTCTCTCTCTCAAACTCAGACTCACCAAAGATTATAATCGAATAACCCAAGGACTCTATTTGTACTAGACAATGGAAGTGTTGGGAACCATTAACCAAATCATCAATCAGGATTAAGTCTAAAAAATCGAGTGTAAATCCAAAGGCTGTAAATGCACCGCATTTAAATGCTCTCTCATTGGTCCATTTGGTTAAAGCTTGAGATAGGCAACATGCAGACCATTAACAAGTTTAATCCAACGGTTGTAAAAGGTTCTCCGTTGTGTGAGGTAAAGAAAACACAATCTCAGCCAATATATAACAAACATGTGTAAGGCTTGGGTGAGATAAAAAACGCGTGTTTTTGGCTTATAAAAAAATCCCAGTTTCTTCCCCACATTTTCTTGTCGGTTTTGGTTTCTACCCAACCAAGTTTTGAAGAAATTAAAAGATATTACAAATTAGCCCAAAACTATATTTTAAATGTTTTAAAATTCCCAAAAAATGTGTAAAAAAATTAGAAAACTATTTTGATGGGAATTAACATTCACACCCTGATATGATATAAATGCAACATAAAATATGCAAGCTTAGGTTCAGTGTTAGTATACTACCTTTGAGACCATTAGAGGATAATTGATGTAGTGTCTGAGGTTTTTTGGTAGCAAGGGATATGACTCTAACTTTGTCACTATTTCCAAACTAGATAAGCGCCTTGATAGCGCGCGAGAGGTGTGTGCGTGTAAAGTGCACAGTCGTTGTTTTTCGTCTCGCCGCGACTATATAAACAAACCTAAATTAATACTACACTTGCGAGGTAAGCACGGCGGTAAGTCGGGTATCGAAAATCCACAGAGAGGGGTTGTTAGAATTTATGTGATTTAATATTCCTGAATAAAAGTGTAAAAGTTGATTACAAACTAAAAAAGGAAAAGATGCAAAAAGGGAAAGATTAATCTAGGCAATGGTATTGAAACTATATTATGAAAGTGAGTAAAATTATAGGTTGCGTCGAATATCCTTCATCTGAGTTAATTTGTATAAAATGGTTACATGGGTAGACGGGTTATTACAAGTGCGTCTCGTTTTGACAGTTAATTAAATCAAGGGTTGTTACGCCCTAAATCATCATTAAAGCCTAATAAGATTTTGGCGTCAACAAATATCCCAGAAATTACGCGCGAAAGATCGTAAGCACGGGACATACATGATATGCCCCGTCAAATCTCCTAGGCATAATAACTAGGACAACGCACCCGAAATAGACCCGTAAACACCATCACCAAAGCAAAGCAACGCGTCAACCCGAGTGAGTTCCATTCAAACACAACCTAATTTAAATTACCTAGAAAGCATGTTAAGAATGCGGTAAATGAAAGCGTGTAAATAAACGCGGTAAATCTACACTAGAAAGAAAGTAATCAAAGCATGTAAATAAAGCATGTAAACCTAATTAGAAAGCATGTAAATTACACTACAAAGCAAGAAATGAAGAAATACAACTATATTAATTGGTAGGGGAGATGAATAGTTAACTTACAATCCAAATGGGGTGTCAAACCAAAGAGAAATGAAGAAGAACCAAGCAAAAACCCCAATCCCTAACTATTCTATCTTCTACAATCTATTCTAACTAAGTATATCTGATATTTACAACAAAAATGGGTATAAATAGTAAATCGGAAAAGTAAGGGAAAAAGGAAAGAAAGAGGAAAGGGCCCAAAATATCTGGCATCACCGGTCGACCGGTCGCAGGGGAATGGTCGATCGGTCCCTTAAGCAAAAGCATACTCTCTCCTTCCCATGGAAAAAGTTTAAACTGCAGTCGACCGGTCCCCTTGACGCGATCGGCCGGTACTCTGTTTTCTGCACATGTTTGGTCCATGATGAGGGGGAAAAGGTCCAAAATGGAAACGGGCCAATCTTCTTCGTGCAAACTCCAAATGATGCGTCGTTTACGGCCACGCGATGCTAACTCAACAAACTGCGCATCCGTGGAATTTACATGAGTCGAATAAGAAATGTGAATTGACTAAAATGCCCTTAAAGTAGCGTCCCGGTGATGAAACTTCTCCGAAATGCAACGGATCCTCACTTTTAGCGTTCCAATACCTACAAAAACACAATTAACCCTTGGAAAATATGAATATATCCAAATCCAAGCTTGTCTAGTTAATGAGCATAAATATAGGCATTTAGGACAGTTAAAGTGCTAGAATGCACAAAGATAACGAGCGAAAATATGCAATATTCGATACGAATCACGCCTATATAGTATAGACTCAAATGAGTCAAAAATATAGGGTGCTTCAAAGCATAGCCGCTGCAACGCTGGGATTTATCCCCAATGTGGAAGAGAACTCTTCATAGGTCGGACAGACTTCTTCCAACCCGAAGCGAAAGACATGGTCTTTTGAGTACCAGAACTCAAATGTCGCCATCAGCATATTCCACTCTATTGGACGGTTGAGCCACAAAGAGGCTCGCCACATGTTGAAAGCGTCGTAGTCAATGTTCTAGGAACACATTGCTTCCAAGGTTTTGAGGTAGTTCGCGAACTCAACACTATCAGGGAGAGAAATATCAAAAAATTAGAAGATAGTGAGCAAGGTAGAACGTAAAGGAGAAGGAATGTGGAACTGTGAATGAAAAGCTCCATCCACACCCTTATTTATACTTGAAAATTCTCAAACCAAGAAGAGGAACCCTACAAAAATCGGAGGAAAACTTACCCCACCAAGTACCAAGCAATTAAAGAAAGTGCAATCAAAGTCTTGGATTGACTGGACTGGACTGACATGCCGATAGGCAGGACAGGGGTCATGCCGATCGGCAACCCCCTAGTTTTGGGAAAGTCCCCCTTTTCTTTTTTGTCAAAACCAAAAAACTCAATAAAAGTATTTTTTATTCTAAGAGGATTACGAATTTCCTTATCCTTGTGTTTTTTCTCATCCCATTTTAAAATAAAATCTTTCTCCAATCATTTTTAATTCTTTTTACGATCTTAGCAGCAAAGTAAAAACGAGCCTGTGCATTGGTCACTAAAAGTTAAAAAAATAACAAAAAACTAATTCCATTTGCATAGATATTTTCTGTGTTACATTGATTTTGCAAGAAAAATAAGGAAATACAACGGGACTCAGCCCGAACCCACCCACATTTTCTCTCTCTTCACATATAACCAATTTTTATCTCTTCTCTCTCTCTTTCTATATCTCTCTAAGAGCCTCCATCCCTGCGGTGCGCTCTCTTCCCTCTGGGACGAGACGACGTGCCACCACTTCCCAAGCCCGACCCTTCCTCAGACAAGGCAGACGGCACATAACAAGAAGGAATCGGAATCTGAAGAGTGAGTGGTCCGATATGTGTGTTTTAAACAAAACCAATTCTTCTCCAAAAAAGATCCAACTTTTAATTATGCACCAAACCAAGTTGTGAAAAACCCAATTCTCACTTTAAACCAATTTTATCTTGATTAATCCTGAACATACATCTAGTGATTAAAGCAAGTAAAGTAAATGAAAGAATACTCACAACGCCTGATGTACGAGGAAAAAACCCAAAACGGGAAAATAACCTCGGACGGCCCAAGCCAGACAGTCACTATGAACAATGGTTTTACAAAGACAAATTAGCCTTACACTAAGACTCGATCCCCACGGGTCTTGACTCTCCTTCTGATCTTCAACCGTTCTTCAATAGTGCCCACATAGAAATTCCATCTTCCATGATACATGTCCACAACACACGACTCCACGTATGTCTCGGTGTCCACCGAATGTCTTTGATTTGTCTACGATGTTGAACACGATGTCCGTCGCTTCTTCACCGCAAAACCCTTTGTGTTCAATGTGTAGAACAAACAACTTTGGTGCAGCAAGATCACTTAAACATATAAGAATGATAACTCGGATATTTGCAAACTCTAAGGATGTGTTTAAGACTTTTAACCTTAGAAAACATGTGCAAAACAAGTTTCTGGTTCGTAAAACTATTTTCTAGAAAGAACACTCCTGAAACTATGATGAAAACACTGTTTAAATAGGATTTAAACGCCACCTCGAAAAATGTGTCATTCGAAAGACTTGAGGAACTCGTTCGAGCGACATCCCATATTGTTTGAACGAGATTGGATGTCATTTAAACGACAGCGCAAAAGTTTGACTTTTTAACTTTTTGTTTAAAACGTCTCTTCCAATGAGAGATCCAAAAATGTCAAACTCGTTTACGAGCTTATTATCATAAAACGTAATGTAAACCTTTAGAACACTTTTAAAACATTTAAAAATATTTTTCTTTATAAAAATTACATCCTTATATTTTATAAAATAATTCCGAGCACCATTAATTATACGCATTCATACCTGAGTGATCTCGGAATGAAATTAACTTTGAAGACGAGTAAACTTCCACCAATTAAACATCGACATGATTTAATTCTTTGAAGCTTTGACGCAACGTCTTCAAATTCTTCAATACATCATAGACCAAGTGGGATCATGACAAAATAAAATTCTCCCTATGACATATTACAAACACAGTTTTGTTCACAGAATTAAGTCAAAACAGTACAGGGACTCAATTGGAAATTTATGTCCTTATAAATCTCCCCCTTTGACTGTTCAGGGACAAAACTAAACCAGTGAAATGCCTAACCGGGCCGTTAATCCGTATGACGCCTAAATCCCATCCCATAAACCCAAAATCAAAAATACAGGACACGAACTAGAATATGTAGCCCCGAAAAGCATGAACTGTCTGAATGTGTTGTAGTCTTGAAACCTCTAATCGTTAAAGCATACCTACACCCATGAAATAGACAAACAGATACCCAATTGTGGACACCTCATTCTGTTACCCCCTAACTATCCTTAGGTCCCTAGTACCTCCACTCATCACTGTAAACCCTAGTCACGTCCCGAGTACTGACCTGAAAGCCATCGGGTACTCCTCGGCTCAGTTTCACCCAAAAGTCAAACTCTTCGTCTCGATTGAGACTCAATGAATCTTCTAAGGGCACTGAATAACCTATCTAACAATCCTCCCCGAGTGCAATTCTGACTTACCATGCGGACGAACGATCCGTTTGAGTCCGAAACCCGACCTAGAGGCCACCGGGAGCTCCCGGGCTCTGTTTGACCTAAGTCAACTCTTCAACTTGACCGAGGCTGAATGAATCTTTGAAGGTCACTGAAAACCTTTTCCAACAGTCCATCCCGTGCACGATTCTGACTTTCCATGCGGACGAACGATTCGTTTGACTCCGAGAGGTCACCGAAGGCTTCTCGGGCCCAGTTGACCAAAGTCAACTCCCCAAACCGAGTCAAACTCTTTGGAATATTAAAGTACATCTCCTAAACTTTCTAATGGTCAGCCCCATGCGCGATTCGGACTTACCATGCGGACAAACGATCCATTTGCGTCCGAACGATTCCCCGTCTAGCGGACCGATAAACGCTTTCGAGCCACATTTGACCCAAAGTCAACTCCCGAACTCTGGAGAGGTCCAAAGGACTTTCAAAGGTCTCTAAAATACCTTTCCAATGGTATGCCCCATACATGATTCTGATCAACGGTTTGCCCTCGGCGGCCAATTTTCCAAAAAAGCCTGAAGCGCACTGCCAAATGGAAGGTCCCAGACCCTGCTTATCGGCACCTGCCGATAGGTAGTGCCATGGCAATGCCGATTGGCAGACCCCTGGGCCTGTAAAAGGAGGCCTTGGCCTCATTTTCAAGGGGAGCTCAGATCAGAAGAAAATCACTCTCAACGAATCCCAGAAACCTCTCTCGAAGGCAGCGTGATTTCAACTTCCAAATCCTCCTTTTACTCCCACTTTGCATCATCCCTTTCATCAAACTTGGTGAATTAACCACTCCCTATCATCATCCAAGTTCAAGGGCTGCTCCCTCAACATTCAAGATCAAGCTCAAGATCTCCAAGAAGGTCCAACTTTCTCAAACTCACTCCTAAATTCTCTTAAATTTGCAATAACTTGTTTTCTTACTTAGCACTTTTATTATCTCTTCTCACACATCATAAATATACTTTTTATTTAGTATTATTGCACATCCCATATTTTCATATAAATAAAAACCCAAAAAACAAGAAAAATAGGGTTTCTCCTAAATTCCAAGTAGGGATTCTCACACTTTTTCTACACTCTTCTCACAACTAAAATACTTTTTTACACACACACACATTCACAAATAAGAGATTTATCCATTTGGATTTATGGGTTAAACCCCACCCCTAATTTTACATGCGAACTACATGGACTTTGATGCCTTTATAGGCTACGTAGGCGTCTCGGGGTAAAACCCGAGGCTCGAGTCCTTTTCCCACTTTTTCTCTTATTTTCTATCTTCTCTTTATCTCATTTTCTATTATATTCTATATATTCATTCTTAGTGGCATATTATTCCACATGCGTTATCGTTCCCTTGTAATGATCAACGCAAGGGTAATCGCGCAAATCCTATTTTCTGCACTAATCTCACATTCCTACGGATGACTCGCTTTATCTTTTCCATGATATAAGTCGAGGATTCCTACCTCATTTCTATATATACACGTGCACACATATCACGGGGGGAAATATAAAGAAAAATAGCAAATATCCATGAGAGATCGAAAGGGCGGAATGGGTGCCTAACACCTTCCCATTTCGTAACTAAGCCTCCAAACCCTTCTCGAATCTTTTGGGTTTCGCACGCACCAGTATGTCTTTGGATGACATCCTTCGAGGTGGCTTCCCCTTTTTCTTTTGTCTGTTTTGAGTAAAATAGACTGGCGACTCTAAATATCTCTACATTTTCACACCTCACAAATCGACGCCGGCCGAAGCGCTCTCCCAGGAGGGGACGCGCGGGACCCGAAGGATCCTTTCTCCCTCTGCGACGGGGTTTGGGGATGGCCACAGTGGCGACTCCGCTGGGGATTATTTTATTATATTTTGAGGGCTTGTCTCTATTTATATGAATGCTATATTTCCTTATGTTTCCCCCCATATCTGCATGTTCCCCTTTCCCACATGTGTATCCCATGCTTATGCTTATATTCACACACTTGTAGAAAATTCTCCATGTACACTTCACACCACGTGCACCTAGGATCACATGTATATCCCCATGTTGTACTCATCACCCATCCATACTTGGTGTACCTTTTGGGGTACTTGTACTTGGCTCCCTATTTTGGCATAATCAAGAAAGGCATTCTTATCATAAGATACTAATAAGAGAATCATGCATGATTCACACGATATCACCAAAGAGAATTGCTATTTACCAAATTTTACCCTGTAACTAGAGGGTCACTTCGTGATGGGCGGTCGCAGTTAGCCTAAGCGATATGACTCTCACATTCCATTGGCCAAGTACCTTCGACATATATCGAACGGTTTCCCCGCATCGTACCGCTTGATCGAAGTCATGATGGGAGGTATATCGCAGGGAATTCGTTCACGTACACCGAGTATATAGAATTCTCTCTCACACGTACCATCCCCACGAGGTATATGGTGAGGCAATTCACGTACACTCAGGTATATCAAATGGCTTTTCCATACGCACCGATTGCCCGTAAGAGCAAGACGTATATCGTGGAAGTCACGCCAAAGGGGGGAACCCATGCCGATTCACCCAACCAACGGCATACCCACATATAGGTGTCAGACCTAGGACACGCACTTTAGATTGCCGGTTTTAACCCGAAACTCTGCAGAAATTCTGGGTCAGCCCGCCGCCCAATTTTCGCGCATTTTTTAAAACGGGATCCTGTCCGCGAGCCTGGTTACAAGTCCAAACGTAGCTTTGCATATATTAAGACCCCCCACTTTTCCAGGCTCGGGTCCCGTCCGGCATTGCATTTAGGAGAATTAAATACAAGTGAGAACATAATAATCATAATAATCATGCTGAGTTTCGCCTCCAAAAAAAATATATTTCTCCCTTCTTTATTAAAAAAAATCCAAAGACATTTCTCCTTTATTTGTTAAAATTTCAAAAACATTTCTCCCTTTTTATCAAAAATCCAAAAATAGTTTCTTCCCTTTTTCTCAAAAATAAATCTCATCCTATGCCTTCTCAGGTCGATTGCACGCCCTTGGCATGGCTCCTTATTGGCTTCGGTCTTCAGTTAAATCACCCCGGAGTTTCATCCGCTCCTCTACTACTTCTTCCGAGTTCGAAATCCATCCATCTTCCATGAAGAATGCAGATCAACCACCAGTCATACAACCTAATCTGCCGACAGTCCTAGCTCAGCTCGTTGCCAAGATTGACAACCTCCAAGCTGAGGTTCGAGAAATGTAACGAAACCAAGTCCCCATTCTTCAAGAGCTCGAGGCCCTGTTCCCTCGTGCTATGGGTACACCCGAGCCTATCTGGGTCCCAGAAGAATATCAGCACGCTCCACCTTCCCCTCCTGCCAATGGGCCGCCGCCTGCTCAGCTTCCAATGCCAAATATTGCCCAGCCTGTGGCTAACCTGCCTATGGTCATTGATCCAAAGGAGGAGGAGTTGAACAAAGTCAAAAAAGATCTTAAGAAGTTCGAACAAGTCCGAATCTCTAGGAATTACATGGACTACACCCATATGTCTCCTTATCCTAAAGCAAGGTTACCCGAGAAGTTCAAGATGCCAAATATAGAGAAATTCGGAGGGAGTGGACCCCCAATTGTTCATCTTCGCAGTTATCATCGTTCCATGACTCTCCTAGGGGCTTTTGAAGAGGTGATGGCCCAACTGTTTCAGCAAACTTTGAAGGATAGTGCCCTCCGATGGTTTTTATCTCTTGAGGAATCCAGAATCCGTAACTGGGAGGATGTAGCCCGAGAATTCATGTCCCAGTACAAATACAACGAAGAGATCGAGGTAACCCACCGTCATTTAGAGCTGCTCAAACAAAACTCTGGAGAATTCGTTAATAACTTTATAGCCTGATGGAGGGAAAAAGCAGCTACCATGACCAATCGGCCATCTGAGGAAGAACAAGTCAACATAGTAAAGAAGAATTTCTTGCCCCATGTCCGAGCAACCATGGGAGGACAGTACTACCCCCACTTTCGAGCTCTCAGAGAAGCAGTAGTAGAAATCGAGGAAAGTCTTGCCAAAACAGAAGTTGAACCGAAAAAGGTGTTCGAACAATTCACCCCTAGAAAGTATGACAAGCCTGCCAATGCTACAGTCTCAACTATCAACAACATCTCTCAACCAACCGCATCATGGGCACCATAAAATCACCCTGCCCCCATCCGAAGGGAATACACTGAGCTTCATGCTACCCTCTCCAAAGTTTACCAAGCCCTGTTAAGCCGAAACCTCATCAAACCCTTCGATCCACGTCCATTGCCAAATCCACTCCCAAAAAACTTCAAGATCGACGCTCATTGCGCCTTCCACCAAACTACTGGACATATCACCGACCAATGCTTCCACCTTCAAAACATAATCCAAGATCTCATTGACCGGGGTACCATTGCCCCACCAGTCAATCCTAAGCCAAACACTACGCACAACCCACTCCCAAATCACACCAATGCCATCTTCTTGGAAGAAAACCCGAACTTCGATCCATGAACCTAAATCACACCCCTATACCCTCCTAAACCTCTTCAAATTTGCACATATTTCCTCCTACACCCTACTAGCCTCGCTGATCAAGCACTGTCAATCCTTACCAGAGCATGCATCACTGTCCGTACTCGTTTTGAAAGTGGAAGTATGGAATTGTCAGAGGTATTAAATCAACTCCTAGAGTTCGGGCTGAAATTTCCCTCACAGATGATTATCGATTGCCAGAGGTTCAGCGCGCTATTTTTGGAAGCACGGAAATGGGCCTGAGAATCAGATAGTTGGTTGGTACCAACCGATGAAGTCAACTTTGTAAGGACACAAATTTCCAATTGAGTCCATATATAGTTTTGGCTCAATTCCAGACAAAAACATTTATTCATAGGATAGTATTTATTGTAATATTCTCAAGCCTATGAAGTGTATGTTGAAGACGTAGCGGCAAAGAACTTAAAGCTTCATCAAAATGCCGGTTTGTGTGCCTCGTTTCTACGTCATCAACTAAGGTTCCATGCTCCAAGGTATGAATGTAATTATATGTATATAGGAGCTTGGAACAATATGTATTGGGTGTTATGTTAATAAAAACTGCATTTTATTTTTCAGAAAGAATCAATTAGAAACTCAAAAAATAAGTATATAAAAGTTTATAAAAGTTTCTGGGCCAAAATCTAATTTTACAAACTTTCTGGAAGTTCGTTAGAATTGTCGTTCGAACGAGTTTTTTCGTTCGAACCATATTTCGTTCGAACGAGTTTTGTCGTTCGAACCAGGTTCGTTCGAACGAGTTTGCCAACGACCCTTATCTGGTCAGTCGTTCGATATGTCGTTCGATATGTCGTTCGAACGAGTTTTCATTCTAACGAAATATCTAACGAGATTCTAACGAGCCCAGGCTGGTCGCTCGTTAGAAGTCTCGTTCGAACGAGAGTCAAGTTCGTTCGAACGAGACGTCAGGCGGGAACGGTTTTGAGCAGTTTTTGACAGTTTTTTCCCCACTTCTCCACTTGGTTTTCAACCAACTTTTTCATGCTTAATTATGTGCGGGAAACACATTTTCCAAGACAACTTTTCCAACTTAGTTTATCTCCTAGAGAGAGTTTGAGAGCAAAAATATTTTTAGGAAAATGTTCATGTTTTGAGTGTAATTCTTTCAAGAAAAATTTCATACACACTCTAGTTTACACCCAATTGTTTATCCAAGCTTCTATATAAATATCAATTGCTTGGAGATTGTTTTCGCACCGGTTTTTTTTCTCTACACCGAATTGAAGAGAAGTTTGTTTCATTTCTACCCATTTGGAGAAAGGTTCCATGTTAGGGTGACGGTGTGCCTAATTGCCCGATCGATGAATTTCGAGACCACGGTGGAGCTCCGTTGGTTATTCGCTAATTGGAGGTTGATACAAGAAGAAGCATCACGGCTTGAGAGGGTTCGAGTTTAGGAAGTAAGTCTTTTGTCTTGTATTTTGTAATACCATTTTTAGTGGATTTGAGGCTAGGGCCGTCCCGAGGTTTTTTCCCGTTAGTGGGTTTTTCCTCGTACATCGCGGTGTTGTGTGACTGTTTATTTTATCTTGCTTTATATCACTTAGAACGCATGCTTTAGGTTTAATTCAAGTTAAAATTTGGTTTTACAATCACACTAAATTAAATTGGGACGTTAATTTAATTGGTTTATTCAAGTCACTTGCATTAATTTGGTTTCGCCTAACTTTGGATATAATTGTTAATCATGACTTAGGAAAATTTCTAGGACTTGAATTAATGTTTATTTGTTTTAATTCGTTTTCAAAGACATTAAAACCCGGCCTTGTTTATTTTGTTAAAACCATCTCAACGCTTCCGCATCTATTTAAAAAGGAAATTAATTACTATTTTAATTTGTGAGATTATTATTTCAAACCCGGGGATTCTCCAACTGCCGCGTTTTCAAGTTGGTATCAGAGCCAAAAACGATAAATTATTTCGTTAAGATCCTTTAATTTTTGGCTAAATATGGATTTTTCCCCATTTTCAAAATTTCCTATTTTTGATGGTTCTAACTACGCGTATTGGAAAGCGCGAATGAAATCGGCACTTAAATCTATCGATGAACGTGTTTGGATGTCTGTTGTTAATGGTTGGACCCCACCAACACATTTAATTGAAAATGAACGTGTTCCCAAACCCGTCGATAGATGGACTGAAAATGAGTTTAAGCTAGCAAATTTTAATTCCCGTGGGTTAAATGCATTATTTAGCACTGTCGCACCGGATGAATTCCGACGTATTATGACGTGTGAAACCGCTAAAGAAGCTTGGGATATTTTACAATTAACTCATGAAGGAACTAGTGTCGTTAAAGCTTCAAAACTCCAAAACCTCACTACTCAATTTGAAACTATCAAAATGGATGAAAAAGAAACATTTGATAAATTTTATGCTAGACTTTCTGATATTGTTAATTCATCCTTTAACTTGGGAGAGAAAATACCTGACGACCGTGTTGTAAAGAAAATTTTAAGGTCCCTACCCGATAGATTTATTCCTAAAGTGACCGTTTTAAATTCTTTACCCACTTTAGCCTCTACGAAATTAGAAGAGCTTGTAGCTGATTTACAAACCTATGAACTAGATATGTTTCCCTCTAAAAATGAAAAGAAAATCGAAAAGGGCGTTGCTTTAAAAGCCCGAAAAGAGGTCAAACAAGTAGTAGAGAGCGATAGTGACTCGGAAGATATGGCTTTGTTTGCTCGTAAATTTAGAAAATTTCTTAAATTTAACAAAGATAAAGTTAAAAATGATTTTAAGAAATTTGAATCTTCTAAACTTGATAAAAACGAGAAGATTTCTAAAGGCGATAAGATCCCTAAACCAAGTAATGAAAATATTGATAGGGACGAGTCTAATAAATGTTTTGGTTGTGAAGGTTATGGCCATAGGGCTTTTGAGTGCCCCACTAAACTAAGGAAAGAGGGTAAACGACCCATCTCATATAATGCTACCCTTAGTGATAGTGATAAGGAAGAGAAGCCGGAATCCCCCACTAAGAAAAATTTTGTGGCTTTTATGGCACATGTGAATGATAATGAGAACTCATCGGATGATGAAATTATAGCACATGCCACTTCCAAGGTCATTGTACATGATTATCTTATTTTTGATGATAGTGAGAGTGAAGAAGAAGAAGAGAGTGAAAATGAAGAAGAGGTTGATATGAGTGATCTTGAAAATGCTTTTCATGAATTATATAAAGAATCTATTAAATTGAAAAGAGCTAATTTGAAGTTAGAAGCGAGTTTAAGAGAGAGTGTCAAGGTCATTGATGAAAGTGCCTTAATAGAAGACCTTAGGACACATGAGAGGACTCTTCAAGATAAGCTTAAATATGTAGAAGGCGAGAGAGATAGCCTTAGGGGTTTAATGGAATCCTTGAAAAAGGAGCTTCTTGCCTTTGAAGAGCGTAATGTTTTACTAGAATCTAAAATTTTAGAATTGGAAAATAAATTAAAAGATTCTAGTAATGTCAAATTTGATTTGGAATGTCGTTCAGAAAAACTAGATAAAATGTTAGGAATGGTCCAAATTAAAAATGACACTTTTGGTTTAGGCTTCAATTCTTGTAATGATTTTAACCCTAAAGTCAAAACCAATGTTTTAGGAGAATCTTCTAGGAATGCATTTAATGATCACTCCTCAGATAAATCTTTTCGACATGCTCTTACTTGTACACATTGTGGTCGACAAGGTCATCTTATGAAATTTTGTTTAGATCTTAAACGAATTCCTAGAAAATCCCATAGTAAAGTAACCACGATAGCTAACGTTCCTACACCCCAAGATAGTTATTCTTCATTAATTTAGGTTAGGAAATCCGACTTGGTTGCCTCACAAAATAGCGATTTTGATTCTCATTTACTTACACATGCTTCCTCCCTTGCTAAATCTAAAGGATGAATGTGTTAGTGTTTGCATACTTTAGCGTTTGTACTTCATGCTATATTCATATGCTAAATGTATGCTTGTTAGTAATTTTCTAGTCATTGCCTTATTTCATATCACATGCTAGAAATTATGACTTGTTTATCTTTTTGTATTATATTTTGTGTTTGAATCGACTGCATAATATAAAAAGATTTTTGTTTATCATTTGTATTTTATTTATTTTATTTAAGCTTAATGAAAAATACAAATGATTTTTGTTTGTCCTTTTGAGTAAATATTTATTTTTGATTAAAAATGTTAAAAACTCAAAAAGATTTTGTTTTTGTGTGTATTTTTGTTTGACACACTTTATGTGGCATATATTTGTGTTTGAATCCTATCGTTTACGCTTCCATGTGGCTAGAACTTTTGGTTTAGATTTTCAATCCTTAAAATGTTCTTTACCATGTTTTATATGGAGTAGTTGGATTTTGTATTGTTTAAATGGATTCTATTTCTATATGCCTCTATTGCACGAGCTCTTTTGAAATCTTAATGTCACATGTTATATTTGAGCTTTTTGAGGTGTTCTCCTATCAATCTAGTCATCTACATATCTATGACCTAGGAGGACTAGTGCATGTAAAAATCCGTTGCATGTGAGATTTGTGTGAAAAATGAAAACATGATAAATTTATATATGCACGGGGAAGGGCTCCGAAAGGATGAATTAAATCCTTTGCGATAGTAAGCCACTGTTGATTGGATCTAAAAGAAATACGTGATCCAAAGGCCTAAAAACAGAATATTTGGCATTCAAAGAAAGCAATTGCCAAGGCCTATGTTTGTTTGATATATTCATTCAAAAACAAAAGAATATATATGCTTATTGAGGGAGAATTGGATGGTATATCAACGGTTTGCACAATGTCCGCATATCCTAGTTGTCTTTAATGTCATGACTCTATTTGGTTTGAAGAATCACCATCATGCTAGGATTGTATGCATTGTGTATGTTTGTTCATTGAGTTCAATCTTTATATTGTCACATGAGGTTATATTTAACTGTGATGAAGTTTGCAATCAAATGAGAACTCCGTGAACGTTTCTTAAGTGTTTGGGTCTAAATTTAATTGTTGCTTGTTCACACCCCTACACTTCCGTTTCCATATGACACATTTTTGCCATACGAGTGTGCAAACTTATTATATTTTGTGTCATGTGTGTGTTTATATCTATATATATATGCAAGTGGTTCACTGATATATTTCTAGTATATATATATATATGATATTTGTTTGTCTTTGCCTTGCTTTTAATTGCCCATATGCTTTCATGTCTTATCACTTTTAATTGCCCATATGCTTTTAGTTCTTTATCCTTTGCCTATTCCCGAACAAAAAGGGGGAGAATGATGATAGGGGGAGAAATGGTATCTAATCCTATTATTATCGTATCTTCGTTTGGGGGAGATTTATCTTAGGGGGAGACGTCTTTCTAAGTAGGTCATGTGTTTAAAGGGAGAATTAATTTAGGGGGAGTAATTAATTAATTGCATTTAATATTTTGATATTCTCTATGCATTTGATGAGTTTGCTTAAGTGTGCAGGAATTATTATAAAGCGGCATCTTTCTATGGCAAAGAATTTAATCCTTGGGTTGAGTCAAGATTGGGCGGGTTATGTTTTGAGTCTAGTAGAGCTTGACGGCCCTTTAGGATTTTTGTTTGGTTTTTGTCCCGGAATAGCCAAAGGGGGAGATTTGTAAGGACACAAATTTCCAATTGAGTCCATATATAGTTTTGGCTCAATTCCGGACAAAAACATTTATTCATAGGATAGTATTTATTGTAATATTCTCAAGCCTATGAAGTGTATGTTGAAGACATAGCGGCAAAGAACTTAAAGCTTCATCAAAATGCCGGTTTGTGTGCCTCGTTTCTACGTCATCAACTAAGGTTCCATGCTCCAAGGTATGAATGTAATTATATGTATATAGGAGCTTGGAACAATATGTATTGGGTGTTATGTTAATAAAAACTGCATTTTATTTTTCAGAAAGAATCAATTAGAAACTCAAAAAATAAGTATATAAAAGTTTATAAAAGTTTCTGGGCCAAAATCGAATTTTACAAACTTTCTGGAAGTTCGTTAGAAATGTCGTTCGAACGAGTTTTTTCGTTCGAACCAGATTTCGTTCGAACGAGTTTTGTCGTTCGAACCAGGTTCGTTCGAACGAGTTTGCCAACGACCCTTATCTGGTCAGTCGTTCGATATGTCGTTCGAACGAGTTTTCGTTCTAACGAAATATCTAACGAGATTCTAACGAGCCCAGGCTGGTCGCTCGTTAGAAGTCTCGTTCGAACGAGAGTCAAGTTCGTTCGAACGAGACGTCAGGCGGGAACGGTTTTGAGCAGTTTTTGACAGTTTTTTCCCCACTTCTCCACTTGGTTTTCAACCAAATTTTTCATGCTTAATTATGTACGGGAAACACATTTTCCAAGACAACTTTTCCAACTTAGTTTATCTCCTAGAGAGAGTTTGAGAGCAAAAATATTTTTGGGAAAATGTTCATGTTTTGAGTGTAATTCTTTCAAGAAAAATTTCATACACACTCTAGTTTACACCCAATTGTTTATCCAAGCTTCTATATAAATATCAATTGCTTGGAGATTGTTTTGGCACCGATTTTTTTTCTCTACACCGAATTGAAGAGAAGTTTGTTTCATTTCTACCCATTTGGAGAAAGGTTCCATGTTAGGGTGACGGTGTGCCTAATTGCCCGATCGATGAATTTCGAGACCACGGTGGAGCTCCGTTGGTTATTCGCTAATTGGAGGTTGATACAAGAAGAAGCATCACGGCTTGAGAGGGTTCGAGTTTAGGAAGTAAGTCTTTTGTCTTGTATTTTGTAATACCATTTTTAGTGGATTTGAGGCTAGGGCCGTCCCGAGGTTTTTTCCCGTTAGTGGGTTTTTCCTCGTACATCGCGGTGTTGTGTGACTGTTTAT
The DNA here is from genome assembly GCA_949130495.1 of Sambucus nigra. NCBI lineage: Eukaryota > Viridiplantae > Streptophyta > Magnoliopsida > Dipsacales > Adoxaceae > Sambucus > Sambucus nigra. The sequence continues at coordinate 445,056,437 of OX422222.1, read as the reverse complement.
TTTATCTTTCTTTATATCACTTAGAACGCATGCTTTAGGTTTAATTCAAGTTAAAATTTGGTTTTACAATCACACTAAATTAAATTGGGACGTTAATTTAATTGGTTTATTCAAGTCACTTGCATTAATTTGGTTTCGCCTAACTTTTGATATAATTGTTAATCATGACTTAGGCAAATTTCTAGGACTTGAATTAATGTTTATTTGTTTTAATTCGTTTTCAAAGACATTAAAACCCGGCCTTGTTTATTTTGTTAAAACCATCTCAACGCTTCCGCATCTATTTAAAAAGGAAATTAATTACTATTTTAATTTGTGAGATTATTATTTCAAACCCGGGGATTCTCCAACTGCCGCGTTTTCAAACTTAGAGGATGTTGTCCAGATCATGGCGGAAGCATTCAGGCAAACCAACAACATTTGTAGTATCACCGGGTTACTTAACACTTTGAAGATACAAGGGCGCTTGGTCCCTTCAATCACACATATCCCCACAGAATGGGAAGGCCTATATGAGGAAGTTGTGGAATGCATTAACTTCACGAGGGAAAATAGAATTATTTCCACCGGATGGGGGGAAGAATTCAAAGATTCAAATGAAGAACAAACTTCAGAAGAACTAGACCAGTAGCCGACATATGTGAGATGATATCATTTGAAGAACTCCTCGGAGAAATAGAAAGGGCGGCAAAACAACCTGAGATTGACGAGGAAACTGGATTTAAGTTTTTCCCTTCTTCAATAAATCACATAACCAGATCTGGGAGACATTACCAAGTTCCAAGCTCGCTACCAGCAAATGACAAGGGGAAGGGCGTTGAAAACCTTCCTATGCCAGAAATGACCATCGAGGAGAGCAAGATCCTCGATCAACTGAAGAAAACTCAAGCTAACATCACTCTATGGGGGCTTTTCATGTCTTCCTAGCTGCACGGAAATGCTTTAATCAAGTTGCTCACAGGACCCATAGTTCCTCCTTCTACCACACCAGGAGAAGCTGTAAATTTGGTCGGGTCCTTGACCTCCACCCGAATGCTGTCATTTTCTGAAGAGGAAATCCCCAAAATTGGGTCGAATCACAATCATGCAGTCAACATCTCCATCGAAGTCATGGGGAAGGTTGTATCGCTTTCGCTCATTGATAACGGATCCGCTTTGAATGTCTTCCCACTGAGAACCTTCAAATGTTTAGGCCTAAAAGAAAGTGACCTCGCTCCAACCTCTGCTGTCGTGCGTGCCTACGATAATACCCGTCGGGAGGTGATGGGATCCATAAAACTTGCAATAGGGGTTGGACCTATAAACCCTATCGTCGAATTCCAATTCATTAATATCCCGGCCTGTTTCAACCTGTTGTTCGGACGTCCCATAAAGGGTGTCTCTTCCTCATTCCATCAAAAATTGAAGTTCTTCGCCGATGGGAGAGTCATCACCATCTTAGGTGACGACGATAACGCCGAGGGTGCAAGCACCAGTAGTCCAATTCTCGATATACATCATGGGTCAAATGTTATGCTCCTTTCATGATTCAGAGTTGAGCCACCTCTACTCCCGGCAGGGGACGATTTCAAAGAAAGGGTTTGTCCGGAATATAACCCTCATAGCAATGTCAATGTGATTCAGATGTTCAGAAACATGCACTTCATACCCGAACTGAGGCTAGGGCAAAGGTAACAAGGGATACTTGAGCCCATCAAACTGAAGAAAGCTTTCCCTCCTTGCGGCTTGGGGTATCAACCATCAGAACCAGAGCTCAGAATGATCCGCCAGACTCGATCAAAGAAAGGGTTAGACTGCGTCCGAACTATCTCGAGAGATTCTTTAAATGGACGATTCATCAAAGAGGGTGAAGACTTCCCCTTTTGTGGCTTTCTAGAACCGTGGTATGACCATACAGATAAGAAGATGAAGCCTGGAATGGAGACCTTTTTCCAAGATAGCAACCCATGGGCCGAAAGTTTCCAACATCAGGTGCCACCGCTCATCAAAGATACCGAAAAGACTGAGGAAAATGACTCCGAAGATTGCTTCAACTTGCAGATACTAGGGCTGGCACTCTGCATGGTTCACTCAGGCACTACATCACTGGACCCCTCTCATCTGATCAAAGCTGCTGATACACCTATCCTCAACTGGCATGCTGCGCCAGTTCTACCTCTTGAAATCTCCCTTAATCCCAATGTTTACCTTGTTTCTTCTTCTGATGTTTATCCTGGCTCAAATGTAATCGAGACCTCTTTCGATGAGGTTCTCAATGTTGTTTTTCCTATCAATGAAATAAACGAAGATTTTGAGCATCTTGTTGTGCCTTACATTGATTATTTAAATTCTAATCAAACTTTTGATGATGATGATTTTGCAAATGAACAATTCTTAACTGATTAAAATAAGGTTAATAACAAACAACATAACCGGGTTCAAGTTAATGAAGAAGATGCTGTCGTTATTAATCTCGGTTCTAGTAGCCAACTTCACGAGATTAGGATAGGGGCCACCCTTGACGAGCATGAGCGCGCACAACTCGAAGAATTGCTAAAGGAGTTCGTGGATGTCTTCGCATGATCCTACAAAGATATGCCCAGTATTGATCCTGAAATAGCTCAGCATGAGATCCCCACTCTCCCAGATTACAAGCCGGTTAAACAAAAGTTGAGAAAGCTCCGCACCGAATGGTCGCTCAAGGTCAAAGAAGAGGTGATCAAATAGTTAAACGTGGGTTTCATTCGAGTAATCGAATATCCCACGTGGCTAGCCAACATTGTACCTGTACCGAAATCAGGAGGGAAGGTTCGAATGTGTGTGGATTACCGAGATTTAAACAAAGCCTCTCCGAAGGATGATTATCCGCTACCCAATATCGACATGATCGTGGACAACACAGCCAGTCATGCTCTCAAGTCATTCGTCGACGGGTTTGCCGGATACAACCAAATCAAGATACACCCCGACCACCAAGGGAAAACCGCATTCATCACCCCATGGGGGACCTTTTGCTACACCGTTATGCCATTCGGTCTCAAGAATGCTGGGGCTACCTATCAGAGGGCCACTACAACCATCCTGCACGATCTGATTCACAAAGAGGTCAAGGTTTACGTGGATGATATGATTATCAAGTCCAAAACTAGAGAAAGTCATGCTCCTGCTCTCCAAAAGTTCTTCGAACGACTGCAGCAGTACCAGATGCGACTTAATCCACAGAAATACGTCTTCGGCATTACAAAGGGAAAACTCTTAGGATTCATGGTCAGTGAGAAGGGGATAGAAGCAGATCCCGCCAAGCTAAAAGCCATACTTGAGATGCCACCTCCTCGAACAGAGAAAGAAGTCCGAGGTTTCCTTGGGAAATTATAATATATCAGCCGGCTCATCAGCCAGCTAACCTCCATCTGTGAACCAATCTTCAAGCTCCTCCGAAAGGATTCAACCAAGGTTTGGAACTAGGCCTGCCAAAAAGCTTTTGACCGAATCAAACAATAACTGACCCAACCTCCAGTTCTTATGCCTCCACAGCCTGGTCTCCCTTTGCTCCTATACCTAACCATAACCGAAACTGTAACTGGGGCTTTGCTAGCCCAATACCTCGAACACTCCCGCAAAGAAGGAGCCATCTATTATGCCAGTCGCAAATTGGTCGGGTATGAGGTGAACTACACCGCTTTAGAAAAGGCATGTGTCTCCCTTGTCTGGGTCACCCAAAAGTTTATACACTACATGCTCGCCTTTCCCATTAAGCTTGTATCCCGAATGGATCCCATCAAATACCTGCTCGAGAAACCCCCCTTATCCAGTTGAATGACCCGATGGTTGATGCTCCTAATCGAGTTCGATATCATGTACGTCACACAGAAAGTCGTTAAAGGAAGAGCCATCTCTGACTACCTCGCTGACTACCCTGTAGAAGAAACAGATGTCTAGATCTCGGAATTCCTAGATGAAAATGTCCTCTGCACCACTCAAGACTGCCTCCGATGGAAAATGTTCTTCGATGGCGTTGCTAACAAAAAGGGATATGGCATTGGGATACTTCTGGTCACCCCAGATGACTCCCACACTCCTATCGCCATAAAATTGGATTTCCCTTGCACCAACAACATGATAGAATACGAAGCATGCACAGTGGGCCTCAAGGTCGCTCTCAAGAAAAGTATTCAATACCTTGATGTATTTGGGGATTCTTCCCTCATCATCGATCAAGTGCTCAGAAAGTGGAAAGTCAAGGACGAAAAGCTCCAACCCTTTCATGCCCAATTAGAAGAGTTAGCCTCCCAATTCTGAGATATCACCTTCCATTACCTGCCCCGAGTAAAGAATAACCTAGTCGATGCCCTCGCTACCTTAGCCTCCATGGTCGATATGCCCGAGGGAATAACAATGGCCCCCTTCCTAGTTCAGAAGCAGGACAAACCGACCCATTGCTACCATATTGAGCTTGTCTCCATAGAAGACCCCGAACTAGACGATTACTGGTACTATGATATATGGTGCCTCCTCAAACATGGTAGGTATCCCGAGGGTTCTAACAAGAACGATCGAGCTACCCTCCGAAGGCTAGCCGCTCAGTACATCATCTGTCATAAAGCACTACTTAAGAGGAATTTCGATGGAACAAATTTGCAATGTATCGCAGGGGCTGACATTGAAAAGATAATGCAGAAGATCAACAGCGGAGAATGCGGGCCCCACATGAACGGTCATATGCTTGCCAAGAAAATCATCCAACAGGGCTACTATTGGACCACCATAGCCCAGGATTGCACCGCCTATGTTCGGAGATTCCCTAAATGCCAACAGTTCTCTAACCTCCAACACCTACCTCCGCGGGAATTATACAACATGACTTCTCCTTAGACGTTCTCCACCTGGGGTATCGACATCATAGGGAAGGTTACGCCAAAGGCGTCAAACGGGCATGAGTTCATCCTAGTTGCCATCGATTACTTCACCAAATGGATCGAAGCGGAGTCATACGCAGTATTAAACGCCAAAAAGGTGGCCAAATTCATCAAGAAAAATATCATCTGCCAATATGGGGTCCCGCACGAGCTAGTGTCAGACAACGGGTTACACTTCGAGGCAGAAGTCACAGAAGTTGTCAACGAGTACGGGATTTAGAGACACAAATCTTCTCCCTACCGACCTCGGAACAATGTTGCAGTTGAAGCCGCCAACAAAAATCTCAAAGCCATCATCAGCAAGATGACCGAAAGTTATAGGGATTGGGCCGACCGGATCCCATACGCCCTCTGGGGCTATCGAACCTCAATCCGAACCTCTACTGGCGCTACCCCTTACTCCCTAGTCTACGGCATGGAAGCAGTCCTACCTATGGAGCAGGAAATACCCTCGCTACGCATCATGCTCGAAAGTAGGGTTAGTGAAGAAGACTGGTGCCAAAGCCGTCTTGATGAACTAGCTCTCCTAGATGAAAGAAGATTAAAAGCTCTTTATCACATACAGGGATACCATCGCCGAATAGCGCGATCATTCAACAAGAGAGTCAAGGACCGCGGTGTCCGAGAAGGGGATTTAGCCCTCAAGGAGATGATAGAACCCATCTCGGACCCCAGAGGAAAATTCAAGCCCAATTGGAGCGGCCCTTACATTGTGAAGAAGATCTTATCTGGCGGTGCCGCCATGCCCACTGACCTGGATGGGGAAGAGATGGCTCGTCCAGTCAATCTGGACCGTTTTAAGAAATTCTACCCCTAGTCCAAAATCTTGGCGCGCTACGACTCTTCTCATCCCCCTTCTATTAAAAAAAAAAAAAAAAAACTCTTCATTCTCCTCTACCCAAAACTACATCGGCCTGATCCTCTACAAAAACTATTTTTTAAAAAAAACTGTTTCAAAAAACCCAGATGTACGTAGGCAGCTCATACTACTCACATGAGTGCGGACCTTTTCTTTTTCATAAAATACTATTCTTTTCTTATCTCCGAGAACGACAGTTCATTCTAAACATCTACTTGAACAAAAGGATTATGTATGCCTTAGCAATTGGTATAGATAATTCAAAACACAAAATTCATCGAAAGGCACAGCTGGATGATCAGAAACTTGTTTATTTCATTAATAAGAAACTACAGTACAGATTACATAAGAAAAAGGAACGGATAACTCCCTTCCCCCTACTACCATAAAAACAAGATAAAATCCCCCACATCTGTTACATAAATAAACTCCCCAGGAATCCTACCCACAGCTACCCAAAGAGCCCGCACCATCATCATCTACATCCTAAGGACCTCAAGTTTCCCCTGCCTGAATGGAGTGTCGCAAACATTCCATGGATCGATGAGACTTAACCATCTTCGAAAAGACCACAACACCCCCTTCCATGGAGTCAGATAAAATAAACCACCTTTGACCAGTCTCTACTGCCAACATCTTACTGACTACTTTCCTCCATAACCATCTCATATAATCTTTGGGGATATGCCAAACCTTCCCGACAGACTGAGAGGGATGGGTAGACGGACGCCGATTCTCCCACAAAGATCCAAGCAACAGACGCAAGCGCTCAGTCAAATCTTCTACCGGAAAGAAATTTGAGGTCCGAGGGGGCACGACTTGCGCCTAGCCAAATTGGGGCAAAAGCCGCCAAGGGAAATAAAAAGAGGTCTGTCTGAGACCAACCAGCCGCACATATGAATACTCTCCTAGCTCCAGAACAGGCTGCAACTGTCCCCACCAAGGCACTGACCAATATAGCCCACGAGCCCCATACTCCACAAACTAAATCTCCGAGTTCTCAACATACAGGCCAATGCGGATGAAGTAGCGTGAAAAGAAGTTGGGTACAGCCGACAAAGGATATTTTGGAGGAGTCGACAAGCGGAATCTTTCAGACAACCACATGAACAGCATCATAGGACTACCCCTCAAAAAGTCAGAACGACCTTCTCTCCAGGCATCCAGGCCATTCAGAGTCTTCGCCAATATCATCGCCGCAGGATTGCGACGGTATGACATCCATGAAGTAATGGCTACAAGTTGTGGGTCCACTCGCACCTCCCCAGTCACCAACAACAATTTTGAAACCAGGCCCAGAACAATGGCTCCAGCATAACCAGCATCACCTACTTCCCGTAAATGCACGAACTGCAACACTATCGGGAGGGAGATCATCCCTCCAGAAACTAACAATCTAGCCACCGAAGGCAAAATATGAAGAAGCCCGGCCAACAAATCCCTATGAGAGCGGGAAAATTCGGGTAAAGCCGCAGCAACACTAGGATTCACACCTAGTATGGCAGAAAATTTCTCGTAGGTAGGACAAAATTCTTCCAACCCAAAAAGGAATACATGGTCTTCGGGGTACCAGAATTGTACCGCTGCTGTCAGCATATTCCACTCAAAAGGCCGATTGCGCCACAAGGAAACTCGGTGCATGTTGAAAGCATCATAGTCGACATTATAAGAGCACATAGCTTCCAAGGATTTCAGGTAGTTGACAAACTCGGTGCTACCAGGGAGAGCCATCTTGTAGATCAAAGAAATAGTGGGCAAGTAGATGAGGATGCAAAGGTGTGATGAAAACACTCCCCCCCCCCCCCCCCCCCCCCCCCCCTCCCCCCTTTTTATACTTGAGAACTCTCACAAAAGACAGAATCCCTACAGAAATTGGAGGAAATCCTACCCCACAAGGTACTAAAGGCTGAAGAGGGTACCAATCAAAGCTTTAAATTGATAGGACTGGACTAAACTGTCGATAGGCAAGCCAGGGTGCTTGCCGATCGGCAACCCCCTCCATTTTTGGAAATTTCCTCCTTTCCTCTTTTGTCAAATCAGAAAACTCAATAAAAATAAATTGATATTCTCCATAGAATTTCAAAATCCCTTTTCCTCCCTATATAATTTCCCTTTTTAATTAAAACTTTCCTTCGAAAAATTCCAAAAATATTCCTTTTTACGGTCTCAGCAGCAAAGTAAAAAGCGCATGTGCATACATTCATTCATCATAAATAAAAGATAATAAAAAACTCCATTGCATTGCATATATTTGTTTTCTGTGTTACATCATTTTGCAGGAATTAAAGAAAAAGCCAAAAACAACGGGACTCATCCCGAACACACTCTCTCTCTCTCTCTCTCTCTCAAGGGCTTCCACCCCTACGATGCGCTCTCTTCCCCCTACGGCGAGACGACGCACCCCCACTACCCGAGCCAGAGTCTTTCCCTGACGAGATTGACGGCACCAAACAAGAAGGAACAGGGACAGCATCCCGAATGTGGACAGTCGCCGATGATATCCAATCTCTAATGTCTCTCAGCCAAGTGGCCGGCACCCCCCTTAAAATTTCGTACAGAAATTCCCAAAAAATAGCAGAAAGCCTCGAAAAATTTCCAGAAAATTCTTAAAAATCCCAAGAGGGATTTAGAACATTTTCATCAAGAAAATTTCGCACTCTTTCAGGCGAAACCTCTTTTTCCCTAGCGCAACCCTTAAAATCCAAGCGAATGACCTCTCAAGATCTAATCACCTCCTCAATAGAGTTTACAACCTCAAACCGGGTATCTCCCCAACAATCAGCTCCCTCGCTCAAATCAAAGACACAAATCCTCCCCAGCCATCGGCTACCCGGTGAGAAACAATATCGCATGGTATTTTTCCCAGCCAAATTCAGATGAATCACTAGCCCCAGGCGATCTCTCCCAAAGGGAAATCCAAATCTTCTCCAGCTCATTCATCGTTCCCCAGCGGAACCTCAAATCAAATTCTTATCCCCAGTGGAACACTTTTCTTTTCCCAAAGGAAATGCAATCACTCTTAGGTCAGAATTGACCTCGGTCTTGGATCGTCACCTGAGTTAGGTCAGAATTGACCTCGGTCCTCGATCGTCACCACGCTTGGGTCAGAATTGACCACGGTCTTGGATCGTCACCTGAGTTAGGTCAGAATTGGCCTCGATCCTCGGTTGTCACCACTCTTGGGTTAGAATTGACCCGATCTTGGATCGTCACCTGAGTTAGGTCAGAATTGACCTCGGTCCTCGGTCGTCACCACTCTTGGGTCAGAATTGACCCCGATTTTGGATCATCACCTGAGTTAGGTCAGAATTGACCTCAGTCCTTGGTCGTCACCACTTTTGTGTCAGGATTGGTCCCGGTCTTGGATTGTCACCTGAGTTAGGTCAGAATTGACCTCGGTCCTCGATCGTCACCACTCTTGGGTCAGGATTGACCCCGGTCTTGGATCGTCACCTGAATTAGGTCATAATTGACCTCGGTCCTCGGTCGTCACCACTCTTGGGTCAGAATTGACCCCGGTCTTGGATTGTCACCTGAGTTAGGTCAAAATTGACCTCGATCCTCGGTCGTCACCACTCTTGGGTCAGGATTGACCCCAATCTTGGATAGTCACCTGAGTTAGGTCAGAATTGACCTCGGTCCTCGGTTGTCACCACTCTTAGGTCAGGATTGACCCCGATTTTGGATCGTCACCTGAGTTAGGTCAGAATTGACATCGGTCCTCAGTCGTCGCCACTCTTGGGTCAGAATTGACCCCGATCTTGGATCGTCACCTGAGTTAGGTCAAAATTGACCTCGATCCTCGGTCGTCACCACTCTTGGGTCAGGATTGACCCCGATCTTGGATAGTCACCTGAGTTAGGTCAGAATTGACCTCGGTCCTCGGTCGTCACCACTCTTAGGTCGGAATTGGCCCCGGTATTGGATCGTCATCTGAGTTAGGTTAGAATTGACCTCGATTCTCGATCATCACCACTCTTGGGTCAGGATTGACCCTGGTCTTGGATCGTCACCTGGGTTAGGTCAGAATTGACCTCATTCCTCGATCGGTTCCACTCGTGGGTCAAAATTGGCCCCGCTCTTGGATCGTCACCTAAGTTAGGTCAAATTGATCTCGGTCCTCGGTCGTCACCACTCTTAGGTCAGAATTGGCCCCGGTCTTGGATCGTCACCTGTGTTAGGTCAGAATTGACCTCGTTCCTCGGTCTTCACCACTCTTAGGTCCTCAGAACTGACCTCAGCCCTCTGAATTGGTCACCCTCGCTTCCTTAGGTCCTTAGAATCGACCTCGACCCTCTGAATTGGTCAACCTAGCTTCCTTAGGTCCTCAGAATAGACCTCGACCCTCTGAATCGGTTATCCTCGCTTCCTTAGGTCCTCAGAATCGTCCTCAATCCTCTAAATTGGTCATACTCTCTCAGAAGCATCATGCGATGTCTAATCGACGGCTATCATTTATTCCAAACTCACCCATCGAGGGGCTCTGTGGACACCTCATTCTGTTACCCCTAACTCTCCTTAGGTCCCTAGTACCTCCACTCATCACTATAAACCCTGGTCACATCCCGATTACTGACCTGAAAGCCATCGGACACTCCCCGGCTCAGTTTGACCCAAAAGTTAAACTCTTTATCTCGATCGAGACTCAATGAATCCTCGAAGGGCACTTAATACCCTTTCCAATGGTCCGCCCCATGCACGATTCTGACTCACCATGCGGACAAACGATCCATTTGCGTCTGAAACTCGACCTAGAGGCCACCGGGCGCTCCCGGGCTCTGTTTGACCTAAGTCAACTCTTCATCTTGACCGAGGCTGAATGAATCTTCGACGGGCACTGAAAACCCTTTCCAACAGTCCATCCCGTGAGCGATTCCAACTTTCCATGCGGACGAACGATCCGTTTGACTCCGAGAGGTCACCTAAGGCTTCTCGGGCCCAGTTGACCAAAGTCAACTCCCCGAACTGGGTCAAACTCTTTGGAATGTCGAAGTACATCTCCTAACCTTTCTAATAGTCCACCCCATGCACGATTCGAACTTACCATGCGGACGAACGATCCATTTGCGTCCGAATGATTCCCCGTCCAGCGGACCGACAAACGCTTCCGAGCCACATTTGACCCGAAGTCAACTCCTGAACTCGGGAACGGTCCAAAGGAATTTCGAAGGTATCTAAAATACCTTTCCAACGGTATGCCCCATACACGATTCTGACCAACGGTTTGCCCTCGGCGGACAATTTTCCAAAAAAGCCTGAAGCACACTGCCAAATGGCAGGTCCCAGACCCTGCTTATCGGCACCTGCCGATAGGTAGTTCCATGGCAATGCCGATTAGCAGACCCCTGGGACTATAAAAGGAGGCCTTGGCCTCATTTGCAAGGGGAGCTCAGATCAGAAGCAAATCACTTTCAACGAATCCCAGAAACCTCTCTCGAAGGCAACGTGATTTCAACTTCCAAATCCTCCTTTTACTCCCACTTTTCATCATCCCTTTCATCAAACTTGGTGAATTAACCACTCCCCATCATCATCCAAGTGCAAGGGTTGCTCCCCTAACATTCAAGATCAAGCTTAAGATCTCCAAGAAGGTCCAACTTTCTCAAACTCACTCCTAAATTCTCTTAAATTTGCAATAACTTGTTTTCTTACTTAGCACTTTATTATATCTTCTCACACATCATAAATATACTTTTTATTTAGTATTATTGCACATCCCATATTTTCATATAAATAAAAACCCAAAAAACAAGAAAAAGAGGGTTTGCTCATAAATTCCAAATAGGGATTCTCACACTTTTTCCACACTCTTCTCATAACTAAAACACTTTTTTACACACACACACACACACATTTACAAATAAGAGATTTCTCCATTTGGATTTATGGGTTAAACCCCACCCCTCATTTTACATACGAATTGTGTGGACTTTGATTACTTTATAGGTTACGTAGGCGTCTCGGGGTAAAACCCGAGGCTCGAGTCCTTTTCCCACTTTTTCTCTTATTTTATATCTTCTCTTTATCTCATTTTCTATTATATTCTATATATTCATTCTTAGTGGCATATTATTCCACATGCGTTATCGTTCCCTTGTAACGATCAATGCAAGGGTAATCGCGCAAATCCTATTTTCTACACTAATCTCACATTCCTACGGATGACTCGCTTTATCTTTTCCATGATATAAGTCTAGGATTCCTACCTCCATTCTATATATACACGTGCACACATATCACGGTGGGAAATATAAAGGAAAATAGCAAATATCCATGAGAGACCGAAAGGGCGGAATGGGTGCCTAACACCTTCCCATTTCGTAACTAAGCCTCCGAACCCTTCTCGAATCATTTTGGTTTCGGACGCACCAGTATGTCTTTGGATTCCATCCTTCGAGGTGGCTTCCCCTTTTTCTTTTGTCTATTTTGAGTAAAATAGACTGGCGACTCTAAATCTATTTACATTTTCACACCTCACAAATCGACGCCGGTCGAAGCGCTCTCCCAGGAGGGGACGCGCGGGATCCGAAGGATCCTTTCTCCCTCCGCGACGGGGATCGGGGATGGCCACACCAGTGAAGTAAGGAGGAACAAATGATACCAATTTATATTTCTAATAAGAACAAATAATTTGAAACATGTGAGCAATTATTTGATACCAATTTGAAACAAATATAATCAAACAATATGTAAATCCAGATATCAGTAGTATCTCTCAACAAATCTCCCCCACATCACATACAATCTCCCCCTACATTACATACATCTCTCCCCCTTTTTTGTCTCGAATAGACAATCCGGTGAAAAGATAAACCAATTTGAAATATCTAGCATGAGAATATGATACCAAATTGAATCAAGTTGATACCAATTTTAAAAAATGAAAAATGCTAGATAAACATGAAATAACCAGTTAAATAAGATCATGTGATGACAAATCAGAAGCTAGTAAACCAAGGAATCACATAAAGAATATCGTAAATTAATCAGGTGTGATAAACGGACTCATATGCAAAATACCAATTTGGAACATAAAAGAACCTGCATATAAACCAGACAATCCACAAATACTTCGTGCAGTACCAAAAATATAACAAATTACACTAGAGGACTGCAAACCAATAATAAGCTCCAAAACAGCCTATCGTTCGAACGTGCCAGGGACTTCAGTCAAATGAGATGAAGAAGTCGCTCGAACGAAGTACATATGTCATTCGCAGATTCCTAGAAATAGTATAAAGTTTTGCCCAGTGAAAAAATTTCCACTAAAAAATTCCAGGAAGGGCGTGACAGATGCAAAACAGTGCTAAAACAGTAGGTTTTTCGCACAAAATGCAAAAACTCATAAAAACTAAAAATGTGAGTTACATGCAAACATAGTACCGATGTGCTCAAACATGGACATGGAATGAATGGGTGTGAAACTACAACAAATGAGTCACAATTACAACACATCAAAACGATCAAGAAGCTCTAATTGATAGCGATAAATCATCAAACTTTATCATAGCCATATGACAATTAAAGAGTTAGCTTAATGAACTAAACATACTACATGCACACAAATCCAGAATTTTGACGATTCTACAAACAATAGCGTCAAATTGCAATGTTTCAACATTAGGATTAGTTGTGCAAACCCATTTAAATTTTTAATCCCTCCAAACTCCCTCAATAATATCATATTTTCTTTAGAATGAACTAAACAAATTTGGCCCTTTTCTTAGCGTATAAGATTTTCTTTTGGTCTCTTTTAAATGGTGACTTTGACAACGAGTTAATTTTGAACTCTCGCAGCCCTTTCCCGTAAAACACTCATCATTTTTTCAATTCAAATACTCACGGTAAACGATTATTACATGAACACTTCTCCTTTATTTTACTTACGCATAGATGACAAGATTGAGATAAGAACGCCTCACCAAATTCAAATATGTAAGAGAAGTCAAATATCCTTATAAACTCGTGCATGTGTGCAATGTTGGCATATATACAAAGTCGAATCAAAATGCATATCAACTTCGAAACAACACCATATAAATAATGGTTAAGATCATTCTAAGCATCGATAATAATGACCAAATGTTCTAGACACATGTATATGAAACGATGAGGGGAATCCAAGCACACCAATATGCCACATCAAACATGTAAACTCAAAAACAAAAACAGAAAATCTTTTTGGCTTTTCAAACATATTTTGACTCAAAGAAAAGCAAAATCTTTTTGAATTTTCAAAAATTTTCTCAAAAACAAAATCTTTTTGTATTTTTCAAATAGGACTCAAATAAATGAAAACTATAATACAAAATGATACACATGTCATAATACTAGCAATGAATGTATCATGAAGCAAACTAGCATATGACAAACATGGCAACACTATCATCCTTTAGATTTAGCATGGGAAGAATCAAGTGCACTCAAACGAGAATCATGAAGTTTAATTCCTAAAGCCACTAAATCTGATTTCCTAACCCAAGTAGGTGTAAAATGACGCATGGGGGTTCGGGTAACCGGGGCAACTTTATTCTTAAACTTCCTAGGAGCTTGTCTAAGGTCGTAACAATAATGCCTAAGGTGACCTTTCTTACCACAAAACGTGCAAGTGTAGAGGTGGTGGGAATGATTACCTTTGTGAGGACCTTTTCTAAGCCTCCTAGTGTTTCTCACACGTGCGGGGGGGATGGTATCAACTCTCTCACCAAAACCTATACCTCCCATATCTTCCTTAATTTGGACGATGCCTAAGATCTTATCTAACTTCTCCGACCTAGCCTCCAAATAAAACTTGACTCTAGACGAGTCTATCAATCTCTCCTCTAACTCGTGAATCCTAGACTCGAGCAAACACCTAGACTCCTCAAACAACAAAATCTCCTTTTTCAAGGACTCCATCAAACCACGGAGATTATCTCTCTCTTTCTCCACAAACTCTAATTTCTCCCTAAACTTCTTCTCTCATTCCCTAAGATCCTCAATCAAACTATCATTATTTTCTATGACACGCTCATTCAACTTAGCTTGCAATTTTGAGTTAGCCTTTTTCACCTTCACCATTTCGGCATACAACTCATTAAACGTATTTTGCAAATCTTTCACATCTATCTCCTCCTCGTCACTCTCTTCACCCTCACTAACATGAGATACACTCAAAGCCTCCTCGGAAGTGTCATTCACATGAGTATTTGCGTTTCTCACATGAGATTCCATAAACGGAACAAAGTTACGCTCAATAGGGGAACTCTCTCCCTCTTCCGCTTCACTATCACTTAAGGTGGCACTATAGACAATGGGTTGCTTTCCCTCTTTCTTAAGTCTAGTGGGACAATCCTTAACCTTGTGATCGTACCCCTCACACCAAAAACACTTATCCGACTCATCTCTCTTAGGCTTATCAAACTTATCCTTCGAGGTGGGATCTACTTTGTTGTTCTTTGTGACACCCCGACTAATTAAATACCGGGTAGCTACTCCTTTATTCAAATTAATACAAAATGTCAAGTTGGTTCAGTTCATAGCATCACTGTTGAAAACATTCTAATACAATTACTAGCCACCTAATATATAAAAAGTGAGTTGTCAATTTTTAGTTAAGTAAAGTTAACAAGTAACCAAATCATTTTATTAACCAAAGACATCAAAATCACATAATAGACCCAATGTAAAGAGCTGAAATAAAATAGAGTTGGAGTAACACTCCCCTTGAATAATCCAAATAACGAATACAACGAATTACAAGTCTAAATGAAAATTTAATAAGTGGAACACTGGAAATAGAAATTTAATGCATCAAACTATCTCTAAGGAAAGGGGGCGACATGCCCAACAGATATTTGAGTGAAATGGAATCCAAATGATAAGTGGAGGCATCTCTAATCAAAGTCCTGTATCTTCCACAACAGCTACAGCACGTCGCTAGAATGGAGCTCCTAAGCTTGGCGTCCCTGTAGCTGGACACCTAAAAGGTTTTTACAAAAAATGGATTTGAAAGCAAACGGGTCAGAGCCCGATTGTGAAAATAGTTTAAAATATAATAAGTGTTTTAATGACATTAAACAATGAATGAAAAATACATGTTAGGACGTGCTCTCACATGAAATACTCACCTCTCGACTATCTGTGCACTCCTAACGTATCCGTAACCAAATCTAGTTATTCTACTATCAAACTAGTCCACTTCAATATTTGGTGTTTACTAAACTAATCATGGTTTAATTCCCAACGCCTTTATATAAACTGAGAGTTTTACTTTCATTTAATCCTCGAAATTAATCATAATAGTTTCTAAGAGTTTTCCCATTTTTAATTCTACAAAGATGTAACATTAATTCACACTTGTACTTATATAAACAGTTCGCTTCAATATTTCATTGCATCAATCTTCTCATAATTATACAATACTGGCACCCCTAGACTAAGCTGCGGTGCGCACATACTTCGCTATCCAATCCCGATACATCACATACATAAGGATCACGTGTTCCTAATCTCTCAGGAACCGTTTCGACAAGTAACAAACACACATAATGGAGGCGAACATAGTTCACATCACATGGGTCATGCACATACCTATGCTCCCATGATCAGCAGACTTGTTAACTCCTCAATAAGACCTTCTCTGACCTATGTTCTCGTGGTACCAATCTAAATCCTCCCGTAGGCACATAAAGATTAGATGGCCCTGATCGAATGCCGACCTCCCGTGATAGCAAGTATGGTAGGCATGTTATACACAAATAAATACATATACTAAGCATTCACACATCTTAGATATCTTATAGTAGTAATAAGGGTATATTTCTCAATTCTATACCGTCATGAAAAGTTACACGTTCGCAATTTCCCGAATAAAATACATTTAAGTTACTAACCCGCCACACGTCGTTAATTTTAGGTACTTATTTCCTAAGACAAAATTGTCATCCAGTTTACTACAAAATTCTATGTTTTACTCCTCAACGTACTCAAATATTCACAATTATACCCACTGATCAACAAGGGGAGGTTTACACTCAATTATATAAGTCTACTGGAGGTTCGAAATAAAATCAACTCGTTAGAAATCTCGTTCGAACGAATGGCTTCGAACGAACTAGCAACTCGTTAGAAGGGATACTATCATCTCGTTAGAAGATCGTTCGAACGAGGTCGTTCGAACAACCTGGGCAGATCGTCTAACGAGATGGCAGACTGTGCCCAGAAATCTCCAAATTCGTTTTTTCTTCATTCTTCTCTTCTCTAAATCCATCCTATGATCATTCAAACTAAGTTTTAATGTTTTTAAACTACACTAAGTCCTCCTAGGTCACTCTTTAACAAATATATAGGGTCAATACCTCCTAAATCAACATGTCATCATCATAATTCCCAAATCTTATCCCAAACCCTCCAAACATGAACACAAAATTTAATGTCTACAACTACTTCTTATAAATCCGTTTTTAAATCATCAATAGATATATTTTGGATATGAAATTCATCCATAACTATTCTACATGCGATCCTCATATAAGATTACTATTTCTATCTCCAATTTCATGGGTTTTCATCAAACTTTCAATACAAGACATATATTAAATTCTAAGCATGGAGGAAAAATTCACTTGAATTTATGCAATTAAACCACTTGCCTTAGATGTACTGATTTGATGTTGAAGGATGAAGGTTGATTCTCCTCTTTCTCTCTACAGATTTCTCCTAAGGATGGTGATGGTGGCTAGGGGTTTCTTTTAGAACCTCTTAGGACTCTCCCTTTAACTCTCGTAGCCCACTAACTCCCTTTTTGGCTGATAATGGACTTAATGGGTCTTTTAATAATCTTTAATTTACCTCAAAAATTCGTGGGTTTTAATTCCCATATTTTTTAAATTACCAAACTACCCTTTTGGGTTGCCGGTATGGCCTAAAAATACCACGGGATCCAAACTAAACCCCCGGCTAGTGTTTTCTGACTATTTTGACCCTTACAGACACGTTAGCGCACTCAAAATGACCATTCGGTTGATAAAAATATAATTCACTTTTTAATTTAAATAATTTCGTTCCTGACGCGACTGACACGCGTGTCCAAACTTAAGTTTCCAAATTATCGTATTTCAGCCTCGCGACAAATTCAATATATTCAATATTCATAAGATACAATATATACTCCATAATATTTAATTTTTAACCTCATATTCAAATATCAACTCACATCTTGCTAGTACTTATATCCGGATTAATTCCCAATTCATTCTCATTTAATTCAATTAATCCCTTAAATAAAAATTAATAAAATTACGGGGTATTACATACTTCCCCCCTAATAACATAATTTCATCCCAAAATTCGGAACTAAAGAGTACATGGTAAAAACAACTCTGGATAACGCTCGTGCATCTCATCCTCGCGCTCCCATGTGGACTCCTCGGCATTATGATGCCGCCACTGAACACGTATTAATGGTACTATCTTTCACCTCCGTTTTCGCTCGCTTTGGTCCAAAATAGCAATCGGCCCCTCCTCGTAGGAACTATTGGGCTGAAGATCGATGTCCTCTAAAGCAATGTGAGTATGGGCCAAATCGTCCCTAAGATATTTCCTTAGCGAGGAAATATGGAAAACATCATGAATCTGATGCAAGTGCTTCGGTAACCCAAGTCTATACACAACTGGACCAATACGCTCGATGATAGGAAATGGCCCCACATATCTTGGTGCCAGTTTCCCCTTCTTCCCAAAATGCATAATCCCCTTCATAGGAGATACTCTGAGTAACACCTGGTCCCCCACGTTGAATTCTCTGAAGAACCTCTTGGCATCAGCATAGCTCTTCTGCTGATCCTGAGCTACCCGAATGCGGCTCCGTATCATCTTTATCCTTGTCGAAGTGTCCTGAATCACTTTCGATCCAAGGAGTTTGTTATCCCCCACCACTAACCAACATGTTGGGGAACAAAAAGGTCTACCATACAACACCTCAAATGGATCCATGCCAATGGTGAACTGGTAGGAGTTATTATAAGCAAACTCCACCAGTGGAAGGTACTTCTCCTAACCACCTCCAAAGTCTAGGATGCACATACGCAACATGTCCTCCAACATTTGATTTGTTCGCTCGGTTTGCCCATCAGTCTGCGGGTGATAAGTCGTACTCAGTCGCAACTCCGTACTCGTGGCCTACTGGAAACTCTCCTAAAATCATGAAACAAATATCTTGTCTCGGTCAGACACAATATTTAGAGGCACACCGTGAAGTCTCACTATTTTTGCAATGAAAATCTGGGCGTACTGTCCCGTAGTGTAGTCTGTCCTTATGGTTAGAAAATGAGAAACTTTGGTCAACCTATCCACAATTACCCATATGGAGTCGTGACCCCTCTGTGACGTAGGTAACCCCGTGATAAAGTCCATGGATATGCTCTCCCATATCCACGCCGGAACCTCTAACGGCTATAGAAGTCCTGCCGGTTTCTGATGATCCACCTTTACTAGCTGACAAGTGGTGCATTTAGAAATGAACACGGCGATATCTCTCTTCATCCCACTCAACCAGTACTGTTGTCTCATGTCTTGGTACATCTTATTCCCACCGGGGTGTACCACGAATCGTGAGCCGTGCGACTCTGCCATTACCTCGTGTCGCAAGTCTTCCCCTTTTGGAACGACCAGTCTCCCATTGAAGCGTAATCCCCCATCTAAACTAACGATATAGGACTCGTCTCCCTCTGCTAGCAATCGAACTATCTTCTCCTGACAGAACGAGTCATTTGCCTGGGCCTTTATCACTCTCGTAACAATCGGAGGTGTAACAGTCATCACAGACATGAATGATCGGTCCACTGCATCCTAGTGTCCCAACTCCTTCCACTTAGCTTTCCCCACCTCAGCCACCTCATCTACTGGCCTACGGCTCAATGCGTCTGCTACCACATTAGCCTTCCCCGGGTGATATTGGATATCAAACTGATAATCCTTCACAAACTCAAGCCATCGACGTTGACGCATATTCAGTTCCTTCTGCGTGAAGAGGTATTATAGGGACTTGTGGTCTGTGAACAACC
Organism: Sambucus nigra; assembly: GCA_949130495.1. NCBI lineage: Eukaryota > Viridiplantae > Streptophyta > Magnoliopsida > Dipsacales > Adoxaceae > Sambucus > Sambucus nigra. Next base: position 445,036,638 of record OX422222.1, on the reverse strand, counting down.
GAAATTTCTCCCCAGGAGATAGTGTCTCCAAATTCGAAGAGCGAATACGACTGCCGCTAACTCCAAGTTGTGGGTGGGGTAATTCCTCTCGTGAGGCTTAAGCTTACGGGAAGCATAAGCTATGACCTGACTTTCCTGTTGCATCACACCTCCAAGTCCTTGTAAGGATGCATAGGTGTAAACTAAATACTCAACTCCCAGTCTGGGAAATTCTAACACAGGCGCTGAGGTCAACTTGTCCTTCAACTCGTCGAATGCCAACTGACAGGCATCGCTCCAGAAGAATGGCACACCCTTGCGAGTCAGATCTGTCAAAGGACCCTCTATCTTTAAGAAACCCTGAATAAACCTTTTGTAGTATCCTGCTAGGCCCAAGAAACTATGAATCTCAGTCGGTGTCATGGGTTGTCCCCACTCCTTCACCGCGGATACCTTCTCCGGATCAACAGATATCCTTTGGTCTGAAATGATATGCCCAAAAAACTGAACCTCCTTCAGCCAAAACCCACACTTCTCGTACTTTGCATAAAGCTCGTTCTGTTGCAATGTCTGTAAAACCTGTCTCAAATGCTCGGCATGCTCCTCTTCTGTCTGGGAGTAAACCATAATGTCATCGATAAAGACGATGACGAACTGGTCTAGGAACTCTCTGAACACCCTATTCATCAAGTCCATAAACACGGCTGGAGCGTTGGTCAAGCCAAAAGGCATAACCCAAAACTCATAGGAACCATATCTCGTCAAGAAAGCAGTCTTCGAGATGTCCTGTTTCCCGATACGCAACTGATGGTATCCCGATCGCAAGTCAATATTTGAGAAGAAGGAAGCTCCTCTCAGTTGATCGAATAAGTCATCGATTTGGGCAATGGATACTTATTCCGTATCGTGACTTTATTCAACTCCCGGTAATCTACACACAACCTCAAAGATCCATCCCTCTTCTTTACGAACAATACAGGGGCACCCCACGATGAAGTACTCCTTCGGATAAACCCCTGACCCAATAACTGCTCTATCTGATCCCTTATCTCTTTCATCTCTGCTGGAGCCATACGGTAAGGTGCGCGGGCAATTGGCCGAGTGCTCGGCATTAAATCGATCACAAAATCTATCTTTCTACTCGGAGGTAGTCCAGGTATATCCTGAAATACATCAGCAAACTCTCTAACAACCGGAATCGAATCGAGTGGTATCACCACTTCCTTAGAGGTCTCCTCCTCTATATAGTACAAGTGAGTGGACGATCCTCCCTCCGAGCGAGGCATCGCCACTAAAAACATCTCCTGCTCGGGAATGGAAAAAATGATACTCCTACTGAAATAATCAATCATGGTTCGATACGCAACTAGCCAATCCATAACAACAATCACATCATACTCAGTCATATTTAATATTAACATATCAGCGGGTAAAGTAAATCTCACGGAATACCTACTCAACGGTGAATCTACACAAGTAACCGTGCTCTCTGCGGTGTCTAACAACCCAATAGTGCGTGCAAATCTCGTGACAATGAAACAGTGTGTGGCCCCCGTATCAAATAAAATACGCCCCATAGTCCCCTGAATAGAGAACATACCCTCAATAGCAGGTGGATCCTGTGGGACTGTGGCATGCTGGAGCTGATACACTCTCCCATACTGAAGTTGTCCCTGCTAGATTGAGACTGCTGGAATGGGTGGTAATGCTACCATCTGTGGTGGTGCTGGGAGGGCAGCGGGAAACATAGGTCTTTGTGGCTCGTGTCGAGCACCCTGCTGCTACTACTGTGGGGCCCTGCCCCTATCAGGACAATCTTGGCATTTATGGCCAATCTTACCACAAACGAAGCACTTCCCCAGGAAGTTTCTCCCTCGCTGTCCCTGCTGTCCACGGCCCTGATGGCCATTACCATTCCTACCCTGACCATGCTGGCCCTGCTGAAACTGTTGCTGCTGACCATTCTGGCCCTGTTGGCCATGTCTGAAACCTCCTTATCCATTTCTGAAACCCCGAGATCTGAACCTCTTAAAATCCCCCTGCTGGGAACCCTGATCTCCCTGCCTACGCTGAACCTGAGTAGATTATGCCCCGTTGGCACCATTCCCCCTATCCTTCCCTGATGGCGGGACTCTCCTGATCTCTTATTCTCAGACATGTGAAATCGTTGATCCTGGTAGTGAAGCAGTGATGCGTTAACCACATCAGAATAAGTGGCCAACGAGAGATTTCCCAACAAGTGTTGACGGATCCTCCAAGTCAATCCATCCATGAACTTCTGAATCTTCTTCTCCTTAGTTGGAATCTCATTAGGAACGATATTCAAGAGATTTTTGAACTCAACCTCATACTCGGCTAAGGTCTTTCCCTCCTTCTTGAGGTTCATTAACTTCCTCCTCATTTCGGTGTGAACAGTTGATGGAACATATTTGCGGTCGAATCGCACCCAGAACTCCTGAATAAAAAGGGCGTACCTCTCCTCCGCGGTGGTAATGGACTCCCACCACTGCAACGCTGATCCTACTAGCTTAAAAGTAGCCAGTAGCTGCTTCTGAACATCCGTGCACTCGTACATCCTTAAGTGCATTTGAATGTCCTTCCTCCACTGACTGGACACAACAACGTCGGAGCTACCTGCAAACTCCGGAGGGTGTACTTTCTAAAAAGCATCACGAACGCGATCCCAACCAGACGAAAAATGCATGAGCCAGAACTGGCCCGACTATCGGCGCCTTGGGTTGTGCCTGTTGTACAACTGCTAGGGCGGCATTCACCGCTTGGGCTATAATAGCTACAACATCGGCGGCATTCATGGTGTCCTGAACTGGTGCAGGCTGTGGCTCGGGCTCATCATCCCTAGGAACTCTTTGTGCACGTCATGGAGGCATCTGAAATGAGAGTAAAGTCTTATAAGTTTGCATTTATCATCTCAAAATAGCTGAAGAGCAAAAAATACATAAAAGAATACAACAGTCCTAAAATATAGGGCTCTACATCAAAGAAAGCTCAGCGGAAACATAACAAGCCGTACAGATCCTAAGGACACTAGAACCTGATGCTCTGATACCACTTGTGACACCCCGACTAATTAAATACCGGGTAGATACTCCTTTATTCAAATTAATACAAAATGTCAAGTTGGTTCAGTTCATAGCATCACTGTCGAAAACATTCTAATACAATTACAAGCCACCTAATATTTAAAAAGTGAGTTGTCAATTTTTAATTAAGTAAAGTTAACAAGTAACTAAATCATTTTATTAACCAAAGACATCACAATCACATAATAGACCCAACGTAAAGAGATGAAATAAAATAGAGTTGGAGTAACACTCCCCTGATTTATTCAAATAACGAATACAACGAATTACAAGTCTGAATGAAAATTTAATAAGTGGAACACTGGAAATAGAAATTTAATGCATCAAACTATCTCTAAGGAAAGGGGGCGACATGACCTACAGATAACTGAGTGAAATGGAATCCAAATGATAAGTGGAGGCGTCTCCAATCAAAGTCATGTATCTTCCACAGCAGCTACAGCACGTCGCTGGAATGGAGCTCCTAAGCTTGGCGGCCCTGTGGCTGGACACCTAAAAGGTTTTTACAAAAAATAGATTTGAAAGCAAACGGGTCAGAGCCCGATTGTGAAAATAGTTTAAAATATAGCAAGTGTTTTAATGACATTAAACAATGAATGCAAAATACATGTTAGGACGTGCTCTCACATGAAATACTCACCTCTCGACTATATGTGCATTCCTAACGCATCCGTAACCAAATCTAGTTATTCTACTATCAAACTAGTCCACTTCAATATTTGGTGTTTACTAAAGTAATCATGGTTTAATTCCTAATGCCTTTATATAAACTGGGAATTTTACTTTTATTTAATCCTCGGAATTAATCATAATAGTTTCTAAGAGTTTTCCCATTTTTAATTCTACAAAGATGTAACATTAATTCACACTTGTACTTATATAAACAGTTCGCTTCAATATTTCATTGCATCAATCTTCTCATAATTATACAATACTGGCACCCCTAGACTAAGCTTCGGTGCGCACATACTCTGCTATCCAATCCCGGTACATCACGTACATAAGGATCACGTGTTCCGAATCTCTCAGGAACCGTTTCGACAAGTAACAAACACACATAATGGAGGCGAACATAGTTCACATCACATGGGTCATGCACATACCTACGCTCCCATGATCAGTAGACTTATTAACTCCTCAATAATCCCTTCTCTGACCTATGTTCTCGTGGTACCAATCTAAATCCCCCCCCCCCCCCCCCCCCGTAGGCACACAAAGATTAGATGGCCCTGATCGAACACCGAACTCCCGTGATAGCAAGTATGGTAGGCATGTTATACATAAATAAATACATATACTAAGCATTCACACATCTTAGATATCTTATAGTAGTAATAGGGGTATATTTCTCAATTCTATACCGTCATGAAAAGTTACACATTCGCAATTCCCCGAATACAATACATTTAAGTTACTAACCCGCCTCACGTCGTTAATTTTAGGTACTTATTTCCTAAGCCAAAATTGTCATCCGGTTTACTACAAAATTCTATGTTTTACTCCTCAACGTACTCAAATCTTCACAATTATACCCACTGGTCAACAAGGGGAGGTTTACACTCAATTATATAAGTCTACTGGAGGTTCGAAATAAAATCAGGCCTAAAAGGCCATTCTGTCAACTCGTTAGAAATCTCGTTCGAACGAATGGCTTCGAATGAACTACCAACTCGTTAGAAGGGACATAGTCATCTCGTTAGAATCTCGTTCGAACGACCTGGGCAGGTCTTCTAACGAGATGGCAGACTGCGCCCAGAAATCTCCAAATTCATTTTTTCTTCATTCTTCTCTTCTCTAAATCCATCCTATGATCATCCAAAATAAGTTTTAATGTTTTTAAACTACACTAAGTCCTCCTAGGTCACTCTTTAACATATATATGGGGTCAATACCTCCTAAATCAACATGTAATCATCATAATTCCCAAATCTTGTCCCAAACCCTATAAACATGAACACAAAATTTAATGTCTACAATTACTTGTTATAAATCCATTTTTAAATCATCAGTAGATATATTTTGGATATGAAATTCGTCCATAATTATTCTACATGCGATCCTCATATAAGATTACGATTTCTATCTCCAATTTCATGGGTTTTCATCAAACTTTCAATACAAGACATATATTCAATTCTAAGCATGGAGGAAACATTCACTTGAATTTATGTAATTAAACCACTTGCCTTAGATGTTCTGATTTGATGTAGAAGGATGAAGGTTGATTCTCCTCTTTCTCTCTATTGATTTCTCCCAAGGATGGTGATGGTGGCAAGGGGTTTCTTTTGGAACCTCTTAGGACTCTCCCGTAGCCCACTTACTCCCTTTTTGGATGATAATGGACTTAATGGGTCTTTTAATAATCTTTAATTTACCTCTAAAATTCGTGGGTTTTAATTCCCATATTTTTAAAATTACCAAACTACCCTTTTGGGTTGCCAGTATGGCCTAAAAATGCCCCGGGACCCAAACTAAACCCCCAGCTAGTGTTTTCTGACTATTTCGACCCTTCCGGACACGTTGGCGCACTCAAAATGACCATTAGGTTGATAAAAATATAATTCACTTTTTAATTTAAATAATTTCGCTCCTGACGCGACTGACACGCGCGTCCAAACTTAAGTTTCCAAATTGTCGTATTTCAGCCTCGCGACAAATTCAATATATTCAATATTCATAAGATACCATATATAATCCATAATATTTAATTTTTAACCTCATAATCAAATACCAATTCACATCTTGCTAGTACTTATATCCGGATTAATTCCCAATTAATTCTCATTTAATTCAATTAATCCCTTAAATAAAAATTAATAAAATTACGGGGTATTACATTCTTGAATTTTTGAAATTTCTTGGCATCTTTCGATTGCTTTTGAAACTTAATAAATTTTATAAATTTCTTTGCCAACAAAGCAACATCCTCAAAATCAAAATCGAAATCGGAATCTGAAACTTTAATTTCCTCCTTTTGGATTTTCAAAGCAATACCCTTTTCTTTCTTAGGCACTTTCTTGGAGGTAATCACGTCGATTTCATAGGTTTGTAAGTCACCTACAATCTCTTCTAGTTTTGTTGATTCAAACCTAACCAAGGAATTTAAAATGGTCACCTTCGCATCAAACCTACTAAGCAATGACCTAAGGATTTTCTTAATGACACGGTTGTCGGGAATTTTATCACCTAGATTAAACGACGAGTTAACAATATTGGACAACCTAGCATAAAACTCATCAAAGATCTCACTCTCTAACATCCTAATGGTCTCAAACTGTGTAGTGAGATTTTGAAGTTTTGACGCCCTAACTGTGCTAGTGCCCTCGTGAGTGAGTGCCAAAATATCCCAAGCCTCTTTTGATGTTTCACAAGTCATAATTCTATTATATTCTTCATGTGAAGCAATAACATGCAGACCCTTAGTATTATATTGTGCAAGTCTTTGTTCAATTTCGGTCCATGACTCAACAGGCTTTAAACTAGTGACCTCACCTACAATAGTGGCAGGGGGCGTCCAACCTTTCTCAACTGCAAGCCAAACACGATCATCAATAGATTTTAAAGCACGTCTCATTCACATCTTCCAATAAGTGTAATTAGTGCCATCAAAAACAGGAGTTCGAGAAAATTCATTATATCCAGAATTCATCTTTGAAAACACACGGGATCACAAAATAAATAAAATGTTTTCTAGCTCTGATGCCAATTTGAAGAGTGAGTGGCCCGATATGTGTGTTTTAAAAAAAAATTCTCCGAAAAAGATCCAACTTTTAATTATGCACCAAACCAAGTTGTGAAAAACCCAATTCTCACTTTAAACCAATTTTATCTTGATTAATCCTGAACATGCATCTAGTGATTAAAGCAAGTAAAGTAAAGTAAAGAATACTCACAACGCCGGATGTACGAGGAAAAAACCCAAAATAGGAAAACAATCTCGGACGGCCCAAGCCAGACAATCACTATGAACAATGGTTTTACAAAGACAGATTAGCCTTACACTAAGACTCGATCCCCACGGGTTTTGACGCTCCTTCTGATCTTCAACAGTTCTTCAATAGTGCCCACGCAGAAATTTTGTCTTCCACGATACCTGTCCACAACACATGACTTCACGTATGTCTCGGTGTCCACCGAATGGCTTTGATTCGTCTACGATGTCGAACACGATGTCCGTCGCTTCTTCACCGCAAAACTCTTTGTGTTCAATGTGTAAAAAAACAACTTTGGTGCAGCAAGATCACTTAAACATATAATAATGATAACTTGAATATTTGCAAACTCTAAGGATGTGTTTAAGACTTTTAAACCTTAGAAAACATGTGCAAAATAAGTTTCTGGTTCGTAAAACTATTTTTCAGAAAGCACACTCCCAAAACTATGATGAAAACACTCTTTAAATAGGATTTAAACACCGCCTCAAAAACATGTCGTTCGAACGACTTGAGGAACTCGTTCGAACAACATCCCATCTCGTTCGAACGAGATTGGATGTCGTTTGAACGACAGCGCGAAAGTTTGACTTTTTGACTTTTTATTTAAAAAGTCTCTTCCATTAAGAGATCCAAAAATGTCAAACTCTTTTACAAGATTATCATCATAAAACGTAGTGTAAACCTTTAAAACACTTTTAAAACATTTAAAAACATTTTTCTTTATAAAAATTACATCCTTATCTTTTATAAAATAATTCCGAGCACCATTAATTATACGCATTCATACCTGAGTGATCTCGGAATGAAATTAAATTTGAAGACGAGTAAACTTGCACCAATTAAACATCGGCATGATTTAATTCTTTGAAGCTTTGTCGCATTGACTTCAATTTCTTCAATATGTCATAGACCAAGTGGGATCGTGACAAAATAAAATTCTCCATATAACATATTACAAACACAGTTTTATTCATGGAATTAAGTCAAAACAGTACAGGGACTCAATTGGAAATTTATGTCCTTACAAAATCGCATCCTGAATGTGGGCAGTCTCCGAAGATATCCAATCCCTAATGTCCCTCATCCAAGTGGTGGAGACCCAAATGTACTGCAAAAGAAAATAGAAAAGAGTAAATCAGTCAGTCTGAGGTAAAGGAAGAAATCACGAAATCAAAAGACAAAGAGCCAAGAAGTATACCTTAGGTCGAAGGACCTCCTATGTCAAGCCCAAATCCTCTGGGTCCATCATATTAGGATGGTGTAGCATAAGCAGCGACCCTCCATCAGCCCATCAAATATTGTAACTAGGCAAGAATAGTCGTACAAAGGGGGCCTCCGAAGTCGTCACCACCACTAATGTTGTCGCACCGCCTACACTGTGGGAGGACCCCGACCCCACCTTCCGACTTGAACCTGCACAGGGAAGATGAATCACATCATATATGTTGGGCAGCATCAACGATCTCAACACAAAGTCCATATATTCATACATCACCTCCGTGTCGGTATATGACGAGTAAGGTTTACCCATCATCGTTACTACCCGCGTATCACCTGACATCTCCTACACTTGCCTCATATACACTGGGGGCTTCGCCGGTGGCACCATAACCTCATCCTTCACAATTTGTTGAACTACTCTCTCTCAGAGGTACCAAGAGTAGACAAACTCATGTGCCAGCAGACGCATCTGTGCATGTCCCCCAATCAACCCCGTATGCTGGATAGCCGTCCCCCAGGGATAGGAGGTCACCTGCCAATTCCCCAACAAGAGAAAAAGAACAATATCAATAAAATATCATCAAGGTAAGGACATTCTCAAGAAAAAAGGGGGACTTACCCGCTCACTCGTCAGTCCATTCAAGACCTAACGCACCGTATCCAGAGAAAGGGACTTTTTCGATTGTCGATTGGACTTCTGCCATCGATACATTCGGTAGAAGTCCCTAATAGAATCATCATTCAAAGCTATCAATAGGGTGTTAAACCCAAACACCTCATAGAACCACGCCTGCAAAAGGTTAGGAATTAAGAAATCAATAATAGAACGCATAAAGGAAAATGCGAATGCAAAAAATAAAGAATACCTCAAGATACGTGGCTCCACCAAAAGTTTGTTGGTACCACCGCCTGAACACATCAAGAGAATAATAAAGGGTTGCCAAGGTCAGGCTTCCCTAGTTATAAAGACGGATGTCTCAAAACACCCTCAAGAATGGCAAAACCACAAATGGACGACGTCGCCACTTGTCGCCACCAGAAAACCCCCAACACCAACAAAATAAACAAGCGGGCCATCTGCCACCCGCACCTTCCGCACAGTAATAACTCTCTCAAAAGAGACAAGCGAAGAGAATCCTCAAAGTCCACCCTCTCCACATCACCCAATGTCGTTGTCACCGCCTCTGTCGTTACCCTCAGAGTCCTATCCACCTCAATCTGTACCCCCTCGAAATCCAGCCCCAGCAGCTACTGTAGATCTATGGGAGTCACTGTTATCTCCCCAAAGACAAAATGAAAGGTGTGGGTGGTGTCCCACCACCTCTCCCCTAGAGCACAGAGAACTGTCGTAGAACGGGGCGTCTCATCCAAAGCAGACGCCTGTGACACCCCGACTAACTAAATACCGGGTAGCTACTCCTTTATTAAATTAATACAAAATGCCAAGTTGGTCCAGTTAATAGCATCACTGTCGAAAACATTTTAATGATTACTAACCACCTAGTATTTAAAAAGTAAGTTGCCAAATTTTAAGTTAAGTCTAATTAACATGCAATAAAAGAATAATGGAAGAACAACATAAATCCATTCACCATAACGAAGTAATGAAATAACCAACAAATAGTAATAAGTCTAGAGTAAAACTCCTCACAACAATCCCACAACTGAAAATAATATGACAAGTCTGAATCCTGAATTAATTACATGCCAGAAGTCTGAATAACTGAAGTAAATGAAATGTCTCTAAAAGAAATGGGCGACATGCCCTACAACTGATAAATGCTGAATATAGAGTCAAGATAGATGAAGCGTCTACAAGCAAAATCCTATAACTTCCACAAACAGCTACAGCTCGTCACCTGAATAAGGATCCTAAGCATGGTGTCCTTGTGGCTGGGCACCTAAAAATGGTTTTTACAAAAATAGATTTGAAAGCAAACGGGTCAGAGCCCGAAAGTGGAGGGTATTTTGAAAAGAGCAAGTGCTTTAATAACATTTAAAACAATAAATGCAAAATACATGTTAGGACGTGCTCTCACATGAAATACTCACCTCTCGTCTAACTGTGCACTCCTAACGTTCCTGTACCCATTCATGTGTTTTCTCATAACTATCTAGTTCAAAAGAGTTTCTAACACTTCTACTCGGTTCACGTTTTAATTCCAACCTTAACAATTAAATAGAGAGTTCTACTTTAATTATCGGATTCCCAATTATTAACAAAACCATTTATTGATATCTGCCCCCTTTTATCTTTTCATAACGTTACGATAATTATACTCACAATTTAACATAGCAAATTCCTTTCCATTTAACCGTATATTATTCACATCATAAATATATAATACAAGCACCCTGAGGCTAAGCTGCGGTGCACGCATACTCTGATATCCATCCCGGTACATCACGTACATAAGGATTACGCATTCTGAATCTCTCAGGAATCGTTCTCAGATAACAACATCACAAACAATGGAGGCGAACACAGTCACATCACATGGGTCACGCACATACCTACGCTCCCACGATCAGCAGACTTATTAACATCCCAATAAGTCCTTCTCTGACCTATGTTCATCGAGGTACCAATCTAAATCTGGGCAACACAAGGATAAGAAGGCCCTAAGCGAACGCAAAACCTCCCGTGATAGCAAGTATGGTAGGTATGTCATACACATAAAATTATATGCTAAGCATTCACACATCTTAGATATCTTAATATTAATAAAGGTATACTCTACATCCTTATACCATTATTCCAAATTTATATATTTTAAGTCTCCCGATAATATAAAATTTAAACTGTCGACACGTCCCACGTCGTAATTTCTTATACTTAAAACCTATCTCAAATAGATTATTAAGTTCCAATTATTCCCACATATAACATCTTTATTCCTAAGGTCCTTACTTCTGCCCCAAACCTCATTTCATTAAATTATTCAAATTTACACTTTTAACCCAAATATTATCTCACTTATCAAATTTCATTCGATTAGAATAATTCCTCGAATCGTATTCTAATAAAGGTCCAAATTTCATAATCATGCCTACTGGTCTTCCTTAAGTTTAAGGGTATACATAAGGTTTCTAATAATATTTTCCAAGAGTTAACATCATTAAAATTTAAATAGGGAAAACTTTACTCATTCTGGGAAGGTCGATCGATCGACTGATGAACATCGATCGATCGACTGATGAACATCGATCGATCGACTGATGAACATCGATCGATCGAACGCACCAGGTATGGCTACGGACTGCTTCGTTTTGCAGTTTTCAAATCATCACCAAACATCCTTTTAATGCATGAAATTCTAATATAACGTTATATTATCATCATACAATCATCCTACAACATTGTTAACGTTCTAAAACCAAAAATTCATCAACCAAGGGCTTTGTTTGGATCAAAACTTCATCAAGAACCCTAGTTTCCTATTTCTTTCAAGAAGATTAATAAATCTCTTCTTAAATCCGTTTTTAGATCATCAAGAGTCATAATTCTGAATTCATAATTCGTCCAGAATGTTTCTACATGCAGTCCCTAACATAGTTCATAGTATTAAATCCTCAAATTCATGGGTCTAATCAATCTTCCAAGATAAATTTGACAATTTTTCCTAAACATGGAAAAGCATAGCATTGAATCAATTCTAATTAAACCACTTGACTTAATCCTTCTTAAGATTTGTTGTTGATTGAAGGTGGTTGAATTCCTCTCTCTCTCTTTCTGCAGAATTCTTCTCTTTCTCTCTCTCTCTACAAGTTCTTCTCAAGGTGATAATGGAGGTGGGGTTGGTTTTTGCCCAGTTAAGGGTTTCTAAACCTCTCCCGTAGCCCACTACCTAAATTGGGATTGGAAATGTCTTAGTGGATTAAGACTAAGTCATATTTTTAACTCTAATTTTCGTGGGTTTTAATTACCCAATTTTCGAAATTACCAAAATGCCCTTATAAGTTACCGGTATGGCCCAATAATGCCCCGGGACCCAAACTTAACCCCCGGCTAGTGTTTTCTGACTATTTCGACCCTTCCGGACGCATTGGCGCACTCAAAACGACCATACAGTTAATAGAAATAAAATTCACTTTTTAATTCAAATAATTATATTCCTGACGCGACTGTCACGCGCGTCCCAACAAAATTTCCCAAATTGCAGTATTTCAATCTCGCGACAATTTCAATATTTCCAATATTCATATATTGCCATATATACACATTATAAGCAAATACTAACTCATATCTCGTTAATATTTTATCCGGATTAATTTTCAATTAATACACAATTTAATTCAATTAATCCCCAAAAATAAATATCACGAAAATACGGGGTATTACAACGCCATTCTCCCAAAATTGAATGACGACACCATCCAACGCACCACAGACGAAAGTTGTTCCCAAACATCCTTAAGCCCCATCACCCTCGGACACGCATGGCCGACATATAAACATCAGACTGCCAAAAGCAAAAAGAAAAAAACCTTTATCAAGATAAAGAAATATGGAAATCTCGCCAAGAAAAAAGGAAGAGAATACCAAAATTCATCAATACTTACATAGTCACCAAGGTTCACCACCCTAAAAGAGCGATGATGCGAAGACTCGCACAAAAGAGTTTGATCATCCGCCACTGGCCCGAATGAATCAAAAGAGTTTTCGCTGCCCAAAGCAAGGGGCACCCTAGTCCTCCATTCCAAGCCTGCCCAGTCGTCATGATCAAGCCACGCCATGTGTGTTGTGCTACTTGAGAACTCAGCCTTTTTTTACTTTCAAACTTTAGAACAATTTACAGAAGGTAATTACAGAAGAAGGCAAGTCAGAAAGCTGTGAAAAATGAGGAGAACACGCCCCCTTTTTATAGGAGGTTAAGGGTCATGTCGATCGGCATTGTCTCTCCATCTGCTCGAGTTACCCCAAAAGATCGTGCCAACCACTACCATTTGGCACCCTCCCAGACATGTCGGTCGTCACCCTCTTCAAAATTTCGTACAAAAATTCCCCCAAAATGTCAGAAAATCCCAAAAAATTCCCAAATTTTCAAATTGGATTTTAGAACCCTTTTTACCCCAAAAAATATTTTTTTCCCTGGCATAACTCTTATCTCCCCTGTGAAATTCCCAAAATCAATTTCATGTCTCCCCAGCAACGTCTCCAAAGGACACCACAGAGTCCTCAGCTGAGAAACGTCCTACCCTCAGATCATTCCCTATTCCCCAGCGGAACTTAAAATCAAATGCTTCCCTAAATCCCCAGTGAAACTACAAAATGCATATCCCTAGTGGAGTATCCACATTTCCCCAAAACAACTTAAGCCCGCTGAATTGGATTTGACCCTCAGAATTGGTCACCTTTACTTAAGCCCTCGGAATTGGCTTTGACCCACAGAATTGGTCACTTTTACTTAATCCCGCAGAATTGGTTGCTTCTACTTAAGCCCGCAGAATTGGATTTAACCGCAGAATTGGTCACCTTTACTTAAGCCCTCATAAATGGCTTCGACCCACAGAATTGGTTGCTTCTACTTAAGCCCTCGGAATTAGCTTTGACCCTCAGAATTGGTGGCTTCTACTTAAGCCCTCAGAATTGGAATTGACCCACATAATTGGTTGCCTTTACTTAAGCCCGCGAAATTGGCTTTGACCCGAAGAATTGGTTACCTTTACTTAAGCCCTCATAATTGGATTTGACCTACAAAATTTGTCACCTTTATTTAAGCCCTCATAATTGGCTTCGACTCGCAGAATTGGTCGCTTCTACTTACACCCTCAGAATTGGCTTTGACCCGCAGAATTGGTCACCTTTACTTAAGCCCTCAGAATTGTCTTTGACCCACAGAATTGGTCACCTTTACTTAAGCCCGCAAAATTGGTCACTTCTACTTAAGCCCATAAAATTGGCTTTGACCCGTAGAATTGGTCACCTTTACTTAATCCCTCATAATTGGCTTTGATTCATAGAATTGATCGCCTTTACTTAAGCCCTCCGAATTGGCTTCAATCCGTAGAATTGTTCTCTTTTACTTGAGCCCTCGGAATTAGCTTTTATCCGCAGAATCGGTCGCTTATACTTAAGCCCTCAGTATTGGCTTCGACCCTCAGAATTGCTCACCCTTCTACTTAAGCCCTCAGAATTGGTCATCTCTATCTTAAGCCCCCGGAATTGGCTTTGACCCTCAGAGTTGGTCATCTCTTAAGTCCACAGAATTAGCTTCGACCCGCAGAATTAGTCACTACAACTTATAATTGACCTCGGCCATCATAATTGGTCATTCTCTACCTTTGACCTCAGTCATCACCCCCTTTTAGGTCCTCAGAATCTTCCATTCCCAGCATCCCCTTAGGTCCCCAGAATCGCCTCGACCCTCTGAATCGGTCATCCTCATCCCTTAGGTTCGTAAAATCGACCTATTTCCAAAACATCATGTGGTGTCTATTCGACAGCCTTCACTTGTCCCAAGCTCACCCATTCAGGGGAACTGTATACACCACATTCTGGTCCCCCCTAATTTTCTCCTTAGGTCCCTAGCACCTCCCCATTTCACTACAAACCTTAGGTCGCACTCAGAGTACCGATCTAGAGGCCATCGGGCGCACTCGGGCCCCGATTTGACCCCAATCGACTTCATCGTCAGAGAGAAATCTCTTTGAATATTTTAAGGGTACTGAAACCCCTTTTCCAACGGTCTACCCCGTGTGCAACATGGTATAACCGTTCGAACGAACGATCAGTTTTGCCCCAAAAATCAATCTGAAGGCCACCGGGCTCCATTTGACCTAAGTCAACTCTTCAGGTCGAATGATACTAAATGAATATACAAATGGCACTAATTACCCTTTCTAGCGGTTCTCCTCATGCGTGATTCTGACTTACGATACGGACGAACGATTCGTTTTACTCCGAGAGGTCACCTGGTGCTTCTGAGCCTCGGTTGACCAATGTTAACTGTCTGAACTAAGAGAAACTCTTTGGAATGTCATAGTACATATCCTAACCTTTCCAACGATCTACCCCGTATGTGATTCTGATTTACCATATGGACGATCAAATGATCCATTTTCGTCCGATGATCTCTCGTCCAAAAGACCGACGTGCGCTTTCGAGCCACATTTGACCCAATTCAACTCCCTCTCTAAGTTACCTTTCTAACGGTATGCCCCGTGCGCGATTCGGATCAACAGATTACGTTCTACGACCGTTTTTTCAGGAAAATTTGCACGAGACTGTTAATTGGCAGGACAAGGGTTGTGCAGATCGAAAACCCCCTGACTCTATAAAAAGAGGGAATGATCTCACTACCAAGCACAGGAAGACCTCAAATCCATCAGCACCAGTGATCTCAACAAAATTCTCTCAAAATCAGCGAAGTTACTCCATGTGAAGTTTCATTCAAGTTTACATTCCCATCCTTTTCATACCCAATTTATTAAATCACTTTCTCTCTCATCCAACATCCATCTCACATTAAAGGGAGTTCACCCGAGATCAAATATCAAGTTTCAAAGAAGGTCCAATTCCTTCCCTCTCTCTTTAAATTCCTTATTTTTGCATAAATTTCATTAGATTCATAATCTAGTTCCTACCTTGGTTCATACATATTAATATCTACATTTTTATTAGTTTTTTGTACGTACTCTATTTTCGATTAAAAAAAAGGGTTACGCCCATAAATTCCGAATAAGATTATCCATCGCACTTTTTCAAAACTAAAAACACATTTTTCTACACACACACATATAATAAAATTTCGTTCGGATCTATGGGATAAACCCCAACCCCTTGCCTCATTTGAACTACGTGGACTTTGATGCCTTTGTAGGCTACGTAGGCGTTTCAGATTAAACCCCGAGACTCGAGTCCAATTTTCCAATCTTCCAATTTTTCAATATTCTCAATTTTTTAATTTATCAACTTCTCTAAATCCTACAGTTTTCCTAAATTCCTCATTTTTATCATATTCTTGCATTAATATACATATTATGTTTATTAGCGTTTCATTCAACACATATTATCGTTTCATAATAACGACCAATATCGGTATAAATGCACAAATCATATTTTTAACATATATTATTTTAGGTACATTCATATGACTGACCTCACTCTACCTTTTCCATGGTGTGAGTTGAACGATTTCGATCTCCATTATATATACACACACGCACACTTCATGGAGAAATAAAGGAAAACAACAAAATTAGCCCATGAGATATCGAAAGGGCGGAATGGGTGCCTACCACCTTCATATTATGTAGCTTAGCCCCCGAACCCTCCAAACTAATGGTTTCGTATGCATTAGTTTGTCTTTGATGTCGTCCTCTCGAGGCGGCGACTTGTTCTTTTGTCTGTTTTGAGCAAAATAGACTGACGACTCTATCTCCTTACTTTTACCCCCACACTGACGACCGCCAAAGCGCGAGACCTCTTCGAGCCTCCCCAAGCTCGGATCGGGATGGCCACATATAATTTATGTGAAACACAAATTAAAAATAATTATTATTGGCATAAATAATTCAGAACAAATTTCGGGACACATATGGGCTCGTGTAGATGAGTTAGGTCTTTAAAAATAGTCCTAGGTCAATAATATATAGGTTGGGGAAGTATTGGGCCAATTAGATTGTGGGTTCGAATCCAGCTCGGGATTAAGCACCTGATTAGAGTTTAAATGGGGGTAAACCACTCCTCCACTATCATTCCACAAACCTAAAAGTTACAGTTACAGGAGGAATAGGGAGAAACGCCAAAGAAAGGGAAAAAGGCAAGAACAAGGGAAATCCAGAGAGTTTTCAAAGGGCTTCTCCTCTACATAATTAAAGGCAAGAATTTTTTTTTTTAATCAGTTGTTTCAATTTATTTCTTGATGCATATAATTATCTCCTTTAAATTTTTGGTATTTAAGTATAAGTATGTTTGATTTGATGATTAAAAACACATGTACAGGAATGATTCATATGTAGAATTTATCCCAGAAATTAGGTATCATAAATCTGGAGATTTATGTTAGATTTCTTTAAGCTTTTGGTAGTTATTTAGGGATAACTGAAGATTTTTGGGGTAACTTATGGAGTGAAATTTATGTAGATTCCATGGTGAATAAACCGTTTCTGCGGATTAAATAATGGGTGTAAATTGGGAAAAACATCAGATTCAATTAAGCCTTGAATGTACATAAATTTTGGGTTGAATTGGTGTGACACGCCGCCTAATTAAATCCCGAGTGATCAGTCCTAAATTAAATTAGAACAGGTTTCTCAGTTGGTTCATTCTTAGCATCACTGCCGAAACTTTTTATTTACTAACCACCTAAGTGAAATTAGACTGGGGCCAAGTTTTATCTTTCATTAATTCAAAGAAATACTCATGCGAAAATAAATCTTTAACAATCACAAGCTAACTGAAACCAATCATCACATATAAATAAGAAACTGTTCGAATAATCATCGGCTAAAATCCAACACAAATGTAATGACACATAATAATGGATCTCCAAGTATCTGAAATAAATACTAAAAAAAACTGTGAGCAACATGCTCGAATATCTGATAGAAAATCCCTACACTGGGAATAGAAGGAATAGAGGCGCCTATCCAAATCCTACAACATCCACATATGCTGCAGCAGCGAATCTCTAGAATGAATCAAGCCTGGAGTCCCTGTGGCTGGACACCTAAAAGGTTTTGAAAATATTTTATAACAAGGGTTAGAACCCAAAACATTTTGAAAATATTTAGCAAATAATTAACTTGCAGTATTATAAAATGCATGAATGCGCTTCATATTTAAGTTAGTGTCACACTCCCTTGAGGACATACTCACCCCTCCACTAATGTGCACACCTAACGGTTACTTTAACCCCACCTAGTTGTACTACCCCGTCCAACTAGTCCTAGTATAATCCTCCCTTGCCTTTCTACTCTAAACCGAGTATTATTAATGCATAATTTATAAGTTATTTATGACCTTAACTTAGTTAATCATCTTTCCTTGAAAGTCATATAACATTCACTAGTTATATAAATAATACAATTTTCTCCATGCATTTAAACTTCCTGTATATAATTATTCACCTCATTACGTACGTACAATTATCTTACAACAATCGCACATGTTGAATGTGAATATAACTCATATATAATTTATACAGTTCACTACATGTATTTAATGACCCGTATATAACTATTTATCCCATTATATACGTAGAACCATATTACAACATTCACACATATGTTGAATATAAATATAACCAATCCTCCCGAGTAATAACTCACCGGATGTATTCTCTAAAGTGCTATCACACTAGCTGTACTCGCATAACCTAGTTACCCCAAGTCAAAATCGCTCACTAACTTGGACAAAAACATAAATAATGGAGGCGGTCATATTTCTTCCCTGAAAGTTAGAGAAGCCCCTCACCCATATAATGGACGCTATGACCTGGGGATATACTCGCCCTACTCCTCAAGCTAGGGGATTCACCCACATCGCGCAACCTCCTTCGATAGCACTAGAGTATATATATTAATAATTTCTAATCACTGATATTTATATGCACACACCATATATATACTATCACACATCGTATGTATATATATAAGTATAAAATATCCCTCTTTACCGTGTACTGAGTCCATAACACTAGTCTATATTCAGTATCTCGATTTTATGGTCCAACTCTGATTATTAATTAATTTACACATTAATTAATATAATACTTTCCCGAGTCTATAGTCCGACTCTAAATAAATTAATTTATCCCTTAATTAATTTATTACCTTGGTGTCACTCAACCAATATACCCGGACTCGCTCACTTGTGTAACACCCCGCCTAATTAAATACCGGGTGGCCAGTCCCATACCAAATTAAAACAGAATATACAGTTGGCTCATTCTTAGCATCACTGTCGAAAACATTTTCAAATCATTCAATACCCAATTAAGCTGGTGTTAAAAACTTTCCAAATTTTAATTTCAATAAAACTCATTTTTAGTTTACGACTAACACTACACATATTATTCTACAACACTAATATCCGAACAGATAACACAAAAGAATCTAAATGCAATTGGAATAAACATTCCCAAATAATAATCCAATACAGTAATCCCAACAATAACAAATGTATTAAATGACACGAGTACAAGATTATTTTGACTCAGATAGAAAAGAGATAATTGAATTCCTTTTGGGCGACACGCCCTACATAAAAGAATACTGTGAATCAAATGAAGATAGGCGTCTAAGCAATACTTCCTATCTCCATAGTTTGTCATAATCCTCTAAGGTTGGTGTCCCTGCTACTGGACACCTGATATAGAAGGTACAATAGAAAAGAGAATATGCAAGGAAACGGGTCAGAGCCCGATGTGAAAATGATTTTGAAAACAGCAAGTATTTAACAAGTGCAATTAATCATTTATTATATACATGTTAGTATCCAAACTCTCACTTGATATTCTCACCTCTCATCTAGAGTGCATGCTTAACGTTTCCTATTAACCTCCTAGTTAATGGTTCTTCATAACTAGTTTCCATGATATGATTCTATCCCATCTCATAACCCCATATGTTCCATACCATACGTAGTATAATTATTCATATATGTTTCTCATTAATATGAATTAAGCTTTTCAAATCTATAAGAATCAATATTCATTAACTTAATTCAATTCTCTTTTTCTATTTACCGTCGTCTACAATTATCACACGGTAGATTGGTCTAACCACTATATATATATTCATACAATTCATTATATATATACATATATAATACGACACCCCGAGTCATAGCTGTGGTGCATGAATTACTGTGCTATCACATCCCAGTATCGCTGGTCACCGAATAGGGGACTAAAGGTTCGGTAAAGATTCCTCGAACCACAAATATCAACACAAAAATTGGAGGTGAACATAGTCCTCGTATCCATGGGTCATGCACATACCTACGTTCCCATAGTCAGCGGACTTATCAACTCCCCGATAAGTCTTTCATAGACCTATGTTCTCGAGCGACAAATCAAAAATCCCATGGATTTATCAGGATATGACTGCCCTCACGCACAAACCTCCCATCGATAGCAAGTAAGCTAGGTATGTCATACACATAAATTATCAATCAATCACATAGTCATTATCATCTACCTATATAAATATAATATCAACAAGGTACACACATTACCCTAAGATAATTCCCATACGTAGCATTTTATCTCTTTAAATCCTACGCATTAAAATATTATGACTTCACTTCTTAATTTAATTATTCCAGAGTCTCACTCATTACTCAAGGTTTAAATAGGTTTTTCCTCAACATTTTATTTAGTAAGAATTCCTAATATCCTACTGGTTCGTATCATCTTATCTCTCGAATTAGTACTAATTAAACTCTCATTTAATTAGGGTTATAACCGATAGTTTCTAATCTCTTATAAACACATCTTCTTTCACCTAGGATTGAACCTTCTTGTAAACCTAAGGCTGCCCAGGTGATTTATTAAATTTCCCCTACTGGACCTATCCTTAATCCTCATCCATACAACTTAGAATCCAACACATGTATCTAGCAACCGAAGTTTCTTCCAATTTAATTATCATCATTCTAATCAATTAAATCCCAATCAAATTAATTTGATTCTTATCTAGAACTTACTAATCTTCCCTAATTCCCATTTTATCCAATTAATAATCACCACATATTTAGAAAAGGTTTGGGATACGAACAATCATTAAAAGAAACAACTTCATCAATTCTGGGGAGGTCGATCGATTGAAGGCAGGGGGGTCGATCGATCGATCACCCAGATATCAGCCCAGTTTTCAGCATTTCTTCTACTACGGGTTTCATCGCTTTTGATCATTCAAACCTTCATATTAACTACCCAAATTCCATATAATCCTTACTACATGATATAGCAACATATGTGAATGATTTCTAATGATCTAAACATCCTAGAATCATTAAGAGTTTGAATTAAAAGCATATATTTATCCTATTTTCCAGAAAATTATAAACATGATATCTTCAAGAACACACCAATGATTTTCAAAATTTCTTCAACGGATTTATGATTTTTTCGTGGATTACTATCTACCTACAACATGAGTTTGATTCCTATATATCTCCATATTTCCAGAAATCCATGAACAACTCCATCTTTATCTTCCAAACATGAAAAATCTCATCTTTTTATAACTATCCTAACATGGACAATATACAAACTTAGATTACAATCATCAAATACTTGCCTCTAATGAAGATCTGATCCTTTGGGGTTGTATATCACAGGTTGTTCTCCCCTTCTCCGGCCAACTTTCGGTGGTGGTTGGTGGTGGTGACCTTTGGCCTTTGGTTCTCCTCCTTTCCAAGAAAGCTTCTCTTCTCCCAAGCAACCTTTCACTCTCTCTCACAAGGTGACCTCTCAATATTGTGTAAAAGAGATGAATGAACCCACGTACAACTAATCTCCAAATATTTATAATACGACAAAATCCGAAATCACTATTCATCCCCCTTGTAAAAATGACCAAAATGCCCTTTTGGGTTGTCTTTTCATTTCTAAATGACCCGAGACTCAAAACCAACATCCAAATAGACTTTTCTGACTATTTCAACCCTTCCAGATGCAACGACGTACTCGAAATGACTATAAGGTTGATGTAAAAATAATTTTCCTATTTAATTTAACAAATTAGTCCCGACACGTCCCATACCGCGTCCGACTAAAATTCAAATTACTGAATTAAGAACTCACAGCAATATCAATAATCATCACATTCATATATTACCTAAATATCTTTAAGTAATATTCAGAATCATACATTTAAATATCCACAATTCAGATGAAACCCAAATGAATTAATTTATAATAAAATCCAATTAATCCATTTATTTAAAATATAACCCATTTTAAAAGTCATTAAAATCACGGGGTATTACAACTTGGTTCGTATTTTAATATTTTCTCGAGTCAATATTCCCACTCCAAATTAATCTACTCCTCCTAGAAATTAATTTAACGCCTTGGTATCACTCAATCTATCTACCTGGGCTCGCTCACGTGGCCCGAAATTAAATATCACCCGAGTCTAATCCCCGACTCCAAATTAATTAGTTTTACTCTATAATTAATTTAAATGAGTAGTGTTGCCCTACTACTATACCCGAACTTATTCACCCAATCCGTTGTTTTATTTTTTTTAGAATTTATTTCCCAAAATTCTTTCACAATGTGTCGCACTTAATTTCCCCCACTCCCAATTATACTCCCTTATAATTGTTAAGAATCAACTCCCATAATTAATTTTTTTTTCCCTCCTAATTATGCTAGGGGAATTTGCAACTAAAATTTTCACCCATATAAATTCCTAAGCCAAACTGCTGAAAAACCTGAAGGGTCAATCGATCGACCCCCAACCGTCGATCGGTAGATCGAACAGGTGGTCGTCTTCCCCACCTTGATGTTTCCTCCATTAACGAAATTTTCCAACTTCTAACCTCTCCCTTGGTCTAACCCAAGCACAATCAACATCGTGACTATATAAGAACATGATCAAGGCCTCTCATAGAACCTCAATTATAAATTTAATTTCACAAATTTTTACCTTTCTGATTTGGGGAAAATCTTGGGTTTTTACTCGTTAGGTTTCAATTTCATCTACTTACCCTAAATTCGTCCATAATTGCTACTGGGTTTTTCACATGTAAATCAAATATCCTTACAGAACCATGTCACGCCATTAATTCCCACATTAAATCTCATTTAAGTGTTCCTTTCATAAAAACCCCGTTTTGTACCCAATATACCCAAAACGAATTTCTGATTTCACGTCACAAAAATATGAATTGATTAACATCAATTAATATCACAGCAAGTTAATCACTTGCCTTATGGGTTCGTAGGGTCTGATCTGAGGGTGTGATTTACAAGGTTGATGATGAACTCCCAATTGGTTCCCCGTCTTGTCTCCAAAAGACTCCAATTTACAGTGTAACCACTCTCTATGGGTTCCTCTCAATACCCTAGGTTCTCTCTTGTATTTTCTGTCATTTTCCTTTTCTCCTAAATTAGGTATTAAAGCTAAATCCCATTTTTAGCCTAATGGGCCAACCCGAGTGACCCAAATACCCCCGTGTGGATCCGGTTATGCCTAAAAATCCCCCGTGACCTATTTACTACCCCTCGGGTACACTTTTCCGACTAACTCGGCCCATTCGGACTCAACCATGCACTCAGAATCGACATCCGAAATAATTTATAAAAATCCTTATCTCACACCCAAATTAGTCTATACCGACTCCCGGCTGAGATAAATAAATGCCACGTCACTAATACACATTATGAAGTAAATAAATTATTACTATTCACTTAGTAATTAAATTTCCCTAAATATTAACCATTCACTCTCCTAATATTTAAATAAATATTATCATGATTAATTCAATTAAATTACGACACACAAGTAATTTAAAATTCCCGAATTAATTAAATATTACATGAACAGAAATACGGGGTGTTACATACTCTCCCCCCCTACAAAGGAATTTAGTCCCCGAAATTTGTTCATTACTGCGGCGAATAACACTGGATACTTCTCTCACATATCCTCCTCTCGGTCCCACGTATACTCATCAATACTGTGATTACCCCACTCCATTAAACTCTAACTGGTGGTACCATCTTAGACTGCAGCTTGCGCTCACATAGCTACCAGTCTCCCCTCATATGAGGTGACTTATTGCAAATCATTATCCTCGAGTGGAACTTACCCAAAAAGCTAAATCGCTCCTCCTGCATCCCTCCAACTATGCCACGTGGAACCATCGTGTATCCGCTGAAGATGTTCTGGCAAACCCAGTCGATAAGCTATTAGTCCCACCCTCTCAAAGATAGGGAAAGGACCCACATACCTCGACGCTAGCTCCCCTTTCTTGCCAAACTTCATCACTCCTTTCATAGGAGGCACCCGAACCAATACTTGGTCATAATTTTTTTTTTAACTCGATGGCCCCTAATAACATAGTGCCCCGAAAGATGAGCCTATACTTCATCGGCTCCACTATCTCTCAGTTAGGAAATTCCCCTCCTATATGGGTGTCAATTTTCTTATCGCCAAAACGCGTGATTATTTTCCGTGTAATTACTAGCATCATCCCTGATTAACCATGCCATACTTGAACCCCTCCTTAATTCCATGAACTATATGAAAGGACACAACTTACTTAATTCCCGCTGATGGACCATAACCCATCTCGGGTCCTAGCAGCTTGTTATTTCCCCACCTCTTATCTACCAAAGGTGGATAATGAAACTTTTCCCATAAAGTCTCCTAAGGTGTCACGCAGACCAAACCGTTACGAGGCATCACACGCAACTCTACATGTGGTAAATACTACTCCCAATTACCCAAAAATCTAAAATGCACAATCCTTACTTCCCCTCCACCCATCGACTTATGGGCGACACGTTCAACCCAATATGTAACTCTGTTCCGATTACCTCCTGACAGTTTACCAACCTGAGCATTAATCCCTTCATTGGGACCATAGAATTTAAAAAAATTCATGGTTGATACCCTCCAATCAACCTCTTTCCACCCTTAAATGGTCTACCCGGCGATAAATTCACTATGTCCCATTCAACATCGATTCCCACACTCAAGAACTCTATTCCTTGTGCGGTTTTCATCGGGTAGGAATCTATACCTTATCTATGCGTAAAACCTCTCGAGGTATATGACTAAGTGATACTCTTTTATATCTTCCCAAAAATGTGGGTTTCTCCCTTGCCTAGGGATATCTTATTACATAGGTCTCCCCCACCTTCCCACTCCCTACGGTGGAGGTAGTTCTTCTTGATATACATAGTCAGACTGTTTCCTTTCTCAAATATATTTTAGTTCACTACACTTTTCCACTTATTCTCTGACTGCCCCGCGGGTGTACATTCAATATGTTTATTTACACATCCCTTTTATTTAAGACGAATCTGAAATCACACTAACTAGGGTGCCCATACACCCTATATCTCGTGCTTAACCGCACAAAAATTACCTTAATTAACCAGGGCGCCCATACACCCTGTCCCCGTGCTCAATCGCACGAAAGTTACCCGACTATGCTAGCTGGAACCCATAGTATAACTTCCAACATGAATAATAACCGGGGTAACCAACCTATGTACTAACGACCAAACATCTGCCCACTTCCAACGTTGCATTAAGTTTCATGCGTGGGACGTCTCGTAAAATGAAATCCAAACAAGGAACCCCCCCGATACACTATTACCTAACATTATTGGTCGTTTAGACCTGTTAGACCCTCAGTCATAGCACATACCCCCAAATACTTGTCTCTTAACACAAAAACATACACGCCTACTCTTATGCTATAAAAGACAGCATAAAATACGGCGCATTTACTATCACTAGTTCTTGCGCAAAATAAATCCCGAGCTATCTCTCCCCACTCGAAAATAAATCTAACCACCCTGATTCACTTCAATAGACACCCCTACTTACCGGGATAAAATATGAGAACACAAGATCTCACTATGTGTCTATCGCACCACACAATACAACATATATACACACATATATATAGGCTAGCCGCCCTCTTAGGTGATACCTAGTAAAAATCATTCATAACCTGGTGTCACGAACACCCAAAATTACTATCACTATCAGTAATAGTTCACACCCATCGCTAACCAATCCATAGCCAGGAAAAATTATCCTTTCATAACACTCCGTAAAATGAGTAAATCTCATAAAAAAATACCCTCTCAGTTTTCACGCCTGCTTCCATTCAGATAAAGCAAAAGAAAGCCCTGTTACCCCATGGTAAACATATACTTAATAGTAAAACTACTATACGCCCACTAAACTCGTCCCCCACGCGAATATAGTGTTAACAAGGATACTGTGACTACCCGTGTCACGAAATTCACACCATCTATCTGAGGATAAAACTTATACTTCCACTCGCCTATCCACCGGCGACCCAAATAGTTCCTGGACATAATATTCTCATCCGATCGAACCTGAACTTCGCAATTGTTGTCCCTGTGGGACATGCCACTCCTATCCCTTGACTCACCATGGACATAACCAATTATTGTGGTCCCACTTTCCACACATAAGACACCTTTCTGTGTCAATCCCCTGCCTCTAGGCCCAATGTCCATGCTGGGGTTGTCCTTCTCGCATACTTGGTCTCCTTGACCCTAAATGCTACCCCCGTTGTCCTTTTGGCTTCTCTAGCCCTAAGGGACTCGTTGCGGGTCTTGACGACTCGGATCAAATCCACCGTCAATAGATAGAAATTTACTTAATTTAAAACGTCAAGATGGGTCCCTAACTAGGTATACCCTTCTGTCGTGCTTCACTAGAACCATTACATCTCATTTTGTTCTTAGGTTCAACTCTCTAACCTTATTGGCTCATGTATCTTAGAAGCGTTAATGTAAGCTGGTAAACAAACGATATTGACTACCTCAACACTAGTCATCCTAGTCGAATTTCCCATCCATCCTTATGTATTACCCACGAGTCCATTATTAACTCATGGACCCCTTCTTGACCTCCGCATCCACCTCGTTGGGTACGAAGTTTGTTGCATAATTCAACTTTCTCTTATGTCCGGCCACTGTCCGGCCCTTCTGAAGTAAGTACTGAAATCTCCTTTGCCAACAGGTTAAAATGGCGGATGCAAAGATTTGTGGTCAAACCGCACCCTAAATTCCTTACTATTTATGGTTTTTCTCCATGGTTGTGGTGACTGACTCCTACCACTACAACACCGCCCCACTAGGCTAAAATTTTATTCAAAATTTAGTCCTGGGTGTCGCTGCACACCACCCAACACAATTGTCTTTGGGTTATCTCTACCCATTGACTCATCACGCTACTCCGCTACTCGAATCCTTAGATGGCCCATCCAAAAGGGTCCTTCCACACTTTCCCCACTCCTTGTTGACTACGTTGGGTGAGGCTAAAATCGTACCACCGTTACTTACTACAGTTCTTTGAGAGACTATAGCTCCCGGGTGATTATTCTATCACCACCGTCCTGAACAACAATCAAGGTGCTTCCTAACACGATCACCATTACCAGAATACCACATGTCTTCTGTTGAGCCTCTCTTCCTAAAATCCTCCTCTGTCCCTCGTTGGTCGTCCCAAAGAATGTTCGATTTACAAAGCTCAGCCGAACTCGTGTACGAATCACATCACTATACTTGATAGCAGGAGAACGTAAGTCGCATACGTAGAGGAATACAACAATCATATCATAAGGCTCTACATCAAAAATGCTAAGCTGAAGTGTGAAAAGCCGCACTGATCCTAAGGACACTAGAACCTGATGCTCTGATACCATCTGTGACACCCCGCCGAATTAAATCCCGGGTGATCAGTCCTAAATTAAATTAGAATAGGTTTCTCAGTTGGTTCATTCTTAGCATCACTGTCGAAACTTTTTATTTACTAACCACCTAAGTGAAATTAGACTGGTGCCAAGTTTTATCTTTCATTAATTCAAAGAAATACTCATGCGGAAATAAATCATTAACAATCACAAGCTAACTGAAACCAACCATCACATATAAATAAGAAACTAGCCGAATAATCATCGGCTAAAATCCAACACAAATGTAAAGACACATAATAATGGATCTCCAAGTATCTGAAATAAATACTAAATAAAACTGTGAGCAATATGCTCGAATATATGATAGAAAATCCCTATACTAGGAATAGAAGGAATAGAGGTGCCTATCCAAATCCTACAACATCCACATATGCTGCAGCAGCGAATACCTGGAATGAATCAAGCATGGCGTCCCTGTGGCTGGACACCTAAAAGGTTTTGAAAATATTTTATAGCAAGGGTTAGAACCCAAAATATTTTGAAAACATTTAGCAAATAATTAACTTGCATTAATATAAAATGCATGAATGCTCTTCATATTTAAGTTACTGTCGCACTCCCTTGAGGACATACTCACCCCTCCACTAATGTGCACACCTAACGGTTACTTTAACCCCACTTAGTTGTACTACCCCGTCCAACTAGTCCCAGTATAATCCTCCCTTGCCTTTCTACTCTAAACCGAGTATTATTAATGCATGATTTACAAGTTATTTACCACCTTAACTTAGTTAATCATCATTCCTTGAAAGCCATATAGCATTCACTAGTTATATAAATAATACAATTTTTTCCATGCATTTAAACTTCCCGTATATAATTATTCATCCCATTATGTACGTACAGTTATCTTACAACAATCCCACATGTTGAATGTGAATATAACTCATATATAATTTATACAATTCACTACATGTATTTAATGACCCGTATATAACTATTTATCCCATTATATACGTAGAACCATATACAACATTCACACATATGTTGAATATAAATATAACCCATCCTCCCGAGTAATAACTCACCGGATGTATTCTCTAAACTGCTATCACACTAGGTGTACTCGCATAACCTAGTTACCCCAAGTCAAAATCGCTCACTAACTTGGAAAAAAACATACATAATGGAGGCGGTCATATTTCTTCCCTGAAAGTGAGATAAGCCCCTCACCCATATAATGGACGCTATGACCTGGGGATATACTCGCCCTAATCCTCAAGCTAGGGGATTCACCCACATCGTGCAACCTCCTCCGATAGCACTAGAGTATATATATTAATAATATATAATCACTGATATTTATATGCACACACCATATATATACTATCACACACCGTATATATATAAGTATAAAATATCCCGGCTTTACCCTGTACTGAGTCCGTAACACTAGCCTATATTTAGTATCTCGAGTTTATGGTCCAACTCTGATTATTAATTAATTTACACATTAATTAATATAATACTTTCCCGAGTCTATAGTCCGACTCTAAATAAATTAATTTATCCCTTAATTAATTTATTACCTTGGTGTCACTCAACCAATATACCCGGACTTGCTCACTTGGTCCGTATTTTAATATTTTCCCGAGTCAATATTTCCACTCCAAATTAATCTACTCCTCCCAAAAATTAATTTAACACCTTGGTATCACCCAACAAATCTACCTGGACTCGCTCACGTGGCCCAAAATTAAATATCACCCGAGTCTAATCCCCGACTCCAAATTAATTAGTTTTCCTCTATAATTAATTTAAATGAGTAGTGTTGCCCTACTACTATACCCGAACTTAATCACCCAGTCCGTTATTTTATTTTTTCCAGAATTTATTTCCCAAAATTCATTCGCAATGTGTCGCACTTAATTTCCCCACCACTCCCAATTATACTCCCTTAAAATTGTTAAGAATTAACTCCCATAATTAATTAATTTTTTCCTCTTAATTATGCTAGGGGAATTTGCAACTAAAATTTTCACCCATACAAATTCCTAAGCCAAACTGCCGAAAAACCTGAAGGGTCGATCGATCGATCGAACAGGTGGTTGTCTTCCCCACCTTATTGTTTCCTCCATTAACGAAATTTTCCAATTTCTAACCTCTACTTTGGTCTAACCCAAGCACAATCAACATCGTGACTATATAAGAACATGAGCAGGGCCTCTCATAGAACCTCAAATATAAATTTAATTTCATAAATTTCTACCTTTCTGATTTGGGGAAAATCCCGAGTTTTTACTCGTTAGGTTTAAATTTCATCTACCTACCCCAAATTCGTCCATAATTGCTACTGGGTTTTTCACATGTAAATCAAATATCCTTACAGAACCATGTCACACCATTAATTCCCACATTAAATCTCATTTAAGTGTTCCTTTTTGTACCCAATATACCCAAAACGAATTTTTGATTTCACGTCACAAAAATATGAATTGATTAACATCAATTAATATAACAGCAAGTTAATCACTTGCCTTATGGGTTCGTAGGGTCTGATTTGAGGGTGTGATTTGCAAGGTTGATGATGAACTCCCAATTGGTTTCATGTCTTGTCTCCAAAAGACTCAAATTTACAGTGTAACCACTCTCCATGGGTTCCTCTCAATACCCTAGGTTCTCTCTTGTATTTTCTTCCATTTTCCTTTTCTCCTAAATTAGGTATTAAAGCTAAATTCCATTTTTAGCCTAATGGGCCAAGCCCGAATGACCCAAATACCCCCGTGTGGATCCGATTATGCCTAAAACGCCCCGTGACCCATTTACTACCCCCAGGTACACTTTTTTTACTATCTCGGCCCATCCGAACTCAACCATGCACTCAGAATCGACATTCGAATTAATTTATAAAAATCCCTATCTCACACCCAAATTAGTCTATATCGACTCCCGGTTGAGATAAATAAATGCCACGCCATTAATACACATTATGACGTAAATAAATTATTACTATTCACTTAGTAATTAAATTTCCCTAAATATTAACCATTCACTCTCCGATTAATATTTAAATAAATACTACCATAATTAATTCAATTAAATTACGACACACAGGTAATTTAAAAATTTTCGAATTAATTAAATATTACATGCACAGAAATACGGGGTGTTACAATTGGGACTTAGAATTTGGTTATGTATGTACATATATTGCTAAGTTTAGAATGAAAAAAAATCTAGGTTTAAGAATCTTGGAATAGATGAACTGTAAATGAAAAGCAGAAAAGGAAGGAGTGTGGGGGAGAAATGGTCGTTGAAACAACCTCGCATGTCGTTCGAACGACATATGGAGTCGTGGGAACTACCATACCCTTCGTTCGACCAACGTGTGAGTTGATCTGACACTTCATTCTATTTGGACTTAGCTTGAGTTCATTAGGATTTTTAACTTCATTTTGTTAACAGTGGTATTGATATGAGAAAAGAATAAGGAATGGTATTATAATGGGGAAAGGGATTTTTATTTGTGGGTTATATAAATTATTGGAGTAATGTTATACCCACGCTTTAATTATCAATAATTACAATAAACTTGATGGTTAAGTAATTATTTTTTTGGAAAAGAATTAATAATTTATTAGATGGTAAATTATTAATTAATGAAAGGTGGTGGAACTTTGGATGGACTTTTATGGTAATTATAAGTAATTAATTTTACATATTATATGGGATAATAATATGTACTATTATATATATTTGTGGGGGGACATACTAGTGGACCGTCCTATCGGCTCGGGGGTTTGTGCGTTCAGGTCGCGTACCACAGTCGGCACAGGTGGGCTTGACGATGTGTAGGCCATATAGGTACTACGTGGAGGCTCCACTCACTAAAGGTAGGGTTGCCGCTGACCATTCCTATATCACTATTGGGTATGGGTTGTGTACAAGTGTCCTGCATTGGGATCACCCCCAATTTGTGTGTGTTTGTATTGTCCGCTAAGGATATGAGATTCCTCCGGACTTGCCAATAGAGCATGAATTAGACACCAACGGTAGATGCCCTTGTGTGTCATATATATGCAAGGACTTATTATTAATTACCCGGATACTAGCGAAATAAATTAAATTGTCTAAGGATATGGACAATAAATATTATTCTTGACCCTATAATGCATAATAGATGTTTATGCATTATACTTGATACTGATGAGATTGAAAAAAATGTAAGTTGATAATTTAGGTGTAAGGATTACATTTGATTAATTAATTATTGATACAATCATTTTATAATTTGAGATGATGTCACAATTCATTATTTGGACGTATTGGTGGTGTGAATAATATCATACTTAGATGAGAGGTGAGGTGTTATACGCATGTGAGTGACGAAGGGGGGTATTTATTGTACATTGATTGTATTATTGCAATCATAAATTATTCAAGTTAATTCTTTCACACCTCGGACTCTGACCCAAATTTAAATATTTTTCCCCCTAGGTGCTCCTAAACATGGATAGTTGTATTGTGCTATAGCAGTCTTGCAGTCTCATTTGCTCTCCAGTTTCAGCTCAGTTATTTCTAGATTATGTGCTTCTCAGCTTTACTATTTATTTATTTAGAACATTTGTAATGGGCATAAGCCCAAACCTTTTACTTTATGTTGGTGCAGATTTATGTTACTCTAGTTGGATATTTATATTATTATTGGTGGTTTGGCTCTACTTATTCATTATGGATGTGTTTGAGACTTTTCAAACTTGGGCCTTTAATTAAATTATTTATATTCGCAATTGTGCTAAGAATGGTATTAATTGACAAGCAAACCTTATCTTCGGCGTATCGTACCTGGCCAGCCTTTAAGTGAGAAATTGGGGTTGTTACAGTTCATTCAACAATTAGAATTAAATTTAGACTATTGGTTTCTGACGGCCAAATAATAACCCACTGTTTTTGTGTTATGGGTTGTCGAGAGACGAGAATAATCTTAGAACCTAATATAAAACTAATATTATCTTCATTTTTAACTAGGGGTTTCCTTTATGAACATGTGTTATAACTTAAAATTTATTAATTTATAATGTTAGTAAAAATTGAACAAAATTTGATCTAATTCTACAAGAATCTATACAACAACAAATCAAGATATAAGAAAATATAGAGAAGTTATCAAAAGCCCCACAATGGGTTTGTATTTACATGCAGCTATTACTTTTATAAGTGATATATTAGACCACGACAATACATACATATATATATATATATATATATATATATATAGATATATATATATATATATAGATAGATAGAGAGAGAGAGAGAGAGAGAGACACACACACACACACACAGAGAGAGTTTCGTGTAAGGATTACTTATGGTGCAACCCACGGTATATACTATTTTTTTAAATAGTAAAAAAAATAATTTTTTTTTATGAAACTTCATAGATGTGATCTCCATGGTGAGAAGATCGTCTCCAAATTTTTTTCATCAAAAAATTCGATAAAAACCATTGAGATGAGGTGATATGTCAAAAAATGGTATAAATATGCATTTTCGACCATTGAAAGTTTGGGTCGGCGCCAGCAATTTGATTGATTGAATTTTTTTATGAAACTTCTCGATAGTGATCTTCTTACTGCCGATATCATATCCATGAATTTTTATCAACAAATTTAATCAAAAAGTAGATGAGACGATCGTCAAAATTTTAACGGTCGAGAATGCATATTTATACAATTTTTTTACATATTACCTCATCTCAACGGATTTTTTATTGAATTTTTTGAAGAAAAAAATTGGAGATGATCTTCTCACCATGGAGATCATATCCATGAATTTTCATCAAAAAATTTATTTTTTTACTATTTTTAAAAAATGGTATATAATGGGGTCTGCACCATAAGAAGTCCTTATAGGAGACTTTCTAATATATATATGACAAGAAAAGTTTTTTATATGACTTAAAATAAATTGTAATATAACAGCGATTGAATGTAATAAGGACAGCACATAATGTTATATTATTTTTTAAGGATCGTTCGCAATGTTATATAAGATGTGACGCTGCACATAAAAACAGTTGAAATTAAGAACATAAGACTAAAGTCCCTATAAAATATTCTATGTATTCTTCCTATATTGTTAGTTAAATAGGTTTGAGATAAGTGTGTGATACTAATTTGAGCACTTTAACATTCATGTTAATAAGTAGTGACATTTTTTGGGTTCTTTCTCAAGGAATTATCAACACTATAACTCATGAACTTTTTAACGAGTGTGAGTGTAATAAGAAAGTTGGTGTAGCTAGAAGGAAACGGGAAAAAATTTTGATGCGTCTAAGTCATCAAAACTTTGATGTCTTAGACACACGATTTGTTAGTTTGCTGGCATGAGCCCACAGCCATTAAATGATGTGGGTCCACGCCAACAGTACTAACCAATCGCGTCTCTAAGACATCATGTCTTAGAGACATCAAAAATTCTTCTCAGAAAAAGTTGTGATTACAAATGAAAATGGAAGAGTAGGTTTTATATAGAAAATTGTGTTTTAAGGATTCAGTATCGATTGTTGGAAAATATTTTGTAACAATACATATTTCTCAAAAATCCCCCAAAGTTTATTAAGTTTTTATACATCGGGGTAAGGGTTACACAAATTACAAGCACTTAACGCACTCAGTGACGAAGCCAAGAATTCAAGTTAAGGGGGGCCAATAAACATTATATTGGTACAATTTGTAAAGAAAATGACTAAAATATATATCATAAAAAATTTAAGGGATGATTTTCAAAACTTTTCAAAAGTTAAGAGGGGGAATAGCCCCTCTAAGAAAGGCTAGCTTCGTCCCTGAATGCACTTTGAAAAATACTTTGATGAATTCGGATTTGGAGACACACTTTCAAAGTGGGTCTTGATGACCTTATACACCATTAGTAAAAACATTAAAATTTGTAGAACCCATTATGACTACTTATTTATTATTTTAATGTTTCAACCAATGTTGTATGATGGTCACCAAGAGCCACTTTGATGTTTTTAGAACTTGTAGCGTTACTCATTATTATTAGTTATTGGTTTACTGGATAATGGTACGAGTCCAAAAAAAAATATATCAACGGTGCATGAAGTGCTTAGCATTTGTGTGAGCCTCATTCTATTGTACAAACACTTAATGTAGTTTTGAGAATGTTTGGAGATATATGTTTGGGTCGCATATCATTTTCTTTATTTAATGTGGTAACTGCATTTAGAATTATCCACTAGAAAATATTTTTCTATAAATTTTGAGTTCTTTATTTTAGTGGCACAATGTATTTTAGTTGCCAAATGTTTTTATTACAAAATTTTACAACATGTTTTGGTGTTTGCTAAACATTTAGTTTGTTGAAGTTTATCTTGAGAGAACAATTGAAACTTATTATTTTAGGACAATACTATTTTTACAAAATTAATGAGTTGAAGAAATATAGTGTAGTTGCCAAATGTTAGGAAAATAGTGTTTTCACAAAAATTAATTAGTTGAAGAAATGTAGTGTCGTTGCCAAGTGTTAGGAAAATACTATTTCCATAAAAATTAATTATTTAAAATGTAGCGTAGTTGCCAAATGTTTAAAAACAAAACATTTACAAATATGTTTTGGATTTTTTGTTTTATCTTAACTCCTCACTCTATCGGAAGTTAAGAGTAACTATCAAAAGTCATATTTTTAAGAAAATACTAATTTTATTTAATTAATTAATTTTTAAGAGAAAAAAATGTTCAATTAAAAACAAAGATTTTTAAGTGGTGAAAATTCTCGTGTTGCTAATATGAATATTATCCAGGACATCGGAGGAAAAGAATATATTTGGTGGCCAAATCATGTAAATATACAATTTGTAGGATTCTTTATTTTTATTTTTATTTTTTTTTTAAAATACTATATATGGAATGATATTTGACATTGGCCACTATATACATGTAATAGAAAAGAAAAAATTAAAAACACTAAAAAGGGGGATTAGGCCTAACCTAAAAAATACAATGCATCTAGCAAAAAGCAAAAGCAGGACAAAGAGATGAATAAGCCAAAGAAAACATGGAAACCGTGATTAAAAATAGTTAATTACTTTACCCTAATATAAAGAGTATGAGAATCAAGCTATAGTTCATATTCCTCTTTAATAGATTGTACTTTATATTTAGATCTTCATGAGTATAAAGAAAAATGTGAAGGGAAAGCTTTAAAATATTTGAAATAAATTTTAAAGTATAAAAGTAAAGGAATTCAAAGTGAATGAAACCCAAAAAATAAAAATTATTCGTAAAGAAATGTTTCTAATTGCCCGAGCTGAGTGGTTTGAGCTTATAACCCCAGACGCAAAGTTTACTCATCACATTGGGGGGCACGGATTAGGCCTAATTTCGCTGATATTGTAGGCCCGGATCCAACGATTTACGGGTTAGGGATTGCCTCAACTTATGGGTGTCTGATATAGCGTCCAATTGAAAGCCTAATTGCAATGACATTAAGCCCGATATGCTTGCATGCCGAGTGGTGATGTTTCGAATTAGATTAAACTAGAAAAGAATTATAGAAAATTCAAGACAAGAAATTAATGAAAAGACCAGTATGATTTTTATGTTTGGATTGTCATCTATTTTCTCACAAGGCTAGGGTTGAAAAATCGTGTTTTGGGGACACTACATGACCAAACTCATTCAAATACGAACGTGAAACGATACATCACCTTTTCACTAGACACGAACACGACTCGTTAAAAATACGATAAGACGCGATTAGCATGATTCATGATTTTTACACTCAATTAAATGAGTTGAACCTGACAGGAAACAAAAATGAGATGAAAAACAAACGTTTAAACCTAACAAGATATAGAACACGAATAATATACAAAAACATGGAATGACATGAATAATTATATATTATCATAATTG
Source organism: Sambucus nigra (assembly GCA_949130495.1). Classification (NCBI taxonomy): domain Eukaryota; kingdom Viridiplantae; phylum Streptophyta; class Magnoliopsida; order Dipsacales; family Adoxaceae; genus Sambucus; species Sambucus nigra. Next base: position 445,000,091 of record OX422222.1, on the reverse strand, counting down.
TTACAAAGCACCAATAATTTTCTTCAATGTCTAATTGAACTTTCCTTTAATATTCTTGTAATAGCTTCCCTCTAAACTTCCACTCTCCACTCAAATGAAAATTGTTGAACTAAGATTGGCGGTTATATGTGGTGTAAAAAATTATGTTGCAATTATTATGAAATGATAAATTATAAAATTATGAACCTTTTTTAGTGACACATAATCTGGTATATATTGACTAGAATTGAGAATATATTTGGTAAGAATATTGGGTACATGTTAAGCCGTACTTTATTTAGCCTATAGTAATATTTAATGTTCCTAATTTAATAGTTGTGAGTGAGGTATACAGAAACTAGCCTGAGAGAACCGCATCCAATATAATTGAAGTCGAATGTTTTAAATTCAAAATAAATTCCAAACCAATCTAAAGAAAAGTAAAAATCTAACCTCTTTATGATGGGATTGGATCGCTTAGTGTAACCAGTTGCAATTCCTCTAATTTGGATATTTTAGACCAAAATTGAATTGGATCTTTATAAAATCCCACACAATTAATTCAATCCAATCAAATTGTTCGAAACCCAAAAACCTAGGCCAAACATGAACCACTACAATCCTAACATCTTCCATTTTTATATACAAAAAGAGTGTCTTTCTCTTTAATTCAAATGTTTTAAATTAATTGACTTTTGAGATTTGGAATGCATTTATAATGTTTGCGTAGAGTGACTTTTAAAGTTATATTCGAGGGAAATTTATCATTTATTTATATATTTTAATATATTTTTTGAATCGAGAACCAATCCGAAGTTGGTTCGGTTTCTAGACATAATTCGTTCCAATTTCGGTTCCTAAAATGTAGAACCGATCAACCCCAGTTATGGTTCTGGATTAGTGGTGGAACCGAACCAATTTGAACCGTGTGCACCACTATTGTAGCCCTACTACAAATGATAAGGTGTATCACACCACAAGGTAATAGGATACTTGACCAATAAAGACATGATAAGTGTTACTTTTAAAATATTATATATATACACGCGTGCACGCGGACGAGCATATAGTTGTTTGGATCGATTTAATCAATTTTTGCATGCGTAAACTGAAACTTTCAAAAAAACAAACTCCATCAAACCCCAACAAAAGTCGATTGGTAATTAAATTGAATCAGATTCAATTGGATTTTGTATAGAATCTTGCACAACCCAACAAAAGTCCATTACTCACTGGTCGGTCAAGTTGTCATGTAAAATTTTATAATATTTAATTCGTATAAAATTTACAAGTCACTTAGATTCCATTCATTGAATGAGAAAAATTTTAATGGTTGATGTTTCAAAAGCAAAAGGAAATAAAATTTTGTATGTGAGAAGTATTCTTTGCTTTGGAGAAATTTCTACCATGTTTTTTACACTTAACCACACGTTTTTCTCTATGCTCAAAGCAAAAACAAGAAGCTCTTACCTTTTCATAGTTAAGGTGGAAAAAAGGGTCAAACCTGGCCAAAATTAGAATTTGTAGATCAGGCTAATAAATGGTCTTTTTTTTTAAATCTAGAATAATAACTCTATTTGCATATTTTATGGAGTGGCCAATTACATGATAAGTAGATTTTTAATGGAGATGCTACCCAACATTCTAACAAGAATGAAAACTACGACACTAAATAGTTTATCAACTTTATAAAAAATTTAAAAAAAAAACAATAAACAATTTGAGACATTAATTATACAGAAAATGCAATACTATCCTATTATGCTACATATTTTTCAAAGGTAAACACCTCCAAAAATATTCCAAATTGATCCACAATCTAGGATCGGTTTGGAAAATGAAGTTGTCCTCAGTAGAGGCACTTGAAGGAGAAATGTGTAAGATTTTCTAAATTGGTCATGATTTGTGGATCGATTTGAAAAATCTTTTGAAAGTGAAATTTTTCGATAAAACACGGTATAAGGATTATTATGACATTATACGTTAAATAAACTTCAAATATGAGGGAAATGTTTGTCAGGTGATGTTTGCACAAAAATCAACGTCTTAAGATTCTGAAACATAAGAACACAAGATATTCGTAGTTCGGTTTTTTTTACCCGCATCCACGGGAAGTGGTTAAAGTATTTATTAATGTATGAAAAGTGTGACCTCCCTCTCATTTTATAATGATAATGGCGAAATGAGCGGTCTTATTTATAATGGCATTCAAAAAATTTGAGTATTGATTACTTCAAAATATTTTTTTATAAAAAAGAAAAGGCTATTTTTTGTTTTTATCCCCTGAGATAATTGTATAATCACCTACAAGTTCTAAATTTTCACTTAACAACGCGCGCACACACATGCATCGACCTGCTCGTATCTTATGCATTATTAATTGCATGCAAGAGATTAAGTCTAATTTTAAACTCCAGGGGGATAAGTGTAATTATAAAATTATCTTAGCAGTTAAAATATAAAATAGATAAATTATAGTTTAATCCCTAGAAGGTAAGTGTATTTTGCATTTAGTTCACCTTCTTATTTTTATGTTACGAAAATTATCTTTTCTACTTTTTTGACAATTTCTTTTTCCGGGAAAAGTTCTAGGTTTGATAATTTTTTTAGGGTTTAGGATTTTGTGGGGGTAGGGTTTAGTTTTTTTTGTATGTTTCATTTCTTTATGGTTAGGATTTAGGGTGTTTTATATAGGCATAGGTTATTTAGGATTTTGTTTGTTTGTTTGTTTAAGATTTTAGGATTTATTAATTAGCGTCTAGGGGTTCTGATAAGAGAATAGAGACTATTTGTGATTATTTTATGTGGTGAGTGGTTTTTGTACAGAAGAAAAATTACTTAAATTAAAAATTAATTGAAAAATATCGAAAGATTGTTTGCCATATGACCCATAAAAATTGATTTTTAAATGATGAGCATAATTTTAGGACTAAGTATTATAGAGAGTGGACCTTGGTACACCCATAGAATTTTCATGATTCTTGCATCTTAAATTAGGAAACTTTATTGCAACTTAACCACCCACTTAGATTCCATCCAATAAATCAGCAAAATTAAATTGTTATTTTTGTAAAGTCAATGGTTAATGGTTCAAAAGCAAAAAGTATTAAATCAGCAAAATTAAATTGTTATTTTTGGGAAGTCAATGGTTCAAAAGCAAAAAGTAAAAAAACAATGGCTGTGAGAAGTATTCTTTGCTTTGAGACATATTGCTCAAGTTTTTCATTATGCTCAAAGTAAAGACAAAGAAACAGATTTTTTACACAAAACACAAATTTTGTTGTATGCTTAAAAGTAAATACAAATAAACTATTAGCTTTCATAGTTGAGATGGAAACGGGTCACACCGACCAAAAACAAGTATTTGTGCCCCGACCCTAAGGAATGTTGGTTACCAATACATAGGACCATTTTTTTACAAATGTATTAAACATTAATTTTATATATATTTATGAATTTGATTATTACATGTTGAAACAATTTTAGGATAATACCCCCTTACATGCCCGGCCCTTTGAGAAGGCGGTAGCCTCGGACAACCGATACTTGTAAATTATTAGAGTTAAGTATTTTGTATGTTCTCAAAAGTCCTTTGTCTATTTTTTGACAAATTTTTTTAGTTTAGGATAAGAGAAGAAAGAGGAATGGTGAGGGACTTTTTGAAACAAAATGAAAAACTAGGACAAATCATTAATTAAAAAATTATTTAGGGACTTTGTCGAATGACCAAATAATAAAATATTTTGGATTAATAACACTTAGTTGACCACCCGCCAAAACACTTTGACACCCCAAATTTCGTTTTTTCCAACTCACCCCCTTAACTTTGAAAATGGCTACAATTAACCCCTTGTCGTCCAATTCCGTTAATTTTGGCAAAAAATATTAGGCATATGTGTGACATATGACTTAAAGTAAGGGTATTTTTATCCAAACCTATTTTTTCGAAAAAAAATTTAAAACAATAGCAAAAATATTTAAAAATTAAGAAAATACTAAAAATATTTTTAAAATATCAAAAAACCCTCGAAAAAATACAACATTTTTAAAACATTTGGAAAATATGAATATATATTTCAAAATTCTGAAAAATACAAAACAAAATATTTAAATCCGTAAAATTCTTAAAATATATATTGAAATACAGAAAGAAAAAAATATGGAAATTACGAAAATTAGTAAACACTTAAAAATGAAAATTACCAAAAAAATATAAAAAAAAGGAAGATGTTTTTCAAAAAAATAATTTCCAGCAACAATAAATTATTTCCTGCAAAAAAAATATGATTTCTAACAAATAAAAATATTTCCAACAATAAAAAAATAATTTTTAGAAATATAAATTATTTTCAGCATATAAAAAATGATTTCCAGGAAATTAAAAAATTTCCAACAACAACAAATTATTTTCACCAAATAAAATATGATTTAAAGCAATAAAAAATAGTTTCAGAACTAAAAAATTATTCCTAACAAATAAAAATTATTTTCGGCAATAAAAAAAGATTTTCAGCAATATAAATTATTTTCAGCATATGAAAAATGGTTATTAGAAATATAAGATTATATAGAAAATACAAAAAATTAATCAAACAAAAAAAGCATTTATCGAAAACCTGAATAAAAATAGATTTCCAATAACTAAAGTTAAAAACGAAAAAAATACAGAAAATTAATAAAACAAAAAAATATTAAAAAGTGAAAAATATTTGTCGAAAATCTAACTAAAAACATATTTCTAATAAAAAGCTAAATAATAGGAAAAAAATATAAATAATACAGAAAATTCATAAAACAGGAAAAATATTAAAAACAGAAAAACTGTGTCAAAAATCTGCATAAAAACATATTTTCAATAGATAAAAAAAACTACATTTCTAATAAGAAATAAAAATTAAAAAATGCATAAAAATGAAAAATACTCAAATCCAAACTCAACCAAAACATTTCTCCTTTTTCAAATCCGAATCCAAATCCAAACAAATCTAAGATCCAAATACAAATATAAATGCAACTCCAAATCCAAACAAATTCAACCTCAACCATTACGGATCTATATTCCCCCATGACGGATCTAAAGTAGAAAGAACAATAGAAGAAAAGGAAGATGGGCAGGGGGCGAGCCGGCGCTATGAGCAAGGCGGTGGGAGGGGTGGCAGGGGGCGAGCAGGTGTGGGGGTGAGGTGGGTGAAGCTCTCATCCCTGGAGAGAGAGAGAGAGAGAGAGAGAGAGAGAGAGAGAGAGAGAGGGGGGGGGGAAAGAAAAAAAATAGGTTTGGACAAAAATGCCTTTACTCTAAGTCATGTGTCACGCACATGCCTAATGTTTTCCGTCAAAAATTAATGGAGTTGGACGGCAGGGGTTTAGTTAGGGGGTGAATTGAAAAAATTAAAGTTGGGGTAGCAAAGTGTTAGGAGAGTCAAAGTTTAGGGGCCTAAGTGTAACTAATTCAAATATTTTTATTATGTTAGTTTGGGCCTAATATAGTTTGGCCCTTTTAGTGTTGATTTTAATATACCTTAACTAAATTTAAGAAATGCCTCAAACTATATTAGGCACACACCAATGTATAGACCCAATCCAAAAATAAGAAAAAAAAAATATTATATAATGGTCATGAATAGTCAAATATTTTCCAAAAAAAAAAGGATCAGTCAAACAAATATCAAGAAAAAACGATATCGTGCTTATTATTTTGGTTCAAAATATAGCTCCGTTGAAAACCTGACTGGGCGGATCATTTATATAAAATAGTAATAAAATGATTCATTAACCAAACTTGGAGGGGATGATTTTCATAATAAGGTGATTATCCACACACACAAAAAAAAATATCATTAGTTTTTTTAAAGGTAACTCAATGTGTAGCTAAGTTGAGAAGAGTTTTGCTTCATGTAACTCAATGTGTTCCCCTAGGGAGTGGTAATGCTAACTAAAAAATATATACGTAAGACTATCTTTGTGTTCTTTATAAATTGCATTTTGCACGTGTAATATCATGATTGAGCTCCTTTAGAGCCATGGAATAACTCTACCAAGTAGAGTTATGTAAATCTTAACCATTCATTTGTAAATCAATGATCATAGTTGAACCACATCATTATACTATTTTCAAACTGAACTACATTCGAAAAAATAATAATCTTGACATTTTATTTTGATATAAAGGGTAAAGATGGTCACTCTACCCTGTAGAGTTATCCCGTAACTCTAGAGGAGTTGGATCCGTAATGTAATACTATCCCTTTCTTCTCACTCATGAGTAAGCTAATTGAGATCTCCTCATATTGTCAAGAGCCTTAACGATCGAAAGTTGAAGCCCCATATTGTCCAAAGTCTTTCATCTTTTGACAAAAGAGGCAATGTTGTGAAGACTTGGTTGAGGATGCCTCATTTTTTTACAAGATCCTACCCATGAAAGGCGCCAAATGTACAGGATAAAAATTTACATACTAAGAGTAACAATCTGATGAGCTAAAGAATAAATCACATAAACACAAAGAACACAATGATCTGTGTTACAGAAACGTTTGTAAATCCACATAAGTGATGTAATTCTTATTAATGTTGAGGTTATAATTAGACAAATTTTGGGGAGATGTAACTCAATGTGTCCACTTAAGTAGTTATGGCGAAAAAAATAAAGCAACATTTGTGCACAGTACTATGTTTTCTTCTCATCCATGGTGGTATGTTATCACCTACATTTGCACTTACAATGCTACTTTTTCATCCTATCTCGTGTGTAAGATAATTAAGGGATCCACCTGTCGATAAGATCCATGGTGCTCCCAAACCATTTAATGAGAAAATGAAAACTCACAATAGTGAATACACAATTTAACCACGATGCATGACCATTAAAGACTTAAGTATGTGTGAAGCATCTCCTAACACTAATCATACACAACACGAAACAAACGCAATGCGACACGAGAATGCATTTTTATGTGTATCCATTGTGATGTGTCATCAGCTACATTTGCACTTATAATGTCACTTGTAAGGACAACTTTTCAATAAAGTCAATTTGTATATATATTGGTTTAATTCCGTCTGGACAAAACCGTTTGAGTCATAGGTTAGGATTTGAGTTGTTTATCCTTCAAGCGTATGATGTGTGATTGAAGATCATAGCGGACAAGCTAAATTGTCCACATCATCGTATCGTGTTTCGTGCCAAGTTTTGGTATCAATGTCCATGAGATCTCAAGAGGTATGGATGCATTTTAGTTTGATTCATGGATTTTCAATTGGATGTTAGTTTTTAATTTGAGGCCATTATCGTAAAAATAATTTTCAAAGAAAAAATTATTTTTTTATAAAAGTTGTTCGAACGAGTTTTTCAGAGAGTTCAAATGAATTTATATAAGTCATTCGAATGAGACTTTTGACTGGTTCAAACGCGAATGGGTTTTTGTTCGAACGAGGATCGGACGATCTTAATCTTTATAGTGGGATCTCGTTCGATCTACATTCAAGCGACCTTTTTGTTCGAAAGAGATTACACTACTCATTCGAACGACCCTGTGTTTTTCATCCGACGAGTTGCCTTGTTTTATGGGTCAACTCGATTTTTGTGTTTTCTCTATATAGGAGTGCTAGAAAATTATTTTAGGAGATTTTGCAAAACAAATTCTAAGAAATATCTAAGAACCTCTGTGACACCCTATAATATATAATGATAGATTAATCAAGTCTAAATAATACACGAGTCTAAACAATTAAGTACCATTCGAAGCATACATAAAGGCTCAAATAAACAAAAATAAAGTACTAAACCAAGACAAGTAAAATGTCCAACTAATCATATACCATCATACATGAAAATTGAAATCCATACAACTAATCCAAACTCTACATTTTAATGCTCCCCATCCACTAAAATGCAATATACTACACATGTCTCTCGTATATAATTTGTATCATCAGAAAAGAAGATGGAATTGGCACGCAGGCCAATAACACCTACATCCTAAGGAAAGCGATAGCCATGAGAATGAGATAACAGCAATGGGTTCTATGAAGGTCGTAGCACGGTTGGTCTAGGTTCTGAAATGTTAAAATCCACAACTTTAACAGTACGTCTAAAAAGAATAAAAGTATAACTGAAATTAGAATAAATCATAACTATGCATATACCTCTCGCATTTTAATGCCTTTTAAATGTATCCCACCCAACAATCCTAGATGTTACATGCATATAAAATCTCAGCCCCAAGTGAACCGATGATTAAGTTTTATTCTCCACAATTGAATATACTAATGGATTTAGAATAGTCATTACACTAAACAATATCGACTGTATAAAGAAAATGAGACAATATCAAGGTATAATGTATATACAAGCATGATTCATGACATAAACCATATAAATAGGCTCTCACTCAAACTTCACAAGGTAACGAAGGCTTATCCCTATTTCCTTCGGGGATCACTTACGCGTATTAAGTATAGTCTTAGGTCTTCCCAAACCTAAAACCTTATCACGAGCAAGGGATAAATCACCACGCCTACCCATCATTCATATAGCCTATTATACCTAAGACCATATGATGAAATTCCCCCGTTGAAACCATCCCAAATACGGATACCTAGACGTGTGACCCAGGGGTAATATGACCAAAGCGAACTCGTGCACTCACCGAGACACCATCGCAGTCCATGTCATACGTATCCTCATAATGGAATCCTCCTTTGGTACGATATCCAAGAGCACTCATGCGGTATGCATTTAAACACATATCACAATAGAATATATTCGACTATAGCATGAAAATCTAGACATAAATTGGAAATTTTCAATTGATTATATTTAAAAAGTTAAGTGACAAATTAATTAGCCCCAAATTAAAAACCTATTAATTGCCCTGATAACATGTCTACTAGAGTTAATTTAGTCTAAAGGAAAACCTAATTTAACTCAAACCCCATAGTCCAATCAAATAAACCCTAATCCAAAATAGCCAAAAATTTGGCAGTGTCGATCGATCGCTACAGATTGACCAACAATTCCCCACTACAGACTTCATCATCTCCAAAATGCCAAAACTCAATTCAAAACTCCATTAATGATCCAAAAACCTTCATTCAAGTATCATATAACATCTAAACATTAAAACCACATATAATATGTAAATAACTCACTAATCCTAACATGAAATCCCAATTTTACAATAATTTAACACACATTTTCTCTCTTAAGAACAGTGGAATTGCAATTTCTATCAATTTCATTCAATCCTCTATAGATTTAGGCATACATTCAAAGGGTTTGTGAAGGATTTAAATTAAAAGTTGATTCCCATACATGACCTAACAATTCCTAGTCATATTTAGGGAGAATTCAACCAAAATAAAGATAAATTGACACCAATTACTACTCATTTAAGATAATTATGAATTTAGTCAATTTTAATCATATAAATCATGTCTTAATCACAATTAGGATTTATTACATGTATAGGAATAATCTAAATCAAAAGTAATCATACAATCATTCTAATTAAACTTGCCTTAGTGATCTGAATGAAAAACTAGGGCAAGATCTCTTCAATTCTCCTTTGTCTCTTGAGTCTACTTCTCTCTTGCTTATAGGGTTCCTTTGTCAATAATGAGGCTCCTAAGGTTTAATTAATTCCTTTAATTTCTGAAGTCGGGCTTGGCCCCAAAATGGACTACTAACTAAAAGGTCCAAAATAGTCTATAAATGGTCTAAAAACCCACTTAGGTCCTATACTAACCTATTAGGCCTAAATTACACCATTTTAAGTCACAAACTAACATTTTAAATGTTCTTGAACCACATTAATTCGTAACCTTAAAAATTATATCATGAACACAACAATATTATTAAATAATCCAATTAAAGTCCATTAGCCAAATTATTTATTAGTTAATTTAGGGTAACATGATATTATAGTCAACTACTTTACAATCATCGGAACTCGACCCTGAGGGTATAATACATATAAGGAAAAGCTCGATGTCGATCCCCGAATCGTTCGATAGTCTCCCATAATATGCAGTCACGTTTAAATAGGTAATTAATACTTTACTTTGCCTTAAATTCTAATTTATTTATAACACACACACACACATACATATATATATAGTGACATCACACGTCACGAGCACACAAATAATATTTATTTTAGTATATAAAAGTACGAAGTATTACAGCCTCCAAACCCTAATTTCACCTAATAGATTTAAGATCTGAGTTTCATCTAAATATGCATGTTTGAGATCTAATATTTGAGCACCAAGGTTTATATACTCTTCATCTTTCTTGAGTATTGTTTACATATGGTGGATTACATGTGTGTTGCAATTCGATGTGGTGGACTCCATGTCCGTTCCGTTGATGGTTTGTTGAGCCAAAATTGGTGGATATTGAGGCGTGTGAGGAGGACACATTGTGGCAGTGCATAGGTAAACTCCTACGTGTCGCTGTGAAAAAGGTCGAAGAAATGAAGACACGTAAAGGCTTAAAGGAATCGAGTTGGTTGTGTAAGTCATATGTCGTCCTTGTGTAATTACCTGTGGTTGGTCCAGCTGAGATTTTTTCCATTGTGAGTTTTCCTCATACATCGGCGTGTTTTGATTTGTTGGTTTATTATATGCATGATTTAGGGCAAGATAAATTTGGTAAATTGTTTACACAACAATCGGTTTAATTAATGCATGTTTAATTGGGTTAATCTTTTAATTAATTTTGAAAAAACATAAAAATTGGTGTGTGTTTGGCAGTCCATATAAATTCTTAGGGTGCTAGAAAACTTTCAAATTAGTATCAGATAAGGTGTGTATAAGTTGTTCAAGAATGAATCCTAGAGGTTTATATATGGAGGGTCGGTCGTTTTTTAGGCCACCTTTGTTTGATGGGTCGAATTATGCTTATTGGAAAGCACGTATGAAATCTTCTTTTAAGGCCATCAACGAGCGGGTATGGTTAGCCGTGGAAAGGGGGTAAACATTAACCACAACACTTGTAGATGAACTTAGAGTCTCTAAACCCATTGAGAGTTTGAGTGAGGATGAACATAAAATGTGTAACTACAACTCTCATTATCTAAATGCTTTGTTTTGTGCAGTTACACCGGAGGATTTTCGTCAAATTATGATGTGTGAAATGTCCAAAGAGGCTTGGGATATTCTTAAACTCACTCACGAGGGTACTAACGATGTTAAAGCTTCCAGGCTTCAAAAATTCACCAATCAGTTTGAAACCATTAGGATGGATGAAGGATAAACCATTGATGAGTTCTACACAAAACTTTCTGATATTGTTAACTCATCTTTTAACTCGGAAGAAAGAATTCCCAAAACCAAACTTGTGATGAAAATCTTAAGGTCCTTACATGAAAGATTTAATTCCAAAGTCATTGTTTTGAATTCTTTGGGAACTGTTGCCTCAGTGAAACTCAAAGAGCTTGTTGGTGACCTTCTATGAGCTCGACATATTTCGTTAAAACAAGAAGAAGAAAGATAAGGGAATTTCTTTGAAAGTCATGAAGGAGGAAACACATGTTTCTGAGGATAAGTGTGACATCGATTCCGATGATATGGCCATGTTTGATAAGAAGTTTGAGAAATTTCTCAAGTTTGATAAACAACACTCTTAAGTTTGATGGACAGAAATTTGAAAAGAAGAATTTTAACAAGGCTAAAAAGTTTCCAAAGAATCGAAATATAAAATTTAAAATGGATGAATCGGATAGATGCTTTGTATGTGAGGGATATGTCCATAGGGCAGTCGAATGTCCCACTAAACTAAGGAATGAAGGCAAGAAGCCGAAGATATATAATGATACCCTTAGTAATAGTGAATCGAAAGAGGAGTCTAACTCCCCCGTTGAGCGTAACTACACTGCGTCATGGACAGTCATGTGGGATAAAATGAATAGTCTTTCGACGTTAAAGATGATTATTTGCATGACGATTTCAAGCTCCAGCCTCTTGTTTCCCAATAGAGTGGTGAAGAAGAAGAAGAAGAAGAAGAAGAAGAAGAAGAAGAAGAAGAAGAAGAAGAAGAAGAAGAAGAAGAAGAAGAAGAAGAAGAAGAAGAAGAAGAAGAGAGCGAGCTTAGATTTGCCTTTGGGGATTTATACGCGGAGTCGTTAAAGTTAAAAAAAAAGGCTAACTTAAAGTTGAGGGTAAGTTGAAGGAACATGTCGTAGGTAATGATGATTCAAAATTGATTGGGGATTTAAGGGCATGTGAGAAGACTCTTATGGAGAAGCTCTCACTTGTTGAAGAGGAGAGAAATAACCTTCGTAGGTTGATGGAGAATTTGAAGAAGGAGTCTCTAATGTTTGATGAGTCTCGTATTTTTCTTGAGTATAGGATTAAGGAGTTAGAAGAGAGATTAAGAGACTCAAATCATGTCAAATTTGATTTGGAATCTAGGTTGAAGAAGTTGGATAAGATTTTAGGCACCGTCCAAATCAAAAATGACAATTTTGGAATTGGCTTCGATGATCCTGTTGATTTCTTCTATTAAAGCCAAGACCAACATTTTGAGAAGGTCAACCATTGCTAGGGACGTTAGAAAATGTCATCTCAAGGGTAACAATCCTCGTGTCTACACTTACACACATTACGGTAGGAAAGATTACCTTAGAAATTTTGTTATAATCTTCGAAAAGCTCCTAGGAAGTCTTAGCCTAGTGTCACCAAAGTTCCAAAAATCCCATATCGTCACGTTACACCTATGTGGGTTAGGAAATCGAATTTGGAGGCCCTTAATGTTAAACTTGTCTATTCTCACATGTTTGCACATTATATTTCTCATGCTAAATCTAATGGTTGATTGAGTTTGCATGTTTTTATACACTAGGTCGTGTGCTTTATGTTATATGTTATATGTTATTGCTAATTTTATAATGTTTTGAGTCTTTTGTGTTTTGATTTTCCTTTTATTGGGTCTTATTAAGAAAAACTCAAAAAATATTTTTTTTTATAGTTTGGTTTTACACATTTTGCATGGCATATCAGTGTGTTCAAATCCGATTTGTTTCATGTTTCCATGTGGATAGAACATTTGATTACGGTTTACAATGTTGAGGATTTTTCTTAATCATGCTATCATATGGAGTTGTTCGAACTTGATTTGATTAAACGATACACTTTGCATATGCCTCCGCACACACTTTCACGAGCTTTTTTGGATTATAAGCATAAGTTAAGTGAGATGTTCTCCTATCAATCTCGTTGTATACATATTTATTTTACTATGGGAAATTTAAGCGTATAAGAACCATTGCCCCGTGAGAATTTTTTTTTTTTAAATATGAGGGTGAAAGAGAAAGGGCTACGAAAGGAGTAAATCTCCTTTGAGTAAAAGGCCACCATTGGAAAGACCCTAAAAGATAAGGGAGACAAAAGAAGAGAAAATTTGTCAAGGCCATGCTTTACAAATTGATGCTTCAAAATTGATATCTTCAAAAGAATGAGAGTGAAAATTTGCATATGCTAATTTTTTAGGGTGTTAAAATTGAAAATCAATGGGTTTGCGCAATAAGTCCTATTTAAGCTTAATGTCTTAAGCTATTAATCCAAGAATCATCAATATTTTCTAGGTTGGTGTGCATTGTGTATGTTTGTTCATTTTGAGTTCATTATTTGTCAGTTGAAGCTAAATCGAAGTTTAATAAATTAATGCGGTCAAATAGAACTCCTTGAATATATATTGAGTGATTGGTTCATATTTATATTGTTTCTAGTTCACTCCCCTTCTCTCCAAACAACATTTTGTTTAGACGCATTGATGCCATATGAGTGTAGAAAGCTTATATATATGTGGTATGTTCATTTTTGAGTTTTTGCGTTAGCATTTAATCCATGTTTTCCATATGGTTCATCTTCGATTCAAATTTGTATGTTATATAATCATATTGGTATCTTCTGTTACTTATATGCATTGGTAACTTATTCTTCAGTTCCTGCAATAAAATTGGTATCATATGTTTCATTGTTTGAATTATTTGTGTTTATATTGCCGAGTTTGTTTGTCATTGTTTTTCACTTCACAACGTCGCATGAGATACTTGTTTTCCTTTATGTTTACATGTGTTACATTTAGGGCATAATTTTTTTATATTGTGCACCTTTATCCTTGTCTATTCCTGGTAAACAAAAAGAGGGAAGAATATTTACCTTATTTAGGAGACGTCTTACCTTAGGTGGAGAAAGTTTAACCTTAGTTTTAGGAGATGTTTGGACAAAGGGGGAGGAATTTTCATATGCGGATTTATAATTGTTATATGTTCTCTTTACATTTGAAATGTGTGTTTAAGTGTGCAGGTTTGCAACAAAGCAACAAAATTTTCACAAGAGCGAAGCTACTCAAAGTCAAGTGTCTATACTTTTTCCTTTTGATATTGGGATTGAGTCTTTAATGTGCTTAACAGCCCATAAGTTTTTTATTTCTTGGCTTCAATCCCGGAATAGACAAAGAGGAGATTTGTAAGGACAAATTTTCAATAGAGTCAATTTGTATGTCTATTGACTTAATTCCAATTAAACAAAATTGTTCGATTTATAGGTTAGGATTTGAGTTGTTTATCCTTCAAGACTATGATATGTGATTGAATACTGTAGTGGCAAAGTTGAAATGTCTACATCATCATTTCATGTTTCGTGTCAAGTTTCATCTACAATGTATGTGGGATCTGAAGAGGTATGGATGCATTTTAGTTTAATCACGGGATTGTCGATTGCGTGTTAGTTTTTAATTTGAGCCATTTGGTAAAAAGAATTTTCAAAGAAAAAAAAATATGAAAGTCTTTCGAATGAGTTTTTAAGGTTGTTTAAACGAATTTATACAAGTTGTTAGAACGAGATTTTTGACTTTTTATTCAAACGAGGATTGAACGATCTTTTTTCTGCTTAATAGTGGGATATCGTTCGAAGGTCGTTCGATCTACGTTCAAGAAAGTTTAGTAGTGTCGTTCGAACAAGATTTTTTTTGTTCGACCGAGATCACACTACTCGTTCAAACGACCGTGTCTTTTTTGTTCGAACGAGTTGCCTTGTTTTTTGTACCACCTCAATTTTCATGTTTTCTATATATAGGAGTGTTGGCAACTTAGAAAAAAAATTAAAGAAATATCTAAGAGCCTCCAAATCCTAGTTTCACCCAATAGGTTTGAGATCTAAGTTTCATCTAAATTTGCATATTTTAAGATCTCATGTTTGAGCACCAAGGTTTATATACCCTTCATCTTTGTTGAATATTGTTTACACAAGGTGGTTTCTACGTGTGTAATGGTTTGAAGCGGTGGACTCCATGTTCGATCCGTTGACAATTTGCTGAGCCAATATCGGTGGATATTGAGGCATGTGAGAAGCATAGGTTGTGGCGGTACGTAGGTGGACTCCTACGTGTCGCTGTGAAAAAAGGTCGAAGGGACGAAGACGCCTCAAGGCTTGAAATAGTCGATTCGATTGTATAAGTCATATGTCGTCCTTGTGTAATTCCTAGATAATAGTGAATTTATGTGACTGGACCATTCGAGATTTTTTCCATCGTGAATTTTCCTCATACATCAACATGTTGTGGTTTGTTGCTTTATTTTACTCTTGTTATACTCACCTAAATGCATGTTTTAGGGCAAGATGAAATTAGATAAACTATTTACACAACAATCAGTTTAGGGCACAAGCACACTTTCATCATTCTTTCTTCTTATCTCACGTGTAAGCTAATTGAAGACCCCTCGTGTCACCAATATCTCTAGTGGTCACAACCCATTTAAAAACCAAAATGGGAGCCCACAATAGTGAATACGCAATTTAAACATGACACGAACTATGCAAGACTCTTAACGAATCCAATATGAGTTAAGCTGTTTCGAACACGACAAAAATGTGAACTATTTGAATCACTTTGACAATAATTCAGGAGGCAGACAAGAAAGGAATTCAATTTTAATGTTATCCATTATTTAGATTAATGATTTCATAGGGACATATATGTAACACCCCATATTTTTTAATGATTTTTAAATGTGGGATTAATTAAAATTAAATAAAAGAAATTAACTGATAATTAATTGGGGATAAAATAAATATTAACTAGCGAGTCAAGGGTTAGTATTTATTGGTGTGAATTATATTGAATATTACTGAGTAAATAAAGTAATATGTGATTATGATAATATTACTGAGTGAATTATATTGAAAATAATACGACAGTTACAGTAATTTAGTCGGGACGCGCGTGTCACTCGTGTCGGGACTTAATTTGAAAAATAAAAGATGATATTATTTTATGTAGTCCATAAGGTCATTTAGAGTGTGCCAAAGTGTCCGAAAGGATCGAGATAGTCAAAAAATTGTACTAGGGAGTTTAATTTGGGTCTCGAGGCACTTTTAGGCGAAACAGGCACCCCAGAGGGGTATTTTAATCATTAGGAATTTTGGGATATTTTAACCTACGAAATTTAGAGATTAATAATATCTGATAAGAAAAGGAGGTTAGGGTTAGAACGTAGGAAACTGTAGAGAGGCCATAGGAAGAAAAAGAGAGAAGACCCCAAAGCCAAACCATACCACTCTTGCACCTAAAAGTACCTTCATCGCATAGATTGGGAGAAGATAGAACATCTTTAGAATCGCTACAGCGGAATAATGTGAATTCTAAAAAAAACAATTTTAGTTAAACCCTAAAACATGCATCTAAGTGATTGAATTAAATATTAAAATCAAACAATCACAAGATCAAATATTAGGAACACCAAATTCAGGAAAAATCCCCGAAGGGCAAAACCTTTTTATTTCACTATAATTTGTAAATAACAACTTACACGAATTACAATGAAATAGGGTGACACACGAATAACCGCAGGTGTCGATCGGCGTCGTCAGCAATGGAATAACCGCAGCTACTCCACAAGAACACGCAGTTCTGTCTTCAGCAATGAATCCATAAGGACACGCAGTCCAATCTTCACGGAGACTCCCTCCACAATAGCACGCAGCTCTCGGTTGTATAGATCTCCCCACAAAGAATAAATTTCAACAAAGTTGAAAATAGGTTTCCAAAACAATTCACTAAAGGATTGGGATGTTTTTTGAATTGAAAATCAAAGGTTAAAGAACCTAAAAGAAGAAGACAAAAGAATTCTGCAAAAGCAGTTTCGTAACAGTTCAAAAACGCAGGTCTTCTTATAAAAAACGGAGTTAGAAAAGCCTATTTATAAAAAACTTAAGGTGGCGCGTCGTTCGAACGAGATAGCTAAGTCGTTCGAACGAAAAGGCATTGTCGTTTGAACGACAACTTCTGACAACTTCTCGCGAGATAGCTATGTCGTTTGAACGACATAAGCAGGTCGTTCGAACAACCTGTCAAATGATATTTCATGCTTGCTTGTAGATAATTTCAATACGAACGTGTGGCCGTCAGTTTCGTATTTTTCTGATTTTTGTTTGAATTGATATGATTTTTCTGCGGAAAGTTGTCCGAGAACAAAAACTTTAGAAAAATATTTGATAAAAATATCCCAACACTTTAAGTGAAATGCTAAGGATTAAAACTCAACCTTACCAAAATTAACCTCGCGGAGTCTTGAATGTTGAAGAACTGGATATTCGGATCCGTCTTTGATGCTTGAATGTTCTTGAATGCCCTTCGACGGTGTAGCGGTATACAACATACTAAATTGATAACGGACTTATAAAATAATGTCCTTACAAATCTCCCCCTATGTCTATGCCGGTACAAAATAAAAACTCTGAATTATCAAATCAAAGTCCTATACAAATTTAATATCCCCCATGAACCCAAAAATGGAAAATACTAAAATTTGCAAGTCTTCAAATTTTCTTCAAAAATCTTCAAGCTCAAATTTTCAAACCTTTAAGCTTTTCTCATCAGGGTGTGCAACATATGATCATCACTTTTGTACCTACACACATGAGATAAAGCAAATACCTTCGTAACGCATCGAGTTTGAAATGATATAAGAATAAATCAATCGATATAATCAAATCTCCCCCATAATGCAATCTCCCCCATAAAATCATAATTCGTTCTCCCCCTTTTTATGATGTCCCCAAATAGACAGATAAGAAGAAACAAACTGAAACATGGAGTGTCACGATAAAAATGCATAGCAAATATGAATCAATCAACGCGCATGCAAAGGTGTATCTCAAAAACATTCACAAACTATTTTTTACTTTTCCATTTTTTCAAAGCAAAAATAATGATACAAAAATCACACCATGGATTTATACTAAAACAACCAAGTCATGGAAATGGAATGTATGGGTGCGAACACATTCGATAGGTAAATTAACTCAATCAATCATATGTGCACGATGCATACGTGTACTCCTAACAAATGAACATCAAAATAGTACTTAGGTGTAAAATTGCTGAATTTAGATGACATCGTCTTAATCAAATCAACAAACCAAAGTCTAAATGATTTCCACACCAATAACGTCCAAAACTATTTAGTACCGTTTCGAGAACTTTTCAAAGGACGTGCAAACCCATTGATATATCCATCCAAAACTCCCTCATATATAATAATGCAATTTTATTTTTCTAATGAGGTTCTAAATTCTCAACTTAGAGAAAACCTATTGGCCCAAAATTTTGGCATATTTCATTTTTTATTGCCTTCATCTTTTGTGCGGGCTCTTCTCAAACGATGGCTTTCACAACGTGATTATTATTCACTCGCAGCCCTTTCCCGTGTCACTCATCATTTTTTTAAATTTAAACAAATTCCTCACGGGCAATGGTTTTTACATGCACTACTTTTATTACTCTCGTATTATTGCACTGGGTTCATTTTAAGGACAGGATTGAGATGAAAGCACCCAACAAACATGTGATACGACAAGCACAATAATCAAACAAATTCGTTCACGTGTGCAATAAAGGAAATCATGAGTCAAACATATAGGAAGTATCATTAATTACATTTTAATGACTCCAAATATTATAAAGCACAAAGATGACATGATGTATTGTCTCAAAACACTATCAAATAGTCACATGGATAAATGGAATGAAATTGTGACTTGGTCATCCTAAGTGTTTATCCATAAATGGTGCAAACAAATTTCAAAAATCTTTTTGGATTTTCAAATTTAACCAAAACAAAATATGAATGGTCACTCAAAAAAATAGAAAATCTTTTTGCATTTTTCAAAAAATTTCAAAAAGAAAAATAACTACAAAATGATACATCCAGCAATAGGCATATAATGTCAGCATGAGAATCATCATATGCTAGCAAATGGTAATCACACAAATGAATCATTAGTCAAAGCATGTGTGATCAAACGAACAATGCAGTGCTATCAATTAAGCATGGATATAATGAATATCTGCATATAAACTGTCCAGAAGCAACCCAGTAGTACCAAAACATAATCATATAAGCACTAGGTACTAAAAACAGAAGGGAAGCAAAAATTCCAGACATATTGCTCAAATGACTCAGCTCTGTCGCTCGAACGACAAGGGCATGTTGCGAGAAGCGACTTCGCGCGAGATAGAGTTATCGCTCAAACGACCTATAGATCTCGCTTGAACGAGAAAACCAAAACTTCCCAGAATGCCCAGAAAATCATACAGTTTTGCCCAGTGCAAAATTTTCGTGAAAACAGTACTTGTAAGGGGCAAACAGATCCAAAACAGTGATAAAACAGTAGCGAAACACACAAATGCAACAAATAAACTAATGTGCGCTACGTCAAAGTGAGTCATAACACCAGAAAGAATATAACATGATGCATCGCTAGTGTATGACAAACATCCAACACAATCAACCAAACGATCTCATATGGGGTGAATCACGAGCTATCAAATGAGGATCATGAACAAATAGACCATAAGCCTCTAAATCCGATTTCCTGACCCAAATTAATGTGTAACGGAGTGTGGGGTTTTAGGAACCGGTGTGACTCTCTCTTTATGTTTCCTAGGTCCATTCAAAAGCTTATAGCAGAAACGCCTAAGATGACACTGCCTACCGCAATGTGTGCAAGTGTAAATCGGACGGTGAGTGTTACCTAAAGGTGGCCTTCTCCTCAGATTCCTAGGTGGTGCGCTCTGAATTTGCCTATGTGACTCTCTCCTAATGATCCTAGGAGGTTCTCTCACGATGTTCCTAGGAGGCTCTTTCCTAACAAACTTAGGTGCCTCTTTCTTAACAATCCTAGGAGGCTCTCTCACACGTGTGGGAATGGGTGCAACATATTTTTCAAGACCAATCCCACCCCTATCCTTTTTTATCTCGACAGTGCCTAAAATCTTATCAAGTTTTTCAGACCTAAACTCCAAATCAAATTTCACTTTACTTGAATCTTTCAATTTCACCTCAAGTTCACCTATTCTAGATTCAAGCAAATGCCTAGAGTCTTCAAACTCTAAAAGTTCCTTTTTCATAACTTCCATCACACCTCGAAGACTATCTCTCTCACCCTCAACATATCCTAATTTCTCTTTAAGCATCTCCTCACGTGCCCTAAGATCCTTAATCAACGCATCAGTATTATCATTATCTAAAGCACGTTTCTTCAATTCAGCTTCAAGTTTCAAGTTTGCCTTTTTTGTCTTTAAAGATTCAAAATACAAATTACTGTAGGCAACTTGCAACTCACTCAATTCTTCTTCTTCCTCCTCACTCTTTTCACGCTCACTCTCATCACTAATCACACGGATGGGAAGCTCTCGCCTACAAGCATAAAAGATTTCTTCTTCCGAATCACTATCACTAAGGGTAGAAACATGAGATGACGGTTTATTCAATTTCTTCTTTAAATTTGTGGTACACTCATCTAACGTGTGACCAACACCCTCAAAACAAGGAGACCTCTCAGAGTCGTTTTCAACAGAAAATTTAAAACAAGAGTTCGTGTGAATTTTTCAATTAACTTTTTCAAAAAGTTGACATCGAAGATCATCAAAACCACCAAAAGCCATTTTTGTGCAAAATCAGGATCAAAACACAATAACTTAGTGCAACAGGATCTGATACCAATTTGTAGAATCGCTACAGCGGAATAATACGAATTCTAAAAAAATCTAATTTTGGTTAAACCATAAAACATGTATCTAAGTGATTGAATTAAATATGAAAATCAAACAATCACAAGATCAAATATTAGGAACACCAAATTCAGGAAAAATCCCCGAAAGGTAAAACCTTTTTATTTCACTATAATTTGTAAATAACAACTTACACGGATTACAATGAAATAGGGTGACACACGAATAACCGCAAGTGTCGGTCGGCGTCGTCAGCAATGGAACAACAGCTACTCCACAAGAACACGCAGTTCTATCTTCAGCAATGAATCCACACGCGATGAATCCACATGGACACGCATTCCAATATTCACAGAGACTCCCTCCACAATAGCACGCAGCTCTCGGTTGTAGAGATCTCCCCACAAAGAATAAATTTCAACAAAGTTGAATCTAGGGTTCCAAAATAATTCACTAAAGGATTGGGATGTTTTGTGAATTGAAAATCAAAGGTTAAAGAACCTAAAAGAAGAAGACAATAATTCTGCAGAAGCAGTTTTGTAACAGTTCAAAACGCAGGTCTTCTTATGAAAAACGAAGTTGGAAAAGCCTATTTATAAAAAACTTAAGGCGGCGCGTCGTTCGAACGAGATAGCTAAGTCATTCGAACGAAAAGGCATTGTCGTTTGAACGACAACTTCTAACAACTTCTCGCGAGATAGCTATGTCATTTGAACAACATAAACAGGTCATTCGAACGACCTATCAAACGAGATTTCACACATGCTTGTAGATAATTTCGATACGAACGCGTGGCCGCCAGTTTCGTATTTTTCTAATTTTTCTTTGAATTGATATGATTTTTCTATCGAAATGTGTCCGAGAACAAAATTTTTAGAAAAATATTTGATAAAAATATCCCAACACTTTAAGGGAAATGCTAAGAAATTAAAACTTAACCAAAATTAACCTCGCGGAGTCTTGAATGTTGAAGAACTTCATATTCGAATCCGTCTTTGATGCTTGAATGTTCTTCAACGGTGTAGCGGTATACGACATACTAAATTGATAACGGACTTATAAAGTAATGTCCTTACAACATCCATACCATTCTTCTTCAACGGATCAGACCTACTAATAGAGGGAAGTGTTTAAACTTGCAAATTTTTAGCATGTATGATATCCATGTTAGTCTAGGTTGATTTATTTATAAAACTGTGCCTTTGAATGAACTTGGGTATGATTATCATGACCTTAGATTCCCACGAATTTGTGATTTATCTTGGTGAAGAAATATGAGTTTTTAGTGTTCTTGAAATACAAATTGATGAACTAGGGTTTAAATAAATAAATTTGGGAATTTCGAAATTAATTGATGTTAATTAACGATTTGATGATTCTGGAACATTAGAAATCACCCTTGCATGTTAGATAATAATTAGGATTGTTTGTTGCGAGATCGGGAATGATCTCTGGTGGTTTTGGTGATTAAAAATGGTGAAAAACAAAATTTCTTGAGGAAGGGGACGATCTGGGTAAATCTCGTTTGAACGACCTGGAGAGTCGTTCGAATGAGATTACCAACGAGAATTCAGAGTAAAATGTCGTTCGAAGTTCGATCAAACGTAACTAACGAGATTTCAGGGGGTATTTTCGTTCGAACGAAATTTCTGACACTTCTAACGAGATTTCAAATTTTGAAATTTTTGGTTCGGGGGAATTTCAGACTTTGCGACGTAGTTAATTCAAGAGAGAGGGAAAAACGACGTATGATGATCCTTGGTTTATTTTAGTAGTGGGAAAACACTGGGTTTACTATTGTATAATATTCTTAGGGTTGTGAACCATACTTGGGGAAATACGATAGAGAGAAAAATCGTTAGACAAATAATACCGTGAGTATTAGAGAGGAATATACTAAGTACTATATTATTAGCGGGATGTGTGTATACCTATTGATTTGGATAGGTTATGTGTATACCTATTATGTGTTTGATTATGTGTATAACATACCTACGCTGCTTGCTATCGCGGGAGGATGGGAAGGGTACAGTCTTATCCTGATGAGCCATTATGGGGGATTTTAGATTGGTGCCTCAGAACATAGGACTTAGGTTGGATCACTATTTGTGAGAACAATAGTGTGCATGGTCATTTCGGTGTGTAGGTATGTGGGTAGCGCCAAGCAGGGGCGGAGGCACATGGCAGTGAGGGTGGGCAAGTGCCCCACCCCAATTTTTATTCTCTGCAGAGATGGTTCCTTTTTTTATTATATGTATATAAGGTGCCCCACCTATTTAAACAATGGCCCAATGCCCCACCTATTAAAACAATTCTTATTCTCTACATTTGACTTACTAAGCCCAATGGCCCACCACCAACAATAAAGAAACACAAGAAGACACGTCTCTTTTTCTAAAAAAACAAGGGGGCCCTCTTTGTCTCCTCTTTAGAAACAAACAATTTAGGGTATAATTGTTTTGTTGGCTATTGGAATTGGGGGACTCTCTCTGTGCCGAAACAGACAAAAACAACAAACTATTGTTTTCTCCAATTTTGAAGGTAACTCTATTTACAGTTCTGTTTCTTCTCAGGCTCTCTCTATAATTGTTGTACGCAGGGTATTTTGACGATAATATTTTTTTTTAATTAATTTAGGATTTCATTTAGGGCTAATTTTCTTTTTAATTTTTATCAAGAATGTTATCATGATTCGTTGAATTTATGACTATTTTTTTTAAACTTTAACTGTCTTGGTTTTTGTTTCTAATTTAGTACTATTTTAATGTTATGCTTCTAACTTATTTTTAATTTCATATCTTTAAAAAAAGATTATAACATTTACATAATTTTTTTTTTCAGTTATGGAAAGATTTTATAAAAGAACTCTAAAAGAAGTTTCTGATTCGGTGCCTCCTATTCGAAACACTAATGTTGAAGTGGAAGAACCTATATGCAAAAAGGTAAATCTAAGTCGTATTGAGGTTGATTTATCAAATCTTCCTTCGGATCCTTTTTTACGACCTCGAATTTCTGATTATGATCCCAACAATCAAGATGATGTTCGAAGAGCTTATTTGCAAAGGGGCCCTTGTCAACCTCTTAATCACACATTTCCCCAAAAAAAAATAGGTGATAAATTTCGTCGATTTAATCCAATGTGGTTCACTAAGTGTGAGAGTTGGTTGGAGTATAGCATAAAAGAAGATGCTGTTTTTTGTTTGTATTGTTATCTATTTCGTCCCGAGTTGGGTAAAAATGACACTTTTGTGAGTGGTGGATTTAAGAATTGGAAAAATAGCAAACGGCTTCAAGATCATGTTGGGAACCCCACAAGTAATCACAATGAAGCGTATAGAAGAGGCCAAGATTTAATGAATCAAAATCGACACATTGAGACACTAGTTGCAAAACATTCGAATCAAGATAAGATTGACTACCGAATTCGTTTAAATGCAACTATTGATGTCATTCGATTTCTTGTGCGTCAAGGTTTATCTTTTCGTGGTCACGACGAATCAAAAAATTCATTCAACAAGGGGAACTTTCTTGAACTTTTACAGTGGTTAGCGAATCACAACGAATTAATCGATCGTGTAGTTCTTAAAAATGCTCCCGGCAATCATAAACTAATAGCACCTGAGATTCAGAAGGATATTGTAAATGCAATTGGTGTTGAGACAGTTAATGCTATCATAAAAGATCTCGACGGAGAATTATTTGCAATTTTAATTGATGAAGCTCGTGATTCATCTGTTAAAGAGCAAATGGCCATTGTTTTGCGATATGTGGACAAGAAAGGTTGTGTAATGGAAAGATTTGTAGCCATGATACATGTTCGTGAGACTACGGCACTTTCACTCAAAACAGCACTCGAAGAATTTTTAAGCAATCATAAGTTAAGTATCACGAGTTTACGTGGTCAAGGCTATGATGGGGCTAGTAATATGCAAGGCGAGTTCAATGGCCTTAAATCACTCATATTGAAAGAGAACAAGTCTGCATTTTATGTACATTGTTTTGCACATCAACTTCAATTAGCACTTGTTCATGTCGCAAAAGATCTTCCAGATATTTCTGCATTCTTTTACTCTGTCACTAATATAGTGAATATTGTCGGGGCATCATGTAAGCGTCGAGACATTCTTCGAACTAAAGAAGCCGAGAGGGTGTTTGAGCTACTTGAAAGTGGTGAATTATCATCTGGCCGTGGGTTAAATCAAGAGACTAATCTCAAACGACCAGGTGAAACACGTTGGGGATCACATTATGGTACATTGATAAATTTGATTACTATGTTTCCGTCTGTGTCGGAAGTTGTCGAGGATGTGATGTTTGATGGCTCTAGCGACCAAAAGGGGCAAGCTTGCACTTTATTAAAATTGATGCGGTCTTTTGATTTTATCTTCACGTTGCATTTGATGAAGAATGTGCTTGGAATCACTAATGATCTTTCAAAAGCATTGCAACGAAAAGATCAAGATATAGTGAATGCTATAACATTGATTAGATTCTCTAAAGAGCGTATGCAAAAAATGAGAGATAGTGGTTGGGATTCTCTTTTTATCGATGTTTCTTCATTTTGCACGAGACATGATATAGCCATTCCTCAAATGGAAGATAATTTTATGCTTTTAGGAAAGCCTAAACGTAGAGCTGAAGTAATTACAAATTTACATCATTATCAAGTTGATTTATTCTATCTTTGTGTTGATAAACAACTTGTTGAGCTCAACAATCGTTTCGATGAGGTTAATTCAGAATTCCTTCTTTGTATGTCATCCTTAAACCCAAGTGGCTCATTCATTGCTTTCAATTGCCAGAAGTTGGTTCGTCTCTCTGAATTCTATCCTAATGATTTCTCCGAGGGTGAGCGCATTGAACTTCAAAACCAACTTGTGCTTTATGAAATGGAAATGAAATCTAATAATGACTTCTCAGAATTGGAAGGGATTCTCGCTCATTCTAAGAAGATGGTAGAGTTGCAAAAGCATATTGTGTACAACTTGGTTTATAGGCTTATAAAATTGTCACTGATCTTACCCGTTGCTAGCGCTACAGTTGAAAGAGCATTTTCAGCTATGAACATTGTGAAAACGGATCTCCGGAATCGAATGGGGGATGAGTGGATGAATGACTGTGTGGTCGCGTATGTTGAAAAAGATATTTTCGACAGTGTTAGCAATGATGTCATTATGGATCGTTTCCAAAATATGAGATCTCGTAGGGGGCAATTATAAATTGAAATTTAGGAATTTGTTTATTTTTGTGGAATGAAATCATTAGTTAAATATCTTTTTTTTTGTAATGAAATGACATGTGTTAAATATTTATATATTTTAATAGTTAATATTGCTGGAAAAAAAAAGTGCCCCACCCCCAAAAAAATCCTGGCTCCGCCTCTGGCGCCAAGGCTTAGGACTATGTTCGCTTCCACTTGTGTGTGATTTGCATTTATGGTTCGAGGAAGACACCGAACCGATTGTCCCTATTTAGTACGAGATGTGTCGGGACTAGATAGCAGAGTATTCATACACTGCAGCTTAGTCTAGGGGTGCCATATATATATATATACACTTGTGATATGTTCCACAGTGTAAAATTAGTAGATAAGATAGATACTGAAATCTAAAATAGTTTAAGTACGTGAATATTTAACTCCGAATGTGAAAACTCTCTCGTTCGAGATAAAAGATGTGAACATATTCATTTACGTATTACGTGGGAAATACAAGTAGTTATCGTGGGATAATGGATTGAAAACTAAAAGAGCTTGAACTAATTAGGCGTGTTAGCAAGAACTAGA
Organism: Sambucus nigra; assembly: GCA_949130495.1. Lineage (NCBI taxonomy): Eukaryota > Viridiplantae > Streptophyta > Magnoliopsida > Dipsacales > Adoxaceae > Sambucus > Sambucus nigra. The sequence continues at coordinate 444,973,311 of OX422222.1, read as the reverse complement.
AGGCTTAGTTATACGTTAGGCGTGCACATTAGTTGAGAGGTGAGATTTCTCAAGTGAGAGCCCTCATAACTAACATGAATATAATATCTACTTTTACGCATTTTTAAATACTTGCTAAACTGTTTTAAACTATTTTCACTCGGGCTCTGACCCGTTTCTGCAAATCTATTTTCTTTTGTGCAATCTATTTTAGGTGTCCAGCCATAGGGGCGCCAGGCGTAGGTTGTTGGATGATTTGACGTGATGCAACTATTGTAAAAGTTGCAGGTCCTCGTTATTAGACGCCTCCACTCTTATACATTTAGTTCCTGGTTGCAGTGTTCAATTAGGGCATGTTGCCCATTCTTAATTGTTATCTCCGCGTCAATTTATGTGGTTATTTAGTTTCAGTTGGATTAACTTTTTCATTATTGATATTATTTTGAAGACTTTATACTGGAAGGTTTATTCCAGTCTTATTTATTCATTCGGATGATTTCTCATTTATTATCATTTTATTCATAAAATGGTGAATGCAATTAATGGTTTAAATTGTTGGATGATAAATAAATGATTAAATGTTTATGACACTAGCTTAATTAATTAGTAGGTGATAAATAAAATAATTATTTTTCGACAGTGATGCTAAGAATGAACCAACTGAATATTCTGGGTTAATTTAATAATTGACGAATCACCCGGTATTTAATTGAGCGAGGTGTCACAAAAAAAAAAAATATATATATATATATATATATACAGTCCTGCTCTTGTGCGGACCGAACATGTGTCACCTGACGGTGAGCCCAGAAAAGAGAGAGAGCGTGCCTATAATTTAGGCGATAATTTCTAGGGGCACCGTTAGGTAACACAAGTCCGGTCCACATTCTTAAAATGCGACTAGTCCGCACAAGAGCATTATTATTATTACTAGGTGTAAACCCGCGCGATGAGCGGAATCATCGTGGGTCGTTTATATAGAAAAATGGATGCATAAGCAATGTGAATGTTAAGACCGTAAATTATAGAAAATGACAACTAAAGTTGAGAAATATTGTTATAGACGGCATAAAAAAGTATTTCCTTGAATAGCTAAAAATATTATACTACGTATTTAAGATTGAGAATATGCCTAGTTAGCCACACAACCTTGGGGGGTCGACTTAAAACTTATATTCAATGAATACGTTGAGGCCCACAAACGAAGATGCATACCACGTTCTTCTACAATGTGAATTTCCCAATTCTCGAGGGAAACAAAATTCTTTGAGCTTCACATTTAGAAGGAGCACAAAGAAGTGCCAAAGTTTGTAAAGTTTCATAATTTTATTGCCGGCAAGTATTTTATGGAGAGCGGGAAATGAAAGGATTTTTAGGATAAATTAAGTTGAAAGTAAGAGGCTTGGGAGATGTCAAAAATTTTAGTATCGCTGTTAAAGTATCACAAGGGAATATAACTATCATATATTATCAACAATTAGGTTGAGGTGATGTTATGAACTATGTTGCATCTATTTTTTTTGCCTATGCTTATTTTGCTATTCATGATAATGAGGCTGGATGAGTGGTGAAAGGAGATGCAATATAGAAGTGGGGCCAATCTAAAGTCTAGAAAGAATGTGGATGCAACATTTTTTTTCAAGAGTGCTTTGTTTCGCTCTCTTCTACTCTTAAAATAGTTGTTCAACTTGTTTCCTCAATACTTGATTTTCTACTGCAGTGGACTCCTGTGCACTTTCTTTTGTGTCATTAAATTCTTTGATTATTAATAATACTTTTGTGGTTGTTTATGACATAAAAATAAAGTAATGAAATTGTTGCACAAAATAAATATGGGTGAAAGGTAAAACGATAAATTACTGTTCTGGTAAACAACTACACGATTGATATCTAAAAAGAGAAAAAAAAAGAAAAATCATCAGGACTGGAAGATATGTCCCTATTGAGGAATATAAACCATAGTAAAATCTGGTATTATAAGGTTTTGCTAAAAAACAACTAATCGATAGAAATTTAGAGATAATTTATTGGAACCATGAAATTGTCAACTTATTCACCATATGAAAACAAAGAAGCAGACCGCCATTATTAAGGCTTTCTCTACAACATCGGAACATGAAAGAACTTTCCCACAAATTAAACCAGGAAAATGATATTGGGACTGAATTTTTTACCGAAAGTGGAATTACCGAATGAGGTGGAGGATTTCTATTGGTTCTTTTGTGGGGTCCATGTCAGTGGCATCAGAGAATAAACCAATAACACGCCGCCACGTGTATTTTCGGTCAAAAATTATGTCAAAAATTCAGTTACAACGTAAGGACTCATTAAACCGACTATTATGATAATTTTGTGCTCAAGCTAGACTCAAAAGTTGAAAGAAAAAATAATTAATTAATAAGAATGCAATATGTATGATAAATAAAGAATAAGACCATGTGTTTCTGCAATCCCAACAAGCTTCCAATGCTAATCTCTCTCACACGTCAAATGTCATTCCCCAGAGATAAAGGAGGCCATTCTTATTCCAATCTCTCTTGAACTTTTCACATTCTAGCCCTTCTCTCTCCACGTAACTTCTCTCTGCCCTTTCTACTTCCCGACTATCTCTGTTCTGGCCATCATAAAAAGATTAGAAGGTGATACAACACTATTTTCTTCCCATCATTCAGTAACCATTACCTTCTTTATAAGAAATGCATTATATTTTTGTTTTTTTTCTACAAAAAGAAAAAGAGGAAAAATAAGTAAAATAATGAAATTAGATAACATCTAGAACAGCTAAAACCCACCTTCAAAGAGTGAGAATGGATAAGGCGGTTGATTGTGATCAACTCCTCCAAAATAACCCACTTCCCCTCACCTGTACAATCATCGTATCCAACAACTGTATTCGACGTTGTCTTAGACCCATCAATTTCGATGGTTGCAAAATCGGTATGTCTCCCGTGTGTGTGTGTATACATATATAATGAAAAGTCAGAGGAGGAAACTTACCCGGTTTTGAGCTCCTTTCATGGTGTTCTGATTTGAAGGAGGAAGATGAGTTTTCCTTCTATTTTCTCCATCCTATTTGGTTCGTAGTTAATGGGTTTGGGGAGAAAATAGATTGGTTGTGTTTTATTTTTTATTTTTGGTTTGTCTCAACCCCTGTTCGTGAGTCTTTTGTTGGGAGAAGATGTTTTTTTCTTTCTTTCTTCCTTTTGGTAGAAACACAACAGACAATAGGCGATGGCTTGAAATAACAGTAGAGATTGGTGCAATGTTTGTGTTAGGTGGCATGCGGTGCTCTCTTGGATAGGAGGGTGTTGCATATAAAGAGGAAGGAAATGAAGGGAGCGAGAGAGATATACAGATTAAGTAGAAGAAAGGTTGCGTATATAAAAGAGTGTCGATTGAAGAAATGGGTGTTCGATTCTTTCCTTGGAATTTGGGGGAGATAGATACGAAGAGTTAGGGGAGTTAATTAGAGAGAGAAGAGTCTCAATACAAAAAGGAGAGATAATGGAGTAAAATGACACGTGGATAGGCTCATTGTAAAGAATCATAAATGCCTTGTTTTGCATTTTGTAGTAATAAAAGAAAAGATTATTATCATTATTATTATTATTATTATTATTATACACTAGCGAATGCCCGTGCCAAGGGCACGGCGATAAATTTGCCCCCGTGACAAAAAATAAAAATTAAAGAAAAAATAAAAAGATATATTTTAAAAATATAAATTAAAAAAATATATAAAATATAAATATTTTTAAAAAAATATAGATTAAATTATTTAAAATTATTTCCCTTGTTAAAAACAATTTTTTCCCTTTTAAAAAAAACAAAAACAAAACCCGTTTTATTAAAAAAAACTTTAGCATAACATTTCATGCATGGACATAAAAGATGAAAATATCATACATCCAAAAAGTGAAGATATTTTTCAAAAAAATTTCAAAAACCATGCTATCATATTATGTGAATATATATATGTATATATATATATATATATATATATATATATATATATATATATATATATATATATACACTAGCGGATGCCCGTGCCGAGAGCACGGCGATAAATTTTCCCCCGTGATAAAAAAATAAAAATTAAAGAAAAAATAAAAAAATATATTTTAAAAATATAAATTAAAAATATAAAAAAATATATTTTAAAAATATAAATTAAAAAAAGGGTCAATTATTAAATTGTCCCTACTATAAATATATATTTTTTAAAAATGACACATATTTTTAGTTTAACCTATTTAGTCCCTCAAGCACTCAATATCCTCTTATTTTTAGAGGTCCGCGCCAGAGGCACTCCCTCTCCAAAATATGTGGCAAAGGACTTTTTGAGGCAAAATAAAAAAGTTTGGACTAAATGGGTATTAAAAAATGTCCGAGGGACTATTTGGTATATGTCCCTTAAAAAATATATAATATATAAATATTTTTTAAAAAATATAGATTAAATTATTTCCCTTTTAAAAAACAATTTTTTCCGTTTTAAAAAAACAAAAACAAAACCCTTTTTATTAAAAAAAAAAAAAAACTTTAGCATGACATAAAAAATGAAAATATCATACATCCCAAAAGTGAAGATATTTTTCAAAAAAAATTCAAAAACCATGTTATCATATTTTTTTTCAAAAAAATTTCAAAAGCCATGTAATCATTTTATGTGGATATATGGACAAGGTTTACCTACATCATGCTCTATACATCATCCATATATCACACCTAATTGTAGGCCCTTAAAAAACTTTTTTTTTATTTTTTTATTTCTCTTGAAATTAACCTTCCAATAAATCCATGTTCAAATAATTTGGTCAAAATATATTTTATCGCTATTTTTAAAAAATCCACAAAAACTGCTCAAAATACCTTATTTATAAGGGTCTACGCCAACAATTTTTTGTGAATTTTTTAAAAATAGCTATAAAATATATTTTAACCTAATTGTTTGAATATGGATTGATTGGAAGGGTAATTTCAAGAGAAAAATAAAAAATTTGGAGAAAAGGTTTCTTAGGATCTAGAACTGTGTGCGATGTATGGTGTGATGTATGCATCATGATGTAAGTGAGCGTTCCTCATATATATATATATATATATATATATATATATATATATATATATATATATATATATATATGGAAAGGTTCAAAAACGAACATTTTAATGAACATTAAGGAAAAACACCCAAAATCCATTTATTTTAACTCCTATGTTGAAATTGGCCCACCCCAGTAACACCCGAGACCATTCCGGCCAGCCCCCCCCCCCCCCCCCCCCCCAACCCCCCAAACCAACCCTTAACCCCCCCCCCCCCCACCCCCAAATCCCCCACCCCACCACCATGGCAACAGGTATGGCTGCCCTGGCAGCAGGTATGGCAGCCCTTATGGGGGTGCGGGGTGCTGGCCGAAATGGTCTCGAGTGCCGCTGGCGCGGACCAATTTCAACATAGGAGTTAAAATAAATGGGTTTTGGGTGTTTTTCCTTAATGTTCGCTTTTGAACCTCTCCCTCTATATATATATATAGTAATTGGCTATTATTATAATAATTACTCCCTATAGAATCTTATGCTTCGTATTATTTCTATTTTTTAATTATATTCAGTTTTTTAAATTAATTTAATAAAATAGATTATAGAATAATATTTTAATATCCATTTTCTATTAGCTTTCTTTATTATATTGTTTCCTTATTTATCAAGGACTAGTGTTAGCATTATCCTATAAATAAGGTCATTTAATCACTTTAACTTCAAATTTAATTATTAATGAGTATGACGATTAAGATTGAGAGGATTTCTATTTGATTATTTGATTACTATGCGAGTTAAATGTGATTGCTTCTGCGTATTTACGTACACTTACCTTCATGATTCCCTGTCGTGATCAGGTTTATAAAAAGGTAAAATAAATACATTTTTAGCGACATCCAAACGCACCTCAAGTACATGATTAACTACGAAACCAGAGCATAATTAATTACGAAACATGGAGAAGGAAAAAACATCAAACATTTTATCAGAAAACTCAGCAATGGAAAAACTAAACCAGTTTGTACAATGATCAATGCACTACAGGAAAAAAAAATCAACAAATTTCACAAATATACAAAGATAAACGCAAATATGTTTTATGTGGTTCAGCAAAATTACACTGCCTTCATCCATCGGAGAGAATGATTCTCTAATTTTAGAAAATAAGCTACAATGATAGAATGTTACAAGATCTATTCTCATTGCTAGATATATACAATTCTCCCCTTGAAATCAAGTTTACAAATATAAACCTTTCCTCACATTTTTGCCTGTCTAAATGAATAGTTCCCTCTGTGCCAAAAAACAACTTATAAACCCTAGATCCATTTTACACCCAAAAATAAAACTAGGCAAATGACTCGAAACACTCATCATTCGTATTGTCCGCCTATCTGCCTAACAAAAGTCCACTGTATCGTCTATAAAATCCATTGTAAGAGACCCAGAACACACTGTATTTGACAGAATACAAACTAAAATCACAAACAGCGAACTGTTTTCAGCCAAATTTTTACAGAAATTCTATGACAAACATCAAAGAAATCACGTTCATATTATTAAGTTCCCGATAGTGGGAAAGATCTCTAAGCTGCAAATTACTGTTGTTTTCAGAACAATCAAAAAAAATATCATGCAACTATTTTGTTTTGAAGAACGCAAGAAAAATTAAATATGAAAAATCATCAGGGCATGAACATTTTATACACAAGGCTCCTTCATGCGAGAAGCTTATTTTGAGAACAAAAATTTTGATCTCAGTCGTATGTGTGATAAAAATTTGAATCTCGTAGTCATGTATGTAATTATGACTTGTCCCTAAACATTTACAATTTATATTGAGAACTGTTTGATCAATAAGTTACAAAGGCTACAAAGGCTAACAACCAACTTCATATACCAAGGTCAATTAGCATTAACATTCAGCAGATAAGGATATCAAAGAAAAACAAGAATAAATCCAACTACCATCACATAATACACATATTGCTTTAATAGAGATACAGTTTTTTTTGCACTTGGGTACCTCACTAGTGATCGCATTTAGAACTTGGTACCATCGAAATTCATAATGTGTTTTTAGACTTTGGTGCCTTCTTTGTACCTTTTTGTCGCTAAATGTGAAAGTGTTGCCCCAGTAGGTGATATTCAGCGACAAAAAAGGTGCCCAATAAATAGTTGGTGGTGCAAAATCGAATTCCAACCATTAGCGAGGTACTAAGTCAAAAAAAACTTGAACAAAAACCTGTATTGGTGAACTCTCTGCACGCCTTATACAATCGCCCAAAACTTCTTTCGGCAAATTAGCACAGGTTCCATTTGATTTTGTTCATTTTCCAGTAAATGTGATTCAACCTCCCAAAGAAACTTTGGAGCAATCTCTCTTATTCTTGATATTATGGATTCGTTATCTCTGATGATAATAAATCCCTGCACAAATAATATTCTCGTATTCTTTAATCAACTGCAGCAGTGAGGTAAAATTCTAGAAATAAAATACATTCAAAGCTCGGGTCTAGTTGACGACGACATAACAAAGTTTAAACAATGAGATGCTGAGAAAATATATTCAAACATATTTTCTTCAATTAGACCCGAGCTTTGAATGTGCGGTGGCAGTGAGGTAGTACTTTAGCCACTATGTAGTTATCTTTATTTGACTTTACCCACCATTTTGTTTTTCTTTAGACTTCACCACCCATTTTGACATTTCGCAATGCCTTTTTTCACTTTTCACGGCACTTTTTCGTCGCTAAATGTCAAAATGGGTGGTAAAGTCTAAAGAAAAACAAAATAGTGGGTAAAGTCAAATAATGATAACTATATGGTAAGTGAAGTCAAAATAACCCTTTCTTTCTGCTATAAAATTGCGAGTCATTTTGACTTTATCCTTGCATATTTAAACTTATCGGGAAACCCGGGATTTAATTGTGTTTTTTAATTATTTTATTTCGTGTCTCATTTGGTTATAACTCTCTTTTAGATAGATTTTTAGGTTTTATTAGATTGAGGGTAAATATTCTCATGGAATATTCTAGTATACCCTTTTTAGTCATTTTACCTTTTAGTGCTATTTGGCTAGCAAGATACCCTTGGGTTATAAATAAGGTCATTGGCCAACCATTGTACTTATTACTACTACTTTAAAGATGAATGAGAATTAGAGACAGAAAGTTCCCTTATTAAAAATGTTGTGTTGTAGTTTACTTTGTTCTCTTCCACTCCCTACTACATATCACTTACCCTCCTAGAAGTTCAAGAATTAGACTTAACCCCCTTCTCATAATGGACGTTTAAGTCCGTTAAAGTGGGACTCTGATTCATAATTAGAGATACCCCCTCAATTTTTTAAAGACAAATTGCCTTCACCTTCTTCCTCTCTTCACCTTCCCTTCTTCCCCATATCGCTAACTCCAATATTCATGACTGCAAATCCTAATTCTTCATCACCTAATGCTTAAAATTGCAACGCAATGTGCGCAATAGAACGTTTTCCATGAAAACCAAGTATTAGACTTAACCCCCGTGCTCGTAATGGACATTTAAGTTTGTTAAAAGGGGACTCCAATTCATTATTAGAGATAACCCCCTAGGTTTTTTAAAGACAAATTTCCATCACCTTCTGCCTCTCTTTACCTTTTTCCACATATCTCCAACTCTAATGTTCATCACTGCAAATCCTAATTCTTCATTACCTAATGCTTAAAATTGCAGCGCAATGCGCGCAATAGAGCGTTTTCCATGAAAATCGCGACATCGTGCAGCTGGAAGTACTGGACTCTCATTTTGCGTACCAAAATACTGAGCTGGACTCGAAATGCATAATTGAAATGCGAAATGCAAATGCTACACGGAACATGTGTAATTTCTTTAACATGTCAGACACTACAAAAGAGTGTCATTTTGCACCTGGGAATTTAAAAACAGACAATCGCATATGAAACCAAAAGGATTCTAGGGCTTAGGAATTTCAACTCCTCGCACCTGTCAGACATACATTCAATGTTTATGATGTAAACAAGGGATATATGCTTTATATTTATGTCCTTTTCGATAATTATATCCCATAATTTTAACTTTCGTCCTTTTTGGTCATTTTTCCCCTTTTGAGCTTCTTGGACATAACATATCCCATAATTCACGAGCTTAATGAAAAGCGTGCAATGGTTGATCTCCTCATTACTTTTCCCCCTATTTCACATTTAACCCTTGGTTTTTCACCCCTTCTTCTATTGAATGCTGATATGAAGCAAAAGTGAGCCCTCCACGACTGCTTTAGTTTCACTGCACATCTATTCCGCTGTGATTCATTAATCCATCTCTTTCAATCAACGCGTTCTCTTCTCTATAGCTCTCTCGCTCCTGTCCACTATTTTAGAAAAGGAAGAGATGCGAATTTTGAAACTCTGTCACCACCATCTCTCCCTCTCCCTCTCTCTATATATAGCCGTCCACACTTCTCTCTCTATATCTTTTGTGATTGCTCTCGGCACTTTTCTCTCCGTCGAAGTCGTTACAATACTTCGCCGCGGCCACATGAAGTAGTAATTAATCTATTAAAAGAGTACTTTTGAAGTTAAGTTTAATAATTTGAAGTATTTTAATTAGCCTTCTAACTTTTTTAAGTATATATTTACTTATTTTCTCTTTTTTGTTTCAAGGAGAAAAGGGTATGATAAACAAAATATCATTGTGAACCGCAAATTATATCAAATCATCAATATGAACTGCAAAATACTTGAAATTTTTCAAAATTTTATTGTTACTTCTGCTATTAATCTTTTCTATCTTTCGTCATTTCATTATTATAGGGTTCTTTTGGCTGTTATATGAGAGTTGTGTAGCATTGCTCTGATTTAGAAATAAGAATGATAAAAGAAGCTATATCTTTTATTAAGGTATTAATATCTCTTCAGTTTGATTGACTTCGTAATGAGATTGTTTTATCTCTTGCTTTTAATAATAAATTTAGTAGCATTATTTGTTCATCAATTTGAATGAAAGAAATAATATGGGAAAAGCTATTGAATTTTTTGAAAAATTATTATGCCAAAAAAATATGACAACTTCCTTTTTTACTAAGCAGAAATTTCAATGATAATCTTATAAAGGTAATTACATATGGGGCATTAGTTGGTTAACACATGATAACTAGGGATTTTATTTATAATAATACAAGTACTTTTCCTCTAATAAAATGCTAAGTTAAAATTGCAAGTATATGATTGCTAGAAAATAGAGTACACATCATTTAAAAATGTAATTGCGAAATTAGATTCCCTTAAATGTGCGGATATAAAATTATCCTTTGAATCACAAATTGCACTAAATTCATAAAACTTGTTTTTAATTGATCAGTTTGGAAATTAAACTTCAAAAACTTCTTTCAACCATCTGTTCTGCGTTTGTCTTTATAGCCCTCAATTTGAACTCCATTTTCTTTTTATAAATGTCTATATTTAAGGTGTACTATTCGATTAAAAAAAATTAAATTCTAATTTTTTTATGCATTTGATTTAATTAAATCATACAACATATTATAATTTGCAACTAAAACTGCCCGGATATCGTGCGGGTTGAAAAACTACTATATTGATGTAATGGCCTCATTGGTGGATAAGGATATTGAATATTATTGAGAGAGTTCTTCATTTTAGTCGTGTTTGATTATTTGGTTGTTTCCATCAAATTGGTATCAAAGTGGTTCGGTCATTGTTGGGGTGTCTATTTTGTTTGAATAACAACGATGCCACAAAAAATCAGAATTCAACCAAAATGGAACAATCAATCGATGAACTAAAACATATATTGTCACGATGGAGCAACAATTGGCCATGGGGGGCAAAATTTTCATATTGGAAGGCATGATCTTACGACCTAGCTCTTTGGCAAAGCAGCCAGTCCAGTCCTGAAGCCCTCTAGTACTCGATGCCACTAATGGGATCAAAATAGGAGAGAAGATTGAAGAAGGGGATGATCCAGAGGGTTCGGTCGCACAGAAACACAGACCTATAACAGTCGCACAACAATTCCGATGCAAAGAGGTGGCACCCCAGGAACATACAACCTTGAACCCTCAAGAAATGACCGTGTCGGAGCTTCCAGCAGCGAAGGGGGCTTAATAGGGACAATAGTATCGCCGCAGACCCAATGATGATTCACAAAGAAGCGTTGGCGTGGTGGGAGATAGTCGTGATGTGGGGGGTCACAAACCCACATCTGTTGTGCAGGAGGATGTTCCGTGGTTAGTTTCTTTCCCGGCCCCTGCATAACCCATGGTCACAAACCCTCCGGGCCATGTGGGTGTCATCTGACGAGGACCACTTGGATGTCATGGCCATTAAGCAAGACTATTCAAGTCAGGTTTTGAGGCTCCTTGATGGGCACATGTATACTAATAGGTTTCTGGATTGACTCGACACCATTGAATAGGTGTTTTGAGTAAAGAGTATTTCACGGGTGAAATATTCGCAGTTGATTGCCACGAAATTGCAAAGGTTCGCTAAGGTATAGTGGAATGAGTTCACTCGGAACCGAGCAGAGAAGGGGAAGAGGCCTATTCAGTATTGGCCAAAGGTGAAGAACATGAAGAGTGTTGTCTTGCCAAGACAGAGACATACGTGATTCGCTAGAGTTCAGGGTCTCTCTGTCAGGGTTTGACTTAGTGACAGTATTCGGAGCATTTTCAGTCGTGTACTAGAGCCATATTGTGTGAGAGTGAAGAGCAGCGTATTAGGAGGTACATTTATAGTCTACTACACACTCATATTCGACACGAGTTGGGCTCGAAAAGATATTCTCGCTTGAGGAAAAGCAATTGAGTATACCATTAGGATCAAGGAGTATTTTCGTCGAGAGAGCACGGGACAGGGAGGCCCATCAATCACCACTAGACCGGCCAAGGCCACTGGCCTGCTACATTCAAGTGATTTAATTGTCTCTTTTGATCATCAGGCAACAAAGTGCCAACTGAGGCACCGTCCTCGTTACAGATAGCACCGAGGCCAGAGTTCACACATCGAAAGAGGCCATATAAGATATTCTAGTCGCATGGGTGGTTATCTACCTCGTCAAAGAGGGCATTCCTCTTTGAGCTCGTGGTTGAGCTCTACTAAAGAAGGGGAGGGTTATGTAAAGAAGGGATATGTGCTTTGTTCATATTTTTGTCATTTTTGGTACTTGTATTCTATAATATTAACTTTTGTCATTTTTCTTCTATAGGGCTTCTTGGACATATCATACTGGCCTCATTGGAGGATATTTAATATTATTGAAAAAGTTCTTCATTTCAGTTGTGTTGTGATTATTTGGTTGTGTTGTTTACATCCTGAGCATCTAAGGGTTGTTCGGGCGGGAATAATTCATAGTTGTTAGTACATAGTATCAAACGATTGGACACAGAACAACGGCAAAAGGACATGTATCACATCACTAGATTGCAAGTAGCGTTGTATCGTAGCCGTAGCTGGATGTATTGGACCGTATCATATTTTTCTTATAAGATATTCTGACGTAAACTACACGTCAATGGCTAAAAGAAACAAACCAACCCCAACTTTTAAAGAGAGATTCAAAAGATGTCTCTTATATTCAATAATGGAAAGTTAAGTACAAGGGGGTTTTGGGAAAAGGTCCTCATAATGCTCAAAGTGTATAAAAATAGGACACTCCACATAATTTTATAAATTTAGTCCCTGTACTAAAAATACCATGAAAAATGGTGAAAAATAGTGCCGCTGGCGCGGACCAAAAAAATAAAGGCTATTGTACCACAGGAACTAGATTTATAAATGCTATTGTACCACACGGACTAGATTTATAAACTTGAAAAGCATTGTCCTAAAAATCCAAATATAGAAAGGAACTTGCCATTTACCTTAATTCTCTATAAGTACAAATGAGAGTACATAGGGTATTTATATGGGCTGAATTACTTGTTAATCAAGTAATTTGCTAAAATGACTAAAAGGACCAACTAAAAATAATAGAATGCCTAATTATTCTCAAACATGCTTTGAGACCAATTAAGGAGAGAAAATGCCTAAAAAGAACTAAAAATAGAAAATAGAAATAAAAGAAAATAACAATGGATTCCCATCACTCTCCCCGGCTTTGAAAAAGTTCGTCCTCGAACTTGCAAAATTGGAGAATTGCATGAGAAGTTCCAAAATTGTGCTTGAAAGGAGACACAAAGACTTATGATGTCAAAAGTAATTTTTTTCGGAAAAATTTGGGAGAAAGAGGTCATTATTCAATTCTTGATTCAAAATTTATCATCTTCATCTTGGCTCTCATGTCAACCAACAAAATTAGCATCCACCCGGGTCCAAAACCAAAATTGGGATGTCAAACCCTAGTTCTTGAATTTGTTGGCGGGTTTTCTTGAGGCCGGAAAAATAGTGCAGTTGTTAGATAGGATGATCAGCAGTTTTGCGAGGCCTTTCGGGGGCGGAATGACCCCGTTGATGTTCTTGGACTAGGATTTCAATCTGGACAACCAGTAATTGGTTTCTTTTTGTGTCGGCTAGGCAACAAGGAGGATTTTGGGGGTTTGGATGTTGATCGCGGCGGGGTTTTGAGGTTTGACCGCCTTGGCTGAGGAAATCGGTGACTGGAGGAAGGGGGTTGGGAAGATTGGCGGCAACGGGTGACAATTTCTGGGATGGGGCAGCGGTGGTGATGGAAAGGCTAGCGCAAGGGTTAGGTTTTGGTTTTGCAACATAGAAAATTGTTGCTCACAATTAAGTGACTGAAGGAAGATCTACTTACCTTCTCTCTACTCTACACAAAGAACAGAGCCAATTCTCATAGAGAATTTAGAAGCAATTTCAATTATATATCCCAATTGATTACAATTCAATAGCTAAATACATAATAGATCCACTTTCTCTCTCCTTATAACTAACTCAACCAATCACAAGGCATTTAGTAAAATTCCCTTCACACAAGAATATCTCTAACACTAAAATAACAAACTAGCTTAATAACAAAATGACAACGTTTATGGTAATAAAAATATATAAAAAGTAAAAGACCCATTAGACTAAAACGATACCGCACCCACCCGCTTCAATTGCTACTTGTTTTACTTCCCGCTGCCCCAATCATGACATTACCTACCCCTCTGAACAATCCTTGTCCTCAAGGATTAAAGGTTGGAAACTTCTTGATGATGAAGTGGTAATCCTCCCAAGTAGAATCTTCAGGTACGAAATTTTTCCATTACACTAGGATCTGAGCTACTGTGTGATTGTATGCTTAACCATCCTTCGATACAAGACTTTGGCAGGCTCCATTAACATATGACCCTCTTGATCAACTAAGGAGAGTCGTGGAGAGGGCTGGATAGTTGCTCCGGCCTTCTTTTTGAGCTGAGAAACATGGAAAACAGGTTGGATTTTTATCCTAAAGGCAATTTTAGTTTGTACGCGACAGGCCCCACCTTAGAAATGACCTCAAAAGGTCCATAAAATTTAGCTGAGAGCTTGAGATTCCTCCTGATCTCCACTGTAGATTGACGATAGGGTTGAAGTCTTAAATATACCCAATCACCAACTTCAAAAGTTCTGTTAGTTCTCTTCTGGTCAGCAAAAGTGTTTAATTCTTTGTTGAGATGTCACCAATCCTTCCCATAATACCTGAATCATAATATTTCTTTGTTTAAGGTAGTCTTCTACGGCTGCCACTGGTGTATAAGTATCAACTGTTATCACAAGTTGGGGAGGAACGTAGCCGTATAAGGCTTCAAAAGGGGACATCTTCAAACTAGAGTGATAGTTGGTGTTGAACCACCACTCAGCTAGAGAAAGCCAACCCATCCACTTGTGAGGTCTGTAGTTGGTCATGCATCTAATATAGGACTTAGGTTCACCCTTTCCGTTTGTCCAAGCAAGCATTCACCCTTTCCGTTTGTCCATCAGATTGAGGATGGTAGGAAGTACTTAGGTCCAACTTTGTTCCCAACTTCTTGAAAAGCTCTTGCCAAAACGAACTCAAGAATATGGATCCTCTATCAGTGACTATAGAGTTTGGAAGACCATGTAACTTATAGACATGATCTATGAAGGTGTGTGCAACCTGAGCAGCTGTAAAAGGGTGGTTTAAACCAATAAAATATGACTGTCCTTGGTCAATCGATCCACCACAACCACGATAACTTCCTTCCCTTCTGACTTGGGTAGTCCTTCAACGAAATCCATAGTGATATGGCTCCAAGCTTGTTTTGGACTGGTAAAGGCTGAAGTAGGTCAGTTGGGAATATATTTTCAATCTTATGCCTTCGACATACATCACAACACTTTACAAATTCGATTATCTGCTTCTTCATACCAAGCCATGTGAAATATAGTTTAGCTCTCATGTAACTACCTTGGTGACCCGAATGACCCCCAATTGCAGACGAGTGGACTGCAGCCTTAATCTTATTTCGCAATTCCCTGGATTGCCCAATATATAATTTTCCTTTGTACCTGATAATTCCCTACTCGTAAGTGTAATTAGGAAGGCCCTCTGAGTTTAGATGCAATCTGGAAATCACGTCTTGTGAAACCCGATCTTTCTCATAACTTTTACCCACATCTTCCATCCATATGGGTTTAAACAAGAGATCAGTTGAACGGCTACCCTCGACAAAGAATCTGCAGTTTGGTCTTTTCTTCCTTTTTTATACAAGATTTCATAGTCAAAGCCAAGAAGTTTACTCAACCACCGTTGTTGTAATAGGGTATGAAGCCTCTGCTCCATAAAGTATTTAATACTCTGATGGTAAATAATGAAGTGGTGGCCTTCCAGATAAGCCTTCCACTTGGTGACAGCTAACACAATAGCTAAAAGCTCCTTTTCATAGGTGGAGTAGCGAAATCTTGGACCTAAGGTCTTGCTGTAATAGGCTATAGGATGTCCTTCCTGGGCTAAGACAGCACCTATTCCCGATCCACAGGCATATGCCTCAATTTCAAAGGTTTTCGAGAAATCTGGAAGAGTTAAGACCGGTGTAAAGACCTTGGCTAACTTCAGTTTTTGGAAAGAGTCTTCAGCTTTAGGATTCCGGTGAAAGTTATCCTTTTTTAGGAGATCTGTTAATGGTCGGCTGATGTGACCATAATTGAGAACAAATCTTCTGTAATACCCGGTCAACCCTAAAAAAAAAACTTAATTCCTTCAGGGTTTTAGATCTTGGCCACTGTGACATGCTCTTTATCTTGGTGGGATCAGCTGAAACGCCTCGCTCATCAATGATATGACCCAAGTATTCCACTTTGGGCTGGCCGAAAGAGCATTTGGAGCGCTTAGCATACAGGCTGTGATTTCGTAGAACAGTTAAGGTTGTACGTAGGTGTGTCACATGAGTTTCCATATCGGGGCTATAGATGAGTATGTCATCAAAAAACACCAAGACAAACTTTCTTAAATAAGGTTCGAAAACCTCATTCATCAAGGATTGAAAAGTAGCAGGGGCATTGATTATACCAAAAGGCATTACCCTAAATTCAAAGTGGCCTTGGTGAGTTCTAAAGGCTGTCTTGAACACATCACTGTCATGTATTCGAATTTGGTGATAACCAGATCTCAAATCCACCTTTGAGAAAACCTTTGCGCCATGAAGTTCATCCAGAAGTTCCTCAATCACGGGAATTGGATACTTATCCTTGATGGTTATCTCATTTAACGTCCTATAGTCAACACAAAGTCTCCATCCACCATTCTTCTTTTTAACTAAAAGGATAGGAGGAGAGAAAGGGCTGCGACTGGGCTGAATAATTCCAGTCTTGAGCATGTCTTTGATCAGTTATTCTATGATTGATTTTTTGGGCGTATGGAACTCTACAGGGTCGCAAGTGAGGTGGTTCCGAGTTTGGTTTGAAATTTAAGTGGTGGTCTTGTGGTCTTTTAGGAGGTAATGACTTGGGTTCTCGAAAAATAACTTGAAATTCCTCCAGAAGTTGCTCAATAGGACCTAGTGGTTTTAATAAAGGAAATGATATGGCTGAAATGGAGAAGAGATGGCCCACTAAACCTTGTTTCCCTTTTCGCAACAATGTTTGGAAGGACTTACCTGAAATGAGTTTAAAAGTAGCTTCCACTTCTCCTCCTTGTAAGGTTATTTTCTGCATACCCTTAGTGAAAGTGAGTTCTAACTTCTTGAAATCAAAGAGGATTGGGCTGAATTGTCTCATCCAGTCCACACCCAATACCATGTCGCAGCCCACAAGAGTAAGGATTCTGATATCAGTTTAGAATTGATGGCCTTGCATGTCCCATGTGAATTTAGAGCACTTGGCTGTACTCTTTAACTTGTTGCCATCTGCCACGGTTACAAGTAGAGGTGAAGTGGCCTCAAGGACACAACCACCTTCCCTAGCAGCCACTAGGAAGCTGTGAGTGCTTCCACTGTCCACGAGGATATTCAAGGTTCCCTTCAACTTGATGGTACTCTGGCTCACACTTCCAGCTAAGGCATGGACTGATATTTCTACCTCAGGGGATGAGTGGTCTTCCGTTTCTACCGAAGACTCTCCTTCATTCTCTACGATTTGATATGTTTCCCGTTCTTCCTCAAGGGCTAGCATATATAATTTTGGATTTACACATTTATGGCCTGGTTTAAAAGGTTCGTCAGAATTATAACATAACCCTTTATCTCTTCGAGCTCTCATTTCAGCATAGGTTAATTTGTGAATGGGTGGAGTTTTATGAGGTAAGGTGTCAGTGGTTTTGGGTGGGAAATTTTGGAAGTGGTTAGGATTTTGGTTGGAATTGATGATGAAGGTGTTTCATGGTTTAGATGGCCATGTTGATGTGGAAGGATTGACCGCAGCAGCAGGTTTGGGAAAAAAAATTGGTTTCTTGGTTGAGGCGTCAAGAGTGTTTTCTTGCATTTTGGCTAGAAAAATTGTTTAGGCATAGATACTGGATTGAACATATTCACAACGGATCTAAAATCTTCTCTTAACCCACTAATAAAGCTCTGTAGAAAATAATCCTCACTAAGCCCCTTATTTTTCACCAACATGAGTGCTTTTAACTCTTCAAATTTCTCCTGTGATACTCAGTGACTGTACCCTATTGATTCAACTTATTAAATTCTTCCACCACATTATCATAACCTAAGTCATCAAATCTGATGCAAAAGTCCATTTCAAAGCTCTCCCAAGTAATTTGAGCCTTTCCTTCTTGATAATCTTGAAACCAAGAGTCTGCCTTACCATCTAGATAAAGGGATGCGAACATAACCTTCTGATCGTCCGGCAGAGGGATAAAGTGGAAATACTTCTTACATTTTCTAGCCCACGATCGTGGATTGGTTCCATCAAAATGAGGTAATTCGAGTTTAGGAATTTTAATGGTGTTACCTGGAATTGGAAGAGGGCAACAGGTTTGTTCAAGACCAATGAAGGGTTTGAATCATCGGTGATAAGAATACTGTTGTGAATCTGCTGTTGAGTAGAGAAGCTTGTGATTGTATCCTTTCCTTTTACCTTATTTTCATTGATGACTCTCAAGAGTGCTTCGATTTGTTCACCCACTTGATTTTTAAATTCCTCGATGGAGCCTTGTAAATTCTGAATCTGGCTTTGTGATTGTAAGGAAGTTTGCTGCATCTGGGTACTGATTTGTTTGATTTGATCACTAAACTCGATTAATTTGGTTTTATGTCTTCGTGTAGCTTCTTCACAGGTCTTCAATCTCGTGCTATCAGCCATGAGAGGTGGAAATCCACAATCCAGATCTACGGCTCTGATACCAAAAGTCACGATTAAATGACTGAAGGAAGATCTACTTACCTTCTCTCTACTCTACACAAAGAACAGAGCCAATTCTCATAGAGAATTTAGAAGTAATTTCAATTATATATCCCAATTGATTACAATTCAATAGCTAAATACATAATAGATTCACTTTCTCTCTCCTAACTCAACCAATCACAAGGCATTTAGTAAAATTCCCTTCACACAAGAACATCTCTAACACTAAAATAACAAACTAGCCCAATAACAAAACGACGACGTTTATGGTAATAAAACAATATAAAAAGTAAAAGACCCATTAGACTAAAACGACACCTCACCGACCCACTTAAATTGCTGCTTGTTTTACTTCCCGCTGCCCCAATCATGGCAGGTTTCAAATTGGATTTGTTGCTTTCTTGTCAATTCCTCTATTCTTCGTTCGTTCTCCTCTTTCATTTGTGACAAATGTTGTGCTAATTGACCTTTCAATTCTTGAATCTCTTCAACTTGAGGTTTGAATTTTCTTGGAGCCATCGAGAAAGTGGCGTACGATTTTTTTGATACACTACACACGCCGATACAAATTAACACACGAACACCAATGTTTGAAGCGACGCCCGCTCTGATACCAATTTTGATGTAAACTACATGTCAATGGCTAAAAGAAACAAATCAACCCTAACTTTTAGAGGGAGACTCAAAAGATGTCTTATATTCAAGAATGAAAAGTTAAGTACATACATAGGGTATTTATATGGGATGAATTACTTGTTAATCAAGTAATTAGCTAAAATGACTAAAAGGACCAACTAAAAATAATAGAATGCCTAATTAGTCCCAAGCATGCTTTGAGCTTGAGGCTAATTAAGGAGAGAAAATGCCTAAAAAGAACTAAAAATAGAAAATAAAAATAAAACGAAAATAACAATGGATTCCCATCATATTCACTTTTTATTTTAGCCTTACTTTCTTATGATGAAGGGATTACAGTGGGGATTCAATCACATATTTTTGTCACAAAGTTAAACGTCTTAGAGTTGATGTAATCATATCCTAAAATTGGATTTATACTATAATATGTTCTATTATTTATTACAATACGTCCTCTCAACATTTATTTATTTTTTACGTTTTGAACCATAGCTTAGGGTACACGATATGCAATACATAGGGTTTTCGATACGATACGATACCATACACAATTTGACAACCATGGGATGATTTAAGTGAAGATTGCTCTAGTCAACAAATGAATCTCACGTAAAACTATATTATTCTTTCACTGTGTACAAGCATTAAAGATGAATTTACCTGAGGTCGTATAACACGGTCCATCTCCAACATGATATCCTCTAGTAAGCAACCATCTTCCCGATTTTTGTAATGTGAGAAGAGATAATTGACATGCAACAAATCATACGAGCGTGGATAAGTTGAGAATGGCTCACACCTGTAGACAATAGAGCAAGACTAGTATCACAGCTATCAATGAAAGTCTAGGACAAATTACTTATTCTCAATACATAAATTTGACTCACCAGTCATGAAAGGCACCCAGAAGGCCCCGGTCATAAATAGCAGACAAGGTATTATCCATACTATTAGGAACTATGTTCATCACCCAAACAGGCCATGTACTCAAAGCAACAGCAAATCCACCATAGACGGCATTCATGTCCATGACATTTCGTATTGCTGTGTCATCAGCATTCATCAATCTCCAGTAATGGCGAACTTGATCATGCCAATAGAGGGAATCTGATAGAAATTTCTCTTGACTTATACCTGTGATCCAACATAATCATTGTCAAATTGGACTAAAAACATTGCTTTCATATAAAACTTTTGATCTCCATGGATTTTTAAGTTACTCCCTTGCTTTAATTCATACACTAGGATTCGAACGTTAACCCAAACGAATACAAAGGTTTAACAGAGAACAGACCATTGTCTGAGAAGTCTTTATTCTGTGTGTGTGTGTGTTTGGGGGGGCTGCTGCTGGGGGTTGATGAGTATTGAGTAAAATGAAAGTTTAAACGCATTCGACCTCGAATCTCTTATAATAGGGGCAATAATTACTAACCGATGTTGGCTCAAGAATGTCATCATTGCCAACCACAATTACATTACTTCAGTTGTCAGTAGAAGACTAAATGAATACAAAGAGCATCAACCTGAGAGTAAGAAGTGGAAAGTTCATTCACTAGGCTGTATTGTAATTAAGTTATGTTACATGAATTTTTTTAAGGCATTTGCATAAGGTGGAAATTACATTGTTCTCAACCTCCAAACCCCTGTGGAGTTATTGAAAACCTAGCCTTCTTTTCAAGAGATTAGGTGTCAACTGTCAAAGCACTATAAAGTGCAGGTTGTGGTGCCTATGCTTATCTAGCATGTTCGATAGCTGATGTTAATAATATAAATTAGTTTTTTTTTAACTTAATCCCCTTGTAATGATCCTGTAGTTAAGACATGAACCCTTCGCGAGAAAAAAAAAACGGTGGGGGAGAAGCGAAGTTACACACAGCAGTCAAGATATTGTTTTTAACTAAATGGGTAATAAAGAGGTTAAGATTCAATCCAGAAGAATGGGCTCGCAAGCCCATTTACAACCTGTCAATAAAAACTGATTGGTCAAAAATGGGTATGTAATGGTTTTATGTTACATGGGGGATATATGGGGGTGTGGGTTTGGTTTGCCATCCCTAACAATAATGCCCTCTTCTTCTTCCCTCATCATCTTCTTCCCCAAATCAAGGACCCTAATTTTAATATGAATCAAACCCGTTAAATCCATGCACCAAACCCACAAAATGGAAGCTAAGCATTGATTGTGTGTGACAGAGCATTCAATGAATTTCTTCCAGTGAATATATGGAGTTTTCAGATTTCATAGAACATTTGCATCAGATTTTGCTATAGCATATATTTAAGGCCCAAGGCCTCTTTGATAGCATAAGTTAGCAAAATTTGCCTTGGCAAATATGGAATCTTTTGGATTTGCCATTTTTTGGCGGTATTCATTTTCCATGGCTAATTTTGACACCCCATGCTATCAAATGGACCCTTAGATTTACCAACTCAAGAACACAGATTAAAGCAATTAGCATATCTAGGTTCTATTGACACATAAATTAGAAGGCCATAGAAACACAAATACATATATGCACTCCATTATACCCATCTATATATGTATATAGGTGTTTATATATTTATACACACATATTTGCTTCTGATTGCCATTGAAATCTGAATCTCAACCTGAAATTTTGAGTCTAAAATCCATCTCTGTGCAAGTCCCATCTCCTGCCACCACAATTACCTCTGCACCACCCACTACAAAAAAAATAATAATAATAATAATAATCTAGTCTAGGTAAAAAACACCACCCCAATCCTACCATCACTGCCCTCTCCTCTTAAATCATATCCAGTCTTCACAAACTGTTCTCACCATACCAGTGGCGCAAATGTCCCAACAACTAACTTTTGTCACCAAATAAGCCTCACTGCCACAGTTTCCAAAAATAGAGTAAAAACCTGTTGACCTCAACATTTAAAGGGCAAACCCAATTTACATTGATATCAGGCCACCAGATTCTAATGGCAGAGTCCCGGCAGGGACCACCCAATGATATTACGCAACAGCAACAACAATGGAATGGACATAGGGCACACTAATGATAGAAACACTTATAAACTGATTAGGCTTAACGATATAAATTGCTTCAGCTTATCCGGTGCTCTAACAATTAGTGAATAGTTATTTAACAGAGCATTGAGGATGTGAGAAAACAGGGAGCAAGTCTGATGATTGTAACAGGGAGATAACCCATATTTTAAATTAGTGAATGGGTCATAAGTAAAACACATTAAAAATTACCCACAGAAGATCAAATTTCCAAATTCATATGACATATACATGTCTAGAATCCCAACATCTACTAGTACCACATAAGCATATAAGAGTTGGGATTTGATCTCTCATGTACGCTAACTACATAGAGAGATCAAATAGACCCCATAACTACACATAAAAATTCATTTATATTTTACAAAAGACCTGAGTTATGCAAACCCTAAAGCATAAAAATCAAAAATGCCATTCACCACTTTCTTGTCTCTAATTTGCAACATATAATTATAATAAGGAAATTGCAGTGATTAATTGGGAAGCCCCAAATATCTCTGAGTCTTTTGAACTTCAAAGTAGGACTGTGAATCAATGCAAACCTATCAAAAGTAATTATAGTTTTCTAATGTAAACAGGATTGGGTATGCCATCTCATATGCCTGAGGCCACACCTTTAAGGCTTTTAAGTCCGGCGAACAAGTGTTCCCATAAATAACAGAGTAGTGATGACGCCCACATTACTCTCCCCACTCCATGACACCCCCTCGACTCAAACCCGTGACCTTCAAACCCATGACCTTGCCCCTATACCACTTGAGGTAAACGTGAAGTGTGTCGTCGTATCTGAAAACCATATAGTGCCGAATGAGGGGAGGTCACACCTTTTATGGTCTTCAAGTCCAGCAAGGCAGCCACGAGTTCACATTGTTAACAGTGATGCCCACATCACTATTTGACGTAATACGACAAATGGCACACAATAGCAAGCATAAATTAAAAAAACTTTCTCACAATCATATAATGTAAAATACAATGGTTCGCCACCTTATATATAGCCTAAAGTTATCTTGCTAGGCAAAATAACCCTAGAAGGTAAAAAGACTAAAGAGAATATTCCAAGGTAATATTATCCCCTAACTAAAATACTAGCCTAAATAAGGAAATAAAAAAAAATACAACTCAAACATAGTGCAATTAACCAATTATCACTCCTCCATTCTCGTCACTCTCCCCTTCTTAGAACAAGCTAGTCCTAGAACTTTAAATGTTAGATACTACTGTGAACTCTAAAATTGATGCGCAATCCGAAGAGAAATCAGCCATAAATGATGAGTTTGGGCCTCAAGTATAAGTTGGACACTGCTGACATTAACTCAAAGAAGTTCAATACAATTTTCGTCCCAAAATTTCCCTCTCAAAATTGGCCATATTGAATATATTTTTGGCCACGGAAATTTGTAGCATTTAAAAAAGTCATTTGAGGCCCCAACACAAAATTTCAGCAATTTATATTTTTTTATTTAACAGGCCGAGCAATGTCAGGGAATAGCAACTTCAAGTCCTCTGCCCCAAGATAGAAAAAAAAACTTTACGCCCAAAATCCAATTTACTGATCATAAGGATTTACAACCTTGCCGCCAAGCGCTTGCTGTAATACCAAGGTTCTAAAAGGCGCGAGGCGTGGTCGAGGCGTAGAGGTCAAGCCTTAGGAGCCTAGGGGTAAAAAGGCGTTTTTCCTTTTTTTATTATTTTAATTATTCTAAGGCTAGTAATATAATAAAATAATATATACCTTGAATTTTGAAAATATATCCATATGTTTGGTAGCCATAACCAATATTTGTCAACTGATCCTTTGTTTTTAAAAAATAAATGTGCCTTAAGCCTTTTACCAAGAATAAGGCGTAGGTGATGAGTTTCTCTCAAGCCTCAAGCCTAGGCGGAGCCTAGGCGGGCCTTTTAGAACACGGTGTAATACCCAATATTTTTCGTAGTAATTAATTAAATTATAAATTGTGATCATTGTTATGTGACATGTGCTATGTCACTCTCTATGTGCTATGAGATTCATTTGTGTGGTCATGTATGTGTTACATGATTTAACACTTTTTTGGAAGTTGGCATAATAATAAATGGTTTTTCACTATTTTAATAGTGGGGAGACTTCGTATTTTGGGCGACTATGGAATGGCCAGGGACTAAGTGTCGAGCGTTTCCTTGTTTGGATTATCCCCTCGGTATCGGGTCCCACCGATTTTGAAGTGGTCTCTTATAATGCCAAGTCACATGGAATTAATTAATAATTAGAATTTAATTAATTTGATCGTACCGGCTTATAACATAAGTTAATGAGATAATTAATTTAATAGAATTTGTTATATTTTGAGTTGACCACTGGGACGTTTAGATTATCCGTTTTTGGCTTATAATAGTGGGATGTAAGTCTATTAGATTAGTATATGGCTTGGGTAGAGTTTTGGGCCATTTGCAGTATTATTTGGGACTATTGGGTTGAATCCCATATTGAGCCTAAGGCTAATTTTGTGGGAAGCTTATTTATAAGGTTATTAGACAAACATAATTGCACACACACTTTAGACATTCAGAAGAAAACCTAAGGCTATGGAGAAGAGGCACAAAGGGTTCAGTCCATGGGCAATTTTATATCGATTAAGAATTTAATTGGGATTGTATTATGGTAGTAGCAATCATTGGAATCTAGATTAAAACGTGTATAATCTGATTTTTAATCATCTAAACTTAATTTTGAAATTTGATTTGAGATTAAATTAAGTTTAAAACTCATGTTGAGGATTTTAATTGGTTTGATGTTAAATCTCACGAATCTGATCTTATAATCTAATTTTAATTGTTAGAAACTAATTCATGGTAATGAATCAAGTAAAATCTCCTTGTTTAATTCCAAAATTGAATCCAAATCTGAGTTGTTTTGGGTAGAATATGAACCTAGGGTTATGTAGTGCCTAAATCCTTGATTAAATCGCCTAAAACTTGTTATAGGTTAAATTTAGATCTAAAAGTGTTTATAGATCATTAGAGCGTGTTCTTGAAGTGTTAGAACCGTAGGGTAGGTCATCCATGGAGGTTTTGGTTGCTAAGTTCGTAACTTAGGGTTTGGGGAAGAAGAAACCAATTTTTGGATGTTTAGATGCGTGCGTCGTGCGCACGATTAGTTGTCCCGTGTGAACGGCAGCGTGCGCACAGTTGTGTTTGGTCCCGTGCGAACGACAAGCAAGTGCACAACTAGGATTAGCGCCAAGCGCACGATTTTCAACAGTAAATTAATTCGTTGGGTTTTGTGTAGCGACGTTTGTTGAGGGTTTATGGAAAATCCTAGGTTGCTTCTATAAGGTTGTTTAGATCTAACATGTTGGGTTTTTGATCAATCGAGTTTTATATTTTGGGAGATTAGTCCTTAATTAATTAGAGGTAATCGTATTTGTTTCAGCTATTCCTGAGTCTGAGATAGTACATGGTGTACTTGTATTCCGAGATGGGTATTGTATAGTTGAGATTTTATATTCTAGAGATCGATTTATTTCTCATGGCAGTGATTGGTATGAGAGGTGTTGCATTTGATTCAGCGGTTTATCATCTTGTATTGAATTTACATATACCATTTTACTTTATTTCGTTATGCTGAGAATGTTACCAAATATTTTTGATCCTGTGAATTTCGTATTAGACCTGATCAATCTATTTATGGATTTTACGGGGTGTCACATTTGCATAGCCGGTTTGTCTCATTGTTCTCTCTCTCCAATTCTTAACGTCGAAAGTGACCTCGCCAGCGATGAAGAAGGGTCCGGTTAGCTCCAGAGCCGTTGCCCCTTTGTTCTTTCGACCCATCTCCACCAAGAATTCGCAGCCCCAAACAGCCCATCACCAGCGATGACCAGCAGCAACACCTCAAAGGATTTCAGCGGCATCTATACCGACTTCTACAATGTCGTGATTTTGGCAACCCTCATCTTCTCTTTGTTCGGACATAAGCGGGCTCCTCCGGGTCGAAAATCGATCTAGGGCTGTGAAACCCTAGATTGACCTCCCCTAGCCATCACCGACTTTACGCTCTAAAGATCATGAGGAGGCCTGCTGGAGTCATTCGGACTTCTCTTGTCCAATTTTTGGATTCCCCCTTTCTTCCTTGAGCCCTAGGGACCGATTGTGGATGTGAACCAACGGGTTTCAGCCCCTCTCTTCTCTTCCTCTGTTTAAGTCAGGTTTTGGAGAAGGGGTGGGCCTAGGGTTTCGAAGGGCAGTAAGGGCTTATGATGGTCTGGGTTGGTTGATTGATTGATTGTAGGGGGGAAGTGATGGAAAGATAAAAGGTGAAGGATAGAGGAAAAGTTGCCGCCACCAGGTGATGGAGCATGGTGGTGAGGCCCCAGAATTCTAAAGAGAAGACAGCAAGAATCTTCTTCAAGACGGAGAGGTGCTGCTCGTGCCTAATTTGGCTTGATCTCTCTAACATCATCGAAGTTGCCACGATTTCTTTTACAATAAAAATTGGGATAGTTTATGGCTATGATACATATCAATTTGGCATAAAACAAGAATTGGCACATAAGAGCATGCACAAATTAAGAACTTTCTCAGTGTAAAATACAATGGTTAGCCAAAGGCGTAATTTATAGCCTAAAGGTATCCTAAAACGTAAAATATTAAAGAGAGCACTTTAAGAATAGTCCAAGGGAAATATTACCCCACCTAAAATACTCACCTAAATAAGGAAATAAAATCAAAGAGAAATAAAATAAAAATAGTAAAATTTGAACATACAACAATTATGCCCAGTTTCATTCCGAAAATGCCTAACTTATTAAAATGCATATATAAAAGACATATAACACAGCCATTGCATTGATGGAAACAGCTGTTCTATGCAGTTTCCTTTCGATTCTTGTTGAACAGCCCTCCCTTATGCAAAACCATATTATTGTAGAACTCAAAGTCAATATGAACTCTTGATTTAAACAAGGGTAAAATGGGAGAAACCTCCTATATATCACTTCAATTACAAATGCCCCATTTGATATAGCAAACAACCCCCTGAACTATATATATATATATATATATACACACAAACACACACCCCCTTTATATGCTGTTTAAGTGTGTCGAAGTAACCATTTTTAGTGACACAAGGAGGGAAAATTGCAAACAAATGGAATAGTTCAGAGAGTTCTTTAAAACATCAATAGTTCAGGGAGGTAGTAGGCAGGTAATTGAGATTAGCGTGATAGTTCAGGGGCTTCTTGCAATTTACCGTACATATATTTTAAAAAGCGAGAACTGTAAAGGATCCATAAATTCAGTTAAAGGGTTCAGACTGACCTAAACTAATGAGACTTTCTGAATATACTGAATGACGCTGTGACCAAGGAGGGAGTTTCTGAGAAACAGATCGCTGACTACTTCGTGTTATACAGTTCCTCAGTGGTGTTTTCCATGAGGGCTTAGAATCATCTTCAGAATCACATATATTTACTAGATTCTTCTCTGTAGTGTCTTGAAGGCATGACTCATTTTCTTGCTTAATCCATATAGCTGTCTGAACTTTCCGAGAAATGAGTTTCCAGCACATTTCAGAAGTCAGGTTCATCAACTTGTCCCATATCACTGGATAATCTTTATCCTTTCTATAAGCAGGTGGAGCTGAGTAGACGAAATATCCATTTGGTCGCAGAAGGCGATCAACTTCTCTGATTAGAATACCATCTGTACAAGACAATTTAAAACTTTACAGAAAATTAGAGAAAGATCCCTTGTAAACATTCTTAGTTGAGAGAAGACCATTTAGTTTTTGAGTTCACAAAAAATCATTCAGTGAAAAAGGTCTTTTTGATCGGTCCCTTCATGAGTAAGAGTATTTGGTTGCAGTCTAGACACTTTTGCCAAATTAACAGATATTTTATGCCCAATCTGAAGGTGTCCCAACTGCATCATATTAGCTAAAAGTATTTGGGCCGCATTCAAAAATATTTGTTCCTCCAGGGGCCTAATTGTGAAAGACCCAAAATTTATCCAGCACAACAAGCAAAAATAATTTTACCCATTTCAGGGGAAATTAAAAGTTTGGGCCGCAATTGAGTGAACGCTTTGGATATGGTGTTCTCACGAAATGATGACAAGAAAAAATCATTACATGCAGCTTCACACACATGAATAAATAAAAAAATAAAATTCAAGAATCGCCCTAAACTGTTCCTACTGAAAATATCTCCATGATTTTTAAAATAACCCCATAAACTACGATAAAATTGCAAATACACCCCTTACACATGGGGGAAATGCAGATGATGTGAATAATTTAAGGAGTTTTTTTATGTGAATAGTTTAAGGAGTTTTTTGCAAAATTAATAGTTCAACGAAGTAATTGCAATTAGTGTGTTCAGGGGGTTTCTTGGAATTTACCCTAAACCATTAATACAATATACACCGAAGATGGTAAAAAGTAGAAGGTAATTGATGTGAATTGTATATTGCATTTTTAGCATTTTCTTATTTTTAATATTGTAATTCTCCTTTTATTATTTTACATTTTTTAGTTTGTAGTTATTAAGTTTAATGAGGGCTAGCCTAGAAGTAGTAATTTGTAAAAGGAATGTTCTAGTCCATATGATGCCATTAGTGATGTCACCCCATGACATCACATGTGACCTAAACATTCCTTAGTGGGCCCTTTCTAGATCCTTTCCTTATCCCTATAAATAGTGCAATACCCCATTGGGGCAAATCATACAAGTATTAGTTAATCTTTGTTTGAGTGTAATTTCTTTGTGTGTCTATTGACACCATTTACGTCTATATGACCAGCAAATTGAGCTTCACACAACTCAAAATCTGAGTAAACAAAATTGACTCAAAAAAACTACTAGATTAAGCTTTTATAATACCAAGAAGACAACACCATCCTCTAAGAGCTATAAAAGCAATAGGGAGTAATATTCAAGAACTTCAATACAAAAAATCACTGTTCTAAAAAAGGCTTGGGAGAAACGCCCCGCCTCAAGTTTTTTACGCTTTATTCTTGGTAAAACACTTAAGGCGTATTTTTTTCTTAAATACAACAATGCTTTAGTGAAACGATATCACCTTTTAATTAAATTTTTTTACTAACCGGACCATTATCTCATCCAAAATAATCAAATAGTATTTTAATTTGCATATATTCACAAGTATTTTTATGATATGTACAATTTTAGTATTTTAATTGCCTTGTTATGATTAAAAAATATTAAAATATATTAAGAAGGCCTAAACGCATTTTTACTCCTAAGGCCCGCCTAGGCTTCTAAGGCTTGGGGCTTGGCCTCCACGCCTCGACCACGCCCCGCGTTTTTTAAAACCTTCCAAAAAACTTACTTCAACATTTAGAAGTTGAAAGCTTACATATAAGGAAAATGTTGATTTTGTATTCCTTACCGATCAATAAAGAACAAGAAAACATATCCACCAAATTTCCGGAAAAAAAAAAATCAGGCACTTATCGAAAGGGGATGTCTGTAAAATCCTTAACTTAGGGATGCCAAAAAGAGCCTCACTCGATGATGATGATGATGATGACGATGGTGGAATTCTAGCGGGTACCAGTATTAAGAAATAAGAATAACCAGTTCTTTGTAAATATTTTGAAGGGTCATTTTAAATTAACCCCCAACTTTTAATGCCTAATTTAACTTACCCCCTAGTTTTTATAATCCTTTGACTTTAAGTCTAATGTGACATCATAAACAGGGAGCAAAATCAAATAAATCTTTAGACTTAACCCCCCATTTTTATGCAATATTTAAGATAACCACCTCGTGGAGGGAGATTGTATCAAAGAGAATAGCAAAGTGAAGGTTAAGTGGAATATCACATTAAAAAATGGAGGTTAAGTCAAAAAATCCCTATTTTAAATTATGTTTGCAAGGATCAAATGTTTACTTCATTGCCATAACTAAAATGTCTACCCACTCCTCCAATTGTCAATATTACCAATATATCATTATAAATTACATTGCATGAAACGGTGCATAATGATGATTTCATGGATATACTTAATTACGAATTGCAATATATCTGACATTATGTATATGGAAAAAACCCAAACCAAGGCGCAAAACTAACCATTCTCGTGCCAATCAACGCGACATCTTGAACAGTGAACCATTTCAAAAGACCGACTGGGATAGGGTAGCTGTTTCGTAGCTAAAGCAGAAATCATTGCACCAATTCCTCTCTCTAAAGCAAATTGAATTTGATTTTCATGACCATCTTTGGGAGCAAATGACATGGTTTGTATATTTAAAGAAAGAAGATACGCTGAGAAGCTGGCAACCCCACATCCAACATCCAGAACTTGAACTACCCCGGCAGAACTAAGATCACCTCTCTCATTAGTCGTCATATTTCCCAACCTGCATTCATTAAAGGTAATCTGAACTACCAATCTGAGTGGCTAAGCCAAAATGTTGAGATTTAACATACGATAGCATTCAACTCAGATGATGGAATCAAATTACCGAATTAGCAGATGACTTTACTTTGTACTTCTATGCCTAAGAGCATCTCCAATGGTAACAGCGGCGGAGGCAGGAATTATTTTGGGGTGGGACTCTCAAAACATACATGTGAAAAGTTTTCTATAAACATTGAGGGTTCATCCCCGAGGCGAATCTTTCAAAGGTTATTTTTGGACCTTTCCGATATATTGAATCAAAAATGTCTTGATTGTTATTATTTTACAACTATGGACAAATTATGGGCAAATCATTCAGACAATATGAGCAATTTTACATTCAAGAAGTATGGGCAATTTTACATCTATCAACGAAGTACGGAAAATTTTTTGCAAATTATACATTCAGAAATCAAGTATTATATATTCATATTGTCAAATTTTAATTGAATCAAATATGAGATTCAAGAAAAATACCTCAAAAGAAATAACCACAATAGCACAAACTAACAATTCACAAACCACAAAAGTAAAACCGAACAGCATAGAAAAAATGGGAGTAAATTACAACTCAACTCAACAAAGCCTTTTCCCAATTATTTAGGGTTGGCTACATGAATCCTATTTTTCCATTCCATTCTCTTCGGTGCAATATCTTCGATTAAACCACATGATATCATGTTTTTTTTTACAATATCCCAACAAGTCAATTTAGACCTACCTACCCCTTGCGTTACCATCAATACTAATTAAATAATTCTTACTTACGTGGGCATCCATTGTTCTACGCTTGACGTGTCCATACCATCTAAGTCGATTTCTCTCAATTTATCTTCTATAGGAGCTCCTTTTACCGTTTCACGAATTTTTTGATTTCTAATTTTATCCTTTTAAGTTTTACCCTTTTTTTTTAAATCTTAGTTACAAATTAAGATAAAACTGATTTCAATTTAAAAATAAAAACTCTCTATCAGATAAATGAATAATCAATCTTGGGCCCTCAGACCCACAGATTGTTCGGTGTATATACGCTTCGCATCTATTAGCTTCACGGCAAACATACACTTATCTCAAAATGTTTGTGGCTGGACTATCGCAAGCGGGGAAGAAGAGACCGAAGAAGCAACACAGAAGAGGCAGGAGGAAAAAATGTTTGCGACTACCGGGTCTTTAGGTCAAGTTAGGAAATAGTAAGTTTGGACTTTGGTCTATTTATGTTTGCTTACCCTTAAATTAGGTAAAGATACAATTAAACCTTAAGGTTTTAGAAATGTTAAAAGAAAAAATCAAATCCCCCCCCCCCCACACACACACACACCCAAAAAAAAGTAAATAAATAAAAAACTGCAATGTGACTACGCCACGGAATGATAATGTATAATTCTAGTGATCCTAGGAGTAAAGTAGGTTTTAAACCCAAATTAAACACATTTCATTTTGAACTCCAATGGATTTCTATAACACCCCGTGATTTTTGAGCTGTAAAAATCTTTGTTAAATACAAAATTTTGGAAAAATAAAATTTTTGGAATCTATTTAATATTTGAATGTAAAAATGTTGGGTTTTATGAAAATAAGGTTTTAAGTGGAATTTAAATCGGGAATAAAATTTGGAAATTATAACTTTTTATATAAAAAAAAAATCGGGGGAGGATCTGGCGTAAATAGGAAAACAAAAAAAAATTGAGCCTCCAATAGAGCTGATATTTGGACAGTGGCTTCGGCTCGCCTTCTGCTACAACATATCAAAATTTCAGCCAATTCCGGCGGTCCAGTCATCCGTAATGTATTTTTTAGTGTTTGTGTTTCATTAGGACTCTTTATTTAAATCTTTTACATAATGGACGGGTTTCATTAGCGTTATTTGAGTGGAATTAAAATTTAATTATTTGGAGTTGTATTTTACATAGCCTTGTTGTTAGGAGAGTTTAGATTGACGTGTAAATTTTAGGATTGGACATTATGTATTTTGATGACCTATCATGTTTATTTTTGTGGAATATAGATGCCCTATATTGATTGTTGAGGATTTAGATTAGTTTTAATCGTAGTGACGCCTCGAATTTCTCGAGGTGTTACAGATGGTATCAGAGCATGGTCTTAGGTCTCGTAGGTTGCGAGTCCGTTTAGCTTTCGCGTTACCGATCTTTTATTCCCTTTCTTGATTCGTACTCCTTAAGGTATTGGGTCTAGCATACGTGTTAACTGTGTTTCTTGGAGATAAAGAGTTTTGTATTAATGACGTTGTAGGCATTGAAGTTAGAACTAGTAATCTTGATGTGAGAATACTATGAATTGATTTTGGAGACGAGATTTATTTGAAGATTGTTAGTACAAATATTGGGTATTGTAAGTATCAATTTGGTGATGCGATTTGATTTGAGGACTTAAGTGTTACGATGACTTTTGGAGAGAGAATTGAGTGGTGATTCGTGGGGTAGCATAGTACGTAATTATTTTCCTAGATATGCATAGTTAAGATATGTATATATATTGTATTTTGTTCGCGGGGTAGGTGCACGTAGGATTGGGTGTTGGGGCGCCCAATCGTAGCATTCTACGGATAAGCATATGTAAACCTTATTTTATTTGCGCGACTTTACGTTTGGCGTTTACACTTCGAAGAAATTCTTGTATTAGTGAGGGAGTATGCCACCCCCCTGATTTTTGAGCCGTAAAAATCTTTGTTAAATTAAAAATTTCAGAAAAATAAAAATTTTGGAATCTATATAATTTTGGTATATAAAAATGTTGATTTTTTTATATAAAAATAAGGTTTTTAAGTGAAATTTAAATCATGATTAAAATTTGGAAATTATACCTTTTTATATTAAAAATAAATAAAAATCGGGGGGGGGATCTGGCCTAAGGAGGAAAACAAAAACAAAAAAAATCGACCGTCCAATCGAGCTAATTTTTGGATAGTGGCTTCAGCTCGCCTTCAGCTACAACATATCAAAATTTCAACCAATTCCGACGTTCCGATCATCCGTAATGTATTTTTTAGTGTTTGTGTTTGATGAGGACTCTTTTTTTAAATTCTTTATACAATGGACGGTTTAGACATTTTAAAACACTTTTGACCAATCTTAAAAAGCAACTGCCTCCCAAATTATTATCTCCTCTCATCTACAAAACCAAGATCCCATTAAACACAAATTTCAACCTAAGTTTTGAAGATCTAAATCAAATTTTCTCAAGAACAACAAAGAAGGTGTATTTCTGTTTTCGCGAGAGGAACGCAGCGGTTTAATCATAATTTCGAGGAAGAATTTTATGAGTTTTCAAGTGATGATTTTAAGGTACAGGTTTTACACAATATGCTTCTCTAAATCTCTCGAGAGTATTTTCTTGTTTCTCGGTTATTTGTATTCTTTTTTAGTTGCTTTGGTATTCTGTGTTAATCGATTGAGATATTGCGTATTTGTTTATGTAGGCATGGTGCCATGAAATTTTAATATGGCACTAAGAATGGTCACCTGTTAAAACTCCAAAAGTCCAATAGCCGAAATGAGGCTTTAAGAAGCCTAGGTGAGGTGAGGTGAGGCCACCACCTATTGATGTGTTATTGAGAAATAAATCGGTACAAATCATGGTTCAAAGTATCGGCCGAGTTGACTCGGTATCGGCCGAGTCAACTCGGAATCGGAGGGTACCGATCCGATACCGAGAGACGTTTCAAAAAAAACACTGAATCGGCCGAGACAGCCGCGATATCACCCTAGACAACCGATTCCGAGACGCCTCGCCGCGATATCGGCCGAGACAACCGATTCAAACGATATTGTCATATTTTGTTTTATTTTTTTATAGAACTTTTATCTTTTACCATATTTCTTTGTTGTTGAAAATATATTGTAACATTTACAGAATGGTATTACTTTTTCAAAAGTATTAACATCAATTTTTTAAAACATAAAACTCTTTTTTTTTAAATGACTACTAAAAAAAATATATAAATCTTTTAAAAAGTAGTACTCTTTTTTTTTTTAAATGACTCTACTAAAACTCTTTTTTCAAAGAAATGTCATTTTTTTACAAAAAGTATTCAAATCTTTTACAAAAAATATATAATGTACATTTATGTTTTATAAAAAATTTACATTTCTGTACAAATGTTATTTTGTTAAAAAAAAATGTACATATTTGTAAAAAAATATATATTTTTGTAAAAAAATATATATTTGTACATATTTGTAAAAAAAAGTGTACATATTTGTAAAAAAATATATATTTTTGTTAAAAAAAATGTACATTTTTGTGAAAATGTCCTTTTGTACGTTTTTGTAAAAATGTACATTTTTGTAAAAATGTTCATTTTTGTAAAAAATGTTCTTTTGTACGTTTTTATAAAAATGTAAAAAAAATATACATATTTGTTAAAAAAATGTACATTTTTGTAAAAATGTAAAAAAATGTACATTTTTGTAACAATGTTCTTTTGTACGTTTTTGTAAAAATGTAAAAAAATATACATTGTTGTTAAAACAAAATGTACATTTTTGTTTTTCAATATTATTATTGGTTTACTATGCAATATTGAATCTGACAACTCTGCCGCGCTTCAGTATAACCAATTCTACAATGCAATGCATATTGAATGATGGGTTTGAATGTATCTCATTGGTCCACATTGTTAATCTTATTTTTTTAAAATTTTCTATATTTTTTCCAAAAAATTTTGTGCTCTCTAAATAGCGTATATTTGCGTATCGCCCGATACCGCGACCGAGTTGAAAATCGGGTGTCCGATACCGGGACCGATACCGAGACTTTGAACCATGGTACAAATGCTCGGGTGTCGCATTGGATTGTATACAGTTTTGTATCGTTGCATTTTTTTCACCGTTATTGTATTAAGCATCTATTCTTGTCATATTGTGTACTTCCCCATTCTTTTTTTTAGTGGCTGGTAAGTGTGGATTTGGACGTTACTGATTTTTTTTAAGGATATTAAGAGCACGACGTTTTGTAAATATTATTTTTGTATAAATTGGCCGTGTAAATATTTGGGAGCTTAGCGTTATTTGAGTGGAATTAAAATGTAATTATTTGGAGGTGTATTTTACCTAGCCTTGTTGTTAGGAGACAGCTTAGATTGCCGTGTAAATTTTGGGCTTGGACATTATGTATTTTGATGACCTGTCATGTTTATTTTTGTGGAATATAGATGCTCTATATGGATTGTCGAGGATTTAGTTTAGTTTTAATCGCAGTGAC
Source organism: Sambucus nigra (assembly GCA_949130495.1). Taxonomy (NCBI): domain Eukaryota; kingdom Viridiplantae; phylum Streptophyta; class Magnoliopsida; order Dipsacales; family Adoxaceae; genus Sambucus; species Sambucus nigra. The sequence continues at coordinate 444,937,238 of OX422222.1, read as the reverse complement.
GGCTCAAATTTCTCGAAGTGTTACAAATCAGAGCATGGTCTTAGGTCTCGTAAGTTGCGAGTCCGTTTAGCTTCCGCGTTACCAATCTTTGATTCCCTTTCTTGATTCGTACTCCTTAAGGTATTGGGTCTAACATACATGTTAGCGGTGTTTCTTGGAGATAGGGAGTTTTGCATTAAGGACTATCTAGGCATTGAGGATAGAACTAGTAATCTTGATGTGAGAATACTAAGAATTGATTTTGGAGACAAGATTTATTTGGAGATCGTCAGTACAGATGTTAGGTCTCGTAAGTATCAATTTGGTGATACGATTTGATTTAAGAACTTAAGTGTTACGATGACTTTTGGAGAGAGAATCGAGTGGTGATTCGTGCAGTAGCATTGTACGTAATTATTTTCCTAGATATGCATAGTTAAGATATGTATATATATTGTATTTTGTTTGCGGGGTACGTGCGTGTAGGATTGGGTGTATGGGCGCCCAATCGTAGCATTCTACGGGTAAGCATATGTAAACCTTATTTTATTTGCGCGACTTTATGTTTGACGTTTACGCTACGACGAAATTCCTTTATTAGTGGGGGAGTAATCAACGCCCCGTGATTTTTGAGCCGTAAAAATCTTTGTTAAATAAAAAATTTCGAAAAAATAAAATTTTTGGAATCTATTTAATTTTGGTATGTAAAAATGTTGGTTTTAATATATAAAAATAGGGTTTTAAGTGAAATTTAAATCGGGATTAAAATTTGGAAATTATAACTTTTTATATAAAAAATAAAATAAAAAATCGAAGGAGGATCTGGCCTAAGGCGGAAAAAAAAATTTGACCGTCCGATCGAGCTGATTTTTGGACAGTGACTTCGGCTTGCTTTCAGCTACAATACAACATATCAAAATTCCAGCCAATTCCAACGGGTCGATCGTCCGTAATGTATTTTTTAGTGTTTGTGTTTGATTAGGACTCTTTCTTTAAATCCTTTATATAATGGACGGGTTCAGACTGTTTAAAAAACTTTTAACCTTTCTCAAAAAGCAATAGCCTCCCAAATTATTATTTGCTCTCATCTATAAAACCTAAACCCCATTAAACACAACTTTCAGACTAAGTTTTGTAGATCTAAATCAAGTTTTCTCCAAGAAGGTGTCTTTACTGTTTTCGCGAGAGGAACACAGCGGTGTAATCAGAATTTTGAGGAAGAATTTCATGAATTTTCAATTGATGATTTTATGGTAAGGGATTTACACAATATGCTCATCTAAATCTCTCGAGAGTATTTTCTTGTTTCTCAATTATTTGTATTCTTTTTTAGTATTGGAATCTTATGTGTTATTCTATTGAGATATTACATATTTGTTTATGTAGGCATGGTGCCATGAAATTTTAATATGGCAATGAGGATGGTCATCCGCCAAAAGTCCAATAGCCGAAACGAGGTTTTAAGAAGTCTAGGTGAGGTGAGGCCCGGTGACCTATTGATGTGTTATTGAGAAATAAATTGGTACAAATGCTCAGGTGTCGCATTGAACTCGTATAAGTTTCACATTGTTGCATTTCTTTCATCGCTATTGTATTGAGCATCTATTCTTGTCATATTGTGTACTTCCCTGTTCTATTTTTTAGTGGCAGGTAAGGATGGATTTGGACGTTAATGATTTTTGAAGGATATTAAGAGAACGACGTTTTGAGAATATTACTTTTAAATAAATTGTCCGTGTAAATATTTGGGAGCTTAGCGTTATTTGAGTGGAATTAAAATGTAATTATTTGCCTAGCCTTGTTGTTAGGAGACAGTTTAGATTGACGTGTAAATTTTGGGATTAGACATTATGTATTTTGATGACCTGTCATGTTTATTTTTGTGGAATATAGACGCTCTATATGGATTGTTGAGGACTTAGTTTAGTTTTAATCGCAGTGACGCCTCGAATTTCTCGGTGTTACAATTCCTTTAAACTTTTGTGTAAAAGATGAAAAGGCCAATGACAAACAAATGTCATATGCGTATTTTTCGCTAATATTGTGTAATGAATTTGATATGGAGTCTGGATCTTGTTTTATAGATCTCGATGAATGCCATCCATAATTTTTTATTAATTGGACATTTAAAATTAAGAGATATAGCATTTTCAAAGTTTTGATGAGAGAGAGAGAGAGAGATGATGCAGTAGTGTAAAATGGTGCATTTTGCAACTTTCTTTAGACTTGTTGAGTCGGCGATGGGTTTTACACTACTGTTGGAGAGAGCAAAGTTTACATGTATTGTAAATTTTACACAAATGAAACTTTCACACTACCATTAGAGATGCTTTAAAAGAGGAAAATGAGCAGTGAAAATATTATAAAATAATTGATTAAAACATGATTGAAAGTGGTGTGATTTATACATTGCAGAACATAGTTAAAAATAAATAAGGAGAGAAGGGGAAGAATGGCACCCAATTCGGATGTGATTCGGATACGTTGGCAAATTTGAAGAATCCATTCTTCATAGCAAGGAACCCATCGCCACTGGTCTGCTGGAGCAAGCAACCGTGAACGACTCCAGACCTGACACAGTGATCTCAGTCCACCTTTGCACAACCCTACCACTGTCGCTAGTCTTAGGCAATGGTCACCAAACTGGAGCAAGCTCCGACGGAGCTCCAGCGGGCCAAGTGAGAACCATAACAGCTGCCTCCTTCGTGCAACAGCGATCTCAGTCCACCTTTGCACAACCCTACCACTGTCGCTAGTCTTAGGCAATGGTCACCAAACTGGAGCAAGCTCCGACGGAGCTCCAGCAGGCCAAGTGAGAACCATAACAGCTGCCTCCTTCGTGCAACAGCAACCCTGGGTAGGGTTTCCACTTCATGTGAACTATTTAACCTTCTACCCTCACCCCCCAAAAGATCTGAAGTTATGTCTAAAATTCCCCTATGCCCCTCCTTGTTTGAGCTTTGTTCTACCCCTCCCCTTGGTCATCAAATAATTACACAAACACCCAATGAAATTAATTCCACACTTACCCCCACTATTTTTTACCCTCATTCCCTTACTACTCCAGCCTTTGATACATTTACAAAGCTACCCCCTCTACTTCTGGAAATGATAATTCAGCCCCTGAACTCTCCCGAATACCCAATTCACACCCCAAACCTTCTGAAATTCCCGAAAAGCCCCTCGGACAACCCATCACTTCCCGCACACCAAATTAGAGGTCAGCCCTAGTGGTTTGGAATTTGTTCAGCAAATCGATGAAGAGATTACGGAAGCCGAGACCTGCTACCGAGAGACTCTCCCAAACATCGGAGCGGTTGTTGTGAATGCTCTTTATTGATCTTACGAGACTACAGGGTACCAGTTTGGTCTCATCACACGTGCCCGGTATGAGAGTGTTAGGTGAGGACTGAGAACTGAAAGAGGGAAGAACTTCTTTTGAGAACTTAGTATGAGGAGCTCAAGATTGAGTTTGGGACACATTTGTCCAAGCTCCCCGCACTTCTTGCTATATCAACTAACCGTTTGATCACTCGCTCACTTTTCGCTAACCGGTAAGCTGACCGTTTTCGTGAACTGCTTCCCTTCTCGATAGGGGGAGCATGGCGATGTTTGTATGTCTTTGATGACGATCACCCCTCCCGCTTTCTTGCAGAGAATGATGTGTACAAGAGGTCCCGAGGGAATATTTGCAATTTGTTTAATTGTAGCAGTTTTACTTTGCCTATTTTTGGTTTTTTGCTTAGTTTACAGTTATAAAGATAGGTTGAGGCTGATATTCCTTGGAATATCTTGGGCCATCCATGACTTGATGATTGAGAATGAATGAATGGGAGAGAGTTTTATTTCTGCATGTGTTTGTTTTGATTCCGCTTCCGGATACATCAATATCACTATTGGCAATGTCAGTATTAGTGCTTCTCTCTACTCCTCTGGAATGCAATTAGAAATGTTTTCATTAAATTAGAGAGGGATTTTAAGGGCTAGTACGAAATTCTTGCTTCCCTAAATCCTCTTCACCAATTTGCTACTATTCATGTTCTAGCAAAACAAAAGGACAAGAAAGCCAAAAAGGTAGTATTGGAGCACTCTCCTGCTCTTTGGTAGTTGGCTTTATCTTTATCATGGTTTACATAGAGAAGATATTATGCTTTTTTGTTAGAAAATAATCAAGATAAAAATATATTATTTGATGCCAATATATTAACAATCAATAATCCTAATGCAAGGTTAACCGATCAAATTGACACTTGAACTCATGCAATGCATCATACTCTTACAAATATTTTTTTGTCACAATTACTATGCAGCTATATTAGTATTAGAGTATTTTGCTAGTTTAACCAGAAGCTTATCATTGTTAAAGAAATATATTGTCACTCCTGCAAGTACGTATTTTCCTCTCTGAGATCTTAATTAGCTTGCTCCATTAGCCTATCTATTTCGGTTAAAGGAAAAGTCAAACATTGTCAATAGCTTACCTCGCTGACAGGAAAACATATATCCTGGGTTGATGGTTATTTCAAATTACAAGAATTTTAATTCTGTGCTTACAGATCATTACTGAATACTTATGAGTAGGCATGGAATTTGTTTGACATTTCACATGGGTTTTATAAATAAATAATTAGAAGTAGGTCAATTTTGGGTACCTTTGAATGTATTCAGAAGCTCCATGTTTAAAATGAGTTCCACCACCTGGAAACCACCACAGCTGATTTTTCTCATGAACCCAATTTTGTCCTCCTTTAACCTCAGACAGACGTGTATGATTCACATTGCTTCGCCAAACATAGTCCCTGCTAGTTGGCCATCTTATTGGTATCTTATAATCGTCTGGTGGAGGAACCAAGCAAAACAAGCGTCTTTCAAGTGGCGGGCAATGCCTCTCCAGGTCTTCTCTTTTGGAAAGATCTAACTTTGGCTGCAATTCCTTAATATACAAAGGATCGTGACAAGGAATATACTCATTGAATTTCAAGGGGCACACATTCATCCCAGTTTCCGGGATCGTAAGTGGTGTTTTTCGATAAGTAAGAGAAACCTTGTTAGTAAATTTAGGAATACCTGCCAGCACAAAAGATGAATCAGAAAATTATAATGCATTTTCACCACGACCTCCCCACCCCATCCCAAAAAGAAAAGGAAACAAAATTCCACTGTTCGAAAAGAATTGGAACTTCACTGTACAAAAAGAAGAAAGAATATAAAGCACGAGGTCCAATAATGCCTCAAATTAATAGGAACATTTGGTGAACAGAGGAGTTTAATTGTCACCATCACAGTTGTCAAATCATGTTTTGTATGCTAATCGAAAACCATACAAGGACATGTACATCGTCTAACAGTAAAATCAGCTGTCGAATCATGTATTGCATTGTAAGAGAGGGTTAACAATGTAAAATATAAAAAATTAAATCAATAAACACATTATGATAAATGATATAACATATGACAGTCTAAACACAATTTAAGGGCATGTCTGTACATTCTCTAACAGTAAGACCTTTAACATTGTGGCAAAAAAAAGTGTGGCTAAATCTCACTGTAATCCGTTGCTGTAAAAATAGAAATTAACATAAAATAAAGAACACACGCACACAAAGAAGTAGGAATGAAATAAAAATAAATAATGAATTTTCATTTGCACTTTTTGAAAAAAAAAACAAATTAGACGAAGCGACAAGATACGATCGATAGGGACTGCTAATTGCTACTTGTCATTCAATCATTCGATACATATTTTTGTGTTGTTTTATGATTATCTATAATAATAATAACTATGGTTTCCATAACCCTAACACACTATATTGTTGAAGAATAATATCAGTTTTTCCATTTATATCAACAAGTACTATTGAGAAGTCACTCTAGCTCACTCAATAGAGTTCCAAAAACAGTTTTGAATAGAACATGATTTCAACTTTAACTTATTGTTGAAATATAATAGGAAGATACAAGGTGGCACTTCGTACTGCAACTGACTGTAATAATATGACTCAAATCATTGTTAAAGCGTACATATCAAAAGCCTACATAGAAAGTTTGGGAGGCAGCCATGAGCCTTGAGAGGAACAGTGAAAAAGAAAATGAGAACATGTTTAGTTGATAAACAAAATGTGATGTCAATGGTTCTCGGAACAAAATTATTCTTTATGTCGTGATTTTCGATTAATCTTTCCACCTACTTCACAACTATTCAAAGACCAACTACCCGATCGATTTCTGGAAATGACAAAATCTGGATAATTATACCCCCGGTGTCCAATTTCAAAAACTCTACTCCAAGTCAAACTTAACAACAATACTGGAAACTGTTGCTCTACTAATCGCAAACTCCGTCTCAAGAATTTCAACAATACTTCATCCTTCATTAACAGGAAGCAAATAGTGATCATAAACTTAGCACAGGCATTTCCAGGATTCCATTAAAACCCCATTTAGAGATATAAGTAAACTGTCACGTAGCCAAATTTTGGTTCATAAAAACTCTGATCAGCCTGATAGGACCTCGATATGGCGCAAAATCCATACCTGGGCATAGAAACTCAATTCAGGTCCCTTTCTTGTTTGTGGCAAATCAGATTTTTAGTGGGTGCCACATTAGAACAGGGGGTCAAGATGATACAACCCAATGGAGAATGTGAAGAGAGAGAGTCCAATTTTCAATATATCAGATACATATTATAATAACAAATACCGTGCGAAGTTTGTCTTTAAGTTTCAAACATCTCTTACATCTACAGAATCATAAACCACTTTTTGTACTCTCTCTCTCTCTCTCTAATGAATCAAGATTGTAGATTATATCAAAAACTAAAATGTTCAATTGACATGAGCATCTGCAACATAAAGAGACAAATATGGGGAGAGAGTGTACCAGGAGAAAAATGATGAAATGCACAATATTTTTACTTTATCGTGCGTGATTGCAATTGAATTTCTGTCGACATAATAGTCCTAAATGTTACGTGTGTTTCATATATTATTCATTTTTCATCAAAAACGTTTCTGACCCTCAAAAAATTGAACATCTTACCAAACCATTCGCGTTTTTCCAACTACTTATTTAACAAATGCACCATAACTAAAAAATTTGTTGATCTCCAAATGTAATTACATTCCAACTCACTTAATGCACTTGAGTATGTTCTTATCATAGTATCTTGCACCAAACCAGAAAGCCTAACTAAAAATTAACCACTAATTCTGTAAATGTAATCTTCATTTATATTATGTTCTAACTAAAACACTAAGAGGGAGTTTGTTCTTTACCTCTTAAGGATTTAGGCTCATTCTTCATTAAGGCAATATTTTGTGTTTGTTTTTTGCTTCTTAATGCTAAATGAAAGTCAAACTTCAACTTGAGGAATTAATAGCAACGTCCATTGTTGAGTATTCATGCTAAATGTTGAATTTCTTTAATGAATTTTAATTCCAGTTTTACCTTTATTTTTTTAGGCTAATGTCAAAAAAATCTTCTTCGAACATGTCTTTACCAAAAAAAAAATATCTAAAAATTTTCAAAAACGATCCACAATGTAGGATTGGTTTGGAAAATCTCACACACTCGCCTACAAGTACCACTAGCAAGGACCACTTGTCTAAACCGATCATAAATTGCAGATGGTTTTAGACCTAGTTGATTGATTTGGAATATCTTTTAGAGGTGGGTTCAATTTAGAAAAATATGGGAGCCAAAAGGGAATATGACATTTTCTATATTGTTTTTGCTAAATGACCCTAAAATTAAAAACGTTTAGTAACAGTGCAGTAACATGCATTCACCATTCAGAACCAATAAGTTCAAACAAACAAGGGTATATTGCAAAACTAAATGTAAAGTTTGGTACCACTTTCAATTTTAGATATTTCAAAAGTTGCAATGTTGATCTTGATGCTTGAAACTTTGTATTTTACTCCTCATTCACATCTCCTAATGATGAACGGGCATCCTATTCCCTTAAGTCATCCATTCCGTTAATTCTCCTAATGACGATGTTGCATAGGATCAAAATTGCACAAATTTTAAAAACAGTAGGAGACATTGCAACTTTTGAAATATCAGTCTCGAGTTCGAAACCTTCCACGATACCAAACTTTAAGCGGGGTGTGTGTTAGGGTGGCTCTGGCACAAGAGCGTCCCTCCAGTTTAGCTCACATGGGGGAGTCCAAAGGGCTCGTTCGTGTGGAGATTTAGGGTTGTAAAAAAAATAACTCCGAACAAAATGACTCCAAACTTTAGTGTTAATTTTTTGCATTTTACCCACAACCAACATAACATTCATTCATTCATTTTTTTAAAAACATAACCATTCAAATGACCTTTAATCAAATAAGTGAAAACATATTTCTCGATTTTACTTTTCACCATGGTGAAAAATATTTTCCCCCGAACCAAACAAATATGCCCGATCATATACACAACTAACTAAAGGTCGTACCTTAATGCGATGCCAAGTGCCCTCACCCAAGCTACAGTTGATCTCGGATTCGGGATATGGAAGCAGCCTCTCCATATATGGGGTAAGGCCAACCAACATCCCCATCTCCCAGACTCTGCAGTTAAGCGGCACTGGGTACGGCCTTTGTTTATATACACAACTAACTATGAGTAACAAACATACAACTAACCAATCAAACTTAAATACATATGCTTGATAATACATGTAATATTAAACCATAATACACGTTAAATAGCTCTTGGGGCCCCACAAATGACCTCTAACTCACATTGAGTAACGAATGTACAATTAACGATTCAACATTAGATTTAAACGCTTTTGTTCGGAAAATTAACCTCTAAATTACATACCTAAGCTTGATCAAATACACAACTAACTAACAATGAGTAACAAATGTAGAATTTACAATTCAACATTACACATCATATATCATATAACAATGAGTAACAAGAGTGTGTTTGTGTGTGTGTACCAGGAGATGAGGATGAGGAAGAATTGGAGTCAAATTGAGTGACATAAATGGATGAATTGTTGCGACCAAATAACGTTCCGGTGTAAAAAGAAGCGATCATGACTAAAAGAATGGTGATGATGATTTGCCCTAATTTTAAATCGAAAGCTGATGATGACCACACGTATCCGCCCATTTTGGTGCTCTTCTATTTGGATTTAGATGTGTGTGTGTTTTGTGTGTGAGGTTAGAAAAAGTGAATCATTAATATTGGTGTAGTTGAGAATTGAGAATTGAGATCTCATGTTTTTTTAACAATGGAGGTGAGGAGTGAGAAAGAACACACTGGAAAACAGTGGGGCAAGCACGAGATCCAAATGCAGAAACCCGAATTTAACCGAGCCTCTTGGCTGGCGCTAGGGTTGGCAATTTTTGATACGATAACTCGTTTATGGTAATAACCCAAAATGATCAGAGCTTAACACGATTAACTTGTATAGACTTCAGAGTACCCAAAATTCATACTCAAATAAAAATCAACGCGACCCGAAAATGACACGAGTAACCCGAATTGCCACCCGCAATGGAATAAGAGTGTAACACTCTTGCGCTGGATTGTGTCTGGTCCGGGTTCCAAAAAAAAATGATATTTTTTTCAATTAAATTGATTTTTTACTCCCTAAAGTATCATAAAAGTTTTTAAATAATTTCTAATCTTTTATTTTATTCAAGTTTGTCCCTAAAGAATTTTGGTTGTTAAACGTTGACAGAATTATGTCAAATATTCCTTTTGCCCTTATCTTTTATGTCATGTCCAATACATATTTTGACTTTATACTATTATGCATTTTATATAGTTGTTTAAAAATTAGTCATTTAAAAACTTGTTTTCTTATTTTACTAAAAAAACTGCTCTTATTTTACAAACAAAAAAAATATTTCTTATTTTACGAAAAAAATAAAAACTGTTTACTTATTTTACAAAAAAGAATACTATTTTCATATTTTACAAAAAAAAAAACAGTTTTCTTATTTTGCAAAAAAAATGTTTTTTTTATTTTGCAAAATAAGCCCTTTTTTAATTTTACAAAACAGGTTTTTGTTTTTGTAAAATAAGAAAACAGTTTTTTTTGCAAAAATAAAAACACAAGTTTTTTTGTAAAATAAAAAAAATAGTTTTTTTTGTTAAGTAAGAAAACATGTTTTTTTTGTAAAATAGATAAATAGTTTTTTTTTGTAAAATAAAAAAATAGGTTTTGAGTAACCAAAATATACCTTTGCTAGCTAGGTTTTCTCTGATAAAAACGATGAGAGCATACGTTTACAAAAAAAATTTATTAAAAATTACTGTTTTTAACCAAATGTTTTTAAAAAATAATTGTTTTTACAAATAACTGTTTTAAAAAACTTCTTATAACTGTTTAAAAATAACTATTTTTTAAAAAAAATTCAAATAACTGTTCTTACAAATAACTTCTTTAAAAACTTCTTACAACTATTTTTACAGAAAAAATATTAAAAATGATTGTTTTTATTTCAAAATGTTTTTACAAAATAACTGTTTTTACATTTTCATTTTTACAAAATGTTTAAAAATAATTTTTTTTAAAAAAAACTGCTTTAAAAAACTTCTTGTAACTGTTTTTACAAAAAAAAAAAACTGTTTTTATTTCAAAATGTTTTAATAACTTAAAAGTTATAAAATTTCGTGTAACTGTTTTTATTGACTTAACAGTTATATATATAACTGTATGTTTATATAGTTAATATATATAACAGGTATGTATACAGTTAATATATATATATATATATAACAGGTATGTATACAGTTAATATATATATATATATATATATATATATACAGTGGCGGAGCCAGGATTTCCCGATAGGGCGGGTTACCTTTACGGTAATTTCCGGGGGTTCGGGGGCGGGACGCCCCGAGGCGAATTTTTTTGAGGTTATTTTTTAGTATTCACCAAATAATTACTTTAAAATAATAAAATATAAGGTGGCTCGGGGGACCTTGAATCATTTCATACAATTTCATACACAATCTAAAAAATGAGGGAGTACGAGACAATACAATTAGCATCGTAAAATTCATACACAAAAAAAAAATAGACTTATAAAACAATCTAAAAAATGGATTTTGTTAACCTTAAACCAATCACAAAGAGGAATACATACTTGTTGTTATTGTTTCTTGAACTGGACAAAACAGTGAGTGATTGAGTTTAGATGAGCTTCAAATGATTTGTTTTATAACTTTTCATATTTAGATTTTGTCCCCTAATACTTTAAAGTAAAAAATAGGGCGAGCTGAACTTCAAATATACAAAATAACCCTCTGTTTATTTATTTTTTTAACAAAACAGGGCGGGCTGGCACCCACCCCAGCCCATACCTGCCTCCGCCTATGTATATATATATATATATATATATATAAATATATATACAGTTACAAAATGTTTTAATATATATATCATATGTATACATTTAATATATATCTATTATATATACTGTTAAACGTCTGTGTGTGTGTGTGTGTGTGTGTGAGAGAGAGAGAGAGAGAGAGAGAGAGGGGGAAAGGAAGTGAAAATTAATTGGCTTAAATGAGGAAAAGTGAGAGTAAAATGGGTATTTGATAGTTTTTGTCAAAGTTTAACGGTCTTTTGGACGGAGTCCCCGGTTTGAAACAAGTTAAATAGTTTGAGGACTAATATGAGTCAAAGAAAAGATTGGGGACCATTTAAAAACTTTTGTGACAAGGAAAATCTTTAGAAATTAAGGATAAGGAAAATTTAATATATATATATATATATATATATATAGTGTCTTCAATTGTAGTTTTGTCACGTGACTTCAAAATTGAGTTGCAATTAAAACAAACTCTCTTTCCATCTATTCCACTCTCTTGACACGTCTCCTTAGTAGGGGTGTGCACAGGTCGGTCGATTTGATTTTTTGCCTTTTTTAAGTCGAATCGACTTTATCGATTTTTGGATATTTTGAACTAAAACCGAACCAAACAAGGTAAGTTTTGACAGGGTCGGCTCAGTTTGACCGTCGATTTTTTAACAGAGCTGATATTGACAGGGTATGTTCGGTTTAATAGATTTTGACAGGGCTGATATTTTTTAATATATTTTTTCATTATGTTTTAATCACTTTTCATTTAAATTCAACCAACACTATTTTATTTATATGCAACTAATCATTTTTCATTTTTTTTAATCATCCGTGTGTGTGTGTTATATATATTATACAATAGATATAATATTATATAATAAGTAGAGAACCGGTTCGGTTTGATTCGGTTCTACACAGTCCCAATGCGGTCTAAATTGAAAAACGAACCCAAATTATCGGGTTTTATCCTGCTTTGCTGACCCAACCTTAAAAATAAATCATCCCGAAATCATCGGCTCGGTTTAATCAGTTCGGTCGATTTTGCTGCACACCCATAGTCCTTAGTGTCTTTATATTATCTATTCTTATTCCACCATTAATGAGTTTTATGAGTTAAATTGGGTTCTTGATCTATTATACTTCATTTCAATGCGTCCCCACAAATCTATACTCCAACCCGTCTCTCGATAGTCATGTTATCCCTGTCTAGGAGCAGCTGGGGGGAGAAAATATTTATAATTTAGGTCAGCACCCTAGAATTGCGAGAATTAACTTAGTGAATTTAAAGTGCAATAATACAACTAATTCAAAGTAAGCATCCCCCATCATCACTCACATATGTTAAGTATCTCACCCCTCATCTAAGTGTAATACTAAACTTATAACGGCCCACGTCTTAATAGTAATAACTGATAATTGTGTTAATTAAATAAAAGTACATCCAATATATTCCACATATTGATCGTAATCCTCTACACCCATTTTACCGTTTATCAAGTACCCCAATCATGTTGCTCATAAAAATGGCATAAACAGTTATTATGCATACTATGTAGTATTGGGTATATCTTTTATTGTCTACATCATTAGACTAATAAATTAATCTCTTTTAATTTTAATGATTATATATGTTCTTATATATGCGACACTAAAGGTCTCTACCGGTAGCGTCTCATTCGTGAACTATCGGTAAGTCTGAAGGAGTCCCTTATCCAAATCGGACATCATAAAACACACACAAGTGAGGCAATCCCTACGCAGTACACCATTGCATGACACATACCCAGCGGTGACAATAGATCCCAGCATCTACACTTATCTCTTGTAAATGACGTTACTACATAGTACCTAAATTTATGACCCGCACAACGCCTAGCCCATTTGTGCAGACGTGTGCTACGGCCCCGAATGTGCATAACCCAACCGATAAGATCGTCCACGAACATAATTATCTTTACACAAATAAATAATTACATGTTATCATCACATAATATGCATAGGTAATTACTATATAACTACCTAAGATGTCCCGTATAACCATCCATAATGAATCCCACTTTAATAATTAACCAACTAGTTAATTGTGAATTTTATCTCTATAATAATAGGATGTAACCATCTTAGTTAACGATAAGTTTCCCCATTTTATATTAATGCCACAGACGTTTTTTTTAATAAAATCACTATTCATCCGAACATCGTTCTACCAACTCGCACCGTATCCTAAAAATCCCCTGGATCTATACTCGGTCCGAGTCCAACCTGCCCTAAAGGCCGAATCAATTCGCCTCTTGGGGCTGAATAGATTCGGATTTGGGCGAAAACCCAGATCTGCTATGGTTTCTTAATATGCAAATCCTTAATTCAATCCCAAACTCCATCCTAATGGTATATACATTTGTAACAACATAAGAACAGGTCCCCATGACTTAGTCTTTCATCTTAGTATAGTTAATTACATAAATTAACCTCAAATTCATTCCCAATAACCCAAAATTTACATCAATGATTATAACTATTAACCCAGAATTTCCACCCCGAATCCATTTAGATTCTAATCATATTTTAACATAACATATGGATCATAATTCTCTATATTTCCAGATCTTAAAACATAAGTTATATGCATCAAGGTTTACATTTTATTCAAGCGTCCTAAGGCATGAATTCTATCATCAAATTCCAGATTATAATCATCCTAAATTTTTGGGTTTAATCCACCTAATTTTATTTCAGTCTTCTCTACAAGCATGAAATTAAATCATATCATTCAATCACCAATTTCATACTAGAACCCAAAAATTATATGGGGTTTACTACAATGAATTAAGAAATACATTGAACATTTACATTAATTAAGAAAATTCTTGTTTAAATGGAGTGATTGGATGATTTCCTCTTAAATCCTTTACCTCCTCTCTTCTTTAGTCTTTTGGTCTTTTCTCTTTAGAGATGTGACTGTTAGGTTTAGATTTTTGGTAAGTGTGGGGAGTTCTTAATCTTCCTCTTATACTTATATTAATCCTAATTCCTGAGTTAAGCCTAATTTTCCATTTTTGGACCACCTACCCATAATCGAAATAGTCCAATAACCTCCCAACTTATATACATATAACGCGGGACCATTTCTAAAGGTCTAAAACACCTAAACAAGTTCATAAAACCTCTCAGAATGTGTCCCAATTATTTTTATTCAACAAGTATATTTTCAATTGTGTAACACATCATATATCAATTATTCAATACACATGCAATTATTTTTTACCAAAATTATGTAACATGCAAAGTCAGTCTCACATAACAGGAAATAATAATTAATTAATTTATTCACAACTTAATTAATTAAATTGAATAATTTAAATTATTTCCTACAAATATTATATATATTCTAAAAATACGGGGTATTACATTCTTCCCCCTAATAACTAAATTCGGTCCTCGGAATTTGAAATGTACCTGACTAGAAGAGTTCCGGATATTTCGCTCGCATGTCATCCCCCCTCTCCCAAGTTGGCTCATCCTCCTTATGATGTCCCCACGGCACACGTACTAACGGAATAATCTTATATCGAAGTCAGTGATCTTTATGGTCCAGAATGGCCACGGTCTCTCCTAGTAGGTAACGTCTAGTTGGAGCTCTATCTCATCAATATCGATATGCCGGTAAGTTATCTCGTCTCTAGATATGTGAAAGACGTGCATCCGCTGCAAGTGGTGCAGTAGTCCAAACTGATACTCTACAGAACCAGTCCTGTCAATGATAAGGAATGCCCCGCATACTGGAGAGCCAACTTCCCTTTCTTCCCAAATCTCATGACGCAATTCGAGTGATTCCGCTCTCCATTTATATATACACGCACACATTTAACGAAGTTATTAAGGAGAATAAGAACACATGCACATTAGAGACCGAAAGGGCGGGATGGGTGCCTAACACCTTTTCATTCGGTAACTTAACCCCTGAACCTTTGAACTAATTGGTTTTGCAAGCATCAATATGTCTTTGATGCCATTCTCTTGAGGCGATAACATTTCTTTTGCCTGTTTTATGCAAAATAGGCTGGCGACTCTATCTCTTTACATCATCCCAAATTGACAACGGTCGAAGCACCTTGAGATAGGACACGTGAACTTTCTTCTTCCTCCCCGCGCACGCGAGCGCCGACCCCTTAGGGGGAGAACCGGGATATCCACAATGGCAACTCTACTAGGGACTTACTTTTTATAAGAGGGCTAGACTATATCTGCACGGGTGTTATCATTTTTCGCATATGTACGTATGCACCTACCTATATGTTCCCTTTTTCCTCCTCTATTACTTCTTGTATATATCTACCTCATGTTTATATCACCTCTCACTCACTATTGACTCCACACACTTGTAAATACCCTCCGTGTACACCTCACACTACTTACACGTATATATAGGGTCACTTATACATGCCTCACACATCACTTGGAATATCCATGCTTAGGATTCATTAGCACTCGCCTTCACTTATCACACTTGTGCATATCCATGCTCATTTGTACATATCACACACCACTTGTAGTTGATCCATGTTTAGGTTCGCTACCACACACTCACTTATAAATATAATCACTCACTCACATGTATCCATGCTTAGAGTAGTCTTCACACTCCATGCTAGATTTACTTGTCCTTCTACTTGTTTT
Organism: Sambucus nigra; assembly: GCA_949130495.1. Classification (NCBI taxonomy): domain Eukaryota; kingdom Viridiplantae; phylum Streptophyta; class Magnoliopsida; order Dipsacales; family Adoxaceae; genus Sambucus; species Sambucus nigra. Next base: position 444,921,257 of record OX422222.1, on the reverse strand, counting down.
CCATAGTATTTCTCATCATGCCAAATAAAAAATCTCTCTCTATAATATACTAACCAAGAATCATGCATCATGCACACTACATCACCAAGATCATGACTATTGACAAAAATTTTGTCCTGGGGGGTCACTTTATGATAAGCGCTAGTCCAACAGGTCGCAATTAGCCTAAGCAATATGACTCTCACCTTCCATTGCCCTAATACATTCGACATATATCAAACGGTTTCCCCACCCCCACCCCCCATCGTATTGCTTCACGATGGGAGGTATATAGCAGGGAACTCATTCATGTGTACGTCGAGTGTATCGAATTCGCTCTCACAAGTACTGTCTCCACGAGGTATATAGTGAGGCAATTCACGTACACTCACGCTCATCAAAAGGATTGTCCACACGTACCGATTGCCCTTAAAAGCAAGAAGTATATTATGGAAGCCATGCCAAAGGGGGGGGGGGGGGGGTTCCACTAACCCAACAACTGCATAAACCTCATATTGGCGTCAAACATAGGGCACTCATATTTAGTTTGATGGTTGCCACACAAAACTCTGTCAAAATGTCGGGCGACAAGCCGTCTTTTCGTGCTATTTTCGACATTTTTCAAAATAGGCCCCTGTTCATGAGCCTGAAAACAAGTCAAACCCCCATCTTACATGTTTTTCAAACCCAAATTTTCCAGGCTCATGTTTCGTCCGACATTTATTTTTTGCATTTAGTTAAACCTAATACAAGTGAAAACATAATAAATGATAGTAATCATGATGAGACTCTTCTCTTGGTTTCTCTCCTCTTTTTAAAAAAAAATGAAATACCAAAAATATTTTTCCTCCTTTCATAAAAAATACCAAAAACATTTATCCCCCTTCTTATCAAAAATACCAAAAAACATTTTTTCTCCTTTTTACCAAAGTGTAAAAAAAAACCTCTTTCGAAAAAAATGCTAAAAAAATCCTTTTTCCCTCTTTCAAAAAATAAATTCGAATCATTTTCCTTCTAAGGTTGATCGCATACCCGATTCTTGGGCTGGCTCCCTATTGACTTCGATCTTCCGTCAAACCACCTTGAAGTTCCACCAGTTTCCCTACTACTTCCTCTGAGTCTGAAATCTTCCTTCACCAAATCTCCATGGAAAATGCAGACCAAATACCAAATGTGGAGCCTGATCTGATGGTAGTCTTAATGCAACTCAGCGCCATGATCGACAACCTTTAAACCGAGGTCCGTGAGATGCAGCAAAATCGACCCCAAATTCCTAAAAAACTTAAGATCCTCTTACCCCGTGCCATGGGTCCACCCCCTCCATAGCCTATTTGGATCCCAAAAGAATATCAACATGCTGCACGTGCCTCGCCTGCCAATGGACCACTACCAATTTAGCTCCATATGCCAAACCTAGCCCAGCTAGGGGCTAACTTGCCAGTGCCCGTTGATCCAAAGGAAGAGGAGTTAAACAAGGTCAAGGAAGATCTCAAGTTGTTATCCAAGAAGTTTGACCAAGCTAGAATATCCGAGAACTACATGGATTACACCCATATATCTCCCTGCCCCAAAGCAAGATTGTCAGAGAAGTTCAAGATGCTAACCATTGAGAAGTTCGGGGGCAGCAGGCCCCCAATCATTCTCCTTCGTAGTTACTACCAAGCCATGACCCTTATTGGAACCTCTGAAGAGATAATAGCCTAGATGTTTCAACAGACTTTGAAGGACATCGCCATCCGATGGTTCCTATCCTTTAAAGAATCCAGAATTCATAGTTCGGAAGACGTCACCCGGGATTCATATCACAGTACAAATACAACGAAGAGTTAGAGGTTACACGTCGTGGTCTAGAACTTCTCAAGCAGAACCCTGGAGAATCCATTAGTAACTTCATAGTAAGATGGAGAGAGAAAGCTTCAACTATGACCAACTGGCCCTTCGAAGAAGAATAGGTCAGTATTATAAAGAAAAACTTCTTTCCCCGTATTCGAGTGACTATGGGAGTATAATATTACCCACACTTTAAAGCTCTTCGGGTAGCGGTTGTAGAAATTGAAGAAAGTGTTACCAAGGTAGAAGTCAAGTCAAAAAAGGTGATCGGACAGTTCATTCTCTAAAAGTACGAGAAGCCTACCAATACTAGAGTCTCAATCGTCGACAATATCTCCCAACCCACTACCTCTTGGGAGCCAGAAAGCCTCCCTAATCTCGTTAGGAAGGAGTACACCGAGCCCTATTTCTCCCTCTCTAAAGTCTACCAAGTCTTGTTGAGTCGAACCCCCATCAAACCTTTGGACCCTCGTCCATTACCAAACCCACTTTCCAAAACTTCAAAACCAACGTCCATTGTGATTTTTACAAGTATGTTGGCCATACTCCCGATCAGTGCTTCCATCTTTAGAATGTAATCCAAGGTTTAATTAATTGGGGTATCATCGCCCCACTACCCAATCCTAAACCCAACACCACTCATAACCCACTTCTAACCCATACAGATGCTATCTTCCTAGAGAATGACCCAGAATTCGATCCATCTACCCAGATTGAGCCTAGTAAAGCACCCATCATACTTGTGTTTTCACCCAAACAGCTCAAAGTTTGCCCATATTTTCTTCTACACCCTACCTGCTTCACTGAACAAGCTTTGTCTCTCCTTACGAATGCCTGTATTGCCATGCATACCCGATTCGAAGGGAGAGATATGGAGTTACCGACTGTTTTAAACTAACTCTTGGAGTTTGGGCTGAAATTGCCCACCAAAATGACCATCGGCTGTAAGAAGTTTAGCATCCTATTCATGAAAGCCCGAAAGTGGGCTCGGGAGACAGATAATTGGGTGGTAATCATTGATAAAATCAATTTGAATGATAAAGTATAGATTATGGCAGATGTGTTCCAATAGACCAGCGAGATCTACATTATTTCGAATCTACTCACTACTTTGAAGCTATAAGGGTGGTTGGTCCCTTCCTGCACATCCCCATTGAGTGGGATAATTTATATAAAGAAGACGTTGAAGTCGTGGAATGCATTGACTTCTCTTGGAAGGAATACATTATTGCCACTATATGGGGGGACGAGTTTGATAACTCAAACGAATAACCAAGTCAAGAAAATATCAGTTCAAAAATCAGCCTATGTGGGATGATATCTTTTGAAGACCAACTATAAAAAATCGGTAAAGTAGCCGCTCAGCTCGAAATCGATGAAGAAATGGTGTTCTTATTCTTCCTCTTCTTTATAAACCATATAATAAGATCTAAAAGACACTACCAGAGTCTGAATTCTCAGGCATCATGAACAAATAAAGGAAATGGAGTTACTGAGGAACTCCCCATGCCATAAATGACCATCGAGGAAAGCGAGATCCTCGTCCAGCTCAAAAAGACTCAATCCAATATTATCTCATGGTGGCTCTTTATGTCTTCATAATTACAATGAAATGTTATGATAAAGTTGTTCACTCGGTCCACATTCCTAGCTTTCACCACTCTAGAAGAAGCTGTAAACCTAGTTGGATCCTTGACCACTACTAGACTCCTTTCCTTCTCTGAAGATGAAATCCCGAAGGTCGGACATGACCACAACTATGACCTTAACATCTTCGTTAAAGTGATGGTAAAGATTGTCCCTCTCTCACTCGTCTACAACAAATCAACCCTCAATATTTTCCCACTAAGAACCTTCAATTTCTTGGGTTTGAAAATAAGTGACCTTAATCCAACTTTCATTGCAGTGCGTGCTATGATAACACCCTCCAAGAGGTAATGGGATCTATAATTCTCACAATAAGGGATGGCCCTATCAATCCCATTATTAAATTCCAAGTTATTGACATACCCACATGCTTCAACCTACTATTTGGTCCACCGTGGCTTCATAGCATCTAGTGGGTATCTTCCTCCCTTCATCGAAAGTTGAAATTCTTCTCCAAGGGGTAACTCATCACTATTTTGGGAGACAATGGTTGTACTAAAAAGACAGTACCAACAACCTGGTACTCGAAATATAATATGGGAAGAATGATATGCTCCTTTCTGGCTTCCGAGTCGATTCCCTTCCCCTTCCAGCAAGGGACAATTTTAAAGATTTGGTTTATCCAGAGCACAACCCTCACAATAATGTCAACGTAATACACATGTAAATAATATGCACTTCATGCCCGAACTAGGGCTGAAGCGATGTCAATAAGGGATTCTGGAGCCCATAATCCTAAAAAAGGCCTTCCCTAATGTGGCTTACGTTATCAACCTTCATCAGAAGAACTCAGAATGCTCCGCCAACCTTGGCTGAAGAGAAGTTTAGAAGATGCCAAGATTGTTTTGAGGGATTCCTTGAATAGGAGATTCATCAAAGAAGGTGAAGATTTTCCCTTCTGTGGCTTTCTCGAATCATCATATGATCATGTGGATAAGAAGATGAAGCCAGGGATGGAAATATTATTTTAATATAACTACTCCTGGGCTAAAGACTGTCCGCATCAAGTTTAACCTCCCACTGAGAAAATCGTAGCCGTTGTTAAGGTCTCCGAGGAAAGTGATTTCAAAGACTCATTAAATCTGCAGACACTGGGGCTGACACTCTGTATGATCCATTCGGGCATTACATCGTCAGACCCGTACACTTTAATTAAGGTCGCTGATGAACCTCCCCTTAAGTGGAATTCTATATCAGTCCCACCTATTGAGATGTAACCCAACTCGGTAGTTTATCTTATCTCTTCATCCATGATTATTCCTCCTTTTTCTGATAACAATATGATCGAGGCTTCCTTTAACGAGGTTCTCAACGCTATTTTTCCTAAAAGTGAAATAAACGAGGATTTATGTATCTTGTTATGGCTTACATTAATTGTCTTGATTCTAATCAAACTCTTGATGATGATGATTTTACAAATGAATAATTCTTAATTGATTTTAATGAGGTTAATAATAAATAACATAACCGCATTCAAATTAATGAGAATGAAACTGTTGTTAACAATCTCGGTTCTAGTAGCCAACTGCGCGAGATTAGAATGGGGTCCACCCTTAACGACAATGAACGAGCGTAATTCAAAAAGCTATTGAAAGGGCGTGTGGACGTCTTCGCACGGTCCTACGATGGCATGCCCGACATCGATTTCAAAATAGCTCAGCACGAGATCCCAACTCTCCCAGAATGAAAACTGATCAAACAGAAGCTGGGAAAGCTCTGTATCGAATGGTCGCTCAAAGTAAAAAAAGAAATAATTAAACATTTTAATATAGGCTTCATTTGGGTGATTGAATATCCCACATGGTTAGACAACATTGTACCCGTACCGAAATTAGGGGGAAAATTCCACATGTGCGTCGACTATCGCGATTTGAACAAAATATCTCCGAAGGGTAATTACCTATTGCTCAACATTGACATGATTGTAGACAATGCAACCAGTCACGCTCCCAATTTATTCGTCGTTAGATTTGTTGGATATAATCGAAACATGATGCACCCTGACCATTTAGAAAAAATCGCATTAATCAACCCCCGGGGAACCTTTTGTTACACAATTATGCCATTCGGGATCAAAAATGCTAGGGCTACCTAACAAATGGTTTCCATAACTATCTTGCATGATTTGGTACACAAGTATGTCGAAGTCTACGTAGATGAAATGATTATTAAGTCCAAGAATCGGGAAGGTCACTTTCCCTCCCTTCGAAAGTTCTTTGAATGACTATGACAATACCAAATGCGACTAAACCCACACAAATTCATTTTCAGTGTCATAAAAGGGAGACTTCTGGGATTCATGGTTAGTGAAAAGGGAATCGAAGCAGACCCTACCAAGCTCAAGACTATACTCGAAGTGCCGCCACCATGAATGGAGAAGGAAGTCTGGGGATTCTTTGGAAAATTAGATTATATCAGTCGGTTCATCAGCCAACTGACTTTTATTTGCGAACCCATCTTCAAAACTCCTCTAAAAGGATTCTACTAAAGTTTGGAATAAGGCCTGTAGGGAATCCTTAGAAAGAATTACTATGTCAGTCAAAAATCATCTGGGTACGAAGTCAACTACAGTACTTTAGAGAAAGCATGTGTCGCCCTAGTCTGGGTCACTCAAAAGTTTCGACACCATATGTTCGCTTTCCTCATTAGACTGGTGTCCCGAATGGATCTTATCAAATATTTTATTGAGAAACACGCCCTATCTATCTGAATAGATCGATGGTTGATGTTACTAGCTAAGTTAGATATTATGTATGTCACGCAAAAAGTTATGAAAAGGAAAGCCATTTCCGACAACCTTAGTGACTACCTCATAAAAGAGGTCGATGTTTGGATATTTGAAGTCTCGGACAAAGATATTCTATGCACCTCTCAGGAGGACCTCCGATGGAAAATGTTCTTTAACGGCATTGCCAATAATAAAGGATACGACAGTGGGATACTCCTGACCGGCCCTAATGACTCTCACGCCCCCATTGCCATTAAGCTGTATTTTTCCTGGAACAACAATATGATTGAATACGAGGTATGCATCGTAGGCCTCAAAGTCTCCCTCTAGAAAGGTATCAAATATATAGTTGTCTACGGAGACTCTGCCCTTATCATCGGCCAGTCCTTAGAAGATGGAAAGTCAAAGACGAGAAACTCTTACCCTTCCACGCCCACCTAGAAGAGCTAGCCTCCCAGTTCTAAGATATCACCTTCCACTACTCGCCCCTCATAAAAAATAATTTATCCAATGCCCTTGCTACCCTGGACTCCATGGTCGACATGCCCGAGGGAATAACGGTGGCCCATTTTCTAGTCCAAAAATAAACTATGTCAACCCACTGCTACCATATTGAGCTCGTCACAGAGAAAGATTCTGATATGGACGAGTATCGGTACTACGACATTTGGCACCTCCTCAAGCATGGTAGGTTCCCTAAAGACGCCAATAAAAAAGACCGTGCGATCGTTTATAAACTGGTTGCCCAGTACGTCATTTGCAATAAAGCGTTGTTTAAGAAAAACTTCGATGGGACCCATTTGCATTTCATCACAGGGGCTGACATTGAAGAAATGATGCAGAAGATCTATAGCGAGGAATATAGACCTCACATGAATGATCATATGACGGATAAGAAGATTATCCGTCAAGGGTACTATTGGACCATTATGGTTTATGATTGCACTATTTACGTCCATAAATGCCTCAAATGCCAACAGTTTGGCAATCTCCAACACTTACCTATGCGGGAATTATACAACGTGAATTATCCCTAGTTGTTCTCCACCTAGAGCAGTGATATTATAAGGAGAGTCGCACCCAAAATCTTCCAATGGGCATGAGTTCAACTTGGTCTCCATTGATTACTTCACCAAATGGGTCAAAGTTGAGTCATACGCAATGCTAAATGCTAAGAAGGTAGCCAAATTTATTAGAAAGAACATTATCTGTCGATACGCGATTCCTCATGAGCTAGTATCAGAAAATGAGTTACATTTCGAAGCCGAGGTCACATAACTGGTCGACGATTATGGGATTCAAAGACACAAATCCTCTCCCTACCTATCTCAAACTAGTGGTGCAGTTAAAGTCTCTAGTAAAAACCTTAAGGCCATCATCAGCAAAAAAACTAAGAGTTATCAAGATAGGGTCGATCGAATCCCTTACGCCCTCTAGGGATACCGCACTTCAGTTAGGACACCTAATGGGGCTACCCCTTACTCCCTGGTATACGATATGGAATCGGTCTTACCTTTTGAGCTCGAAATACCTTCATTGTGCGTTATTCTTGAAAGCAAAGTCAACAAAAATGATTGGCATCAGAGATGTTTTGACGAACAATCACTCTTGGATGAAAAGGGCTGAAGGATCTATATCACATACAAGGCTACCATCATCGGATAGCGCGATCATTCAACCAAAAATTTAAGTATCGTGGTGTTTAAGAAGGAGACTTGGCCTTCAAAGAAATCATAGAACCCGTTTGGGACTTCAGAGGGAAGTTCAAGCCAAATTGGAGCGACCCCTACATAATAAAGAAGACCTTGTCAGGTGGCGCCGCTATGTTCACTAACCTTGATGGAGAAAAGATGGTGCGTCTAATCAACCTGGATCGTTTTAATAAGTTCTACCCATAGTCTGAAATCTCGACACGCTATGACTCTTCTCATCTCCTATCTTTTCTAAAAAAAAATTCTTCATTTCCCCCCACCCAGAACTACGTGGGGCCTGATCCTCTAAAAACCCTTTTGCTTTCAAAATGGAACTAAAAAAATTTCAAAACATCTAGAGGTACTTAGGTAGCCCATACTTTTTACATGGGTGTGGTCCCCTTCCTTTTCACAAATTGGAGCGACCCCTACATAATAAAGAAGACCTTGTCAGGTGGCGCCGCTATGTTCACTAACCTTGATGGAGAAAAGATGGCGCGTCTAATCAACCTGGATCGTTTTAATAAGTTCTACCCATAGTCTGAAATCTCGACACGCTATGACTCTTCTCATCTCCTATCTTTTCTAAAAAAAATTCTTCATTTCCCCCCACCCAGAACTACGTGGGGCCTGATCCTCTAAAAACCCTTTTGCTTTCAAAATGGAACTAAAAAAATTTCAAAACCTCTAGAGGTACTTAGGTAGCCCATACTTTTTACATGGGTGTGGTCCCCTTCCTTTTCACAAAATGATATTCTTTTATAATCTTCGAGAATGATAATTCATTTTATCAATTACATGAACAAAAGGATTGTGTATGCCTTAACAATTGGTATATATAATTTAAATGCAAAACTCATCAAGAGGCACAACAATGTGAGCAAAATCTTTTTTATTCCAAATAATGGAACGCAATACCATTACACGAAGTATCAACGAAGGGAGTAAAACCAACCACCCCTCTCAGCTGACCAAATTTTTCATAAACAAACCAAACCAGACTTCATAAAATTATTCCCAAATCCCATAAATAAAAACCAAAAACATATAAAAATATCCTCAGTCACCAAAAGCTTCACAAAAGTCACCCAAAAGCTTCACAAAAGTCATCCAAAAAGCTTCACACAAAATAATCCCAGCTTTACAAAAATCCTATCCGCAACTGTCGAAAGATCCAATTTCATCATCAGTAGCCCCCGAAGGTTCTCAAACTTCCCCTGCCTGGTTGGTATTCTGAATATGCTCCATAGAGCGATAAGCCCTGGCCAACATGGATAAACCACTGCTCCCCCTTCCATGGCGTCAAACAAGACAAACCACATCTGACTGGTCTCTTCTACTAAGATCTTCACCACGACTCGCTTCCATAGCCATTTCAGATAGTCCGGGGACACATGTCAGACCATGCCTATCGATTGAGATGGACGGGTCAATGTTCGATGATTATCCCACAGAGAACCTAACCTCATGCACATGGATTCAGTCAAGTCGTCTATAAGAAAGAAGTCTAGTGTCCTAGGAGGCATTGTTTTCTACCATCCAACTTGACGCAAGAGCCGCCAAGGGAAATAGAATGAAATCTGTCACAGGCTAACTAACCGAGCATACCGGTATTCTCCGAGTTCATGAACAAGTTGTAGTTCCCCCCACCATGGCACCGACCAATGAAGGCATTGAGCTCCGTGTTCTACAAACTAATTGACCCAGTTCTCTACCGATGGGCTAAAACTGATAGAGTATCGAGTAAAGAAATTCGGCATGGCTGCCAAGGGATACTCAGGAGGAATCGCCAAATAGAATCTCTCAGCCAAACACATGAACAACATCATCGAGCTCCCTCTCAGAAAATCAGAGCGACCTTCCCTCCAAGCATCAAGGCCATTCAAGGTGTTCGCCAGTATCATCGCCATAGGACTGCGACGGTAAGACATTCATGCTATGATTGCAACCAACTGAGAGTCCACTAATAGTTCCCCCATCACCAGTAAGAGCCTCAAAGATAGGCCCAGGGCAATAACTTTGATATAGCCCACAATGATTGAAATCCCTCAAGCGCACAGAATACATGATAGCCAAAAGAGATATCGTCCCCCCAGTGACTAACGGTTGAGCCGTCAAAGGGCAAATATAGAGAAACTTCGCCAACAATACCTGGGGAGAGTGAAAAAATTCGAGTATAGCCACCGCTACACTGGGATGGATTCCCAACATAGCTAAGAACTCATCGTAGGTCAGACATACCTCATCTAAACCAAAGCAGAAAACATGGTTTTAGGGTACCAGAATTGCGTCACCGCCTCCATCATGTTCCAATCAATGTCTCTAATTTGCCACAAGGAGACTCGATGCAAGTTAAAAGCCTCGTAGTCTATGTTATCCATACACATAGCTTCTAGACTTTCGAAGTAGGAAGAGAATTATGCGTGCATTGGAAGGGCCATTTGGGAAATAATGGAGCAGAAAGCAAAAAATAAGAAGGATGGAAAAAGTGAGAATGGATTAAAAACTACCCCCGTTTACCCATTTTTATACATAAAAGACTTAGCTAAAGACAAGAGACCTAAGGAATCCGAATGAATTTCAACCCTACTAAGTACTCTACTTTGCAAGAAAGTGAAATCAAAGCCTTAAAGTGATTTGACTTGACCCATATGCTGATAGGTAGGAGAAGGGGTAGGCCAATCGTCAACCCCCTATTTTAGAAGATTCTAACTATTGATACGAAAATTAGTTAGCTGACGTGGACCAATTATATGAAGACATGTGTCATCTTACGTGAAAAATAATTCAAAAGCACCGAGCTACTTATCACCCCGAGCTACTCAACGTGCAGAGCATCTGGTCGGGAAGATCAAGCGACAATCGCACATTCAATAAACATCGAATTTAATGAACATTCCTATTGTACAGATGTATGTTCCTATTAAACAACGGCATCTCGTCTATTCATACTGATAAACCCAAGGCTATAAATATATTGTAACACCCCTCAGAACGGGGTAATTAATCTCCTGTAATCATCATCAAGATTAAGGCAAACATAGGCAATACAAACAGTGGATGTAGGCCATTTTCATAAGGCTGAACCACTTCAAAAAATCTCTTGTCTTATTTTTATTTCATATTTATCTGTGATTAATTAATTAGATCAAATCTAGTTTTTTACATCAAAAGATTAGTGTCGTCTGCGGGAATCGACTGTCAGTAGCATTTTTCACTAAAAACCTATCACCAATGGCTGAGATCCCAGAATCCAGTAACTGAAATAATACTGGGGTTACTCTAAACCCCTCTGCTCCCCCAACTATCAATGAACTTGCGGGAATAGTATCCAATTTAGCCCAAGAGCAAACTGCTATGCAAGAGACCATTCATCAACTCATTCAGACTGTTCGTAACGGGTCACCTACCCAGTCAGGTCAATAAAGCGTTCAGAGAAACACCCATCTGCCATATTCAAGAATCAGACATACACTATTCCGAGATATTTCACAGCCCATGCACAGTGATTCTCATCACATCGAGAGGTCCAACGATCCTTCATATCAGCCTGGAAGAACTTCATCTATAAGAGCTACAGATTTTCGACAAAATATTACCTTAACTCCTGAGAGAACAAACGCTTTGGAAAGGTTGAGCAGAGTCTTTCCCTTTGACCGTTTGGGTCTTAGGAGGAAAAAAAATCCCCCTAGGATTGCGTCGAGGAATTCTCAACGACCAACCGATCTAAGGGAAGGTTCTGCCCAATCACACCCAGCAATTCGTGGCGAACGATCCCAAGAGGAAAATTCAGCGCGCTCTGTTGCTTGGGAAAATAGGCGTGACGTTGGGAATGATGCGTGGAAGGGGTCCATTCAGATATTGGAAGACCGATTAGGGGAAATGGCTAAGGCCAAGAATCCTCTCCAAAGAACTTTTATCCAAGGATCACTATTTGTCCAGGCAATTGTGGACTTTTCCACACCATCAAAGTTTAAGGCTCCGATAGTGATGCCTAAGTACGATGAAAAAACTGATCCCGTCCTCCACATAGAGCCGTATCAAGATGCTACTGATATCTACGCAGTTTTCGATGAGATGAGGTGTAGGGAATTCTCAGGAACTATCACTAGGTCAACCCAGATATGTACAACAGCCTTCCTCGGGGCAAGATTATTACTTTCCATCAATTGGCAGAGCTCTTCATAGGGAATTTCTGCTTCGGTGCGAAGTCGGTTAAGAGAGTAGCACACTTACTGAGTGTGTGGCAGAAAAGAGGAGAAAGTACCAGGGATTACATTACTCGTTTTTACAACGAGAAACTTGAGGTGATTGACTACGAGGAGAAAATAACAATAACCGCTCTGATGAGTGGTCTGTTACCTGACAAGTTATATTATACGTTGGCTAAAGATCCCCCCAAATCCATGATAGAACTGATGGAAAAAGCAACTAAGATCATGAATACCGAAGAGGTTATGGCTGTGGAGACGAATGTTAACACTAAAGCAGAGACCAAGGCTGAAGGTACAGCAGAAAAGAAGGATCAGAAGTGCAATGGGAATGGTAAGAGACCAAAAGGCAAGGAGTCGTTTGAGCAGTTGAATAAGTATGGAAATTACACTCCTTTAAAGGTGGACATAAACCATATCCTGGAGGAGATCAAGAGCAGCGAGGAGCTAACTTGGCCGAAGAAAATAAGGACAGACCCCGATAAGAGGGATAAGTCCAAATATTGTGAGTTCTATAGAGATCATGGCCACACGACCAAACATTGCATAACTCTCCAAAATGAGATCGAATCACTTATTGGGCGAGAAAAATTGAGTAAGTTCGTTGATCGCCAGAATGGCGGGAAGACTAACGAGAGAGGAAGACAAAGGTCCAAATCTCCTCGTCGAATAAGAGATAATAAAAAGAGAAACCACGAAGACGATCCATAGGATGACCCCGACCTCCCCAAAAAGCCAAGGCAACCCGAACGCGAGGTATTTTTAATCCATTTTGGATCATTTGAATGTAATGTGGTTACAGGTGGAGATGCAGGAGGTGGGGATCACATTTCTGAAAGGAAAACTTACCTCAATGAGGCCCAAGCTTGTTCTCATATACAACGCATAAATCTGACTGAAGATGATCGCCCGAGGAAGGTGAACAAGGATAAACTGGTCATTGGTTTTTCCAAAAATGACCTGGAAGGTGTCTTATATCCTCACGATAATCCCTTGGTTGTCAAGATGAGGATGAAGGATGTGGTGATCTCGCGAGTATTTCTAGATAATGGTAGCTCTGTAGACATCATGTTCTACTCGTGCTTTGACAGCTTGAATTTGAAGTTACCCCAATTGGAGCCATATCACAGGCGTCTCCTTCGCTTCACTGACGAGAAAGTCTTTCCACTTGGGACGATTAAGTTGGACATGCTAATTAGTACCTGGCCTGCTTACAGAACGGAAAAAGTATGATTTTTCGTAATGGACAAGAACGTCCTATCAGCCTACAACATAATCATAGGGAGAGTAAGATTGAAGAAGTTTGAGGCAGTAGCATCCACGGTACACCAATACTTGAAGTTTCCTACCAATATTGGGGTTGGAGTCGTGAAAGGCAACCAGAAAGTAACTCGGGAATGCTACTACTCATCTATCGAACAGGAGGAACTGGAGGAGGCCAGGAAGAAAACCACCACCTACCAGGTGGATGAGTCTGAAGATGCAGAGGTCGAGACTTTGGACCCTAGAGATGAGTCCCAGCTTGTAAAGGGTCAGGTCGTCGAAGCTACGGAGAATGTCATTCTGGACGATGAACGACTAGAGCGAATAACTCAAATCAACGCTTTATTAGATCCGTCAATAAAGCAGGAGCTAGTGGAATTTTTACGGTAAAGAAAGCAAGCTTTCGCATGGAGTCATGAATACATGCCAGGAATAGACCCGACCTTCCTGTGCCACGAGCTCAATGTCAATAAGGAGGTTAAGAAAGTGAAGTAGCAAAAAAGGGTATTTAGCCCAGAGAAGAACCAAGATATCCAGGAGGAAGTCGAGAAGCTACAAAAGGCCTCTTTCATTGAAGATGTCAAATATCTTGATTGGCTAGCCAACATTTATGATGGTGAAGAAGAAGAATAACAAGTGGAAGATGTGTGTAGATTTCACAAATCTCAATAAAGCCTGCCCGAAAGATAATTTTTCCTTATCCCTAATTGATCAGTTGGTGGACTCTAACTCGAGGCATGAGTTATTGAGCTTCACGGACTCTTATTCCAGCTACAATCAGATTAAGTTGAAACCAGAAGACAGGGAGAGTACTTTTTTTATTACCCCAAAGGGAACATACTGCTATAATTGTAAGGCCCTAAAATGTGATTAAAATGTTAATTATATGATTAAGTATAAGTTATAAGTTTGTGAGGGGTGTTAAACATGTTAATTATCATATTGGGGGGATGAATACTCATGTGATATATGCGTTGGTTGCATTAGATGTTAATCGAGATTATGATCGGGGATAACTTGTTTAGATCATATGATTAGTTATGTGGGTAAATGCATAATGAAAATATTTTTTTCATACATCATTATGATTATAAAATATAACCAAGGTGTTGGTCCGAAATTGGCGATGTTTGGTCGCCAAATGTGAAAGTTATGAAATTTTGAGTAAATTATTACTCTTATGTTCGAGCCCACATTAGGCGTACTAATTTTATGATTTTTGGAAAACTCAAAATATGCAAGTTGTAGATATATATATGTTATCTACGCGTAGACACAAAGTGAGAGTAAATCGGGGCCCTTAATAGTGAGTTATGGTAATTTTACAAGACAAGACAAATCGATCATTAATGGTATTATCCTATTGGACCCCTTGCTCAACCAATCGCACAATACCACCTTAAAGTGGTCACATAGCCACATTTTTATGATTATAAGGCAGACTTGGTCATCTTTTTCATTTCCTACTACAAGCTTGAGTAAAAAATATGCTTATTGAGAGAGAAAAAGAAAGTCAAGGAAGAAATCCTTTGAAAAATTACCATAAATCGAGGAATTCTCGAAATGTAATTACTTATTTATTAAAGTTGGTCACATGGATGATTTCTACTTGGTATATTTTTTTTCTAATTTGGTCAAAGATTTTAATGATACCCATTTTACCAAATTGAGTTAAAACAAGGATGGCTTAAGAGCATACGTGAGGATTTGTGCTAGGATCGTAAATGTTAACTTTAAAGTCCTATATTTGAATTCCCTTCTCGTGAGCTTTTTGATGTAGGAAATTCATGTATATGATGTGTATATATACTAAAACATGTTCAATATATATTTTCCATGATTGATGCCCGAGGTGGAGAGTAGGCATGCTTAATCATGTTAAGTTATGCTTTAATATTCTGTTCCGACCTATTTGTGCTAAAAAGGGCATAAATAATGGAATACTTATCGAAATCAAATGATTCTACTTGGAGATTAAAATAGAATCATATATGTATACTATATCCGAAAAGTATGTTAAAGTACCAAGAAATGATTCTAGGGTGATAGTTTGAAGTTCAGGTATAAAATTTGCCTCGAAAGTGTAAGTGCGCACACCAGGTGTTCGACATTTTGCTTGACTTAGCAAATGAACTATAAAAATTATGCAACTCTAATTTTATATTATTCAATATGTTTAATATATGTTTCCATGATTTATAACCAAGATGGAGGTTATATATTCTTGGAAAATGTAAAGTTGTGCTTTGATGGTCTACTCATACCTAGATGTGTTAAAAGTGGCATAAATCATTGAATACTTGTTGAAATCAAGAAATTCCAATTGGAAATGTTAGATAACATATATGAGTAGGATATAATTGAAGGGGAGAATAAAATACCTTATTTTTTGGTTTGGCGGTTGTGTTTACGTTGAAGTTTTGTTGTTGTTTTCCTCCAGAAATGATTTGGAAAAAGGTTGAAATAAAACATGCATAACTTCGTCTAGAGAATTTTTAATTTAATTTCGTAAATTGTATTAGAACATTAATGAATAAGGTGTTATAGAAATATGAAGTATCATATTCAATTAATTTTCAGTTATATCAGATTGACCAACTGATGTGATGTGTTGCTGAGTTTAATATGATTTGGTGTATTCAAATACTAATGATGTTGAATTGTTAGGTGGGGAAGCGGCTAACACGAGCATACCAAGGTAGTTTTGGTATTAATCTTAATACCAAATTAAAAGTGAGTGACAAGTCCTATAAAATATATATGCTTATATGTTCATATGGAAATGTGTAGTTAAAGTCATGTGTTAAGACACTTATGGGAGTGATGTTGTATTTATGAAACATATGCAGATGATTAAGAATGTTATGTGATGTTATATAATGTTATGGACTGTGGCGGGTCCTTTATCTAATGTTAAGGACTATGGTGGGTCCTACGGGATGTGGCGGTCTCGTTAATCAAACTTAAAGATTTGTTGTACTTGGGCCTAATTATGGTATGTGGTATCCCCATTAACTGGGAGTTAATTGGACTGGCGGGTCCAGGCTTGCGAGAGTTACACAATTCCTGTTGGGTTATGACATTAGAAAATAAAAATTATTATTCAAATTGGTTATATATATATGTGATGTACGTGTGGAATACGGTCATTCACTAAGATTGTGTTGCTTACACTCCTATAATGTTATGTTTTAAGTATGCCTATCGTTTGGAGTTCACTGCCAAGTTAGGACATTAAATGGGAGAGTGGAGGATAAATAATGTGAGTTTTATGTCAATAAACTTTTTGGGTAAATGTTAAACAAAGGAACGTATGTAAGTAAATTTGTTTGGTAATTTCAAGTTGTGCATAAAGGTAGCTATGTTTTCATCCAAACATGCCTTTGAAAAAAAAAATCTTGTGCTACTTTTCAAAAGATTTCAAGTACCATATTGTCTAATGGGGATTTATCTCTAAATAAAAGGTTGTTTTTAAGTTAATTAAGTCGGGGCGCGACAACTTGGTATCAGAGCATGGTTATTAGGTTCTGGACAGGGTGTGAGGGTCTAGATTGGCAGTGGATGTAGAAACTGTTTTGAGTCATAATCAGCTAACTTGCATAATGTCTCTCGTAGCACTAGCCTACAAAACCTCAAGTCTATCCCGACTTCCTGATTTTTCATCAAGTATTCACTTTACTTATTATTAACTCTCTAATTTCATATTTCTGGTCAACATGCTATTCTACCTAAGCACTTAGCCTAACCAATCCTGAAATCCTAACCCGATTTAATAATTTTCACACGAGTATGTTCACCCTATTATACACGTAATTTCGTACCCGAAATTCATCTCCGGTTAGCCTAAGGCACTTCCTAATCTTGGAAATAAGTTAATATGAGTTTTAAAAAGTCCCCCCATGATATCCCTTTAAATAGGTAAAAATATAAGAGTCCTTAATCCATTAGAACTCTTAAAAATCATAAGTTCACACAAATCTAATATTCTGACAAATTAAACACCTTTTACTAAAACTAGGGGTGTTAAAAAACCGACTGAACCGACGGACCAGACCGAATCGAACCGAGCCGAACTTCCTTATTTTAGTTGATTTTTTTATTAATTGGTTCGTTCCCATTTTTTTATTAATCTAATGTTCTTATCTATTTCGTTTGTTTTTCGATCTGATCTGATCTATTTTCGATTTGCTATGTTTTTGGTTTGTTTTTTAATACCCGATCTGGTGCATTTCTCTTATTTTTAATACGATTGGGGCTTTGTTGTTTGTTGTAACTTGTAGTCTTGTAGATGGCTAGAAACGAAGGTAACATAGGTGGTGGTGATGGTGGTCTTCCTTCTAGTGATGGAATAATTAAGGTTACAGATCCATCTCCTACAAACTAAAGGTAAAACCTTTAAAACGTAAATTAAAAGCATGGAACCATTTTACTGAAATAGAAGGGGCTGATCCCAAAAAAGCGTAGGGCAAAATGTAATTACTGTTCTGCAACCTACGCTTGTGATCCTACGAATAATGGAACAAAAAATATGTTAGCTCATATAGAAACTAAATGTAAGAAATTTCCCGGTAGGGTTGAAGATTCGAAGCAAAAACATTTGTCTTTTCAAACAAAAAAAGAAGATGGGGGAAGTGCAAATCTTATTGTTGTCAACTTTAGTGTATAAGCATGTCGGCGAGCTCTTGCAAAAATGTTAATTATTGATGAATTGCCTTTTTGATTTTTGAGGGTAAGGGGTTTCGACAATTTATACAAGCTGTTCAACCTAAATTTGAGGAAGATTTCGGGTCGTATTACACTTGCGAGAGATTGCTTAACTATATACTAAGAAGAAAAATTGAAGTTACAAAGTATTTTGAAAGGTAAAAGAATATGTCTTACCATGGATACATGGACTTCCATCCAAAACATCAATTATATGTGTCTTACGGCTCATTTCATTGATGACGAATAGAAGTTACATAAGAAAATTCTTAACTTTTGTCAAGTTCGAAGTCACAAAGGGGAGATGTTAGGGATGGTTATCGAGTCATTGTTGGTTGAATGGGGGGGGGGGGATAAGGAGGATATTCACCGTAACTATTGACAATGCGAATTCTAATAATGGTGCTATTAAATATTTGCAAAGAAATACCAAAAGATGTAAAAGGTGCCATTTTAGAACATGAATATTTACATATGCAGTGTTGTGCTCATATCTTAAATTTAATTGATGGTGGTGGGTTAAAAGAAGTGGATGAATCGGTTGTTAAGGTGCGCAACGCGTTGAGGTACGCGATGTCATCTCCATCTAGATTGTTGATGTTTAAGATGTGTGTAGAGAACGAAAAAAATTAAGAGCAAAGGTTTGTTAGCCTAGATGTGCAAACGAGGTGGAATTCTTATTTAATGTTGGATGTTGCCGAAAAGTTTGAAAGAGCTTTTGATAGGTTGGGGGAGGAAGATACAAATTACTCTTCTTACTTTGAAGGGGATGTGGAGGATCTAGAGAATGATAATGATGGAAGAGGGAGGGAAAAAGGTGGGAGGAAGATTTTATGACCTCCGAAGTGTTGTGATTGGGAGAAAGTGAGGGCTCTTGTGAAATTTTTAAAAATATTTTACAACGCAACGTTGAGATTTTCGGGTTATTAGTTTGTTACTTCTAATTCGTTTTCTAATGAGCTTGTAGTAATTAAAAATATCGATGAGTGCATTATTTTGCATGAATTATGTTCAAATCTAGGCCTTGTTAGGCCCATTGTATCATAAATAATGAGCTTTTAGAGTCATTTTTCATAAAATAAAAGAAAAATGCAAGTTTGAATAAAATATGAGTTAAAAATGCAAGTTTAGTTACCTGAAGGGGTGAAATCATAATTTTCAAAACTTTATGGTCCTGAAAATAGTTTTTAAATATGTATCTAGGCAAAATAAAGTTCTCTCTGAAATTTGGTTGAATTCCGGATTAATACGAGCAATTTATGAAGTTCGGGGCTTAAAATACAAAAAGGGGTAATTCTGTCATTTTAAAAATATTTATGTTCCTAAATTTGAATTAATTATTTTTATTTTACATTTTTACAGGTATCCCAAAAATTTGGACAACAAATGAGTCGATGTGCAAAAGTTGTTAAGATATGTCGCAACGCGGCATGACACGACACAATTGACACAACTGTACTAAATATTTTTTTATAAAATAGCTCGAGTGTTCATTAAGTCCGTACCATAGCTTTTCGAAAAGGTCTTGACAAGATCATAACTTTGAAGTTTGGAAGAAAATGAGATTTTGAAGTTTTTGAGGTCAAAAATGCGATTAAAGATGGTGGTGTGAATAGTGACGTGAATATTGCCAAAATTGGGGATAATAATTTTTAAAAAAAGACTTCTCAATCATCACCAACTGTTCTCAAGACTCTAAGAGATAATTATCAGCTCAACTACAACCAATTAAAAAGAGTTTCACTCCTACTCAAGCACCTAATTCATAAGCCTATAATTAAGACCTTTTGGCTCATTATTTTGGTGGAGGATTTTCGGGGAGCAATTTTGAGTGATTGTATTCAATTTGAGGGTCAAGTCTTTATCATTTTTTAGAGGATTGAAGATTGTTTTGAGAGAACTATTTGTAAGTTTGATTTATTAATGAAAATCTATACTCATTCTTACAATTTCTCTTTCATTGTGATAACTTGATTATTCTATTAGGATTAGGGTGAAGTTTATCATAGTTAGCTAATATTATCTCGTTAATTTGATTGTTGTTTATTCCCTATTTGTTTTAATTATTATCAAAGATTCGATATTCATTTTAAAACGACACGAGAGTGTGTTTGAAAACCTTCAAAATTGTTTTGTCAAATAAAGTTTTGAGATTTAAAAGTAGTAATTTTGGATGGATTATGCTTGCACTTTGATTGTTTTAATAGTCGATGCTTAAATACATTTGCGAACTTTAAAACTTGTATTTTCTAAGGGAATTGGGATTTTAGCAGTCTGTTAGAGACGTTAAAAATATTTTGATCATAATCGTCATATTTTTCGAATTAAACGCGGCGAGAGTCGGTTTAATTTGAGCTATAAAAGAGACTGACAACATTAAATTAGTGTGCAATATTAGTTACATGATAAATGGACCCCGAAGCCTAATTATTTCCTAATTATTTACAATCTCATGTGTTACTCTCATTTACCATAGTTATTTTTATTTAGTGTAGTTCATAATTATTCTCTATCCTATTTTAGTATAGTTGGACATTCACAATTATTTTGAACAACAAAATTGACAAATCTATGTGGGTTCGACCCGTACTTACACTCGCTATTCTATAATAGCCCGTGCACTTGTGGTATTTTGTAAAATTGACAAACAAACACTTTGATTACTACATAGCTTCAGTGGCGGATAACATGGTAAAAAATGGAGAAATATTAGAATATTGAAACGAATAATTTGTTGTTATCTGTTGCGGTCGGTACAAATTGGGGTATGTTTCGTTTTGGTTTGAGAGTATGTATGAAAGTAATGCGGCAAAAGAAATGACAAGGAGGGAGAAAAATATACTTGTCCGTTTGTACGAGTGGTACATTGACAATAATTTGCAGAATGCACCACATCAAAATGTTAATTTGTCTGAAGTTATTAACGTAGTGGCGGATGGGGATGGAGAGGATGACATCGATGGGCATGTGTTTTTAGCTACGCAATTTAAAAAGCATTTGGAGGCGAAGAATGGTAGTCTATGAGGTAATAAGTCGAAGGTTGAGAAGTATTTGGTGGAGGATAATGAAGATACCACTAACACTAATTTTAATGTCTTATAGGGTGGTGGAAAAATAACTCATTTAGATACCGATTGTTATCTCATGTAGCACGAAATGTATTGGTAATTCTCGTGTCTACCGTGGCTTCGAAATCCCCATTTAGCACAGGGGGAGTATATTTGACTCGTTTCGTAGCTCTCTCTGTCCCAACACGGTGGAAGCCCTTGTTTGCACTCAAAATTGGCTTAAATATTCATTAACTCCGATTAGCCTTCGAGATGCCATGGATGAGGTGGAACAACTTGAACAATTAGATGAAGGTAATGTCTTTTTAAATAATTGATTATCAATTTATTATTTAATCAAATTTTATTGTAACTAATTTTATTACTCTTTATTTTCAGAATTGTTGGGAGCTTCGTCAACAATTGTGGATTGAAATCAATCATGTAGGTATAAACTTTTTAGGAATGTATTGACCATTTTTAAAGTTGCTTTTGATATTTAAGCATGTGGATTGACATTTAACATGTTGATTATTTATAGAAATTTAAGGTTGCCTGTTTGGAGCTGTTTGGAAGCGTTATGGGGGTTGTTTTGAAGCGTTTTAAAAGCAGTTTTTACCCTTTTTTGGTGTTGTTTTGAAGGTTGTTATGGGGGCTATTTTTAAGACTGTTGTAAGGCTCTTTTGGGACTATTTTATATGTTGTCTATGTGTTGTTTTGGACAAATTAATGTACTAATTTTGGACATATTTAAATGTTGTTTTTGTGTTGTTTATGTACTAATTTTGGACAGATTTATGTGTTGTTTATGTATTAATATTGGACAGATTTATGTGTTGTTTATGTACTTATTATGGACCGATGTATGTGTTATTTCTTCACATATTATTTGGACTTATTTCATTTTGAACAATTTGTAAACAATCAATTAAAGTCATTTTGGACAGTATTAATTGGACATAATTGAAAAAAATGTTCATTTTTTAAAAAATAATATAATTAATTAATATTAAGATCGACAAACTAAATCGAACCGACCCTGTAAAAAATCGAACCGAATGGGGTCGGTTTACCTATATTATCGGTCCGGTCTTTGTCCATTTTCTAGAGGTGGTCTGGTCCAAAAATAACTTCAAAATCGAAGAGGATCGGACCGGAAACACCCCTAACTAAAACGACTATTACTCCCTCCACATAAGCCCAAATGACCTGATTCAAAGCTCATTGAAAAGCTAAGATTCATACCATTCTTTACATCTATGACTCATAGTATAATTCAAAGTACAAATAAAATGACATGCATTTAAAGTGATGTCACAATTTACAAAAATCAGACATTTTGATAGATTAAACATCTTTTACTAAAATGGCTATTACTCCCTCTACAGAAGTCCAAATGACCTGATTTAAAGCTCATTGAAAATCTAAGATCTGTACCCTTTTTTTACATCTATGGATAATAGTCTAATTCAAAGTAGAAATAAAATGGCATGCGTTTGAAATGACGTAAAAAAATTTATCAGTTTCATCAATTAAATCAATACATCATTCAATACTAAACCCTAGTTTCAAGATTCACCATTTTCTCTTTTAAATCAATAAAAAACCTATCTTTTTCATTCTAATCACATCAAATTTACCATATTATCATCATTAGATTCATCTTCAATAGTTACTTTATTCAAAACCCCATTTTGCATGGTTCTCCCAACCCAAATTTTTTGTGTTTTCCAACACCAATTTTGTATGAATATTTGAAACTACAATTAACATTAAATCAAGTATACAAGTTATATACTTGACTTGAGAGCTATGGATTTCTTAGATTTCCTTCTTGAGTTCCTCTCTTGGTAATGGTCTTGAACCCGAATGAACTTGATCTCCAATCCGGATCTATTTTTTTCTTCATTTTTCTCTTTTTTCTTCTTTTCTTCTCTCATCTCTCAAAACCCTAACCTCTTGAATGGTTGGATAGCGACCGCTTCTATCCACCTTACTTAAATATAAACCTAAACACTCCAAATCCTCAAATTAAGTCAACGCTTATATGTAAAATGACCTGAATACCCTTTTACGGCTCTCGTTTAGCCTAAAAAGCCACGAGAACCCAATTACAACCCCCGAATACCTTGACTATCTCAACCTATTCCAAACCATTGGCGTACTCAAAATCGCCATCCGAGTTATCTAACATTAATTTCCATCTTATTCTCAGCGCGACTCTATCTGCGCGTCCCGAATGAGATGCCGTTAAACCCGTCGATTTTTCTCACTTACGCCGTGATACAATTTAACATATTTTAATTTATTTCTCACACAAGTAAATGTAATTACACATAATTATTAATTCTTTTATTCACCAATTAATATTTATTTAAGTCACTTTATTTCTCAATATAATTAAATTACGTGCACACATGTAATTTAGAAAAATGCTCAAAAATACGGGGTACATTAACTTCTTCCTAACCTGTTTAATTTATACTCGGCATTAAGGGTGCATGGCAGCATGGTGCTGTCAACATTATTTCATATTTGGCATTATAATTAATTTCAAATATTTGTGTTGGATAGTTCACTACATAATCATATATATTTTTTTATCCTAAAGTTATAAAACCTTATATAAAAAAAATATAGAACCGTGAACCAACGCAATCCAAACCGTGAACCACACTGGTTTGGTTTGGTTCAATTCTAGCACGAGTTCGAAAAATAGGGAACCAAACCACATTGGTTCTGGTTCTAATTTCGTAGTGGAACCGAATCAGCTCGATCCATAAACACCCCTAGTGTTAACCGTAGGAAGTTATTTGAAGTCGTTTTCAAAGTTTTAAGGGTTCAAGTCCAGAAAATAAAAGTTTGAGTGGAGAGGTGACAAATGAGGTAAAATTCAGGAGTAAATGTAAACTATAATTAATACAAAATATAATTTTCTGCAAGCAAAATAAATTATAGGCTTAAATTCTGCAATACCCTCCCTTTGGATCCGCTAAAGCTGGCCATTTATTGTTTGAAAATAAAAGTACACTAGCATTAGAAAAATAGACAATTAGCGTTCGTCTCTAAAACAAGGTCAGTTTAGTAACAAACCCAATTTTCAGAACACAAGTGTTATCCCATTTTTAAAGATTAGTTACTGTATAGTCCAGAAAAAAAATTCATTTAATGTTTAGTGAAATATATTTTAAATCCCTATACCGAGTAGGGAAATTAATGTCACTATCATTGACAAAAAGTTATTTTTAAATTTGTTAAAATTAATATTAAACACCACCTTAAATAAATGGAACTGCCAAAAGTAAATGGATTTTGAACTTGAGAAGAACATCACATGAAGATTATTTTAAAACAGGATTACTTAAATACAAGTACCAATACAACATTGTGATGCTTCAGTATAATGCTGTGATTACATACATATTACAATGCTTCTAATCTCCAATTAAAATCTAAAATTTTCCTCTGCATAATCAACCATCCGGAGTACTCTTACCATTAGCATCATCCAAACTCGAGTCGTTCCGATAATTTTCTAAAACGGTGTCGTTATCGCCATATTCAGACGTTGAACTCGCGTCCATTTCCTTATCGGGGCAGTCGAAATGCACGCACTCGGCTACCGAGTCATGACTCGGCGAGCTATTGCTTTCCGATCCGGTCAAAACCTCTTTCTTCACGACGTTGAACACGATCCCATTATGAATCCTCTCGGCCTGCAAAAAGTCACCCTCGGCTACCGTGATGCTACTAGAGCTACTCATCGGGATTCGGTTACTGAGAGGGATATGATCAAATTCCACTTCTGAGGTCCGGCCCGGCGTGACCACCCTCGGGCTCTGATTATGCGGGTCCCGGTCTCGTTCTGGTAACTGGGTCATGTTGTTCGTGTAAATAATCAACCCTTTGTTAAGTTTGGACTCGATGTCGAGGTTTTGGACGAAGTCAATGAACTGATCGGCTGACGTCGTTCTCATCAAGGGCCCACCAGATCTCGTCCATGTGTTCACGTCGACAGTCTCGGATTCGCTATCGCTACCATCGTGGGGGGTACGGTGGGGGGTCCGCCAGTTCCGGTTCGAACTGGTCGGCCCGCCTGTTCCACCCTGGTGGAGAGAGGAGGTGACGTCAGCGACCAGGTATTCCTCGAGGGAGCCGGTTGAGTTTTCACGAGCGAGCTGGTTCCATGACGGGATTCGTTTGGATGCACTGAATCGGACGTTGGCTGTGGTGAGGCCGTGAGAGGCGGCGGCTGCCCGCTCGGCGCTCCTCTTGAGGCGGCGCATGTGGTTGAGTATTGCAACGCACTCGTCGAGAGCAAGCTCGATCCCGCAGTTGGCTTTTATGGCTGAGAGCTTCTCCCAAGTGCATCGTCTGCCTTGGTTGGCTGCCTTTTGGAGCTCCAAATGAGATGGGTTCTGTATGATCTTTGAGTACTGAAACAACAACAAAAGATTCATTATTTTACTGCCTTAACCAAGAATTGAGAAAACAAAGGGGGAACTGAAAAGCTGACTTGAGAGATCATTTCAGCACCCAAATAACTAATTGCAAAGTTGAAGAAAGATTGAAAAACAGCAATTTTTTACGAAATGATAGAAAGTGAGCAGACAAAGTGAGCAGTATTTGAGTACTGAATTTGCAAACTAAAAATTTTGTGATTATTATTTACCCCTTTAACCAAGAAGTTAGAAAACAAAGGGGAATCCCATAAGTTTGCATGAGAAATCTAATAGGGTGCTTTTGATTGTGAAGTAGAAAAAACGTTAATTTTAACGAGAAGTTAGGGTGAAAAAAAGAGTGGAGAAAGAAACGAGCGGTTTGGTGAAATGTTCTGTTAAGAATCGGATTCAATGGGAAAACCGGACAAGCAAGAAAAAATCTCACCAAACCCTCATCTCATTTCCACTGTTTTCCCATATTCTCCCAAATTTACAAACAAACGCACCATTACGTCATAATATGTTATTATTTCTAATGTTCTTGCTTACATTAGGAGGAGAGTTCATCCTTGTTTATCATAGATTAGAAAAAAGAATTGTAGTTTGTATATATACCTGAGCTAAGGTAGCAGGCATTACAACAGTAACATCACCCTCCCAATCTTGAGCAAAAAGCTTGGCAAGTCCCCCTAAAGGAAAACCAAGTTCAAGCACCTGGTGACATCTGTGTTTCACCTCCATTTCAACTAGATGAGCAAGCTGCATATGTAAAATACCAGAATAATCAATTCTCCCTTTCAATGTCTTCTATACGCGCGCACGCACACACACGCGCGCGCGCGAGGACAGACGGCTTAAGTGCAAAAAAAAATGTTTCAAATTGTCGCAAGAACCCCCTTAACTATTTTTTATGCAAGAAATCCACCTGAATTACGCGTATTGTTACAAACACCCCCCGATGTATAGCTAAAATGTTTCAAGATGGGAGTATTTGCAACAAAAATCATAGTTCAGCGGGTTATTTACAAATAATGGAAAGTTAAGGGGGGTTTCTTGCACTTTAGCCTACCAACGTGTTGTCAAAAAGTTTCCTAAAGAGGATATTTGCAACAAAATGCATAGTTCAGGTGGTTATTGGGAGATTCGGGGGGGTGTTTTCAATAAACTATAAATTGAGTGGGGGTTCCTTGCACTTGAGACTACCAATGCGTCGCTAAAAAGTCCCCAGGAGGTAATATTTGCAACAAAACGGATAGTTCTGGGGTGCGTGTATGTTTGGGGTGGGGTTGGGGGTGGGGGTGGGGGTGGGTGTAAGAGGATATTCAAGAGGGTTATCAGAAAAAATTTAAAAGTTTAGAGGGATTTCTTGGACGTTAACCTAAAAACATAATTTAAACCGGAAATGGATACAAGATCAAAGACCGTGTTCAAAGAAAACAACAGAAAATATTATCAATATATTGGACCTAACAAGGACTACTTGCCGTTATATTTATTAAGTTAATGTTCCCCTATGTTTTGAACCAAAAGCTGGAAGTAAAGCTGTATATGAACAAAACTGTATAACTTCATGCTAGATTCAACACCTTTATGATGATTAACGCAAATCAATTAATATAATTTTCACAATATATCTGAAAAAGACGAAACACAAATTCTTACCCATGATTAATGTCATATGACAACCCAACAATTATGTTTGAGTGTAGTGATAAATTCATATCACTACAATTTAGATGTTATGAGAATATACTGTACATATATGGCTAGTCAAAAAGCCTGTTCACATTCTAACATTGTATAAATTTTAGTTTCTAAACTTTCCACTATAACAACATGTTATCTATACATTAGTTGTTCGATATTTTGACACATTTGAGTTATAGCCATATTATACGAGAGACGAATTTGCTGTATTATCATAGTCCAACTGAAGTAGTGTGAGTTCAATGATATCAACAACAAAAATTCGCTCATTCACACCAATTGTGAGCAAGAGGTGCATAAGAGTTGAAATCTAATTCGTTTTTTGCTAACAAAATTTTGGGTTATTCCATAAATTCTCCAAAAATAAAAAAGACTTCAAAACGTTATCACTCTAGTAATATAGACAAGAACAAAGATTAGAGAAACGAAATTGTAACTTCACAATGCTTTATTGTTACTGTTATACGATAATATAGATCATATGTCATAAGGCCTAGAGAAACAATATGTAACAAAAACAGAGGAGAGCAACGCCAATCATAAATTATGAAAATCAATAGTTAAACAATATAAAGTAGGTTTTGCATATTAAATTGGTACCCTTGTTTGTGCAGGGCTTTATATACACGTATATATACAAATGCAAGTTAAACTTACTCCAATACAACGTGAATAGACGAAAAATAAATGTTTTATTCAACACTCGTACGTGAGTTACAAGCCTTTTTTCTTTATCTTCCTTTAAATACTTTTAATATATATCCAACTTAAAACTCAATCAATCGCAACCCATCAAGAAGAGAATAAAATTGAATGTTTCATTCAATAGTCATGACCATATTTTCCTTTTCTCTTCCTTTTAATATAGTTGATATATATCCAAGCTAAAACTCATCAAACGAATTTACGCAACCCACCAACAAAAGAAGAAGAATAGATAATTTATTGCATACGCATGGGCTTTTTTTATAGAATTTTCTCTTAATATTTTTTCCTATACGTTTTGCTTAGGGGCAGTGATAATGTTTATATGAATATAATGCTGGAAAACCAGGAAATTTTCCATACAGATTACAGTATGCGATATGAGCGAAACAGATGAATGGAACAACTTAATACAGAAATAATCATCGACAAAAACCACTAAAAATTCAAGTCCATTTAAACATACCTTTGCAGCAAAGTTGCCTCCATAAGCTCTCACAACCTCCTTTATCCTGAGCAAAGGGGCAATATGGGGATTTGCCTGGCTCACAATAAAATGATTGACATTAAAGAGCTCTTTCAATTGCATCATGGGCAAATCAATCTCCAAACTCCCATCTCTCCACCGACGCACAGATGTGCCCGAAGCCTCTTCGGGTCCCCATTTAAATGGCGGGTGATAAGGCACAAGTTCCCCACTCCGATCCTTTGCCATTAGCTCTTGGGCCTCAAAAAGGCCCGGAAACGCACACGAGGCCGTCACGGCACTCCAAATAACGACATGTGGCGATGTCAAGTAATTAAGGCACCTCGGTGGCTCATGTTTCCTCGGTGAACAAACCGTGATCCCCAAGATCCGACCCGTCATGTCATAAGCCTCTTGGAACGTTAGGTTATTCGTGAGGTGCCTTAACTTCATTTGTAAATGCCGAATCTCGTGAACTGCACCACGTGTCATGACCCTTTTGAATGTTGTGAAAATCCCCCCCATTTGGTCGAAAAATTGCATTGACCGCCACGAGTCCTCGAAAAAGCTTTGCAGCTCGGGCCAAGACCTAGTGGCTACAACCGAACACATAATGGACCCCACACTCGACCCCGCAATGATTCGAGGCAAAAGCTTATGTTCTACTAACGTTTTAACGACACCCACGTGAAAAGCCCCTAACGAGGCCCCACCGCTCAATAACAAAGCCGTTCTCCCAAAAGCGTGCCTCGTTTCGTGCATGAACGCGAGTTTCTCCTCTAACAAAAGCTCCTCCGAATCAGAATTGCAAACCATTCTCAATTGTGTCGAGACCTCATCGATATACTCCTTTATCAATTTTGGGATTTGAAGCCTCCCCTTGTGAAGTTCGGGATTGCACATATTACCAAGGTTTCTAACAAGATCAGCTCTCATACAAAATATAATATCTCTTAAAGAACATGCTTCACGACGGTGACGAAGCTCTTGGAGCTTATTCCTCACGAGCTCTTCGTCATATAAATCCGACTCATTCATTTTAGGGGTCTCTTTATCGAGCATTTTAGCTGCGTGGGCCCATTCCTCATACGTCAATGCCGCCCTCATCATATTTCTCCAAAACTTCCTCCGATAAGCCATCTCGGCCTTCGTTTTCACATTAGTGTATCGTTTCAACACGAAAGCTATTAGTGTCACCATTACCAATATCCCTTGAGGGTTACGCGGATGAAACCACGAGATCATGGGCGTTAAATAGTCCGATAAGTAGTTCTTAGCACTAATTAAGTAATGTAACAACATATGCATGACCTGGTGTCTCAAATGGGACATTGATTTACAAAATAGGACTCTAAAAGCAAGTGTTCTACCCATAATAGTTGAAGGCCCAATTGAGAATGGATCAACACTAGCCTCATTACTTATATCCATATCTTAAGATTTGTTCTATCAAGTAGAAAATGTAATATAAATAACTTTCAATTCAACACACTATGAATGGTTTTCTTAGAAATTGAAGTGTTTGTTTCCACAAATTCAAAAGAGAACCAATGAGGATATCAAGAATTACCTACCCACAAAAAAAATCAACTATGTTCAGCTCAATGGAGATTTGTTTTATAACCAGCTAACTAAGTACTAACAAATGAACCTAATTTACACATGTAATTCATGAGAGAAAAAGAGTTCCAAACCAGATTTGCTAGCTCCAAAGAAGATTCAGCTCAGCATATCACAACAAAAAAGAAAAAAGATTTGATCGTAGTTTCTTCAATTTCCCAAAACACTCGAATTGAATCTATTGAAACCCTAAGAACCAAGATCAAATTTCTCCTAAAATCAGTGTGTGATATATAACCACAAGATTTTACCTCCAAATTTGAATCTTTTTCCAAAAGGGTCCTCAAATCAGCTCTCAAACATCACAAAATCTCACGAAATTGAAAGCCCTAAATTTTCCCGGAAAATAGATTCTGGGAAAATATTTATCTAAAAATCTAACCTACAACATTCAAAACCCAACCCCCCCTAAATCTTTGTCCAAAAGGGTCCTCAAATCAATCCTTAAAATACCCAGAATCCCACAAAAAAGAAAATGTTGAAATTTTCCCGGGAAAACAGAAAGAATGAGAGAAAAAACACCTACTATTGCAATTTTTATATAAATGAGAGATATGGGGAGATTGAATATATGGGTAAGGAACGCATTGGGATTTGAAAAAGTCTGAAAGAAGATCAGATAACGATATCTATACGGTTACATGACACGTTGATTTGCATCAGCAAAACTATATACTATATTATAATACATAATACATATATAATATGTATGTATGTATAGAGTGATGAAAGAAGATAAGAAGAGCTGACTGAGTATGACAAGGTGACAGGTTTTCAATGTGTTTGAAGTTGAACAATGGAGGGGTTTTGTTTTGTTTTTATAGATGACAAATATGACTTGTTTATAGAAGGAAGAAAATACTTGTGAAAGTGAAATTGGTTCCCTTTGCTTGTGGGGCAAAAGAATAAGGGGAGTAAAATAGACATGTAACTAACTTTATTACTAGTTTTCGTGTTTGAGCTAAAAATGATTAATATTTCGTGAATTATGGTATCAAGGTCAATAACATGTT
The DNA here is from genome assembly GCA_949130495.1 of Sambucus nigra. Lineage (NCBI taxonomy): Eukaryota > Viridiplantae > Streptophyta > Magnoliopsida > Dipsacales > Adoxaceae > Sambucus > Sambucus nigra. The sequence continues at coordinate 444,890,204 of OX422222.1, read as the reverse complement.
TAAATTATGTGATTTTTTTTAACACTATACTATTACATTATAAAGGGAAGGAGATGCGATCACAATTCTTATGAGACTCGACCCTTGGACATTTCTAAAATCAGGGGGGTCCTACCACTAGAACAACCTATACGCTCAAATTATGTAATTGAGTTGGAGTATTATTAGATTTGTATAAGTTATCCAATCACATACCGATAGATACATTATGGTCCAGTTTGATTGTGCAAATTGTTTGATTATGTAAATTAGTTTATTGTAAATTGATAGATATGAAATGAGTTTAAATCCAATTTTAGGTGATATTTGGTAATCTAAGTTGATGTTAAGGTTCAATAAAAAAGAAGTTTAAAACAAATTGTAAGATAAAGAGAGATTGGGATTAGGCAGGCGGGAGGAAGGGAGAGGGAGAAGATTAGTCGAATGAACTTTTTGTCAAATGCTCAAATTTCAAATTGATGCATTTCACGTTTTTTGTCAAATGCTCAAATTTCAGATTTACTATGAGCTAAAAATGGGTCAATTAATGAAACATTTCATAAATGAAACCGAACACCATTAATGTGTCAATTTGTAAATGGTCAATTTATAAATCCAATTTATAATTTTGGGACAACAAAATGAGGCCTATGTATTCCCAATTTGAAACAACTTTTAAAACTTTCTAAACCTTTTTATGTATGATCGCCATAGGTTTATCAACAAATCAAAATGTGACATGTGTCTGATAGATCTGATAACATTACACCGATACTGATTCGGTTATGTATTCTCAAACGAATATTTAGAATCATGGTGTCATCATATTTAATAATTTAACCTGAAACCAATTGACAATCCACAATGGGAGGTTTAGTTTGCCGAAATTAGAGAGAGATGGTTCAAGCGGGGACTATTTACAACTTTTATTATGTAAATATTTTAGCATCCATTAAATTTATATATGATGTCTCACTTATTTTATTGTGAACTTTATTGTTGCCCTTGTGGGATAGTTCTCTCCACAAAATGGTTGTAGAGTGTAAGTTGTGTTATTGCATAATGTCTAATTTTATCATGTTTAGAGAGGAGAGAGAGCGACCCATTACTGTTGGTGTTTAAATGTATTGACCCCCACTGAATGAGATTGATTGGACTTTTATTTTTAATGAGTTGTATTGATCATCTCTCTCTCTCTCTCTCTCTCTCTCTATATATATATATATATATATATATATATATAGAGAGAGAGAGAGAGACAGAGAGAGAGAGAAAGAGAGAAGTCCAACATGAGGAAAAGGTGACACGTGGCACCATTCTTTAATTAAGAATCATTTGAAATCTCTTACCAGATTCATCCCTTTCTATAATTAAGAATCAATTACTCTTACACCTGATATGTCCATCCTGTAATTTCGAAAGGGGTGAACGATTTATGTACCTATACACAATACCTTTTATATCTTCCCTTAATTCCGACGGTAACATCGGTGTAAACCCACACGTCTCTCTTCTCCACCTCTTCTTCTCCCCTTCGTAAAGGCAAAGCCCTAAATTCTAATGGTTTTCCATTTTCAATCCATTCATTACCCCTTTCAGGTCCTCATACGGTTTTATACCAACCATGAAAGATGTTGCAAAAGGCATGCTCCCATTTCCATTTTCTCATTAGTACGTAATCTATTGACTTATAGTTTTGATTTTTCCTGATTGTTATCCATGTTCACTGAGTTTGTCCATAAATTTTGTTATCCCAGGAATTTGTTTCAATTCCAATTTTGACCTCTCCATTTGAAGGTAATATCTGTTTTTTGCATTCGTATATTGCATACTCATACATAGAATTGATACCCGTTTGCATTAATTTCTGAAAACGTGTTTAATTGAACTTTTACATGTTGAAGGAAAAATTGATATTATGTTCTTAAGGTTTTTTTCCTGTGTATTTTGGACTGTTATCCCATTATATTTGAGAATACTATACGAACATCAGGAATTGAAAAGCAATGGACATATCTATTCATACATAAAATTGCTAATTGTTTGCATAATTTTCTAAGAACGTGTTTAATTTAACTTTTACATGTAGATGAAAAAATTTCTACTGTGTAGGTGAGATTTTGTTGCTGTTTATTTTGGACTGTGCTTCCCTTACGCTTGAAATGTCAAGTCAATTCAAGCATCCTAACAATCCATTATTTTAGTTTCTTTATCTCAAATATTGTTCTTACTATTTCTTCTCTTACGAGATGTTATCATATTACTAATCTTGAAAAGAGGGAAATGAAAAGAAATGTCACAACCTCATTTGATCATTTCATCTTTATATATAATTTTACAAGAATAGTAGTCTTATGAAGATTTTGAATTAGAAAAATAAATTAATTCCCATTCTTGACATGAACTCGTAAAGTAAATATGTATAGATAATTTGTTAATAGTGAAAATCTTTGATAAATTTTTAATAGCAAACGAATGTTATTTACCATTCCTTATATAACCTCTTTAACGTTACCAATTTATTTTATTGAAATACTAATGTGTAATCATGTATGCTCCATTCCATTCATCTGTATATATAATTTTACAAGAATAATAGTCTTATGAAATTTTTGAACTGCGAAAATAAATTCATTTCCATTCTTGGCATCAACACATAAAGGAAATATGTATAGATTATTGTTAATAGTGAAAATATTTGATAGATTTTTAATAGTAGACAAATGTTATTTACCATTTCTTATATAAGCACTTTAACGTTACCAATTTTTTTTTATTAAAATATTAAAATACTGACGTGTAATCATGTATGCTCTTATAACAACATGTAATTTCTGGGTTATTATTTTAATTAATTAATTCGGTAATTATTAGTTCTTAATTAATGAGAATTAATTAATGGGAATATTTAAAAGTGGTTATATTTAAAATAAGTTAACGAGTGAGGATTTATTTTAAAAATATAATCCGGATGACAATTTTTAGTGCACGATCGAGTCCGATAGGCTGGAGTTAGTTCAAAAGAAGTGGGCACATACATATATTGGATATTGGGGTCCAATTTCACATGTGTGAACTTAATAAAGAGGGTTTGGGTAATTTTAATTGGGGCCCATAGGTCACCCAAAATATGAATAGTGTTTTTACCCTAAGATGTGTAAGGGGTTAGGCATTATTAAGTCATAATAGAAAACTAAAGGAAGAGAAGAAAGGAATAGCCAAAGGAAAAGTGAATTTGGGGATCTTGAAGAGGCAATTGCAATTCAACTTCATATTTCCAAGCCCTAGATCATCTTGGTTAAGGCAAGTGGTTTAAATTTTGAGTATTAAATTGTATCTAGCTATTCATATCAAAAGAGGTGTAATAAAATTAAATGCTAGGGTTAGTTCTTACATAAATTGGGGTTTTCTCCTTATAAGGATTATAAATCTGTATATGATTTGATAAATGATGCATCTGATGATTGAGGATTTGAAAATTGATGACACTATTAGTGCTAGGATTGTTGTAAAGGAAAAGGGGCTTAGGATGAATTGGGGAAAACGTTTCTGCATAAACCTGTGCAAAATAGGGCTTTTAAATTCATCAATAGCGGACTGGGTTTATGCAGAAACAAGAGAGAGGAGGAATTACCACTGTCGTTCGAACGACAGGGCAATTCATTCGAACGAGATCCATTGTCGTTCGAATGACAGGGCTCTTCATTTGAATGAGATCTGGTGATTGTCATATTTCTAAAATCCCCTGATTCAGACCTGCTATGTTAGAAGTTTATAGTTTCTGCCCTAACTGAATTATGAAATTGAGAATTGAATTAGGGTTAATTTGAGAATACTTAACCTTGAAAATTATTTGACTAAATTGCATAAAATTGGAGATGTAAGTTCCTGATTTACCATATTGTAACCTTGTTGTTTAAAGTGATTATACTTAATTGCATGAAATTGAAGGGTGGATTGATGATATTAAATTTCGGACCGAGAGATAGGAAGTCCGGGTATACTTAAAAAAAGGGGTTACGCCCAAATAATGTGAATTAATTAGTGTGTAATTAATTAAAATGAAGTTGGACCATAGACTTAATTGTTTTAGGCTTGGGTATGGGCATAATACTCCGATAGCCTGAATTTCTATATATATGTCGATGTGTAGTACATATATGATTTATATATATATATTTGTGTGAATAATATATATATATATATATATATAATATGGGACAATGGTGTTATGAATAGTAATTTATGTATGATAAACATGCATGATAAACATGCATGGCATTTTATGTGTTGCATGCATACACATGCATGTATGCATGGATACATATATACATTATTATCTTATTATTTTTTTTTAAATATTTTTTTATAAAAAATATTTAAAAAAAAAAATTAAGTTTTTTTTTTAAATAGGCTGGGTTTTATCACGGAGGCAAATTTATCGCCGTGCCCTCGGGCACGACCATTCGCTAGTATATATATATAATAAAGCACTACCAATAGTAATGCTATCATAGGAGGTTATGCGATGTGGGTGGGTTCCCTGGCTAGCGAATGCAGGGTGATTATATTCCCCATGCCATAGCGTCTGTGACTTAGGGGTGGGACCGTTATGGTATGGAGCGGATACTTTCGGCGGGAACTATGGTCGCCTCCTATACGTTCGGTCATAGCATTGTATATCCGACATGTGTGTGAATGTTGAGATACGATACGTATATATATATAGTGCATAATTATATATGAGAATTTATATATATACATGGTGTGAAATGTATAGATAATATAACTTGTGAAATGGTTATATGGTATCAAGTTGGATACGGATATAAATAAGTTAGTGTGAAATATAACTTATAACTCGTACACATGATGTGAATGTATAAGGATATAACTTGTGAAAATGTTATATGGCATTAAATGGGAAGTGATCCATATAAGTTAATGCGAGTAATAACTTAATAAGTAAAATACTATACTCACTTGGGGTATATTAGTGGGGTAATTAGTATAGTATTTGGGAAAAGCTAGTAACAAGAGAAGTGGCTAGGAACATTAGGTTTAATCCGTTAGGCGTGCACATTAGTTGAGGGGTGAGGTAAACTCAAGGGAGTGCGCGAAAGTAATTTAAATTTGAAGAGCATTTGCATATTTACTTCTTGCATTTAAATTCCCTTGCTAAATATTTTCAAAAGTTTTGGGTCTAACCCTTGCTATAAAATATTTTCAAAAACCTTTTATGTGTCCTCCCACAAGGGCGCCAGGCTTGACTCCTTCTTATAGGGTACGTGGCTGCAGCTATGTGGAGTGTTGTAGGTTCTTTGATATAGTCATTTATCTCATTCTATCTTAGATATGGATCTCGTCAGTTGTACTCTCGGACTTGTACTTTTATATTTGGTTTGGCATGTATTAGTACTCTTTTATATTCGTGTTTGTGCATGGCTTGTAGTCGACGTTGTTCGAAAGACTATAGTACTTACTTTGTGGCATGTTCAATTTTATTCTCATATTGGATTGTTTATTGTTCTATTATGTTAGTTAGGTTGGATTAATAAAGATAAAATATGGCATCAGCTTAATTTAAGACTAGGCGATTAGTAATTAAAAAGTTTACGACAGTGATGCTAAGAATGAACGAGATGAGATTCCTGTTTAATTTGATATAAGACTGATCACCCAGTATTTTATTAGGTGGGGTGTCACAGATGGTATCAGAGCATCAGGTTCTAGTGTCCTTATGATCTATGGGACTTTTCACTTTTCAGCATAGCATTCTTTGATATAGAGCCTTATTATAGGATTTTTTTATTCCTTCACATATGCGAGTTACGTTCTCCCGCGATAGGGTATAGTTCATGTGATTCATATACGGTTTCGATCAAGTGTGGTAGATCAAACATTATAGAACAACCAACGTGGGATATTAGAAGAATTGCAGGAGGTAGGACTTAGTGGGAGACATGGGGCATGCTAAAAATAGTGACGCGATAAGAGTCACCGTGATAATTGTTCGAATAATTGAAGTTGGAGAAACCGATGGGGTGTAGTAGTTTCCCCAAGAACCATCAGGAAGGATGATGGTGGAAAGTTAAAATCCCAAGTATGGACTACAAGGGGTGAGGGTTGAAAAAAATTTTGTTTCAAGAGAGAAACCCAGTAGGATTCGAGGGAGGTGTGAAAGAGTTATTTACCATTAGGTAGAGAGCATCCAATTGGGATCACATGTGGGGGAGTGTAGTGCCACTCAAGTCAAAATTTCACGTAAGGAAGTTGGCTCTTAGAAACAGTATGGGGTGACAAGAGCCAGTCATCACACCCATGGAGTGATACTGTAAAGAATGAAGCATGTAAGTACGAATTACTATGAATAATCCCACTAGATGTTAAATTGAGAGACGAGGGAAATTTCAAAAATCTTTCAAATAAGGGTCGTACAGTGGCTGAATGGTAAGGAAAGATGATAGGATTTATAAACTTTATAACCAATGACGGGGATTGAAGAATGAGTAGGGTTTATAAGTTGAGATTAGACCCGTTGGGTAGAGTGTACAAGCATGAATGGGAGATATAGATAGGATGGTTGGTGTCATTATCGTCAAAGTTGTACAATTATAATTGGTAGCAATGTTCTAAAGAGAGGGGACCTAAGAGAATTGAAAAATCCATCAGAAGAGTAAGATTGAATTTTTAGTGCTAGTAAGATCCCAAGGGAAGGAATACCCATTAGAGGACCCAGATTAATAATCGAGATCAATAAAATCTCTACCGAGTGACGATGGGTTTACTTAGGACCATCAGGGCCAGTAACCCGTCTATTGGATCAGCGAATCCAAAGGGACAGTCGGAGTAACCAACATGGTCAAGGCTATCAGGTCCGTGAGAAAGACAACCTCAACATGACCAGTGGGGCCAGAGGAAGGAGAAAAGGGGAATGGAATAAAAAGGTGTCTTATGTGTAAAATAGTGGAAACACATGGGTAGATTCTGTGCGCATCGAGTTAGGGGACAGGAGCTAGATGCCTAGTAAGAGCATCTGTTGGAGAAGTTTTTGGTTTGCTTAGGATGAGAGTGTTATGTCTAATAACCGTTGAGCCGATAGTATTGTGAGTAACTGAAACTATAAGTCTTTTGCGAGTTGATTGGGTATGTTTTATGTGACGCAAGCAGGTCACAGTAATGTATTCGTACTAGATTTGCGTGAGAAATGAATTTAGTGGAAGTATCGTTAAAGTCTAGATACGTATTTTGTTTTGTATAGAGTAATGGGGTACTCTTAGGTTTCACCTAAGAGAAATTGGACAATGTATTTCTTGAGGACTAGCTCGTTTGTGAGGTGATAATTGAGGTATGATTTTATCTGGGGTACGGACGGGTTCGTAATGGCGGGCGATCATAGCAAGGCTATTGTGTTTGTTGTTTCAGTGTCGGATGTATATTCTCTTGAGATGTATCACCTGGATGAGGGTTGAACAATATCATAGCGACAATATTGTGTGAAGTAGGATTCATAGAGTATAGTTGTCTAGTTATGATTGGATCCCGGTGTGTAGGATTTTTACTGAGGAGATTCAAGGGATGTAGGGTTGCCGTAGAGCGGAGAGATTTATCTCGTTATTAATATTTAGTGTTGAGGGCTTAATCATAGTACGAGCGCAGTAGTATATGAATCCTTTAGGGATGCAGGAGTTCATGATAGACTTGTGAGTATAGGGTCAAGGTTTGAGAGTCTCAGGGGTATTCTTTGGGTTCTATGGGAATCAAGGACCAACGATGCTGAGGAACTGTGCATTGGGGAAAAAGTTCTTTTGGGCTTTGCTAGGAGGTGTTAAGGTATAGGCTTGGATAGAATGTCGAAAGTGTGGAGAAGTCATTGGATTTTAGATCATTGGATTTAATGATAATTAGCGAACGTGTGGAGAAAATACGTTGAGTGGAAAGTCACTAAGTGATAGGGCTAGTGGAACCAAAAAGTGTTACGAAAGAAACACTGCGAAGCTCTGACACCCCAAGTTGCTCGGTTGTGTATATTGTTATGTGTTTTGTGTGATTTATTCTTAGACACTCTCACCATCGCCAGGACCCATAGGTATGGGACTGAGGGAATATTTTGAGGATCTCACATCGATGAAAAGGGTGGGGTAATATTGGGGAGAATTGAATAGTAATGAGTAAGTCATATGAAATATCTGGAGGGTATAGCCACGTCGAGAATGCGGGGGCCAAAATTGAGACGCATATGGTTACGTAGGTGATGATCGGAGGGTTGTGCAATTATACACGAGATGTAGGATGTACGGACACCCTGGGAGGACCAAAGCTTCTATTGTGCAGATACTTAGCAAATTCGGGGAGAAGATGCAAGGGCGATGATATTGGATATATTTCGAAGGAATGGGAATACGTAGTTCCCCGAATTATAGAATAATTAAGCATGGGTGTGTTTGGAAGTGACAGTGAGTGCGTAACAACCTATGGTGCGCTATCACTAGGATTCACGAGTGAGACGGATATAAGTGGATGTGTTGGCCATAATAGCCTTAATATATATATATATATATATATATATACTGTGGGATAGCGGGGATTCCTTGGTGTTAACCACGCAAGGGTGGGGGTTAAACGAAGAGGATGGTTGCATTATGTAACAACCCGGATTTTTTAAATGGGAATTTTTAAATTAATTTTAAAAATCAGAGAAAAATAAAATTTTGGATTTTATAAATTTTATAATTTAAAGTGTTGGTTTTTATATTTGAAAAATAAATTTTCAAACGGAATTGGAATCGAAATTAAAATGGAGTTTTAATTGATTTTTTATTATTTAGAAGAGTCCTCAAAATATAAAACTTTCTAAGAGTCCTCAAAACATAAAACTTTCTAGTAAAAATAATATTTTTAGAAATTCAACCGTCCGATCAAGCTGAATTTTTGTCAGCAGTCCTGTCTCGCCGTTTGCTACAACATACTTAAATTTTAAGCGATTCTAACGGTCCGATCGTTCGTAATATTTTTTTTGAGTATTTGTATTTGATTAGGACTCTAATTCTTTTTGGTATATAAACATAAAGTGAAGAGTTTAGATCTTTTAAAACACATTTTAGCCTTCTCAAAAATTAAAATCCTCTCATCTTCTTCATCTTCTTCAACCTCAAAACCCTAGCCCCATTCTACATAACTTTCCACTCAAGTTTTGTCAAGATTAACCGGTTTTTTTCAAGACGCGTCAAGAACGAATCTTTGTCAATTTTTTTAGAGGAATACACATTCAAGATCAGATTTCTAAACCAACTTTTATTCATACATGAATACTCTATTATTTTCCTTTAGTATTATGCGTTTTAAGTTTCGCGTACACATTTAATTAATGTTTTCTTAAAATAAAGTACTAACTTAATTAGAAAAAGTGGACACTAACTATGGGGTTGTTTTTATAAAATCTTTTAATCTGAATAATATTCATAACCCTTTGGGTACGTAGGATTCATGAGTGATTTTGGGTTTTAATGGTGTAGGTTGCATGTAGAAAAATCCTAGTTTTAAAATAAATAAAGTTGGGGGCGTATAACTCATGTAATACATGTAGAGATAATGAAATTTGATTTTTGATGTATATATGATGAAAACTTGGTATATTTAATTGAAAATAATTAAATGAGATTAATTAGGTATTGTTGACGAGGTGATACTTAAATTAAGATTTAATTGAATTGGACTATCATGCGTAGTTTTATACGTTGATTAATTATGCTTGTTTGTGTGACTTTTTGGTATTATTATATTGCCTTGTGACGACGGGTTGTTGGGTATTATTGCTCTCCCTATATTTTTAGAATGCCTCTAGGTATGAGACTAGTGGGTATGCCTTTTGATGATTTACGCCTTCTAGGTATGGGACTAGTGAGGGTAGATTATCGCATTTTTTTTTTATCATCTTGGGGGTGGGCTGATTTTTGGTACTATATCGTCGTTACGCTAGCCTAAGCATGAGACTAGGTCAAAATTTTAAGTTAGAAATTCATCCTATACATAGGTTAGGACATATTGATAACTTGGGTACCCTTAGTTATGGGACTAAGGGGTATTTTGAGGATCTCGCATCTATTAAAAGGGTGGGGTGATTATAAATTGAGAAATTGAGAATTAATGCCTAAGATAAAAACGGGTATTAAAATTTGTGGCGACATAATGTGTCAGGGCCGACAGTTTAAACGGGCCAGAGGGCGATTTATGTCGTGTCGTGTGTGGAACCTTGTCATGTGTCGGGGCCGACAGTTAAACGGGTTAGAGGGCGATTGACAAGGGTAACCTTGTCATGTGTCGGGGCCGACAGTTTAAACGGGTCAGAGGGCGACAAGGGGAAGTGTGACACTATAATAAAAAGTGAGAACAATAATAAAAGTTGTTTAATTTAATTAAATTAACATCGTGGGACTTGGGAATTTAAAATCATATTGGTGTGCCTTTATAAATGGGGATTTTTGCGAGTAGTTAGTGGTTTATATTTATCGCGTTTAAATATTTCCGTTTAATTTAAAATACTCTATTGTAATATTTATTGCGTATAATGCTACTGTCTGGATTCAAGGATCCTATTTGAGGAGAGTAGTGTGTATTTTTGCTCGGGGCTTTGGTTCTGACCCATGCATTGACTAATCTTTTTCAGGATTTAATTTGGAGAAGCTGCATAAGTTTATCGGAGTAATCATTGGAGGTGCAGCTGGAGTTATTTACTTTATGGCATAGTTTAGTTAGACTTTCTTTTCCAGTCGTATTATGAGACTTCATTGGAGTTTTATTGAGCCATTCGGTTCCAAAGTTGTTTAGAGGATTTCTGTTGGGATTATTCAGATTTTTATTTAATCATTATTAGAGAATATATTTTTTTGGAGTTAGCATGTGATGGATCTTTTATTGCTTAGTTGTTCGTGATCATTTGAGATTGATTCAATTGTTTATCTTATGGACTGGTTTATTTATGTCTCATATCTGTCTCATGCTAAGAATGGTATTTATTTACTCATGCCCGGCTTAGTTTTGGTGGCGGCTGACACCAGAATTAGGCGGGGTGTGACACATTATACAAGAGATTTCTACTTTAGAGGATTGTGGGAGTAGTGTGGATGTTTTTTCAAGTTCCAACTTTGTATCTATAGTTTGGGGCTATAGTGGATAACTATAGTATGACTAGGTGTTAGCGGTACCAGAGTATGAATTATCACTGTTAGGTATCACCTGAGAGAGGGTCTAGCGTATATAATTACGGTAATGTATGTTAATGTGTTGCATGCTAATGTAATAATATTGTTAAAATTGAAATCCTATAGAATAGGGAAACCTCTGAGGTGATTCCGAGTGGCTGGACTTATTATCGAGCGGGAAGATATAGCTCGGGCTATACTTTCTAGGGGTGTTCAAAAAACCGACTGGACCGACGGACCGAACCGAACCGAGCTGAACCGACTACTTTTTTTCGGTCTTTTTTCTTAATCGGTCCGGTCTCGATTTATTTTTTTGGAGGACCGACCTAGTCGGTCTGGTCCACGGTTTACAGATTCAAAAACCCTTCTAGGACCGACCCGGACCGACTATATATAAAATAATATATTTTTAGATACATATGTATATATATAAGATAAACAAATAGTGAAAATATTAAACTTAATATTTGATTAGTTTAAATTATAGTTTAATCCAATACTAGTTTTGTTTTAATTCTAAATTTCGATATTTTTTAGTTTTTAATATTTGGAAAAAATAGACTCGGTTATATTTTTATTATTATAAATGATGTAATTCATTAATGTGAGGACCGACGGGTTAGACCAGACCGACCCTATAAAAACCGAACCGACTAGGGTCGGTTAACCGACATTATCGGTCCGGTCTCGGTCCATTTTTTTAGAGGACCGAAAAAGTCGGTCCGGTCCGAAAAAAACCTTAAAACCGAACCGGACCGGACCGCGAACACCCCTAATACTTTCACACAAGGAAACTAGTGATAGTAAGGGCGCGGTAGTAGGTATTGTCTTTTTACATAAGGGTAGGTATGTATAATTTTATGCCGAGAAAGGGGTATTGGGAATGTATAACAGTGGGATTAAAGTTATATTGCAGTTTAAGTGTTGGAAAAAGCCGGGTATCATTTCGTGCGGTTAAGCACGGGTATAGAGTGTGTGGCTCCCTGGTTAATTAATCCGATTGTTAAATAATTCACGATTGGAAGTGGGAAAGATGGGTGTATGATCTTAAGGGTACGCAACTTGGGAACAAGTCGATACCGAAAGTACTAGGCGTATCCGAATTTCGAGGACGAAATTCCATTGTAAGGGGGGAAGTATGCAACACCTCGTAATTTTTGGGTTATTATTTTAATTAACTAATTCGGTAATTAGAAGTTCTTAATTAATGATAATTAATTAATGGAAATATTTAAAAGTGGTTATATTCATTAATAAGTTAACGAGTGATGATTTATTTAAAAAATATAATATGGATGGCAATTTTTAGTGCGCGTTTGAGTCCGGTAGGGTGGAATTAGTAAAAAAGAAGTGGGTACATACATATATTGGATATTGGGGTCCAATTACACATGTGTGAACTTAATAGAGAGGGTTTGGGCCATTTTAATTGGGGCCCATAGGCCCAAAATGTGAATAGTATTTTTACCCTAAGATGTGGAAGGGGTTAGGCATCATTAAGTCATAATATAAAATTAAACGGAGAGAAGAAAGGAAGAGCCAAAGGAAAAGTGAAGTTGGGATCTTGAAGAGGCAATTGCAATTCAACTTCATCTTTCCAAGCCCTTGACCATCTTGGTTAAGGAAAGTGGTTTAAATTTTGAGTATCAAATTATATCTAGCTATTCATATCAAAAAAGGTGTAATCAAATTGAATGCTAGGGTTATTTCTTGCATAAATTGGGGTTTTCTCCTTATAAGGATTATAAATCTGTATATGATTTGATAAATGATGCATTTGATGATTGAGGATTTGAAAATTGATGAGACTATTAGGGCTAGGATTGTTTTAATGGAAATGGAGCTTATGATGAATTGGGGAAAGTATTTCTGCATAAACCCGTGCAAAACAGGGGTTCTAAATTCATCAATGGCGGACTGGGTTTATGCAGAAGCAAGAGAGAGGAGGAATTACCACTACCGTTCGAACGATAGGGAAATTCGTTCGAACGAGATCCACTATTGTTCGAATGACATGGATCTTCATTCGAACGAGATCTAATGATCGCCAGATTTCTGAAATCCCATGATTCAGACCTGCTATGTTAGAAGTTTATAGTTGCTGCCCTAACTGAATTCTGAAATTGAGAATTGAATTAGGGTTAATTTGAGAATACTTAACCTTGAAATTTATTTGACTAAATTTCATGAAATTGGAGATGTAAGTTCCTGATTTAGCATATTGTAACCTTATTATTTAAAGTGATTAGACTTGATTGCATGAAATTGAGGGGTGGATTGATGATATTTAATTTCGGGCCGAGAGATAGGAGGTCCGGGTATACTTAAAAAAAAGGGGTTACACCCAAATAATGGGAATTAATTAGTGTGTAATTAATTAAAATGAAGTCGGACCATAGACTTAATTATTTTAGGCTTGGGTATGGGCATAATACTCTGATAGCCTGGATTTCTATATATATATCGATGTGTAGTACATATATGATATATGATATATGATATATGATATATATATATATATATATATATATATATATATATATATATATATATATATATATATATATATATATATATATATATGTGTGTGTGTGTGTGTGTGTGTGTGTGTGAATAATATACATATAATAAAGCCATACCAATAGTAATGCTATCATAGGAGGTTGCGCGACGTGGGTGAGTTCCCTGGCTAGCGAATGCAGGGCTAATATATTCCCCAGGCTATAGCGTCTGTGACTTAGGGATGGGACCGTAATGGTATGGAGCAGACACTTTCAACAGGAACTATGGTTGCCTCCTATGCGTTCGGTGATAGCATTGTATATCCGACATGTGTGTGAATGTTGAGATACGATACGTATATATGTAGTGCATAATTATATACAGAAATTTATATATATATATACACATCGTGTGAAATGTATAGATAATATAACTTGTGAAATGGTTATATGGTATCAAGTTGGATATGGATATAAATAAGTTTGTGTGAAATATAACTTATAACTCGTACACATGATGTGAATGTATAAGGATATAACTTGTGAAAATGTTGTATGGCATTAAATGGGAAATGATCCATCTAAGTTAATGCGAGTAATAACTTAATAAGTAAAATACTATACTCACTTGGGATATATTAGTGGGGTAATTAGTATAGTATTTGGAAAAGGCTAGTTACGAGAGAAGTGGATAGGAACATTAGGTTTAATCCGTTATGCGTGCACATTAATTGAGGGGTGAGGTAAACTTAAGGGAGTGCGCGACAGTAATTTAAATATGAAGAGCATTTGCATATTTAGTTCTTGCATTTAAATTCACTTGCTAAATATTTTCAAATGTTTTGGGTTCTAACCCTTGCTATAAAATCTTTTCAAAAACCTTTTAGGTGTCCTCACACAAGGGCGCGAGGTTTGACTCCTTCTGATAGGGTACGTGGCTACAACTATGTGGAGTGCTGTGGGTCCTTTGATATAGTCGTTTTTCTCATTCTATCTTTGATAGGGATCTTGTCAGTTGTACTTTCGAACTTATACTTTTATATTCGGTTTGGCATGTATTAGTAGTCTTTTATATTTGCATTTGTGGATGGCTTGTAGTCGACATTATTCGACAGATTACAGTACTTACTTTGTGTCATGTTCATTTTTATTCTCTTATTGGATTGTTTATCGTTCTATTATGTTAGTTTGGTTGGATTAATAAAGATAAAATTTGGCATCAACTTAATTTAAGACTAGGTGATTAGTAATTAAAAAGTTTACAACAGTGATGCTAAGAATGAACCAGATGAGATTCCTATTTAATTTGATATAGGACTGATCACCAGGTATTTTATTAGGCGAGGTGTCACAGCTCCATTCCTCTAATTAGAATTGTAAAAATTTAAGAATAAATAATATATTCAAAACCGATTTCCTCCTTTTTCGTAATTCCCTATATTCATATACATTAACCAACCCTACATTCATTGTATATCATAACCATATCGATCTAGCTTATTTTTACCATTTTAAATAAGAATTTAGGATGACTGTGGTTCGCTCCGAACGTGAATATCTTATGAATTCAGACATAATATTCTCAAGGAGAGAAATTATTAATGTCGACAACCTAAGCCCTCAGAAAAAACAATATTTATCACATCGTCAATCTCACCTTTTTTATTCAACCATATTTTACTCAAAAATCAGGGTCAAAAGATCAAGATTGGAAATTTTTTTTTCTATACTGAAGGCATTAGAGAGTAGTTATGTGACGTAAACTTTCACTAAAGAAGGAAATGTCGTTAACTGTCCAAACGTTGACAAATCAAAATCAAATATAAGTAATTCCCTATTGAACAATCTTCATTCCTCAACTGATGCGAAGCTTGAAGTTGAACATCCTACTCCCCCAACTTTCATCAATATGGACCCCAATTGTGAGGATGAAGCAGACATTGTGCACTATATTGTCTCTGATGATGAAGAGACAATCATGGATACTTCAAACTCTAATCATTCCTTCAATCATGTTCAAAATTTGAGTACGTTGATTACGACCAACCATTTACTAGTCTAGTCTTATATCATTCATACGAAGAGGATTCCTCGGAAGAATCAACATCTTCTTAAATCGCTTTTTAGATATCAACTTTGGGTCCATCGCTTACCGTTAGAAATAACTATGTTTATTACTTTTCTTAAAGATTTTTGTATGTTTTTCATCTCTTAATAAATTTTATTCAATATATATATCTTCTTTGTGGAGAAAGACGTCATAATGGTACTATGTTTTGTTACTCAGTAACTGTAATACACGTTATTTAATAATATGTGATGTTTTTTCATTACATTGGTTTATCCTGTTTTACTTATATTATTATGGTTGTAGTGCATACAATGTTTCATTCATGTGAGTGGGCGCCTTACTTATATGATTTGCTTCTTATATTCCCGTACATCCAACATGTATAAATTTGTATTGACAAAAAATGATGAAATCTATCTATTTCCAAAATGTTAAATGTTTAATAGTTTTAATTTTCATAATGCTGTTAAATTTATCTATATTTTATGCATATATGGAATCTAAAGAAAGATGTAGACTTTCTTGAATGCATAGGCGCTCCTGCATCATTCACCATATCATGGATCAAGAAACACCCACATAAACACTTCTTCTTCTACTACATCTAATTTGAGCACAACTGTACGATCAATATACTCACATACTGGATTAAGCGTTATCGGGTTCCTAACAATGAGAGAACATATGAAGTGCATTTCCTCAAGATCAAATGTTAACACTGATTAGGGCTGTGCTTTTTTTTCCAAACATTCCGATTTTTTCGATGTCCGATCCGATATTTTCCGATTTTGGAACATAAATAAGGTTTTCGATTTCAGATTTTCTGATTTCCGATTTTTCCGAATTAAATTTGATAGGAAATTGGAACTATGTTTTAAATTCTGATTTTTCGATTTTTTCGATCCGATTTTCTGATATTTTGGTCGATCCGATTTTCCGATCTAATTTCCGATTAATTTTCAGAATATTTTTTTCGATTAATAGTCCAAATATTTTATATATATTTTTTACCTTGGATTTCCATTATCTAATAATAAGAATGTTTACATTTACATTTCCCTTATTTTTTACCTTACCCATATATATATGTTGTTAGTTTTAGGGTTAGACATATCTTTCCTCTCTCTCTCTCTCTCTCTCAATACAGCGCATACCGTTGAGTTCCCTCTCTCTCTTTCATCTCTCGTCCGTCTACTTACCTCTCTCTCTGGTTTCTACGCTTCTCAGATACGAATCTGTAACGATTAGAATGCATCTCTTCATATCCAAGTCGAATGAAGGATCAGTGAGCCCTTTTATCTGTTTCTCTTATCTGTAACGATCTGATCTGTTTATATTGTTATAGGATGGGATATGTAATGATAGGATTGTTGTAGGATCTGATCTGTTTATAATATAAAGTTTTGATCAGTAAGCTTTCATATCCTCGTTATGGGATAAACTTTATATTGTGTAACGAGCGGTTTATACGATCTGTAAGATTATACATGTTTTTTGTTTTATAGGATTGTTATAGGATCTATTTATACATGGTTTTTTGTTTTTATAAGATTATACATGTTTATAGGATCTGTAAGATTATATATTGTGTAACGACCGTTTAACTACATGTTTCTATACCTGTTTTATAGCTGTATTATATTGAGATCAAATATTAATTGTTGATTTATACTGAGATCAAATATTAATTACTGATTTACACTTGTTGTTTCTATACCTGTTTTATACGTGTTTCTATACCTATTTACATGTTGGGTTAATTGTAGAGTCTACACAAATGAAAAAATGGTTAAATCCTTACATATTTACATGTTGGGTTAAATCTTTTTTCCGATTTCTTTAAAATGAGAATTTCGAGTAATCGAAAATCCTATATTAATTTTTTTGAAATTTCGGAATTTCCAAAATTTCTGAATTTTTATTATATGTTTTGAATTTCCGAATTTTTTCGAATTTTTTCCGATTTTTCGAATTTTCCGAATTCGATTTTTTTTTTTCGAAAAAATTAAAATTTTTTCCGAAATGTCATTTTCCGATCCGATTCGGCCGAAACACAACCCTAACACTGATGATTCTATTACCACCAATACTTCAATAGAAAATTGTGAAGTTTATACATCTGTAGGCATTTATTGTGGATACACGTTAGAGTGGGTAACGTGTGCCGTGGAAAATGCTACTTCCTC
Source organism: Sambucus nigra (assembly GCA_949130495.1). Lineage (NCBI taxonomy): Eukaryota > Viridiplantae > Streptophyta > Magnoliopsida > Dipsacales > Adoxaceae > Sambucus > Sambucus nigra. The sequence goes on along the minus strand of OX422222.1, from coordinate 444,872,266 downwards.
CACTGTTTTAATCAACCGACCCGTTATCAATACTGAAACAAATTTGGCCGGTATGATTTTAATATTTAAAAACAAATTCACCCTCTAAAAAAAATTATAGTTAATTTTAATAATATCTATATGTATATAATTAATGATTGTGTTCATTACAATAGGTAAGCATAAAGGATCTACATCTATTTCCCATCATAATATTCGCCCACCAACCGCATGGAAGAATAGTAAGAGGATATAAATTACTACATTTTTAACGTATAATCATTCTCACTTTTAATGAAGATTCTCATTTTTATATAATAAAAAATTCTTTACGGTACAACAGGTTATCGACGACGGTATAGCTCTAATGGCCATCGTAAACGTCAACCATCAACAACATGCAATAATAGTAAGACTACAGAAGATACCAAAATTGTAAGTTATAATGATACAACCTTTTAAATTTTTTTATTTTCTTCATTCCTTTGGCTAATACATTATAGGTACGAATTTCGTTCCTTGGACATTTAGACCTCTTTCAAAGCAATGCAGGTTTTGTTAAGCTATTATGTGGTACGAAGAGCGTACTAGAAAAAATAAGCAAACATCATTTCCTAAATTCTCCCTTTGCTATCAAGAAGGAAAAATTCAACTACCACTAACGAAGGAGCCGCCTACGTTCCTTATGCATTTGCTATCATATAACGGAGGTGTGCAATCTACAAACTTTAGGTCTAACATCTGTGCAAACATCTCTATGTTTGCATTCACGTATATAGGAGGAAAAGTAGATAATAGTTACAATAATGGTTGTGGACCATACGTGAATCGAATAAGTGGACAAAATCATCACAAGATTGGGTTGTTACTACCGATTAATGGCGAGCACCCAAAATTTGCCCAATTGTACATCTACGACACTAAATTAGAGGTCTTAAACCATATATCACTTGTACGATCATTAAATAGTCTCTATAACATCGATCCCATCATTGTAGACGGACTCATAAAAATATTTGATGAAAGCAATGAATTAGCTAAAGTGTTTAGAATGGCCTGTGATCGTTTCAGACAATCTGATTTTGCAGACATTTGCCAAAGGTTGTTGGGTAGAAGGCGTTCTAAAGCCCATGTTTACAATTTACCACAAACCTTTGAGGTTGATAGGTTGATAGTTGGGGATATAGCCGTTACTAATTACATGTGTGATATTGTCATTCATTAAAAGTGTATCGGATTACAATATATAAGCGAGCAATATCCCTCCTTTATGGCCATGTAATATCCAATAATTTTTCCATATGGCGAATATGGATATCACACAGACATTTGATACGCAAGTAATACAGGTCATCGCCATACGAAGAGGGAATACATAACGATGCAGGAGTTTTATTCGTACAAGCTACAATAAAGATCAAATGAATCAAATACGTTACACCTTTCTGGGCGTCTATTTTTCTTAGGATGCTATGGCAATTTGTAGATAATATGGTAACCCAGACTTAGTCATCACCTTCACAGCGAACCCCAGGTGGTAAAAAATTAACAATTTTCTTTCACTAATTCCTGCACAACAACCTGATGAACGGCCGAACATTATCACAAGATCATTCAAAATAAAGCTTGATCATTTCATAAAAGATATAAAAGGAGGAAAACACTTTGGCACTATTGTAGTGGGTAAGTACATTTATTTTACCTTTTTTACTAACACACTCACAACATATTCTAACTTCATATATTTTGTTTTTCTCGAAGCTATTTACATAATTAAATTCCAAAAAAGAGGATTTCCCCATGCTCATATCATATTATTCGTACATCCTGACAATAAACCTCGAACATCGGCCCAAGTAGATGCAATTATTTCAGCTGAACTACCAAATGAAGAAGACGATCCTATTGTCTTCAAATCCGTCTCACAATTTGTGATGCACAATCCCTGTGGTGAAGTAAATCGTAACTCACCGTGTATGTCAAAAGGAATTTTTTCCAAAAAATTTCCCAAACCATTCGCAAATAAGACCTATTTTGATGAAAAAGGTTTCCCTATTTACGGAAGGAGAGATGATGGGGTTGTTGCTGAGAAAAATGGTATTAAAATTAATAATAGATTTGTTGTACCTCATAACAAAGACTTGATTGTTACATACGATGCACATATTAATGTTGAACTTTGTACTAAATATGGAGCTATTAAGTATCTCTTTAAGTATGTTAACAAGGGAGTTAATAAAGCAAAGGCTATGCTACAAGAAAACGTTGTTCGAAATGATCAAACGGGTAGGGATGATTTTATACCTATTGATGAGATTAGATCATTTCTTAATTGTCTTTACGTATTTGCCCATGAGTCTGCTTGGAGGATATTTAATTTTGATATCCAACACCGTAGCGTAGCTGTTGAGAGATTAACGTTCCACTTACCATATCGTCAAGTAGTTAAACTTTCTTTCTTTTAAATTGCTTATTTCAATTCATATCATGGTGGGTGTACATCATATTTGTTTGGGAATGGTTATCGCATAGAAAGCGGGTATCTATGAATTGGTTAGTACGCAAATTAAAGGTGATAATCATATGGTGTTACAAATCAAATGAGTGTGTGTCTGAATTTTTTTGTGGTCTCAAATCCATATCGTGTGAATTGGCATTTGAAGTTCATTTTTTTAGAAAAGGGTATAATATGAGTCATTAAGAGTATTTCATTTTATGATTAGGTATGATAAATTATTGATGGAGGTTAATGAAGTGTGGAATTAAAATTGTTAGTGGGCGTACAAATGTATAAGGGTTAGTTCTGGGTTGTAATATCAAGGTTGGAGGTTTGGAAATGGCAGAAACAGGAAAGACTTTGGGAAAATAGGATCGTGGGAAGAAGATGAAAATGGGGCGGATTAGGGGGTCACTCAAACGACCACAAACGTCGTTCGAGCAATGCTGGAAGTCATTTGAGCGACGGAGAGCCTCGTTCGAGCGACACTGCAACATTTTATTTGGTTTGAGGTGTTGGGCACTCTCCATTCTTGGCTGATTAGTTTCATCCTTAGCTCTGAGTGTTATTTGAATTAAACTTCTATGCAGTTAGCGTACAAAGAATATGAGGAAAATAATAAAGGAAAGAATTGAATGGAAAAGTTTTGATTTATTTTAAATGGTTAGAACCCTAAAAATGAGGTTCTAAGATATTTTTATTTAGATGGAGGGCCGACCTAAATAATTAGAACCCGGTGAGATAAATTCAAAGGTTCAAATACAAGTCAAGAGAGGGAGTCCTAGTATTTTTGTTGGGTGACACTATGTGATAAAAAAAATTAACGGAGGTAAAATTTATTTAATTAAGAGTCAGGGTTGTGACTCAAATATCTTAGGCCGAGTTCTATGGGAGTTAGGCATGGGCTATCCATTGTAATTTATTATAGGTGTATATATAATAAATTATCATATATTAAATGTGAGAAGAGGTGTTCACCTTAATAGTGGAATAAATTCCAAGAGATGAGTATACAGACCAAATGAGTGAGTCGGGATATTATAGTTGGGTGACATAACTTAAACGAAAAATAATTAACGTGTGATTAATTAAATTATAAGTTGGGATATAGACTTGGAAATTTTTGAGCTAGTGCTACGGGTGTTAGGAAATGGTTAGCCGGACTAAAGTAAATATATGTATACAGTTAGTGTGATAGTGTAAATATATATATATATATATATATATATATATATATATATATTTGCATGATTTATAAATATATGTGTGAATGATATTTATGTGAAAGCACACCCCTCTAGTGCTATCATCGAAGGTTATGCGATGTGGGCGAATCCCCTGGCTTGAGGAGCAGGGAGAGTATAGTCCCCAGATCATATCGTCCAAGATTTTTATTGTGTGATTTATTTTCAGAGGTGAATCGCTTTGGGCATGATTTGGTTTCACTTTCGGTGAAGGAAATACGAACGCCTCCATTACGTTTGCAATTTTTGCCCAAGTTCGGTGCGAGCTAGTCCGACTTGAGGTGGTCGGGTTAGTGAGCATGCCTGGGATATGATAGGATTTTAGAGAAAACATCCGATGAGTTAGTACTCGGGAATGAATGGTTATTATATGAGACGTGTATGATTGTTGTAGTATATTAGTACGTATATAATATGAGTATATAATTATAGACGGTAATAGTACAAAGTGTGAATGTATTTCTTATATAACTAGTGTGAAAGTTATAGGATTTTAGAAGTGGGTTCTAATATAACTATTGTGATAGTTATATGAATTAAAAAGGGGTTTCCTATATAACTCTTGCTAATGTTATATGATTTAATATAGTTGAATCGATTAATAAGTTAATAAGAAGATAACATAATAATCAAAGTAAGAATACTTGAGTTAGAGTAGTGCGGTAGAAAGAGGTGTGATGTAGCTAGTTAGGTGGGGTAACTTAACAAGGAAGGTTAGTAGGCAGGCGTTAGGTGTGCACATTAGGTGATGGGTGAGTTATACCTCAAGACAGAGTGCGACACTAGCTTAAATATGAAGGGTGCGCATGCATATTTAATCATTGCAATTTATCTGCTTGCTAAATATTTTTAAAATTTTTTACTTGGGATCTCACCCATGTCAAAATATTTTTCAAAAATTTTTAGGTGTCCATCCACAGGAACGCCCAGTTTGAGGATTCTATCCAGGGATGCACAGTTGCAGCTCATGTGGAAGTTGCAGGACTTTGCTATAGATGCTTTATTCATTTCTTCCTAGTGTATGGACTTTATTTCAGTACTCAGTTGGGCATGTTGACCCAGATTTAGTATTCAGTTTATTTATGTTCCCGTGGGTATCCAAGTTATGATTTAAGTTTACTGTTAGATTTTATTGTTGAATCGATAGTTGATTCGATCATCTGATTTATATCATTCATCTGTGTTGGATTCAGTTATCAGTTTGTATTGATGGTTTCATTATTATTTATTTTCGCATGTTGCTATTTAATGAAAGATAAAATTTGGCACCAGTTTAATTAAGACGACCAACGTGTAACATTTAAAAATTCTGAAAGATTAGACAATGTTGTAAACATGATCGATGCAGAGAAAAAAATGTTCACTTAATGGATGAGAATGAATTCTAAAAATCCAAAAACTTGTCAACTTACATATGCTGAATTTCTGACAAAATGGGTATGGAAATTGCAGTATAAACAGTGGAATAGAAGTGAAAGACAAAATTACATAAGTAGGATTGTTTACTCATATCCAACCTCTGGGAGAGATTTTACTTACGAATGCCACTTAATATTATTCGAAAACCCCGTAATTATGAAGGAATCAGAACAGTAAATGGCGTTACGTATTTGACATTCAAGGCAGCATGTTATGAATTAGGTCTATTAGACGGAGACAAAGAATGGCACGATGCACAGTCTTATGCTTCGAACTGGTCATCTAGCAATCAACTTCGTGAATTATTTGTTACAATGCTCATTTTTTACGAGGTAGCTGATCTATTAGATCTCTGGGAACAAAATTGGTAGATTCTTTCAAAAGATGTTCTATACATGCAGAGGAAAAAACTTTAATTCCCAGAATTTCTCTTAACTGATTCTCAGGTCCAAAATTATGCCCTTATGAAATTGAACAAATTATGCATCATAACAATAGATGTTTAAAATATGTTCCCCCATTCGCACTTCCTGATGCTTCATTGTTAAGCGATATAGGAAATCGATTGATTCGTGAGGAGACATCATACAATTTTGATGAATTATCTTTAGAATCCCAAAAACTGTGTGAGGGATTAAACAAAGATCAGTTATTAGTATATAACAATGTCATTGATTCGGTGAATCAGCAAAATGTAATACCCCGTATTTTTGTGATATTTATTTTTGGGATTAATTAAATTAAATGTGAATTAATTGGAAATTAATCCGGATAATATACTAACGAGATGTGAGTTGGTATTTGATTATAATGATTATATACGGCTATATATGAATATTGAATTATGAAATTTGTCGTGAGATTGAAATACGACAATTTGGAAATTTTGTTGAGACGCGTGTGACAGTCGCGTCAGGAATATAATTATTTTAATTATAAAAGTGAATTTAAATTCCATTAACCATATGGTCATTTTGAGTGCGGAAACGCGTCCGGCAGGGTCGAAATAGTCAGAAAACACTAGCCGGGGGTTTAGTTTGGGCCCCGGGGCATTTTTAGGCCATACCGGCAACGTAAAATGGTAGTTTGGTAATTTTGAATTTTTGGGAATTAAAACCAACGAAAATTAGGAATTAAAAATCTGATTTGGTAATTACCCACTAAACCCACTAATAACCTAATGGGCTACGGGGGTTATTGGAATTAGTTCCAAAAAGTTTCCTAAGGCAAACCCTAGTCACCATTGTCACCTTGGAGAAGAAGACTTGTAGAGAGAGAGAGAGGAGAATTCTGCAGAAAGAGAGAGAATCATTCATCAATTCGACATCAAAATCAGAGATATACATAAGGCAAGTGGTTTAATTTCATTAGTTGCAGAGAATGCTTCTTCCATGCGTAGGAAATTGATAAAATTGTATTATTTTTCGGAGATTGATGAAAACCCATTAAATTGGAATTAGAAACTTGTATTTTGATGAGGAATTGCATGTAGAATTGTATGTAGGTGATTAATCTGATGATAATATATTTTGGATGAAACAAAAACGGATTTAATTAGGCTCATTGGGGATTTAAGAATTTATAGGGTTCATGTTCTTGAAATTGGGGGAATATGTGTAGATTTGATATTTGGATGATGTTTAGAATGAATTAACCCAACAAAACACGTTAGTATGTGACCTAAGTATGTTTAGGGACGATTAGAAACCTTGAACAATTGTTGGATTGATGTTTACATGAGATTAGAGAGGAAGAAAAGTTGGAAAAATGAAATAGGGAAAATCTGGGCTCGAAACTGGCCTCTCATTAGAAGACCTGCCCAGGTCGTTCGAACGAGCTCATTCGAACGAGCTTCTAACAAGTTGACCTTTGACTTCTAACGAGGGTGATGTTCATTCGATGCCTTTCGTTCGAACGAGATCTCGTTAGAAAGCCCACTTCGTTCGAACAGCCTCGTTCGAACGAGACTTCTAACGAGCTGACAGTTTAGGCCTTTTAGCGTGTTTTGATCCCGAGTGTCCCGTAACCTTGTTTATATGTAGAGATAACATTTCCTTGATGATTAATTGATATATTTGGGATATAATGAGGAGTAAAACCTAGAAGTGTAGTTTGAACCAAAGGGAAATTATGAATTAGGACGTGAGTGTCTATTACGATGCGAGAATTATTGACGGCCTAAATAATTGAATTAACCGGGAACATATAAATTGTGTAACATTATAAGTTGGTATGAGAATGAGAAGTGTACCACAAATAAATTATGGTGATTAATAAGAGGTGTGCATACTTAGTATATGTATATGATTTTATGTGTATGACATACCTACCATACTTGCTATCACGAGAGGTTTGCGTTCGCTTAGGGCCATCTATCCTTGTGTGCCTACGGGGGGGATTTAGATTGGTACCTCGAGAACATAGGTCAAAGAAGGACTTATTGGGTTTTAATAAGTCTGCTGATCGTGGGAGCGTAGGTATGTGCGTGACCCATATGATGTGACTGTGTTCGCCTCCATTGTTTGTGATTGTTGTTATCTGAGAACGATTCCTGAGAGATTCGGAATGCGTGATCCTTATGTATGTGATGTACCGGGATTGATAGCAGAGTATGTGTGCACCGCAGCCTAGACTCGGGGTGCTTGTATTGTATATTTATGACGTGAATAATATACACTTAATTAATGAGAACTTTCTTGTGGTATTGTGTGTAAATACGGAAACGCTTTGAGAAAATATAAAGTGACAACCTATATTGTATTGTATGGCTAATATTTGAGAACCTGAATTTTAGTAAAACCTCTATTAAATTGATAACGTTAGAATGTATAATGGGAACCGAGTAGAAAGGTTAGACTTCATGTCAGTTTAGTTAGAGGTGAATATCACTTAGATGGGTGCTATACGTTAGGAGTGCACAATTAGTCGAGATGTGAGTATTTCATGTGAGTGCACGTCCTAACATGTATTTTGCATTCGTTGTTTTAATGTTGTTAAAGCACTTGCTATTTTTAAATACTCTCCACATTCGGGCTCTGACCCGTTTGCTTTCAAATCTACTTTTTGTAAAAACCATTTTAGGTGCCCAGCCACAAGGACACCATGCTTAGGATTCTCATTCAGGTGACGAGCTGTAGCTGTTTGTGGAAGTTACAGGACCTTGCTAGTAGACACTTCTTTCATCTTGACTCCATATTCAGGATTCATCAGTTATAGGGCATGTTGCCCATTTCTAGTAGAGACATTTCCTATTTCAGATTTTCAGACTATTTGGCATGTAATTAATTCAGAATACTTCGTTTTATTCATTTCAGTGATGGGATTGTTGTGAGGAGTTTTCCTCCGAACTTAGTATTATTTATTGGTTATTCTATTTCTTCATTATGGTGAATGGTTATGTTATTCTTTCATTATTCTTGCACTGTATGTTAATCAGACTTAAATTAAAATTTGACATCTTACTTTTTAAATACTAGGTGGTTAGTAATCTTTAAAATGTTTTCGATAGTGATGCTATTAACTGAACCAACTTGGCATTTTGTATTAATTTAATAAAGGAGTAGCTACCCGGTATTTAATTAGTCGGAGTGTCACAGGTGGTATCAGAGCATCAGGTTCTAGTGTCTTTTAGGATCTGTACGGCTTATTATGTTTTCGCTAAGCTTTCTTTGATGTAGAGCCCTATATTTTAAGACTGTTGTAATCTTTTGTATACGCTACGTTCTTCAGCTATTTTAAGTTTATAACTGCGAACTTATAAACTTTTTCACATTTCATATGCCTCCGAGACATGCTCCGAAGGATATACGTGCCCAGGCCGAGCAGCCAGCAGCTCCGGCACAGGGTACTATGAATGCCAACGAAGTAGCTGCCATTGTTGCTCAGGTGGTGAATGCAGCAATAGCGGTGATACAGCAGGCTCCACCCCTGGTTCAGGCAGTGGCGTCAGTACCAGCACAACTTTCCTCTGCATAGGAGAGGGTGAGGGATGCTTTTCAGAAGGCTCATCCCCCTGAGTTCTCTGGTAGCTCCGATATTGTCGCAGTTAGCCAATGGAAGAAAGACATCCAGCGGCATCTCCGTATGTATGAGTGCACCGATGTGCAAAAGCAGTTATTAGCTTCCTTTAAGCTGGTGGGAGCCGCGTTGCAGTGGTGGGAGTCCACTACCACTTTGGAGGAGAGGGACACGATCCCTATTCAGATGTTCTGGGAGCGGTTCGACCGCAAGTACTTTCCACCCGCAATGCAGACTGAGATGAGGCGGAAATTGTTGAACCTGAAGCAGGAGAATCTGGCTGTAGCAGAGTATGAGGAGGAGTTTACGAGACTTCTCACTATTGTGCCAGATGAGGCACCTACTGAGAGCAAGAAGATTATGTTGTTTGTCGATGGGTTAGCTTGGAGGATCCATCAGCACCTTATTGGAAACTTATTCCTGAGTACTTTCACTGATGTACTCAATGCCGCATTGCTACATTGCCAGGATCACCGCTTCCATCTTCAGAGAAGCAAGAGAGCAGGAGAGTCCAGCCAACAGGGCAGGACTGGGGGTAATGGTGCTAGTGGAGCACCATCTCATGGACAGACTCATCAGCACGAGCAGAGTTCCCATCAGGGGGACCTTGCTAAGCGATTCCGTTCAGGTGATTCCAGGCAGGGATATGGGGGTTATAGGCAGGGCTAACAGGGCCAGCCTAATCAACAGGGCCAGTAGGGCCAACATCGATAGCAGGGTCAGCATCAGGGCCAGCAGGGCCAACAACGTACACATCAGGGCCAGTGGCGTGGAGGTAACGGCCAGCAGGGCCATGGTCAGCAGGGACAGAGGGGAGGCAATTTCAAAGGATGGTGTTTTGTGTGCGGCAAGCATGGCCATAAGCGTCAGGATTGCCCAGAGGGCGAGAGGTCCCCACAGCAGCAGGGAGCCCGAAATGAGCCACAGAGGCCACTTTTTCCACCTGCCCTCCCAGCTCCAGCCCAGGTGCCAGCCCTGCCAGCCATTCCAGCAACTCCAGTGCAGCAGGGGCAGTTACAGTATGGACGTGTCTATAACGTTCACCAGGAAGCAGCTCCACAGGCACCACCCGCGATTGAGGGTATGTTTTCTATCCATGGTACTATAGGTCGGGTTTTGTTTGATACGGGGGCAACTGATTATTTTATAGCTACACATTTTGCGAAGGCCTTAGGGTTGTTAGCCACAGCAGAGAGCACATTAACGTGTGTAGACTCACCATTGGGGAGTGGGTCACTTATTTTATATGCCGGGGAGTAGGGGTAGAGATTGGTAGTTTGGTATTACCTGCATACATATTGGTATTAGATATGCATGTGCACGATGTGATTATCGGTATGGATTGGCTCGCAGCTCATAGAGCCATGATTGATTGCTTCAGTGGAAGCATTGTTTTTGCCATTCCGGGACAAGAGATGTTTGTAGTGGCGATGCCTCGCCCAGAGGGAGGCTCGACCGCTCATTTGTATTACATAGAGGAGGATACCTCTAAGGAGGTTGTGATCCCTTTTGATTTGATCCCAGTTGTCAGGGAGTATTCCGATGTGTTTCAGGATATACCAGGCCTACCCCCCAGTCGAGAGATAGACTTTGTCATAGACTTATTGCCAGATACGAGACCTATAGCACGCGCACCATACCGTATGGCTCCGGCAGAGATGCAAGAGCTACGAGATCAGATAGAGCAGCTGTTAGGTCAGGGCTTTATCCGCAGGAGTACCTCACCTTGGGGCGCTCCAGTTTTGTTTGTGAAGAAGAGAGATGGTTCACTGAGATTGTGTGTGGACTACCGGGAGTTGAACAAAGTCACGATACGGTATAAGTATCCGTTGCCTCGAATCGATGACCTATTCGACCAGTTGAGAGGAGCTTCTTTCTTCTCGAAGATTGATTTGCGATCAGGATACCATCAGTTGCGTATCAGGGAAGAGGATGTCTCGAAGACCGCGTTTTTAACGAGATATGGTTCCTACGAGTTTCGGGTTATGCCTTTTGGCTTGACCAACGCTCCAGCCGTGTTTATGGACTTGATGAATAGGGTGTTCAGAGAGTTCCTTGATCAGTTTGTCATTGTCTTCATTGATGACATTCTGGTTTACTCCCAGACAGAGGAGGAGCACGCTGAGCATTTGAGGCAAGTTTTGCAGACGCTACGTCAGAACGAGTTGTATGCAAAGTTTGAGAAGTGCAGGTTTTGGTTAAAGGAGGTTCAGTTTTTGGGACACATTATTTCCGATCGGGGAATATCTGTTGATCCGGGGAAGGTATCCGCGGTGAGGGAGTGGGGACAGCCCACGACACCGACTGAGATTCGTAGTTTCTTAGGACTAGAAGGATACTACAGGAGGTTTATTCGGGGTTTCTCCAAGATAACAGGTCCTTTGACACATCTGACTCGTAAAGGTGTGCCGTTCATTTGGAGTGATGCCTGTCAGTTGGCATTTGATGAGTTGAAGGACAAGTTGACCTCAACACCTGTGTTAGCATTGCCGAGATCGGGAGTTGAGTATCTGATTTACACCGATGCATCCTTACAAGGACTTGGAGGTGTATTGCAGCTGGAGAGTCAGGCTATAGCTTATGCTTCCCGTAAGCTTAAACCTCACGAGAAGAATTACCCCACTCATGATTTAGAGTTAGCGGCAGTGGTATTTGCCCTACGGATTTGGAGACATTACCTTTTGGGGGAGAAGTTTCGATTGTTCACGGACCACAAGTCCCTACAGTACCTATTCACACAGAAGGAGTTGAATATGTGGCAGCGAAGGTGGCTTGAGTTTGTGAAGGACTATCAGTTTGATATCCAATATCACCCGGGGAAGGCTAACGTGGTAGCAGACGCGTTGAGCCGTAGGCCAGTAGATGAGGTGGTAGGGGTGTGGAAAGCAAAATGGAAGGAGTTGGGACACCAGGAAGCAGTGGCCCGATCGTTCATGTCTGTGATGACCGTTACACCGCAGATTGTCACGAAGGTGGTAAAGACACAGGCAAATGACTCGTTCTGTCAGGAGCAGATAGTTCGATTACTAGCAGAGGGAGCCGAGTCCTATACCGTTTGTTCAGATGGGGGATTACGCTTTAATGGGAGATTGGTAGTTCCGGAAGGGGAGGAATTTCGACATGAGGTGATGTCAGAGTCGCACGGCTCACGGTACATCCCGGAGGGGACAAAATGTACCAAGACATGAGACGACAGTATTAGTGGAGCGGTATGAAGAGAGATATTGCCGTGTTTGTTTCTAGATGCGCCAAGTGTCAGCTGGTAAAAGTGGACCATCAGAGACCGACATGACTTCTACAGCCATTGGAGGTCCCGATGTGGATGTGGGAGAGCATATCCATGGATTTTATCACGGGGTTTCCTACGTCTCAGAGGGGTCACGACTCCATTTGGGTAATTGTGGACAGGATGTCCAAAGTCGCTCATTTTCTACCCGTAAGGACCGACTACACTACGGAACAGTATTCCCAACTCTTCATTGCAGAGATAGCGAGACTTCACGGTGTGCCCCTAAATATTGTGTCTGACAGAGACAAGATATTTGTCTCACGGTTTTGGGAGAGTTTTCAGGAGGCCATGGGCACGGAATTACGGTTGAGTACGACTTATCATCCACAGACTGATGGACAAACCGAGCATACAAACCAGATGTTGGAGGACATGCTGCGTATGTGCATCATTGATTTTGGGGGTGGATGGGAGCGGTATCTTCCACTGGTGGAGTTTACTTACAACAACTCCTACCAGTTAACCATTGGCATGGCTCCATTTGAGGCGTTGTACGGTAGACCTTGTCGTTCCCCAGCATATTGGTTGGAGGTGGGGGATGTAATACCCCGTATTTTTATGCTATATTAATTTGGGGATTTATTAAATTTAATGTGAGTGAACTATTTAATTAAAATCCGGAAATTAATTATGTTATAATTATTAACGTGATGAGAGTTAGTAATTATGGGAAATTGGTTGAATATTACTAATGATTAAAGTAATATATTATATTGGTTATATTGAATGTCATGAGTGAATTAAATGACTATTTCAGAAATTTAAGTCGGGACGTGCCCGTGTCACATCGGGACTAATTTTGTTAAATAAAAAGTGAATATTTTATAAGTTGTTCGTATGGTCATTTTGAGTGCGCCAACGCGTTCGGAAGGGTTGAGATAGTCAGAAAAGTGTACCCGGGGGTTTAGTTTGGGTCTCGGGGCGTTTTTAGGCTTAATTGGTACCCCGGGAGGGCAATTTAGTTATTTCACCTTTTTGAGTAATTAAACCCACGAAATTCAGTAACCTATATCAGCCATTAGGTTAGTCTTTTAGGGTTAGAATATTCAGAACACAAGTGACGACCATTAGAGAAGAGAGGAGAGAGCTCCAAGGCAATCCAAGGCCCCCAAAGTCATCCGTTTGCACCACAACCACCACCACCGCGTAGATTGCGCAACGAGCTACGCAACGACACCAAAATCATCTGCAAATCAGAACGTCGAAAATCCCAGGCAAGTATTTTCTTGCGTATTTTCGTTGGTGCAATCTTCATATTAGATTAGGAATGATTTATGATGAAAACTATGGAAGAAAACCCAATTTGTGATAGGAGAATCCATGTAGTATTGATTTATATGATGATTCTGGAAACCCTTGCCACATAGAGGAAATTAACCACGAAATTTTGATGATTATAAGAAAGAAATTCTGGAGAAAGATTTGTTAGAAAACTGTTTGAGAAAATTTTAGGGTTCTTGATAATTAGATATAATTTTGGGTTGAAAATCCATGTTTAGATGATGAATACGTACATGCCTTACGTTAGAAACATCTAGTATATTGTTATAATGTTAGTAGTAGAATTCTGGGACGATTGGAACTTGGAAAATATGGATTTGGTGTAAATTTGGAGATGAAACCCGTAACTGTATTCTGCAGATTTTCGCAGACCTGCTTGATCGATCGATCGAGCCTAGAGCTTCGATCGATCGAGCCCCAGACCTCGATCGATCGACCCCTCCTGGAAGACTCCTATTTCCCTCCTTTAATTAGTTAAATTAATTTATCGCGAAATAATTCTTTGGTATTCTTAATGAAATATTTTGGGAGATAGGAAAGACCAGTAGGACATATGAATAAGTGTTGGGAACCTTATTATAAGACGAGAATTTTACTTTTGGGATAATTATATAATGAACAATGAAACTACGTATTTCAAGCGAGAGATTTCGGCGAATAGCTACGATAGTGAATAAAGGTATACCTACTGAATTTTATACTTGGGAAGAGAGAGTCCACGTGAGCTACGTAATAGATGGAAGAATACTTCGAATTAAGGTTAGAAACGAACCCTTATACGCGATACTAATAGTACGATAATATGGAAATGTCGAAATTATGGGAATTGAGAATTTACCTAATATTGATATGGTAATATTAGTATAGTTATATGATGTTGTGTGCATAAACTATCTATGTGTGAAAATCATGCCCACGCTACTTGCTATCCCTGAGGTTACCGCGCTGGGACAAGTCTTATCTCGATGGGACCTTTATGGGGGATATTGACTTGTACCCTAGAATATAGATGTCCTTGGTACAGGCTATTGACGTGATAGTTCAGACGGTCCTAAGAGACGCAGGCATGTGCCATCCTCTTAGAGACTTGGAATCTATTCTTCGCCTCAATTTTATTTGTGTATGTGTTAATACAATTCGAGAGTGATTTCGATTGTATTCCCCTTAATATGAGTGATATGGGGTTTTGGATAGTAGAGTATGCCCGCACCATAGTTTATTTGGGGTGCTGTTATAAGATATATATATATTATACGAGTAGTTAATATATATATGGAAATTCTGAAATTTGGAACTACCTACGTGGATTGATATCTAGGATATGGCTGATGACTCAAATTGTAAATACTTGTTTTGAGAAAGTATAATATGACACTGGAAAACTTTATTGACTAATAAAGTTAAAATGAGAACTTTGGTTATTAATTGAAATATATTCTTTTCAAACAATTGTATCGTTAAATTTTGAATCCTGCGATATACCTAAGATAAGTTAAATCATTGGGGAAGATAGCGTATCATATGATGAGATAAATCGTTGGGAAGGTTAGTGCGATAGGTGTGCACATTAGAAGAGAGGTGAGAATTTCTCAAGAGAGTGTCGCTTTAATATGTTGTTGCATTGGCCTGTATCAATTTAAATACTTGCTAAACGTATTTTAACTCAAACACACTTTCGGGCTTTGACCCGTTTTCTTTTTCTCTCACTCTTGTATATATATGTATATATTTCAGGTGCCCAGCCACAGGGGCGTCTTGCTTAGGATCCCTTGAAAGGAACGTGCTGCAGCTTAGGTGGGAGTTGCAGGTCACTTGCATAGACGGCTTCCTTTATTGACTCCACTTCTAGCATTCTCATTTAGTGGGCACGTGTCGCCCTTTCCATTATTTCATTGTTATTGGGACATTTGTACTTCAGTTATTTCTAGTATTGTTACTATGGGATTTATTCAGATTGTATTGTGTTACTTTATATTTCGCATGATTGACATTCGATTTACGAATGTTTTAAATTAATTGGTTTGTGTTCCAGGTTTATTGTGGTGTGATCCTTAATTATAGAAATGTTGTTTTTAAATAAATAAATCTTTTTCTTTAAATAAAATTTGGAAAGTTATGTATGAAAATGGTTTTGACACTTAGCTTAATTATTTAGGGGGTTAAATTGGAAAATTTATTTTTATCGACAGTGATGCTGAGAATGAACCAACTATTTACCTTGATTTAATTTAATAAAGGAGTGATCGCCCGGTATTTAATTAGGCGGGGTGTCACAGGGGACAACAAACTACTTGGGCCGGAAGTGATTCAGGATACTTCGGCAAGGATAGAGCTGATACGGAGTCGCATTCGGGTAGCTCAAGACCGGCAGAAGAGCTATGCTGATGCGAAGAGGTCCTTTAGGGAATTTGAAGTGGGAGACCAGGTTTTATTCAGAGTATCTCCTATGAAGGGGATTATGCGATTCGGGAAGAAGGGGAAGTTGGCACCGAGATATGTGGGGCCATTTCCTATTATTGAGCGGATTGGACCGGTTGCGTATAGACTTGGATTACCAGAGCATTTGCATCGGATTCACGACGTGTTTCATATTTCCTCGCTAAGGAAATATCTTAGAGATGATTTGGCTCATACTCACATTGCTTTGGAGGACATCGATCTCCAGCCTGATAGCTCCTACGAGGAGGGGCCGATTGCTATTTTGGACCGGAGTGAGAGAAAACTGCGGTCAAAGATAGTTCCGTTAGTGCGTGTTCAGTGGCGACATCACAATGTCGAGGAGTCCACATGGGAGCACGAGGATGAGATGTGTGAATGTTATCCAAAGTTATTTCTACCAGGTACTTTCTAGTTACGAATTTCGGGACGAAATTCAGTTATTAGGGGGGAAGTATGTAATACCCCATATTTTTGTGATATTTATTTTTAGGATTAATTAAATTAAATGTGAATTAATTGGAAATTAATCCGGATAACATACTAATGAGATGTGAGTTGGTATTTGATTATAATGAGTATATATGGCTATATATGAATATTGAATTATGAAATTTGTCGTGAGATTGAAATACGGCAATTTGGAAATTTTGTTGAGACGCGTGTGACAGTCGCATCAGGAATATTATTATTTTAATTATAAAAGTGAATTTAAATTCCATTAATCGTATGGTCATTTTGAGTGCGCCAACGTGTCCGGAAGGGTCGAAATAGTTAGAAAACACTAGCCGGGGGTTTAGTTTGGGTCCCGGGGCATTTTTAGGCCATACCGGCAACGTAAAAGGGTAGTTTGGTAATTTTGAATTTTTGGGAATTAAAACCAACGAAAATTAGGAATTAAAAATCTGGTTTGGTAATTACCCACTAAACCCACTAATAACCTAATGGGCTACGGGGGTTATTGGAATTAGTTCCAAAAAGTTTCCTAAGGCAAACCCTAGCCACCATTGTCACCTTGGAGAAAAAGACTTGTAGAGAGAGAGAGAGGAGAATTCTGCAGAAAGAGAGAGAATCGTTCATCAATTCGACATCAAAATCAGAGATATACATAAGTCAAGTGGTTTAATTTCATTAGTTGCAGAGAATGCTTCTTCCATGCGTAGGAAATTGATAAAATTGTATTGTTTTTGGGAGATTGATGAAAACCCATTAAATTGGAATTAGAAACTTGTATTTTGATGAGGAATTGCATGTAGAATTGTATGTAGGTGATTAATCTGATGATAATATATTTTGGATGAAACAAAAACGGATTTAATTAGGCTCATTGGGGATTTAAGAATTTCTATGGTTCATGTTCTTGAAATTGGGAAAAAATGTATAGATTTGATATTTGGATGATGTTTAGAATGAATTAACCCCACAAAACACGTTAGTATGTGACCTAAGTATGTTTAGGGATGATTAGAAACCTTGAACAATTGTTGGATTGATGTTTACATGAGATTAGAGAGGAAGAAAAATTGGAAAAACGAAATAGGGAAAATCTGGGCTCGAAACTGGCCTCTCGTTAGAAGACCTGCCCAGGTCGTTCGAACGAGCTCGTTTGAACGAGCTTCTAACGAGTTGACCTTTGACTTCTAACGAGGGTGATGTTCGTTTGACGCCTTTCGTTCGAACGAGATCTCGTTAGAAAGCCCACTTTGTTCGAACGAACTCTCGTTCGAACAGCCTCGTTCGAACGAGACTTCTAACGAGCTGATAGTTTAGGCTTTTTAGCCTGTTTTGATCCCGAGTGTCCCGTAACCTTGTTTATATGTAGAGATAACATTTCCTTGATGATTAATTGATATATTTGGGATATAATGAGGAGTAAAACCTAGAAGTGTAGTTTGAACCAAAGGGAAATTATGAATTAGGACGTGAGTGTCTATTACGATGCGAGAATTATTGACGGCCTAAATAATTGAATTAATCGGGAACATATAAATTGTGTAACATTATAAGTTGGTATGAGAATGAGAAGTGTACCACAAATAAATTATGGTGATTAATAAGAGGTGTGCATACTTAGTATATGTATATGATTTTATGTGTATGACATACCTACCATACTTGCTATCACGAGAGGTTTGCGTTCGCTTAGGGCCATCTATCCTTGTGTGCCTACGGGGGGGATTTAGATTGGTACCTAGAGAACATAGGTCAAAGAAGGACTTATTGGGTGTTAATAAGTCTGCTGATCGTGGGAGCGTAGGTATGTGCATGACCCATGTGATGTGACTATGTTCGCCTCCATTGTTTGTGATTGTTGTTATCTGAGAACGATTCCTGAGAGATTCGGAATGCGTGATCCTTATGTACGTGATGTACCGGGATTGATAGCAGAGTATGTGTGCACCGCAGCTTAGACTCGGGGTGCTTGTATTGTATATTTATGACGTGAATAATATACACTTAATTAATGAGAACTTTCTTGTGGTATTGTGTGTAAATACGGAAACGCTTTGAGAAAATATAAAGTGACAACCTGTATTGTATTGTATGGCTAATATTTGAGAACCCGAATTTTAGTAAAACCTCTATTAAATTGATAACGTTAGAATGTATATTGGGAACCGAGTAGAAAGGTTAGACTTCATGTTAGTTTAGTTAGAGGTGAATATCACTTAGATGGGTGCTATACGTTAGGAGTGCACAATTAGTCGAGAGGTGAGTATTTCATGTGAGTGCACGTCCTAACATGTATTTTGCATTCGTTGTCTTAATGTTGTTAAAGCACTTGCTATTTTTAAATACTCTCCACATTCGGGCTCTGACCCGTTTGCTTTCAAATTTACTTTTTGTAAAAACCATTTTAGGTGCCCAGCCACAAGGACACCATGCTTAGGATTCTCATTCAGGTGACGAGCTGTAGCTGTTTGTGGAAGTTACAGGACCTTGCTAGTAGAGTCTTTTTTCATCTTGTCTCCATATTCAGGATTCATCAGTTGTAGGGCATGTTGCCCATTTCTAGTAGAGACATTTCCTCTTTTCAGACTATTTGGCATGTAATTATTTCAGAATACTTCGTTTTATTCATTTCAGTGATGGGATTGTTGTGAGGAGTTTTCCTCCGGACTTATTATTATTTATTGGTTATTCTATTTCTTCATTATGGTGAATGGTTATGTTATTCTTTCATTATTCTTGCACTGTATGTTAATCAGACTTAAATTAAAATTTGACATCTTACTTTTTAAATACTAGGTGGTTAGTAATCTTTAAAATGTTTTCGATAGTGATGCTATTAACTGAATCAACTTGTCATTTTGTATTAATTTAATAAAGGAGTAGCTACCCGGTTTTTAATTAGTCGGGGTGTCACACAAAAGGGAGGATTATTTTCATTTATGGGGAAGGAGGAACTGGAAAAGCTTATTTATACAAGACTATCATTTCCCGATTAAGATCAGAAGGTAAAATTGTTCTTGCTGTAGCGTCCTCTGGGACCGTGTCATTATTACTACCGGGTAGAAGAACAACTCATTCACGTTTTGCAATTCCAATTGACATATCTGAATCATCAACATGCGATATATGACAAGTCTCTAACCTCTATGAACTCATTTGTAAATGTTCACCAATTATTTCAGATGAAGATCCTATGGATCATCGTCATACATTTAAAACAGTTGACAAAACACTTTGCGATATCCTACACTTTAACATTAAAAACTGTAATGATAAAATTTTTGGCGGCAAAACAGTGCTTCTTGGAGGAGATTTTAGACAAACCTTACCGGTTATCCAAAGAGTAATAGGACATGATATCGTTCGGGCTTCAGTAAACATGTCACCAATTTGGAAAATGTGTAGAGTCTTTCTCCTTAAACAAAATATGCGAATATAACACATCCGAATTTTCAGATTGGGTTCTTGGAATAGGGGAAGGGACAATATGCCCAACTTCCTTTAATGATGACTTAGATTAGACGTGGATTGAGATTCCAGATAATCTACTAATTTCACCCACTGATAATCCAATTGCAGTAATTGTCGACAACACATACCCCGATTTGGATGAAAACATTATGAACGAAGAGTACTTGAGATCATCTGCAATTCTAACGCCAACTAACGACGTGGTGGACTATATAAACCACTTTCTTTTAAATAAAATTCTAGAAAAGGAACGTACATACCTAACATCTGACTCGATTTGTAACGCATCTGCATAAATAACAGATGAAGATATGCAACTCCCTGTGGAGTTTCTAAACAATTTGAATTTCAATAGCTTATCTAGCCATAATCTTCATCTAAAAGTTGGAGTCCCTGTTATCATACTGCGTAACATTAATTAAAATGTAAGCCTTTGTAATGGAACACGATTAATTATTACTCAACTGAGTGAATGGATCGTTGAAGATAGAGTCCTTACTGGATCACATATTGGGATAAAAAATTTCATTCCAAGAATTGTGATGATGTCAATAGATAAGAAATGGCCGTTCATAGTCAAACGAAGACAATTCCCTTTGCATTTATGTTTTGCGATGACAATAAATAAGAGTCATGGACAAACTTTGTCCAACTTTGAAATTTACCTGCCCCAACCAGTATTCTTCTATGAATAACTATACGTAGCTATGTCAAGAATCAAATAAAGATCTGGTTTAAAGATAATAATAATAAATGACGATTCCATGTCTTAAAATTGCACTAAGAATGTCGTGTTTAACGAGATATTCCAAGATTTAAAATCGGGTAATTAAATTTTACTATTCTTACACACATTATCATTTAAATTCTAATGTCATGCTATTAAGAAAAACAAAACCAATACAAAATTACTTAGACCATTGATATATTTTCATAATCTTAATGCAAATCCAACATAAATGACTGTCATGCATTCGTGTCATAGTTAACTCTTGAATCAAGAAGTTGCACTATCATTGTACAGGTAACGAGAAAGTGGGATGCCTTTAATTTCAAGAAGAACAACGAGCTTATATTTGCTGATTGCATTCATTTAGATGAAAAGGTACGCATTAGTAACTATGTTTTTCATTTATTGGTTATACTATATAACATTTTCCGTCACAAACCTACATAAGAAATATATTCTATGTAAGTAACCAGTAATGTAACTTATTTATTTAATATAAAATTAAGCAGACACTATTATGTATTATGAAATGATATTGTAACTTCTATTATATTGTATATTAAATTTTAAAAAATCAAAGCCCAACATGTTCACAGTTAGTAGGATAACAATGAATTACTTTTTTATACTCTAATTATTTCTTCACTTCCTCATTTCATATGAAATTAATGACTTAATGCTATGTGTAATTAAATCAGAAATGGCATTCTATCATAGACTTTAACTGATTTAACATGAATAAACATTCCTTAAACTATCTAATTTTACGAAAACAACCTTAAGATTATTTAAACTAATTATCACCATTCAATAGATAACAAAAATAGACAAATTATATAAATCAGAAATGAAATTCTATCATAAACTTTAACTGATTTTTATCTCGGTAGCTTTTTAAATAGTAGCACGGATTCATTGAATATAAATTTATGGGTAAATCTGATACATTTTTATTAATGGGGTATGAAATTTGACAGCAGTGATTAAAGTAGTTGGAATCCCCAAATCTGTCATACTCTGACAATAAGAGAAATCCTAGAAGATTACTCTGCTAACCTAACAACAACTTTTTCTTCGCCTTTAACGATTAAGTGAGCTCTACTCTACTGAAGTGCCGAAAAATCTTATCATGTTTAAGGTCAGAGATGTCAATAGCTCAATGACAACTCCATTTCAATTAAGTAGATCAACAAAAGAGGATGAGAATCTAAAACTGGAATTTTCGAGCGGCAGTATAAAGAACAAACCTTCGTAATTATTATGTAGGTATTAATTCACCATCCAGGTTATAGTTTAACTGCTCAACGAATTACATAGCCAACCATTTTTTCAAACTTGGATTTCATATTTGGATACGAATAGATAACAGTTCATCAACCTCATTTTTTTTTATGTTTATAGGTAAATGAATTCATGGTAGTTTAGAGTAAAGAGTGCTGAGCTGGTTTATTCCTAACTTTACGTTTGCGATGACTAGGGATTTCTGTTAGTTATATTATAGAAGTTTAGTTTATCAGTAACACTTTAAAAAAATACAATTAAAACTTATTGGATATGGGTTCAGATTAAGTTGTAAACTCAGTTGAAGGACCCTAATATTGACACACAAGTTTTGGAGAGGACTTGATTATATTGTATTTTCCCCACGATTACCTTAGACTCTTTAACTGTGACGTGTTTTATACATTTTGAATATGTAGATATTTTGCTGCTAAAAACAAAGTGCCCTTTATTAATGATCATTTTTAACTCCATTCATAACATATATAAACATTGGAAATCTAAACTTATAATGCTTTAACTGCAATCATAATGTATATAAACATTAGAAATAACAACTTCTAATGCTTTTTCTTAAAAAAGTGGATTTTGAGATAGTAAAAAAAATTTCTAAAAAATTTAATAGTATGCAGATTACGCAACTGACATGATTTTAACATAAATATGATTTATTGTTATAATCAAAGCTCACCAACACATTATGTGTCATTCATCCTCAATATATATATATATATATATATATATATATATATATATATATATATATATATATATATATATGTGTGTGTGTGTGTGTGTGTGCAAAAAAAAAATAATGCTCCTGGCCGAATTAGTTAGCAGGTTAATCTTCCTTACCACAAGGTATCATACAAATAAAGAATTGTGGACTATTAATTTTATTCAAGTCCATTAATGAGCATCAAATGTTTACCGAATGAAATTCATATTTAGTTTCATATCTTTCTGTAATGTTTGCAGGACGACCACATTCTCGCAATTATTTAGAAAGACAAAGTGATCGAATATGCTCCATCGATTGATGAAGAAAAAATATATAAAATATCAAATTTCAAGGACATTGCTAATAATAGAGGATACAAACCTGATACACATTCATGTTTTATAAATTTCAAGACAGGCACATCTATACAAGAATTGAAGGACGACATATAGAATATTTCATTACATAAATTTGAATTCATTGATTACAACACAATGAAAGACATAGTCGTTAACAAGGAAAAACTTACAAGTAATTTATTAGCCATATTCATATCTTTTATAAAATTAGTATTACTTAAAAAATATACATTATATACAATTCAATCTTTTCTACATCCATATGTATGTGTCATTCGTAGTGGAAGAAGAAAACTAGAATAGATGAATCTCAACGGAAATAATGTCGACAAATTAGACATTGAAATTTCGGATCCAAGGTAATAAATTATTAACTTAAATTTTTATGTTTACTTCCTTATTGTATACAATTTACATTTTTTCAATACACATTTACTTCAAACTATATACAATACAATAACAAGCTCAAAATAACTTTCTAGGGATATTCAACAATCAAGCTCAATGATGATCTGCAACACGTGGGACAAGTTTCGATAACAATTGTCATTACGTCACTAAATGTCAAATTCTTCTGAGGTACAAATTTTTTTAATCAAATAAAATTTTGCATATCAACTTAAAAATTTATTTGTTATGGCAGATATATATCTGTCATCCACAAAGGCAACAAAGACCTATACAAATATCACAATTCTAGAAGTTCAGGTATTAATAAACAGGTAAATAATGAAATAATTATATAAAAATCAAAATTTATTCATTAAATATCTTAATTATCTATAAAATTCATATCATAAGCTCAAATTTTTCGCAATTTCAATCAATTGAGCCTCTAAGGTCAACTCAGAAGTTGACATCAATTTCAGAGACCGCTATTATGGATTATATTTTCGCTATTAAAAAATTTCTCCCAACATCAAAGGACGAGGCATTGTTGGTTATAATCAAGAATTTTTAATATTGATTGATATAAAATTCTTTTTAACTTATATTAATTTTACAAGTGAAGATTGTACCGGTTCAAGCATCAATTGTTCGTGTCAATGATAAGTTCGGTTGGTCTTATGTCTCTTGCAAATTTTGTAACAAGATCTCGACAAAGCTATCAGAGTCGTACAACTGCAAATTTTACAACACAGACAATGCGTTTTCGATTCCAAAGTAAGATAAAATCCATAAGTTTTACTAAAAAAAATCTATTAACATGTCACTAATATAATTTTATTTATTTAATTTTATTTCATAGATATAAACTTCAAGTAGATGTTGATGTCTTCAGTGGAAATACAACATTCGATCTATTCGACAAGGTGGAAGAAAATTTATTGGGATTCCCACTATCTCAAATTGACTCATCTGAGAATAAAGTGCATAAACAAATTAATTTCATTACATCTCTTACTAGTCGTATCACAACTTCAAATAAATAAATATAACTCTTACAAGGAAATACAAAAGTGGCGAACATTATATTCAAAAATATTATTAGAAAAAAATACCAATTCTTTTTGAGACACAATAAGCATAATTTGGTAATGGGAAAGGAGTACTACACTGTAACAAAATTCGAGAACGCTCCTATTGACAATGTCAACACTAAGGACTGCGAAAGCTCATCAAAGGTAATTGACTTTACATATTGCTTTAACTTATATAACAAATGTCTCAACTAATATTTAATTTTATTATAACAAATACAAAAGAAGAGAAAATACATTGACAATGTTGAAGAAGACGACTAATTCAGGTAACAATTGAGGAATACATTTATACCAATATGTCATATATACAAATAAATTTATAAATATTAAAATATTACTTCAAATGTTCAGGAATAAATAAAAGTATTCTTCTATACAACGTCAGGGTGTAGAAGATACAAGAAACAGAGAAATTCTTGTAGAGGATTGTAACATAGTTAAAACATTTTTAATGTCGCGAAAAATTTGGCACTTATTAAAATGTTTGCCATATAATAGCAATTAAATTATTAAAACTTTTGGAATATAAGTTTACAGTTTATAATTTTATTTATCCATTCTATTTTAATTCGACATATATATTGTCTTACAACATAGATATACAATAAATGATAAGTTATAAAATGTGGGCCACGCATCGCGTGGCCTGCATGCTAGCTTCCTTAATAAATTTAGATTCTTAATGTTATCTCTTTAAGTTTCTTATTAACTAAATGGACAATTCAATTACCAACTAATTCTTTAAAAATATTTTATTTATTACAGTTGCAAAATCAATATACGAAGATAACAAATCTTATAAAGATATAATTAATATTTATATTAAATTATAAAAAAAATTAAATAAATTTTAAAAGATATTAATAGAGATATTATCACATTTTCCCCTAAAATGTTACTAATAAAACTTAAATTTTACACTATATGGTCTATATTTAAATCTATTATACAAATAAAATTATCTAAATCAAAATGTACTATTTTTGACATATTTACCCTTATAATAATTAATATTTACTGATTCATACTTATTTCTCCCCATTTTAATGGGTTAGTCCGTTCTTTTTCCCAACACTCTAAACATTAACTACAATTTGAATGATCGTATAGATTGATAGATTCATGCCACCCCTCTCGCCTTTGCTTTTGTTGGGCTTTGGAAGGAAAATAACTTGACTAAGAGTATCCCTGCGAAAAGCGTTCCCCCTCAAATCCTACTAAATTCTACCCCAAAATGATTTCATGTGGTATATGAACGAACCGACGTTTTCTTCCTTGACACATTCCCTTGTGTGCCATTGCATATTATCCATCTTGACTTCTCGAAATAAATGAATGATCTTTGCTCCAGTCTAGTGGAGGAGATCATTATAGTCCTTGATTAAACTTAAGTGTGAACGTATCTATCTTGGCTATGAACATCATTATTGATTTACAGTCAGTTTTAATTGACGTATGTTGCTATCCCAATCCTTGATTAGACTTGTCCCTTGAAAATTTCCTTCGAGCTCTGTATGGAGTGCGTAACTCATGCTCCTATTTTTTTTAAGAAATCAATTATCCACACGCTTCGCTTCCATCCCTCACTATCTCTTCTAAGCTTCCTGTACCGATACTTCATCCTTACTTTAAATGTATCTGTAGAAGAAAATGCCACTCTATTAACACATTGATTTGGTTCCTCCCACGGTTGTTGTTGATTTTATAGTCTCCTTTAATTTCAAGATGTGATGGTATAAATGAAAAGATCAAATACCAAAAAGTCCCTCGAATATTTTTTAATACACATTTAGTTCAAGCCTTTTTATTTTGTTCCAAAAATTCCCATAAACACCCATTTAACCAATATTCTCTTATTTTTAAAAGTCCGCGGTAGCGACATATTGAGAGACTTTTTGGAACAAATAAAAAGGCTTGGACTAAACGTGTATTAAAAAATGTTCGAGGCACTATATGGTATATGCTCCTAAATGAAAACGGTTTACCAATTACAGTATTAGAAATTGTTGTTCTATTTGCCATATATATTATTAATTAATCAAGCTTCAAACGAGTGGATCGTACGTCCATTCCATTGGCTGAAATCGTGACATTAGACCAGATAATAGCTTTGCTTCAACCTGTAAAAATATAATTAGTGTCTTCAAAATGACTACATAAATTACAGTTATCATCCCCAATAAAAGTGAAATAGTTATGTACCTAAGGATCCAAGTAATCAATTTATTAATTAATTACCACATTCAAGCAAATTAAATCATTTCAAATTTGAACCAAATTTTATTTACCAATTAAAATTAATTATTCCAAATACATGCAAATGATGTTTAATTGGGGAACCAATAAAAATAGTTACACCAGCACACAAGAATATTAGAGTGAAAATCCTCGCGAGAAAAACCATTATCGCCCTAACCCACTTACAAGTCCACTAGTTTTTATACGAATGTTTATTAGACTTAGAAGGAGTTCAACACGACTTACATATACGACATTAATAATCACCATGACGTTGCTCCCTGTAATTTTTATCCTTTTCCTCTGCCCATACCAACGAGTGATGATCCAATCCACGAATCAGTTGCACAACCTTCAAGGTCTCGATATTCACCGATCTCAGTTGTTGATGATCAACCACAGATAATCGAACGTGAAATATTCACCCATAAAAATCCTCGTGATCAAATCTTGTTGGAAATAGAATATCAATGGGGATTTGAAGGCCTGGATTCTACTTTGTTTGCATGGAATTGATAGGATATCACAAACTCAAACGACTCTTGTAAAACCAAATGATGTCTTTGGAAAAACAGGTCTTCGTACTTTGAAAGACACATTTAATGGAGTTTAAATAGTTTAAAACTGAAAGCGAACTAATAAAATAGTTTTTTTATGACTAAAGAACTCGTTTAAACCAGGGATCACTCGTTCGGATGAGAGATTTCAAACGTGTGTTCATCGTTTGAAAATAATATCTAATAAGGGTCATTTTTTGAAGTCAGTGGTCCCTCGTTTAAAAGTAACTTTGATTGAAGGCACCTCATTTGAAGCCTATTTCGATCGAGGTCCACCACCTTGAAAATTAGTCCCTCATTTAAAATCTTATTTGATCAAGTGTGACCTCATTCGAATGAGGTCCTTGGTTTTCTACCCTTATTATTTTTTTTGTCAAAAAATAGTTTTAAAAAACCTTTTCCTTATTTGATTAAAATAAGGTCCTGTATTGTCGCTTCCTAGCAATAAAGTAAGCAACAAGGAAATAAAAAACTTATGTAAACCTTACCGAATCTCTTATATGAAATAAATATATCGGGTATAGTTTCATAATATTTTTCACGGTGGTTTGTCTCTATATCTTCATTTAAAGTTACCACTCGATACAAAGACCTTACGACACAAAGTTTGTTCAAGAATTAATCTAACACATAAAAAGCTATAGGAGTGTGAAACATGTCCTTATAAATCACCCCCTTTAGCTACTCTGGGATGAAACCAAAAATGAAAAACATCCAAAAAATCACTTAAACAAAATATCTACACATCAATCTAATTGTCTCGATCCCCGTGAGACTTGATACCGACATACGAATTTTTCAATCCACGAAAAATCAATATTAAGATCCCTGTAATTTCTTCACACTTAAATAATTACCGCGTGATACACAAAGGATATATGAGAATATATACATCAACAAGAATTGAAATATGTTGAGCATCTTGATTAGTCATGATTATTTCTTATATTACCATTTATACTTATATATTATTGCATTCTAATTATCGTTATTCCTCATATGGGTATAACCCTTGTTTTCCATATTAAGACATTTTTTAAGGTTTATTTTAGCTTTTTCTGGGTATTGGGATGCAATGCGGTATGTAGGACACATTTTGAGAAAGTTTAATTGAAAAACACAACTTCAAAGGCATTTTTGAAATTTTAGATTTTAAAGTTCGATTAGTAAAATATCATGGATATGTAGCTTGTTGTGTTAGATTCATGTGGCCGATGAACGCGTGTCAATCCGAGTTCAAATAAGAAATTTATGGCTGTTTTCGTGGGACATTCCTTGAGATAATTGAATTGAGTCTCCATGTTCATTTTCCTACCCAAAGTAGTAAGTGTCCAAAATTAGCAAAATCGACCAGAGCCGATCATGTGATGTCTGCCATGATTTTCCCTCTTTCATTTTATCTTTATTTTCTTATTTTTTCCCACTTACGATAAATAAAAAGTTCTTCGATTTTGATGGGGACTTGTTATTTTATAATCTAAATTAGATTTGGAAGCATTTATTCTCTTCTTTCTCGTAGGGTTTTAGCTTTAAGTTTCTTTCCTCTCTCTTCCTTCATTACTTGGTGTTGAATTATTGTTGCAAAGTTATTGTAAACGAGTTTTTAACTTGCTTTTGGCTTTATAAAGACTTTGTTTACAATTATTAAAGAAGATTTTGTTTATTACTTTCTCGAACGGTATATTATCTCTTGTTTTTACTCTCTTTCACAATGAATGTATGTTTACCATAAACCCATTATAGATGCTTAAACTTCAAAGATAGGATTTGTTTTTGATGTGTTTTAATTGAAGCTTGTGTGTTTTGATTGAAGTATTATAGTATTTTAACTTCCCTTATTATGCAATTGTAGTCTTTAAGACTTTACTAAAATATCAACCCACTTATCTCATAATCAATTTAAACTTTAATCTTTCATTACCGAGTTTGTTCTCTACACAATTGATGTTTGGTTTCAATTGGCCCCAAAAGAAGACCCGAAATCTTGGATATGTTAAACAAGTTAGAATAAACAACCCCATTCTCGATGCTATTAAGAATGTGCCTGTTTATGACAAGTTCCTCAAGGGCTTAATCACATTAAAGTGAAAACTTTATGTGGAGAAAAAGGCATTCTTCTCTCAAAATGTGAGTTCGATCATTCAATCTGAATTACCTCTATAATACAAAGATCTCGAATATCCTAACATCTCTCATGTCATTGGAGAGTTCAAAATTGAGCAAGCTTTTCTTGATTTAGGGGTAAGTGTCAATTTGTTGTTACTCCATGTATGCACCCCTTGGCCTATGTGAGTTAAAGCCAACAGAAACCACTCTCAAATTAGAGGAACATTCTGTTAAAGTCCTGAGAGGGGTGGTGAAATATGTCATAATTCAAGTTGACAAATTCTACTTCCCGATGAACTTTGTGGTTTTGGACCCTCAACTTTTGTATCGACATACATTATCATAGGTCGTACTTTTCTATCTACCTTAAATGCCCTAATCAAGGCTAAAAGTGGACAAATGAATCTCATCCTTAGGAACATGTCCTTGGAGCTTAACATTTTCAACTTTGCCAAATAAATGGGTGATGAAGACGATCTCCACGAGGTAGACCTCATTGAGGAGAGTGTCCAAGAGAACTTTGATGATACATATTATGTGGACCTTCTCAAGGTATGATTGGTCAATTCACTTGAGCTTGAAAATAATTATTCTCCTTTGTGATCATTAAGTTAACCTTGTTATCTCTTTATTGGATGAGTTGGAGAAGGTTGAGGAGGTAAATTTGTGTGCCAATTCAAAGAATTTACCACATTGCAATTCATATGAAGTTCCTTCGCAAGGTAATTTCTAAAGCTTGACCTCAAAAAATTTCCATTTGACCTCAAGTATGCCTTTATGGATGAGGGAGAGACATATCCCATTGTCATCTCATCCCACCTAGACGAGGGCAAAAAGGGGAAGTTGATAGCATTGCTGAAAAGGCATAAAAGTACTTTTGTTTGGACCATTATAAACATAAAGGGAGTAAGCCCTTTGATTTATACGCATAAAATACACCTCGAGGAGGAAGCCAAATCCACCCAGAAGATACAACACATGTTAAATCTCATCATGAAAGATGTGGTTAGGGTCGAGCTTATTAAGATATTATATGCGAATATAATTTACCCAATTTTGGATAGTAAATTAGTTAGTCCAATCTAAGTGGTTCCCAAGAATTCGAGTATCATTGTCGTTGAGAATGCCAAGGGATAATTGATCCGAAACGCACCACCACCGGATGGTACATGCGCATTGATTACTGAAAGCTTAATGTCATGACCAGAAATGATCTTTTACTCCTTCTTTTCATGGACCAAATGCTCGAGCATGTGTTAGGACACCCTTTTTATTTATTTCTTGACGGCTATTCTGGTTATAACTAAATAGAATTAGATATAAAGATACAAAGAAAATTTCTTTCACCTGCCCTTTTGGCACTTTTACCTACAAAAGGATGCCCTTAAATTTATGTAACGTACTGACCACATTTTAATGTAACATGTTCAGTATGTTTAGTGATATGGTCTAAAGGAGTTTTAAGGTGTTCCTAGATGATTTTAGCATCTTTGGAAACTCTTTTGATCATTACGTTTCCAGACCAAAAAAATCTAATCCTAAATTGGGAAAGGCTATTTTATGGTTACCAAATGGATTGTTCTCAAGCACATTTTTTCATCTGAGGTAATAGAAGTTACCAAGGAAAAAATACTTGTTATTGCTAACTTACCCTCCCCAAAATCGCTTAAAGGTGTAAGATCTTTCCTAGGCCATATGGGTTTTATCAGAGATTTATTAAGGACTTTAGCTCCATAGCTAGGCCTTTGTGTAATCTCCTTGCCAAATACACCCCGCTTAAATGGAGTGAGGCATGCCAATTAGTTTTTTATAAGTTAAAAAACATGATTACCTCCACACATATTATGTAAGACCCATACTGGACCTTGGTATTCAAGCTAATGTGTGATGCTAGTTGTTGGGGCTATTTTGGGGTAACAAAATAACAAAAAGCTCCATGTCATTTTCTATGCTAGTTGTACCCTAAATAGTGCTTAATTTAATTACTCCACCATGGAGAAAGAGTTACTAGAGGTATTTTTTGCTTTGGATAAATTTCGAGAATATTTATTGGTTTCTCCCATTATTCATTTAAGGACCACGTGATGCTAAAATACGTACCTTCTAAGAAGGAAGAGAATACTCATTTTATTAGTTGTAACATACTATTCTAAGAGTTTAATCTCATGATACATTACAAGAAAGGCATAGAGAACGTCATAGCCGAACACCTGTCTCGGTTGACGTTTGAGGCACCTAAAGATCAGTTACCCATTGATGAGTTTTTCCAGGATGAACAATTATTCTCCACTTCCTCTCTTCCATGGTTTGTGGACATCATGAACTACCTTGTGAGGTTATCCATCCCTTAATGTTGGAAACCTCGAGAGAAGAAGTTTTTCACTGGGGTGTGCATGTTCTTCTTCAATGATCCATACTTATTTAAGTATTGAGCAAATCAAATCATCCTGAAGTTTGTCCCGGATAAAAAGTGTCATCCAATTATCTCATTTGAAAGTGTGTGAAGGCTAATTTTCAAGAAAACCTCCACAAATATTCTTCAATGCGAATTTTATTAGCCTATGTTTTCCAAGGATGAACTTGAATTTCGTAAGTCATACAAGCGTTGCCAGAAATTGGGCGCTATTACTCATCGAAACATGATGCCGATGTCCCCCATAATTGAAATTGAGGTGTTTAATTGTTGTCACATTGACTTCATGGGATCATTTTCTCAATCTTTTAGAAACCTCTGCATCCTTTTCATGGTAGACTACATTTCCAAGTGGATGGAAACAATAGTTTGAGAACAATTAATCACAAGGTGGGCTTAAAATTTCTAAAGGAACACATACTTTCTCGCTTCGACACTCTGAAGGCGATATGTAAGGATAAATTTCCAATATAGTCAATTTGTATGTATTTTAGTTTTATTCTATGTTTGGAAAAAATTCTTTGAGTCATAGGTTAGGACTTGAGTTCCCGACCTTTTAATCCTATGGCGTGGTTTCTTGAAGACGTAGCGACCAAGTAAGAAGATCTGTATTATCGTGCCATGTTTAATGCCACATTTCGTCTTCACATTCCCAGGATCTCTCAAGTATATATTTTTTTATATTTTGATCCTTGAATATTTTACAATTGGGTGTTAAGATTTTTTTTTTATATTTTAAAAATTTTTAATTTTTTTTTATCTTTTTTAGATTTTTTTTTTTGAGAGGTCATTAGAACGACATTGGGTATGACATTGAGTATGCCCTTCAAACAATAAATGAACCTCATTAGAATAACTTCGAAGGATATAGATTTTTGTAAATTTTGGCATGTTCTGAAATCTCATTGGAAATGTTATTTGAAATGTTTTCGAACGAGATGCATGACTTCGTTTGAACAATATGTACGTTGTTCAAACGATCCCGTAAATTTTTATTTTATTCGGGATTTTCTAAACTGTTTTTATTTTTATCTCATTTTTAAATAATTTCCTATAAATAGGAGTGTAGAGCAAAATTTTATTGATAGAGAAATTCTTATGTTTTGAGTTCCCAGACTCCACCAAAAAGCTCTCTGATTTTACCTAAACCTTTAGCTTAGACCCAAGCTGCTTTAGATCCAAGATTCATTATATTATACCTTAATATCTAGTTTATGGTTACCTTTGTTTTACTATCCATATCTTTGTGAACATTATTTCGTGTAGTGGATTCATTACTTGATTTGTATACATACGATGGACTTCATTTTATGTGACGATTACTGAGCTGTTTGGTGGATACCAAGAGGTGTGTGGACTAACGCGTTGTGAAAGTTGTGTAGGTGGAATCTTACATTTTTTTATGAAGGAGAAGTTGAACATTGAAGACGCATCAAGGCTTATGAGGGCATCGACTCATTGTGTAAGTCTCCGGTTAGTCTTGTGTAATTTCGTATCATAGTGAATTTACGAGACTGGGTCGTCCAAGATTTTTTCTACTTGGATTTTTCTCGTACATCGGGCATTATGGTTTGATTTACTTGATTTTATCCTGCACTCATCTAGATGCATGTTTAGGTTAATGTAAAATTAGTTAATCAGTTTAACCATAACTTGTTCAAAACTGGTGATAAGTTTTAATTCGGTAACTTGTTTTAATTGAATTTAAAATTAAAATTTTAAAAATAATTAATTTGTTGATTTTGCACAATTGGCCATTTTAGAACCCTTCGGTGCTATTAGAATTTTTAAATAGGTATTAGATCTATAACACTAAGTTTTATGTTAGATTCCTGTTTAGGCATTAATTTAAGCGGTCACTATACAGAGGGCCAATAATTTTCTCGACTAGTTTTTTTTACGTACTGAAAAGTGCATATAAAATCAGCACTTAAGTAGTTAGATGAGCAAGTATGGAAAATGGTAATTAAGGGTTTTTCCCCACCCACAACCTTAAATGGATATTAAAGGATTCCCAAATCGTAGAATCCTAGAGTGAGGATGAGCGTACACTGTCCAACTATAAATTCACATGGCATGAGTGCTTTGTTTTGTGCGATCACACCAGAGGCATTTAGCCATATTATGATATGTGAAATGTCTAAAGAGGCTAGGGATATACTCCAACTCACTCATGAGGGTACTATTACTATTAAGGCTTCCAAACTCCAAAACCTCAGCACTTATTTTGAAATCATTGGGATGGATGAGTGAAATCTTCGATGAGTTCTATCCTAGATAGTCTGATGTCGTAAACTCATCTTTTAACTTGGGGAGAGAGAATACCGAAAGCCCATGTAGTCAAGAAGATATTAAGGTCCCTACCTAAAAGATTTGATTCAAAAGTGATAGTTTTGAATTCCTTGGGTATTTTGTACTCTAAGAAACTTAAAGATATTATAGGTGATCTTCAAACTTATGAGCTCGACATGCTTTCCTCCAAAAAGATGAAGAAAGATAAGAGAATTGCTTTGAAATCCCAGAAGGAGGAAACGTGTGTTTCTCATGTTTAAAAATAATCGAAAAATACAAATAAGTTTGAGAAAAATAAGTGTAACGAGGCCGATAAATTGCCTAAAAATTGCAATGATAATATTAAGAGGGATCAGTTGGATATATGCTTTGGGTGTGAGGGTTATTATGGTAATAGGTTAGCTGAGTGTCCCATTATCTAAAGAAAGAGGGCTAGAAATTGAAGGTGTGCAATGCCATCCTCGGTAGTGATCCGGAAGAGGAACCCCATTCCTCTTTTCAGTGTAACTACACCATGTTCATTGCTAGTCATGCGAGCCTTGATGAAAAATCTTTTCATGAATATAATTATGAGAATGACACTTTCGAAGCCATTGTTTGTGATTCCCAAGTGAGTGATGGTGAAGAAAATGGAGAAGAATAAGAAGGTTATAAAGAGGAGGAGGATAGTGAACTTTAAGTTCCTTTTGTGAGTTATATGTGGAAACGATGAAGTTAAAAAAGTTGAACTTGAATTTGGAATCCAGGTTGAAACAACATGCCTTAGGTAATGATGGAAGTATTTTGATTGAGAATCTTAGGGCACTTGAGAAGACTCTTAGGGAAAATCTTATATTTATTGAGGGGGAGCAAAATAGTCATCGGGGATTAAGGGAAATTTTGAAGAAGGATTTCTTTATTTTTATGAGCCTAGTTATTTTCTCAATTCTGGGGTTGTGGAGTTAGAGGAGAGATTGAGAGAATCAATTGCTCTCAAATTTGATATGCAATCTAGGTCGAAAAAGTTGGATAAGATGTAAGGAACCGTATGAATTAAAGATAACAATTGTGGTATTGGCTTCGACATTCCAATTTCTTCCTCTACCAAAGCAAAAACATGCATTTTAGAGAGTCAACTGTTGCTAGGAATAATAGAAAAGGTCAACCTAAGGATAACATTCCTTATGTCTACACATACACACATTACGATAGGAAAGGTCACCTTAAGCATTTTTTTTGTTGATCTTAGAAATGGTCCAAATAAGTCTAAGTCTAAAGTCATCGAGGTTCCCAAGACCCAAGAGCGACATGTAACATCTACATGGGTTAGGAAATCATATTTGGAGGTTTTTCATGTTGGACTTGTTGATTCTTGAATGCCTGTACATGATACTTCTCAAGTTATATCCAATGGTTGATTGTGTTATCATATTTATATACATTAGTTTTTGTACTTCATAATATACGTGTTTTCTTATTGTATGAGGATTGAGTCTTTTATATTTTTATTTTTCTTTTAAGTTGTATTTTGTTAAATTGGTATCATTTTTAAAAATGTTAAAAATAAATCAAAAATATATTTGTTTCTTTTGTGTATCTTAGTTTTACATATTTCATGTGGCATATTTGTGTGTTTAAATCCATTTCATTCCATATTATCATGTGTCTAGGACATTTGATTATGATTTTCAATACTTAGATGTTCATAATCATGCTTGCATGAAGTATTTTGAAAATGACTTGTTAATGTATTCACTTAACATATGCCTCCTCACACACATGCAGGAGCTCTTTTGAATTTTAATTTTATATGTTACATGAGTTAAGTGAGATGTTATCCTAAAAATCTTGCTATACATACATACATATATATATATATATATATATATATATATATATATATATATATATATTGGATTTGTTAATGTAAGAACCATTTTTCGTGAGTTTATTTGATTTTTATTTAAAAACACGAGTGTGCACAAGAAAGGGCTGCGAAGGGAGAAATATTCCTTGCATGAAAGGCCAACGTTAGCAAG
The DNA here is from genome assembly GCA_949130495.1 of Sambucus nigra. NCBI lineage: Eukaryota > Viridiplantae > Streptophyta > Magnoliopsida > Dipsacales > Adoxaceae > Sambucus > Sambucus nigra. The sequence goes on along the minus strand of OX422222.1, from coordinate 444,835,981 downwards.
AGCCTAAAAAATTAAGAGGCAAAAGAAAACAAATATCACCAAAGCCAAAAAAAATTCATTGATTATTTGATTAAATTGGTATCTTCAAAATATGAGAGTGAAAATGATTTATCTACAATTTTGAGGGTGTTATAAGTTGAAGATTAATATGTTTGCATAATGCGTCCTAGTTATTTCATATTTGATGCTATTGATTTGATAACCATCAATATTTTCTAGGATAGTGTACATTATTCCTATTTGTCCATTGTGAATTAATTTTATCTGTCACTGTGAGGCTAAATATTTATTTGATAAATTAATGAAGCCATATACAACTCCTTGGATATTTTGAGTGATTGGGTCGTTTTTCTTTGTTTCTAGTCCGTGCCCCTTCATTCCATCGATACTATGCTAGTTTGTAAGGCTTATATATTTTGTGTCATTTTATGGTCGTTTATACCTATATATGTGTGTGTGTGTCTGTGTGTCATTGGTATATTTTTCATATATATATATATATATGGTATTAATTTTTTAGTATTTGAGTTTGCATTTAATTCTTGTTTGTCATGTGCTTTATCTTTGAACCAAATTGGCATGCTATATGATCATATTGACATCTCTTATCACTTGTTCACATTGGTATCTCATGCTTCAATGTATATTCAAGTTGGTATCACTTATTAGATCAATATTGGTATTGATTGATCATTGTTTGGATTATTTGTGCTTGTGTTTCCATATTGTGTTTGTTGAACATTACACCATTGCATGATGTTATTCTTTCTTCCTTAATTTCAATTGGTATCATATGTTCTAACTTTTTAGTGGAGATATGTTTTATGGGGGAGAAATAGTTTATTATGCATTCTTTCTTTGTTTGTTCGTGAACAAAAAGGGAGAAAAATGGTATCGTTCTCTTTGGTGTTAGGAGGAGATCTTTATCTCGGGCGAGACGTCTTACCTAGGTGGGGATCGTTTGACGTAAGACGAGTTTATTCTTATGCAAAAAATATATTTTTATAATCTCTTTGCATTTGAAGGTGTGTTTAAGTGTGCAAGTTTGCAAGACGCGTCAAATTTTTTTAAGCAAGCAAAGAAACTCAAGTTTATGAGTTAATCGAGTTATATTTTTTCTTTGGGGGTTGGGAATTGAGTCTTAAATGAGCTACCCATATGAGTTCTTTTCACCGTTTAGGCTGCTCCCATTTCACTCACCTCTACTACAAGAATCGTTTTTTCTTTCTTTTTCTCTGGATACTAAGATGTTTCAGTTCGCTAGGTTGTCTCTGGCCCGCCCATGGATTTAGTAGTAGTTTGAAAGGTTAATCTATTCGGTAATCTTCAGATTTATTCTTATTTTCAACTCCCTAAAGCATTTCATTTCTTACTACATACTTCCTTGTCTCTGGGTGCCTAGGTATCCACCATAAGCCTTTTCTCATTTGAACCTCATCCTTAACTTTAAGGCTATGGTATCCTAAAGTGATGCTAAATTGATGGATCTTATCAATGTCAATGCATGATAAATCATAGATCAAATCGCCGATGAGGAAGGCCATAGTAATCGAAGCAATGCTTTGGGGAGTTCAAAATAAGCATAGATCTAAAGATTCCCGAATAGGTTAACCTTCCAAACTACTGCTGAATCCATGGACAGACAAGAGACAACCTGGCTAACGGAAACATCTTAGTAGCCAGAAGAAAAGAAAGCAAAAAGGATTCCCATAATGGCGATGAGAAAAATGGGATCAGTCTAAACCGTGAAAACGGGGTTGTGGGAGAGAAATACAGCCGAATGCAAAGATGTTATTGTATATATTTTAGATAGATACATACTTATCTAGATATAGAAGATTGAAAAAAAATCTAAGACTAAATAACTAAAAGTTTTATATTATTGTGTTGGATCCACAATTAATCCTATGGATCCTTAGGGTTGTTATATTATTTTATATCCTTTATTTTTTATGGATCGAGACAACTTAGTTAGAATGGGATTCCAACTCTGCACCTTTTGAGTGAGATTTTTAGAAGTGTTGCTATTTAAAGAGTTCAGTATGATGAAAGTTGTAAGCTACGTTCGGGGGGAGTCATTGTCTATCATTGGCCTAGGGTATATCATGAAGTTACAAAGTTTATACCTGTGAACCAATCCCCTAAAGAGGAATAGGCACAAGGAAAGAGCAATAAATCGAACCACCCTAAAAAAACAAAATGGTCGCTTCGTAACCAGTCATCCATAATATCAAATAAATCATTTTCGTAAATTTACCAAGGGATCTTTTGATGAACAAACTGATTAGTGACAAGCAACAAACAATAACAATAATGAGGAAATGAAAATTATACAATTTTTGTGTTTTTTTTATTGAATTGTCATTTTTCATTTTCATGGGCTATACGGACTTAAACCGTAGACATTCTTGGTAAAACATATCAAAACTTATTGTTGTCAAAATGATTTGAATTGTTTGAAAGACCCAATGTGAAATTTTAATGCATTGGGATCTTTCTTTAACTGATATAAATATCAGTTAGTCCAACATATTTTTTTTGACAGAAAAATAAAGAGATGGCTCCATGTGCTTTGAGCCATTATTTGGATTTTTTTTGTTCCGGATTAGCCAAATGAGGAGATTTGTGAGGAAAAATTTCTAATAGAGTCAATTTGTGTGTATTTGGCTTTATTTCATGTTTGAACAAAACTCTAAAAGTTATATGTTAGGATTTGAGTTATTGATCTTTCAAGCCTATGGCGTGGTTTCTTGAAGACGTATCAACCAAGTTAGAGGATCTACATCATCGTGCCGTGTTTAGTGCAATATTTCATCTTCACATTCCGAGGATATATCAATATGGATGCGTACATATTTTAATTTTTGTATATTTTAATATCGGGAGTTAGAATTTTATAAATTTTTTTTACCTCTTTTAATTTTTTTCTATAAGAAAAATAATTTTTTCGAGAGGTCATTAAAACGACATTGGTTATGTCATTCGAACGAGTATCTGTACCTCCTTAGAACAAATTTGAACAAACATCGAAGAAATCGATTTTAGAAACTTCTGGCCATTCTACAATCTCGTTGGAAATGTCATTTGAAATGTGTTCGAACGAGATGCATGGTTTCGTTCGAACGTTTTGTACCTCGTTCGAACGAGCCAGTAAATATTTATTTTATTCAAAATTTACTAAACTCTTTTTATCCTTATTCTGTTTTTAAAAAATCCCCTATAAATAGAAGTGTGGAGTCGAATTTTATTAAGAGAGAAATTCTTAAGTTTTGAGTTCCCAAATTCTACTAAAAAAGCTCTACGATTTTACTCAAACCTTTAGTTTACACCCAAATAGTTTTAGATCCAAGATACATTATACTATGATTCAAGATTTAGTTTATGGGCACCTTTGGTTTATTCTCCACGTATTCATGAGAATTATTTCGTGCGGTAAATTTTGTGCCTGATATGTTTACATATGATGGAATCTGTATTATATGATGATTGTTGAGCTGTTCTATAGATACCAAGACATGTGTGGACTCACACATTATGGCAATTGCGCGAGTGGATTTATGCGTTATCCTATGGAGGAGAGGTTGAAGATTTAAGATGAGTAAATGCTAATGAAGGCATCGAGTCATTGTGTAAGTCTTCTGTCAGTCTTGTGTAATTTTGTATTATAGTGAATTTACATGGCTGAGCCGTTTGGGGTTTTTCCTATTTGGGTTTTTTCTATACATCAGGCGTTGTGGTTTGGTGTACTTTATTTTATCCTACACTCAGCTAGATGTATGTATAGGTTAAGATAAAATTAGTTAATCAATTTAATTACAACTTGTTCAAAACCGGTGACAAATTTATTTGGGTAAATTATTTTAGTTGAACTTAAAATTGAAAATTTTAAAAATAGATGATTTTTCTGTTTTGCACTCTTTACCATTTTAGAACCCTTTGAGCCTATTATCACTTTCACAATCATTAGCGACAACGTAACCCATTTTTGCAATGGACCGTTTGCCAATCTTATGAGAAAGTATGTGGTTCATAATGTTGGTACAACCTACCCCCTCAAACGAGTGACCAAGCCGAGTTATCTAACCGTGAGAGGAAACACATCCTTGATCAAAAGTTCAATCCCGATAAAAAATATTGATCTCTACGACTAATGATGCTTTGTGGGCCTATCGCACGCCATATAAGACCCTTCTCAGTATGTACCGTTATAGGATTGTGTATGGTAAACCTTGCCATCTCCATGTGAATCTTAAAGATAAGACCTATTAGGTAATCAAATGAATATAGTTCGACTTGGACAAAATCGAGAAGAAGATATTTTTCTAACTTAATGAGATGGAATAAATATAGAATGATTCATTCAAGAACACACGAATTTACAAAGCACGGGTAAAGGACACGCACGACAAGCATATTTCATGAAAGTCATTTCACCCATCTGAAAGGTGCTTTTGTATGATTCTTATTTGCACATTTTCCGTGTAAATTGAGGCCCTGGTAGGTCGCATCGTACATGATTAGGAATGTATTCCATACAACGCTATTGAGATAGAATACTCGAAACATGAGAGTACGTTCAAGGTTAACTTTTTTGGTATCATACCACTTGGTGTCTGCGCCATCTTTAAGTGCACCTCGACTAATCCACATTTGCGATTTGTGGCTTTCGCTCCCTAAGCATTATTTTGACAGCGTCGAAAATCGAACTGGGGACCAAACACAATCCACTCTAAGTGACAGTCTTATACCACTGCGCCAAACGACTTAGTTTTATGGTTAACTATCCACATCTCAAACCCTTACTAAAGGGGTTTGAACCTTGTTTGGAGAAAATTCCATTAGAAAACCCATAATTGGACATCGCATCTTCTCTAGTCGAACCATTTTTTTATTTCCCGACTTCATATTTCTCTGGTAATCATTTTTTTATTTATGTCCCAGGCCAAATATTTGAGCCATGTATTCCTGTCCATTTCTTCCCCCGACAAAATTTCAAAATTCTAGAAAGCCGGATCCTACCTGAATCGAGTCAAGTCTTTGCATGGGTCAAATGCCTTACCCTTTTTATATCGTTTCATTCCTTTTCCTTTTCACCTAACCAAGCTTCTCTTTCTCTCTTCCTCAATTGAGACCCAACTAAAGTATCATCGACCTCCATTTTATTTCTCAAAAACTCCCTTTTATCCTCCAATAACAACTCCAAGGTAACAATCTTAACTTTTTTTTTGTCATATATTATTGTATTGAATTGAGTTTTTGTAGAATGACAGGGGTTGTGCATTTTTTCGCACCATGTGTTGCGTTGTGTTATTGTGTTGCCTATTAGTTATTTATTGTTGATTGTTTTAAGTTGTTTGCGTTTCACTTTGTAGTGAGAGCCTCTTGTACATACCAAACGTTGCATACCAATTTTTTAAAATAGTAAATGATGATGCTGAGATTTAGCACCACCGGATAAGTGATAATGAGCTCAAACAGTAGCAGCTATGGCAGCCATAGAGATGTATGAGTGTATAAGTATGTAGAAGGGGATGAGTATAAGAGGAACTAAGACAATGATGTATAGTGGTTCATCCAATTTGGCCTACATCCACTGTGAGAGTGTGATCCACTAAGTATGGGCACTAATGGCCTTGGATACAATGCACATAACCCTCTCTCTCTCTCTCTCTCTCTCTCTCTCTCTCTCTCTCTCTCTCTCTCTCCTGTGTGTACAAGCAGAGTTTTAGCTAGGGCTACAGTTAATGGATCGATCCCCTGTAGGGTTGTAGGTGACAAGTATATATAGGTCTTGGGGGGTGTAGTGTACCCCCCAAGTATGCATGGTGCATGTGAATCATGATCTAACCAGTCCCCTGTGGACACCTGTAGATGCCAAATGATGACATAATATTCCCTCACGTGAGGGTGTGATTTTGTTATAACGGTCTCCCCTGTGCCATGTCAGCCTCACGCGCACTGTTCCACGCGTCTCCCAAACCACGCGCTGCGATGATGTCATCCTCGGCCTATGGGCCGAGGCCGAGGGCAAAGTTCCTTTCGATAGTGAGTTTGGTCCAATTCCGGCCTCGTACTGTCGGCCCCTCATAGGGTCGTCTGGAGAGTGGTGAAGGGTCGGCCCCTCTGAGGGGTCGTATGGAGCCCGTTGGAGGGGTCGGCCCCTCGTAGGGTCGTCTGGAACATGATGAAGGGTCGGCTCCTCTGAGGGGTCGTCTTTAGCCTAATGAAGGGTCGACCCCTGAGGGGTCGTCCGTTTGGAGGTAATCCTCAGCCAGGCCAAGGATATAAACAGGTATATCAATCACCCCCAGCCTTTAGCCATAGGTGCTATTGAGATGGCTGAGGGATAGTGTTTTAAATGAGATGCATGTATGATCAGTTAGGTGAGTGACACCTGGGCAGACACTCATTGCTGTTCCAGTTTCCAAGGCATGGCGGCTGCACACTTTTCTTGGGGCTTTGTGCCCTAATGATGCCTTCCTCGTGAGCTGTGTCCTGCCTTGGTCAATGGGCCCACTCATTGCTAAGGTATTTAAGAGATTTTCAAACTCTCTCTCCTCCTTCTTCTTCTTCTTCGCGCCCAAGACTTCTCTCTCTAGAATTTTACCAGTTTTCATCGCCATTTTCTGCAGCCTTCTATACTTCAAGCCTAGCAACGTTCTTGCTCTCTTTATCAGGTAATCTCTTTCACCCAGTGCTCTCTTTTGCCTTCATTTCTATTTGCTTTTTAGGGTTGTGGGGCTGCATTTTCTTTGGGTTATCCCATAGCTTTTTCCGGTGTCTTCTCCGGTAACTGGTTCTTGGACGTTCTTGACCAAAACCATTGAGTTCCTTTGTTTCGATCCAAAAGTCCAACCTGGTCAATTTCCCACTTGTTTGTAGCTAAGTTTGGTGTAATTTCTCCAAGTGTAGAGTCTTCCCTTTAATGCTTAGGAGGCTTTATAGCTTAATATCTGAATTCCCATCTTTGAGAGAGAAGCTCTTTGCAGAGATCAGACGAATAGAGGAAGAGGAAGAGAGGAGACGAGGGGACGACCCTAACTGGGTACGACCCATCTTTCCCATTCCTCTTGCCACAATAAAACCCTTTGAACCGTCTGAGTCTTGTGGGTCGTCCGCTCGTCCAGCCGAGACTCCCAAACCAAGTGAGATGGACGAGAGAGGATCCTCGCCAACTGGTCCTGGAACCTCTGACAGGAGGGAGATACCCGATCTAAGCCCAGGCCGAGAGGCCGACGGTATGGTCCCCTCCGAGGCTGTTCCTGTAACAACCCTTTCTCCCCATGCCTTCCAAGTGTCTTTCCCCCAGGGCCCTCCGGCAGATGACGAGGCCGAGGGGGAGGGGACTGAGGACGAGGACGATGATACAAATGACGAAGTTGATACCTCCCATGCCTCATCCTTTATCTCCTCTGTTAGGGATCGTGACCTCCTGATATGGAGGCATGCCTATGGAGTCCCCCCCAGCGTGACTATGAGGGTTCCCTCTGAGGATGAGAGGGTTTTTGATTGTGGCAAGGGAGAGGTTGCAGTTTATGAATAGATGTTCAAAGTTATAGTCAGATTCCCTTTGCATACTGCCATCGTAGATATCCTATCTGCCCTTGGTGTTGCTCCCTCTCAACTTCCCCCCAACTCTTGGAGGACGATCCTGGGCTATATTTCCTTGTGGAAGAATGCCTTCACCGACGAGCCCTCGGCTGACCTATTTTTGGGCTGCTACAACATCACCTCCTCGTCCAAACAGCCTGGATATTATCACCTGGGGGCAAGGAGGTCTGAGAAGAAACTCCTCCATGTGGCACAAACTTCCAACCATGATTGGAAAAAAAGGTTTTTCTTTATCTCTGGGGAGTGGGAGCCTATCGCGGATGGTCCGTGGGTCCCCAAGAAATGGTCTAACCCCTCCATGAAGGCCAAATCAGACCCTGGACTTAGCCTGGAGGAGAAGGACATTGTTGATTACCTGAGAGGACGAGGGAGAGAGGGTGAACTTGCAAAATTCGAAGACCTGATGACCCCTCAGTTCCTCAAAGAAGCTGGTCTGAGGGTCGGCCCTCTGACAGAACTATGTGAGTTATACTGAACAATTTCCATTCTTCACTTATTTTTGAAGTGTTTTCTCTTTAGATCTGCATTTTTCTAACGTGTCGTTCTCTTATCAGGTCGTCCTGCAGGTACGTCAGACTATCTTTGGGAAATGACTGCTCCCAGCTTATTATCTGGATTGGCCAAAAAGAAAGGGAAGGATCCTCAGCAGGCTCCGAGGAAGACAAGGGCCGCTGGGCTGACGGTGGTGGAGCCGACCACCGATAGTCATAAAAGAAAGGAGCCTGAAGCCCCTATTGACCCTCGGCCAGATTCTCGGACGAGGGCCAGGGTCGGAGCCTCTGAGGGGACGACATCTTCGTCCAGTATGGGGGCCTTCTGGTCTCTAAACCTGGCACATCTGAGGGCCGAGCCCTCGTCGCTCATTGCAAATTTGAGGGCAGCCAAGGCCTCAATGTTCTCTGCACCTTCAGCAGCTGATTATGAGTTCCTGTCCAAAATTCCCCTTTCCAAAGTGTACGACTATGGTCTGCACTCCCTTGCATAGGTATTGGTTCTGACCCACATCTTAAATTTCATTCTTTCACTAACTGTTCCCTCGGCCCCTCTTGACATCTGTTTATTTTTCTATGGAGTTCGTCTGTGCCTTCACCTCGGCCACAAAGTGGATGGCTGAAAATCAGGCGAAGTTCCATGAGGCCGAAAGGGCAATTTAGCATGAGGCCGACCTGCAGACGGAGCTTGAGACTGCTAGGGCCGAACTCGAGAGTGCTAGGATAGAGCATGCTAGGGTCTTAGATGAACTGACGAGGCAGCACGACGAGGACCTTAAGGCCAAGGACTTACTGATCAAAGAGAAGGACGAGGCCCTGATCAACGTGGAGGCCAAGCACAAGACTGATCTTGAAGTGGCTGTTAGGAAAGCCGAGGCCGATGATGTTGAGGCTTATAAAATTTTTGATGAGTTTCAAGGCTTCGGCCTTGAATATTTGGAGAGGGGAATCAGGACGGCCTGCCGGTGGGTCGTCCTCAGATTTGGTGATGTCGTCTCCTCGGTTCGTCCTTCACTGGAGGGTGTTCAACTGGACGATCCCCTAATTGCCGAGGCTCTCAACCAAATGGAATCCTAAGTTCAAGTCGAGGGGGTCGACACTTCTGAAGATCATCCAGTTCTGGTTATTGAGGAGACCACTCCTGTAGATGTTGAGGCTCTGCCCTCAGACATTGTCCCTTAGGGTGGCTGTCTGTAGCCCACACCCTCATAATGTACCTATTATTTTTGTACTCTTTTTTGTAAAACACTTGGATATCTTGTATCTCACTTTCATTAATATCATATCGTCTCCTTTACTGTCTTTTATATCAGCTTCTTGCATGATTTGCTGTTTTTTGTTAGCCACTGACCTTTCCCTCGTCTTTTTTGAGGACAGTGGTGGGGTCTTCTCTCCACTGGCCCTCATTATAGCCGAGGGATTAAATTACCAAACATGATTTTAACAAAGTCTACCCTCGTCTTTCTTGAGGACAGTGGTGGGGTCGTCGTCCACTGGCCCTCATTATAGCCGAGGGTTCAACTTACCAAATTAATGGTTTTTAATAATGTCTACCCTCGTCTTTCTTGAGGACAGTGGTGGGGTCGTCCCCTCCACTGGCCCTCATTATAGCCGAGGGTTCAATTTACCAAATTAATGGTTTTTAACAAGGTCTACCCTCATCTTTCTTGAGGACAGTGGTGGGGTCGTCCCCTCCACTGGCCCTCATTATAGCCGAGGGTTCAACTTACAAAATTAATGGTTTTTAACAAGGTCTACCCTCGTCTTTCTTGAGGAGAGTGGTGGGGTCGTCCCCTCCACTGGCCCTCATTATAGCCGAGGGTTCAACTTACCAGATTAATGGTTTTTAACAAGGTCTACCCTCGTCTTTCTTGAGGACAGTGGTGGGGTCGTCCCCTCCACTGGCCCTCATTATAGCCGAGGGTTCAACTTACCAAATTAATGGTTTTTAACAAGGTCTACCCTCGTCTTTCTTGAGGACAGTGGTGGGGTCGTCCCCTCCACTGGCCCTCATTATAGCCGAGGGTTCAACTTACCAAATTAATGGTTTTTAACAATGTCTACCCTCGTCTTTCTTGAGGACAGTGGTGGGGTCGTCCCCTCCACTGGCCCTCATTATAGCCGAGGGTTCAACTTACCAAATTAATGGTTTTTAACAAGGTCTACCATCGTCTTTCTTGAGGACAGTGGTGGGGTCGTCCCCTCCACTGGCCCTCATTATAGCCGAGGGTTCAACTTACCAAATTAATGGTTTTTAACAATGTCTACCCTCGTCTTTCTTGAGGACAGTGGTGGGGTCGTCCCCTCCACTGGCCCTCATTATAGCCGAGGGTTCAACTTACCAAATTAATGGTTTTTAACAATGTCTACCCTCGTCTTTCTTGAGGACAGTGGTGGGGTCGTCCCCTCCACTGGCCTTCATTATAGCCGAGGGTTCAACTTACCAAATTAATGGTTTTTAACACTGTCTACCCTCGTCTTTCTTGAGGACAGTGGTGGGGTCGTCCCCTCCACTTACCCTCATTATAGCCGAGGGTTCAACTTACCAAATTAATGGTTTTTAAAAAGGTCTACCCTCGTCTTTCTTGAGGACAGTGGTGGGGTCGTCCCCTCCACTGGCCCTCATTATAGCCGAGGGTTCAACTTACCAAATTAATGGTTTTTAACAAGGTCTACCCTCGTCTTTCTTGAGGACAGTGGTGGGGTCGTCCCCTCCACTGGCCCTCATTATAGCCGAGGGTTCAACTTACCAAATTAATGGTTTTTAACAATGTCTACCCTCGTCTTTCTTGAGGACAGTGGTGGGGTCGTCCCCTCCACTGGCCCTCATTATAGCCGAGGGTTCAACTTACCAAATTAATGGTTTTTAACAAGGTCTACCATCGTCTTTCTTGAGGACAGTGGTGGGGTCGTCCCCTCCACTGGCCCTCATTATAGCCGAGGGTTCAACTTACCAAATTAATGGTTTTTAACAATGTCTACCCTTGTCTTTCTTGAGGACAGTGGTGGGGTCGTCCCCTCCACTGGCCCTCATTATAGCCGAGGGTTCAACTTACCAAATTAATGGTTTTTAACAATGTCTACCCTCGTCTTTCTTGAGGACAGTGGTGGGGTCGTCCCCTCCACTGGCCTTCATTATAGCCGAGGGTTCAACTTACCAAATTAATGGTTTTTAACAATGTCTACCCTCGTCTTTCTTGAGGACAGTGGTGGGGTCGTCCCCTCCACTGGCCCTCATTATAGCCGAGGGTTCAACTTACCAAATTAAGGGTTTTTAACAATGTCTACCCTCGTCTTTCTTGAGGACAGTGGTGGGGTCATCCCCTCCACTGGCCCTCATTATAGCCGAGGGTTCAACTTACCAAATTAATGGTTTTTAACAATGTCTACCCTCGTCTTTCTTGAGGACAGTGGTGGGGTCGTCCCCTCCACTGGCCTTCATTATAGCCGAGGGTTCAACTTACCAAATTAATGGTTTTTAACAATGTCTACCCTCGTCTTTCTTGAGGACAGTGGTGGGGTCGTCCCCTCCACTGGCCCTCATTATAGCCGAGGTTTCAACTTACCAAATTAATGGTTTTTAACAAGGTCTACCCTCGTCTTTCTTGAGGACAGTAGTGGGGTCGTCCCCTCCACTGGCCCTCATTATAGCCGAGGGTTCAACTTACCAAATTAATGGTTTTTAACAATGTCTACCCTCGTCTTTCTTGAGGACAGTGGTGGGGTCGTCCCCTCCACTGGCCCTCATTATAGCCGAGGGTTCAACTTACCAAATTAATGGTTTTTAACAATGTCTACCCTCGTCTTTCTTGAGGACAGTGGTGGGGTCGTCCCCTCCACTGGCCTTCATTATAGCCGAGGGTTCAACTTACCAAATTAATGGTTTTTAACCATGTCTACCCTCGTCTTTCTTGAGGACAGTGGTGGGGTTGTCCCCTCCACTGGCCCTCATTATAGTTGAGGGTTCAACTTACCAAATTAATGGTTTTTAACAATGTCTACCCTCGTCTTTCTTGAGGACAGTGATGGGGTCGTCCCCTCCACTGGCCCTCATTATAGCCGAGGGTTTAACTTACCAAATTAATGGTTTTTAACAATGTCTACCCTCGTCTTTCTTGAGGACAGTGGTGGGGTCGTCCCCTCCACTGGTCCTCATTATAGCCGAGGGTGGTTCTCTGTAGATGTTCCATGCGTGCTAGAACTGACAACCACAGGATGAGGGAAACACTGATATTTCTCATTAATTTTTCAAAGTGTTCTATTGGAGCAACTCTCATTACAATTATGGTCTATCAAGACCTTACAACACTACTGATAGTATTTCTTCAAATGATCTGCATTCCAGGGGTTGGAAAAAGGTTCCCCCTCTAGGTTTTCTAGTCTGTAGGTCCCAGGGATGACTTCATCGATGACCCTATATGGGCCATGCCAATTAGGATGGAGCTTGTTGGTCTTTTTCCAAGTCTTCTTGAGGACCAAGTCCCCCACTGCGATTGGCCTCTGTTTCACCCTCTGATTGTAGAACCTTGCGGTCCTCTGCTGGTAGGCGGCCTGCCGTATCTCAGCGTCCTCCCTTCTTTCCTCAATCGGGTCCAAGTCGAGTCTCCTCTCCTACGCATTTTTCTGGGGGTCATACACCTGGACTCTATGCATAGGAAACTCAATCTCGATGGGGATGACGGATTCTGATCCATAAGCTAGAATGAATGGGGTCTCTCCGGTAGAGGTCCTCACTGTCGTCCTGTATGCCCATAGCACGTCATATAACTCCTCGACCCATCTTCCTTTTGCCTCCTCAAGCCTCTTCTTGATTCCATATAGGATTGTCCTGTTTGTAACTTCTGTTTGCCCATTGGCCTGAGGTCGGCCAGGGGTGGAGAATTTTTTTTTAATATTCACCCTTTCATAGTACTTCTGTAGAGAGGCATTCTTGAACTGAGTCCCGTTATCCGATATGAGGGTGTTGGGGAGACCATATCTGCATATAATATTTTTCCAGATGAACTTGAAGGTCTTCTGCTCTGTGATCGTCAGCATCGGCTCCGCTTCCACCCATTTTGAAAAATAGTCAATGGCTACGATGAGGAATCGATAGTTATTGATGGCTCTAGGCAAGGGTCCTACTAGGTCGATCCCCCACACTGCAAATGGCCATGGGGATGTAATGGAAGTAAGAGGCTGATGGGGCTGGTGAGGGATGGTGGCAAATCTTTGACATTTGTCGCACTTTTTTACTTATGCCGCTGCGTCTTTCCCCAAGGTCGGCCACCAGTACCCCTGGGTGATCACCCTCTTCGCTAAGGATCTTCCCCCGATGTGGCTTGAGCACGATCCTTTGTGCACATCTTGCAAAATGGAAGGGACTTCTGAGGGATGCACACACCTAAGTAAGGGGAGCAAAAATCCCTTTTTGTACAAGGTGTCTCCGATGACAGTGAATTTTGTAGCCCTGTGCCTCAGCTTGTTCCTTTCTTGCCTTGCTTCTGGCATCTCACCCTCTTTAATGTATCTGATCAGGGGGTCCATCCACGAAGCTTCTTGAGAAACATTTAGGCAATTGCTGAGTGTTCCCTCAGCGTCCTCAATAGTTGGCCGAAGCAAAATTTCTACTGGGACCATCCTCCTGATGTTTGTTCTTGTTGTCGAGGCCAACCTAGCAAGGGCATCAGCATGGACATTGTCGAGCCTAGGTACCCTCCTTAATTTCACTTCTCTGAAGCCCTTCAGTAATGACCTCACCTTTTCAAGGTACCTAGCCATCCTCTCTTCCTTAGCCTCGTAAGCTCTTAGTATCTGATTCACTACTAGCCTTGAATCACTATGGACCAAAATCTGGCCGACACTAAGAGACTTGGCCAAGGAGAGGCCTGCTACTAAGGCCTCATATTCAGCCTCGTTGTTGGAGGCTTTGAAGTTGAACCTCAGGGCGTATTCAACGTCTGTGCCATCGGGTGCTGATAGTATCAGTCCAACCCCACTTCCGCTGTCACAGGAGGAACCGTCAACGAAGAGGCTCGACAGAGTCTTTCCTTCTGAAAAATTTCCCTCAGAGAGGGACCACTGTCTAAAGATGTATCTTCCCTCTTCATTTTCAGTCGCTTTCCTTCTAGCGGTGCTTGTCTCAGCCCTATCTGCGGGTGTGTCTGCGGGTCTGTCTTCTGTATCCGTCTTCTCGAGGGTCTCACCCTCGGCCTCATCATCTTCCCAAGTGAACTCAGCCACGAAGTCTGCCAATGCCTGCCCCTTAATGGCCGTCCTAGGCTGATACACAATGTCAAACTCCCCCAGCTCTATAGCCCAGGCCATCAACCTACCTAATTTTTCTGGCTTGTGTAGGACCTGCCTAAGAGGAGAGTCGGTGAGGATGACCATTATATGGGACTGGAAGTACGGCTTCATCTTCCTCGAGGCATGGATCAAGGCGTAGGCCAACTTCTCCATCTTCGGGTATCTTTGCTCTGCCCCCTGTAGTGCTTTGCTGTTAAAATACACAGGCTTCTGTATCCCGTCTTCGTCTCTCACAATGGCCGCACTGATGGCCGTCTTTGAGACGACGAGGTACACATAAAGTCGTTCACCCTGCACGGGTCGTGATAGCAGCAAGGGAGACCCTAAGTATGACTTTAAGTCCCTAAAAGCCTCATCACACTCTTCACTCCATTCGAAGGCCTTCCTAAGGATCTTGAAGAATGACAAGCACTTGTCTGTGGCCCTAGACACGAACCTGTTCAACGCAGCAACTCTCCCTGTGAGCCTCTGAACGTCTTTAATGGACTTGGGGGTCTTCATTTCAACAAGGGCCTTTATCTTTTCAGGATTGGCCTCGATGCCTCTTTGATTGACAATGAACCCCAAGAACTTCCCTGCTCCGACCCCGAAGACACACTTAGCCGGATTAAGCTTCATCTTGTATTTGTCCATCGTATTAAAGGTCCTCTCCAGGTCTGCCACATGATCCTCGGCCTTTAGACTCTTAGTCAGCATGTCATCTACGTGGGCCTCCATAGACTTCCCAATTTGGTCTTCAAATATTTTATTTACGAGGCGCTGGTACGTTGCCCCCACATTTTTGAGGCCAAAGGGCATGACCCTGTAACAGTATGTCCCCTTGTCGGTGATGAAGGATGTCCTCTCTGAGTCTTCAGGGTTCATGAAGATCTGGTTATACCCTGAATAGGCATCCATGAAGCTCATGAGCTCATGGCCTGCGGTAGCATCTACCATCTGGTCAATGAGGGGGAGAGGGAAGCTGTATTTGGGACAGTGCTTGTTGAGGTCTGTGAAGTCCATGCACATTCTCCACTTGCCGTTGGCCTTTGGTACAATGACTGCATTGGACAACCATTCAGGGTAGATGATCTCTCTGATAAATTCAGCGTCTTCTAATTTTTTGACCTCGTCCCTGATGACCTCATATTTTTCTCTGGAGTAAATTCTCCTCTTCTGCTTCACCGTCTTCACTCCCTCTACCACATTGAGCTTATGGCACATGATTTCAGGGTCAATCCCTGGCATATCTACATGACTCCAGGCGAAAACGCTTTGCCTTCTCCTCAACAGTTTAATGAGGTCTTCCTTGATGTTGGGCTTTAGAGACTTGCCAACTTGGAGGGTTTTTTCCGTGTCATCCTCATCGAGGATGATGGATTCTACCTCTTCCGCAGCCTCTCCTTTCTTCAGCTTCATTTAATCTCTGGGGTCTAGGGTATCAATATTATAAGTGGTTGTAACCCTCTTGTGTGCCTCCCTTTCTTCAGCGGAGTTGTAGTAACATTCTCTCGCTGCCGTCTGGTCTCCCTGAACTTCCCCCACCCCGTAAGGGGTTGGAAATTTGATCATCTGATGGACCGTAGACGGCACAGCTTTAAACCCCTTGAGGGCCACACGCCCCAGTATGATGTTGTAGGCCGAAAACACCTGCTCATCCATCACAAAGAAACTTACCTTCTTGGTGAGCCATCTCGGCCACTCGTCCCCCATCCTCACATCAGCCTCATATACCCCAAGGGGATGCACCTTTTCCCCACTGAACCCAATCAATGGATGATGGTAGGGGACGAGTCTAACACGGCTGAGACCCTAGGCTTTGAAGCATGGCCAAAACATCACATCTGCAGAACTACCCCCATCTACCAAGATCCTCGGCACCTCGCATCCGTGCACCCTGGTAGTGATGACGAGAGGGTCATCATGTGGGGCTAAGAGGCCTTTGAAGTCCATTCTTGAAAATCCCACTATCAGTGTGTCCATATCAACCTTCTTCCTCTTTTATGACTTGACCTCCGGGGAGGTTGCGTGTACCGTCTTCGCCACTACCTTGGCCTCAGCCACATGGGCCTTCCTGTCGGCAACCTCAGACCCTCCTCCTGCAAGACCCCCAGAGATCATTCCCACTCCGAGCGAGATCATATTAAGCCTCTTGACAGGGCCGTGGTCGTCTCTCGGCGGGAGGTCAGGGTCGTCCTCATCATCAGAAGGGTCGTCCCCTCTTATTTGAGGACCTTCTTTGCATGCAGCACCTCGCTTCCTTCTGGGGTCGTCCCCTCGGCCCCTCTTGAAGGCACCTCTGTCGACGTACTTTCTGAGCTTCCCTTCCTTCAGCATCTTCTCAATCTCGTCTTTCAGATCAAAGTATTTGTCCGTTACGTGGCCGTGGTCTTGGTGAAATTCACACCACAGGTTCTTATTCCTCTTACCGGGGGTTGTCCTCAGCTTCTCAGGTCACTTCAGGGATCGGTCACTCTTAATCTCATTGAGAATCTGTTCACAGCTGACCGTCAGAGGGGTGTATCCAGTGAACTTGTCATCCGTGGACCTCTTCTTCCCCTCTTTGTTCTTCTTAGGGTATTTACTCCCACTAGCACCTCCTCTTTCGTCTTCATATTTTATAGCCATCGCTTCTTCGGCGTTCATCACCTTTCCTGCTATCGACAACAGTTCGGCCATCGTCCTCGGAGGGTCTTCAGCAAGCTTCCATAACAGCTTCCCCTTTTGGAGTCCTCCAATCAGGGGTGTCATAGCTATGCTCTCCTCATAGTCTTCCACCTCCAGCTTCTCCTTATTGAATCTGGATATATAGTCCCTCAGACTCTCACTCTTCCCCTGCTTAACATAGAGCAGGTGGGTGGTCTTCTTCTGTGGCCTCACCCCAAAGCAGAAATTATGGATGAACAGGTCTGCCAATTGCTTAAAGTTTCCAATGGAATTTTTTGGAAGAGACGTGTACCAGACATACGCAGCCCCTGTCAAGGTACCAGAGAAGGCACGACACCTCATCTCATCTGAGATAGAGTATATGTCTGCTGCTGACTGATACATCTCCACATGGTGGACGGGGTTGGTGCTCCCGTCATACCTTGAGGTGACCACGAGTGGCTTGAACTTTGACGGCGTGGGGAAGTTGACTATCTTTGCCACAAAGGGTGAGCCTATAGTGTACCCCCTCTGAAGAGGGTCTCGGCTCTTCAGTATATCACCGATCTTATCCTCTAACCGCTGGATTGAGTCATTCCAGGGCCTCACAGGGTCGGCCTGGCCGATGTTATCCCCTGCCGCCTCTCCGAGGTGGACAGAGGGTTCTGCTGCAGCAGGCCTGTGTCGGCTGTTCACTTCCCTTTGGCCGTCGTCTCGTCCTCTGGGTCGGCCATCTGCTGCCTCCCTCCTGGATCTCGCATCACTTCTTGGCCTGGATAACTGTTCTCGCAGGTCATTTACTGGGCCTAGCCTCTCAAAGGCCGACCCCCTGCTCAAGCGATCAAAAGTAGAGCCCCTCGGGCGATCATCAGGGTTTGGTCTCCCGCACTTTCCTCTACTATCCTGGAGAGGTTGTACAATATTGTTGGAGACCTCATAGGGTTCCCAGCACTCTATAGGGGCCTCCTCTCCCTCCGGATCGTCATACCTGCCCTCAGGGCAAGGGTTTCCTTGCTTCCCCAGGCGCAGACGCCGGGGGTCAGCAACATCCCTACGCCGCTGAGGGGGTGGCAGGTCTTTGCGTGGTGCCTGGGGTGGTCCCCTGGCCTCATGCTGTCCTGGAGCTGCTGCCGGAGTAATCATCTCAGGTGAAACTCCTGGTGCCCTTAGTATGTTCTGGCTTAGAGCTGTGAACTGCTCCTGCATCATCCGCTGGCTTGCTGCCATTGACTTTAAGGCTGCCGCTACATCAGCTATCTCAGACTGAGGCGGCGGCTGACTGGAACTGGGTCTTCCCCCCTCATCTGGTGGGGGAAGTGGTGGTGGTGGCATCTCAGGTGCCATGTGCTTGAGCTAAGAGAAGTTGAACTGAAGAAAAGATTGGTGAGCTTGGGACCTTAGTGGGTCTCTTTCAATGGTGAAACACCTCCTCTCAGGAGGAGTGTTGGTTCACCACCAGAGTGCCCAGTGAGGTCAAGCTGTACAAAGGAAGAGATGTCTTCTCGTTCCCACAGACGGCGCCAAACTGATGATGCTGATATTTAGCACCACCGGATAAGTGATAATGAGCTCAAACAGTAGCAGCTATGGCAGCCATAGAGATGTATGAGTGTATAAGTATGTAGAAGGGATTGAGTATAAGAGGAACTAAGACAATGATGTATAGTGGTTCAGCCAA
The DNA here is from genome assembly GCA_949130495.1 of Sambucus nigra. Lineage (NCBI taxonomy): Eukaryota > Viridiplantae > Streptophyta > Magnoliopsida > Dipsacales > Adoxaceae > Sambucus > Sambucus nigra. Next base: position 444,817,288 of record OX422222.1, on the reverse strand, counting down.
TTTGGCCTACATCCACTGTGAGAGTGTGGTCCACTAAGTATAGGCACTAATGGACTTGGATACAATGCACATAACCCTCTCTCTCTCTCTCTCCTGTGTGTACAAGCAGAGTTTTAGCTAGGGCTACAGTTAATGGATCGATCCCATGTAGGGTTGTAGGTGACAAGTATATATAGGTCTTGGGGGGTGTAGTGTACCCCCCAAGTATGCATGGTGCATGTGAATCATGATCTAACCAGTCCCCTGTGGACACCTGTAGATGCCAAATGATGATATAATATTCCCTCACGTGAGGGTGTGATTTTGTTATAACGGTCTCCCCTGTGCCATGTCAGCCTCACGCGCACTGTTCCACGCGTCTCCCAAACCACACACTGCGATGATGTCACCCTCGGCCTATGGGCCGAGGCCGAGGGCAAAGTTCCCTTCGGTAGTGAGTCTGGTCTAATTCTGGCCTCGTACTGTCGGCCCCTCGTAAGGTCGTCTGGAGAGTGGTGAAGGGTCGGCCCCTCGTAGGGTCGGTTGGAGTCTGGCGAAGGGTCGGCCCCTCTGAGGGGTCGTATGGAGACCGTTGGAGGGGTTGGCCCCTCGTAGGTTCGTCTGGAACATGATGAAGGGTCGGCTCCTCTGAGGGGTCGTCTTGAGCCTGATGAAGGTTCGGCCCCTGAGGGGTCGTCCGTTTGAAGGTAATCCTCAGCCAGGCCGAGGATATAAACGGGTATATCAGTAAAAAAAATATTTTTCAATTGAATTTTATTATATGATGTTTAAACATTTTAATAGACCCATATAAAAAAAATCAACTCAAAATGACATTTTTTTCAATTTTAAAAAAATCGGCGAAACATTTTAAAAGCGGCGAAAGTTTGACCGATTTTTTTAAAATAGCAAAAAAAAAATAAAATTTATCTTGATTTTTTTATATGGCTCCCCCAAAATGTTTAAATACCACATAAAAAAACTCAACTCAAAATCATTTATAAAATAGGTCCGCGCCAGCAGTATGTACTGTTTGGTATGTACAAGAGCCTGACTCTCACTTTGTATATTATTCTTGTTGTGATGTAACTTTTAGGGATTCATCAAAATAATAGAGTCTAACACACTTTCTTCTTTCACTACGCGCACAAATTATTTGTCAAAATTACACATTGGACATTTTCATTGTAATTGGCACACACTTTGAATATGTTTCACTCGTTGGCACATGCTCACTATTGTTGATCCTTTGTGCATGTTGGAAACCCATTTAGCCGATCAACTTCCTATTTTGTACATTTAGGAATGTTTTAGCATGTCAGTTGACCAACGGTCATTTATTTCATTTAAACCTCACTCCGATCTAACATTTGTTTTACATTAACTCTGTTATGATTTTTTTTGGTTTGTACACAATAATGGTGGAAAAATATGATCATTTTTACTTGCTACCCGTGGGTCAAGGAATGGATGGTTTTTGTTCCGAACTAAAAAGGGAGTGATTTTTGGATTTGTATGCAAATAACCAGACATTATCCAAAGAGAGGCCCGTCAAATTTGATGACTTCCTAATGGTGGTGCATGCCCGATCAAGGAAATTCGAATGGGAAAGTTTCTTAGCCTCTGTAGATGTGGTGAATGAAACTTTTGTGAGTTTTTTTTATGCCTCGTTAGTACAAAGTGATGAGAATGATGGGTACCACAAATATGTCCCCTTACTTTGTCGTAATTGGTTGAACACTTGGGTGGAACCAACAATCACCAAAATTATGTTTTTCCGTAACCTATAGGCAATACTCACCGGTTATCCAAAGAACAAATGGTTAAAGGGTTGGCTCCAGGGGAGACTTGGGAGGGTGAGATTATTTAGGTCTCAGACACGCCCTGATATGTAGGATTATGCATTTGATCACTGTGAATATAAAAATACACAGGGGACACATAACTAGTCTCCGCTACAAGAATGTGGCATTCTTCTACGCACTTATAGGAAAGACGACTAACATTAATGAGACATTTGTGATTTTTGACATTATGCATCTCGCTGCTTATGATAGTTCGTGGATGTACACCCTTCCTTATGGGATGCTCGTCACTTGCCTTTGCCGTGCACACGCTTACGCGTAGCCTAAGACTGATAGGATTATAAAATCATTGACGAGGCTTGACTAGAAATAAATTAAAAATGTTTGGGTTATTTTTTGGAAGACCACCCTAAAGTGGTGAGGAAGAGGGTGGAGGAACCAATAGAGAAGTCCTCGGATGAGGAAGTTGAGATTAGAGTCATAGAAAAGGATGATGAAACTCTGTCTGGATCAGACTTGTATGACATGGTATCTTTGGGCCGTGAATTATCTACACTTAGAGGTGATATGTGGGACTTAAGGAGACAACTTATATATTTTTGGGCCAAATATCAGCGAGATACAGAGAAAGACTACGTTAAGTATAAACTAAAATTTCAGATGTTATAGCGGATGAATTTTTATTTGTTTAGGATTCAGACCGATTCAAACACAGTGCCTCCACCTTATTTTTATGATCCATATACGCGTTATCCAAATTAACCAGTAGCCTCTAGTGATAATTAGGAATTTCCTCTTTTCATCTCCACTTCTTACTTTTCCTAATGTCTCTTTCTATCTCATTCTTATGCGTCCTTGTCTATGTAGTGTCGGTAGCACAATTTTAAATTGTCATTGCCTTAGCTGGGCCATTATGTATGACCCTATCTTATTTTTTCAACATTTAGTATTATATGACATCCTTCATTTTTGTATATCTCATCATATTTATATTTGTTCCTCTTGTTCATATTTTTTTTCGTTTATGTCTTGTGCTTGGAACTAAAACCATTTTAGGACCATGCCACTCATTCAGTTGGCGAAATCTTCACTTTAGGTCCATAGCTTCTCCCTTTAGTTAAATGTTGCTCTTTTTTTACATTGAGTACAATGCATGAATTGACTTAGGGGAAGTGATTATATTTCTTGGTGGTCTTCTGAGATTCGTATATTATTCCCATGATACTTACAGGAAAAAAAATAAAAATTTGAAAATATTTTTATTTTATTCTTTTCTCTTGGGACTCTTGCCTATGTTTATAATGACTTTATAAATAATTTCCCTATCCATTTGCATAGCAATTATACATATCTTAGATTTTGCGAGTCATTAGACTTTAGTCCTCAAACTATCAATTTTATGAAAAAACTTCGCGAATTGAAAATTTGAAACCCACATGCATTTTTCTTATTATATGATTAGGTTTAAGGAAAATTATTACTAGACAATCATTTAGGCATTGTAAATACTTACACCAAGTGAGCATTCAGCTTTCCTTCATTTGTGAGTGTTTTATACAATTACTCTCTCCTTAAAAATGTAATTTATCTGTAATATCACTATTCTTTCATCGATTGTCTATTAATTGAGTTCACTATGAAATTTGTTACTCTAGAATGATTTTTGATGTTGTTAAGATGTGAGAATTAGGTGGGAACCTAGCAAAGGATCATATTCCATCTTTGATATAAAACCCATATTGACCTTGAACTTACCTACTAATTATTTTCCCTAGTCAACCCCTTGATCCTAAATATATGCTTTCGTTTCATTACCCGAATCCCTTAATTAAATCCATATTGGATTTTAAACCCTACATATACCCTTCTCACCATTATTTGGAAATGAACTTGGGAAATTACGATATTTTTGTTATGTGGTTGCAATTAAGAAAATAGTTGACTTCTAAGAAAGAAAAGAAAATAAAATGAAACAAAAGAAAAGAAAAGGATTAAAAAAAGTTAGAATATCATTTGGTTATATGAAAGAATAAAAGAAGTCACACTCCAATCTTATATTTTTGTTTATGGAACTTGTATTACAATTTTGAAATTGCCCACACTTACCATTATCTTACACGTTCTCCCCAAACCCCATGAATCCCAAAAAGTCCCTTCGTTTCATAACCCTAACCTAGCCTACGATATAACCATACAAAGTCCTATATAATCCTAGGGTGAATGTGATTTGAAAGTCGATATGATTGCGATAATCTGCTATAGTGAGTTTTACCTCATGTAATGAACGACATTAATTCATGAGATTACATTTTTCGTTTTTGATATATCTTTCTTCATTATTGACATGTGTGCAACCTTGCTTCCTTTTACAATTACTCATTATACCCGCATGTTGAGCGTTTTCATTTGTTGAGTGTAATCACAAGAGATGACTGAGTTGATGTATGCTTTAACTGCTATCTGGGTTAAAGATTTTTATCGAATTAAAGCATTTCATGTGCCCACACATCACACACATTTAAGGTTTCAATTTAATGATTTTTTTCCAATAACGTCAATAGTTAAGGACTTTTGGGTGAATTCTTATTCACCATGCTAATAAATTATTGAAATCTTTATTGTTGTTGAGCTTTGCGCATTGGAGTCAAGGATTTTATTTTGTGGAAGCTCGATGTTTGTGAGTTTAATCCTTGAAAACCTTTACAAAACAACACTCATCCACTACGGTAACCTAGAGGTTTAACGGCTTGTTGCATGAGAAAAGGGCAATCTTTTCTCCCACAAAAGTGGTTGTTTTATTTTATACTACTCAGTTTCGATAAGGCTTGATCATTTGGCCTATTTCTCATTCATAGTGTTTTTTAAGGACCAGTAATATGTAAGTTAGGGGGTGTCATTAGTTATGATTATTTCTTGTATTACCCTTTATACATAAATATTATTGCATTTGCATATCCACCATTCCCCATATTTGTGGCCATTTAATATATAACCCTTGTTTTCCATGTTAAGACATTTTTCAATGTTTATTTAAGCTTTTATAGGTATTGAGGGTGCAATATGCGATGTTGGACGCGTTCCGAAAAAGTTTCTTTGAAAAACTCTACTTCAAGGGAATTTATGTGATTTCAAACTATGGAGTCCGATTAGTAAAATAACATGAATGCAAAGCTGGTCGAGTTAGCTTTGTGTGGTAGGTGACCGTGTGTCACTCCGAGTTCAAACAATGAATTTATGGAAATTTTCGCATGAAATTCCGTAAGAGAATTGAATTGAGGCTACATGTTCATTTTCCTAACCTAAGCAGCAATTTCCTAATATTGGTAAAATTGGGCCGAACGAGGTCCAGGTTGGCCCAAACTGGCCTTCTCATTGCTTCCACGATTTTCCCTCTTTTATTTTGTCTTCATTTTCTTATTTTTCCCCACTTACTATAATAAATTTTTTGTTTATTTTGGCAGGGAATTGTTATTTTATGACCTAAATTAGATTTCAAAGCATTTACTCTTTTCTCACTTAAATTCTCTCTCTCTCTCTCTCTCTCCCTCTCTCTATGTTCTTCCATTCCTATGTGTTCTATTATTGTTGCAAAGTTCTTTTAAGCTAGTTTCTAGCTTGCTTTTAGTTTTATAAAGACTTCGTATGCATTTATTGAAGAAGCTTTTGTTTATTACTCTATTAAATGGTATATTATATCTTGTTCTTACTTACTTTCATAATGAATGCTATGTTTACCATGATTAACTGTGTCTTATAGTTTAGGTATCGTAAACCCACTATGAATGCTTAAACTTCAAAGGTAAGGTTTGGTTTTGTTCATTTTAATTGAAGCTTGTGTGTTGATAGTGGAGTATCATAGTATTTTAACTTTTCTTGTCATGCAATGGTAGTCTTTAAGACTTTACTATAATATTTACCCATTTGTCTCATAATAAATTTAATCTTTAATCTTTAATTATTGAGTTTGTTCTCTACATGGTTGATGTTTATTTTAAATTAGGTATGATCATTTATAATTTAATTGAGCCAAATTCCTTTATTTATTTATCTAGTACAAGGTGGGGGAATGATCCCTAATATTTAATCTCCATTTTAATCACTCACTAATTTTGTTATTTCCTCATTATTGTTAATAGTTTATTTCACTAATTTACACTTGTTTCACACTTTCTTAGGATAATTGCTAATTAAAATTCACCACACCCATTCTTATTATATTTTTCACTTTAATTTGTGACATATAGTAACATTATATAACCTTAACGTGTTCTTATATAAGAGTCCAATCCCTGTGAAAATCGATCCCAGACTTATCTGGTTTATTACTTGTTCCGATTGATTTTCATTTGAATCAAACATATTTTTTGAAGCATCACATGCACTAAACTATTTTCCCTTATCATATACTCCCCCTGAATCTTAAAATTTCTCCCCTTTTTTTTGTCTCGGATAGACAAAGGAAGAAATCGAAAAATTAGTATCATAAATCAATTCGAATAAGCAAATAAGAGTTGACAAATAAAGCATATGTTATATGAGACAAGTGACATAAACTCATGGAAATACAAAAATGTTAATACATATATTAATTTAGAGCATCATTTTCATATTTCCATGACCAAAACACAAATAAAAAAACACACGTGAATTAACAAGTGCAAGATAATTTTAAATCTATGAAATCCCGCACAAGCTATCGAACGGGAAGAGGGATGAATTATAAAAATAAAAATAAACCCCACTTATATTATGAATGAACCCCTTGATGCAACCAATAGTTAAAAATATAATAAGTCAACTATATTGAAAAAATGTTGAGTATTCTTAGGCTCTTGCTGATTAAGTCCTAAAATAAACTGCTTGCGTCAACATTTCAATACAACAAAAAAAAAATCACGTACTTAGAGGAAATGTGCAAACCCATTGATCTTGAACTTATAATTCCCTAAAGCATGTAGTTTTAGATATTTATTTTTATTCAGTGAGAGGATGAACTTGCATAGATAATTCATTTTTTTCTCACATTGGCACATACATATAAGTTTATTGCTAATGGTTGCTAACACCCCTTTAAGTAGCACTTACCAAAGTTTTTCTCATCGTTTTTTAAATTAAACCCACAAGCAATGGTTTTTAAAAGTACATTCCAAAAATCTATCGAATAAAATATGACCTTATTAAGTGAAAACTAGTGCGCATGTAAATTTTTGTATCAAAATAAAAAAGACCCTAGTCTACTCATATACGTGTGCGCGATATGTCAGTGACTATAAGATAATCATCGTGGGTCATTCTTGAAGAACTTCATAGTAATGGTTAAGCAAAACATGCATAGGTTCATAACACAATCCTAAGAATATAATCAAATAATAGGAAAATAGATAGCAAGATGTGTTCCACAAATCATCAATAATCTCAACACTAGCTATCAACAGAAATTACAAAACACAAATTGCTTTTGTACTTATTTAAAAATTTTCTAAAAAGAAAATATTTTTTTTGTATTTTTCATTTATAAAACCAAAACAATGTACGTTTAGTACATATCTAGTAAGGATATCAATTAATGCATAGAGAAATCGTGATATACATAAACCTCCAAAAAGTCAATGGTGCAAACCCTGATGGATTTCCTAAGGTTCTCATACCTAGTGGAATTAAGAGCTTTGGTGAGTATTTTTTAAAATTAAGAATCAGTAGGAACATACCTCAAATACACAATGCTCTACTCAACAAGATAACAAATGAAAGGGTGGCAAATTCTTATGTGTTTCTTCCTAAAGTGATGAAAAGGGTTATGGGATATATGAATCGAGCTCGTGAGATAGCAATATATTGTCATAGTACTCTGATCTCTCCCATAATCTTGAAGAATGTTCTTCATCCAAAGGAGTTGCGTACAATAACTCCTAGACTCCATGTAATTGGTCTTGGAGATTGACAAAGAGATTCATTGTTGCATCTTACTATGCCAAGAACAGACGGACTCTCTAAGTATAATACCCAGTCGAGGTGGTCTTACGATTGTTCTATTGCCCAATTCACATTGGAGTATGCATAAAGTGAGGTACGGTTATTAAAAGAATATCGAATCATGTGACATATTTAATAATATGCTTCACCACCAACAAGTGACTTTTCATGCGACTGGCCTAAAACCTTGCACAAACACCAACACTAAAGGCAATGTCGTAACAATTCGTGGTAGGATACAAAAAAGTCCCAATCATAGGACGATAAAGTGTTTGGTCAACACCCTTTCCTTCTGTGTCTTTGCTAATCTTTGTGGTAACACACATGCTCACATGCCTAGTTGAGTGTGATATTCCATATATTTTGTTATTGAGGGTAATTAGGCCTGATACCAAGATATATTGGCTATTAGAATTAAAATACAATTCTTAGCATGTGACAAAAATATGCGACATTAAATTTTTTTCCCATAAGATAAAATTTGCAATAAACCGTAATAATTAATGATACACCACAATATAATCAATCACCATTTTAAAACTCTAATAATATAAAAATCAAATTGAATAACAATATCTGTCCAAAAAAATTCATAAACCAATTGTGGTGTCAAATGACCCACTAAATCCAAAAAAAATAGTCTCTTAAATAAAACAGCCAGAATGTAAAAACTAAACTATGCAATGAAGTAAATCTCCAGATGCAAGCCTCGTTAATCTCTATAGCAATGCAGCTATCCAATAGCCTATCCTAAAAAGTTAGTAAATAGTAACGGGATAGGGCCCACTGCAAGAATATCAATTACTATTTCCAAACAGGGTCACGTGAGCCCAATAATAAGCATTATAAGAGATAAATATCACAATAAAGTATTTTAAATGACGATAAGCAATCGAAATAACCATGCGAGTAAAGTAAACCAACTCAACTACCGACCTATCCAATTATATTTCTTTTAACATTTATTAGAATATTTCCATTATCTTTATCATTATTATTTATGATTAAAGGCAACATTATTATAGACAATTGATCTTCTATATGACCGTGCGCATACCATGGTGCGCCAACCATCTCATCACATTAGTTTCACATACATCACTATAGCCTAGCTACCCATATTATTAGTCCACGCATACTATGATGTACCCCAATTAATAACCGTAATTACCCAGGTCCTGCACTTACTCTATTATAGCCAACAAATACTAAACACCGAACATACTATGACACACACATAAAATCATTAATTTTTATTAAGAATACATTTAAATCAAATGATACTTAAAGAGAAAATTAGAGATATTCTTGCCGTATATGGAAGTATTCTAAAAGTATGAGGTTGTTCCTCTTATGAAAATATGCAATATTCTTCACTGGCCTTCTTCAAAATAACAATGCAAAACCTCCCGAATGAAGGTTGAGTGTTTGTTTAATGATTCTTAGGGTGTTAAAACAGTAGGGTCTATAGGTTCATGTTTGTGTGTGAGGTAGAATATGTATTCGTAAAAAAAAACTCAGCGCCCTTTTTAAAAAGAAGTCCTAATCGCCTTAAACTTTCACCCAAAATCAGACATGTTATAGCAGCATTGGGTCGCTATATCGATAAGTAATCCCGTTATTACGGTTCCATGTGCCCACCTCTATCTCTCGCTCATTCTAATTCTCCCAATTTAGTTCGAATTAATTTTTTTTAAAGTCCAACCCAAATCCGATTCTAACTAGCTTAACACCCACGTATTTGAGTTTTAAAAAAATCATGACTTGAAGTTCAAGAAAAAATACAAAAAGACTCAAATGCCCCTTAGGTTTTTACCAAAATCCTAAATTACACAATAATTATTTAAATGCTCAAAATATTCATCTAATTAGCCAAATACTAACCAAATTGATTTGAATTAAATATTTTCTAGATTAATAAAAGTTCAAACTTCATAAATCATATTAATTAATTAACTCATTTAATTACTTATATCAGATTCCAAAAATATGGAGTATTATTTTCTTCCTCTAATATATAAATTTCGTCCTCGGAATTTGCTAAAGGATAAATGTTGTAATGCAATCCACACAAATACTATAGGCTCATACACGCCTAACCAACACACATATCCTCACGAGATAAAAATAAGTCTCACATACGCTTACCATAATATGACACAACTAGGAAGCTTATACACCCAGTCTCACATGCACGTACACCTGACATAGTATGACACGATCGGGTCTCCCAAACACCTAATCCCATTTTCACATACCCCATAAGTAATATATACTCATATAATTACTTAAAATATCCATTTAATTAGCCAAAAAATACCACGTTGATTTAAATTAAATATTTTTAAATTAATTTAAATTCAAACTTCATAGATCAAAGTAAATAATTAACTCATTTAATTACTGAAATTTAATTCAAAAAATACGGGGTATTACACATACTCTATCCCTAAGTTCTTAACCAAGTCTCTAACATAATTTGAATAATATAAAAATATCCTATCCTTCAATTGATGGAACTCTAGACCAAAGAAAATGTGAGCTCTGCTACCATACTCATCTCAATCTCTTTTATCGCAACCATATGCATTGGAATACTTGGGGGTGCTTGAAAGATTTATGGAAGAGAAACTTTGGTGGTCCTCCCGCAGTTTTGCACATCAAACCTTTAAAAAAAGTGGGACTTGTAAGCTGAAGTAGTGCCCCATTTGCATGTGTACTAACTTCAAAGGATCTTCTGACTGTAGGGGTCAAATGGAGGTCGCAGAGGATATGTATAGAGTTGAGTAAGACACATGCTCCACCAATAATGTAGAAAGTGCTGTCGCAGCCACTACTGGTGAAGTTCATGCTGCGAAGGCAAGGAACACTGAGTCTGGTCCTTCTAGCCGCAGCACGAAGCCTATGAGGGATACTGCGGTTCTTAACCATCCTTGCATTATGAATGAGGAATTGTTGGCCAGTTATTGAGGCCTATGAATTTCCAAAGGAAATCGTCTGCCTTGTTCCTTTCGTGGACTAAAAGTCATGCTCCCCAGTCCTTAATAATGGGGGTCTGCTTTTCCCTACACGCCTTTCTTCTAGGGTTGCGGTTTCTAGTCCAAGCGCTAGTTACGAATATTTTTAACGTGATGAATTTTGGACCAACCCATGTTGATTCTAATGGTTGGAGGACTATCTTAGTTTCCTTGGTGGTCTCAAAGAAAAAGTTCGAAAGAGATATCACAGTCACATAGTTCTTTGAATTTTACCATCTAAAGAGAACTCTATGGAGAACCGTAGAGTGGAGACATATATTTAATGAGAGGAAGGCCTTTCGGTACAAAAAACTGGAAAAAAATATTTCTACATTTCCGGGGAGACTTGGGAAGTTCTACCCAATGAATCCGAGAGGGAGAAGTCTCACAGATTACCGTGGTCTTGGGGTCATCCCCTAAGGGAAGGTAACTTTTAACATTGTCGCAGTCTTTAGCTTTTAACTGCCATAGTCTTTAACTTTTAGCATTGCCGCAGTCTTTAGTTTTTAACATTACCGTAGTCTTTAACTTTTAATTGCCACAGTCTTTAACTTTTAAAATTTTCGCAGTCTTTAGCTTTTAACGTTGCCGTAGTTTTGCTTGCTGTAACCTTTATTTTAACTTCCCTATAGTCTTTGCAAGTTTGACTCCTTTTCAATAATAGCAGAAAAGAAGTGAGACCGCAGTCTCAATTTTTGATGAAAAAGTGTTCCCCTGCAGTAGTGACTCTGCAGTATCTATTCTCGCTTGGATATTACTCCTCCCACATACCATCCATGAGGAAGGTTATGAAAGGTATCAGACTTAGCCTCTGACTTAGAAATGTTATTGATCTTTATTTTGGAACTAATGCTTTGTTATACAGGTACTACGGTAGAAGGTGAACCTTCCATCGAAATTTATCACGACTTGCTCCTCTCACAGATGGATGAGATGGAGGACAATGTCCATGACTTATATCAAGCGTCTTGGAGGGACAAAAGCAAGAAGAGGAAGAGGTCAGTTGAAAAGGATATTCCTTAAATGTTGTTGGTGGTCCTGCTATATAGGTGGAGGTTCCTACAGTGGACCTTCCAAGTATGGTAATGTCTAATGACGCTACAACCAATATCACTACGGCTGGTCTATCCTCCCCAATTAGGGGGAAGACCATGGGTTAGTTAGTCCCCTTCATATTTTAATCTCAACATACCCTCCGCGAATGGCTGTTGCTATTTATGCCAATGTACCCACTCTGCAGAGCATGGAAAAAAGGCTAGAGTTTCACATTCGTGGCCTCTCCTGATGCAACGAGATCCCAAGTCTTCGTGGGACACTATATCCATTGTAGTGCTATTAATGAGGAAGGTTGTGTACCCTGAGGATCTAAAAGGCCTTATTGATGATGACGCAGATGACCTAAAGGAGTACACATTTCACTACCCCCTCAGGGTAAGTTACTGCACTATCGATCAAGCTTTATCACACCTTACAAGGGCCTTCATCACCGTACGCACTTAATCTGAGAGGGGAGGCATGGATTTACTAACTGTGTTGAACCAACTCTTAGAGTTTGGGCTAAAATTGCCCATTGAGATGACCGTTGATCGTCAAAAATTCAGTGGCTTGTTTATGGAAGATCGAAAGCGGTCTCAAGAATCACATGAATGGGTAGTACTTGTTGAAGAAGTTAGTCTAAATGATATAGTACAGACCATGGTCGATATGTTTTTACAGACAAGTGAAATTTGTAGCATTTTTGAGTTACTCATTATTTTAAAGCTTCAGGAACAGTTGGTCCCTTCACTCTTGTACCTCCTCGCTGACTGGGAAGATTTGTACAATGAAGCCGTTGAGGTCGTTGAATGTATTGATTACTCTTGGTAATAAGATATATTTATTGAGGCCGTTGAATGTATTGAGGTCGTTAAAGATTTTAATAGTCTCTATCGAATGGGGGATGATTTTGACAACTCAGACGATGAACCAAGATAGGACAAAGTCAGTCCAATATCCAGTCTGTGTGGAATGATATCCTTCAGAGATCTTTTGGGGAAATATATAAGGTAGCCATTCATCCTGAGGTAGATGAAGCCATGAGATTCTTGTTCTTTTCCACTTCTGTAAACCAAATGACCAAATCAGGGAGGCACTATAAAGATCCGATTCCTCATGCAATCAAAACAGATAAGGAAAAGGGAGTTGTTGAAAAAATTCCCCTGCCAGAAATGATCATCGAAGAAAGAAAATCTCTTTATTAGCTTAAGAAGACTTAAGCCAATATCACCCCATGGGGGATTTTCATGTCCGCTTAGTTGCACCATAATGCCTTGATAAAGCTCCTCACCGGACCCACAGTCCCTCCTTCCATTACTCTCGAAGAAACTGTAAATATGGTTGGATACCTGACCTCTTCCAGACTCCTCTCTTTTTTTGAATAAGAGATACCAAAGTTTGGCCCTAATTTTCCCTCAACATCTCCATTGAAGTCTTGGAAAAGACTGTCTCACTTTCATTTATTGATAACGGATCTGCCCTCAATATTTGTCCTCTCAGAACCTTCAACTATTTAGGACCGAAAGTCAGTGACCTCACCCCTACTTCCACCGTCGCGCGTGTTTATGGCAATAACCGCGGAGAAGTAATGGGTTCCATAAAACTCACACTAGGGGCTACCCCTATCAGTCCTATCACTGAATTTTAATTCATCGACATACCTGCATGCTTCAATCTACTCCTCGGTCGTCCATAGCTCCACAACATCTGAGGTTTTTTTTTCTCTTCATTAGAACCTAAAGTTCTTCGCCAAAGGTTAGGTAATCACCATTTTAGGGGATGGCGACAGTAAAACTTCCCCTTCTGTGGCTTTCCTGAACCGTGGTATGAGCACATTAACAATAAGATAAAATTGGGGTTGGAAATCTTCTTTTAAGATAATAACTCTTGGAGCGAAGACTACAAACATGAAGTACAACCTCTTACCGAGAAATTCGTGACAATTTCCAAGGACTCTAAGGAAAGTGATTTCAAAGACTCATTTGATTTGCAAAAACTGGGGCTGAGTCTCTGCATGATTTGTTCGAATGTCATGCCGTCGAACCCGTTCGCTCAAATAAAATCTGCTAACATGCCTCTCCTCAACTGGAATGCTGTACCAATCTAACCTGCTCAAATCTAACCCAAACTTGATGTTAATCTTATTCAAGTCTCTTCACTTTATGTTACTTTTCCTTTTCTTGATATCAATGTAACTGAGACCTCTTTTGATAAGGTTCTCAATGCTGTTTTCCCGAAAATGAAATAAATGAGGATTGTGAGTATTTTACCGTGCATGACATTAATTGTCTTAATTCTAATTAAACCTTTAATGATGATGATTTTATATATGAACAATTCTTAAGTGATGTTAATAAGGAGAATAACAAACAACATATCCGTGTTCAAATTAATAATGATGATACTGTTGATATTAATATCAGTTCTAGTATCCATCAACGTGAGATTAGGATAGGGTCCACCTTTAACAAGCATAAGCATGTGCAATTTGAAGAACTATTGAAAGAATTTATAGACGTCCTTGCATGGTCTTACGATGATATGACCGACATTGACCCGAAAATATCTCATCATTAGATCTTGACATTTACAGAATGCAAGCCAATCAAACTGAAGCTAAGGAAACTCTATACCTAATGGTCACTCAAGGTTAAAAAGGAAGTGGTTATGCAATTGAATGTGGATTTCATTCGCGTAGTTGAATACCCAAAATGGCTCGCCATTATCATCTCCATGCCAAATTCGGGATTTGAATAAATCATCCCTAAAAGATGATTACCCATTGCCTAACATCGACATGATCATGGACTACACGGCTAGCTATGCCCTTAAGTCGTTTGTTGATGGATTCGATGTATATAACCAAATCAAGATTCACCCTGGCCACCAGGAGAAAACAACCTTCATCACCCCCTAGGAAATTTTCTGTTATACTATCATGTCATTTGGACTCAAGAACGTAGGGGTTAGCTACCCAAGGGCTACCACATCCATCCTATAAGACCTTATTAACAAGGAGGTCGAAGTCTATGTAGACGACATGATCATTTAGTCTAAGACTCGGGAAGGTCATAATCCCACCCTCTGAAAGTTCTTTGAGTGATGGTGGAAATACCAGATGCGAATAAATCCACAGACATGTGTTTTCTACATCATGAAAGGAAAACTCTTAGGATTTATAGTCAGTGAGGAGGGAATCGAAGCAAACCCTGCTAAACTAAAAATTATAATTGAGATACCACCACCATGAACGGAGAAGGAAGTTCGAGGATTCCTGGGTAAATTACAGTACATCAATAGTTTTATCAGCCAATGACTTCTATCTGCAAACCCATTTTCAAACTCCTCCAAAAAGACTCAAATAAAGGTAGAAATGAGGCCTGTCAAAAAGCCTTTGACCATATCAAGCGATACCTCACGCGACCTTCAGTGCTTATGCCTCCACAGCCAAGTCTCCCCCTCCTTTTATAATTTATCATAACAGATACCACAATAGGGTCTTTGCTAAACCAATACATTAAAGAATCCTATAAGCAAAGAGCCATTTATTACGCAGTAAAAAATTAGACGGATACGAAGTCAAATACACACCTTTGGAGAAAGTGTGTGTCGCCCTGGTCTGGATCACACAGAAGTTATGGCACTACATGCTTGCCTTCTCCATTAGACAAGTATCCCCTATGGATCCCATCAAATACCTAATAAAAAAATCCACTATGTTCAGTTGACCTTGGGTTGATATTGCTACCTGAGTTTGGTATTGTGTACGTCACGCAGGAAGCTATGAAAGGGAGAGCCATCTCGGATTACCTTGCTGATTATCCCATGAAAGGAACCGTTGTTTGGGTCTTTGAATTATCGAATGAAAATAGTCCCTGTGCTTTTTAGGAGGACCTTAGGTGGTAAATGTTCTTCGATGGAATGACCAACAAGAAAAGATATGGCATTGGGATACTCCTGATCACCCCTGATGACTCTCACACCCCCATTATCATCAAGATAGACTTTCATTGCACCAACAACATGACTGAGTATGAGGCATGCACCATAGGCCTCAAAATTTCCCTCAAGAAAGGAATCAGGCACTTAGACGTTTACAAAGACTTTGCCCTCATCGTCGGCCAAATCCTCAAAAATTAAAAATTCAAATATGAGAAACTCTAACCCTTCTATGCCCACATATAAGAGTTTCCCTCCTATTTTAAAGATGTCACCTTCCATTACCTGCCTCGTGCAAAGAACAGCTTAGCTGACGCCCTTGCTACCCTGGCCTCCATGGTCAATATGCCCGAGGGAATTTACTCATTTAGAAACAGGTTATGCCTACTCACTACTACCACATCAAGCTCATCACCCCGAAAGATTCCAACATCGTCGGGTTATGTTACTATGATATTTGATGCCTCCTCAAACATGCTAGGTATGACCAATATACAGATAAAAAAGATTGTTCGACCCTTCGCAAATTGGCTGCCTAGTATATTATCTGCGATAAAGAGCTTTTCAAGAGAAACTTTGATGGAACCCATTTACATTGCATAGCATGGGATGATATTGAAGAAATGATGTAGAACATCCACAATGGAGACTGGATGCCCCACATGAATGGTCGTATTCTTATTAAGAAGGTTATCCGTCAAGGGTACTACTAGACCACCATGGTTTAAGATTGCACTGCCTATGTTCGAAAATGCCTTAAATGCCAGTAGTTTGCCAATCTCTAACACTTACCTCCCCAATAACTATACAATATGAACTTTCCCTGTCCTTTCTCTACATGGGGCATTGACATAATAGGAAGGTTACTCCCAAAGGTTTAAATGATCATGAATTTATCGTAGTCTCCATTGATTACTTCACAAAATGGGTCGAAGCCAAGTTATACGCGATGCTAAATGCTAAAAAAGTGGCCAAGTTCATCTGAAAGAACATCACCTGTCGATACGGAGTTCCACATGAGTTAATATCAGATAATGGACTCCACTTCGAAGTAGAGGTCACAGAACTAATCGATAAATACGAGATTTAAAGACACAAATCTTCTCCATACCGACCCTAAACCAATGTTGTTGTCAAAGCCACCAATAAAACTCTCAAAACCATAATCAGCAAGATGACTCTGAATTAAAGAGATGGGGACGATCGAATCCCTTAGGACCTTTGGGGCTGTCACACTTCAATCAGAATGCCTATTAGGGATACCTCTCATTCTCTAGTATACGACATGGAGGTAGTCCTACCCGTTGAGCTAGAAATACCTTCCCTATGCGTCATGCTTAAGAAAAAATTTAGCGAAAAAGACTAGCATCAAAGCCACTTCGATGAACTATCACTCTTGGATAAAATAGGCTTATGGTTTTATATCATATACAGGGGTATCATCGTTGGATAACGCGATCATTCAGCCGAAAAGTTAAAGATTGCGGTATCCAGGAAGGAGACCTTGCTCTCAAGGAGATCATAAAACCCATCTGGGACCCTAGAGGGAAATTCAAACCGAATTGGAGAGGCTCTTACATTATAAAGAAAATTCTTTCACGCGGTGCCGCTATGCTCATAGAGATCGATAGAGAAAAGTTGGCTCATTCAGTCAATTTGGATCGCCTTAAGAAATTTTACCATTAGTCCTAAATCTCGGCACGCTATGACTCTTCTCATTCCCCTTATATTTAAAAAACAAATTCTTTATTTCTCCTACTTAGAACTATGTAGGACCTAATCTTCTCAAAAAATTTCAAAATGAGACTCATGAAAATTTTCATGATCCCCAGAGGTACGTATGCATCCCATACGTCATACATGGGCATGGTCCCCTTTTTTTTCCATACAATGCTATTATTTTCTAACCTCCGGGAACGGAGGTCCACTATATCATTTACATGAACAAAAGGATTCTGCATGCCTTAGCGATTGGTATAGATAGTTCAAATGCAAACTCATCAATAGGCACAACAAAATAAAATAAAAATAATTTTTTATTTCTAATTAAGGAATATGTCTCTGTTACATGAAGTATCAGTGAAGGGAGTCAAACAGACCACACCCCTTCGACTGATTAAACCATCTTTAAGCAAACCCAATCCTTACTATCTTCACAAAAATTATTCTAAACCCTAAAATTTCCCAAAACACCAAAAATTACCTTAGCTTCATCAAAAATCACCCAAGATTCACAAGCCATTGCCTTAAACTGCCCGACGACCTCGCTTTGTCATCATTCTCGACCCCCAGATGTCCCCAAGTCTCCCACTTCTGGTTAACATTTCTTACACGTTCCATGGAACGGTATCGTAGCAACTCCCATTTTCTCACGTAAAGGTTGACCAGACACGATACGTCGAAGATGGAGCATGTTTGTCAATTACTATTGATCTTAGCATCAATATCATTTAAAGCATATATTAATAAACTATAAATGATTTTAAAATAATATCCCAATAATAATAAAATCCAATCACGCACCAAGTGTATGATAAATCTAGCATAACGATAAAAATCTCAAACCAACAAACATTAAATAAATCCCGGGCTTCTGCCCATACAAATATCACAAATGACATAAATAAACTGAAGTTGAATAGCACCTAAGCTATAATAAATGAGACAAAAATTTCTAATGAGCAAAAGGATACCGCAAGGCTGATCCGTTATAGTTCTGCTATCCTTACCTCAGAGCACCTGGGGGAGAAAATATTTAAATTTGGGTTAGCACCCAGAGTTGCAAGAATCAACTTATTGAATTTAAAGTGCAATAAATATAGTCAATTCAAAGTAATTATCGCCCATCGCCACTCACATACGATTAACATCTCACCCCTCAGCTAAGTGTGATATTACCTGTATCCAAATAAATCCCGAAATAATACATGACAACCGTGCCCAGTTAATATCAAATGCATTAACTATAGTCAATATGATAAACACAACCGTATACATTCATATTACCAATGTCCAAAGTATCACAGTCTCACATATCTCATGAAGGTGACATAAACATCTATTTTGCACAACAAGTATGGGTCTGCAATTTATTGTCTACGTTCTGATAGAAATTAATCAAACTCATTTTATTCAGGTAATTAATATAGATGTCCTTTCATATATGCGACACTCAAAGGTGTCTACTAGTGGCGTCTTATTCGTACTCCATCGGTAGGTCCGGAGGAAATCTCTATCCAATCAGAAATCATAAAACAAACATAAATGGGGCAGTCCCTACGCAGTATACCAGTTCACGACCCATACCCAGGGGTGACAAAGGATCCCATCATCTATACCTACCTCTCGTAGATGGAGCTGCTACGTAGTACTTATAAAAATGACCTACACAACGTCTAGCCCACCTGTGCTGATGTGTGCTACGGTCCCGAATGTACGAAACCTCAAACCGATTGGACCGTACACGAACATTAGTATGTCAACTCAAATAAATATAAATACATATTAGTCCCATATAGTATGTGTAGGTAATTACTCTATAATTACCTAAAGTATCTCACATGATATCCATAATTATTCACCCATTAATACTTTACCATCCAGTCAATTATTAATTCCTTATTCCTTAAAAGATTATTTAACCATCTAGTTAAATATGACTTCACCATTAATATACGTGACACATTAGGAATTTAAAAAAAATCATCGTTGACCCAAACATTGTCCCACCAACTTGTATGGTTTTCTAAAAATACCCTGAATCCGATTTTGTACCCAACTCAACCTTCCCTAAAGGCGGAATTGATTTGCCCAACTGAATCGATTCAGATTCATGACCAAATCGATTCGAACCAGGGCAGAAGCCCAGATCTGCTACATTTTCTATTTCAAGATTTTTTAATTCCTTCCCAAGATCCATTCCAATTCTTATTTCCTTTTTATATTAATATGAACAAGTCCCTACTACTTAGTTACATATTTTAGAATAATTAGTTTCATATATTAACATCAATTTCTATCCCCAAATCCCAGAATTTATATGAATAATCTGTCACACCCCAACTAATTAAATACCGGGTAGCTACTCCTTTATTAAATTAATACAAAATGCCAAGTTGGTTCAGTTAATAGCATCACTGTCGAAAACATTTTAATGATTTCTAACCACTTAGTATTTAAAAAGTAAGATGTCAAATTTTAATTTAAGTCTGATTAACATACAGTGCAAGAATAATGAAAGAATAACATAACCATTCACCATAATGAAGAAATAGAAATACCAACAATTAATACTAAGTCCGGAGGAAAACTCCTCACAACAACCCCACATTGAAATGAAATAAAACAAAGTATCCTGAATTAATTACATGCCAAATAGTCTGAAAAAGTTGAAATAGGAAATGTCTCTACTAGAAATGGGCAACATGCCCTACAACTGATGAATCTTGAATATGGAGTCAAGATGAAAGAAGCGTCTACTAGTAAGACCCTGCAACTTTCACAAACAGCTACAGCTCGTCACCTGGATGAGAATCCTAAGCATGGTGTCCTTGTGGCTGGGCACCTAAAATGGTTTTTACAAAAAAGTAGATTTGAAAGCAAACGGGTCAGAGCCCGAATGTGGAGAGTATTTTAAAAAATAGCAAGTGCTTTAATAACAATTAAAACAACAAATGCAAAATACATGTTAGGACGTGCACTCACATGAAATACTCACCTCTCGACTAATTGTGCACTCCTAACGTATAGCACCCATCTAAGTGATAATTACATCTCTAACTAATTTGACCTGAGTTCTAACCTTTCTACTCGGTTCCCGTTATACATTCTAATGTTATCAATTAAATACAGGCTTTACATAAGCTCGGATTCTCAATTAATCAAGACAATTCAATTCAGGTTATCCCTTTATATTTTCTCAAAGCGTTTCCATATTTATACACACAATACCACAGGAAAGTTCTCATTAATTAAGTGTATATTATTCACGTCACAACTATACAATACAAGCACCCCGAGACTAAGCTGCGGTGCACACATACTCTACAAACAATCCCGGTACATCACGTACATAAGGATCACGCATTCCCAATCTCTCAGGAATCGTTCTCAGATAACAACAATCACAAACAATGGAGGCGAACGCAGTCACATCACATGGGTCACACACATACCTACGCTCCCACGATCAGCAGACTTATTAACAACCAAATAAGTCCTTCTTTGACCTATGTTCTCGAGGTACCAATCTAAGTCCCCCCCGTAGGCACACAAGGATAGATGGCCCTAAGCGAACACAAACCTCCCGTGATAGCAAGTACGGTAGGTATGTCATACACATAAAATCATAAACATATACTAAGTATACACACATCTTAGTAATCACCATAATTTATTTGTGGTACACTTCTCATTCTCATACCCACTTGTAATGTTACACAATTTATATGTTCCCGGTTAATTCAATTATTTAGGCCGTCAATAATTCTCACATCGTAATAGACACTCACGTCCTAATTCATAATTTCCCTTTGGTTCAAACTACACTTCTAGGTTTTACTCCTCATGATATCCCAAATATCCCAAATATATCAATTAATCATCAAGGAAGTATTATCTCTACATATAAACAAGGTTACGGGACACTCGGGATTAAAACATGCTAAAAAGCCTAAACTGTCAGCTCGTTAGAAGTCTCGTTCGAACGAGGTTGTTCGAATGAAGTGGGCTTTCTAACGAGATCTCGTTCGAACGAAAGGCATCGAACGAACATCACCCTCGTTAGAAGTCAAAGGTCAACTCGTTAGAAGCTCATTCGAACGAGCTCGTTCGAACGACCTGGGCAGGTCTTCTAACGAGTGGCCGGATTCGAGCCCAGATTTTCCTATTTCGTTTTTCCAACTTTTCTTCCTCTCTAATCTCATCTAAACATCAATCTAACAATTGTTCAAGGTTTCTAATCGTCCCTAAACATACTTAGGTCACATACTAACGTGTTTTGTGGGGTTAATTCATTCTAAACATCATCCAAATATCAAATCTATACATTTTCCCCAAATTTCAAGAACATGAACCCTAGAAATTCTTAAATCCCCAATGAAACTAATTAAATCCGTTTTTATTTCATCCAAAACATATTATTATGAGATTAATCACCTACATACAATTCTACATGCAATTCCTCATCAAAATACAAGTTTCTAATTCCAATTTAATGGGTTTTCATGAATCTCCAAAAACAATACAATTTTATCAAATTCCTACGCATGGAAGAAGCATTCTCTGAAACTAATGAAATTGAACCACTTGCCTTATGTGTATCTCTAATTTTGATGTCGAATTGATGAAAAATCCTCTCTCTCTCTGCAGAATTCTCCTCTCTCTCTCTCTACAAGTCTTCTTCTCCAAGGTGACAATGGTGGCTAGGGTTTGCCTTAGGAACTTTTTTTGGAATTAACTCCAATAACCCCCGTAGCCCCTTAGGTTATTAGTGGGTTTAGTGGGTAATTACCAAATAAGATTTTTAATTCCTAATTTTCGTTGGTTTTAATTCCCAAAAATTCAAAATTACCAAACTACCCTTTTACGTTGCCGGTATGGCTTAAAAATGCCCCAGGACCCAAACTAAACCCCCGACTAGTGTTTTCTGACTATTTCGACCCTTCCGGACGCGTTGACGCACTCAAAATGACCATACGGTTAATGGAATTTAAATTCACTTTTATAATTAAAATAATTATATTCCTGACGCTTATAATTAAAATAATTATATTCCTGACGCGACTGTCACACGCGTCTCAACAAAATTTCCAAATTGCCGTATTTCAATCTCACGACAAATTTCATAATTCAATATTCAGATATAACCATATATACTCATTATAATCAAATAACAACTCACATCTCGTTAGTATGTTATCCGAATTAATTTCTAATTAATTCATATTTAATTTAATTAATCCCAAAAATAAATATCACGAAAATACGGGGTATTACATACTTCCCCCCTAATAACTGAATTTCGTCCCGAAATTCGGAACTAGAAAGTACCTGGTAGAAATAACTCTGGATAACGTTCGCGCATCTCATCCCCGCGCTCCCATGTGGACTCCTCGACATTGTGATGTCGCCACTGAACACGCACTAACGGAACTATCTTTGACCGCAGTTTCCTCTCACTTCGGTCCAAAATAGCAATCGGCCCCTCCTCGTAGGAGCTATCAGGCTGGAGATCGATGTCCTCCAAAGCAATGTGAGTATGAGCCAAATCGTCTCTAAGATATTTCCTTAGCGAGGAAATATGAAACACGTCATGAATCCGATGCAAATGCTCTGGTAATCCAAGTCTATACGCAACCGTTTCAATCCGCTCAATAATAGGGAATGGCCCCACATATCTCGGTGCCAACTTCCCCTTCTTCCCGAATCGCATAATCCCCTTCATAGGAGATACTCTGAGTAAGACCTGGTCTCCCACTTCAAATTCCCTGAAGGACCTCTTCGCATCAGCATAGCTCTTCTGCCGGTCTTGAGCTACCTGAATGCGACTCCGTATCAGCTCTATCCTTGCTGAAATATCCTGAATCACTTCCGGCCCAAGTAGTTTGTTGTCCCCCACCTCCAACCAACATGATGGGGAACGACAAGGTCTACCGTACAATGCCTCAAATGGAGCCATGCCAATGGTGAACTGGTTGGAGTTGTTATAAGCAAACTACACCAGTGGAAGATACTGCCCCCATCCACCCCCAAAATCAATGATGCACATACGCAGCATGTCCTCCAACATCTAGTTTATATGCTCGGTTTGTCCATCAGTCTGCGGATGATAAGTCGTACTCAACCGCAACTTTGTGCCCATGGCCTCCTAAAAACTCTCCCAAAATCGTGAGATAAATATCTTGTCTCTGTCAGACACGATATTTAGGGGCACACCGTGAAGTCTCACTTTCTCTGCAATAAAGAGCTGGGCATACTGCCCCGTAGTGTAGTCGGTCCTTACGGGTAGAAAATGAGCAAGTTTGGACAACCTGTCCACAATTACCCAAACGGAGTCGTGACCCCTCTGAGACGTAGGCAACCCCGTGATAAAATACATGGATATGCTCTCCCACATCCACATCGGGACCTCCAATGGCTGTAGAAGTCCTGTCAGTCTCTGATGGTCCACTTTTGCCAGCTGACACGTGGCGCATCTAGAAACAAACACGATAATATCTCTCTTCATACCGCTCCACCAATACTGTCGTCTCATGTCTTGGTACATTTTGTCCCCTCCGGGATGTACCGCGAACCGTGAGCCATGCGACTCTTCCATCACCTCATGTCGCAATTCCTCCCCTTTCGGAACTACCAATCTCCCATTGAAGCGTAATCCCTCGTCTGAACCAACGGTATAGGACTCGGATCCCTCTGCTAGTAATCGAACTATCTGCTCCTGACAGAAGGAGTCATTTGCCTGTGCCTTTACCACCTTCATGACAATCTGCGGTGTAACGGTCATCACAGACATGAATTATCGGGCCACTGCTTCCTGGTGTCCCAACTCCTTCCATTTGGCTTTCCACAACCCTACCACTTCATCTACTGGCCTACGGCTCAACGCATCTGCTACCACGTTAGCCTTCCCCGGGTGATATTGGATATCAAACTGATAGTCCTTCACAAACTCAAGCTACCTTCGCTGCCGCATATTCAACTCCTTCTGTGTGAATAGGTACTGTAGGTACTTGTGGTCCGTGAACAATCGAAACTTCTCCCCCAAAAGGTACTGTCTCCAAATCCGTAGGGCAAATACCACTGCCGCTAACTCCAAATCATGAGTGGGGTAATTCTTCTCGTGAGGCTTAATCTTACGGGAAGCATAAGCTATGGCTTGACTCTCCTGCTGCAATACACCTCCAAGTCCTTGTAAGGATGCATCGGTGTAAACCAGATACTCAACTCCCGGTCTCAGCAATGCTAACACAGATGCTGAGGTCAACTTGTCCTTCAACTCGTCAAATGCCAACTGACAGGCATCACTCCAAATGAACGGCGCACCTTTACGAGTCAGATGTGTCAAAGGACCTGCTATCTTGGAGAAACCCCGAATAAACCTCCTGTAGTATCCTGCTATTCCCAAGAAACTACGAATCTCAGTCGGTGTCGTGGGATGTCCCCACTCCCTCACCGCGGATACCTTCCCCAGATCAACAGATATTCCCTGGTCGGAAATAATGTGTCCCCAAAACTGAACCTCCTTCATCCAAAACCCGCACTTTTCAAACTTTGCATACAACTCGTTCTGACGTAGCGTCTGCAAAACTTGCCTCAAATGCTCGGCGTGCTCCTCCTCTGTCTGGGAGTAAACCAGAATATCATCAATGAAGACAATGACGAACTGATCAAGGAATTATCTAAACAACCTATTCATCAAGTCCATAAACACGACTGGAGCGTTGGTCAAGCCAAAAGGCATAACCCGAAACTCGTAGGAACCATATCTCGTTAAAAATGCGGTCTTCGAGACATCATTTTCCCTGATACGCAACTGATGGTATCCCGATCGTAAATCAATCTTCGAGAAGAAAGAATCTCCTCTCAATTGGTCGAATAGGTCATCGATTCGAGGCAACAGATACTTATTCCGTATCATGACCTTGTTCAACTCCCGGTAGTCCACACACAATCTCAGTGAACCATCTCTCTTCTTCACAAACAGAACTGAAGCGCCCCAAGGTGAGGTACTCCTGTGGATAAAGTCCTGACCTAACAGCTGCTCTATCTGATCTCGTAGCTCTCGCATCTCTGTCGGAGCCATACGGTACGGTGCACGTGCTATAGGTCTCGTATCTGGCAATAAGTCTATGACAAAGTCTATCTCTCGACTGGGGGGTAGGCCTGGTAACTCCTGAAACACATCAGAATACTCCCTGACAACTGGGATCGAATCTAAAGGGATCACAACCTCATTAGAGGTATCCTCCTCTATGTAATACAAATGAGCGGTCGAGCCTCCCTCTGGGCGAGGCATCGCCACTACAAACATCTCTTGCCCCGGAATGGCAAAAACAATGCTCCCACCGAAGAAATCAATCATGGCTCTATGAGCTGCGAGCCAATCCATACCTATAATCAAATCGTACACATGCATATCTAATACCAACATGTCTGCAGGTAATACCAAACTACCAATCTCTACCCCCACTCCCCGGCATATAAAGAAAATAAGTGACCCACTCCCCAATGGTGAGTCTACACACATCACTGTGCTCTCTGCTGTGGCTAACAACCCTAAGGCCTTCGCAAAATGTGTAGCTATAAAACAATGCATTGCCCCGTATCAAATAAAACCCGACCCATAGTACCATGGATAGGAAACATACCCTTAATCGCGGGTGGAGCCTATGGAGCTGCTGCCTGGTGAAAGTTATTGACACGTCCATACTGTAACTGCCCTTGCTGCACTGGAGCTGCTGGAATGGCTGGCAGGGCCGGCACCTGGGCTGGAGCTGGGAGGGCAGGTGGAAAAAGTGGCCTCTGTGGCTCATGTCGAGCACCCTGCTGCTGCTGCGGGGCCCTGCCCCTATCAGGACAGTCCTGGCATTTATGGCAAGTCTTGCCACAAATGAAACACTTCCTCGGGAAGTTTCCCCCTCGCTGTCCATGCTGACCACGACCCTGGTGACCGTTACCATTTCTGCCCTGGCCGTGCTGGCCCTGGTGAAACTGCTGCTGTTGACCATTATGACCCTGCTGTTGATGTTGGCCCTGCTGATTAGGCTGGCCCTGCCTATAACCCCCATTTCCCTGCCTGGAATCACCCAAACGGAATCGCTTAGTAGGGTCCCCCTGATGGGAACTCTGCTCGTGCTGACGAGTCTGTCCATGGGATGGTGCTCCACTAGCACCATTACCCCCAGTCCTGCCCTGCTGGCTGGACTCTCGTGCTCTCTTGTTTCCCTGAAGATGGAAGCGGTGATCCTGGTAATGTAGAAATGCGGCATTGAGTACATCAATGAAAGTACTCAGGGATAAGTTCCCAATAAGATGCTGACGGATCCTCCAAGCTAACCCGTCGATAAACAACATAATCTTCTTGCTCTCGGTAGGTGACTCATCTGGCACAATAGTGAGAAGTCTCGTAAACTCCTCCTCATACTCAGCTACAGTCAGATTCTCCTGCTTCAGGTTCAATAATTTCCGCCTCATCTCAGTCTGCACTGCGGGTGGAAATTACTTGCGGTGGAACCGCTCCCAGAACATCTGAATAGGGATCGTGTCCCTCTCCTCCAAAGTGGTAGTGGACTCCCACCACTGCAACGCAGCTCCCACCAGCTTAAAGGAAGCCAATAACTACTTTTGCACATCGGTGCACTCATACATACGGAGATGCCGCTGGATGTCTTTCTTCCATTGGCTAACTGCGACAATATCGGAGCTCCAGAGAACTCATGGGGATGCGCCTTCTAAAAAGCATCCCTCACCCTCTCCCATACAGAGGGAAGCTATGCTGGTACTGGAGGCACTGCCTGAACCTGGGGTGGAGCCTGCTGTATCACCGCTATCGCGACATTCACCGCCTGAGCAACAATGGCGGCTACTTCGTTGGTTTTCATAGTACCCTGTGCCGGAGCTGCTGGCTGCTCGCCTTGGGCACGCCTATCTTTCGGAGCACGTCTCGGAGGAATCTGAAACGTGAAAAAGTTTATAAGTTCACAGTTATAAACTTAAAATAGCAGAAGAACGTAGCATATACAAAAGAATACAACAGTCCTAAAATATAGGGCTCTACATCAAAAAAAGCTCAGCGGAAACAGATCCTAAAAGACACTAGAACCTGATGCTCTGATACCACCTATGACACCCCGACTAATTAAATACCGGGTAGCTACTCCTTTATTAAATTAATACAAAATGCCAAGTTGGTTCAGTTAATAGCATCACTGTCGAAAACATTTTAAAGATTTCTAACCACCTAGTATTTAAAAAGTAAGATGTCAAATTTTAATTTAAGTCTGATTAACATACAGTGCAAGAATAATGAAAGAATAACATAACCATTCACCATAATGAAGAAATAGAAATACCAACAATTAATACTAAGTCCGGAGGAAAACTCCTCACAACAACCCCACACTGAAATGAAATAAAACAAAGTATCCTGAATTAATTACATGCCAAATAGTCTGAAAAATTTGAAATAGGAAATGTCTCTAGTAGAAATGGGCAACATGCCCTACAACTGATGAATCCTGAATATGGAGTCAAGATGAAAGAAGTGTCTACTAGCAAGACCCTGCAACTTCCACAAACAGCTACAGCTCGTCACCTGGATGAGAATCCTAAGCATGGTGTCCTTGTGGCTGGGCGCCTAAAATGGTTTTTACAAAAAAGTAGATTTGAAAGCAAACGGGTCAGAGCCCGAATGTGGAGAGTATATAAAAAAATAGCAAGTGCTTTAATAACAATTAAAATAACAAATGCAAAATACATGTTAGGACGTGCACTCACATGAAATACTCACCTCTCGACTAATTGTGCACTCCTAACGTATAGCACCCATCTAAGTGATAATTACATCTCTAACTAATTTGACCTGAGTTCTAACCTTTCTACTCGGTTCCCATTATACATTCTAATGTTATCAATTAAATAAAGGCTTTACATAAGCTCGGATTCTCAATTAATCAAGACAATTCAATTCAGGTTATCCCTTTATATTTTCTCAAAGCGTTTCCATATTTATACACACAATACCACAAGAAAGTTCTCATTAATTAAGTGTATATTATTCACGTCACAACTATACAATACAAGCACCTCGAGACTAAGCTGCGGTGCACACATACTCTGCTATGAATCCCGGTACATCACGTACATAAGGATCACGCATTCCGAATCTCTCAGGAATCGTTCTCAGATAACAACAATCACAAACAATGGAGGCGAACACAGTCACATCACATGGGTCACGCACATACCTACGCTCCCACGATCAGCAGACTTATTAACAACCCAATAAGTCCTTCTTTGACCTATGTTCTTGAGGTACCAATCTAAGTCCCCCCCGTAGGAACACAAGGATAGATGGCCCTAAGCGAACACAAACCTCCCGTGATAGCAAGTACGGTAGGTATGTCATACACATAAAATCATAAACATATACTAAGTATACACACATCTTAGTAATCACCATAATTTATTTGTGGTACACTTCTCATTCTCATACCCACTTGTAATGTTACACAATTTATATGTTCCCGGTTAATTCAATTATTTAGGCCGTCAATAATTCTCACATCGTAATAGACACTCACGTCCTAATTCATAATTTCCCTTTGGTTCAAACTACACTTCTAGGTTTTACTCCTCATGATATCCCAAATATCCCAAATATATCAATTAATCATCAAGGAAGTATTATCTCTACATATAAACAAGGTTACGGGACACTCGGGATTAAAACATGCTAAAAAGCCTAAACTGTCAGCTCGTTAGAAGTCTCGTTCGAACGAGGTTGTTCGAATGAAGTGGGCTTTCTAACGAGATCTCGTTCGAACGAAAGGCATCGAACGAACATCACCCTCGTTAGGAGTCAAAGGTCAACTCGTTAGAAGCTCATTCGAACGAGCTCGTTCGAACGACCTGGGCAGGTCTTCTAACGAGTGGCCGGATTCGAGCCCAGATTTTCCTATTTCGTTTTTCCAACTTTTCTTCCTCTCTAATCTCATCTAAACATCAATCTAACAATTGTTCAAGGTTTCTAATCGTCCCTAAACATACTTAGGTCACATACTAACGTGTTTTGTGGGGTTAATTCATTCTAAACATCATCCAAATATCAAATCTATACATTTTTCCCCAAATTTCAAGAACATGAACCCTAGAAATTCTTAAATCCCCAATGAGGCTAATTAAATCCGATTTATTTCATCCAAAACATATTATTATGAGATTAATCACCTACATACAATTCTACATGCAATTCCTCATCAAAATACAAGTTTCTAATTCCAATTTAATGGGTTTTCATGAATCTCCAAAAACAATACAATTTTATCAAATTCCTACGCATGGAAGAAGCATTCTCTGAAACTAATGAAATTGAACCACTTGACTTATGTTTATCTCTAATTTTGATGTCGAATTGATGAACGATCCTCTCTCTCTCTGCAGAATTCTCCTCTCTCTCTCTCTCTACAAGTCTTCTTCTCCAAGGTGACAATGGTGGCTAGGGTTTGCCTTAGGAACTTTTTTTGGAATTAACTCCAATAACCCCCGTAGCCCATTAGGTTATTAGTGGGTTTAGTGGGTAATTTCTAAATAAGATTTTTACTTCCTAATTTTCGTTGGTTTTAATTCCCAAAAATTCAAAATTACCAAACTATCCTTTTACGTTGCCGGTATGGCCTAAAAATGCCCCGGGACCCAAACTAAACCCCCGACTAGTGTTTTCTGACTATTTCGACCCTTCCAGACGCGTTGGCGCACTCAAAATGACCATACAGTTAATGGAATTTAAATTCACTTTTATAATTAAAATAATTATATTCCTGACGCTTATAATTAAAATAATTAAATTCCTGACGCGACTGTCACACGCGTCTCAACAAAATTTCCAAATTGCCGTATTTCAATCTCACGACAAATTTCATAATTCAATATTCATATATAACCATATATACTCATTATAATCAAATACCAACTCACATCTCGTTAGTATGTTATTCGAATTAATTTCCAATTAATTCACATTTAATTTAATTAATCCCCAAAATAAATATCACGAAAATACGGGGTATTACATAATTCTACCATGATTTCAACTATATACAAATCAGATTCTGGGGCATATAACAGGGGTTCAAAGGCACAAATTTCCAGATCTTAAACATATATCAAAGCATCTACATGCGAATCCAATTTTCAGACTTAATCCCAAGAAATCTTAAGGTATTTATCATCAAATTCAAGATTTCGATAATCCTAGATTTTTGGGTTAATAACCTATACTCCAATTAGTCCTCTACATGCCTAAGATATGTATCATAACACAAAGACTATAGAGTAAGGACTATATGTGGAGAAACTAATGACTTTATGATTAAAGTGGGTTTACAACAAGGATTAACCTTAAGTCCTTATTTATTTGCCGTAGTTTTAGATGAGATTACTAAGGACATACAAGAAGATGTCCCATGATGTATGTTGTTTACGGATGATATAGTTTTAGTAAACACTTCAAAGGAAAGCTTAACGATGAGAGTGGATACTTGGAGGAAAGCCTTAAAGTCCAAGGGACTAAAAATCTGTAGAAATAAAATGGAATTTATGGATTGTAAATTTAATAACGAGGCGTCGAGTAACATAATGTTAAAGATTGAAGAAAAAATGATAATCCAAACAAATAAATTTTGTTATCTAGTTCAATGTTATAGAGTAATGGGGATATTAATGAGGATGTTACGAGTAGAATATCAACTGGTTGGATAAAATGGAGACAAACGAGTGGGGTGATATGCGATAAGAGGATAAATATTATATTAAAATGAAAATGATATTGTTAGGCCACTGACCCTGTATGGAGCGGAGTGTTGGGAGTTAAAGAAAAATATGAACAAAGTCTCCATTGTGGTGAGATGACGATACTCCGATGGATGATAGGAATTACTAGAAATGATAAAATTAAAAATCAATAAGTGGGAAAAAAGTTAGGAGTAGCTCCCAATAGCGATAAATTAAGTGAAAGTAGACTTAGGTGGTACGGATTTGTGTTGCGTAGACCAATAAATGCCCTTATAATAAGAGAAAGATTGTTGGAAATAGAGGGTAAAAGAAAAAGAGGCCTCCCTAAACTATCATGGGAGGAAATTGTTAGGAGAGACCTTAAGGAATTAAATTTGAATGATAATAATGAATATAATATATTAGAATAGAAAATGAGAATCCATGTGGCTGGCTCCATATGATGGGATTAAGTCAAGATGATGATGATTATGCATAAGATTCATCCCTACCATTATATCACCAAATTATAAACTAAAACCTAGAAATCACATGGAGTTTACTAGATGAATCAAGAAGCACACTAAACGTTAAATTAAGTAAGAGAATTGTTGCCTGGATATGCAGTTGATGAATTTCCCCTTTGAATCCCTTGTTTCTTACCACGTAGGATGATAGGTGTCCATTTCTTATTGGTCCGTGAAGTTGGAGAATTTTTGTGTCAACAGAAGCCCCCAATGATCTATGCTTAATGGTTTATTTAAAGGATAGGGTATTTATTTTGCAATGTTGCTCAGTGATCCTGCATAATGAGATTCTTGATCTGCCTTCTTGATTTGTTCAACATATAAGTGAGCTATCTTATGGACAACGGATGATTCAGGTTGATGGTTGCATTGGAACTAATCTTTCTTTTAAGGAACTCTGTTCGTCAAGCGAACGTGTGCTATGTATCACCCCTGGGAATCTAGATGTAGTAATGTCATAGTTTGAAGCTTGTAACTTGTCATAATCTTCAAGCGGGTTGGTTGACTGGTTATCCGACCAATTAAGTGATGACTGTGCGTGTTTGATTTTCCTGATTTCTGCTCCTCTGAAGGCTTGTTGTAGTACATTAGCTTTTGAACACAATTCTTCATTCTGATTAGTGACGAGCTAGTAGCGGGCTTTGAAACATTTGCATATAATTACTTCTTCTTCTTCAGTGTTGGTCGAGACAACAGTAGTAAATGTTATTCTATTACGATTTGTAGATGTTGGATTTGACTCCTAAAGTTTAATAGCATGTGCATACTAACTCCTGGATGATGATTGACTAGTGATCTATCTTATTCTATTACGATTTGTAGATGCATCTGATGCTCGACTGATGTTTCTTGATATCATCAGACTTTGCCACTGAATGAATAATTAATTCTGTAGTAAAAGCCCCCAAATGCGGAGTATGAACTCTGAATACTTTCTTGCCCTTGAAGTATGTTAATCTTGATAGAAAAAATAAGGCCAAGGAAATGTTTCCTCATAATGATTCCCAAGATCTTTGCATGTAATAATGATTTCCCAAGAGCTTTGCATGTAATTATAAAAATAATTGAATGATATTTCCGACCAAGTAATTTTGTTTGAGTAAAACTTCTTTTAACATATAGAATGTGTTGGCATCCTAATTAGGGATGTGATATGTTCCGATTAGGAGTCTGTGGGCATTCCAATTAGGAATGTGATAGATTCCAATTAGGAATCTGTGATCAAATAAGTATGGAAATTGTGGATTTTAATAAGTTCAATCTGATTCTGATATGTGCCATTGATTGGCGTATTTGACATGTGGAGCCCCCAGTTGGGCTTAGGAGACTGAATAATAATAATGATGCCCGAACATTCGTCAGGACTTGATAGAATGATCAAACAATGAGCATGATTGAGCATAATATATAATTTTCATCGAATATCCGTGCTAGTGAGAAATCCACATCCATAATAGAAGTGATAAGAAACCCAAATAACTAATAAGATTGCCGACCATTTGCCGGGCTTAATAAGAAATCCAGATAAATAATAAGAGTGTCAACCATCTAATAAGAAATCCAGATAAATAATAATAGTGCCGACCATCCGTGGGGCTTAATGACAAGTCCAGATAATAAGGGTACCGATCATTTGTCGGGCTTAATAAGAAATCCAGATAAATAATAAGGAAGGGATCGATTGATCTTGCATTGTTAGAGAATAATAGATTTCCAAGGCATTTTGTAAACAATAATATATAATCATGAAATTTATCTTCTGTTAATCTCTGTATATGAATTGATGATTTGCCAAATTTCTGTTTGTCTTAGTGCCTAGGCAATGGAATATTTATTCCATGCTCCTGCCTAGTTGTAGCAATCTTTTGATCACCCTTAAGTGCCTAAGCAATGGAATATTTATCCCATGTTCCTGCTTAGTTTAGGTGCCTAGGTAATGGAATATTTATCCCATGCTCCTTACTAGTTGTAACAATCTTATCTAGACTGCCTTGGTTCCCAGGCAATGGATATTTTATCCAACTTCTTACCCAGTTTAGATGCCTTCTTGGGTCACCCATAATCAAGTTGGACTTGCCTTTCTCGATTGTTTTATCAACATTGTTGGTGTCTTTGTTGATGCTGACCAACCTTTGACTGGCGGTTGCTGATGCCGACCAACGTTTAACTGGTGGTTGTTGAATATATATAGAGAGAAGAATTTTTTTGACCAACTGTCTGTTGGATATAAAATATAATAAATGCTGCAGATTTCCTTAAAGCTAAATATGTGATAATATATATTTTGCCGAGCTCCATACTGAGATGGATATATAGAATGATTCTTGCTTTAGCATATATCAAAGCAATAATAAAATCAATAGTGCCTCGCTGAGGCAAAATTTCATAATGCCGAGCAATGATAATATTTTCCAAGAGTTTAAGATTATTTTTGAGCATTCGTCGGCACTGAATCGTGTACCTGTGGAATTTAATAAATTTCTCTACCATATCTGTAGGCTAAATTGATCAGTTATCATGAGAATAATCTAGTCATCTAATCAATATATATGATGTGTATATGCTCTAAAATTAGGGCCATGTAAATAATATGTTTTGTGTCAACATGCGTGTCATGTCGAATATATAAGACTTAAGCAACAATTTTATCCATTATATATATAGGATGTAAAGTCATCAATTTTGAATTTTTGCATAATTATTTGAAATCCATCAAATGCTCACACATAAATTGGCCTAAAAAATATATATCAGATGCAAGACATATTTTAATTCAGAAATTTTGCAAAATTATTTGCACTCCAAATAAATACTCAACTATAAGTTGATTTTAAAAAACTAATTCCCACATAAAACTTTGAAGTATAAGGATGGGGTATTGTAGCAAATACTCAATTATAAGTAGGTTTTTAGAAATTATTTATCACTTGATTTTAAAAATAATTTTGGGGTGATCACATGTTTTAAAAAAAATTTATGCCCCTTATTGTTCCCAAGCTGAACTCGTGTTCAACGAAATATCTTGGGAGCTCAAAGTTGTTAACAACACAAGATTCTATTGCCGCCGACCAACGGTCAGGGTGTTGCCGACCAAGGATGAATGCCGCCGATCAACTTTTGTACCTCCGACCAAACACAGTTGGTCGGGAGAAAAACGCAATCTTGCTACACCTTTGCCAACCTATAAAAATGTGTTCGACCAGCATAAAAATCATACTGATCAGCATTCAAGAGCTGAGGAACCCTAAAGTTGTATAATATTCATTACCGACCAACTCTATGTTTCACCGACTAACTATAGGTTTTGCTATATTATTGTTCCTATCGTCGATCAACAAATGGGAGATCTCTAATTCTCAATCTACACACCTATTACTGATCAACCATGAGAATCTTGTAATTATAGAAAATTGTTTTATGTTCGAGATTTTTTGGTCACCAATTAACAATAGGTGATAACACAGTTGGTGCCGACCATAAATGATGTTTCACTGATGTATGCCGACCTGTATTTGGGGAATCATACACCGACCAATGAATAGGAGGTCGGATAGTGACTCTTGAAGTGAAATATTTGTCTCCGATCAACAAATGCCGACCCAATAATGGCTGCCTACTAATAATAATTCTCCGATCAAGTTTTTGTACGTTGCCGACCAAATATAGCTGGTCGGGAGAACCCCAAATCAATATTACACCTATGCCGAGCTACGTCCGACCGACCAACAAATCCAAGTAATCATAACTGACTCCAACCAGGTAATAAGTATGGCCGATTATGAGTGTATATCCGGAATTGTGGATCTGGGTACTGAATTATTTCCGACTTCTAGAAATTTCACTTTGAGGTGTTGAAAATTATATTTAAGGGTTGGTAGGTTCTGATCAGCCAAAGAAGTACGAAAAATATGAATATCTGACTATTGCGATTCTTTGTTGATTTCATAGCCGAGTAACTCTAATTTACTCAGAGCCATGGTTACACTGGTGAAGAGTTAATATATGAGTCTGTTGCTCATATGGAATTAATTTCACCCAATGCTACCGTGGATCTTCCGGTAAAGACCTATCGGAGCCACTAATTGAGATGGTTCCTTGTGTTGTGATCTTCCGATAACAAATAAACCTAGATATCCAGTCGGGTTTTGACACTGTTCAACAGCGATGTTGCTTAATGATGAATCGTGGAGAAATTTTGATCACATATGTGTCCCAATTTCCTAATTTTCATTACTATAGGACGTTAAAGTCGAAACGATTGATATGAAATTAATAAATCCAAAACTTCTTCATTTTCCTGGGAAAGTTTCTCCGTTGCCATTTCTTGAGTTGTTCAATTTTCATCCTCTTTATGAAAGTGGGTCATTGGTTTTTAGGAGAGAAAGTTATTTTTGACTTTTGTAGAAATAAAAATATTATGGAACTTATATGAAACAGACACATTTTGTGCAGATCATTGGATGGATTATAATTTAGCATCACAAATGAATAAAACGATGTGTACATGAAAAATATGTAATCGTTATGACTGTTTATTTCTTGTTAATATCTATGAGGGATGTCAATTAAAATATCTCATGTAAATCATGTTCTCATAAAAATACGATGAATCATGTATATAAATATGTCTACATAAAAATTTCTCAGAACTTGTGATTTATGAAATTCACGATTGTGCATATTTGTGAATAAAAATTGATTCAACAGTTTATGAATATAAAACCATAAATGAATCAAACGATGTATATATAACATATAATTGGTTATGAGTAGAGATAGAAAACTTAGCTTGTGATGATGATCTTCATCTCTTATAATAAGAACGGAATATTTCTTATGTCAAATTCCCACAGACGGTGCCAATCTGTTGATGACTAGAAATGGCCCCAAGCCATCTTATCGGTATCAACAACAGATAAAAATATGAGGATGATATTGAAGATGAGATGAAGATAAATAAGCACATTAAACATATAAGAGACAATAATTTTTAAAGTGGTTCGGCTGTTGAAGAAAGCCTACGTCCACTATTCTTTTATTCCTAGGGGCTTACAATAGCACAACATGATGCAGAGAGAGAGAGGTGTGCGTAGAGAATTGCTTAGTTCAGATTGTTTAGGCTCTCCTTTTGGCTAAAGGAAGGCATGCATTTATTGTGATGGGGTTCCAAGAGATGGAATATCTTTATAAATTCATACATTTACATCTATGTACAATGAATATGACTGTTCGTCTTCTAGGGTGGTTGGTCTTCCTTGATTTAGTTGGTATTCCTTGAGTTGGTTGGTATGCCGACCAATTCTCTTCGGATGCCTACCAACTCTCCTCGGGTGCCGAGAAAGTATAAATATTGCCACGTAGGATGACAGGTGTCCATATCTTACTGGTCCTCGAAGTTGGAGAATTTTTGCGTCAACAATTCCCTTCCCTCTTGGGGTGGGGATGCCAGGGTTATCTATTTGATTAAGTGTGGAGAGTGTTAATCTTCCCCTTTGATCTTATATTACTCCCAAATCTCGAGGTGGACTTATTTCCCAAAATTTTGACCCCCAAATGCGCCCGAACACATAATTAGACTAGCCCAATTGTCTTCTAACTTATATACCTATACCCTGGGTCCATTTCTTAAGGTTTAAAACATCTAAAATAGCTCATATAACTTCTCAAAACGCGTCCTAATTATTTTTATCCCACAATTATATTTATAATCAAGTCACACATCATACATTAATTATTTACTACACATGCAATTATTTTCTATTGTAATTTTTAGCATAAAAATCAGTCAAACATGATTAAGACATAATAACAAATTACTTATTAACAATTAATAAATTAATTTGAATAATTTAATTTAATTTCCATAAATTTTTTTATTCCAAAAACATACTTTTATTTATTCTAAAAAATTTATGGGGTGTTACATTCTTCTCCCCTAATAACGAGATTTCGTCCTCGGATTCTAAAAGAGTACCTACCTAGCTAGAAAAGTTCAGGATATTTTGTGCGCATGTCATCCTTCCTTTTCCAAGTCGACTCGTCCTCCCGATGGTGTCCCCATTGCACTTAAACTAAAGGAACAACCTTGGATCAAAGTTGTCTCTCCCGACGGTCCAGAATAGCTATTGGTCTCTCCTTGTAGGTAGCGTCTGACTGGAGCTCTATCTTATCAATATCTATATGATGTTATGCTATCTCATCTGTAAGGAATCTTCATAGTGCAGATATGTGAAGAAATCATGCATCTGCTGTAAGTGATCCGATAGTTCCATCCGGTAATCTACATGCCCAATGTTCTCAAGAATAGGGAATGGCCCCACATATCGTGGAACCAGTTTCCCTTTATTTCCAAACGTCATCACTCCCTTCATGGAATAAACTTTAATCAACACCTGGTCCCTAACATTAAAGTCTAAGTATCTCCGTCCCGCATCTACATAGATCTTTTGTCTATCATGGGTAATTCGTATCCTGGCCCAAATCATCTCTACCTTCTCTGAGGTGTCCTGAATGAATTATGGCCGGAGTAATTTGTTCTCCCCACTTCTAACCAACATGAGGTGGATAATAAGGTCTCCCATAAAATGTCTTAAACAATGCCATCCCAATTGTGAACTAGTAACTGTTGTTGTACGCAAACTCCACCTAAGGCAAATATTGCTCCCAGTTCCCCCTTAAAATCTCATATGCATAATCGTAATATGTATTCCAAAATCAAGTTCATCCTCTCCATCTTCCCAATAGTCTGAGGATGATATGAGGTCCTCAATCTCAATTCTGTCCCCAAAGCCTGTATAAATCTCCTCCAAAAATGGGACATAAACATCCTGCCCCTATCTGACATGATGTTAAGCGGTACCCCACGCAACTTTAAAACCTTTGTAAGGGATAGTCTAGCGTACTTATCTGAGCTATAATCTATTTGGATCGATAAAAAGTGAGCCACCTTCAATAATCTATCTACGATCACTAAATAGAATCGTGCCCTCCTGTAATTAGATAGCCCAGTGATGAATTCCATGGAGATGTTGTCCCATTTCCACATCAAGATTTTCAAAGGCTATAACATGCCTGCAGGACGCTGATGGTCCACCTTCACTAGCTGATACATAAAACCTTTGGACACAAAATCTTCTATGTCCCTTTTCATTTCGGTCCACCAATATTGACGTCGCATGTCGTGGTACATCTTTTCCCCTTCGGGATGTACCATAAAGTGAGAATTGTGAGCCTCAGACATAACAGCTCGTCTCAAATCCTTCTGGGACAACTAGTCTGCCCTGAAATCTTAATCCACCGTCTGACCCAATAAAATAATGCTCCGCTCCCTCAGCTAACAACTACCTAACTCGCTCCTGGAAAGTCTGGTCTCCTACCTGTGCCTTTACCATCCGAATAATGACCTCAGGTGTGATGGTGAGAACTTTCATAAATGCACGAGTAAAGTTGTTATCCCCATGAAGTTATTTACACTTTTCCTTCCACACATTCGCTAAATCTAACATCGACTTGCGGCTTAAAACATCCGCTATAATATTTCCTTCCCCGGGTGATACTGAATGTCGAACTGGTAGTCTTTATTAAACTCTAGCCACCACCTTGCCTCATGTTCAACTCCCTCTGTGTGAACAATTACTGTAGGCTCTTGTGGTTTGTAAAAATCTAGAACTTCTCCCCTAGGAGATAGTGCCTCCATACCTGCAATGCAAATACCATGGTTGCTAACTCGAAGTCGTGGGCAGGGTAATATCCCTCGTGAGGTTTAAGCTTTCATAAAGCATACGCTATCGGCCTCTCCTCCTATATAAATACCCCTCAAGTCCCATTAAGGATGCATCTGTGTAAACCTTATAGTCTATCTCGGCTCGAGGCAGTGCCAGAAATGGTGCTGTAGTCAATATAGTCTTCAGCTCATCAAATTCCCGCTGGCATGCATCATCCCATACAAACAACACTTCCTTCCTTATCAAATTCGTTAGGAACCCGACTATCTTGGAGAACCCCTGAATAAATCAGCGATAGTACCTGGCTTGTCCTAAAAATCTGCATACGTCGATGGGTGTAGTGGGTTATCCCCACTCTATCACTGCAAAAACCTTCCCTGGGTCAACTGATACCCACTTTAAGACACAACGTGTCACAAGAAATGCACCTCTCATAACCAAAACTCATATTTCTTGAACTAATCATACAGCTGGTGATCTCGTAGTGTTTGTGAGACTCCTGTAAGTGCGGTGCGTGCTCCTCTGTAGTCCGAGAATAAATCAAGATCTCACCAATAAACACTATGATGAACTGATCCTAATAGTCACTAAACACCCGATTCATCAAAACCATAAATATCGCTGGTGCGTTTATTACCCCAAAGGGCATAACCAAAAAATTATATGACCCGTATCCCATGAAAAATGCCGTCTTCAAGATATCCTTCTCCTAGACTCATGATAATCCGATCTCAAGTTAATCTTAGAGAAATACGCAACACCCCTCAACTGGTCAAACAAATCATCAATGCAGGGCAACAAATATTTATTCCATATTGTGACCTTATTCAACTCCTTTTAATTGATATAGAGTCATAATGATCTATCCTTCTTCTTAATGAACAAAACTAGAGCACCCCACGACAAAGTACTCGTCCTAATGAATCCCTATCCCAATAACTTCTCAATCTGATTTCGAAGCTCCCATATCTCCAGAGGAACCATCCGATACAGTGTATGTGCAATGGATCTCGTGCCCAGAATCAAATTAATCATGAAGTCTATCTTCCGACTAAGTGTCAACCTTGGAATCTCCCCAAATATATTCGAAAAATCGCTAACTATTGGGATGGAGTCTAGAGACACCACAACCTCCGAAGAAGTCTCCTCCTTGATATAGTATAAGTGCATGCTTGACCTACCCGGGGTGCAGAATTGCAATTAGGTACATCTCTTTCCCCGAAATGGCCAAGACGATCGACCTACCGTAACAGTCAACACATGCTTTGTATGTGGATAGCCAATCTATCCCTAAGATAACATCATACTGGTGCATATCAAGTACCAGTAAGTCAACTACAAAAGTGATTCGCACTATCTCAATCCCTATACCATAACATACTGAATGTATGGCTACCTATCTACCCACAGGTGATATCTAGTACGATATCATAAGCAAAGTTTATCATCCCAGTCTCACGTGAAAAATTATTGTTAATAAACGAGTGAGATTCCCCCATGTCAAATAAAATACGACCTATATGTCCAAAGATGGGGAACATACCCTTGACTGCCTGAGCTGGCACCGGCCCCTCTATCGGCGCAATATGATAAACCCGTTAGTACTGTAGTGGAGGTGGTTGGCCCTGAGGTGGGGCAAGGGGTGCTGGGGTGGATGGTGCAGTAACTGTTGGAGATGGTGGGTGCTGTCTTTGTGGTGCCTGATATCCCCTATAAGCTCCCTATTCCCGAGCTTCCTGATTACCCCAAGGATACTGCCTCGATGTATGGCCCCTCTCTCGGCAAGTGTAACAATTCTCGTGAAACAAGCGCCACTCTTCCTGTCGGCCCTGCTGGCCTTGACCCTATTGACCATGGTCCTGATGGCCTCTATGATACTAGACTCGTCTTGACTGCTCATGGCCTTGCTGGCCCTACCTGTTCTGATCATCAGAACCCCTAAATCTCTTATATTAATCTACGAACGAAGCTCGCATGAACTTTGGGTCCCAGATCCGCTACCCCCACTCATCTTGCCCTGGTGGCTCGATGACTCAGCTCCATATCGCTTCTCTCCCTTATTCTTCTGGAAAGCTCTATGATCCTGACAGTGGAGAAGTCTGGCGTTCCCCATCTGATTATGTGGTGAAGGACGGGTTTTCAATAAGATCCTTCCTAATATTCCAAGCTAACCCCATTATGAATTTGTCCAATATTTCTCTCCTCAGTATTCACATCTTCCTTTACAAAGTACGAAAGGGCAGTAAACTCATCCTCATACTCAGCCATGGTGCACCCTTCCTGCCTGAGCTCCATAAATCGGCCACTCATCTCAGATTGCATAGTTTGGGGAAAATACTTCCTCTTAAATCTCTCCCATAATTCCTCAATCGTCAAGCTATCCTTCTCTGCAACCGACGTGCCATAATCCCACTATTGGAGCGCGGCTCCCACTAGTCGAAATAAAGATAACATCTATTTTTTCACTCGCATATACTCCACCATCCATAAATACCTCTATATATCCTTCTTCCATGTGCTTGTTACAAGAATATCTGGACTACCCGAGAACTCTAGAGGTTGCCCTTTACAAAGGCCTCCATAACCCTGTCCTAAAATAATCTCGGGGCCTGGGATGGTATGGCCCCCTGCTGTGGAAGTGGTGGTGGATGTTACTGATCTTGTGGCGATCGAAAGTACTGGAGCATGGCTGTTATAGCAGTGGAAACTACCTAGGTCATAATAGTGGCGATCTCTGTTGGAGTAAATAACTGGGGGGCTGGTGGGGCTTGAGGCTGCTGCTGTGGCTTTGACTGAGCCTCCTTTTCTATAGCAGGTGCGACTACATGCCTAAGTTTACCCTTCCGTCCATTTTCCATCTGAAAGCAATAAGGCTCGTAATAGTACAAATCGCAAGAATATGATGAACACAAAGCATATGCTCTACATATCAAAGGATGCGACGCAGAACGTAATGAAGGAAAAATAGATCCTAAGGACATTGGAACCTGAATGCTATGATACTAACTGTAACAACCCCCATTTTCTCACGTAAAGGTTGGCCAAACACGATATACTAAAGATGGGACTTGTTTGTCAATTAATACCATTCTCAGCATCATTATCATGTAAAGTATATATTAATAGACCGTAAATGTGACAACCCGAATATAATTATGATAAATTATGTTTAAATCATGATTATCTTATGTGATATGGATAATATGTTATTAGTATATATAATGTTAAGTCATCATGTTTAGTCTAACCCTACCTTCATAAAGCATGAAATATTGAGTTCGTTACAAATATAAAATTTTAAAGTTTTCGGTAGGAATGTTCATGTTTAAGACTAGTTTTGACCTTTATAAGATATCAATTGACTTGAGGTGAAAACTAGATAGTTGTAAAAAGTGAGTTAGGGTTGTAACACAACAAACGGTGTGTGAAACGGCGGTCCGAGAAAAAAGTTATACCAAAATTACTAACCAAGGGCAAATATGTCCATCCATTTATAAGTTGTAATTAGTTCTTTATAACCAACAAGTGTCTTAAAGTGATTGGTTGGAGGTGTAGGCTGGTTTGACCGACCTTATACCTTTAAAATAACCTTATCCTTCATCCAAAATCATCCATGAAAGAGTTTTACCTTGAGGAAAGATAATTAGGGAGTTTAGGAAGAAAAAGTGAGGAGAAAAAGTGTTAAAAAATCCGTAGAAATTACGTAAAAGTCCCGACGGTAATACTAATCGCAAATCTTGTTATTTTTCTTATATTACTGATTTAGATGATATAAATCATAATTTTTTATCAAAATTTCAGCGCTTTATATATATATATATATATATATATATATATATATATATATGGTTAGATGCAAGTTTAAGTTATGTTGAATGTACAAACCCTTAAAATTGCTTTGTATTGAAACCCCTTGCATTCAAACTTGAATATATTTTTGTGTGCTTACTGTAATTGAGAAATTTAAATTTAATAAGAAACTAGTCTCATATATTCATATCATATCCGAAAATTAGAATTTATCTCGTTGTGGTTAGGCCTTAGTGACGATTTCAAGTTGGTACATTGTTGCTGTTTGTATATTTCATTTCAGTATGCCCTAAGTTTACTCAAGCTTTTGACATAGCAAATGAAGTCAAAAAATTATGAAACTTTAATTCGGTACTATTAAGTATGTGTACTAAAAATTTGTTAAAAATCATGGAAAGTTATGCTGTAGAACGATTATGAAAATTTTTGGAAGTTGAAGGAACAATAGAGGAGCTTGAAGGGCATATTTATTGTGTTGTAAAGAAATGGTCATAACTTGCTCTAGAAAGCTTAAACAA
Source organism: Sambucus nigra (assembly GCA_949130495.1). Taxonomy (NCBI): domain Eukaryota; kingdom Viridiplantae; phylum Streptophyta; class Magnoliopsida; order Dipsacales; family Adoxaceae; genus Sambucus; species Sambucus nigra. The sequence goes on along the minus strand of OX422222.1, from coordinate 444,773,472 downwards.
TTACATCATCACTTATAATGGAACGTATATTCAGATATGATTTCATATTGATAAGCTTGGATACCTGTAGTTTTGCAATTTATTAATATAGGATGGTTAAGTATGTAGGACAATAATTTGAGGCCATACTGGATACCCCATAAAAGAATATTGTTATCTCCTCTTTCCAAAGAGTATGTTGAGTACATGTTTCATGTGTATATACATTGAGAAGTATGATTTCATATTTACTTGGGTTTAGTTATAAATCCCTTATGAGGTATTTCCTATGGTTGAATGTTCATAACTTTATCAACATGTGTACCATTATTTTGTCTTTACTCATATTTCATGGAATGTGACTTAAGTGGAATTATATTGTTGTTGTATAGTCATGGAGAGTTAAATAATTATGTTAGGATAATACTTATGATTGAGATTCAGTCCTGATTTAGTTGGATCGACAGGTGTAAGGTCTAATCAATCCAGTTCAGCTCCTCCCGAAGGAAACGTGAATACGTAGTTGACAACCCAAGGTGAGTGTACTCACTGGAAAGAGATATTTGTATCGTGTTATTGATATGATCAGAGTATAATGAATATGAAATTGTTCATTTCGATTTACCGAAATGGGAGGTTACTCCCCGACCCGGAATGGGGGAGATTTGTCTATTAATGACAAGGGGTTACTCCTCGACTAGGAATGGGTGAGAATTGTCTATTACAAACAAGATACGTGAATCATGATTAAGAAAGTTAGGTCATTCATTATGAATTAGCCGGATAAGTTAATACATAATTATATGGAAATGATTTATTGCATTTAAATTCATGCAGTAGTATAGTAGTGATGCATTCACTGGGCTATTTTGCTCACGGTTCCTATGTTCACATTTTTTTCAGGTAACGCGATGTCACTGCCAAATCTAGGAGGTCAGGTTAGGTTAGTTAGGAATGGGAGAAACAATGATTTTGTGTAAATGTAAATGATGTAATTAAGTTAACTTATCGTTCAAGAAGTTTGTAAATGCATAACTACTTTAATGTTGTAAAAAGTTTTTAGTTGTATGGATTTATGTTTATGACTCTGAAATTAAAACTCTTGTTTATGGTTTGGTTAAATTAATCATGGTTTGACTCACTTTGACTTTAAAACTTAATTATAAGTAATTGGGTTGGGGTGTGTCAGCTTTTGGTATCAGAGCCTAGGTTTTAGAGGTTCTGGAGTTAAAAGAGTCCAGATTTGGAAGTGAATGTAAGAAATATGTTTTGTTTGGTACTAACAATCATGTTGGGAGATATATGTATATCTGCATATTGTTATATCTTTGATGAATTCTATGCTAGATTATCTGATATTGTAAACACTACCTTTAATCTTGGTGAACCCATACCTAATGCTAGAGTTGTTAAAAATATTCTAAGATTACTACCTAAGCGTTTTATCCCTAAAGTCACTGTGCTAAATTCTATGGGTAATTTAAACACACTTAAATTAGAGGAATTGATTGGAGACTTGCAAACCTTCGAAATTGACATGTTTCCTAAGTCTGTTAAACCAAAAGATAAAGGAATTGCACTTAATGCCCGGGATAGGAAGAGTTAGCGGTAGGCAAGAGTCATTTAGAAAAATGGAGATAGAAACGTCAGATTTTGAGTGTGAACTTGATTTAGATGATTTGACTGTGTTTGCAAAAAAATTCAAGAAAATTCTTAAATTCAAGAAAAATGGAAATTTCAAAGATAAAAAGAATTTTGAGAAAAGAAGTTTGAAAAGAAAAATGAAATAGATTTTAAAGACCCTCTTAAGAAAGACGGTGAGAGATGTTATGAGTGTGACGGTAAGGGTCATAATGCTTTTGAGTATGCTACTAGGCTAAACAGACTTGAAAAAGAAAAGGGCAAAGCTGTCCTTAACAATAATCTTAGTAACGACACTGAGGTCGAGTCGGTGGACTCTGGAGACAAGTCACCGCATGAGTGTAACTTCGTCGCATTCATGGCTAGTCATGTGAGTACTTCTAGTGCTCCTCACGGCGATAAGGATGCTTCTTCACAGGGACACCTCGACAGTGAGAACGAAGTGAGTGAGGGGGAGGATGCTGCAAGTGAGAGCGAGAGTAATCTTCAACGCGCCTACGCTGAGTTTTATACTGAGTCATTTAAAACAAAAAAGCGTAATAAAGCCTTAGTTCTTAGGATCACCGCATTAGAGGAAGATTTAGGAGAAGCGAGCGAGAGAGAGTCCTCCACCTGCACTAACTTGAGAGAGAGAGAGTCTGCCTGTGTTGAGAGAGAAAGTCAGTTTAGAGAAAAAGAGAGACTGTTTGGAGAGAGAGAAAGTTATTTCGAGAAAGAGAAAGGGGACTTGACTAATCAAGTGGCTAGTCTTACGAGTGAGATCCATTCCTCTCTGTAGACTCGGAAGAAACTTGAAGCCCTCCTATCCCAGTTTACTTATGATTTTAAGAGAGCACGAGAAGTCAAGGTTCAAATCGGGGATAGATCTAGAAAGATGCTTCTCGGTCCCGCTTTAGGTTTTGGTGATAGGCAGGGAATAGGTTTTGATGGTGCCTCCACATCCTAAATAGCACCTGGACCAGTTCCTGAGTTTACTACAACTCCATATGTCCATCATAAAAAACCACGAAGGAGATTTTGACCAAGAAAAGCAAATTAAGGCCAGCCTAAGACTGTGTTATTTTGTACGTACTGCAAACGAAAAGGCCACCTGAAAGAGTATTGCTATAGTTTGGGTCGGACTTCATGTACATACACTCCACCACATTATACTAATGATTTTACTAGTCTGAGAGAGCGAGTTGAGTTTTTACCCGCCACATCACAGAGTTTGATGGAGGAATTCCGATGGATGTCTTTGATATCAGTGAATGCTTCCCGCATCCCGGATAAAACCAACAACAACAAGGGTAAACAAAAGGTTACCACTTATTGGGTACCTAAGAAAGACGAAAAGGCCCTTATTGTTCACGTCGCTATCAAAGCACATAATACCTCACAGTGTTATTTCGATAGTGGGTGCTCCAGACATATGACCGATGATGTTTCATTTTTTACCTACCTAGAGGATTATATGGAAGGTAGAGTCACCATTGAAGACGGAAGTAAGTCTAGCCTAGTAGGACGAGGTACAGTAGAGTAACCAGGATTTCCTAAGCTAGAAAATGTCTTGTATGTCAAAGGTTTGAAAACAAACCTTCTCAGCATTAGCCAACTGTGCGATGCTGACTTTGCCGTAAAGTTTGACTAGGGCGCATGTATTGTCTATAATAAATCTGATAAACTTTTAGTGCAAGGGGCGAGGACAGGGGATAACTGCTATGGGTCTGTGCCTAAATCCTAACTTGTCTGTAACATTCCCACGATCATTCCTATGGATCTGTGGCACCAATGTTTAGGTCACGTAAACTTTAGAGATTTGACGCGATTAGCTAAAAAGGACCTAGTATGTAGCTTACCAACACTTGGAAATCCAACTTCCACGGTTTGTGGACCCTATTAATTGGGAAAGAAAATTTATAGCCCCCACAGGAAGTTGAATTCCATTACCACTTCACGAGTACTTGAGTTGATACACATGGATCTCATAGGTCCCACTCGTATAGAGAGTCTGGGTGGTAAGAGGTACATCCTAGTTATAGTAGATGATTTTTCCAAATATTCGATTGTAGATTTTCTGAGAGAGAAATTTGATGCTGTTGAGTTTCTGAAGATCAAGTGCCGTGTCCTACAAAACGAACACGGTGTCAATATTAATAGAATGCGTAGTGACAACGGCATTGAATTTATGGTGAAAAAAGTAGATCTTTACTGTGATAGCCTAGGAATCAAACATGAGTTTTCTACTGTGAAGAATCCTCAGCAAAATGGGATTGTTGAGAGAAAGAATAGGATGATTCAGGAAATGGCTAGATCTATGCTTCTAGGTCATAAAGTTACTAGGAGATTTTGGGTAAAGTCAGTGTCTACTGCATGCCATACGATGAATAGGGTTTACCTTCATCCACACACACTTAAAACGCCCTATGAATTATGGACTGGAAAGAAGCCCAACCTTGCATATTTCTGTGTCTTTGGGAGTAAATGCTACATCCTACGGGATTGAGAACAATTATGAAAGTTTGACTCTCGAAGTGACGAGGGAATATTGCTAGGATATTCATCAAATAGTAGAGCGTACCGAGTTTTTAACCTAAAGATCTCTAAAGTGATGGAGTTAATAAACGTTACTGTGCAAGATGGCGAACCATCGACGTCTGTTGACTTCACCCATTTGAGTGAGGATGACACACTCCTTTTTGATGATCCCATTGTGTCTCCCACATCCAGGGTGGACCCTACTCCTGTTCTAGGGGACACACCTGCGTGGGTTCGCAAGAGTCATGACCCTACCACCATTATAGGCGATCCAACTTTAGGGGTCAAGACTCCTGTTCAACTCGAGAACGTTGTTAGCCATGCCTATTACACGTCCACAGTCGAGCCCAAGAATCACAAAGAAGAACTCTAGGATGAACACTAGATATCTGCTATGTAAGATAAGTTGCTTCAGTTTAAAAATAATAATGTTTCGGAACTTGTCCCCGATCTAGTGAAATGAATGTGATAGGTACCAGGTGGATTTGTAAGAATAAAATGGATGAAAATGGTACCATAATAAGAAATAAGGCTAGGTTGGTCTCTCAAGGCTACACACAGATAAAGAGTGTAGACTTTGAGGAGACATTTTCTCCTATTACAAGGCTTGAGTCCGTCCGCTTACTACTCACCATCGCATGTCATCTGCGCTTCAAGCTATATCAGATGGATGTCAAGAGTGCCTTTCTAAATGGCATTCTATAGGAGGAGGTTTACGTGGAACAACCAAAAGGGTTTGAAGACCATAATCACCCGAATCATGTCTACTATCTGAGAAAAGACTTGTATGGTTTGAAGCAAGCACCCCATACTTAGTATGGGAGGCTTACTTCCTATCTCTTAGCCCATGGCTTCAAGAGAGGGGGAGTTGATATGACGTTGTTCGTCAGGAGAGATAACGGTGCTATTTTGTTTGCCCAGGTCTATGTGGAAGACATAGTATTTGGATCCATGTGCTCCCAGCATGCTCACCACTTTGAGGAGGAGATAAAAAGTGAGTTTGAGATGACAATGGTAGGGAAGCCTACTTTCTTCCTTGGTCTTCAAGTTTGTCAGCTAGAGGATGGGATGTTCATATCCCAATCTAAGTATGCTAGAGTCCTAGTGAAGAAATTTAGTTTAGACTTCGCTAAGCATGCACGTATACCTATGAGTACTTCTATCAAGATTAGTAAGGACACTTCAGGCGAGGACGTAGATCAAAATTTATATCTAAGTATGATAGGTAGTCTTCTCGACTTGACTGCCAGTCGACCCGACATAACCTTTAGTATTGGAGTCTATGTGCGATATCAGGCATTCCGGAATGAGTCACACTTACTCGCTCTAAAATGTATTATTAAATACGTGAGTGGGACTCTCTCCTACGGCACTTGGTATTCCTTTGATACCGATGATCGTCAGTCCGCCTATTCAGATGCTGATTGGGTCGGGGATGTAGATGGTTGTAGGAGCACTTCTGGTGGGTGTTTTTACTTTGGTTCTGATCTTGTCTCCTAGATGAGCAAGAAGCAAAACTCCATCTTTTTGTCCACTGTGGAGGCTGAGTACATCACCGCCGGGAGTTATTGCACGCAACTCTTGTGGATGAAGCAAATATTGGAGGATTATGGGATTTCACAGGACACCATGATCATCTTTTGTGATAACACGAGCGCGATACATATATCTCATAATCTGGTCCAACATTCGCTCATAAAACACATCAGGATACGCGAGCACTTTATATGTCAGTTAGTTGAGGAAAAAGTCATATCCCTGAGTTTCGTACCGACTGACCTTTAGTTTGCCGATATTTTCATGAAACCTTTATATGCCCTTAGATTCGAAAGTCTTAGAAAGTCTTTAGGGATTTTCACCGTTGACTGAGGGGATGGTCAGTGTCTAGGATATAATGCATTGTCATGTTCATATCATATGATTCCTATTGCTAGTTTATATCATTTGTATTATTATTCTTTTGCCTTGTATTTTTTTTCTTCTTTCGAAAAAATCCAAAAAGATTTTCTTTTTATAAAAATTTTAGAAACACATAAAAAGATTTTTGTATCTTGTCTACACCTCTTATGGATGAGCATTTAAGATAGCCGAGTCACAACTCCCATTTTCATTTTTCACGTGACTGTTTGATAGTGATTTGAGATGCTACATCATTTCATCCATGTGCTTTACATTATTTGGAGTCTTTGAGATGTGATTAGTGATATCTTTCTACATGTTTGGCTCCTTATCTCCTTTATTGCACACATGCACAACTTTATTTGATTATTTTACTTGTCTATCACATATTGGCTTGAGTGTTTCCATCTCAATTCTGTCTATACAACGAACCATATGCGATAAAACTTGACAAGATTGGAATGCATGTAAAAACAGTTTGGTGAGATTGTGTGGTATTTTAAAATGGGGAAGGGTTGCGAAAGGTTCATTTGGACTTTGCGAACACTAAGCCACAGTTATATCGGACCTAAAAAATTGAGGAATTTTATTATCCGGGGTCCACAGAGGTTAAAAGAGCCCGAAAAATTTAAAGGCAATAAAAAGCAATTCATGCCTAATATGGGCCATTACGTTTCACCATCAATTATCTATTGTTTGAGATTTTAGATCACCTCTAAAAAAATATAAATATGAGGGAGTTTGGATGGATAATTTAAACGGGTGTACACTTCCTTGAAGTCCTGAAAAAGCATTAAATAATTTTGGACGTTATTGGTGTGGAAATCACTTTGAGCTTTGATTTGCTAATGTGATTGAGACAATTTCTTATAATTCCATATTTTTACACCTAAGGAAGATGTTGAGTTCATTCTTTAGAAATATCCGATATTCATTGTGCACATATGTTATGTTTGTATGCATTGATTTTCCTATCGAATTTGCTCACACCTATACATTTTCGCTATCATCAACTTGGTTGTTTTTGTGTTCTTTCATGGTGTGATTCTTTGTTGTATATTTTGTGTAAAAAATTTTGAAAAATTCAAAAATAGAACGTTTTTACCTTGTGGCATTCTCCATTTGCATTTATTTGTGCTTCTCATATCTGTTTATTTGGGGAAATCATAAAAAGGGAGAGAATGAATTATGGGGGAGAATTGTTTGGTTGATTTATCAATGATTTGCTTAAGCTTAATTATTTCAATTTTTGCATATCATTATATTTCAAACTATTGCGTGTCACAGGTATCGGCTTTATCTCATGTATATAGGTACAAAATTGATGTTTATTGGAGTGCACACCCTGATGAGAAAAGCTATGAGAGTTTTTGAAAATTATAGAGATAGCATAATTTGGATTTTTTTATGTATGTAGCAGCATAGTCATAGGGGGAGATTTGTATGGACATAATTTTATAATTGTCCGGGGTAGAATCTAGGGATTTTCTATTTGTCCTAGATCACAGTATGTATGGCTGATACCGCTACATTCGGCAAGTCAACACAATAATCCATGATGGCCTTGATCCGAATCCATGCATCCACCATCTTTATACGTGCATCATGCTACATGAGACGTGCTGCTCAACCGTTCCCACTACTCCACTTCGCGTTATTGGTAAAATGGTTTATTGGAGTTTTTTTAATATTTGCACAAATATCTCGGAATCTTTTAATTTTTTTTTTCGAAGTTTGATTTTTTTTTTTAACACAAAAGCATAAATTTTTCTAAGTGTAGAAGCGAACTTTTCTTGGTCGTCGAGCTCATTCAAACAACATCGCTCTGTCGTTCAAGCGACATGAGGATGTCGCACGAGCTCGTTCGAGCGACAAGTGTGTCTCGTTCGAGCGACATGCCTATGTCGTTCGAGCGACAACGCTGCCTCGATTTTCGTATAAATATCTGTACCCATTCGGCACGTTTTCCCAACTCTTTTACGTACACGTTTCTGCGATTTACAGCCCAGAAAACTGATAACTTATGCTTTTTGTATATCATTGTTGCAAGCCAAGTTAGTCAAAACCTAAAAATACCTACAAAAATAACACAATCTCAAGTGTAGCGGTAAGTAAGGGTATCAATCCACTTCCAAGGGGGTAAAGCAAAGGGAACACAATTGTAATTCACTTTTTATTTTCTTTTTGGAATTTTGCCTTTTCTTTAGCTTTTTCAAATATTAAAACAATTGGGTGAGGTGATGATTTGAACTAAACTAAACTAAATGTGATATGATTACAACTAACTAGAAAGTTACTAAAATGAAAAATAAAGTCTAAACTAAAATAAGAGATAAAGCAAGGTAAATAATTGTGAGAACAATCAAGGAATGAGATTACACAACAAATTTTAGCAATTCTAATTAATTAATTTAATTAATTGAATTCTCCCAAATTAATATCAAACTTACAAATCAACTCTCGTTGCAAATGTAATTTTAAGAGTAACCTTTTAGAAAATTAAATTTAATACCCCACAACTCTAGAATAATAAATATATACTCCTTTTAATTAATAACCCGCTAGGATCGATCAATTAAAATTTATGTAAATCTTAGGAAATAAATTTTGAGTTGAAATTCAAGTAATAATACCCCACTTAAGAAACCCCTATCTCTAGTTCGAATCTAAAATGGGTATTATAACTAGAATTTCGATTTTCTCTCGAAAATCATTTACCCTCTCTCGAGGCGTAAATTTAAGGGTGAGGCATCAAAATTAACATTCAAAGGGAATTTTCAAGTAATCAAACTAATTAAACTAAAATAACATCAAATAGGGGTTTTTCCCCACCCCTTAAAAGGGGATTTAGCCTAACATAATATTAAACATGATGAAAAAATAATCAAGGCTACTAAAATAAAATAAAAGGGAATAGTTAAAGCAAACCAAATCTCTTTGAGAAAGTTGAACTCTAATCTTCCAAATTTGAAGCATACAATCCCTCTAATTGAGCATCCAAGTGATTTGAAATTAAATATCCACTCAATTAACTCTCTTACAAAATTTAACCTCACAAATATCTAACAAAAATAAAAAAAACTATTTACAAATATTTCTACCTAATTTATTCTAACCTAACTCTCTACTTTTCTCTAGAATTTTCTCTCTCTATTTGATGATATAATCTCTTTTTTCAAATGGGGTCTTGAGTCTTCTTTTATAGTAGATGAATGGCACACATGGGGCTAAGGGGTATTTTTGGGAAGGTTTAATGTGCATGGAAATGGGGTGTGAGGTCATGTGGGAAATGGGGTAATGAGGGTAAAAAAAATTAGATTTTTTAAAGGGTGTTTTTGGGTAAGAGGTGTTAGTTGGGGGGTAATATGGGTAAAGGTTTAAGTGGATTTTATTTGGCACATGTGGGATTTGGGTTTTGGGATTTGACTTTGGTTTTGGTTCAAACAGGTGAGAATTCGTAGGTAGCTTAGGGAAAGAAATGGGAAATGGGTCGTGGAGGTCTCGGGTTTGTCATGGAGGCAAGGGGTTTCGGGTTATCGGGTCGGAAGATCAGGGGCGGCTCGGGTTGGAAAGGGGTGTCAGAGCTTGGGAGCTCCGGTAAAATGGTTCACCGGCTTTGACATGGCTCCAGGTTGGTTTGGACGGCGCTGGTGTTGTGGCAGGTGGGATTCCGACGGGTTGTAGTAGGACGCCGCCAGCGCTGGTAAGGGAGGTTTCGGATAGGTGGGGCGCGCTGGAACAGGGTCCCGCAGGAGCTGGGGTTCATGGGGCATCGCCGGGGCGGTTCCAGGTATCCGGGTTGGTTTGGGCTGTCTCCGAGTTGGTTTGGGTTATGATTTGTTTGGGTGATGGAGGTTACGATGGTTAGAAGGTGGTTGTTGTTTGTGTTGGATTATGGGGGTTTAGTTATGGAGGAGAGAGAGAAGAAGGGGGTTGAAGATGATGATGGGTAAGGTGTGACTGTGTGGGTGAGGGTATAGGATAATAGGGTGTAGGTGAGGATGAGGATAGGTAGTGTTAGGGTGTAGGAGTGTGTATGGGATTTGTGTGTGTTAATTTGTGACACTAAAAAAATTATAATACTAACTAAAATTAATAAAAATAAAATCTAAAAATAAAACTAACTAAAAACAATAAAAATAAAAATATTAAAACTAAAAAAATAAAATCCTAAGCTTATATAAAAACTAAAATAAAAGAAATAAAAACTTAAAAATATAAATGAAAACAAAGTCCTAAAACAAATATAAAATGTAATGAACTAAAAATAAACTCCTAAAAACTAATCCTAATAAAACTAAAAACTAATCGAAATCAAAATAAAATAAAATTACACTAATAAAAATAGAAAATAAAACCTAGAAATCCTAAATAAATAAAAAATAAATCCTAAAAATAAAAATGACTCAAAACTAAAAATCTAAAAAATATTAAAAAGGGACAAACAAAACACACACAGGGTTTGGGGTAGGTTTAGGCTCGGGTAAGGTTACGGGGTAGGGAATTTAGCATCATTTTTGCACAATTGTCTCGATATATAGTTTTTGACAGCACAAACGGACGTTTGACCTACAAGATAAACATTTAAGCACATATGACCCATATTGTCGAGAATTAACAACTAAAGTACGTCTATTCGGGGTATAAAATGTACAGTTTTGGGTGCTTATCCAAAACAAACTTCAAGTTTTTAAGGTTTAATGCCTTTTGATTCACAAAACTATTCCTAAATATGTGTGTGAATCTTTAAACCTTCAAAGGATATTTTTTACTCATCTGGAGTAACTTGTGGAGAAGCCAACTCTTTTCCATTGCTACCCATCTGGAGTTCTTGCGAGAGATTTCAGCCGACGACATCGGAACCGACACCTGAGGGTATTTCGTATGAGACTCTTATTTTCAGTATAATCTGTGTAAATCGTTCTTTACAAATTATAGTAAAAATAAAAAAGGTTTTACCCCTTTGGGGGATTTTTCCTCATTTGTGTGTTTGTTTGTGATTGAATGTTCTTGCAAGATCATATTGTCTTCAATCACACCAAGATGCATGTTTTAGGATTTAATTAAAAAAATTAAATAATTTCTTTGTTTGAACAAAAGCGCACTCTCAAAAAAGTCTCCCAACTAATATACTTGTACCCCAGGACAATTTCTAAAGGTTTAAACACCTAAATGAGCCCATATAACTTCTCAAAATGCGTTCCAATTATTTTTATCCAATAATTATATTTATAATCAACTCACACATCATACATTAATTATCGACTACACATGCAATTATTTTCCATTGTGATTTTTAACATAAAAATCAATCACACGTGATTATGACATAATAACAAATTAATTGTTCACAATTAATAAATTAATTTCATCAATTTCATTTAATTTCCACGAATTTTATTTATTCCAAAATATAGTTTTATTTATTCTAGAAAAATACGGGGTATTACAGGTAGCTTTCACAAGCCTGGATAATACAACAACACTTTCCTTCATGGTATCGAACACTACGAACCACCTTTGAAAAGTCTCCTCCTCCATGATTTTCTCTGCTACTTGCTTCCACAACTAGTTCAATTTGTCCCTAGACACATGCCGGACCCCTCCTACAAATTGTGACAGACGAGTAGTTAGCCGGCGACGCTTCCACATGGAGCCCAGCCTCATTCGTAATAATTCAGTCAGGTCCTCCACCGAGAAGAAGTTTGTTATGCGAGGAGGCATAATTTGTTCCCATATTACTTGGTGCAGTAGCCGTCAGAGGAAATAAAAGTTAGCCCGACGAAGGCCAATAAACTGCAGATACCGGTTCTCTCCAAGCTACAAAATAGTCTGCAAGTCTCCCCACTATGGCACTGAGCAAGGATGATAACGGTCTCTATGCTCCACAAACTAGTTGACCCAGTTCTCTACAGATGGGCCTAAACTGAAGAAAGGATAGACGAAAAAAATTAGGAACACCTACCAAGGGATACTTAGGAGGAGTCTCCAGATGAAACCTCTCTACAAGCCACATGAACAATTTTACCCGACTCCTCCTAAAAAAGTCAGAACGACCCTCCTTCTAACCATCAAGGCCATTCAAGGTCTCATCTCGCGCCCCAACCATGTAATTATGGTGGTACGACATCTATGCCATTATTGTAGCCACTCGGGGATTACCCATAAAATCTACCATCACTAGTTAAATACTCGCAGAAAGGTCTAAGGCAACAAATTCGGCAAATCCAGCATCCTCAAAACCCCTCAGACGCATGAAATACATAACCACTTGAAGATAAATAATCCTTCCAGTAACCAACGGTCGAGCCACCGAAGGAGAAATTTGGAGCAACTCTACCATAAATTCCAGGGAGAATGAGAAAAATTATTCATAGCCCCATCCATACTGGGGCTGACCCCCAATATTATTGAGAATTCCTCGTAGGTAGGTGATTAGGCATAAATTCTTCACATTTCCCCCCTTAATTTCTGTAGTTTTATGATCTCTTGCATTGTAAATAGCTTGGATTTGTCTTATATTTATGATACTAACCATTTTTGGAAAGTATTTCGTATTTTGTGTATCTCTTATGTATTTTACTGGTATTTCATGCAAATTAGTGTGAAAGAGAATGCAAAAACCAAGAAATGGGGAGTTGAAGGGCATTTTAGTAATTTTACAGCCATATTCCGGAGGTGGGGAAAGCTAGAAAGTTGAATATATATAAATTGTAAGAACATTGGAAAAAATGGCACCCCAATCCGAGCTACAGTGAAGAAGTTATGCCCATTTAAAGTTGGAGGCAGAAAGTCAAAAGTTGAAATTAATTTTGGAAGCTGAAGAGTTTCAACTCTTGAAATATCTTGTATGATTCATTTTTATTAGTTGTAAAATGTGGAGAGGCATGGGAAGAGTCATTTTTAAGATATAAAAAAGGGCCAGATAATTTCATATTTTAAAAACCCTAGTTTGTAAGTTTGAAGAAAAGGAGTATTTAAGTTCAATTCTCTTTCCAAGTTGTGGTTACAAATTTCAATCTTCAATCCAAGTATCAATCTTCAATTCTCTTATTTGTTTCTCTATTTTATTTTCAATTGTTTTTCAATTCTCTTTTGAAGCTATGTTTCTTAGATCTATGATTTCATGCATAGTTCTAATTCTGTTTTCATCTAATAAAACCATGTCCAGCTAAATTTTCAAGGGTTGGGATGCATGAACCCATCCTGAGGTAAATTACCCATGTAGAAAATAGAGTTTAAATTAAAAATTAACCTAATCGTGTAGGGAAATTATACGAACATAGTAGATCTTTTAATCTCTCTTGCCCTAGGTACTTGGGATGTTTAAGAATACTATGCAAGTGTAATTGTTCTACACCGCTTTATATTTACATTTGATTTCATATGATGCGGGCTAGTTCCCTCATATATGTAATGCTTAGGATCTATAAAGACTGAATTCAGTTAAGATTTTAATTTACAATTCTAGTATTCTATACGGTAAACTACTAGGGATTGGGGGATTGTATTCCAATCTATTTCCTCTCATACTCCTATCTATTCTCTTTACAATTCTTAGTTGTTTTTGTGCACTTAGTTCATTCTAAATTTTTATTTCATCATCTGTTGGAAATTTCAAACCATCATTCATAATCTTTTCTTTTCTTTTGAGGAATCAATTGAAGATTAAATAAGTTTTTCCTATGTTATTCAGAACTGCCAATTTCTGTTCCCTGTGGAGACGACCCCGACTTATCGGATTATTACTAACGCAAAATGCTTGCACTTGAGCCTATAAAGCACGCACTTTAGACACATTTGTGATCGCGTCAAGCTTTTAGCGCCGTTGCCAGGGATTCGAGTAAACTTTTGATACTTAGGAAAGTGAAATTAATCCTAATTTGTTTCTCTAAAAAAAAAAAAAATTCATCTCATCTGTCAAAAGATTATATGCAAAATCTTTTTTGAACCCAAGTTCATGAAAATCCCATTGTTGAAGCTAATTCTGAAAATTCTCATACCATCGACTCTCCACACTTTTGGGTTCCACCTCCTTCACCTCAAAATTAAATCACAAGTCGCACTCTGAGTTAAACACCGAGTGAGGGTTCTGAATCGTTTGGTAGCAATATGTCTGTGCACGGTAGTGTTGGTGTTGGTGCTGGGGAGGAAGAGTTACCGTATCTTCCCATGAAAGATCTCTTATGTCCTGAGCGAACTGTCACCCCTGGTTGCATTTTACTCCCATATAATGCGGGTCAGTTCCACTTTCATAATGGGATGATTCAAATTCTTCCTATATTCCATGGTATGGATTCGAAAAAGCCATATCTCCATATTAGAGAATTCGAAGAAGCATGTGAGACGTTTGGTGATCAAACCTTCCCACAAGATGTTTTCCGGTTAAAGCTCTTCTCTTTTTCCTTAAAGGATAAAGAAAGACCTGACTATGGTCACTACATCTGAATTCTGTTTTATCCTCGAGAGATATGCAGACTAAGTTTCTCTCCAAGTTCTTTCCACAGCACAAAACCAACTCTGTCAAAGCCCAAATCCAAGCTTTTCGTCAAAATGAGAATGAAGCTTTCTACAAGTGTTGGGAATGTTTTCAGGAGTTAGTTAGCACTTGCCGACATCATGGGTTTGAAAAACATCATCTCATTTCATTCTTCCATCAAGGGCTTACTAGAGCATCTAAATAACTCGTACAGACAATGTGTGAAAGACCATTTTGGGAGCTAGACTCAAGCGATGCTGAGGCTCATCTGAAATACATAGTAGAGACTACGTAAGCATGAGATGTTTCCAACCCCAACAGCCAAAATAAAAATCGACAAGTGTCCAACTCACAAGATGCGTCCGGTATTTATTCACTTGAATAAATACACTTTGTTAGATCGTCAATTTGACCAATTAGAAAAAAAGTTTTAGATACATACTTGAGGTGAGATTGAGAGAAGTTTCCAGACCCATCTAAGCTGGAAAGGATAAAGTATGTGCCGTTTATGCAGCTGGTCATTCTACGAAATGATGTCCTACAAGACATGCCTACAAAGCAATGCACACTGAACAAGTAGAAGCTATAGGAGGGTTTCGAGGAAATTTTAATGTACCTCAGACGAATGCATACAATAAGTCTTGGAGGAATCATCCTGGTTTCAACTATGGACAACTACAAAGTGGGATTACTCCTAATTCACATGTTTATTTGCCTCCATACCCTCCTCAATTTCAGCAAATGCCTCCGATGCAAACCCCTATGCAAGTACCATCTCCTGGTTCGTATGTTACTCTGCCTAGGCGATCTCTTGAGGACAATCTGAATCAACTCATCCAATCTCAAAAGGAGAATAATGCTAAGTATGATCGAATGTTCACGAAAATTCATACTAGCATCTCTAGGTTGCAATCTGCATTGAATACTCAGGAGAAGGGTAAATTCCCATCTCAAGGCCAAAGACCTCCCCAAGGTCAAACTACAGTTAGCTCTACATCATGGGATTTACCGGAGCAATGTCAAGATGTCACGACTCTGTGAAGTAGTCGCGTAATTGATCTAGCGCCACCACCTCCCGAAGAATCTAAAGCTAAAGAAGTTTCAGAGTCTGAGGAAACCCCATTGCATATGGATGATAAGGATAAAGCAGGTGAGCCTGAAGTTGAAGTAAAATCTCCCACTGCTGCTCCATTTCCTCAACGCTTGGCACCACCCAAAAAGGGAGCTTCGCGTACTGAAGTGTTAGATGTTCTGAAGCAAGTAAAGTTGAACTTGCCATTTCTGGATGCTATCCAACAAATTCCTGCCTATGCCAAAGTCATCAAAGATCTTTTGACTATCAAATGACGGCTTAAGGTGAAGAAGAACGTCTTTTTGGTACAAAATGTGAGCTTGGTCCTTCTTAATGATCTTCCACCAAAATTTAAAGATCCTGGAGAACCTACAATCTCGTGTGTTATTGGAGAGCATAGATTTGAAACAGCCTTGCTCGACTTAGGTCGAGTGTGAATATCCTTCCATACTTTATCTATAAGTAGCTTGATTTAGGTGAACTTAAACCTACCCGAATCACTCTACAGTTAGCATACCGAACAGTGAAAGTACCTCGGGGGATTGTGAAGGACGTGATTGCTCAAGTGGACACATTCTACTTCCACGTAGACTTTGTCATTTGGGATACGGAGCCTTCCCCCCATTATACTAATCATATTCCCATCATTTTAGGCCATCCATTTTTAGCTACTGCTAATGCTTTGATCAACACACAGAATGGCCAAATGCAACTCACTTTTGGAAACATGACCCTCGAGACCAACATTTTCAATATTGCTAACCAATGGGTGATGAGGATGAAATTCATGCGGTTGATCTTATTGAAGAGGCGGTGGAGGAGCACGTAGAGAAGATCATAGGTGAGGATTCACTTGAAGTTTGTTTATTGCAAGGCGTTGAGAGTGAGAGTTCCTATACTGAGTTTGAGCATGAAGTGAAGGAGTTGGGAGTTTTATTACAAGAAGAATTGACTTTTGAGAAGTTGAGAGATGTTGACTGGATTTCTAGATTTGAGGAATTACCCTCACGGGAATCAAGCATGATCTCCTCTGAAGATAGATTTCCTAGTCTTGAGTTAAATAAACTAACCTCTCATGTAAAATATGCTTTTCTAGGAGAAGATGATACGTTTCCTGTTGTTGTCTCTTCTAGTTTAAAAAAAGAGCAAGAGGGTAAGTTGTTGAATGTTTTGCGGAAGCATAGAAGCGCTTTTGGTTGGACAATAGAAGATTTGAAAGGTATAAGTTCATCGATTTGTACCCATAAAATCCACCTCAAGGAGGAGGTGAAGCCCTTGAGAGAAATGCAAAGGAGACTGAACCCAACCATGAAAGATGTAGTTCGAGCGAAAATCATCAAATTATTAGATGTTGGGATTATCTATCCCACTTCCGATAGTAAATGGGCGAGCCCAATTCAGGTCATTTCGAAGAAGTCGGGTATGACTGTGGTTGAAAATACTAAGGGAGAATTAATACCTTAACACACCACCACTGGGTGGCGTGTTTGCATTGATTATCGAAAGCTCAATGTTGGAAGAAGAAAAGACCATTTTCCCTTATCTTTTATCGACCAAGTGATTGAACGAGTAGTGGGCCATCCTTACTATTGTTTTCTTGATGGGTATTCTGGGTATAATAGAATTTAAGTGGATATACTTGATCAAGAAAAGATGACTTTTATATGTCCATTTGGCATGCTTGCTTACAAACATATGCCTTTGGACTATATAATGCGCCCACGACTTTTCAAAGGTGCATGTTGAGTCTCTTTAGCAACATGATAGAAAAAGGTCTTGAGGTGTTTATGGACGATTTCAGTGTTTTCGGCCCCTCTTTCAACCAATGTTTAGCTAATCTTAAATTTTTTTATTCCGGTGTGTGGAAAAAGACTTAGTCCTCAATTTAGAAAAATGCCACTTTATGGTCACTAAGGGCGTAGTTCTGGGACACATAGTCTCATCCAGGGGAATTTAGGTTGATCAAGCAAAAATTGAAGTAATAGCTGAGCTACCCCTGCCAAAATCGCTTAAAGATGTGAGGTCCTTTCTAGGCCATGCCAGATTTTACAAGAGATTTATCAAGGACTTTAGCGCCATCGCGAGACCCTTGAGTAATATTCTTATGAATGACACTCCGTTTGAATGGAATAACGCATGTCAAGAAGCTTTTGATAAATTAAAAAGCATGCTAATTTCTGCTCCTATCATGCAAGCTTCCGATTGGTCTTTTCCATTCGAGCTTATGTGTGATGCAAATGATTACACGATTGGGGCTATTTTAGGACAGAGGAAAAATAAGAAAGCTTATGTTATTTACTATGCTAGTAGGACATTATCCGACCCCCAGCTTAACTACTCCACTACGGAGAAAGAATTACTAGTAGTTGTTTTTGCTCTCGATAAATTCTGCTCTTACATTGGTGGGTCGCCCATCATTTGCTTCACTGATCACTCGGCACTCAAATATCTTCTGACCAAGAAAGATGCCAAACCACGCCTAATAAGGTGGATCCTACTCCTACAAGAGTTTAATCTCTCAATCTAAGACAGGATAGGAGTAGAAAACGTCATTTCCAACCATTTATTATGGCTATCATCCGACGTACCTATTGATCCAATTCCCATAGACGAGCATTTTCTGGATGAGAATCTATTTGCTACTTCTTCTCTTCCCTAGTTTGCGGATATAGTGAATTACCTTGTTACGGGGGTCGTTCCCTCCAATTGGACTCCGGAAGAGAGAAAAAAGTTCATTACTTGGTCTCGCATGTTCTTTTATGATGATCCTTATTTGTTTAAGTATTGCACCGATCAAACCATCCAAAAATGTGTACCTGACGAAGAAATACAAGGAGTAATCCGATTTTGTCATACGGAAGCATGTGGAGGTCATTTCTCCAAAAACAAAACGGCTGCTAAAATCCTGCAAATCGGTCTCTTTTGGCCCACAATCTTTCGAATGTGAATAGTTATTGTAAATCGTGTGATAGATGCCAAAGAATGAGAGCTATTACTCGTTGTGACATGATGCCATTAACCCCCATACTTGTTATAGAGTTGTTGGATTGCTGGGGAATTGACTTCATGGGACCTTTTCCACCCTCTTTTGGCTTTCTATACATCCTCGTCGCAGTAGACTACGTCTCAAAATGGGTAGAGGCAATAGCTACAAGGATTAATGACAATAAGGTGGTGATAAAATTCATATAAGAAAACATATTTTCTCGCTTTGGATTTCCTAAAGCTATCATCAGTGATAATGTCTCTCATTTCTGCAATAGGCCAATGGAAAAGCTAATGAGAAATTATGGGGTCATCCATAAATTTGGAATGGCTTATCACCCCCAATCAAATGTCCAGGACGAGTTAGACAATCGAGAAATCAAGAATATCTTGGAAAAGACAGTCGAACCTAACAGGAAAGATTGGTCTCTCAGATTGAATGATGCGCTCTGGGCTTATCGAACTGCATACAAGAATCCCCTTGGGATGTCCTCATTTCATTTTGTGTATGGAAAACCCTGTCATCTTCCTGTTGAAATTGAACACAAGGCGTATTAGGCTATTAAAAGGGTGAACTTTAACATGGAAAAAGCCGGTGAAGCACGCCAACTTCAGTTGAACGAGTTAGAAGAAATATGCAACGATGTGTATGAAAGTGCTAAAATCTCAAAGTAACGAATGAAACGAGCTCATGATAAAATCATCCGACGTAAGGAGTTTCATTCGGGACAGAAAGTACTTCTTTACAACTCGAGGTTACACTTGTTTCCCATAAAATTGCAGTCACGATGGACTGGTCCATTCATTGTGAAGGAAGTGTTCCCCCATGGAGATGTTTAATTAGAGGATCAAAAAGGGGGAAACACATTCAAGGTTAACGGACAAGTCTCAAGCCGTATATGGAAGCGGTTGTTGCGAAAGCCGACATAATCTGGTTGTCCGAACCCATTTATGGGGATTAACTGAGCTAAATAGGTGAGGTCGTCGCACCCCTGACGGGTATGGGGTGGAATTTGTGTATAATAGTGATAGGATTTTAGGATAGTTAGGAATTCATGGTTGTGTGTTACTATCAGAGGCGGGAGTCACACACGTGTCATAAGAGCATTTATGGATTGGTTGGAAGTTCTGAAAGGTTTCAAAGTCCATTTACATTGGTAGGTATGTTGGAATGGTAAAAATTGCAAGTAGAGTGACCACTGATCTGAATAGGGGAAGCATAAATTTTCAACAAACCGGATCAGTCCGGCCCTGAAAAAAAGAACCCGCCCGGTCTGAATCCGGGGTGATAGTGATGCCTCGGAAGATAAGTCGTCCAATGAGGAGGAGGGTGTTGGTGCGGCCGATGTTGAGATGGGAGAAGGTGATGAGGCTAAGTATGATGAAGCTGCTGATCCCGATTATGTGCCCAAAGGTGCGGCACTCACCGAGCGCGTACTTGCTCTTGAGGCACATTTTGACGGGTTTATGTCTTCCTACCGTCGCGACATGAGTATGATGTTACGCCTAAAGGCTGATCTTTACCGCCTCTAGTTGGGTCCCGATGCCCCACTTCCTGCGTATTTTTAGGATCCGTATGACCCCAATGCGCCTGGTAGCTCCCACCACCCTACAACACAGTAAATACCACTTGTTGCATCATTTCACACTCCCCCGCTGTTTTTACCCTATGTTGCTCTTTTCATATTTTACTACCTTGTGTACACAACTATGTTTTAATGAACATTTCTTGTTATCTTTATTTGCGTGTTTTATTTTTCGCACTCCTTATTTCGTCTTATTTAGATTTTCGTCCTTTCGATTGTGGACAATGCAAAAGACTAAGTTAGGGGGGATGATAAGTGCATATTCATAAAACTTCGTAATTATTATATTAAAAAAAATTGAAATTTTTTGAAAAGCCAGAAATATTTTTGTTCAAAATAAATAAAAATTAGAATTTAAATTTTTCAAAAATGTCACCTTTATTCTATTTAAAGTCTCAAATTGTACAATCAAAATGCACTAAGCCAAAATTGATCGAAGATGGAAATTGAAAGAAAATTGGAGACTTAACGAATAAGTGTGGAGATTGATCAAACCCGGTGAGATTTCGAGCCTTTCAATTTTTTATGAGCTTTTAAATTAATTCGAGTTTATGATTAACTCAAAGTTCTTTTTAGTGTTTTAATAAGTCATTGATGATCTCAATACTTTATTTTGATCGATTATGGGAAATGTTTGAAATGTTGTCTCGAAATTCGTGCTAAATATATCTCTAAACTTAATTAATTTCGAGATGCATATGATAATGTGATTAGCAATTTGGACAATGAAGTAGGCCCTCTTTTGTTTAACCCAAAAATATTAACCATAATAAAGTTGTGAAAAAATTATCCCTTTGCAACCCACTTTGAGCCTAATAAAATATTTCCCTTTCGTTTAATAACCCGAAAAACCCAAATAGCCCGGAATTGTGAAAAATTGGAAATTCATCAAGTAAATCCAAAGTGTGTAATAAAAAAATGGCAAGAAAAGAAAAATAGCAAGAAAAAAATAGAAAAAAAAAGAAAAGAGAAAAAAAAAGAGAAAAATGAACAAATGCCCGAAAAAGCACTAATGGATGTCATAAGGACATTTTTCAATTCTGAACATTTCGTCCATTCCCATTTCTACCCTTTAGAGTTTTTAACCCAAAAAGTCTTGATCGAGTCCGAATAGAGAAATTAATTACTACATGGAGAGCTAAGACATGAAAAGATAATAAAAGAGATTAAAATGTTGTGATTAAGAGATGATGTTTCCCGTTTCCTAATAATTGTATTCCGATGAAGAGATATTTTCACCATATATTTCCACCTTTTCAATTTTGTATGCGTGAATTTGTGTCCATTATATTTACTCTTTATATCATGCATACCGAGAGAAAACAACCACGATCCGAGTGATTCATTTGTGAGTGCATCCGTAAGAATTTGAGTCAAAACGAATTTTCAAAAAGTAACGTAATGCTCAATCGGTGGAAATTTGAGGTTTAATTTCTAGCTTTGCACATACACACTATGGTTTGAGACATTTGAATATGAATTTATGGTGATTATTTTTCGAAAAGTTTAAATTGTACAATTTTTAAGTATTTTGATATTTATTTGAGTCAATAAAGAATTTTATGGGTGTATTCACTGCAAACCCTCACGAGACAAAACTCGTCCTACTAGGGTAACCTAGGAATTTAAAGGCTTATTGCATATGCTAAATGCAATCTCTTGCCTGCGAAAGTGGAATTTTATTTTAATAAAAGGAATTTCAAAAGTCAACTCATTTCTCTTACATTGCTCGGGACGCGCAAAGTTCTAAGTTAGGAGGATTTGATTAGGCATAAATTCTTCACATTTATTCCTTTAATTTCAGTATTTTTATGATCTCGTGCATTGTAAATAGCTTGGATTTGTCTTATATTTATGCTACTAACCCTTTTTGGCAAGTATTTCGTATTTTATGTATCTCTTATGTATTTTACCGGTATTTCATGCAAATTAGTGCGAAAGAGAATGCAAAACAGTAAAAGAAACCAAGAAACAGGGAGTTGAAGGGAATTTTCGTAATTTTACAACCATATTATGGAGGTGGGGAAAGCTAGAAAGTTTAAGAGCTCTAAATTACAAGAACATTGAAAAAAACTTCACCCCAATTCGAGATACGGTGAAGAAGCTATGCCCATTTAAAGTTGGAGACAAAAAGTCAAAAGTTGAAATTAATTCTGGAAGCTGAAGTGTTTCAACTCTTGAAATTTCTTGTATAATTCCTTTTTATTAGTTGCAAAATGTGTAGAGGCATGGAAAGAGTCATTTTTGAGATATATAAAAGGGCAAACCCTAGGAGGAAGAGAGAGAGTTCTTTTTGGATAGGCAATTTCATATTTTAGAAACCCTAGTTTATAAGTTTGAAGAAAAGGAGTATTCAAGATTCAAGTTCAATTCTCTTTCCAAGTCGTGGTTACAAATTTCAATCTTCAATCCAAGTATCAATTTTAATTGTCTTATTTGTTTCTCTATTTTATTTTCAATTGTTTTGCAATTCTCTTTTGAAGCTATGTTTCTTAGATCTATGATTCCATGCATAGTTATAATTATGTTTTCATCTAACAAAACCATGTCTAGCTAAATTTTCAAGGGTTGGGATACATGAACCCATCCTGAGGTAAATTACCCATGTAGAAAATAGAGTTTAAATTAAAAATTGACCGAATCGTGTAGGGAAATTATACGAACGTAGTAGATCTTTTAATCTCTCTTGCCCTAGGTACTTGGGATGTTTAAGAATACTATACAAGTGTAATTGTTCTACACCGCTTTATATCTACCTTTGATTTCATATGATGCGGGCTAGTTCCCTCATATATGTAATGCTTAGGATCTATAAAGACTGAATTCAGTTAAGATTTTAATTTACAATTCTAGTATTCTATACGGTAAACTACTAGGAATTGGGGGATTGTATTCCAACCTATTTCCTCTCTTACTCATATCTATTCTCTTTACAATTCTTAGTTGTTTTTGTGCACGTAGTTCATTATAAATTTTTATTTCATCATCTGTTGGAAATTTCAAACCATCACTCATCATGTTTTCTTTTCTTTTGAGGAATCAATTGAAGATTAAATAAGATTTTTCTACGTTATTCAGAACTGCCAATTTCTGTTCCCTCTGGAGACGATCCCGACTTATCGGATTATTACTAACGCGACAGGCTTTCACTTGATCCTATGAAGAAGGCACTTTCAACACATTTGTGGTCGCGTCAGTAGGATAAACCTTATCTAGGACAAAATGTTAGACATGGTCCTCGGGGTACCAAAATTATGCAACCGCTACTAGCATGCTCCAGCCTATGGCTCGATTACGCCACCAAGAAACCCTATGCAGGTTGAAAGAATCATAGTCAATATTGTAAAGGCACATGGCCTCCAGACCGTCAAGGTAAGAGAAGAATTCTTTATAAATGATAAGATCCATTTGGGGAATAGAAAATGGGAAGCAAGAAGAGAAATGTGGGTATTGGTGAAGAAAGCACAACCCATACTCCTCCTTTTATACTCCAAATCTTTGGCACAAAATAAAAACTCTGGAAACCTGATTTTTTCTTATCCCTACAGAAGTATACTGATGTGTATGCATGTGCAATCAAAACCTAGGGATTATTTGACCTGACCCCTATGCTGATAGGCAGGTAAAGGGGCATGCCGGTCGGCATCCCTTTATTTGGAAAATTCCATCTTTCCTCTTTTTACCAAAATTAGTATACAAAAAAAAATCCTTGTTTTTAGAAACTACCCTCCGGCCATGCCTTTTAAAATTAGTCCCTTTCTCTATCTTATTTAATAAATATTTTCCACAAAAAACCATTTTCATTCTCAAAATAAATTCTTACTCAAAAATCTTTTCCTTGAGTTAATTACTTTCACTCCCGTTTTCTAAAAAATTAAACATTTTTCCTTTCATTATCATTTTTTCTCTTATCTCTATCTTTGCATAAAATAAACAATCTCAGCAGAAATTTAAAAGTGCATATAGGATAAGTAACTAAATCAAGAAAATACCAAAAAGAAAATGCATATTGTTCATATATTCTTTCTTCACATGGTTACATTTTTCAGATAGGAAAGAAAAATAAAAAAAAAATACTAGATGGGACTTCGCCCAAACCCTCAACCTCCCCCTTAAACCCTCAACCTCCGCGGCGGACATGCTTCCACTAGCGACGAGCGGTGTATCCTCCACTCCTAGAACTAGAACCCTCATTTGAATTGGCAGGCGACACAAAGCATGAAGGATAAGACTTCTTGATATAATCAAACACGGAGTCCATCCCGTCCTTGATATCCCTCAGATAGTTGATCGGCACTCGAACAAACTGCAAGCAAACAAGCAATAAAAAACACAAATCTGTTAATAAAGATCAAAGAAAAATCAACATAAAAGAGAAAAAGAAATAATATAACCAGGGTCGGAGGGCCTTATCTATAAGCCCCGTCAATCCAGACACCATCACATTAGGATAGTGCGGCATGCTCAGTGACTCCTGCGCTACTCAGTTGAAAATTGTAAGAAAGGGGACTAACTTGAATGATCGAATCCTCCTCTGTCACCGCTGACGTGCCGCCACCCGTGCTGTGGGCCAATCCCACCAGCGCACTAGTACCTCTACCCAAAGTCGTGGCGGGGGGAGGCATTTTTAACACGTAATAGATATAAGATTGTATAAACTATCTCATTACGAAGTTTAGATAATCATAGCTCGCCATTGTATCTGTATAGTACATGTAAGGTTCGCCAATCATCGCTGCCGCTCGAGCATTATCTGACATCTCCCTCGCTCGCCTCATATACATAACGGGTGTCGATGGTGGGACCACCACCTCCTCCTCCATGATCTGCATCATCATCCTCTCTCCCTAGTACCAGCCACACCCAAACTCATGCGCAATCAACCGCCGCATCTGCGCATGTAGGCCCGTTAGTCTCTGTATATCGCAGAGTCACCCAAGGGGTAGATGGTCACATGCAATCCCGAACAAAGATCAATATATAGTGAAGAAATGACGATTCCAATAAAGAACTTGGAAAAGAATAAAGATAACCTGGTAGCTAGTCAGCGCATTTAGGACCCGTCGTACGTCCGCCAAAGATAAGGACTGATTTGACCGTCGGTTGGGATTCCGCCATCAGAATATCTAAAGTCATCCTTTAGGACCATCAACCCTGCATTGCACCCAATCACCTCATAGAACCACATTTGCAAAAGACATGAATCAACAAAAAAGGAACAAAAGAAGAGGGTAAGGAAATGCATAAAAAGAAAAATAAATAATAATAACATCCAAAAGATATATGGCTCCCGTAAAAGTCTGCCGACAGCACCGACTAAAAGTGTCAAAAAAAGAATAAAGGGATGCCAAAGTCAGGCTCTCCAGATCATACAGCTGGACGTCAGAAATCTTCCTAAAATACGACAAGAACCAAAGATGGATGAAGTCTCCATTCTTCGCCACCAGAAACAACAAAACAAAAGTAAAATAAACAGACAGTCCGTCTGTCTCACTTGTCGACCATCGATCACATCCTCCCTCATCCTCAAGAGCGTCTCCTTCAAAATAGAAATTTTGATAGGATCCCTTAATACACTTTTACCCATGTCTCCTCATTCTGCCTGCATCGCCTCTAGTGTCACCCTCAATTAGAGATCCACCACTATCTGAAAACCCTTGCAATCCACCCCTATCAGCTGTTGTGTGGGTAGTGTCCCACCATCTCTCCCCCAGAGCACATAACAATGTAGTGGAATAGGGTGTCTCATCCAAAGCTTGCGGCAAACGACCAATACCGACATATGAAACCATCCAATGCACAATGACAGGGAGCTTCTCCCAAACCTCCTTCAGCCCAGTCATCGCCCAAGATCGAATACTAGAGAGATCTATGTCAGTCTGCAAGAAAAAAGAAGAAAAATCATTCATTAACACAAAGAACAAAGATAAAAATAAATTGAAATACCAAAAATCACCGTTCTTGCATAGCCACTTGGGTTCTTCATCCTAGATGAACGGTGGTATGTAGGTTCGCATAATAGGATACGCTTATCAGCTACAGGCTCACAATAAATCAAAAGAATTCTCAATGCCTAATGCAAGTGGCACCCTAGATCGCCACTCTAAGATGACCCAATCATCAACAACCAATTACTCGTTGTTATGAACCTCTCTTGAAGAACCGTCCATTTCAAGTCTTAAAGAAAAAAGGACTTAGGAACAGTTTTTAGAAAGAGAAAGTAGAAGATTCAAACATATGAAGGTGTGAAAAAAGAGGAGGGGTGGCCCCCTTTTTATAGAAGGTTAAAGGGCCTGCCGATCGGTAGCCCCCAGTTCATACTAATCGACGCCCGCCTTTTTCTCTTCCCAAAAAACCCTGGAGTATGTGACATTGCTGATTGGCAGCCCCTCAAGCCCGCCTATCGGTAGTCCCTTTTAAATTTTGTACAAAAAATGCCAGAAAATTTCAGAAAAATCCAAAAATTGCTTGAAAAATTCTTGAAACACATGGAACATTATTTCTTTAAGAAAATCATTTTTGGAGCAGTAAATCCATTACAAACTCTCAAAATACCTAGTAGGATTAATCTTACACTCTTATCCTCTATTTATTCCACAGCAGAACCAATGATGTGCCCATACCTAAGTCAACTATAATTCCCCAGCCGGAGTCTTAAAACTGAACATCCCTAAATGGAGTCTTAAAATAACCCAATCCATAAGAAAATGACAAGTAAAATTGTACCCCGAAGATAATTTGCCCACTAGAGTTATTCCTCGCACTACAACTTAAGGTCATCAGAATTGAAATTGGCCCTCAAAATTGGTCACCATAACTTTAGGTCATCAGAATTGACCTCGACTATCAGAAATGGTTGTCCCAGCTTAAGTTCCTCAGAATTGACTTTGGCCCTCAATATTTGTCGTCACAACTTTAGGTTCTCAGAATTAACCTCGGCCCTTAGAATTGGTCATCATAATTTTAGGTCCTCGAAATTGACTTTAGCCCTCAGAATTGGTCGTCACAATATCAGGTCCTCAAAATTAACCTAGATCCTCATAATTGGTCTCAACTTTAGGTCCTCGTAATTGAACCCAACCCTCAGAATTAGTCGTCACAACTTTAGGTCCTTAGAATTGACCTTGGCTTTCAGAATTAGTTGTCATAAATTCAGGTCCTCAGAATTGACCTCGACCTGCAAAATTGGTCGGCACAACTTTAGGTCCTCAAAATTGACCTCGACCCTCAAAATTAATAATCATAACTTTAGGTCCTCATAATTTACCTCGGCCCGCAGAATTAATCTCCACAATTCCAGATCCTCATAATTGACCTCAACCCTTAGAATTGGTCGTCATAACATTATGTTCATAAAATTGACCTCGGCCCTCAGAATTGTTTATCACAACTCAAGATCCTTAGAATTACCCTCGACCCATAAAATTGGCTGTCCCTAGCACAACTTTAGGTCTTCAAAGTTGACCTCAACCCGCAGAATTGGTCATCATAATTTCAGGTCCTTAGATTTAACCTTGACCCATTGAATCAATCATCCTCATCTCCTTAGGTCCTTAAAATTTACCTCGACACGCTAAATTGGTCACCCCAGCTCTGTATAATAAACCTTAACGCCTCTTTAACCCACTATATCAATCATCTTTGTCCCCTTAAGTACTCAGAATTGACCCTGACCCGCTGATGATGTGGTTTCTGTCATTTGACGGCCTTTACATGTTTAAAAATTGCCCATCGAGGGGCTATATATAGACCTTTTGTAGACACGCCATCCTAGGATCCCCTAATCACCTCTGTAGGACCCTATACCTCACTCGTTCATCGCAAACCATAACTCATAGAGTACCGATCTAGAGGCCATTGAGTGCTCTCGGGACCCGTTTGACTTTGATTAACTTTATTATCTGAGTGAAAACTCAATAAATCTTCTAATGGATCTAAATATCCTTTTTAATGGTCGCCCCATGCACAAATCAACCTTACAATTTGAACGAAAGATCCGTTTTACTATAAAAAACTGATTTAGAGGCCATTTGGTGCTCTAAGGCCCTGTTTGACTCTGGCTAACTTCCTTACCTAGGAAATATCTCAAAGAATCTCCTAAGGGATCTGAATACCAATTCCAATGTCCATCTCCCTGTGTGAATCGACCTAATGATACAGATGAAGGATCCATTTTAGCCTAAAAGTTGATCTAGAGGCTATCAGGAGCTCTAGGGCCCATTTTGACTCTGATCAATTTCCTATATTGAGATAAGCTTAATGAATCTTTGAAAACTTCTGAATCCACTTTCCAACGCTCTATCCATGCACGAATCAACCTTACAGTACAGACGAACGACCCATTTTACTTAAAAGGGTCTGAAAGTGCGAAAGCAGTGTGATGGTTCAACTTTAAAACAACAAATTATAATCTCTTTAAACAAATTAAACTAAAACCAAGTGAAGCAAAATTAATCAATTAATATATTCACTTAAACCCATTCATTAATCCAAGCCCTAGAATTTGCCTAAGTCATAATTAACAATTTTCAAAGTTAGGCGAAACCAAATTTTAGCAAATGACTTGAATTAAACAAACATTACCCAATATTTAATTTAGCACCAAATTAAATGAGTGTGATAATTTAAACCAAATTTTATCATGAATTATCCTAAGCATGCGTTCTAAATTATGATGCAAGATAAAATAAACAATATCACACTACGCCGCGATGTACGAGGAAAAACCCAAGACGGGAAAAAACCTCGGATGGCCCTAGCCACAAATCTACTAGATACAGAATTACAAGTACAAGACAGATAGACTTACAACGACCGACTCGATCCCTTTCAAGCCTCAACGCTTCTTCTTGTAGACACCTCTTCCTAGCGGATAACCTTGGAACACCACCGCGGTCTCGGAATCCATCGATAGGGCTTTCTATGGTCACCGTCAACCGAGCAAGGAGCCTTTCTCAAAGTGGGTAGAATCGCAACAAAACGTCTTCTTCTTTGATGGATGTAGAAGCAAACCAAAACTTCTCTTTGAAACGGAAGAGATAAATCGGTGCCAAACTCCAAGCAATTGATATGTATATATGTGAACTTGGATAAACTATATGGGTGTAAAACTAGAGTGGTAAGTAAATTTCTCTTTGAAAAATAACACTCAAAACTTGATCTTTTTCCCTCTTTGAATTTTTTCTCAAAACACTCTCTAGGAGTTTTTATGATATGAAAAAGATAGATTAGAAAAATGGTTTCCCGCACATACATATTCAGCAAAAAGATAGTGGGGTAAACTAGTGGGAAAATGGGTAAAAACTGCCAAAAAAATTTGCCAAAAACTGTTCCCGCCTGGCATCTCGTTCGAACAACATTTCGTTCGAATGAAATCTCGTTCGAACGAGTCTTCTAACGACGCTCCAGTATGGACTCGTTAGAAGCTCGTTGGAAATCTCGTTAGAACGAACCATCTCGTTCGAACGACATTTCAAACGACGGACCAGTATAGCTTGGTGGGAACTCGTTGGCAAACTCGTTCGAATGACATCTCGTTAGAACGAAAAAACTCGTTCGAACGACATATCGAACGACTTCCAGAAATTTTATTTTAATACGATTTTTTCCCAGAAACTTTATACATTTGATTTTAAAGTTCTAATAAATTCTTTCTGAAATTAAAACACACTTTTAATAAAACCTAACACCCAATAAACTTGTTCCAAGCTCCTATATAAATATAATTGCATTCATACCTTGGGAGCATGGAACTATAGTTGATGACGTAGAAACGAGGCATGCAAACCGGCATATTGATGAATCTTTATACTCTTTGCCGCTACGTCTTCAATAAACACTTCATAGGCTTGAGAGTATTACAAATACATACTATCCTATGAATAAATGTTTTTGTCCGGAATTGAGCCAACACAATACATGGACTCAATTGGAAATTTGTGTCCTTACAGGGTCACTTGGACATTTTGAGCCCCATTTGACCTTAGTCAACTCTTCGAACTGATTGAAGCTAAATGAAATATCTAAGTGCACTGAATACCTTTTCTAACGGTCCATCCCGTGCATGAATCGGCCTTTCGATTAGGGCGAATAATCCGTTTTCTTCCGAATGACCAACAGGCGCTTCCAAGCCCCGTTTGACTTTGGTAAACTATCGAACCCGGGAGTGGCTCAATGGATTCTTAAGGGGTTCTGAATACCCTTTCCAAAGGTTCGCCCTGTGCACGATTCTAACTTATGGATTGTGTTTTACGATATTATTCCAAAAAATCTGTCTCAGACTGTCGAATGGCTCCCCAAGGACCCTTCTTCTCAGTAGTTTGTCTGGGGTTTTATACCGAGAGGCAGGTCCAAGATCCTGCTGATCAGAACCCCCCTTGTCCCTATAAATAGAGGTCATGACCTCACTTTGAAGGGCACCCCGAAACATTCCTCTCAGCAATTAGAGAACATTCTTTCAAATTCAAAGTTATTCCTTTCTTAAAAAGCCTATTTTCGACATTCCTTCCATCCATTTCATACTTCTTTTGTAAATTCCCCCCCATCTTCTCATACCACCGTCACCTCATTGTGAGATTGGTGCATACGCAATCAAGATCCACTTCAAGTCTTTATAAGCAGGTCCAATCCTCCATCCTTGTCCTTAAATTTTATTGTTTAAGCATTAGTTGCTTTAATTCTACTTTAGCGCTTTATTTCATTACATTACACACCTTAATCTCAAATCTTTATTATTAGTATTTGCACATACTTTATTTTCATAAAAACAATCAAAAATAAGAAAATGAGGGTTTATCTATAAATTCTAAAAGAGGGACTCTCACTACATGTTCTCACAATTAAATCATGTATATCTCTACACACACATATAAGACAAATCCCCCGTTTGGATTTATGGGTTAAAACCCACCCAATGTTATCTTCGAACTACATGGACTTTGTTGCCCCTTGGGCTACATAGGTGTATTGGGTAAATCCCGAGATTCGAGTCCTCCCCCATACCCATTTGTTACATCGTTTTTATTAAATATATATCTTAATGGATTTCATATTCTTGCATGCTTGTGTCTTATCCAATTATACATTTTGTAAGGAAACAAGTCTCCGATTGAGTTTTAATGTAGTGTTGGCTCAATTCCGGACAAAAAGATTTGAGTTATAGGATAGTGTTCAAGTGTATCCATCCAAGCCTATAACGTCTTAGTTGAAGACGTAGCGACCAAGATTATGAAGCTTCATCATATGCCGGGTTTATTGTGCCTTGTTTCTACGTCAACAACATTGGTTCCAATGCTCCTAAGATATGAATGCATTATATATATATATATATATATATATAGGAGCTTGAAAATTTATTGGGTGTATTTATAATTTTTTTATAAATAGTTTTAACAACTTTGTTTTACTCAGAAAATATTTTTTTAGAACTTTTCATAAAAAGTTTTGAACTTACAAAGAATTTTTCATTTTTTGACAAGTCGTTCGAACGAACTGGAATCTCGTTCGAACGAGATTTCAGGTCATTCGAACGAGACTTCTAACGAGATTTCCTTTTTCTTACTGGATTATCGTTAGTAAAGTCGTTTGAATGAAAATGTCATTCGAACGAGTTTGGTTGGAACAGTTTTTTAGCAGTTTTTGGCAGCTTTTTCCATGTTCCCACTACTTTTTCCCACTAACGTTTTCACAGATTTAACTAGTGAGGAAGCAACATTTTTAATAAGACTTTTTCATAACCTTTTATGCACTTAGAGTGTTTTTGAGATTTAATTCTTCCAAAGAAAAAGTCCCTTTAATTTTTGTTAACATGATTTAATCCTAAGAACAAAATCAAGGTTTCTACACCCAATACATGCTTTTAGTTTATCCAAGTACCTACATATATATATCTTTCTTGGAGTTTGTTTGGCATCGGTTTTACTCTACCGTTTGAAGAGTTGTTTGGGTTTACTTCTACATCCCACAAAGAAGAAGACTTGTTTATTGTTGCGACGTTCTCACTCGGAGAAAGGCTTCAGGTGCGGGTTGACGGCTGTTCCTAAGGCCTCATTGGTGGATTCCAAGGTTCTTGTGGACTCCGGGATTGTCGATTAGGTAGAGGTAGTTACAAGAAGATGCGTCAGGGGATTGGACGGAGTCAAGTTGAGTTGTGTAAGTCATCTGTCTTGTAATCATAAACCATACTTAGTGGACATAAGATTAGGTTCGTTCGAGGTTTTTTCCGTTGTGGGTTTTCCTCGTACATCGCGGCGTAGTGTGTTGTGAATTTATTTTATCTTGCAAAATCACCTAGAACGCATGCTTAGGACTAAGAGATAAAATATGGTTTAATTAACTACTCTTGTTTAATTTTGTGCTAAATTAGTTTGGGTATAATTTAATTAATTTAATTCAAGTAATTAACCTTAATTTGGTAAAATTTGGTTTGGCCTAATTTGCAAAAATTAAATATTTATTGTTAGAAAAATTTCTAGGAATTTTATTAAATTGATTTTTGGGCTTAAAGTAAATATTCACAAATTTTATTTTTAGTATAATTTTAATTTTGAGAAAATTAAAATTTGTTTTACTTTAGATTTAATTTGTGAATAAATTAAATTTTGGTTTATGTAGTTGTTTAGTTGAACCATCTCTATTCCGCTTTAAAGGAAGTTATATTCTTAATGTGAAAGTTTAAAAAATTGGGGGTCCTTCAAATTGGTATCAGAGCCGGAGCGCTAATTTATCACGTTAAAGATCCATTTTTCGGTTTTTATAATTTTTGTGCTCCTTGTATTTTTAGGTGGTTCATTTTTTACTCACTCTCATTTTTTTTGTATCTCTCGATGGGACTTCTTAATGATAATGAAGTTTTTGATATTCGAGAGGAATTTAATGGGATAAATAAGTGTAATGAAAAATTAACACAATCAAATTAGAGATTTGCAAAAAGAATTAAGTCTCTTGATAATGAAAATTTATGTTTTAAATCTAGAATTGAACTTTTGCAAACCTCATTATCTCAAAAAGATATTTTTTTTGTAAAAAGCTCATGGACATAAATTACAAATTTAATATTTTAGAAATGTCCAAGAAAGAGAGTGATAGTCAAGAAAAGACTCTTAGGGACAAGTTTTCTCACATTGAGGGGGAGCGTGATAACCTTTTAGGAGTTATAGAAAATTTAAAGAAGGAATCTCATAAAATTGAGGAGTCTAATTTATTACTTGAGTCCGAACTTTTAAAAATAAAAAATGATTTACAAGACTCGAGTAGTAGTTGTAATGGTTCTAGCTCATCTTGTTCAAATACTTTCGTTGCTAAAGCTAAGACCATTGTTTGTTTTAGAGGGTCAACTTTATCCAAGGACTTTAGAAAAGGTCACACCTTAGGTATCATTCCTCGTGTTTTCTCATGCTCTCATTGTGGTAGGAAAGGTCACCTTAGGTCATTTTGTTTTGATCTTGAAAGAAGTCCTAGGAAGTCTATGTCTAGCATTTCATAAGTTCCTAAGCCTCCATCATTTTAAATTTACATCTATATGGGTTAAGAAATCATTTTTAGACGCATTAGATATTAGGTTTGTTGATTCTCATTTTCTCTCACATGAAACTTCCCTTGCTAAGTTTAAAGGTTGAATGTGTAAGTTGTTTGCATACTCTAGCTTTTTGTGCTTCATATCATATAGCATTTCTAGGTGTATGGATGTTTAGTCATTTTCTAGTCATTGCTTTATTTCATATCTCATGCTAGAAATCATGACTTGTTTATCTTTTGTATTATATTTAGTTTGTTTGCATTAAATGAAAAATACAAAAATGATTTTTGTTTATCATTTGTGTTTTATCTTTTTAGTAATTTTGGCTTAATGAAAAATACAAATGATTGTTGTTTATCTTTTGAGTAAATATTTTTATTTTGGTTAAAAATTTTCAAAAACTCAAAAAGATTTTTGTTTTGTGTGTATTTTAGTTTGACACACTTTAGGTGGCATATTATTGTATTTGAATCCCTCATTTTTCGCTTCCATGTTGTTAGAACTTTTGGTTAAGACTGTCAATCCTTAAAATGTTCTTTACTATGCTTACGTGGAGTAATTGGATTTTGTGTTGCTTCATGGATTCTATTTATATATGCCTAAATTCACACATGCACAAGCTCACTTGAAATTTTAACTTCACATGTATTTGAGCCTCGTGCGGTGTTCTCCTACCAGTCTAGCCATTTACATATTTTTTTACCTAAGAGGACTTGTGCATGTTAAATCGTTGAACATGAGATTTGAGTGACATATAAAATGATATATATATAAATGTGCACAGGGAAGGGATTCGAAAGGAAATATCATCCTTTGCGAATAAGCCACTATTCGCTTGGACCTAAAAGAAATACGTGGTCCAAATGCCTAAAATAATAATGGCATTAAAATAAAATATTTGCCAAGGCCTATTTTGTGTAGTTGATTTATTCATTCAAAAGATTAAAATATATAAGCTTATTTTGAGGGATATTGGATGGTATATCAACGGTTTGCACAATGTATGTTTATCCTTGTTGTACTTTCAATATCATGTTGCATATTGTTGATTGATATCACATGCTTAGTATCTTATGTATCACCGTGGTATCATTTTTTTTGAATCTTTGTTGGGATCCGTCATTATTTGTATGGATTAGTTATTATTTTGTTGTCCATATGCTTTCATGTTCTTATCACTCTAAGCTCCATCGTGTTTAAATTCGTTTTTATCCTTTGTCTATTCCTGAACAAAAAGGGGGAGAATGATAGGGGGAGAAATGGTATCTAATCCTATTGTCATTGTATTTTAGTTTGGGAGATTTATCTTAAGGGGAGACGTCTTTCTAAGTAGGTCATTTATTTGATAAATGGGAGGATTAATTGAGGGGGAATATTTATTTTTCATTTAATATTCTTATTCCTTACGCGTTTGATAGTTTGCTTAAATGTGCAGGAATTCTTCTAAATGAAAACTTTCACCGGCAAAGATATTGATCCTTGGGTTTTGATTCAAGCTATGTAATTTTTATTTTGGGTGGGATATTTTTTAAGTCTAGTAGAGCTTGACGGCCCTTTAGAATTTTTGTTTGGTTTTTGTCCCGGAATAGCCAAAGGGAAAAATTTGTAAGGACACAAGTCTCCGATTGAGTCTTAACGTAGTGTTGGCTCAATTCTGGACAAAAATATTTGAGTCATAGGATAGTGTTAACGTGTATACATCCAAGCCTATGAAGTGTTAGTTGAAGACGTAACGACCAAGATTATAAAGCTTCATCATATGCCGGTTTATTATGCCTCGTTTATACGTCAACAACATTGGTTCTAATGCTCCTAAGGGGTATATATATATATATATATGAGCTTAGAAATTTATTGGGTGTGTTTTATAAAGTTTTTATAAATAGTTTTAACTACTTTGTTTTACTCAGAAAATATTTTTTAGAACTTTTCATAAAAAGTTTTGGACTTACAAAGAATTTTCCATTTTCTGACAAGTCGTTCGAACGAACTAGAATCTCGTTCAAACGATATTCCTAGGTCGTTCGAACGAGATTTATTTTTTCTCACTGGATTATCGTTAGTAAAGTCGTTCAAACGAAAAAGTCGTTCGAACGAAAATTTCGTTCGTACGAGTTTGGCGGGAACAGTTTTTTTGGCAGTTTTTGGGAGTTTTCTCCATGTTCTCACTACTTTTTCCCACTAACTTTTTGACAGATTTAATTAGTCCAGAAGAAACATTTTTGATAAGACTTTTTCATAACCTTTTATTCACTTAGAGTGTTTTTGAGATTTAATTCTTCCAAAGAAAAGGTCCCCTTGATTTTTGTTAACATGATTTAATCCTAAGAAAAAAATCAAGGTTTCTACACCCAATACATTTTTTAGTTTATCCAAGTCCCTACATATATATATATATATATATATATATATATATATATATATATATATATATATATATATATATATATCTTGGAGTTTGTTTGGCACCGAGTTCTACTCTACCATTTGAAGAGTTGTTTGGGTTTACTTCTACATCCCACTAAGAAGAAGAGTTGTTTGTTGCTGCGGCATTCCCACTCGGAGAAATGCTTCGGGTGAGGGTTGACGGTTGTTCCAAAGGCCTCATTGATGGATTCCAAAGTTCCAGTGGACTCCGGGATTGTCGCCTATGCAAAGGTAGTTACAAGAATACGCAGTAGGGGATTGGATGGAGTCAAGTCGAGCTGTGTAAGTCATTTGTCTTGTAATCATAAAACCATACTTAGTGGACATAAGACTAGGGCCGTCCGAGGTTTTTCCCGTTGTGGGTTTTCCTCGTACATCGCGGCATAGTGTGTTGTGAATTTATTTTATCTTGCAAAATCACCTAGAACGCATTCTTAGGACTAAGAGATAAAATATGGTTTAATTCACTACTCTTGTTTAATTTGGTGCTAAATTAGTTTGGGTATATTTTAATTAATTTAATTCAAGTCATTAACCTTAATTTGGTAAAATTTGGTTAGGCCTAATTTTCAAAAATTAAATATTTATTGTTAGGCAAATTTCTAGGACTTGTATTAAATTGATTTTTGGGCTTAAAGTAAAAATTCACAAATTTGATTTTTAGTATAATTTTAATTTTGAGAAAATTAAAATTTGTTTTACTGTAGATTTAATTTGTGAAGAAATTAATTTTTGGTTTATGTAGTTGTTTAGTTGAACCATCTCTATTCCGCTTTAAAGGAAGTTATATTCTTAATGTGAAAGTTTAAAAAATTGGGGGTCCTTCACATTTGTTCTTCTATAACGACTAGTAATTCGACAAACACTTACATTATATTTTGAATTATTATTTTGGGACCACCCCAAAGGATGAACTCACTCCGTCCTTTTCCATGATGCGAGTTGAAAGATTCCATTCCCCTTTTTTACTATGCACATAATCACACACTTCATGGAGTCTAACAAGAGAAGATTAACATATGCCCATGAGAGACGGAAAGTGCAGGATGGGTGCCTAAAATCTTTGCTTTCCATAACTTAGTCCCCGTACCTTTGAACTACTTGGTTTTGCAAGCATCCGTATTGTCCTTGATGTCGTTCTCTCGAGGTGTCCACATTTCTTTTGTCTGTTTTGTACAAAATAGGTTTGGAACTCTATGTATACCTGTTGCCCCATATTGACGATGACCTAACGCCCTGAGAAAGGGCGAAATCTTTTATGCACGCACAAAGGGGGAGCCCACCTATCCCCCCTCGGTATGGCCACAAAGTCACTCACGGAGGCCTTCACAACTCGCTTTATCACAAGTAGTTCTCACCCAAAGATAATGAATTCTCTACTCACCATGAGGAAGAAATGACACAAGACTTTGGGAGATTATTCCAGGCAAACTATAACCTTTAATGAAGTCAAAGATTTCTCAAAGAAAGTTGTCATAGCATCGTTTAAGATAGGCCTACCCTAAAACCTCATGTTCACCAGCCTCTCACCAAGAAGGAGGCAAACACCATTGATGATCTTATGTTGTGCATAAAAAAATGCCAAGGTGGAAGATGTGGTTACCCTCAGTCAGGGTGATAACGGTCACCAAATACGACCACGAGAAACGACAAAGAGATTTACTACAAGAAAGATGGCAACAAGCATAATGGAGGATCCAAGAACGAGGACAAAGCAAATACATCCAAAGATTTTCAAAATAATTAACACAATTTTCAAGGAATCAATATACAAGATCTTGGGTAAAGTCAATGACCAACAATTCCTCAAGTGGTCGAAAAAGATGAGCCGTGATCCGACCATCAGAAATAATGCTCTCAGGTGCACCTATAAGAAACAAAATCTGCACAAGGTAGAGAATTGGAAGGCCATCGAAGCCCATCTGAAGAGTTAGCCTAGACAGGGAACTTAAATCAATACTTTGAGAATAAAGCTAACAAGGTAATCGCCATTACCAACCTAAAATTAAATAATAGTTTGGATGACGAATTGGGGCATGAATTCGTAATTAACCACGGTGCTTCAAATCCCAAGAAGATCCAAGTCAAATCAATTCAGATGGAGCTCAAGAAGGTCACTGCAGTTATGAAGGCCTTCCCAAATTGAACTCGTCAAAACCCTCACCGACAGACGTGGACTACAATAAGCATACAATTTTTACGAAAAGTGAGTTAATCTTAGTGAAAACCTGTAATATTCGTACTTTGAATCAAGATACCCTAATTCTCATTTTTACTCCTCCTAGAATGTATAAACTGAAAAGTATCCCAATTAAGGATAAAACTTTCACTACAAAACCTCAACTTTATTAAATTATCCAATTACCCTTGAAGTTTAAAGTATTACAAAAATAACCCTTGAACTTTTCAATTAAGCATTACTTGACCAATTCTTAATCCCTAAACCTAAACCTTATATCAAATTAAACCTTTAGACATCAACTAACTAAAATGTCACTTTCAGCCTTTATATGTTTAAAAAATTACAAAAATTCCCCTAAACTTTATGAAAGTAACACGTTTTGATCCAAACAAGTATAGATACTTTCAACCAGAGACTAAAACCTAAACCAAACTTATTTTCACATTTTTACCTCCCCACATCAACCTCTAACTAAGTTAATAAGTCCAAAATCACACGGTATGACCATGCAAACATATGAGGAACGAGGTTTCATGCACTTATCTTCTTAAAACATGGAGGAATCCACCTCTAGACCAACCTAATAATAACCCCTTCTTATACCCTATAAATTTCCCAGGAATAGAACCTCCAAAACTCCCCACTTCAGTTTACACAATTTTCCTCTAAACCAAGTATCCTATCATTTTATCCATCATATTTTATTCTTTCAATACTAAGCATTTTCTGTGTTGATTTTATATCTATTACAATTAGAACAGTAGGAAGTTTATGTGAAAAATAGTCCCTATTTGAAGAAACATGAAAAAACCTCACTAAAGCTTGACATTTAATGGTTAATTTTGATTTCTTGATTGTAAATCGGTTTTGAAGGTAAGAAACGACTTCTTATGAACGCAGGAGCTCCAGTGCATAGCTCATTTGTAAAAAATCATAACTTTCCATCCTCAATTTCTCGAAGGTGTTGTCTATTTTAGAAAAAGAAAAACTTTAAATTCTCCTTATACAGACCACCTTAATCCTTAAAACAAAATCCAAATGCTTCCTTAAGATAGAAGAAACACAACCATACTCATAATAACCTCTTCCATATTCAATAAAGCCTCAAAAGTTTAGTTAAAATTTTGGAAAAACACAGAGTTTCATAACTCGATGTGTACTGAACCTCAATCCATAAAACTTATATTTTTGGATTCCTTGTGAAAAATTTGATGGGTTGGTTCAAAAATCATCTCAAATGGTTTAGAAAATAAGAAGTTATCTGAGGTAAAAGTTTTAAAAATCCTAGGTTAACTATCGAAAGGTTGAAGATGAACTTTTCAACCAGATTCACCGACGAGGTGCATGAGGGCGCGTGGCCCATTAAAAAATTCTAATTTTTTTAAATATTTTAATTTTATTTTTCTGGTCAAAATATTATAAGGTAATGATGTGTTTGGTCAAACCTAGCCAAAGTTATGAAAAATTAGGGATTAAGATTTGAAATATTTTCCTCAAATTACAAATTGACCCCTCCTGACTTTTTCAACATGAATTTTAACCCCAAATTTTTTCTATAAATACTTTCGTGTATTTTGAGTCAAAAAGTCTTCAACACCAAAATTTGAATTTGACCCTCACCCTGCGATGTTAAAATCCCATATTTTATTATAATTTAACCCCTTAATCTTTAAATTTACATAGATTTTAGTATAAATTAGCCAAAACCATCCTCAAAGCCAATAATACTTATTCACACAAACATTTTACTCAATTACTAACTCCTCCTGACATCCTCTTTTGATCTTTAAGTTGTTAAAAACTCTGTGCAAGTAGGATTCTTTTTACCTATTTAATAGTAAATTTTGCGTATTTGTTTAACTGCTCTTGATATCATTCTATGATAGCCCTATTTGATTCGAAGTATGTGTAAAAATTACCATACTCATATGTTACTATATCATTGATTGTTTTAATTATAATTGTTGGATCAATCTGAACCCTTCTCATGTAATAACTGATATTATAATAATTTATTGTAACGATTCAATTCACCTAGCACTTATGTATATTATTATTTATTTTAAAAGCATCAATAATAATTAGGGAGTATACTTCTGTGTTATCCCACGAAATTTTCTACTTGGCCTATGGTCTCAGATAATTGAGAGCCAAAGTTCAGTTACATATGTATGAGTGTCGTTTTAATTGTATGTTTGGCCAGTTATTTTTCAAAGGTTTTGGATTACTTATTATTTGGTTTTACCGATGGCTTATTTAATTATATATCCCTTTTGAAATTTGATAAGTATGGGATTATCAACTTTTTGACGTATATAGACACTTGAATTTTATATACACTCCACCTTCCATCTATACAGATAATTGTTATAAAATTGGTAAAGAATGCATACCATATTTGTTCTAATACCTTTTTCCTCTAAATGACCCATGAAAAAGAGAATAGTCTCTCTCCCACGTGTGATACACACAAGTCACCTGTTTGCATATGTAACTATTTGGACGGAGACTAAAGCAGATGGGAGATAGGAGTGGAACTTTTCTATTATCTAATATATATTTCGTGTTGACAATAAGATGTAATTCACCCCTGCGGTGGTCATACACTATGTTGATCCATCGTCAGTCCTGCTGTCCCTATTTATAAGAAAACCTTGGAGGAAAAATATCTATAATTTTGGGTCAGAGCCCTAAAGTTGCAAGGATTCTTCACAATAAATATGCAAAATGTAACTAACTCATACTTCATGTTTCACCGTCGACGCTCACACGTAACGAGTATCTCACCTCTCATCTAAAAGCAGTCCTACTCGTATCCTCAACTAAATACAAATTTAAATCTTTCATTATTTAATCTGATAAGTAATGACAGAGTCATCTAGTTATGCGTCAACTAAAAGTGGGTGCGACATCTAACACTCCACTCCACGGATTATCTTCACATTGTTGTCCACTAAGTTCTATATAATTTCAGTGTGTATTTTTACGTTATATAATGTTTCTTAACTTTATCCTATCTCGTCAAACTATTTAACTATTAATTTACACTAATTATCGTCTACGCCATTTAGACTATATGTTTCATTCTCTTTAATTATTGTCTACATCCTTATACTGCCCAATTATTATTCTCATAAATAATTGTCTACCGCATTAAACAATAGAACTTATTTTTACCAATTATCCACATCGCTATGTTGATCCGACTTGTTATCATTAATTATTGTTTATAGACTATAAGAATATATTCTCATACAAAGCACACCACAATGTATATGTAGATAAATACATATGTTCGCAGATATGTATGACACACGAAGACATCTATCTTCGGCGTCCTATTCGTGCACTATCAGTATTACTCGGAGTCCCTCATCCTAAAGCGGGTAACAATAAAATACAAGCAAGTGGGGCCGTACCTACTCAGTACACCAGTTCACAGACTATACCCAGCGGTGACAAATGATCCCAACATAAACACCTACCTCTCGTAAATGGTGTCGCTACGTATTGCCTATAATATGACCTAACACTACGTCCAGCCCTCATGTGCCAACATGTGCTTTGGTCCCGAATGTACACGCAACCTCAACCGATAGGATGGTCCACGAACCCAGGTATGTCCACACAAAATTATGTAATACACACAATCGTCCCATATGCATAAGCAATTACTCTATAACTACTTTTACCCAAGGAATCTCCATCTATATAAATATAGCCTTCTTGGCTTAAACGTAACGTTTTAGTAAGTTTTTACATAACCCATTATTAAGCCGCCATCCTACGACTATTTTCCAATTAAATATTAAGTCCCATATTTTGCGTCCTAGACTTAGCAAGAACATTTATTTCTCCATACATATTTAGGTATAGTTTTCCAAACTAACCTTCCAAAAACCATTATAGGTATAGTTATCCCCAAACTACCCTTACCAACCCAATTATCGGTATAGTTATTCCCAACTATCCTTACCAATACTATTAATGACTTTAATGTGTGGCCTTCTTGGCTTAGACTAAATCCTTCTAAATTATTAATAATCATTCGCTTCCTGTTACCTTTTCGATAAGGTTTATATGGACATATAAGGAACCAACTAATTTGAATAAGTAGTTTCACCCTAACTACGATCATAACTGATACAAACCATTTAAAGTTAGCCCAGTAGGCTTAGGATGCATTTCTATTTGGTATCTTCATATGGTAATATTTCGAGAGAGCTAACTTTTAGTTAAATTCTCAAGCGTTCGACTTATCTCTAATAAGCATTTGTTTTATCCAAACTTACCTTGAATTAATCATAAAGCCTCATCATATCTTTTAGGGTCTTATCATCTATGTGCCCCTACTAAAATTTCCAAATCATCTAGGCACATACCTTCCTTTTAATACATTTATTAAGTATAACGTTATTCCAGAGTTCCACGTAAATCATCTTGTTCATATAGTTATTTAATACATTAACTTATCGCCATATCATGAACACATCCCGATTTAACTACATATATAAGCTCATAACAATATCATTAATATCTTGGAATAAGTCTATATCCCTCACTTCCACAAAAATGGTCTTGCACACCCTTTCATAGAAAAATCATAGGTAATTAAAAAAAATCAGAAAAATACACGGTCGGTGCCCACGCGATCATAACAAAAAAATCTACAATCAGGTGCATGTGACACCCCGCTTAAAATAATAACAGGTGGCCATCCCTATACTACATTATATCAGGAATCTCAGATGGCTCAGTCTCAACATCAACATACTACAATATAAATAGATAAGTCTGCGAGGACACAAATTTCCAATTGAGTCCTTTGTAGTTTTGGCTCAATTTCGGACAAAAACATTTGAGTCATAGGATAAAGTTCACGTTTATCCATTCAAGCCTATGACGTGTTTGTTGAAGACATAGCGGACAAGAGTATAAAGCTTCATCAAATTGTCATGTTTAATGTGCCTGTTTTTACGTCATCAACTTGGTTCCATTGCTCCTATGGTATGAATGCATTTTGATTATATATATAGGAGCTTGGAACATTTTATATTGGGTGTAGGTTTAATTAAAACTGTTGTTTATTTTCAAAAAGATTTAATTAAAACTATAAACAAAGTTTATAAAGTTTCTGGGCTAAAAATGAAAATTTCCAACTTTCTGGAAATTCGTTCGATATGTTGTTCAAACAAGTTTTTTGTTCGAACCAAATGTCATTCAAACGAGTTCCCATAATGGCAACTGGAACTTCGTTCGAAATTTCATTCGAATGAGATGGCTGTTCAAATGAGATTTCCAACGAGATTTCTAATGAGTTCATATTGGAACTTCGTTGGAAGCCTCGTTCGAACGAAAATGTCATTCGAATGAGCTTTGGCGGGAACAGTTAAATGGCATTTTTGTGCAGTTTTGACCCACCTTCCCACTTCTTTTTCCCTCTAACTTTTTGGCAGATTCAATATGTGCGGAAATAAACTTTTCTAACTTAACTTTTCATTCTATTTTGACTCATAGAGAGAGCTTTTTAGAGAAAATTCTTCCAAGAAAAGTTCATGATTTTTGAGTGTTCATCTTTCAAAGAAAAATTCATTTGACACTCTAGTTTACGCCCAATTGTTTGTTTAATCCAAGTTCCATATATATATATATATATATATATATATATATATATATATATATATATATACTTTGCTTGGAGTGTTTAGCATCGGTTTTTCATCTCTAGCGTTTGAAGAGATGTTTGGGTTAGCTTATACATCCCACATAAAAGAAGAAGTTTGCATTGATTTTCCCACGTGGAGAAAGGCTCCTAGTTTGGGTGACGGTGACCATATAAAGTCCGAACGGTGGATTCCGAGACCGCGGTGGAGCTCCGTGGTTATTCGCTAGGCAGAGGTTGATACAAGAAGATGCGTCAGGGCTTGAGAGGGATCGAGTCGAGTGTTGTAAGTTATCTTGCCTGTATTTGTAAATTCTATACTTAGTGGATTTGAGGCTAGGGCCGTCAGAGGTTGTTTCCCGTTGTGGGTTTTTTCTCGTAGATCGTGACGTATTGATTTATTGTTTATTTT
This sequence comes from Sambucus nigra, assembly GCA_949130495.1. Lineage (NCBI taxonomy): Eukaryota > Viridiplantae > Streptophyta > Magnoliopsida > Dipsacales > Adoxaceae > Sambucus > Sambucus nigra. The sequence continues at coordinate 444,729,115 of OX422222.1, read as the reverse complement.
ATCTTGCTATACTCACCTATAACGCATGCTAACGTAATTCAAGAAAAAATTTGATTTTAATCACTATGTGTTTAATTTAGTGCTAAATTAATTTTGGGTAATGCTTAATTAATTCAAGTCATTATTTTAATGTGTTAAAATTTGGTCGGCCTAATTTGTTATGACTTAGGCAAATTTTCTAGGACTTGGATTAATTATGTTTAAGTGAAATTAACATAAGTACGTGTTTCAAGTTAATTTCATTTTGGTTTTAATTTAATTTGAGAAAAATTAAATTTTGTTAAGTTGTTTTAATTTGAACCATCATCTTTCGCTTCCGCATAGTTAAAAAGGAAATTATCTTTTTGAAGTATAAAAAGGTTTTGAATTTTAAAATTGGGGGCCTTCGGGATTTTTTTTTTCAAATTGGTATCAGAGCAAAAAACGATAAATTACTTCGTTAAGATCTTTTAAATATTTTTGGCTAAAATGGAATTTTCCCCATTTTCGATGGTTCTAATTACGCGTATTGGAAAGCGCAAATGAAATCGACACTTAAATCTATTGATGAGAGGGTTTGGTTATCGATAGTTAACGGGTGGTCTCCACCAACTCATTTAGTAGATAATGAACGTGTTCCTAAACCGGCCGATAGATGGAGTGAGAATAAGTTTAAACTATCAAATTTTAATTCCTGTTGTTTAAATGCTTTGTTTAGCGCCGTCACACCGGATGAATTCCGACGCATTATGACGTGTGAGACCGCTAAAGAAGCGTGGGATATTTTTCAACTCACTCATGAAGGTACTAGTGTCGTTAAATATTAGAAACTCCAAAACCTCACCACTCAATTTAAAACCATCAAAATGAACGATAAAGAAACTTTTGGTGAATTTTATACTAGACTTTATGATATTATTAATTCATCTTTTCACTTGGGAGAGAAAATACCCAACAACCGAGTTGTAAAGAAAATTTTAAGGTCCCTACCTGATAGATTTATTCCAAAAGTGACCGTTTTAAATTCTTTACCAACTTTAGCCTCTACGAAATTAGAAGAGCTCGTAGATGATTTAGAAACCTATGAACTGGACATGTTTCCCTCTAAAATCGAAAAGAAAATTGAAACGGGAATTGCTTTAAAATCCCAAAAAGAGGATAAATAAGTAGTAGAGACCAAGAGTGATAGTGACTCGGAAGATATGGCCATCTTTGCAAGGAAATTTTGAAATTTTCTTAAAATTAACAAAGATAAATTTAAAAATGACTTTAAGAAATTTAAAACTTCTAAGCATGATAAAGCCGAGAGGATCCCTAAAACTATTAACGAAAATTTAAATAGGGACGAACCAAATAGGTGTTTTGCTTGTGAGGGTTATGGCCATAGGGCTTCTGAGTGCCCCACTAAACTAAGGAGAGAGGGTAAGCGACCCATTTCATATAATGCAACCCTTAGTGATAGTGATAAGGAAGAGGGACTCGATTCCCCCACTAAGCCCAACTTTGTGGCTTTTATGGCTAGCCATGTGAGTGATAGTGAGAACTCGTCGATTGATGAAACTTTAATACATGACACTTCCAAGGTCATAGTTTATGATTCCCTTATTTTTTATGGTAGTGAGAGTGAAGAAGAGAGAAAGAGTGAAAATGAAGAAGACGTTAATGTGAGTGAACTTCAAAATGCTTTGCAAGAACTATATGAAGAATCAATTAAATTAAAAAGAGCAAATTTGAAGTTAGAAGCAAGTTTAAGAGAGCGTGTTAAGGTCGTTGATGATAGTGTGTTGGTTGAAGACCTTAGAACATGAGAGAGATCTCTTCGAGAGAAGGTAGAATATGTAGAAGGTAAGAGAGATAGCCTTAGAGGTTTAATGGAATCCTTAAAAAGGAGCTTCTCAAGTTTGGAGAGAGAAATGTGTTATTAGAGTCTAACATTATAGAATTAGAAAATAAATTAAAAGACTCCAGTAATGTCAAATTTGATTTGAAGTGTCGTTTGGAAAAATTAGATAAAATATTAGGAACGGTCCAAATTAAAAATGTCACTTGTGGTTTAGGCTTCAATACTTGTAATGAATCAACTCAAAAAGCCAAAACCAATGCTTTAGTATAATCACCTAGGAAAGCCTTTATAGATCTCTCCTTAGGTAAATCTTTTCACCGTGAGTTTAGGTGTTCTTATTGTGGTCGAAAAGGCCATCTTAGAAATTTTTTTTCGATCTTAAAAGAGGTCCTAGAAAATCCCAACGTAAGTCAACCAAGTTAGCCTAGATTCCTACACCCCGAGATAGTCACTCTTCATTAGTTTGGGTTTAGAGATCCGACTTGGTAGCTTTATAAGATAGGGTATTTGATTCTCATTTACTTTCACATTCTTACTCCCTTGCAAAATCTAAAGGTTGAATGTGTTAGTTTTATTTTTCATACTTTACTTTTTGTACTTCATGCTATATTCACATGCTAAATGTATGCTTATTTAATCATTTTCTAGTCTATGCTCCATGATTAATGACATGCTAGAATTATGATTTTTGTTTATCTTTTGTATTATATTTACTTCATTTTGTTTGAATTAAATGAAAAATAGAAAAAGATTTTTTTATTTGGGTTTTTATCTCTTGGTAATTTATGCTTAATGAAAAACTTCAAATGATTTTTGTTTGTCTTTTGAGTATATATTTTTATTTTTGGTTAAAAAAAACTTTCAAAAAATCAAAAAGATGTTTTTTGTGTGTATTTTAGTTTGACACACTTTATGTGGCATGTACTTGTGTTTGAATCCCATCTTTTACGCTCCCATGTGTCTAGAACTTTTGGTTTAGATTGTCAATCCTTATTATGTTCTTCACCATTCTTACATGGAGTAGTTGGATGTTGTGTTGCTTAAATGGATTCTATTTTTATATGCCTCTTTTCACACATCCACGAGCTCATTTGAAATTTTAACTTCATATGTATATTTGAGCTTTGTGAGATGTTCTCCTACCAATCTTGTCATCTACATATTTATGACCTAGGAGGACTAGTGCATGTCAAAATCCGTTGCACGTGAGATTTGTGAGAAATAAAAAATGATAAATATAAATGATGTGCATGGGGAAGGGCTCCGAAAGGATTTATTGTCCTTTGTGAATAGTAAGTCACCGTTTGATTGGACCAAAAAGAAATACGTGGTCCAAGGCCTAAAAGAAAATATGGCATTGAAAGAAAAAATAATTGCCAAGGCCTATGTTTCGTTGATTTATTCCTTCTAAAGAATAATATATATGCTTATTAAGGGAGTTTGGATGATATATCAATGGTTTGCACAATGTCCGTTTATCCTAGTGGTACTTTCAATGTCATGACTCTATTGGTTTGTAGAATCATCAAAAGTCTAGGCCTGTATGCATTGTGTATTTTTGTTCATTGAGTTCAATTTATATTATCACATGAGGTTATATTCAAATATGATGAAGTTTGCAATCAATTGAGAACTCCGTGAACATGTCTTAAGTGATTGGGTCTAAATTTAATCGTTACTACTTCACACCCCAACACTTTCGTTTCCATATGGCACATTTTTTCCATACGAGCGTGAAAAGCTTATCTTATTTTGTGTCATTTGGGTGTTTATATCTATATATGTGTACTTGAGTCTGTTAGGTATATATTATGTATACATATATTTGATATTTTGTTTGGTCTTTGCCTTGCTTTCTAGCCCATTTATGCTTTAATTCATAATTGGTATCTATCTAGCTGCATTCTTTGTTAATATCACATGCTTAATACTTATGTATCATATTGGTATCTGTTTCTTGCATCTTAGTTGGTATTTGGTATTATTTGTTGGGTTAGTTATGATTTTGTTGCACATGTGCTTTAATGCTCTCATCACTTTTGCACATTTGCATGCTTATCTTGTTATCCCATTTTATTTATCCCGTGTTTAGTTTAAGGGTGTATATGCTTTAATTGGGGAGATAAGTTAATGTTGTGATTCTTTAGCCTTTGTCTATTCTTAAACAAAAAGGGGGAGAATGATAGGGGGATAAATGGTATCTATTCCTATTATAATCGTATCTTAGTTTGGGGGAGATTTATATTAGGGGGAGACCTCTTTCTAAGTTGATCATTGTTGATAAAGGGAGAGAATTGATTTAGGTGGAGTACTTACTTTACTTGCATTAAATATTTTGATTTGATATTCCCTATGCGTGTAATGTGTTTGCTTAAGTGTGCAGGAATTATATTATAAGTGGCAACTATCACTGACAAAGATTGTGATCCTTGGGTTGTTTGAGTCAAGCATTGTATTTTTATTTTGGGTGGGACTATTTGTCAGTCAAGTAGAGCTTGACAACCCTTTAGGATTTTTGTTTGGTTTTTGTCCCGGAATAGCCAAAGGAGGATATTTGTAAGGACACAAATTTCCAATTGAGTCCTTTGTAGTTTTAGCTCAATTTCGAACAAAAACATTTGAGTCATAGGATAGAGTTCACGTTTATCCATTCAAGCCTATAACCTGTTTGTTGAAGACGTAGCGGTCAAGAGTATAAAGCTTCATTAAATTACCGTGTTTAATGTGCATGTTTCTACGTCATTAACTTGGTTCCATTGCTCCTAAGGTATGAATGCATTTTGATTATATATATATGAGCTTGGAACATTTTATATTGGGTGTAGGTTTAATTAAAACTGTTGTTTATTTTTAGAAAGATTTAATTAAAATTATAAACAAAGTTTATAAAGTTTATGGGCTAAAATGAAAATTTCCAACTTTCTGGAAGTTCGTTCGAGATGTCGTTCAAACGAGTTTTTCGTTCGAACCAAATGCCGTTCGAACGAGTTTGCCAACGAGTTCCCATATTGGCCACTGGAACTTTGTTTGAAATGTCATTCGAACGAGATGGCTGTTCAAAAGAGATTTCCAATGATATTTCTAACAAGTTCACACTGGAACTTCGTTAGATGCCTCGTTCGAACGAGATTTCGTTCGAACGAAAATGTCGTTCGAATAAGCTTTGGCGGAAACTATTAAATGGCAATTTTGTGCAGTTTTGACCCACCTTCCCAGTTGTTTTTTCCGCTAACTTTTTAGGCAATTCAATATGTGCGGAAATGAACTTTTTTAACTTAACTTTTCATTATATTCTAACTCCTAGAGAGATTTTTTGAGGGCAAATTCTTCCAAGAAAAGTTCATGGTTTTTGCGTGTTCATCTTTCAAAGAAAAATTCATTTGACACTCTAGTTTACACCCAATTGTTTGTTTAATCAAAGTTCCATATATATACTTTTCTTGGAGTGTTTGGAACCGGTTTTTCATCTCTACCTTTTGAAGAGACGTTCGGGTTTGCTTCTACATCCCACAAAGAAGAAGAAGTTTTCATTGATTTTCCCACTTGGAGAAAGGCTCCTAGTTTGGGTGACGATGACCATATAAAGTCCGAACGGTGGATTCCGAGACAGCGGTGGAGCTCCGTGGTTATTCGCTAGGCAGAGGTTGATACAAGAAGACGCGTCAAGGCTTGAGAGGGATCGAGTCGAGTGTTGTAAGTCATCTTGCTTGTATTTATAAATTCCGTACTTAGTGGATTTGAGGCTAGGGCCGTCCGAGGTTGTTTTCCAATGTGGTTTTTTCCTCGTACATCGTGACATAGTGATTTATTGCTTATTTTATCTTTTTATACTCACCTAGAATGCATGCTAAAATAATTCAAGATGAAATTAGGTTTTAATCACTACATGTTTAATTTAGTGCTAAATTAATTTTGGGTAATGTTTAATTAATTCAAGTCATCAATTTAATGTGTTAAAATTTGGTTTGGCCTAATTTGTTAAAATTGAGAAATATGACTTAGGCAATATTTCTAGGACTTGGATTAATTGTGTTTAAGTGAAATTAACATAAGTGTGTGTTTCAAGTTAATTTCATTTTGGTTTTAATTTAATTTGAGAAAAAATAAATTTTGTTTAGTTGTTTTAATTTGAACCACCATCTTTCGCTTCAGCATAGTTAAAAAGGAAATTATCTTTTTGAAGTATAAAAAGGTTTTGAATTTTAAAATTGGGGACCTTCGGGATTTTTTTTCAAATTGGTCTTAGAGCCAAAAATGATAAATTACTTAGATAAGATCTTTTAAATATTTTTGGCTAAAATGGAAATTTTCCCATTTTCTAAATTTCCTATTTTCGATGGTTCTAATTACGCGTATTGGAAAGCGCAAATGAAATCGGCACTTAAATCTATCGACGAGAGGGTTTGGTTATCGGTAGTTAATGGGTGGTCTCCACCAACTCATTTAGTAAATACTGAACGTGTTCCCAAACCGGCCGATAGATGGAGTGAGAATGAGTTTAAACTTTCAAATTTTAATTCCCGTGGTTTAAATGCCTTGTTTAACGTCATCACACAGGATGAATTCCGACACATTATGACGTGTGAGACTGCTAAAGAAGCGTGGAATATTTTTCAACTCACTCATGAAGGTACTAGTGTCCTTAAAGCTTCAAAACTCCGAAACCACACCACTCAATTTGAAGCCATCAAAATGAACGATAAAGAAACTTTTGATGAATTTTATGCTAGACTTTCCGACATTGTTAATTCATCTTTTAACTTGGGAGAGAAAATACCCGACAACCGAGTTGTAAATTTTTTTGTAAGGTCACTACCCGATAGATTTATTGCAAAAGTGACCGTTTTAAATTCTTTACCAACTTTAGCCCCTACGAAATCAGAAGAGCTCGTAGGTGATTTATAAACCTATGAACTTGAAATGTTTCCCTCTAAAACCGAAAAGAAAATTGAAAAGGGCATTGCTTTAAAAGACCGAAAAGAGGATAAACAAGTAGTGGAGAGCGAGAGTGGTAGTGACTCGGAAGATATGGCCTTGTTTGCTAGGAAATTTAGAAAGTTTCTTAACAAAGATAAATTTAAAAATGACTTTAAGAAATTTGAAACTTCTAACCATGACAAGGTCGAGAGGATCCCTAAAACTATTAAAGAAAATTTAAATAGGGACGAGTCAAATAGGTGTTTTGGTTGTGAGGGTTATGGCCATAGGGCTTCTGAGTGCCCCACTAAACTAAAGAGAGAGGGTAAGCGACCCATTTCATATAATATGACCCTTAGTGATAGTGATAAGGAAGAGGGTCTCGATTTCCCCACTAAGCCCAACTTTGTGGCTTTTATGGCTAGTCATGTGAGTGATAGTGAGAACTCGTCGATTGATGAAACTTTAACACATGACACTTCTAAGGTCATAGTTTATGATTCCCTTATTTTTTATGGTAGTGAGAGTGAAGAAGAGAGAGAGAGTGAAAATGAAGAATGGGTTAATGTGAGTGAACTTCAAAATGCTTTTCAAGAACTATATGAAGAATCAATTAAATTAAAAAGAGCAAATTTGAAGTTAGAAGCAAGTTTAAGAGAGCGTGTTAAGGTTGTTGATGATAGTGTGTTGGTTGAAGACCTTAGGACACGAGAGAGATCTCTTCGAGAGAAGCTAGAATATGTAGAAGGCAAGAGAGATAGCCTTAGAGGTTTAATAGAATCCTTGAAAAAGGAGCATCTCGAGTTTGAAGGGAGAAATGTGTTATTAGAGTCTAACATTCTAGAATTAGAAAACAAATTAAACGACCATGTAATGTCAAATTTGATTTGGAGTGTCGTTCAGAAAAATTAGATAAAATATTAGGAACGGTCCAAATTAAAAATGACACTTGTGGTTTAGGCTTCGATACTTGAAATGAATCAACTCAAAAGGCCAAAACCAATATTTTTGGAGAATCGTCTAGGAAAGTCTTTAGAGATCACTCCTTAGGTAAATCTTTTTGCCGTGAGTTTAGGTGTTCACATTATGGTCGAAAAGGTCATCTTAGGAAATTTTGTTTCGATCTTAAAAGAGGTCCTAGAAAATCCCAACGTAAGGCAACCAAGTTAGCCAAGATTCCTACACCCCGAGATAGTCACTCTTCATTAGTTTGGGTTAGGATATCCGACTTGGTAGCTTTACAAGATAGGGTATTTGATTCGCATTTACTTTCACATGCTTCCTCCCTTGCAAAATCTAAAGGTTGAATTTGTTAGTTTTATTTGCATACTTTACTTTTTGTACTTCATGCTATATTCACATGCTAAATGTATGCTTGTTTAATCATTTTCTAGTCTATGCTCTATGCTTAATCACATGCTAGAATTATGATTTTTGTTTATCTTTTGTATCATATTTCCTTCATTTTGTTTGCATTAAAGGAAAAATACAAAAAGATTTTTTTTATTTGGGTTTTTATCTCTTGGTAATTTATTCTTAATGAAAAACTTCAAATGATTTTTGTTTGTTTTTTGAGTATATATTTTTATTTTTGGTTAAAAAAAATTATCAAAAACTCAAAAAGATTTTTTTGTGTGTATTTTAATTTGACACACTTTATGTGGCATATACTTGTGTTTGAATCCCATCCTTTACGCTCCCATGTGGCTAGAAGTTTTGGTTTAGATTTTAAATCCTTATTATGTTCTTTACCATGCTTACATGGAGTAGTTGGATGTTGTGTTGCTTAAATTGATTCTATTTTTTTTATTCCTCTTTTCACTCATGCACGAGCTCATTTGAAATTTTAACTTCATATGTATATTTGAGCTTTGTGAGATGTTCTCCTACCAATCTTGTCATCTACATATTTATGACCTAGGAGGACTAGTGCATGTCAAAATCCATTGCACGTGAGATTTGTGAGAAATAAAAAATGATAAATATAAATGATGTGCACGGGGAAGGGCTCCGAAAGGATTTATTGTCCTTTGTGAATAGTAAACCACCGTTTGATTGGACCTAAAAGAAAATATGGCATTAAAAGAAAAAATAATTGCCAAGGCTGATGTTTTGTTGATTTATTCATTCAAAAGAATAATATATATGCTTATTGAGGGAGTTTGGATGATATATCAACGGTTTGCACAATTTATGCTAGTGGTACTTTCAATGTCATGACTCTATTGGTTTATAGAATCATCAAAAGTCTAGGCTTGTATGCATTGTGTATGTTTGTTCATTGAGTTCAATTTATATTATCACATGAGGTTATATTCAAATGTGATGAAGTTTGCAATTAATTGAGAACTCCGCGAACATGTCTAAAGTGATTGGGTCTAAATTTAATCGTTACTAGTTCACACCCCAACACTTTCGTTTCTATATCACCCATTTTTGCCATACAAGCGTGAAAAGATTATCTTATTTTGTGTCATTTGGGTGTTTATATCTATATATGTGTACTTGAGTCTATTAGGTATATATTATGTATACATATATATGATATTTTGTTTGGTCTTTGCCTTGCTTTCTAGTCCATCTATGCTTTAATTCATAATTGGTATCTATCTAGTTGCATTGTTTGTTGATATCACATGCTTAATACTTATGTATCATATTGGTATCTGTTTCTTGCATCTTAGTTGGTATTCAGTATTATTTGTTGGGTTAGTTATGATTTTGTTGCCCATGTGCTTTAATGCTCTCATCACTTTGGCACATTTGCATGTTTAGCTTGTTATCCCATTTTATTTATCTTGTGTTTAGTTTAAGCGTGTATATGCTTTAATTGGGGAGATAAGTTAATGTTGTGATTCTTTAGCCTTTGTCTATTCCTGAACAAAAAGGGGGAGAATGATAGGGGGAGAAATGGTATCTATTCCTATTATAATCGTATCTTAGTTTGGGGGAGATTTATCTTAAGGGGAGACGTCTTCCTAAGTTGATCATAGTTGATAAAGGGAGAGAATTAATTTAGGTGCAGTACTTACTTTATTTGCATTAAATATTTTGATTTGATATTACATATGCGTGTAATGTGTTTGCTTAAGTGTGACAGAATTATATTATAAGTGGAACCTATCACCGGCAAAGATTGTGATCCTTGGGTTGTTTGAGTCAAGAATTGTATTCTTATTTTGGGTGGAAATTTTTGTCAGTCTAGTAGAGCTTGACTGCCCTTTAGGATTTTTGTTTGGTTTTTGTCTCGGAATAGCCAAAGGAGGAGATTTGTAAGGACAGAAATTTCCAATTGAGTCCTTTGTAGTTTTGGCTCAATTTTGGACAAATATATTTGAGTCATAGGATAGAGTTCACGTTTATCCATTCAAGCCTATGACGTGTTTGTTGAAGACGTAGTGGCCAAGAGTATAAAACTTCATCAAATTGTAATGTTTAATGTGCCTATTTCTATGTCATTAACTTGGTTCCATTGCTCCTAAGGTATGAATGCATTTTGATTACATATATATAGGAGCTTGGAACATTTTATATTGGGTGTAGGTTTAATTAAAATCGTTGTTTATTTTCAGAAAGATTTAATTAAAACTATAAACAATGTTTATAAAGTTTGTGGGCTAAAAATGAAAATTTCTAACTTTCTGGAAGTTCGTTCGATATGTTGCCGAACGAGTTTTTCGTTCGAACCAAATAACGTTCGAACGAGTTTGCCAACGAGTTCCCATATTGTCCACCAAAACTTCGTTCAAAATGTCGTTCGAATGAGATGGCTGTTCGAACGAGATTTCCAACGAGATTTCTAATGAGTTCACATTGGAACTTCGTTGGAAGCCTCGTTCGAACGAGATTTCTTTCGAACGAGCTTTGGTAGGAACAGTTAAATGGCATTTTTGTGCATTTTGGACCCACCTTCCCACTTGTTTTTCCCTCTAACTTTTTGGCAGATTTAATAAGTGCGGAAATGAACTTTTCTAACTTAACTTTTCATTCTATTCTAACTCCTAGAGAGAGCTTTTTAGATCAAATTCTTCCAAGAAAAGTTCATGGTTTTTGAGTGTTCATCTTTCAAAGAAAAATTCATTTGACACTCTAGTTTACGCCCAATTGTTTGTTTAATCCAAGTTCCATATATAATATATATATATATATATATATATATACTTTGCTTGGAGTGTTTGGCATCGGTTTTTCATCTCTACCTTTTGAAGAGACGTTTGGGTCATGTTATACATCCCACAAAGAAGAAGAAGTTTTCATTGATTTTCCCACTTGGATAAAGGCTCCTAGTTTGGGTGACGATGACCATATAAAGTCCGAATGGTGGATTCCGAGACAGCGGTGGAGCTCCGTGGTTATTCGCTAGGCAGAGGTTGATACAAGAAGACGCGTCAAGGCTTGAGAGGGATTGAGTCGAGTGTTGTAAGTCATCTTGCTTGTATTTATAAATTCTGTACTTTGTGGATTTTAGGCTAGGGCCGTCATAGGTTGTTTCCCATTGTGGGTTTTTCCTCGTACATCACGGCTTAGTGATTTATTGTTTATTTTATGCTGCTATACTCACCTAGAACGCATGCTAAGGTAATTCAAGATAAAATTTAGTTTTAATCACTCCATGTTTAATTTAGTGCTAAATTAATTTTGGGTAATGTTTAATTAATTCAAGTCATTAATTTAACGTGTTAAAATTTGGTTTGGCCTAATTTGTTAAAATTGAGAAATATGACTTAGGCAAATTTTCTAGGACTTGGATTAATTGTGTTTAAGTGAAATTAACATAAGTGTGTGTTTCAAGTTAATTTTATTTTGGTTTTAATTTAATTTGAGAAAAAATAAATTTTGTTAAATTGTTTTAATTTGAACCATCATCTTTCGCTTTCGCATAATTAAAAAGGAAATTATCGTTTTGAAGTATAAAAAGGTTTTGAATTTTAAAACTAGGGGCCTTTGGGATTTTTTTTTCAAAGGCTAACTACCCGAAATGATACAAGCGAGATGCCAAAATTTAATAAAACATGCCAAGAACAACAACCCAGCCCTATAAATATCTAGTAAAGGCAAAATGCACACAAGTACCATGATAAATGAAGTGCTAGAATAAAATGAAATGAGTATATACAAGGAAATATACCCTAATAAGCTGTCGGGTCACAGCCAGTACAACATCCATGGGAAGAAATATAAACAGCTATAAATAACTCTAAAGTATAATCCCGTTGTACAACCTGAATCCTATCTAGATTTACTAGGAGATAGGAAGCGACTATAATCTAAGTCCCGCTCCAGTCCGCACCTGTTACGGCTCCGAAAACTCTGGGTAGAAAATCATCCGGCATCAATGCGGTAGGGCACCTGTAGTAATATATACATACATCTATATTGAAAAAGAGAAATATAAACAGGTCAGATCCCGATGTGTAAAAAATATTTAGCAAGTGTGTTAACCGTGCATAATAATTATAAATGAACTATTTCATAATTAAAGTGGAGTCGCACTCTCGTGAAACCCCCAACTCACCTCTCATCTAACAGCGCGCACCTATTCGCGTCCTAGAATCTAAATTTTTGTTACCCGACCCATAAGGACAACCTACCTTACAATAGGCACGGCCTATACCCGCAAGACCTTCCATTCTAACATAACCCGAGAATCCTTCCCATTATAATCATACTTAAAAATGTATACACAAATATGCCATACTTGGCCTTATTGATTCCAATTTATAACTTAATCAGTTATCCATCTTATTACTTCGCATATTAACATTAAGCTTAAAATTAAGAGTTTATTCTCTAAATAACATGCACAATTTAATAAGGACAAAAATTCTCTCCACTCTCAACATTGCACTACGTTTCGTGTGCGGGGCATCTCGCAAAGCGAAATCTAAATAAGAAACCCCCCGATACACTACTCCTTGACAATATTGATCATAGGGATCCATTATTTTATCTACGCAAATCATACTACTGATTCATACAAGTACAAAGGACAAAACTTCTCTCTACTCCTAACATGGCACTACGTTTCGTGCGTGGGGCATCTCGCAAAGCGAAATCCAAACAAGGAACCCCCCGATACACTACTCCTTGACAATGTTGATCGTAGAGATCCATTATGTCATCTACGCAAATCATACAACTGATATATACAAGTACAAAGGACAAAAATTATCTCTACTCCCAACATGGCACTGCGCTTCGTGCGTGGGGCGTCTCTCAAAGGGAAATCCAAAAAAGGAACTCCCCCGATACACTACTCCTTGACAATGTTGATCGTAGAGATCCATTATGTCATAGACACAAATACTACTATAATCTAGATTACTATCTAAGAACAAACTAAAAGTAACCATTAAATCCTTGGGTCGATATCACCGAAATTGTCTCTAAGTGCAATATATCAGCCCCTAACAATCTAGTACACCATAATCATCCAAGATGTACACCATAGAAATTTCATTTCCTTTTCACCTATAGGATATATATATATATATATATACAGTCATTCATTCTCATAGCCACGTGTACATAACACACATAATGTACAATTTCCATACACATAATATTACCGGCTATAGAATGCCACTACACTGCTCCATTCTATCATCTTCTAGGAATTACTCACTTTCTCCCGGGGTCACCATCTATCAGGCTATTATCACACCGCCATGGCGACAAAATCAATCATAACGCATGGGAAGCGGTCATAGTTCCTAACGGGTCAAGTGAGAACGTCCCATACCCGAGACTTCTCACCCCCAAAATAAAATCACACAAATAATAATGGACGACTATGAATTGGAGAATATCCTGCTCCTTGAGCCAGGGGCTCACCCAACATCGCGCAACTTCCCATGATAGCATGTGCTATGTATGCTTCACACCATAAGTATATATATCATTCACACTATATATATACATCCATATGATTACATCATATATACAAACCATCACACACGGTATATATTCACGCCATATGTACACACATATATACTTATCTATACACACACACACACACACACACACACACACACGCACATATATATATATATTCACATATACACATATATACACACTATCACTTATCCGTATGTACGAAATCCACAACTTGGCTATACGTGTACATAGTCCTTATTATCTAGCTATCATTCCCAGCATATTAACTCAAATCGTTATATAATTACGATCCCTCACTTGAAGCATATTCATCCATATCCCCTATAATATGAATAGTCTCCCAAAGTATATTCAACATTAAGGTTATCACCCCAAAGTTTAACACATATAATTTTCACTATATATCCCATCAACATCCGAATGCAAATCGATATATCTAATAATAATGCAGACTATAAGTGTACACATAACTAATAGTCTCCAAACCACAATCTCAATCCTCAATTCATTTCATAATCCTTTCAATTATTGGAATCCCAATTGTTACTCACATAATAACTATTTGTAAGCCTTAAGCTCGAAACTACATTTATTTTATGATCTCATCATATATTGGGATACCCCCTAATAAATTACGTGCCGATATATGTAGACTATTCCGACGATAAGTATACTCACAACTATTTATCAGCAATAAGTTAAATCACCCTAACTTTCGATTACGGTTCAATGTCTCATAATGAACCCTTCACATTAAAACATTTACAATTTATTCCCATCTCTAAGGATACGTGGCCTCTCATTCTTCTCGGTCCCCCAATAATATCTAGGCTCTCTTATGATCTCTGAATAGAACTCCCGTTCTTAAGAAATTCCCACTCTACACTAATACAACCCCCCCCCCCCCCCAATAAGCATGTGTATATGTATCCAAAATGGTTCGATATGTCTCCACCCTCATATCATACTAGAAACCCCTTATAAATATTCAATTTATATCTCTGGCATCATATAAATAAGTTCCAAATCGAGAAACCCAACAAAAATGGAGTAAAACTCTTTCTAGAAAAATCCATCAAAACAACCCTGTTTCCGAATAGATTCGGCCCCAACAGCGAATCGATTCGATCCAAAAGGACCTGAGAGTCTGCTACATACCGAATCGATTCTCTAGGGGTGAATCGATTCGGCCCTAAAGACCTGATGCTTCTGCAATATGGCGTATCGATTCGCTAGGGGCGAATCGATTCGGCAAGTTCAGAAAGCCACGAAATGGGCTATTTCTCCAAAACCCAAAAATTCCCAAAATCCAATTATACCACTTCCACCCATATATCCTCAACCCAAATATGTCGCCAACATCAAATTTCATCCTATATCTAATTTCATCAAGTTATACTCCTTAAACCCATGTGTAAACATCAATTTCAAGATTTAAACTAAAAAATCTAGGTTTTGATAAATATACCCAAAATCCAATTTTTTTGCCCACAAATTATGAAATCAAGTACACAAATGAATTATTTAGCAAGATTAAACACTTTCCTCAAAGTTGTAGAGGTTGAATCATCCTCGAGATCTCATTTGGGTCGGAAATCTCCAAGATTTTCCTCTCTCTCTTCTTTTCTTTCTTCTTTCCTTCTCTTTCTGTCTTTCTCTTAAATGAGAATGGCTGGTCCGTAATCCTCTTAAACCCTCAAAACATAAATCCCAGTTTTAAATGATAATACACACATTACATGACTCGTTTACTCCAATTTGAGTCAAACTTAAAATATTCAGGAACCGAAATAAAACCCAAGGATAGTTATTTCGACTATCTCAACCCATCCAGAATCAATGGCGCACTCAGAATTATCATCCGGAATACTTTGCAACGTCCTCTATTTTTGGACTTCAATTTCCAAGTTTTAAAATTCTCCAATTTAAATAAATTTTATTTATCCCAAAAATTTAATTTCTCATTCCCAAATTCTTGGGGTGTTACAGTGCACTTAATCGATTCGGTAGGGAGGCCGAATCGATTCAATTTTTCCAGTAAGCCTAGAACAGGTTTCTTCCAAAATGGAATTGTTTCAAAAAATTAATATGTGTCTCCAATCTTCGAAAGGTTTCAAAAACTTAATATATAGGATGGATATGATCTTCAAAATAACACGGGGTCATTCTAAACATGATTCAACATCTAAATCATTTTTAAACTAACATTAAATATTCAAGAATTTCTAAGCATGGAAGTTTTAAAGTTTCATCTTAAATCTCAACAATTCCTTTCTTTCAGAATATGATATCAATTTTACAACATGATTTCTCAAATCAAATCAATACATTACAAAACATCAATTCATATATAACATGAAATTTATGGATCTACATATGGATCATCTAATTTTTATCCATTCTTGCACAATATAAAGAACCTCTAGATATGCAGCCTTATATCATGATTCAAATCCTACTCTACATGGATTGAATATTAATACAAGAAAGAACATTTTGAATAAGAATGGTAAGAGAATTCTTGCCTAAAAGGGTGGAGAAACTCCTATTTTCTTCCTCCTAGGGTGGTTCTTCCTCTTCTTCTTAGGCGGGTGTGCTTAGGGTTCTTGGATATAATTCTCAATGAGTGGGTTAACTCTAAATAAATGCTATTAGTCTACAATTTCCGGGTTGGTCCTTAGGCGACAACTTTGGACCCCTAAATGAGCTCAAATACATTATGTACTTAACCCGATAACTATCTAACTCATATATATATGCCCCGGGACCATTCCTAAGGGACAAAAATGCCCTATCGAGCCCGAAATGCCTCTCAAAGTGTGTCCCGAATATTTTTATCCAAACATAAATTTTAATGGTGACATGACACATGTAATTCTTCTTTAAAAATAAAAAATCAACTTAGATTTATTCAAACCATTAAAGTCCAACTCTAAAATTTATAAAGAATAATGAGTCTAATTACTCACAACCTTTATTAGTTAATTTCACCGAATTAAATTAATTCCTATTAAGTTTTATCTTATTAAAAAAAATACGGGGTATTACAATAACCATTCCAAATAGTTTAGACTCCTTTTAGGTAGTAAAGACAAAGATATATAAAAAATAATTAGTTATATCCACTTCCCTTGAGAATCTACATATGATTCTACTTATAACCACACACACATATTGGTTCTCTTACTCTAAACATTCCAGAATTATTTTTTAGTCATCACTTTCATGAAATAAGTACAGTTATGGATTAGGCTTTAACACGAAGAAAATACTAAACATCACTGCCAATGGTGGATCCATGAGTGTTTCTAAGTAACGGTGGAAATACACTTATTTTATTGTAATAAGAAAATTACAAAGCGAACATATTTTATTTTTTATCATAGGTTAAATCCGTGAAAAATTATCATTGTTGAAAACCCAAAAAAAGATGAGCAACAAAACTGAATGAGTTTTTTTTTTTGTTATTGTTAAATTGTACAGAATTTTTCATAAATAATATTGTTACAATTAATGGATAAAATTGTCTCGGGTAGAAATCATGATAAAATATGTGACCAGCAACCTTTAGAACATGTTTAATCATGATTTAAACTTGTGACAATTTAGTCATGAACCTAGATCGTTAGAAAATATCAAATATGTATTAATATTAAAAATCCCTAAAACTTAAGAGGGGTTCCCCCCACCCATTGACCCTACATGGGCTGCCCTTGACAATTGTTATACGAATGATGTGCTACCACATCATTTATACAAATGTTATATTCAATATTTTGTCCTTAAAATCATCTTCAAAGGTGGTGAAGAATATGCTTTATCATATAGGACTATAATACATTATTTGTTTGTTACAGGGAGAAGAAAAACACTTACTTGTCCATTAAACAATAACAAAATTACCATTTTTATAGTCATTTGTGTCATGGATGGCAATTGCGCCAAATTTTCACAGTGAAAGATTGTCATAAATTTCCTCAGTAGGAGAATTTCATTGACCAAATTTATTACCGCACACATTTGTCACGGACATAAAACATTATAATAGACTAGACAACAATACGAATGAGAATAAAAAAACTCACCACACTTGATGTAGGTCAAATTTTATATTTTCATAAAATGTCAACATGCAAATTTCAAAACCACTCCAACCATGTAATGCATAAAATCGTTATGGCATGGTACTTTTTGGTATTATTTCGTGTCATTGGTAATGTAGCATGTGAAAATATGTGTATCTATTAATTTTTTAGAAGATTTATATGTGTTTAGAATTATATTTATATTACACTAGATTTATTGGGCTCACACGCTAATGGCAAGAAAATGTTAAAATTAAATCCGAACTTCTTAGCTTGTTCTCTCTTAGAAATTTCTAGAACAACATCCTTGGATTATAGTATAAGTATCTATTGAAAGGCCTATATCTGGAAGGGGAAATAAAAAATAATCAAACTTAAATTGGAAAGATTGAATTGTAACGTGGAAGATATTCCCAATGCATATGTCACCTCTAATTAACAAGAATCAAAATTAATTTTGTCTCACTATCAAGTGTTTCAACTTTGTATTTATATTAAATAATATATATGGATCTTTGACGGTTCACATCAATGGAAAGTCAGAAATATGAGTTTATGGATTCAAATACCAGAGTTGGCTATCAAATTTTATGATTCAAATACTATGCATGCCATTGCAAAGGCGCTTAGAACTCCTATTAAAATGGATGTTCACACTAGAAATACTCTTAGAGCTAGATATTCTCGGTTGTGTGTGGAGTTTAAAATCAATAAACCTTTGCCATCAACAATTAAAGTTTGTGGCGTTTTTTATCCCATTTACTATGAATCCAATTCTTCTATTTGTGCTAATTGTGGATTGTCGGTTATTTATATATTAATTATGCCTTGAATAATAATAAAACGATTCCACCGACAAATATAAACTATTCGGCAATCAAGTACAAATTGATGACTATTATGAGAAGACCAGGAAACACTACACCAAAAACAATAATTTGGCACACCTTGATATTAAAAATCTGGTACACTTTAAAACAGTCCCAAATTTTGGCACAGTTTAATGACAATTTGGCAGAGTTTAAAATCATGCCAAATTTTGGCACCGTTTAAAAGTGTGCCAAAATTGAGTACACCTAACTAAAATATAAATAACTTAAAAAATTCATCTCCCTCCAATATTTTCATCTCCCGCATTCTCATTTTCACACGAGAAAAAAAGAGTTGGGCAAGACCAAACTCTCTCCCTCTCTCGTCAGCCCTGGAGGCAAAAAAAAGGAAACCTAATTTTCTACCACCATCCAAGACCACCGCTCTCAATCATCGTCTAATTCCACCGCTCTTGACCTCCGCTGCTCCCCTCTCACCTGGTATCATTTTTTTAATCCGATTTGTGTATTTTCGTCCTCAATAAAAAGGGCTTTATTAGATGAGACATAGAGCTGTTGCCTACAAGAATTTGTGACGATGGTGTGATCGAGTCCTTCTTTACTCCTGGTCGCTATTGTATGGAGCTCCATGTTTCTTCCTACAAGAATTTTTGGCGGTTTGATTTAGAAAGCCTTCCAGCTAGTCTTATTCGAAGGTAAACCCTCGTGATTTTTACCATATTTTCTAGGGACATTTGATTCTATCTAGAAAAAGTGTTTTCTTTAACAATTGCATTTATAATATTTCTCTTGGATTTCATATAATATTTTCTGAATCTTTATTCAATTGTAGACAATCCAGAATTTTCAAATATTTAAAATCTAATCTCATTTTTTCCCTAAGAAATCAGAAACAAAAAACCTATAATCTTATCCCTATTGTATTAGAGGTGCGTGCGTGTGGAACAGGTGTGTGTGTGTGTGTGTGAAAACATGTGTGTGAAGGTGATATATATATATATATATATATATATATATATATATATATATATATTATTGTGCTCCCATGCCGATGGCACAATGACAAAGTTTTCCCTGAGCAACAAAAAAATATTTTCAAAAATAAATTAAAAATTAATAGCATGTATTTAAATATAATGGTATAATAGCATATAATGGTATAATAGTATAATATATAATAGCATATATATGCTTTTAGCATGATATTTCATGCATGCCCATGCATGTATGAAATATATGCATGTTATGTAACATAAAAAACATAACATATCATACATAAAAAGTTAAAATATCATACATATATTTTTGTCATAACATTCCTACTTTAGTATATATATATATATATATATATATATATATATATATATATATATATATATATATATATATATATATATATATATATAAGGTTTTATATGTTTGTGTATATAACATGTGGTGTTATACATATATATACAAAATGGGTATTAACATGGAAGAAGATGAAGTTGAAAAAAAACCCAGTAAATTTCATTTACGGCGTGGTACCTTCTGCGTGTTAACGCAACTAAAAAAATGGTTTGATACATGGTCCGGGTTCTTGAAAACAATATTTATATATTAAATAACACATAAGGGTGGTACGGGTGTAATTTCCGGATCGTCGGAATGGGTTTTCGGACATTCGAAGTTTTGTCGACGCTAGTCGTAAGGAAATTACCAATTTGTCGAGCCATCTTTCGACTAATTTTTAGCACACCTCAGTTAGTCAAAATTGATATTCGAGATAACCGACTTATTTTCCATACATTGGAGAACACATACGGGTGGAAGGTATGTGTGCATGTTTACCGAGGTGCAATTTTGAAGTATTGAAAGTTTAACACAAATAAGCAATTTTACAAATTGTCTTTTGCCTCTCTAACACACTATAAAATGTATCTATATGTATCTCTACTCCATTGAGATAAAATTATCTTAAGTTTTTAAGATTAGAAGAAACTGAGTAAATAGGGTTCATATCATTGTAGACTCTCCAGTTAGCTTTAATTAAAATTTAAACTAATTAGCTTTAGTCTAAAAGCTTAAGAATTTAAAAGGCTTGGGAGACAAGTCAATAGAAACTTTGATTTGAAGTAAAAGAGGGGAGTGATATGATGTTACCTTATTGGCTTGCATAGTATTACATTCCTTTATTAAGCTTTGATCGTATAGAATTATATCTATTTTTCTCCAAATTCTTCAGTCCCTTCCTTTTTGTTGAACCAGGTATATCTTGAGCCAGAGAAACCCAAATCCAAAAAAGAATTTTAATCTATACTTTCAGTAAATTATAAAGCATCTCTCAAGTTAATAGGATTGCCTCCTGTCTTCTCCATGGAATTAGTTATAACATTGAAACCCCTTACCACCAACGAAGGATCAAATGTTTGATTGCATTCAAAATAGTCCCATAGCTATATACTTTTAATTTTAGTGAACTTTGCATACAAAAAACTACATTGAATTGCTTTAGCCATTTGAAAATGGCATAAGCTTAGAGTTAAGCAGTGATTCAGTTGAGATACAAGCTTACATTTGATACCCTATTTAACAAATACCCAAATTTTTCTGTTACAGTTACTCTCAGCTATATAGAATACCAATTTAAACATAAATTCTCCTAGATTCTTCACATCTTGCTTAAGATCAAGAACTGCTAACACATAAAGCGTATGTAACGTGATCAATCTTTTAATTCTTATGATGGTTCCTTTTTGGAAAATATTATCACATTACAAATTATGAGACTAATATTTTAAACTTTACAGGGGGTTGCTGAGTTTTTGATTTTGATCTTAGGATTATTTGTTGAAAATATTTATCTGGTTACTTCTTCTTACTACTCTTCTATAGGAGGTCTTTTTCTTCATTCATCTTTTAGCTTCTAACTGGGGACTTATTGGCAATGATTCTGTAACTTGATCACTTAAGGAGTCAATATTATTAGGACTTGTATTAGAGATTGGATGATTTTCCCCCTATACTTGTTGGCTTCTTTTACCTATGTCTTCATCAATTTCAGATAGGGGAAACACTCCTTCAATTAGTGACTATTTAGTGATCCTCAGATGTCCGTGTTAATTATGATAAAACAGATAAAAGGAAGGTGATTATCTTATCTTAATTTTCTCTCTCTTTTAAGTAATCTTAATGCATCCCCATTACATAAACTGTTATATAAGCGGCGAATTTAACTGCAGCACGTTACATAAATTGTTATATCTATTTTTATAAAAACTGTTTATATAACTAACTATAAATTGTTATACAACAGTTTATATGAAAACATTTTTGGCATTAAATTTGTTGTTTAAATATTGTTTTAAATACTGAGATTGTTGGTTATTTAGATCTATTTTCTTTATATTTTAGGGTTGATAAAACTTGTTCATCAAAGGGTAGTCACAACTCAATCTTTAGGCTCATCGTGTCTGGTAAATTTGAATACAATCTCTTGTTTCATTTATGTTTATATATTCAAATTATATTATAATTAATTAAATGTGTTGTTAATTAGTTCTTTATACTTTTTTAGATGGATGATCCTAATAGATAAACAAATGGAACACCTTCAAATGATCATGACTATCCCGATGGTACAAAAGCAACATCTCAAACCTACTATGGCAAGCAACAATTTTAAACAATGTGAGCACCAAAACAAACTTACCCATCCTATATATGACTTAACTTATCTCTTTATTTTATTAGTCCGCATTACTATCCAGGATAGTAGTTATTATTTATTAATAAGGTAGTTGAAAATGCTTTAGTGTATTGATTATTTATTTAATTGTAACTATTATTCACAAACAAGTCATTAAAATGTTGAAAACCCAATCCAATCCCCAAACGGCCCCGTAAGAGGGATGGGCACCTCACACGGGACCAATGTAACTTGTAGGAACTAACCGCATATTCACAGGTATCCCGCTTTGAGAATATGATGATAATTTGAAAACATTTAGATTATGCTTAAAAATAAGCCGTTAAAGGGTGAAAACCCAAACTAGCCCCCAAACGACCCCACAAGAGGTATGGCCACCTCGCATGGGATCGATGTAACTTATAGGAACTGGCTGCGTAGTCACGGGCCTCCCGGTTTGGGAATATTGTGATAATTTGAAATATTTAGATTATTCTTAAAAACATGACGTTTGAGGATGAAAACTCAAGCCAGTTCTCAAACGGTCCCGTAAGAGGCACTAACACCTCGCATGAGACTAATGTAACTCGTAGCAGCTGACCACTTAGTCACGGGTATCCTAATTTGAGAATATGACAATAATTTGAATATCTATATTATGCTTAAAAATAAGTCGTTAATGGATGAAAATCCAAACTATCCCCCAAACGGGCCCTGTAAGAGGCATGGACACCTCGCGTCGAACCAATGTAACTTATATGAACTGACTGCGTAGTCACGGGCCTCTCGGTTTGAGAAAATTGCGATAATTAGAAAATATCTAGATTATTCTTAAAAATAAGTCGTTAAAGGGTGAAACCACAAATCAATCCTCAAACGGTCCTGTAAGAGGCACTAACACCTCGCATGGGACTAGTGTAACTCGTAGGAGTTTCCCACGTTGTCTCGGGTCTCCCGATTTAAGAATATTACGATAATTTGAAAACATTTAGATTATTCTTAAAAATAAGTCATTAAAGGGTGAAACCACAAACTAGCGTGTAAGGGGCATGAACAACTCGCACGAGACCAATATAATTTGTAGGAACTAACTGCGTAGTCACGGGTCTCGCGGTTTGAGAATATGACGATAATTTGAAAATATTTAGAATAGTTTAAAAACATGATGTTTGAGGGTGAAAATTCAAATCAATCCTCAAACGGCTCTGTAAGATGCACTAACACCTCGCATGGGACTAATGTAACTTGTAGGAGATGATCGCGTAGTCACGGGTATCCCAATTTAGGAATATGATGATAGTTTGAAAATATCTAGATTATGCTTAAAAACAACCCGTTATAGGGTGAAAACTCAAACTAGCACCCAAACGGCCCTGTAAAGGGCTTGAACACTTCGCTCGGGACCAATATAACTCGTAGGAACTGACCGCGCAGTCACGGGTCTCTCAATTTGAGAATATGATGATAATTTGAAAATATTTAAATTGTGCTTAAAAACATGTCGTTTGAGGGTGAAAACTTAAATCAGTCCTCAAACAGCCCCGTAAGAGGCACTAACACCTCGAGTGAGACTAATGTAACACGTAGGAGCTGACCACGTAGTCATAAGACTTTCGATTTGAGAATATAATAATAATTGTAACTCGTATATGAAATTTTCAATTTGAATAAGATATTTTTTTAAATTACATGGTTACTAATATCATCTCTTTTTTGTATCCTATTTTTTTACAGGATAACATTTTATCGTTAGATTTTATACACGTGGAACATATGAAGAAATCAATGGTTTACAACAAGGGGATTATTTATTTAATGTTGTTAATATTCAGGATTCTATTTTTTGTGTTATGGTCGTGCGGGCTTTATATTACGCAGGTTTCATATTAGTAAGTTTTAGAATGTCCATAAAATAGAGGAAGCTCTCTCCAATTTTTTTTGGTGTGTGAACTATTACGGCTTAATATTTTGAAGTTTTTATGTACATAGTTTATCAACGTGCGAGATTCACAATTTGTGAATTTTCTTGTTTTCAAATATTTTTTTTTCTTTGATATAAAAATTGGCACAGTTTAAAACCGTCCCAAAAGTGTATCAAAATTTGGCATGGTTTTGAATTGTGTCAAAAGTGTACCAAAATGTATTCAATCTGGCATAGTTATAAACAGTGCCAAAAGTGTGCCAGAAATATCAAATTCTGGCACGGTTTAAAAGTGTGCTAGACGTGTCCTGTTTGGCCGAATCTGGCACACTTTTAAACTGTGCCAGAAAAAAATGACCACTTTGGAACACCTGATTCTGGCACAGTTCGAAATCGTGTCAAATTTGATCTAGCACAGTTTTAAACTATGCCAAATTGCTATTTTTGGTGTAGTGAAAATCATATTAGAATTATCTAACAACCCCTATTTTCTCACATAAAGGTTGACCATATATGATATGCTGAAGATGGGTCTTGTTTGTCAATTAATATCATTCTCAACATCAAAACATGTCAAACATATATTTATAAATCTTAATTGGGTTTAAATTGATTTGCAAAATGATAATAAAGTCCAACATTCACCAAGTGTAAATGAAATCAAACATAATCATAAATATCTCAATCCAACATAAATAAATAAAGCTCGGTCTTATGCCCATACTGTAATCCAAAAAATAACTAAATTGAAGTGGAGTATCACCTAAACTAGAATCAATAAATCTGGAGAATCTGATGAGCAAAAGGAGACTACAAGGCTGATCCATCAACAATCCTGCTATCCGGGTCTAGAAGCATTTACGGGGAGAAAACCTTTATAATATAGGTCATCACCCTAGAGTTGCAAGAATTAATGTATACAATTTAAAGTGAAATAAATAAAATTGATTCAAAGTATATATCCCCCATTGCTGCTCACATACGATTAACATCTCACCCCTCATCTAAGTGTGATATTACCCATATTTCGAACAAGTCCTGAAATAATAAATGATAAATGTGTCGGTCTAATATAAGATGCATTAAATGCAATCAACATACTGAAATGTAATCATCTACCTTCATGTTATCAATACCCAAAGTTTCCAGTCTCATATAACTCATAAAGGTGGCTTCAGCATTTATGAGGCACACAAAATAGTATGGGGTCTCTAATTATCGTCTACATTCTTAGACAACTTAATGAATCTCATTAAATTTGAGTATATATATATATATATATCCTTTCTTATGTTCGACACTCAAAGGCATATACTAGTAGTGTCTCGTTTGTATTCTATCGGTAAATCTGAAAGAATCCTCTATCCAATCAGACATCATAAAACACACAAAAGTGGGGAGGTCCCTACGCAGTACACCAGTTCACGTCCCATAACCATCGGTGATAAAGGATCCCAACATTTACACCTACCTCTCGTAAGTGGTGCTGCTATGGAGTACCTATAATAATGACCTACACAACGTCTAGCCCACTTATGTCATTGTGCTTCGTTCCCGAACACGTATAACCCTAATCGATAGGACCGTCCGCAAACATAGGTATGTCCATACACATAAATATAAGTGCATACTATTCTCATATAACATGTATAGGTAATTACTCTATAACTACCTAAGATATCTCACATGATTACCCATAAATATTCACCCATTATTAATTGACCATCTCGTTAATTATTAATTTCTTCTTTTTTATAAAATTATTTAACCATCTAGTTAAATATAATTTCTCATTTAATATTTGTGCTACAAGAATATTTTTAATAAAATCATCGTTGACCTAAACATCGTCCAACTAACTCATTTGTTTTTCTAAAAATACTTCGGATCCATCTACGGTCCTAACTCATCCTGCCCTAAGGGTCGAATCAATTCGCCTCCTAAGGCAAATCGATTCGCCCAGCAGTCGAATCAATTCGCCTCTATGGCCGAATTGATTCGGATCTGGGCAATAGACCAAATCTGTTACGTTTCTTCTATACGAAAAAATTACATGAAAGGATCCTTGAACAACCATAGATTGGCCTGAAAAGCCTTAAAAAATACTTCTGTAAGATGTTCGATTTTTCCATATAAATATATTCGTTCAAGAAAGGCTCAAGAGGATATTAATCATAAATGGGAAGATTGGTTGTGGAGAATGATGAAGATGGGTTCGTATTCACATATATGAGAATTATATAGTAAAAAGAATAATTTTTTATTTCTTTTTAACAAAGAAGAAATGCCTTTATTTTGAGTGATAAGACTATTTTAATTACGACACCCATTGAGAAAGACTCGTAATAAATGTAAAGAAGAAACATCTTTTACCCAGTAACGAAGAGTGTGAACCAAGATTTCCAAATGGACTAGGTAGGGTATTAGTATATCTAATACATAATTTAAATGGTAAAATTTGTCCTATTTTGTTATTCCACAACAACGAAAGCACTTTTTCACTCTTTCATATTACTAGGGGATTCCGCTTGGAAAATAAAATGTTCCATACTAATATATTCGGGTCCATAACCATGGGTTCCAATGCATGAGATCTTATATCACTTACCAATAAGGCCCTATCAATTAGTATAACACATAAAAAATCAATTATAGATAATAATACAATTAGATCTGCTCTTCATTGACAAACTTGGGATTTGTGATCCCAATTCAGGATCATAGGATCCTTTTCTATCAAATAGGAAGGGTTGTAGCATAAAATGTACTTCTAAGTAATTTCCCCATAGATCCTATATCTATCTATGTGAAGAAGAAATCATATAACAAATGGGATTCTTTTTTGTGCAAATGTCACTTCGAAGTTGGAACAAGCATGAAGAAATTAACGATACTTCTTTATCTTTTGAGTTGTTCTGCCGAATCAATCGCTCATGATCTTTGGTCTCTACCTAGACCTGATGAATAAAATGTGATTACGATAATTTTATGAGGATTCCCTTAATTCCCCATAGGCAACATATATAAATAAGATATATATTTAGATATCTTTGTAATAATTTATGTTATGTGGTTTACATATACTTAAAATTGTTGTTATAATTAAAATTGAGAAATATTTTTTATTGAAAAAAATCAAGACTCAGTCGAGTCAATTCGCCTCCACAGCCGAATCGATTAGGATCTGGGTAGTAGCCCTCTTCTGTTACGTTTCTACAATAAGCAAATTCTAAATTTCATCCCACTGGTCAATTCAATTACAAAAACATAAGAGAAGGTCTCTATGACTTAGTCCTTTATCTTAGAATGGTTAATTACATAAATTAGCATCAATTTCCTTCACAAATCCTAGAATCTACATCAATTAATCATGACTCCTAACTCAGAGTTTCTACCACAAATCCATTTAGATTTAAATCATATTATTATAACACATGGATTACAGTTCTCTAGATATCCATACCTTAAAACATGAGTTCGAATTCTTAACATACGCATCAAGCTTTTTAATTTATTCAGGATCGAGGCATGAGTTCTATCATCCAAACCAAGATTTTAATCATCCTCAATTTCTCGATTAAATCACCTAAGTTTCGATTAATCTTCTCTACATGCATATGATTAAATCTTACCATTTAATCACCAATTTCATACAAAAACCCAGAAATTATTTGAGGTTTACTACGATGAATCAAGAAATACATTAGACATTAATTTAAGCAAGAAGTTTTTTGCCTGGATATGGTGATTGATGATTTCCTCTTGAATCCATTGTTTTATTTCCTCTTTGGCCTTTGTTCCTTTCTCTCTTGAGGTGAGGCTGATAGGGTTAGGTATTTGATTAAGTGTGGTAATTATTAGTCTTGTCCTTAATCTTATATTAATATCAATTCCCGAGTTAAGCCTAATTTCCCATTTTTGGACCTTCAATGGGCCCGAACCCATAATTAAACTAGCCCAAAAACCTCCCAACGTATATACCTATACCCTGGTATTATTTCTAAAGGACTAAACACCTAAACAAGCCTATAAAGTCTCCCCGAATGCGTTCCAATTATTCTTAATGCACAAGCATATTTATAATCGAGTCACGCGTCATATATTGATTATTCACTGCATAAACAATTATTTCTACTAAAATTATTAAAGTCAATATCAAAAGATTATAAAATAATAGTAAATTAACTTGTTCACAAATAATTTGTTAAACTCACTGATTAATTTTAATTCCATTAAATTTTATTTTATTCTAGAAAAATACGAGGTATTACATTCTTCCATCTAATAATGGGATTCCTTGCTCGGAATCTAAAAAAAATATATACCTAGCTAGAAGAGTTTTGAATATTTTATTCGCATGTCATCCTCTATCTCGAAGTTGATTCATCCTCCTTATAGTGTCCCCACTGTACTCGTACCAACGGAACAACCTTGGATCGAAGTCAGTGCTCCCTACGGTCAAGAGTGGTGACGGGTCTCTCCTCATAGGTAGTGTCTAGCTGGAGCTCTATCTAATCAATATTAATATACTGATACCCTATCTCATATCTAAGGAACCTACATAATGAAGATATATGGAAGATGTCGTGCATTCGATAAAAGTGGTCCAGTGATCCAAATCGATACGCTACGGGCCCAATACTTTCAAGGATAAGGAATGGTCCCACATATCGAGGAGCCATCTTCCACTTCTTCCCAAACCTCATCACTCCCTTCATAAGAGACACTTTAATCAGCACCTGGTCCCCAACATTAAATTCTAGTTATCTTCAGCCTGTATCTACATAAATCTTTTGCCCATCTCGGCAATCCGTATACTAGCCCGAATCATCTCTACCTTCTCTGAGGTGTCCTAAATGAAATCTAGCCCAATCAACTTGTTCTCCCCCACCTCTAACCATCGTGAGGGTGAATGACAAGTTCTCCCATAAATTTCTTGAAATGGTTTCATCCCAATCGTGAACTAGTAGTTATTATTGTACGCAAACTCCACCAAAGGAAAATACTGCTCCGGGATCCCCTTAAAGTCTAGTATGGACATCTGTATCATGTCCTCTAACATTAAGTCCACCCTTTCCATCTTCCCATCGGCCTAAGGATAATATGAGGAGCTCAATCTCAATTGTTCCCTTAAAACCTGTTGAAAGCTCCTATATAAAATAAGCCACAAACGTCATATCCCTGTATGACATAATGTTAAGCGTTAACCCATGCAATTTCACAATCTCTGGGAGGAAAGTTGTAGCATAATTCTCTTAGCTGTAATTTATCTGGACTGATAATAAGTGAGCCACCTTAGTCAACCTATTGATGATCACCTAGATGGAATCATTCCCTCTTTATGATGTAGGTAACCTAGTGATGAAATCCATAGAGATGCACTCCCATTTCTATATCGGGATCTCCAAAGGCTATAACACACCTGCATGATGTTGATGCTCCATCTTCCATAGCTGACATGTAGCACACTTAGACACAAAATTTGTTATATCCCAATTTATCCCGACCCACCAATACGGACGTTTCATATCATGGTACATATTATCCCCTTCGGGATGTACCGTAAAGGGTAAATCATGATCCTTAGATATAATGGCTCACCTTAACTCCTCATCATCTAGGACAATTAGTCTTCCTTGGAATCTCTATCCACCATTTGGCCTAGTAGAATAACGCTCTTCCCCCTCGGCTAATAACTGCCTAATCTGCTTCTGGGCAAAGATAATCTCCTATTTATTCCTTCACAACCTCAATAATAATCTTGAGTGTGATGGTGAGAAGCATCACAAATATACGAGTCAATTAATCATCCCTACGAAGTGATTTCTAACTCACCTTCCACATTATCACCTACTCTAAAATTGGCTTGTAACTCAAAGCATCTGCTATGACATTCGCCTTCTCCGGATGGTACTGAATATCGAACTGGTAATCCTTAAAAAACCCTAGCTATATCCTTTGCCTCATATTCAACTCCCACTGTGTGAAAAATACTATAGGCTCTTATGGTTTGTGAATAACTAGAACTTCTCCCCCAGGAGATAATGCCCCCACACTCGCAGTTCAAAAACAACGACTGCTAACTCTAAGTCGTGAGTAGGTTAATGTCCCTCGTGAGGCATTAGATTATGTGAAGAATAAGATATCAACCTCTTATCCTGCATCAATACCCCTCGAAATCCCCTCAAGGATGCATCTGTGAAGACCTTATAACCAATCCCTGCTAGAGGTAATGCCAGAATCGGTGTTGTAGTCAATCTAGTCTTTAACTCATAAAATGTTTGCTAGCATACATCATCCATACAAACATCACATCCTTCATCTTCAAATTTGTTAGGGGCCCGAATATTTTGGAGAACCCCTATATGAATCTACAATGGTACTCGACTAATCCTAAAAAACTGTGTACCTCAATGGGTGTAGTGGGCTATTGCCACTCCATCGCTATAGATCATTCCCGGGTCTATTGATATCACCCTGTCAGATATAACGTGGCTCAAGAACTATACCTCTTGTTACAAAAACCCGCACTTTTAGAAGTTAGTATATAGATGGTGGTCTCGTGTGTCAGTAAGACTATCCGTAAATATTGTGCGTGCTCCTCCGCAATCTGAGAATATATCAAAATGTCATTAATAAACACTATGATGAACTGATCCAAAAAATCCCCGAATACTCAATTCATCAAATCCATAAACAATGCCGGTGCATTGGTTAGCCCAAAAGGCATAACCAAAAACTCATATGAACTGTAAACAATGACGCCTAATAAAATACTGGGTAATCAGTCCTATTCTGGTTCATTCTTAGAATCACTGTCAAAAACTTTTTGAAACTTACTAACCACCTAGTATTCAAAGGACTTGGTGCCAAATTTTATCATTTTATTTAACATCCCAGCAATAACATGCGAAAGAATATATATCTAACCATTCACACAAACACTGAAATGAACAATACTAGACAGGAATAAATATAATCCTTACAGAGACAACCATCGACTATAAATCATATAACGAAATGAATCACATGAGTAATAACTGAATACATCAACTAACTAAAATAAAATGGACAACTAGAGCGACATGACCAAGTGGAATACTGACCGCATCCTACTCTAGGAATGAAATGACTGTAACGGCTAAGTCAAAGTCCTGCAACATCCACATGTGTGGCTGTTGCGAAAAACTTAAAATAGAGCAATTATGGCATCCCTGTGGCTGGACACCTAAAAGGTTTTGAAAATATTTTATAGCAAGGGTTAGAACCCAAAACATTTTGAAAATATTTAGCAAGTGAATTTAAATGAAGTAAATTAAAACGCACATATGCTCTCTATATTTAAGTTAGTGTTGCACACTCTCTTGAGGACACCTCACCCCTCCACTAATGTGCATGCCTAACGTACTATATCTGGAACATCTAGATAACCACCTCGTAACTAGTCTTGTCACATATGTCCCAGAATTTCCAACTACTCTATCCCTAGTGGGTTTAGTATACTTTATAAGTTATTAATCTCATTAACTTAATTAAGTCATTTCTTAGTTAATTACCACATAACATTCTTACGGGTTATACCACTTATACGATTCACATCACGTATATGAGTTATAAGTTTATTATTCACACAAACTTATATAAATCGATTCCAATTCAATACTATATAACCGTTTCACAAGTCATATAATTTATATAATTCTCATCCTGTATTATCCCGTATATAATTATACCATATATAAATACTAATCCTACAACATTCATATATACATGACGTAGATATATATTATTCCCCGAGTAGGCACTCATCGGGTGTTCTCTAGATGATATCACAAACGGGCATTCTCATCCACCTGAAACCCTAATACGGTTAGCTCCCCATTTCAGAAAATAAACATGGAGGCGGCCATAGTTTCCCACGGTAGTGAGTTCGAATTAGACACCATTCATCTCACTCCTGAACCCGAACGCTATGACCTGGGGATTATACTCGCCCTGCTCCTCGAGTCAAGGGATTCACCCACATCGCGCAACCTCCCGTGATAGAACTAGAATATGTATTATTTACTATAAATATTATTCACACAAATATTTATAAATCATATATATACTACACATTACCGTATATATATAGAAATCCAGGCTACCAGTGTACTATGCCCATACACGAGCCTAAAACATATAAGTTTATGGTCCGAATTTATTCCAATTAATTATACACTAATTAATTTATCATTATTTTGGTTTCACCCTACCAGTTATGCTCGGACTCTCCCTCTTTGCCCGAAATTCAATATTCCCAATTCAATGTTCAATTTCATCCAATTAAGTTTCCCCCACTTAATTAACAAGGTTTCAATCACTCAATCATAAACCGTAATCTCTCCAATTTAATTAATCCTCTAATTAATCCAAGGGTAATTCGTCGCACCTATTAATCTAGGCAATCTCCAACGGAATAACAACTAAAAAAATATTTCTTAAAATTTTCCCCATGAATCTGCCCATATTTTTAAATTGCCATTTTGGGGCATTTTGGAGCCGGTTTTGGAGAAAACATATCACAGAACAAAAGTTAGAAAACGTGATTTTCTACAGGGCAGCTCGGACAGAATCGCCATTAAAACAATAAATACCTCAATTTTGTACAGATTTCATGATCAAAACTTTCCAAGATTCATCATAAATCCATATTTTTATCATGTTCAATCTAACCCTAACAATTACATCAATTAGAGCATCAAATCAATCAAATCTTGTCATCTCTTAGAGATTTATAACTCCCAGCAATGAAAATCCCCAATTTCTAATGAAACATAAACCCTAACATATTAATTGATTTCACCTCCTTTAATATGAATTGTTAAATGCAAATTAACAATTGCAAATTAAACCACTTGCCTCAATTTGTAGATCAAAGCCTTTGGATGAGAATGTTGGATTGAATGCAAGAATCTCCTTAGACCTAGCAACGGGCCATGTTGGGTCGTGTTTTAACGTTTTTGTGTAAAATCATCATATCCCAAACATGACCCGTTAGCTTAACGGTTACATAAATTTAAAATCGAAAATGACCCAATAATTTAGCAAGTGGCATGACCCGAACCGTTAACACTCGTTAGTCAATGGGTGAATTTGGGTCGTGTCTTAATTAATCCGTTACTTAAACCATTACCCATTAAGAAAATTATTTCCTAATAATTTAAAAAATTAATTTATATTATTTTTTAAGTCGAATTTTACATTTGATACCAATTTTAATTTTTTTAACTTCTATAAATTTGAACACTAAAATAAGATACAAAATAAAATAACAGCAACAACTTCAATCATTGTCAATAAGTTATAGTTCAACTTTTGAACTTTTGAACTTCTATCATTAGCAGCAACAAGAGACTTCAAATCAATAGTAGCATAGCATTCGCAACAACCTATTACCACATAAGATGAATAGTATGTCCATTCATTCAACACTAAAGTTCCACTTTTGAACTTCAAAAGTAACATCAACTTCAAATTACAATAGTATGTCCATTAATTCAACATTGAAGTTCCACTTTTGAACTTCAAAAGTAATAGCAACTTCAAGTACAGTAGTAGTAGCACCTACTTCAAATTACGGTTTCAGTTTTGAACTTCAAAACTGTTGAACTTCAAAACAACATAAAAGCAACAGCAGCTTAAGATTTATTACATAATCATAACCCAATATCCAAGATAAAATAGATACAATAGAATTTGGATATTAAATATTACAAGATTATCAAAATTAAGGAGCATGTGTCCTTGTGTAAACAGTATTTGCACCTCCTTCCTTTTTCAACATATTCCTCATACAAATAGCAAAATTACAATGAGTTATCTAACATATTTAATACTATATGAAATTAATAAATAAATATTAATGAAAATTTTCTCACTAGTAATCAAAATATAAGAAACGACGGATGTCATGAAATGACCAAAATGCTCACATCTCCTTATAGTAATAACAACATTTTTCAGCCATGTGAAACTGTTTAAAAGTGGACAACAATGGATCATTTATTTCAAATATATATAATACATTAGGTGATAAAATGAAATGGTAAAATATATGAAGTTTACTCACCAAAAAAGTCAATTACTTGGAAGAACGATTGCAATTCAAAAACGCCATAACTGCATATATCTTGGAAGAAACGTAGAAAGTAAAAAATTAGAAAAGTAATATAAACCAGAAATTTAAAGAAGAAAAAAGAAAATTTATGTCAAAATTAAATATATACCTTATTATTCGTTGATAGAAATAGTCTTAGAACATTGGACTGAACCAGATTTTTGTCTTATGCGCAAATTAAAGATATCCTCCATCAACTCATCCACATAAGTAGCTTCTTCTTTACCTATAGCTCAGGAAATAAAAATTTAATATATTATAAAAGGTAAGGCAGAAAAATAAAAATTAATAATTGAATGCGGCAAATTTACCAATTTTATCACAAAGCCAATCCCTAGTGCAAAGCAATGCTTGGACGGTTTCAGGCAGAAGAGAACTACGATATTGGTCAAGAACTCTACCTCTAATACTAAATGCAGACTCAGAAGAAATAGTTGAGATTGGAATGGATAATATATCCCGATCCATACAAGAAAGTGTGGGGTATCTAAATTTTTCCCCCTTCCACCAAGTAAGAATATCTAGATCTTGCTTTCTTCCCAACTTTTCCTCATCAAAATATTTATGCAAATCATTTTTTTTATCAGAAGCACCCTCTTTATAGCAATTGTCAAAGTCCTATATTATTTGTTTTATGAGTTAGATCAAAATAAATAGCCTATGAAGTATAAAAACAATATATGTAGCATAAAAAACAACATATGAAGTATGAAAATGCATTAAATGGAAATATGTACCTAAAATATAAAATCCCCACAGGTGTTATGGGAAGGATGACGAGTATCAAAATCAGAGTTACTTAAACTTACAAGAAGAGGGTAATTCAGACTATAGACATCAAAAAGAACAAATAAAGTGTCACGTACACGGCTAAACTCGTGAGAATTGGTACCATGTAACCTCGTATATATGAACTCCACAAATTGAATTTTGAACTGCGGGTCCAACGTGACAGCAATAGCAGGAATAACACTATATTCAGCCCAATATTTCTTAAATTTTAAGTTCATCTCCACTCCCATTCTACGTAAAAAAACTATATGTCCCTTCAATTGCTTCTTTAAGCTTAAGTTGAATGATAAAAACTTGAGGGAAGAATAAGTTGGCAGTTGGATATTTAGTTCCATAAAATAAGCGTGTTACTTCATAAAACAAACTCAAAAAGTTGGAAATTTTTCCGATTCTATCCCATTCTTCTGGAGAAGGACAATGTTTATAGATGGAATCACTCAACTCTAAATGAATGAAAGCACGACGATAAAAAATTGCATTTTCAAGCATTAGATAGGTTGAGTTCCATCTAGTCTGAACATCTTGTCATAACCCCATACTACACTGCAATGACACTAGAGAAACACAATCATAGAATTTATATTTTATTTGGGATGAACCTTTAATGTATTTCACACTCTCCCTAACTTTTAATGCGACCTCATCAATTTCTTTGAGTCCTTCTTGGACTATGAGGTTCAAAATATGTGCACAACAATGAATTTGAAATAACTCACCATTCATTACAAGGGCACACTTTGGATTCAACTGACTTCTTAAAAAATCGATAAAATTAGTGTTACTTGAAGCATTATCTAATGTAACGAAGAACACTTTCTTTACAATCTCCCACTCACTTAACAATGTATAAAAATTTTCTGATAAAGCAACACCTGTGTGTGGAGGAGGCATGAGATAAAAATTCAATATTCTTTTGTTTAATTTTCAATTGCTTTCAACAAAGTGAGCTGTAAGGGTTAGGTACCCGTCCGTGGCTACGGATGTTCATAGATCAGAAGTCAAACAAATTCTCCGAGAAACTGAATATAGTTGAGCTTGACGTTTAATTTTCTCTCTTTTAAACATTTTCAACACTCCTAACTTAGTTGTATTTTTAGAGGGAAGCTTGATATCCTCATCAATGTATTTAAAAACAAACCTAAGGCCCTCATACTCGACAAAATTAAAAGTCATGTCATGCTTGATAATTGCCTCAATTAGTAAGTTATAAAACACATCTATGTCAAATGTGGAAGATTTCAATGACATAACACCTTTAGTTTGGGACAAAATAAGTTGGCGAATGTCAGTAACTTCATTTTTAATACAATTATTCATATGAGCCAACATATTACCCGTGCCATTCTAACTGTCACACAAATAAATTATGCCACATTTACGACATTTTGCTCTCCTTTGGTTATCCTCACCCACCGGTAATTCTTGAAATAAAGTCCAGCAACATGATTTTTTTTATGAGTTGAGGGAATACTGGATGTTTTCTTCACTATTCCAGCAACTTGTTGAGAAGAGTTTTGTTGTTGGTAAGTATACTCTTGTTGTGTAGACTCTTGTTCATTTATCTCCAATTCAACAGGTTCACCAACATCATCTTCAAAGAGATCCGTATCCAAAGAATTTCCAGTATCCACTGCCATAGAACCTGAAAAAAAAAATATATATATAGACACGTTTCTTGAAAAAAAAATAAAAATAAAACCAAAAAACTATGTCAAACCATTTATGAATCGTTTATCACTCATATATAAAAAAATTAATTAGACATGGATCTTGAAAAAACAAATCAGAAAGGAGATTAGAAATTAGTTTATCAGACATATATAAAAAATTATGTGTCAAAAAAATTAAAAAATAAATTAGAAAATAACTTACTTTATCAGAAGATTATCTGGAAAAAAAATCTTACACTGGTCTTGAAATCATACACGGAGCAAACAACAATGGAAGAAAAAAATTGGACACAGAGCAGATAAAGCAGACAACAATCGTTTGTTAGATCTTAGAAAAAAAATCAAACTCGAATGAGAAAAAACCACATTTGAATTGTTTATGAGTTTGAATCATATCTTGGATCTAAAAAACACGTAAGAAAAGATGGAAAATTTTTTGGATCTTGAAAATGTAAAGAGATAAGAAGGAAAAAAAAGGAGAAATACATAGCACCCCTGCGATTAAGGTTTTATCTCCTAATCTCTCTTCTCTCTCTCTCCCTCTCTCTCTAGATATATAGCTGGTGGGGAGTAGAATTAAATATGTTGTGTGAGGATAATAAGAGTAGGGTTATAACAATATATATGATCTCTAATTTTTTCATCTAATGGTTTAGATTAACTTAGGGATTATATATATATATATATATATATATATATATATATATATATATATATATTTGTTTACCTACTAGCGGGTAATAATGGGTTTAATCGTGTAAGATTATAAACCCAAACCAGATCTATTATGATAATGGATCTACCATGCTGACCCATTAATGACCCAAACCCGATAAGACTAAACCCATAAACTTATAATTTTGTGTTGTGTCGTGTCATGTTATCGTGTTGCGCCTCATTTTGTGAGGTCTAGATATCCTCTTATTCTTGAAGTTATCTCTCAAAATTCCCAACTTGTCTTCTAATGGCTCTCCTCTTATTCTCATCCTAATTTTAGTCTTCTAAAATGACTTTAAGTTGCCTCACCTTTACACACTTAGGTTTAAAAACTCAATTCCCGTTTTGGGGTCTATGGGCCTCCTAAAAATGGCTCAAACTCTTTATTTGGAGCTCAATTATGTCTAATTAAGTCCCAAGACCCATTATATACATATGGTCACTCATTTAACTATTTTGACCCATCTGGATTCAACCGTGCACTTCAAATTGTCATACGAATTAATTTATAACATCTTCCAACTTTAAGGCCTCAAAAAGGCGACATAAAATAGTCCAAAATATTTAATTTTCAATTCTCCAAATTAATAAATTCCTCAAATTTATAAATTCAATAATCATGGATTTAATTCCTCCAAATAAAATAAATTCTTTTTCTCCAAATATTTTATTTAATTAAAGGTCCTTGAATTTACGGGGTGTTACAACTGTTTGGGTCACGAGGGTAGCGATCTATGTTGAAGTGATCAACTGTGGGCCTGGTGGGTCCTAAGGATGTTGTTGTGGCTCTGGCTGAGCATCATCATCTATAGAGGGTGCGTCTATCCGCCTAGGTTTACCCCTCCGTCCGTTTGCCATCTGAAAGTAAATAAGTTTTGAATTAGTACAAATCGCAATAATACAATGAATCTTAAGCATAGGCTCTACATATCAAAGAACGCAACGCAGAACATAATGAACGCAACATAAATTCTAAGGAGACAAGAACCGAGATGCTCTGATACAAACTGTAACAACCCCCATTTTCTCATGTAATGGTTAGCCAGACGTGATACGCCGAAGATGGGAACTGTTTGTCAATTAATACCTTTTTCAGCATCAAACAATATAAATCATATATTGATAAATCATAATTGAGTTTAAATAGATATTCAAAATGATAATAAAATCCAACATGCACCAAATGTAAATGAAATCCAATATAACACTAAATATCTCAAATCAACATGAATAAATAAAACCCAAGCTTATGCCCATACAGTAATCCAAAAAATAACTAAACTGAAGTGGAGTAGCACCTAAACTAGAATCTATAAATCTGGAGACTCTGATGAGAAAAAGGAGACTGCAAGGTTAATCCGTCAACAGTCTTGCTATTCGTATCCAGGAGCATCTGGGGGGAGAAAACACTTATAATTTGGGTCAGCGTCCTAGAGTTGCAAGAATTAACTTATTTAATTTAAAGTGCAATAAATATAGTCGATTAAAAGTATATATCCCCCATCGCCTCTAATATACGATTATCATCTCACCATTCATCTAAGTGTGATATTACATGTATTCAGAACAAGTCCCGAAATAATAAATATTAATTGTGCCAATCTAATATAAGATATATTATATGTAATCAACATACTGAAACGTAGTCATCTACCTTCATGTTATCAATTCCCAAAGTATCCCAGTCTCATATAGCTCATAAAGGTGACAAAGGCATCCATTGAGCACACAACATATTATGTGGTATATAATTATCATCAACATTCTTAGACAACTTAATGACTCTCATCAAATTTTGTCATATATATATATATGTGTGTGTGTGTGTGTGTGTGTGTAAAAGGACAAAATTTCCAATTTAGTCCATTGTAAGTATCTGACTTATTCCCGGAATAAAACATTATTTTTGAATCATAGATAGATTTTTTATTATCACGATCCCACATAGTCTATGACAAAAAGTTCATTGAAACGTTGCGGTCAAGCTTCAAAGATTTATTATGCCGAGATTAATTTGGTGCATGCTTCATGTCTTCATTACATTTCGAGCTCTCACGTATGAATGCGTAATGTTTATAGGACTCAAAAAATATTTTTAAGATATTATTTTATTATAAAAAATGATTTTAAACGACACTTATAGTCATTCGATCGACATTGAAAGGTTGTTCAAGCGAGATGAACATGTCGTTCGAGCGACATGGCCATTTCATTCGAGCGATATGATGATCTCATTTAAACGATAAGCCGACTTATGTTTATTATTTAAGGCATGTTTCACTCAGTATTTTGAAAGTTGTAGAACCAAAAAATCAGTTTACAAACAATATGTTTTCTGCACAAGTTTTCTAAGGTCTTCAAAATCTAAAAACATCCTTAGAGTTTCAAGATCCGAGCTTTCATACTCTTATGCTATAGAGATCTTGGTTTGCAACACTAGTTTGTTCTTCCATCATTGAATAATTGTTCGTTGGATTTTGTGGTGAAGAAGTGAAGGATTTTTCGTTCAATATCGTAGACATTTCTATGCTACATCGGTGGACACTGAGGAATTCGTGCATGCGTGTGCTATGGACAGGTATCGTAGAAGGACTTCTGCATGGGCACTGTGGAAAAGTAGTTGAAGGATCATAGGAACATCAAGAATTGTGGGGGATTAAGTCATTGAGTAAGTCTATTATTTGTACTTTGTAATACCACATCATAGTGATTGTCTGGCTTGGGCCATCTCGGATTTTTTTCATTAGTGGTTTCCTCCCGTATCCGGAGTCACCTTTGTGAATTTATTTATTTTACTTGCTTTAATCACCTAGATGCATGTTTAGGATTAAACAAGATAAAATTGGGCTCAACTAAAATTGGTTCACGTACTTGGTGTGCTTTAAAATTTGGAAAATAGTGTTTTGAAAGGAAAGTTGTTTTTCACGTCCTCAAAGAACATTTGAAAGAAGAAGGGGCTTACAAATTGGTATCGGAGCTAGAAACACTTCTTTATTGTGTAGATCCCTACTTTATGTTTTTTGTTGTCGTGATTGTTTATCACTCTTGGTTTATTTTCTCAAAATGGATTCTTAATGTTTTTTACGAATTAAATCTTTTGAATTTAAAGTTTGTAATACGAATTGAATTCATGAATCAGAAGAAATTTGTGGTTTTAAAGAAATGATTGAATATTTGCAAACATATCAAAATAAAGATATATAATTCATGAGAAGTTTGCGGCCTTGTATGATAACTTTAAATCAGTCATTTTGGCCAAGGAAGAGATTGAGAATAGATTCCTTGTTTTAGAAAAAGAGTTGGAGGACTTAAAAAATTCTAAGATTTGTGTCGTTAATGAAAATTATTTGATTAATTATTTTATGGCACATGAGAAGACTCTTAGGGATAGGTTTGATCATATTGAGGGGGAACTAGATAACCTTCTTGGTGTAATTGAAAATATAAATAATGACTCCTTATATTTTGAGGAGTCTAATTCTTTGCTTGAGTTTAAAATTTTGAAGTTACAAAATAATTTAAATGACTCGAGTAGTTTGAGTAGTGATGGTAGTGGCTTATCTTGCTCTAGTGCTTCGAAT
This sequence comes from Sambucus nigra, assembly GCA_949130495.1. NCBI lineage: Eukaryota > Viridiplantae > Streptophyta > Magnoliopsida > Dipsacales > Adoxaceae > Sambucus > Sambucus nigra. The sequence continues at coordinate 444,688,057 of OX422222.1, read as the reverse complement.
GTTAAATCCAAAACCATAGTTTGTTTTAGAGCATCGACCACATCCGAGGGTGTTAGAAAAGGTCAACCTAAAAGTCTCGTTCCTCGTCGAGTTTTCACATGTTCGCATTGTGGTAGGAAAGGTTACCTTAGGCATTTTTGCAGTGATCTTAGACAAAACCCTAGGAAGTTTAAACGCAGTATCCCGTTAATTCACAACACCCTTTTTGTTAGGTATACACCTTTTTGGGTTAGGAAATCCATTTTGGAGATGTTAAATTCTTTGTTGGTTGATTCTTACATGCTTACACATGATGCTTCACATGTTATTTCTTATGGATAGTTGCTTGCATGCTATGTTTGCTATACGCTAGTTTTTAAATCATGATTTATATCTTGCTAGTGTTATGACATGTGTATTTTTTGTATTATATTTTTTTCATTTATTGAGTCTTATTTGAAAAATACAAAATATTTTATGTTTGATATTATTTTTTTTTGAAAATATAAAAAGATTTGTGGTTTTAAAATTTTTCAGAAAAATACAAAAAGATTTTATTTTTGGGTCAAAATATTTTTAGAAAAACACAAAAAGATTTTCGATTTGTTTTTTGGGTGTCGTGAGTTTTTCATGTTTAATATAGCATATTAGTATGCTTGGACTCCCATCATTTCATTTATCCATGTGGCTAGGACATTTGGTCATAATATTTGATGCGTTGAATGATCTTAACCATTGTCTTAATGGGCTTGTTTAGAAATTGATATGCATTTGAATTCAACTTTGTATATATGTAATCTTTGCACACATGCACGATCTGAATGATTGACATCTCATGCATATTTGAGTTTGGCGAGACGTTAACTCAATTTGGTCAACTATGTGTAATAAGACATAGGAGGAGGTGTGCATGTATGAACCGTTTACCGTGAGGATTAGTATTAAAAAAATGATGAGTGTTCATGAGAAATGGATAAGAATGAATAATAAAAACATCGTGAAAGACACCGTCTAAAGAGCTTATGAAAAAAATTAAAGCAATAAAAATAATCATATGCCAAAATAAGGGCCAATAGGATTTCTCTAAGTTGAGTAAAATAGAAACCTCAAAAAAGTTTTAAAAAGGGATATGAAGATTTGAGGATGTTTGGTTGGAAAATTTAAACAGGTTTGCACCACGAATCCTTATGTTTGAAAATTGTATCATGACGCTATTATTTATAGAATCATCAATATTCCGGATTTCTGTACTTGTTGATTATTTAAGTTTGATGACATTTAACTATCAATTAGAGTTTGTTGAACATTTCAATGTGTTGGAGTTTTGATTCATTTGTTGTAGTTCACGCCCATACACTCCATATCCATGTGTGAGCACATTGATACTATGTTGGCATGAAACTCACATTGTTTTACTTGTTTTTATTTTTTTCTATTTTAAGTCTGTTTTGCTGCTAATGGTATTTCCAGTTAACATTTTCAGGAAGGTTTTCATGATTTTTGGAACTGGAATTGAGAAATTTTGATGTCGTGCAAACGACATCTATACCTCGTTCGAGTGACAAGCCCATATCGCTTGAAGTTCTATTCGCACGAGGTTCGAGCGACATAATGGAAAGTGTCAGGTATGGGTCACGCGAAGGTCATTTGATGTATTTCATCGCACGAGAGCACACTGTTTTGAGATTTTTGATGTCGCTTGATGCATGGTTTGAGCGACATGCAATGTCATTTGAGAGAGTGCATTGTCATTTGAGTGACCCTTGGAGAATTTCTTTGGATTCTTCTGTTTCATACCTACTTCCTTTTATTGATGATATCATACTATTTTTGGTACTCCTGGGCAGTTTATATATAGTATATGGTAATTATATATGTTGATTATGCTACAACATTGATTTTAGTCACATGAATGAATAAATATTGGATTTATACGACTACTGTTTGCTAGCTAGGGATTTGATACATTGTGATATTTTTAACTGGCGTATTATGTTTATCTAGATATGCTTCATTGATTATCACATTCTAGGTTTGTTGTATATTTATCTTTTCACTTATTGTCTATTCGAGACGAAAAGGGGGAGAGATGTATGCAATGTAGGGGGAGATTTTTCTTATGAGCACATAGTTTATTGTTGCACTAAAATTTGATTTCATATGCTTTCATGCGTATATATTAGTATTAATCAGTTTGCACAAATTGATATCCTGATTTTATTGTTTTGTTTTCAAATTGATATCAAAATATTTTTCTCACATGTTTAACAAATGGTTTGTTTTTACATGTTAGTATTTTTATATCTTTTGTTCCTCCATACTTCACTGGGTATTTGTATGTTCTATGTGTGTAGGTAATCTTCAGCAAGTCAATATTTAAGGCCTACATCACATTCAGACAGATCATGCTTGTTGGGACATCATTTGCTAGTTTTGTCCTCTATTTTTTATTTTATGTTTTATTGGGATGGGATTAAGGTGTCATACGTCTTAACGGCCCGGCTTAGGCATTTTGCAGTTTGGGTTTTGTCCCAGAATAGTAAAAGGGGAGATTTGTAAGGATAAAATTCCAATTTAGTCCATTGTAACTATTTGACTTACTCCCGGAACAAAACATTATTTTTGAGTCATAGATAGATTTTTTATTGTCACAATCCCACACAGTCTATGACATAAAGTTTATTGAAGACGTTGCGGTCAAACTTATAAGATTTATTATGCTGAGATTACTTTGGTGCATGTTTCACGTCTTCATTGCATTTCGATCTCTCAGGTATGAATGTGTAATGTTTATGGGACTCGAAAAATATTTTTAGGATGTTATTTTTAGTAAAAATGATTTTAAAATATTTTAGATTCGTTTATTCTGAGATAAGGATTGTTTAGAGTCGTATTGAACCTTACCTTATGTTTAGAAGGATCAAAAAACACTTGCAGTCCTTCGAGCGACATAAACATTTCGTTCGAGCGATATGGTGATCTCGTTCAAACGATGCGCCGACTTATGTTTATTATTTAAGGTATGTTTCACTCAGAATTTCGAAAGTTGTAGAACCAGAAAATCAGTTTATAGACAGTACTTTTTTTGCACAAGTTTTCTAAGGTCTTCAAAATCTAAAAATATCCTTAGAGTTTCAAGATCCGAGCTTTCATACTCTTATGATATAGAGATCTTGGTTTGCATCATTGGTTTGTTCTTCAATCATTGAAGAATTATTCGTTGGGTTTTGTGGTGAAGAAGTGAAGAATTTCGTGTTCAACATCGTAGACGTTGCCAAGCTACATTAATGGACACTGAGGCTTTCGTGGATGCGTGTGATGTGGACAGGTATCATAGAAGGACTTCTGCGTGGGCACTATGGAGAAGTAGATGAAGGATCAGAGGAGCATCAAGACTTGTGGGGGATTGAGTCGTTGAGTAAGTCAATTATGTGTACTTTGTAATAGCACATCATAGTGATTATCTGGCTTGTGCCGTCTGAGATTTTTTTTCCTTAGTGGTTTCCTCCTACATCCAGGGTCGCCTTTATGAACTTATTTATTTTACTTGCTTTAATCACCTAGATGCATGTTTAGTATTAAATAAGATAAAATTAGGCTAAACTAAAATTAGTTCACATATTTGGTGTGATTTAAAATTTAGAAAATAGTTTTTCAAAAAGAAAGTCGTTCTTCACATCCTTAAAACACATTCCAAAAAAAAGGGACCAACAATATGCATGTGTACATGTGTATCCTTTCATATATGAGACACTCAAAGGTATCTACTGGTAGTGTCTCGTTCATGCTCTATCAGTAACTCCGAATGAATCCTTTATCCAATCAGACATCATAAAACATACATAACTGGGGAAGTTCATATGTAGTACACCAGTTCACGGCCCATACCTAGTGGTGACAAAGGATCCCAGCATCTACGCCTACCTCTCGTTATTGGCGATGCTACTTGGTATATATAATAATGACTTAAACAATGTATAGCCTATCTGTGTCGACGTGTGTTACGGTCCTGAATGCACGTATCCCCAACCGATAGGACCGTCCACGAACATAGGTATATCCACACAAATAAATATAAGTAAATATTATTCTCATATAATATGTAAAGGTAATTACTCTATAATTACGTAAGGTATCCCACATGATTATCCATAAATATTCACTCATTAGTAATTGACCATCTAGTTAATTATTAATTTCTTCTTTTTTATAAATTTATTTAATCATGTAGTTAAATGTAATTTCCCATTTAATATTTGAGCTGCAAGAGAATTTTTAATAAATCATTGTTGACCCAAACATCGTTCCACCAACTCGTATGGTGTTCTAAAAATATCCCGGATCTATCCCTAGTCCCAACTCATCCTTCCCCAAGGACCGAATTGATCGCCTCCTTGACCAAATCGATTCGCCTCCATAGCCGAATCGATTCGGATCTGGGCAGTAGCCCAGATCTGTTACGTTTCTTCAGTACCCAAATTATAAATTTCATCCCAAAGTTCATTCCAATGGTCAATGCCAATTACAAAAACATAAGAGCACGTCCATATGATTTAGTCTTTCATCTTAGAATGGTTAATTACAAAGATTAACATCAATTTCCTTTCCAAATCCCAGAATTTGCATCAATTGATCATGATTTCTAACCTAGATTTTCTTCCATAAATCCATCAGATTTAAATCTTGTTTTCAACATAACACATGGATTATAATTCTCTAGATTTTTAGACCTTAGAACATAAGTTCAAATTCTCTATATATGCATCAAGCTTTTCAATTTATTCAGGAACCCTATGACATGAGTTCTATCATCCAAACCAAGATTTTAATCATCCTAAATTTATGTGTTAAACCACTCAAGTTCCAATTAATCTTCTCTGCATGCATAAGATTAAACACTACAATTTAATCACCAATTTCATACTAAAACCCATAAATTATATGGCGTTTACTGTGATGAATCAAGAAATACATCGGACATTCAATTAAGCAAGAAAATTCTTGCTTAGGTATGGTGATTGGTGATTTCCTCTTGAACCCCTTATTTCCTCTCCTTGGCCTCTATTCTTTTCTTTCTTAAGATGGGGCTTCTAGAGTTAGGTTTTTGATTTAGTGTGGGGATTATTAATATTTCTCTTAATTTTATATTTACGCCAATTCCGAGTTAAGCCTAATTTCCCATTTTTGGACCCCAAAATGGGCCCGAACCCATAATTAAACTAGACACAAAACCTCCCAAATTATATACCTATACCATGGGATCATTTCTAAAGGTCTAAAACACCTAAACGAACCCATAAAGCCTCCCCAAATACACTCCAATTATTTTTATTCCACAAGTATATTTACAATTGAGTTACGCGTCATATATTTATTATTCACTACACAAGCAGTTGTTTCTACTGAAATTATTCGCATATAAAGTCAATCTCACTTGATTATGAAATAATAATAAATTCATTTGTTCACAACTAATTAATGAAACTCGTTGATTTAGTTTTAATTCCTACGAATTTTACTTTTATTCAAGAGAAATACGGGGTATTACAAATTACCAACGTCCGATTAATAAAAACAATAGTTCTAATTTCAATTTATCACAATAAAGAGTTCTAAGCACTGAGAAACCAGACAAAGAATAGAATAATCTCACAATAAAAAAAATTACGTGGTTCGAAAATTGCATACTTCCATGGCATGTTTATTTTTGTACATTAATTCTTATAACTTGTAAATGAAGAATTACATGCCCGGGGTAAGAGTTATATATATAGTGATAGGAGTGGTTGAGTTTGTTGGTTGGCTCATTTACTGATTTATGTTAATCTCCTTCGAGACTATAGATAATAAGATTGAGCATGCCTCTAAAAATTTCCCTCCATATGTTTCCACTACATTTGCTTTATCCGGGGCATTTCGACGAGCCTTTTGTGCAATCACCGGATATGTGGGATCATTGTGAAGTTTTTGGCATGCGTCTTTAGGATCGATCATAGGCATGTCGTACAGTTACCATGAAAATACATCTTGATTTTGCTTCAGTAAATAAATTAATTTTTTTCTCTCTTGCCTGGATAGTGTGGTGTCGATTTAGAATTTACTTTCTATCCATGTCTTATCAAAATCTATCTCTTCTAATTTCTCCATGACCTTATCTGTGGGGATTACCCTCTTCTCTTCCACCCCCGGTCTTTTGTTCATTAATTGATGTTTGGATGGTTCAACTCTATCTTGAGACGTTTTAGGAATGACCTCCTTTTCTTTTTTCTTTTCTACTCTTATGATCAAGGCCCTAGTTGCCTCTGATTTCCAAATTTCTCACTCCATGAGTTTTTTTTATAAGTATAGGTAATAGCCTACATGGAATGCAACCACCCCCTTCCTAAAATGGCATGACAAGGTGAGTCAATATCCACCACTAAGAACTCAGTTATCTTTGAGATATTACCGTCCCTAACTGGAAGGACGATCGTTCCAAATGGCATAGTAATTTTTCCAGCAAAAGTGATAAGGGGAGTAATCACTTCCTTTAAATCTTCCAACTTCACTTTGAGATTATGAAAAAGCTCAGAGTATATGACTTCAGAGGAGGTCCCTTGATCAACTTGGAGCTTATCCATGTCCCAGTTTGCAATCTTGAGGGTGATTAATAGAGCATCGTGGTGTGGGGTTTTATCACACCCTAATTTTGGTATGAATGTAAAAGAGGGTATATATAAATAAATGAATTAAAGTCAAGAGGAAAAATATAACTTTATTCATTAAAACATCACACGCAATGTATTACCTATATCTTATTTTCAACATGAATATAAAGTAGATAATAGAAAAATACCACTCCTTGCTCCCATCTGGTTTAGTTTCCATCCAAACAGTTACATATGCAAATGGGTGACTTGTGTGTATCACAAAAGGGGGACAGAGACTATTCTCTTTTTTTTGGGCCATTTGGAGGAAAAAGGAAGTAGCACAAATATGCTAAGAAGACCTTACCAATATTATAACAATTATCTCTTTAGATGAAAGGTGGAGTGTATATAGAATTCATATGTCTGTGTACTTTAATAAGAAAGTTAAAGAGTTTAAAACTTAGAATCCCATACTAATTAGATTTCAAAGGGGTTATAAAATTAAATATGCCATCAGTAAAACCAATAATAAGTAATCCAAAACCTTTGGAAAATAACTGGCTAGGCACACAATTAATGCAGCCCTCATACGTATGTAGGTAAAATCCGGCTCTCAATCATCTGAAACCCCAGGCCAAGTAAACAATTTCGTGGGATAACATGACACTCTACTCCCTAGTTATTACTGATGCTTTTAAAATAAATAATAATACATAAAAGTGTAAGGTGAAATGCATCATTACAACGAATTATTATGATATCCGTTATTAGATGAGAAGGGTTCAAATTGATCTAATGATCATAATTAAAACAATCAACGATGTAGTAATATATGAGTATGGTAATTTCTACACATACTTGGAATCAAATAGGTCTATTATAGAATGATATCAATATTAGTTAAACAACTATGCAAAATTTACTAATAAAGAGGTAAAAAGAAACCTACTTGAACGGAGTTTTGAACGGCTTAAAGATCAAAAGAGAATGTTGTAACACCACGCCTATTCTAATCCTGAGTGATCAGTCCATTATTAAATTAAACAGGAATGATTAATGGTGTCATTCTTAGTCCCACAGTCGGAATTCAATTTAATTGCTGATAGCCCAGTGTCAAAATTTAAATCTTAATTATTAACATGCAATAAATAAAATCAGAATAAATATATCATTCACCGTTTCCATGCACATAACAATGAATAATGAGACAACGACATAAATAAGTAACTGAGTGTGGAATAACACTTCAAAGAATAACAAAATACATTCATCCATAAGTAAAGTCTAAATCAATGCTGGAAATAAATAGAAATAACTGAAAATACAAAGTCTCTGGAAATAGTATCCAACTATGAATGGGCGACATGCCCGACTGTGATAAGTAAAGATAAATAAGAACTGAATAAATGCAGAGGTGTCTAATAGCAAGGTCCTGCAACTTCCACAGCAGCTGCAGCATGCCAAATGTAGGAACTCCTATGCATAGCTTCCTTATGGCTGGGTACCTAAAATGGTTTTTACAAAAAGGATTTAAAATGGGTCAGAGCCCAAGTAAAACAGTTTGAAATTTTTTATCAAGTGCTTAAAATGCGTCAAGATAAGATATTAAATATACGTAAGTACCGCGTGCCATCACTTGAGATCCTCACCCCTCAAATAATGTGCAGGCCTAACGTACTACTCTGACCCACTAAGTTATGGTACCTGCCTTACTATCTGGCTTACACCTCTTTGCATCTAATAATTTGTAGTACCCACCTGTATTGACCATATAATACGATACTACCTTTTCTAATTCTTTATATTCATTAGGAATTACTAGTAAATCAGTCAGTTCTCATACACATTAGTTAATTTATATATCACTATCTATTTTATCTACTAATACACTCTTACTAGGATCAATCACACGTATATATACAATTATCACTGTTATCATATATACGTATACAACACCCTAGGTGGAGAGATGCGGTGCTGGTGTACTCTGCCATCAAGTCCTAGTACATCATGTACTATATAAGGACACTGGTTTGGATAATCTCCCTCGAACCATAACTTAAATCATATAATATCGAGGTGAAAATAGTTCTAAGCCTTTGGCATACGCTCATACTTAATGCACCCAAACGACAGCTCACACCCTCATTCATACAAGTGGTGCTCAATCCCTAAGTTCTATGTCCTGAAGTACAAGTCAATATCCCCCTAATTAGCTCATCAGAATGAGACTGTCCACGACGCGAAACCTCCTGTGATAGAAATTATCCTAGTATGATTACACATACAAATTAAACAATAGATATACAAACACCCATATATATATAACATCATTATAGGTATACACGTGACCTTTATTTTATATCCCATATGCCGTATAGTAACTCTTGAATATTCCACATAACGTAATAATTCTCATGGTATAATCTCGAGTGTTTCCCAATGCCCAGATGGTTGCCAATTATCCCTTAAGTAAATTCAGTAGGTATTTCACTCAAGGCCTACTGGTCTTGGACCTACATTCCCCTAATTTTTCATGAGAAGAGATCATTATCCGAATAAACTTTTATTACCCGCTAAGCTTAATCAATTTTAGTCCTAAATGCTCCTCGTGCGACTAATCTCAAACCCAACATTAGCCTACTGGTAAATAGAATATCTCTCATTAGGATTTTAATTTAATTCAAAGGTCAACCCAATCGTTTCCCATGAGTTCTAAGCAAAAAGGGGAAAATTTGTGCAATTTTGGGAAATCGAATCGATTCTCCATAGCAGGTATCATCTTCTTCCCTGCACTATTACGAGAATTCACCATTGTTAAACCTCCAAACCAACATTACACTATCCAAAAACTCCCAACCAAAGGTCTCTAACATTGTAGTAACATGTATCAATGATTTTACGATAAGAATAATTAAATCTTTACATAACAACCTCAAATCAGATTTAATCAAGGTTAAGTTCTAAAACCCTAGATTATTATTCATGCTCAATAACCTCAACATAATTCCAGATTTCTTTCCAAATTTTGTGATATTTATCATAAAATTCATCCTACATTCATCAGGGATCAATTACATTATCATTCCTACATAAGAATATGAATTTTATCTCCAATTTTAAGATCAAAGTTCATAAATTTCATAAGGAAATCATCTTATTCTAACATGGATGGTATATCAAATCAAAAGTTAGTAAGATAAACACTTGACTTAATTTGAAAATCTAATTTTTTTCAGAATTTTTGGTGGCATTTTTGTTCTCCTCCTCTCGATCTATAATTCGGTGGTGGTGGTGCAAGAAGGTGGTTTTTGGCCTTGGGACCCTTGGAACAGCTATCCTTCCTCCTCCTATGACTCTCCCTTTGGTTTGGTAATAGATAACCCTAATTCCCTTTATATGTCATCAGATATAATCCTCTAATTTTCTTGGGTTTATTTTCTCCAAAATTTCAAAGGACCGAAATACCCCTCCGGGGTGCCAATTTGGTCTAAAAGTGCCCCGAGTCCCAAACTAAATTCTCAGGTAGACATTTTTCACTATCTCGACCCTTTTGGACACACTCGTGCCCTCGAAATGACCATATGCAATATCAAAAGTGAAATTATATTTTATTTCTCAAATTCAGTCCCGACACGACTGACATGCACGTCCTAACTAAATTTATCGTAACTGTCATATTTCTCACTCACGTTAATTCTAATATTTCCTTCTCATTACTATTATTCGTTAACCAAGTAATATTCAATATAAATAAATATTAACCCTTATCTCTCAAATTAATATTTATTTTATCGGATTAATTTTCCAAATATAATTTAATTAAACCCAATTAATTCCCAATATAAAAACCAATAAAATTACAGGGTGTTACAAATGTTGGGGAAAAGCTGGTACTTGAGTATTTGTATATCAAAGTTTGTGTGAACAAAGTATAGTTGGATTTGAGGTTGGTTTTGGCCAGTTTATACTGAAAAAATATGTATATTTGAAGTTTACGACGTTAAATTCCAATTAATTTAGGATTTTAAAATCTTAGTCTTAGGGTCACATTCGAAATTTAGAGACTCTTTGACTCAAAATACATCAAAGAATTTATAAAAAAAACGTTTGGGGTTAAAATTCATAAGTTGAAAAAGTTAGGAGGAGACGATTTACAATTTAGGAAAAATATTTCAAAATTTAAACCCTAATTTTTCATAACTGTGGCTAGGTTTGACCAAATATAGTCTTACCTTATACAATTTTGACCAGAAAAATAAAATAAAATATCAAAAAAATTATTAGAATTATTTTATTGACCACGCGCCCTCACGCGTCTGGTCAATGAATCTGGTTGAAAAGTTCATCTTCAACCTCTCGACATTTTATGTAAGGTTTGTAAAACTTTTACCTGAGATAACTTCTTAATTTCTAAATCATTTGAGATAATTTTTTAACCAACCCAACCTCCCAACCTAATTTTTCACAAGGAATCCAAAAATATAAATTTTATGGATTGAGGTTCAATATACATCGAGTTATAAACTGTGCATTTTTTTCAAAATGTTGACTAAACTTTCGAAGCTTTACTGAATATCTCATAGGTTCTTATGAGTATGGTTATGTTTTTATTATCCTAAGGAAGCATTTGGGTTTGGTTTTAAGGATTAAGATGTGGAGAATTTAAAGTTTTTTATTTTCTGAAATAGAAAACACCTTCAAGAAATTAAGGTTGAAAAGTTATGAGTTTTCACAAATGAGTTATGCACTAAAGCTCCTAAGTTCATAAGAAATCATATCATAGCTTCAAAACTGATATATAATCAAGAAATTCACATTTACCACTAAAGCTCAAGCTTTAATGGAGTTTTTTTTTTAGTTTCTTCAAACATGGATGGTTGTTTTACGTAAACTTCTTACTATTTTGATTATTATAGACATAATATCAACAAGAAAATATTTGGTATCGAAAGAATGAAATATAACGAATAAAATGATAGGATGCTTGGTTGAAGGAAAATTTTGAGTTTTGTGTAAACCGAAGTGGTTAGTTTTGGAGGTTCTGTTCGTGGCAAATTTATTGGGTAGAAGAAGGGGTTGTTATTAGTCTAGTTTGAAGGTGGATTCCTCCATGTTTTAAGAAGATAAGTGCATGAAGCCATGTTCCTCACATGTTTGCATAGGACCATGAGATTTTGGACTTATTATCTTAGGTGGAGGCAGATGTGGGGAGGGGGAAATACGAAAATAAGTTTGGTTTATGTTTTAGTCCTTGGTTGAAAGTATATATACTTATTTGGATAAAAAAAGTCTTACTTTTTTAAAGTTTAGGGGCATTGTTGTAATTTTAGAAATATGAAGGGGCTGAAAGTGATATTTTTAGTTAGTTGATGTCTACAAAATTAGTTTGAGATAAGGTTTAGGTTTAGGGGTTAAAAATAGGTTAAGTAATGCTTATTTAAAAAGTTCAGGGGTTATTATTATAATATTTGAAACTTCAAGGGTACTTGGGTAATCTAGTAAAGTTGTAGGTTTTATAGAGTAGTTATATCCTTATTTTGGACACTTTTGAGTTTATATATTCTAGGAAGGGTAAAAATGAGAATTAGGGTATCTCTATTCAAAGTACGAATATCACTCTCTATCTACCTAAAAAAATTGTCCTCGAATTTACCTTGAAAGAGATCAAGATATTGGTCTTTTACAACCTGTTCTGGTTCCCATGTGGCTTCTTACTGATTTTGATATTCCTAAAGTACTTTGACTAAGCAGATTTCTTTATTTCTGAGAAGTTTTACTTGGCAGTTCAAAATTTGAATAGGGCGTACTTCAAATTCGTAATTTGATTGGACAGGAATTTCTTGCCATCTAATAGTATGGGAGGGATCAAGAATATACTGACGTAATTGGGATACATGGAATACATTGTGAATATTGGATAATTTCATTGGTAATTCTAATTGGTAGGCTATAAGTCCAATATATCCGGGGGCTAATTTTCCTTTCTTTTTGAAGTGTAAAATCCTTTTTCAAGGATAAACTTTCAAAAATACTCGATCATTAACTTGAAATTATAAGGGCTTTCGGCACTATCTTGTATAAATTTTTTGATGATCTTGATTTGTCTTCAATCTTTATCGAACTTATTGTACTTTCTCAGTAATTTCTCGGATTATTTCAAAACAGAATTGTATACTATTTCTAGATTCTATCCAACATGAAGGGTAACGATAAGATCTTCCATATAAGGCTTCGCATGGGGCGCCTTTAAGACTAGACTGATAACTGTTTTTATAAGAAAACTAAAGGAGAGGTAAATGTTCATTCCAATTGTTGGGCGTATCTAACGTACAAGCTCGCAACATATCTTCTATTATTTAAATTGTACGTTAAGATTATCCATCCGTTTGAGGGTGAAATGCGGTGCCCAAATGAAGTTTAGTACGCATTGAGGTTTGAAGTGCTTGCTAAAACTTTCCTACAAAATGGGAATCTTTGTCTGATGCGAAGGATAAAGGAATTCCACACAAACGGGTAATTTCTCGAATGTAGACTTTATGAGCTTTTGAAAAGAATCGGTGGTTTTCACTTGCAGAAAATGAGAAGATTTGGTAATTATATCCTTGTAGTCCACTGACAAAATCCATTGTAATATGATCCCATTTCCACTCTGGAATTGGTAAGGTTTAAAAAATTCCACTAGGATAATGGTGTTTTACCTATACTTATTGACAAGTAGGACATTTTTTTTACAAAACTCTCAATATCATTTCTCATATTTGGCTACCAATATTTATTCTTTAAGGTGTGGTATATCTTGGAGCTTCCAGGGTGAATCATAAATTTAGAACGATGGATTTCTTGCAATACTTCTTCTTGAGGACATATATTAACATATACAGATAATTAATTTCTAAATCGTAAGCATGTTTCCATGTCATATGAGAAGTCATAATTTTTATGCTAAAGATTTTGGACAAAAGTGTCTTGGGGATGTTGTGCTAATATTTTTTTCTCAAATCTAGATACATAATTATATTGGAAAAGTTTGAGAAAGGAGGTAACAATCAATGATCATAATGCTCTATAGTAGCATCAAAATTGTAAGAAATCAAAGTTTGGAGTCTTCCTACTGTATTACGGCTCAAAGCATCGGCTACCACATTTCCTTTTCCTGGATGGTAGTTTAATTTAAATTTGTAATCTTCTAAAAACTCCATCCAACGTCGTTTTCATAAATTTAAATATTTCTGAGTGAAGATATATTTTAAACTCTTCTGATCAGAATAGAGTTGACATTCTTCACCATAAAGGTAACAATGCTAAATTTTCAAAATAAAAACTATAGTCGCTAACTCCAGATCATGGACAGGGTAATTACATTCACGCGCTTTTAGTTTTCGTGATCCATACTATACTACTTTCTCTCCTCGCATTAAAACACATCCTAAACCCTGTAATGAGGCATCGGTATATACATTATAGCTTACATCACTAGAAGGAATAGTGAAAATAGGAGCAGTATTTAATTTGTCCTTAAATTTGGAATGCTTGATTACATTCATTAGTGCATACAAATCATACTTTCTTCCAAGTTAGCTTTAAAAGGGGAAGAGCAATGAGAGAAAATCCTTCCACAAAGCGACGATAATATCTCGCTAATCCTAAAAAACCTTTTTATCTCAATAATATTGGTATGATTTATCCATTCCAAAATGGCTAAAATTATGACCAAATCAACTTGGATTCTATTTTCAGAAATCACATGACCTAAGATTTTTATTTTTTTCTCAAAAAATCACATTTTCTCCTCTTAGTATACAACCGATGGTTTCTTAGAGTGCCTAATATTATCTCTAGATTTTGAGCATCCTCTACTGGGTTTCGAGAATAAATAAGAATATCATCAATGAAAATGAAAACAAACTGGTCAAGAAAAGGTCTAAAGATCTATGCATAATATCCATAAAAGTTACGGGTGCATTATTTAATCCAAAAGACATTAAGGTAAATTCAAAATGTCCATAACGAGTTTGAAAATAATTTTTTTGGAATGCCTTCTTCTCTTACTTGCAATTGATGGTAACCAGATCGTAAGTCTATTTTAGAAAAGAGACTTAGTCCTCAAAGTTGATCGAATAGATCTCCGATTCGGGTTAGAGAGTACTTGTTCTTAATAGTTACAGCGTTTAGATTATGATAATCTATGCGTAACCTAAAGCTTCCACACCATTTATTGACATATAATATAGGAGCTCCCCGAGGAGATGAACTTAGGTGGATAGAACCTGTGTCTAGAAGAAAATCTAGTTGAGTACGAAGTTTGCAAAGTTCTAAAGGTATCACGACCCCGTCCCAAACTAGTAGTGGGGAACGAATATTCTGACTTAAATTGTTTCCTTAATTGAATGCAACGGAAATACAATGACATGGTTATGAATCGTAAAATACTGAAATTAAAGGAATTACATCATTAGAGCTTTCTAAAAGGAAACTTCATTTATATTACAAGTAACAACGAGTTACAACTTAAAACGAATTTTAAAACTTATTACAAGAGAGCCAAACATGCTCCATATGATATAACAAAATTTTTACTTAAAATAACAAAAAGAGCTCTAAAAGTTTAATAACATAGTCCTTTTATGTTCCCTCCATGAGCCTACTTATTTCCTGAAAAATGGTTAGTTATACAACATCATCTAAAAGCCGAGTGAGGTTCAATCTCTAGACATTCCAAGGTTTTTTTCAGAAAATTGATACCTACTCAAATTACAACATAAGACATTTACATATATGGACAGGAATTTGCAGTAAAATATTTATATGTGAATGACAGTATGTAGAAATGAATAGCTCAGAATGGAACGGATGTGGTAAATCAAAGGAAATAACTTTTTCTTTCAATCATATCATTTTAATGGCCAAGTACACTCTAATATCGTATTCTTCTACCGTATTATTCCACGGTCGTTGAGGGTCAATAGAACTTATTGGTCACAACGCCTTATTTAGGGAACACCAGCTATAACCCAGCTGGGAAGATCAGTCAATAAGAGAGGTCCCTTAGGCCGAATCTTATTTCCAATATTCAATATCATTTTCGAAACACTATTTCATCGGTATGTCTATAGGGACAAATATAAACATATCACAAGGAATCAATCATCGGTATCAGATGAATTTTGGGAATAACATCATTTCACAAAATATATATGGTTTGCATAGTATCATATAATTAAAATTCACAAGGAATGTCAGAATACTCACCTAAAACAAAAGTTCGAAGTTATAGAAACAGAGTCTTGGATCGCTCGTTAATCTTGAGACAAAACTTATTCTTAAACTTTCCCCGCACTTTCTCTCACTATTTCTTTGTAATATTTTGGTATAATTTCGTGTAATGGCTGATCCAAAGGCTTTATTTATAGTTTCACAAAGTTATTTAGGTGTTGACACGTGTCTGGGTGATAAGGCTTTCACTTTGGTGAGTCGTCGTTCACGTGTCACGCAACGGATCAGCCTTGCAGTCTTGGTTTACCAAATGGCGACACGTGTTTTGCCTTTTTCTAGAGGATTGACATGAGTTTTATCCTTTCCTATAAAGACGACACGTGGTCGGTGGATGTGTCCAAAAGAAAGAACGAGGTGGAAAGTTATTAAGGGTATAAGGGTCATTTTACACCTTAAGGGTATTTTAGTAATTTTATACCATACATTTTCAATATTTATTAGAGGTCCTTGAAAATATTTTATTTACAAAATGGTACTTTATATATTTTCATTTTAATCCCTAAAAGTTTCTTTATTTAAAGTCAAGTCCCTAAAGTTTCATAAAATTACATTTTCTATCCCAAAACTTATCTTTTAACTTAGGATATGCTATTAGACTTTGATTTAATCCATTTTGATGAATAATGAGGTTATTTAAAAGTGTTTAAGTCGTCCTAAGTCACCTCCCCATGGTCTAATCAAAGTATGACACGTGGCAACTATATAAGACAAAATATCATTTAAGGGTAAATGACTACTTACCCCTTGTTTATAAAAAAGAAGATATCTTCTCACTCGAATGTCCATTTGATGCAACGTTTGTTGTGCTACAAACCTAATTCATATATATATATATATATAACTTTTTAGCTTTTACCTCAAGTCAATTGTTATATTATAATGGTCAAAACTAGTCTCTAATATGAACATTCCTACCGAAAACTTTGAAATTTTATGCTTGTAACTGATTTGATATTTCATGATTTATGAAGGGAGGATTTGACTAAAATAAATAAATTAACATTATTCATATCACATATGAAATAATACAACATTTAAAACTATATATGAACATATAAAAATGGGGTCATTACAAAAGGAGCCATTCGATATGGAGGTATCGAATTAGGGAGAGTATTAGGATAAAGATTTGTGTTAAATTCTATTTCTCGAAAAGGGGGTATTCCCGGTAATACTTCTGGGAAAACATATTTGTATTGTTATAAAATTATGGGAATTAAGGAAGAAGAATTTTGAATTTGGAAAATTGATGGTTCATACGGACCTGATCCTTGAAATGCAAAGGAACAATTATCTTTGTTTGGAAAAATAAATTTTCTTGGCATAACAATAATTATAAGCGCTATGTCTAGACATAACATCCATCTCTCGATAATAATATCAAAAGAACATATATCTAAAATTATCAAGTTAACAAAGAATGTACTTAAACCAAGATAATTTTATAGTTTCAATAACCTTTGGGTAGTTGTATTGATTTCACCGATCGAAAATTCTATATCCAATGGAATAATTAAAGATATAGGTAGTAATTATAATAATTTATCTAGTTTAAGACTAATAAAGGAATGCGTTGAACCTAAATCAAATAAAATATGTGCAGGAAGATGATGAAAATTATTGAACAATCTATCACGTCATGGGAGTTTCGGGTAGGCAATATACCACAATTATTTCCACGACTAAGAATTGACATAATTTTTTAGCAGGATTTGGCTTAGGTTGATTTTGGATAGGATGAGGATTTTAATTTCTTGGGGGATTATCTAACTGATGAAGGATCTGAAGAGATTTCAATTTAGGACACTGTGGCCAAATATATCCTAGTTCTTTACATTCATGACAACGAATCAATGACTAGGTAGTGTTATGGCGAATATGGGAATAAGCTTGTCCACTTGTATTTGGATAGGTTTGAGGTCAAGGTTAAGGTTAGGTACTAATAATATGATAATTTCTAGTAACGGGGTGAGAAGATCGTATAACATTAGAAGAGTTTCATTTCACAATTTCCACAACGTCGATAGGTTGAGAATAATCTCGAATTTGTAAAGGAGCAATAAAAGTCTTGATCTTTGGATGTATTCCTCTTTCAAACTGCTTGTATTTATTCATCTCAGTATTCGTATACCCAATGAAGTAACGATACAACTCGATAAATTTGGCTACATACTGAGCTACGGACATATTTGTTTATTGTAATTTTAAGAAATCTACAGTTGATTGATCTCATTCATCTTTGGGAAAATACTTTATGAAAAAGATTTCTTCAAATTGATCTCAAGTAAAATTAGCAAAGCTCAGGTCACGAGACACAACTTTCCACTAGCAATCAGCATCACCTTCGAACATATAGGAAGCTAGAATTACTCAAAGATTGGCAGTTATAACTACTCCATAAAGAATTTTCACAATTTGAAACATCCATTTCTCAGCTCCACTGGCACTTAGTTGTCCAAGAAATGAATGAGGTTGTTATCTCAAAAATTCTTTGAGGGTATTCATTCTACAGATTTCTTCTAAAATTTTCGCTAGAGCTGGGTGAGGAATTTGTTGTTGTTGGACTAAAGATGTTAATTCCCGAAGACATCACATGATTCCTTCAGTATGAGTCTATTCCGTCTGAGTTCTAGTGGAGGGAATGCGAGTACTAATCATCCTAAAATATAATAGAATATTCACAATAATACATAAAAAAAATAAAACAAGGATATATGACAAGCCTGCTGATATTATACAAAATAAGAAGAGTGCGCTTGCGTTCAAATAAGGAAGTTATTTAATTAAACGTAGTTTTTATCACTTAAGTCCTAAACATGCATCTATATGTGATTAAATACGATGATGAAACATGCAAGGACACATATATGAGGAAAAATCCCCCAAAGGGGCAAAACCTTTTATTTCCACAATAATTTTGTAAGAGTACGGCTTACACAGATTGCAATGAAAATATATGACACGGAAATACCCTCGGGTGTCGGTTCTGTTGTCGGCGGCTGGAACTATCCCTTTCCAGTAGGGCAACAGTGAAGAAGAGAGCGGCTTTCTCACAAATTACTCCAAATGAGTAAATGATCCTCTTGAAGGTTTAAAGATTCACACACATATATGGGAATGGTTTTATGAATCAAAAATGTTTAGAAAACCTTAAAAAGTCAAGTCTTATTCTGGGTTGTTTTCGCAGAATTTTGAGATTGCAGAAAGACTTGAAAAATGTGTAGAAGGAGATAAGATATTTATACAAAAATCGAGGCGGCGTCTCGTTCGAACGAGATAGCCATGTCGCTCGAATGAAGGACAGAAGTCATTCGAACGATATCGCGCGACATGCCTATCTCGTGCGAACAACTTTCAAAGTCGTTTGAGCGATATCGTCGATCTAGGCAATTCGCTTCTACACTTAGACAAATTCTGCTCTTGATAAAAAATAAAACCAGACTTCAAAAAATAATTTTTAAAAGCATTTCCCAAATATTTATGCAAACAAATAAAGATCCAACAAAACATATTACTGATAGAGCGTAGTGGAGTAGTAGGAATGAGCTGAGCAGCACGTTGCATGTAGCATGATGCACGTGAAGAAAGTGGATGCATTAAATTCGGATAATGGCCGTCGTGGATGATCGTGTTGACGTGGCGAATGTAGAGTTATCAGACATATAAACTGTAATCTAGGAGAAAATAGAAAATTCCTAGAATCTATCCCGAACATTTATAAAATTATGTCCTTACAAATCTCCCCCTATGTCTATGCCGGTACATACATAAAAAATCTAAATTATGCAATCAAATGACATATAAGATAATATCCCCATCAAACCCTCAAACTGATAATACTAAATGACATGTCTTCCAAATCTTCAGCTCTCCTGTACCTTCCAAAGCTTTTCTCATCAGGGTGTGTAATCAAATAATGAGCAATGTTGTACCTACACACATGAGATAAAACAAATACCCGTGACAAGAAACAAATTGAAAATATAATGATATGCAAAAATTGATGATCAATTAAGCTCAAGCAAATCATTCATGCAGCAACCAAACACCAAAACAATTCTCCCCCTTTTTATGATGTCCCCAAATAGACAGATATGAGAAGCAGAAATGATTGCACATGGAGAATGACACACGAGAATAAACTGCTATTTTTGTATTTTTCAAAAAATTTCACACATAGTATACAACAAAGAATCACACCATGAAAGATCACAAAAACAACCAAGTTAATGATAGCGAAAATGAAGGGGTGTGATCAAATTCGATAGGAAAATCAATGCATACAAACATGACATATGTGCACGATGAATATCGGATACTCCTAACGAATGAACTCAAAGTCTTCCTTTGGTGTAAGAAAGGTGGTAATATGAGACATTGACTCAATCAAATCAACAAATCAAACCTCAAAGTGATTTCCACACCAATAACGTCCAAAACTGTTTCATGCTTGTTCAGGACTTTCAAGGAAGTGCAAACCCGTTTATATTCTTCAACCAAACTCCCTTAAATTTTTATTTTGAATAGAGGCCTTCTAAATTCTCAAACTTTGGAGAATTAAAGGTGAAACCTATTGGCCCATATTTGGCATGAATTGCTTTTTATTGCCTCTACATTTTTTCGTGCCTCTTTTAACCTCTTTGGACCTCGGATAATAAAATTCCTCCATTTTTTAGGTCCTTTTGAATGGTGGATTTTGCGCAAAGAATAGATAATTACCTTTCGTAGACCCTCCCCGTTCTTAAACACTCAGTCTCAGAAAAATGATTTTTACATGCATTCCAATCTTATCAAGTTTTATCGCATATTGTTAGTTGTATAGACAAAATTGAGATGGAAACACTCAAGCAACATGTGATAGACAAGTACAATTATCAAATAAAGTCGTGCATGTGTGAAATAAAGGAGATATGAGTCAAATATGTAGACAAGATATCATGAATCACATCTCAAAGACTCCAAGCAGTGTAAAGCATGTAGATGAAATGACGTAGCGTCTCAAATCTCTATCAAATAGTCACATGAATAAATGGAATGAAATCGTGACTTGGCTATCTTAAATGTTCATCCATAAAAGGTGCATAAAAAATACAAAAATATTTTTGGGCTTTTCTAAAATTTTAAAAAAATATATTTTTGGATTTTCAAAAGAAAAAATAAATAGTTGTACAACAAATCAATAATACATATAAAATAAACTAGCAATAGGAAGCATATGATATGAACATGAAAAATCATCATATCCTAGACATAGACCAACCCCTCAGTCAACTGTGCAAATCCCCAAAGACTTCCTAAGACTCTCAAATCTAAGGGCACCTAAAGGTTTCGTGAAAATATCGTCTAACTGACGGTCGGTGGGAACAAGACTTAGGGATATGACTTTCTCCTCAACTAACTGTCGTATAAATTGCTCACGTATCCTGATGTGCTTTGTGCATGAATGCTGGACGGGATTGCGGGATATGTGTATCGCACTCATGTTATCACAGGAAATGGTCATGGTGTCCTGTGAAATCCCATAATTCTCCAGCATCTGCTTCATCCATAAGAGTTGTGTGCAACAACTCCCGACGGCTATGTACTCAGTCTCCGTAGTTGACAAAGAGATGGAATTTTGCTTCTTGCTCAGCCAGGAGACAAGAGCAGAACCAAAATAGAAACACCCACTAGAAGTGCTCCAATGACCATCAACATCCCCGACCCAATCGGTATCTGAATAGGCGGACAGACGGTCATCGGTATCAAAGGAATACCAAATACCGTATGAGAGAGTCCCACTCACGTATTTAATAATACGTTTTAGAGCATGTAAATTTGAATCTTTCGGGGATGCCTGATATCGCGCACAGACTCCAACACTAAAGGATGTGTCGGGACGACTGGCAGTCAAGTGGAGAAGACTACCTATCATACTTCGATATAAGGTTTGCTCTACGTCCTTGCCTGAAGTGTCCTTACTAAGCTTGGTAGTGGTACTCATAGGTGTACGTGCATGCTTAGAGGAGTCTAATCCAAATTTCTTCACTAGGTCTCTAGCATACTTGGATTGGGAGATGAACATCCCATCCTCTAGCTGACGAACCTGGAGACCAAGGAAGAAAGTAAGCTCACTAGCCATGCTCAATTCAAACTCACTTTTCATCTCCTCTTCAAAGTGATGAGAATGTTGAGAGCACGTGGATCCAAAGAATATGTCGTCCACATAGACCTGGGAAACCAAAATAACACTGTCATCTCTCCTGACGAATAACGTCATATCAACTCCCCCTCTCCTGAAGCCACGGGCTAAGAGATAGGAAGCAAGCCTCTCGTACCAAGAACGGGGTGCTTGCTTCAAACCATACAAGGCTTTCCTCAGATAGTAGACGTGCTCCAAGTGCTGAGGGTCTTCAAACCCTTTTGGTTGTTCCACGTAAACCTCCTCCTGTAGAATGTCATTCAGAAATGCACTCTTGACATCCATATGATATAACTTGAAGCGTAGATGACATGCGATGGCGAGTAGTAAACGGACGGACTCAAGCCTCACAATAGGGGCAAATGTCTCCCCAAAGTCTACACCTTCTATCTGTGTGTAGCCTTGAGCGACCAACCTATCCTTATTTCTGATTACGGTACCATTTTTATCCATTTTATTCTTGAAAATCCATCTGGTACCTATCACATTTGTCTCACTAGGTCGGGGGACAAGTTCCCAGACATTATTCTTTTTAAACTGAAGCAACTCATCCTGCATAGCAGATATCCAGTGTTCATCCTTGAGTGCTTCTTTATGATTCTTAGGCTCGACTTTTCACGTGTAGTAAAAATGGCTGACAACGTTCTCTAGCTGAGTACGAGTCTTAACCCCTAGAGTGGGATCACCAACAATGGCAGAAGGATCATGACTCTTGCGAACCCAAGCGGGTGTGTCCCCTAACACAGGAGTAGGGCCCACAGAGTGTGGGTGAGGTACAAGTAAATCACTGCTAGAAATATCCTCAACCTCACACTGAAGTTTAGAATCAATAAACGTCGAAGGTTCGTCATCTTGCACGGTGACGTTTATTGATTCCATAACCTTAGAGCTATTTAGGTTAAAAACTCGGTATGTTCTACTATTCGATGAATATCCCAACATTATTCCCTCGTCGCTTCGGGAGTCAAACTTTCCTAATTGCTCTCTATCCCGTAGGATGTGGCATTTACTCCCCAAAACACAGGAATATGCAAGGTTGGGCTTCTTGCCAGTCCATAACTCATAAGGTGTCTGAAGTGTGTGAGGACGCATGTAAACCCTATTCATCGTGTGGCATGCAGTAGACACTGCCTCTGACCAAAATCTCCTAGAAACTTTACGACCTAGAAGCATAGATCCATCCATCTCCTAGATCGTTCTATTCTTTCTCTCAATAATCCCATTTTGCTGAGGAGTCTTCAAAGCAGAAAAATCATGTTTGATCCCAAGGCTATCACAATAAAAATCTACTTTTTCTTTCTTAAATTCAGTGCCGTTGTCACTACGTATCCTGTTAATAGTGACTCCGTGTTGATTTTGCAGGACACGACTCTTGGTCATTAAAAACTCTACAATATCAGATTTCTCTCTCAGAAAACCTAAAATGGAGTATCTGGAGAAATCATCCACCATCATGAGGATATACCTCTTACCACCCAGACTCTCGGTACGAGTGGGACCATAAGATCCATGTGTAAAAGCTCAAGAACACGAGAGGTGGTAATGGAATGTAACTTCCTATGGGGACTACGAATTTGTTTTCCCAACTGATAGGGTCCACAAACCATTGAAGTTGGCCTTCCAAAAGATGGTAAGCCACGTACTAGTTCCATTTTAACTAAGCGAGTTAGATCTATAATATTTACGTGACCTAGACGTTAGTGCCACAAATCCATAGGAGTGATCGTGGCGCTGTTGCAGACAAGTGAGGATGTGGGATCAGTCCTATAGAAATTATCCTTTATACTTACCCCTTGCACTAAAAGTTTACCGACTTGATTATAGACCTTACAAGCGTCCCAGTCAAACTTTACAGCAAAGTCAGCGTCGCACAGTTGGCTAATGCTGAGAAGGTTTGCTTTCAAACCTTTGACGTACAAAACATTTTCTAGCTTAGGAAATCCACGTAACTCGACAGTACCACGTCCTATAATGCTAGACTTACTTCCATCTCCAAAGGTGACTCTGCCATCCTGATAATCCTTAAGAGATTTAAAAAATGAGGCATCACCTGTCATATGTCTGGAGCACCCACTGTCAAAATACCACTGTGAGATATTATGTGCTTTGAGAGTGATATGAACAACAAAGGCCTTTTTATCTTTCTTAGGTACCAAGTATTTACCTTTTGTTTGCCTTTGTTATTGTTGGTTTCAGCTGGAATGTGAGAAGCATTCAATGACGGCAAAGACATCCGTCGGAATTCCTCTATCAAACTCTGAGACGTGGCAGCTAAAAACTCAACTCGTTCTCTCAGACTGGTAAAATCATCAGTATGCTGAGGTAGAGCAGTAGTATGTCGTGACTGCCCATACTTTAGCAAAACTCCCTGAGGTGGCCTTTTATTTTGCAATAAGTACAAAAGAACACAGTGAAAGGCGAACCTTGGTTTTCTTTTCTTGGTCGAACTCTCCTTCGAGGTTTTTGATGATGGCCATAAGGAGTTGTAGTAAACTCAGGGACTCGTCCAGGTGAAATTTGGGACGTGGAGGCACCATCATAACCAATTCCCTGCCTATCACCAAAACCTAAAGCGGGGCCGAGGAGCATCTTTCCCATCTTCTCATATCTGTCCTCGATTTGTACCTTGACTTCCCGTGATTTCTCAATATCATGAGAAAGTTGGGCAACAAGGGCTTCAAGTTTCTTCCGAGTCTCCACGGAGGAATGGAGCTCACTCGTAAGACTAGCCACTTGTTTAGTCAAGTCCCCTCTCTCTTTCTCAAAACTACTCTCTCTCTCTAAACAAACTCCCTTTCTTAACCCAGGCATATTCTCTCTCTCTCAGGGTAGTGTAGGTGGAGGACTCTCTCTCTCTCGCTTTTCTTTAATCTTCCTCTAAACCGGTGATCTTAAGAACAAAATCTTTGTTACGCTTTTAGTTTTAAATGACTCAGAATATAACTCAGCGTAGGCGCGTTGAATATCACTCTCACTCTCACTTGTGTCATCCTCCCCCTCACTCACATCAATCTCACTGTCGAGGTGTCCCTGTGATGCATCATCCTCATCATCGTGAGGAGAACTAGAAGTGCTCACATGACAAGCCATGAATGCGGTGAAGTTACACTCATGCGGTGACTCGACTCCAAAATCCACCGACTCGACCCCACTGTCGTCACTAAGGGTAGCATTAAGGACAACTTTGCCCTTTTCTCTGTTCAGCCTAGTAGCACACTCAAAAGCTCTATGACCCCTACCGTCGCACTCAAAGCATCTCTCACTTTCTTTCTTAGGAGGATCTTTAAAATCTTTTTCATTTTTCTTTTCAAACTTATTTTTCTCAAATTTCTTTTTATCTTTAAAATTATCGTTTTTCTTGAATTTGAGAATCCTCTTGAAATTTTTTGCAAAAAGAGCCAAATCATCTAAGTCAAAATCACACTCAGAATTAGACGAATCTGTCTCTCTTTTTCTAGTTGACTCTCCCCTCTTTCTAGCCGACCCCTCACTCTTTCTCTCTTGGGCATTAAGTGCGATTCCCTTATCTTTAGACCTAGCAGTTTTAGGGAACATATCAATTTCATATGTTTGCAAGTCTTCTACAAGTTCTTCCAATTTGAGCGTATTTAAATTACCCATAGAATTTAGCACAGTGACTTTAGGGATAAAACGTTTAGACAAAGAACGAAGAATCTTTTTAACAACTCTAGCATTAGGAATATGTTCTCCAAGATTAAAGCTAGTATTAACATGTCAGAAAGCCTAGCATAAAAATCATCAAAACATTCAGTCTCATGCATGGTGATGGTTTCAAATTGAGTTGTCAAATTTTGCAATTTAGACTCTTTCACAGCATTAGTTCCTTCATGGGTGAGTTGTAAAACATCTCATGCCTCTTTTGACGTGGTGCACATCATTATGCGTTTGAACTCATCAGGTGTGACAGACCCAGAAATAGCGCTTAGACCCTTAGAATTGAATGATGACCATTTAAATTATTCTTCAGTCCAAGAAGTGACAAGTTTTAAATTGATCACATTATCAACAGTGACGGAGGGAGGTGTCCACCCTCTTTCAACCAAAATCTAGACATGTTCGTCAATGGCTTTTAATGCAGATTTCATGCGGGCTTTCCAATATGCAAAGTTTGTCCCGTCAAAAACTAGCATTTTATTATATAACTTCTCCATTATGAACACATTCGTTTTCAAAAGTCAAATTTTCAGAAAATTGATATCTTAAAAAAATTTTGCAGAAAATTACACGGTAAATTTGTGTAACTGGCTCTGATACCAATTTGAGAAGAGTGCGCTTGCGTTCAAATAAGGAAGTTATTTAATTAAACAGAGTTTGTATCACTTAAGTCCTAAACATGCATCTATATGTGATTAAATATGATGATGAAACATGCAAGGACACATATATGAGGAAAAATCCCCCAAAAGGGAAAAACCTTTTATTTTCACAATAATTTTGTAAGAGTACGACTTACATGGATTACAATGAAAATATATGACACAGAAATACCCTCGGGTGTCAGTTCTGTTGTCGGCGGCAGGAACTATCCCTTTCCAGTAGGGCAGCAGTGAAGAAGAGAGAGGCTTCCTCACAAATTATGTCAGATGAGTAAATGATCCTCTTGAAGGTTTAAAGATTCACACACATATATGGAAATGGTTTTGTGAATCAAAAAGGTTTAGAAAACCTTACAAAGTCAAGTCTTATTCTGGGATGTTTTCGCAGAATTGTGAGATTGCAGAAAGACTTGAAAAACGTGTAGAAGGAGATAAGATATTTATACAAAAATCGAGGCGGCCTCTCATTCGAACGAGATAGCCATGTCGCTCGAACGAAGGACAGAATTCGTTCGAACGAAATCACGCGACATGCCTATCTAGCGCGAACGACTTTCAAAGTCGTTTGAGCGATCTCGTCGATCGAGGCAATTTGCTTCTACACTTAGAAAAATTCTGCTTTTGATAAAAAAATAAAACCAGACTTCAAAAATAATTTTCAAAAAAATTTCCCAAATATTTAAAGCTCTAACAAAACATATTACTGATAGAGTGTAGTGGAGGAGTGAGAATTAGTTGAGCAGCACATTGCATGTAGCATGATGCACGTGAAGAAAGTGGATGCATTGAATTCGGATAAAGGTCATCGAGGATGATTGTGTTGACGTGCCGAATGTAGCGGTATCAGACATATGAACTGTAATCTAGGAGAAAATAGAAAATTCCTAGAATCTATCCCGGACATTTATAAAATTATGTCCTTACACAAAAGATAGAGTTGAATGTTACAATAGGGTAGTATTTCATAATAGTACTATTCTCCATAAGTTAGACTTCGTCAACCTCCTAAATAGTAATTGGTCACACTATATACATTACTTTACATTATCATGTTATATTAGGAAGGACAATTTTCTTGATTTTGGATTTTCCTAAGCGAAAATGGCAACATCATTCTCGAAAGATACAAAATCTGGATCATCGAAAAAGTCATGAGGCTCTGATGGATCATCGTCGGTAGAATCACTTGAATTGAAAGACACGCCAATAATAAGCTCACCACTTGATATAGCTGTAGAATAAGGTGGTGGATATGGTGCATTACCTAGAGAAAGACTAATAACTTCTTGGAGTATAATCGGATCATCCACATAATCATTGATTTTTCTCATGACTTTCACTTCTCCTGAAACTCTATTTGTTAATACCAGTCATTTCACATCACTACTCGAGTCTTCCCAGTCCTCATACATAATGTGAATCGTCTCTCTGAGTCGTGCAAAAGCTTCTTCTCTGACCATAATCTCTCAACTATTTATTGTCATAATGTCCAAAATAAATAAAAGAGAGTCCCACATATTTTTGTTGCAAAACGAAATTTACTATATAATATTTCATAAAAGAATACAGAAAAGATAAAATAATAAATATCTCATAGAAGTTTCCTGTATAGGATTCTAACCGGGGGAAATTTTAATTTTAAAACATACTCTAATATAAACTTATCACACCCTATTTTTGGTATGATTGTACAAGAGAGTATATATAAAGAAATGAATTAAAGCTAATGTAGAAAAGAGAACTTTATTCATTAAAATGTCACAGACTTGTAGTGGCATTGGATGTAGCGGACTCCATTCTATTGATTCTAATATAGGTTATACTTCTTTACATGGTTATTTTATTTTATATCGATATTTGTATGGGCATAAGTCCAATGGTGTATTTATGTTAGTTTACACTTGTATTTACATTACGAGAATTGTATGATGATTCAGTTTGTATTCATGCATTAAATTAGTTTGTTCAGAAATTGGCATTTAATTGTGAAATTTGGTGATTAATAAAAGCAACGTCTATATTTTTAGTGCCGAGAATGGTATAAATTGTGGATAAGCCCCATCTTCGGTGTATCATGTCTAGCCAACCTTTATGTGAGAAAATGGGGATTGTTACAGTTATTTGACCAAATTATCCTCATATAATATGATATTTCGATTATAACCTCCAACCCAACCCAACTCAATTCACTATTCTTCTCTCTCCTTGTCATCTTACTCTCTCGCACACTAACCCTCTTAGCTCTCTCAACTCTCTCCTAAAACGTGGGCCACTCAACAATTATTCATCTCTCTTAGTCACTGAACTGACTACACCCTCCCCTTCTCTAGAAGATGAAGTTATCACATCGTAGACTACCTTCCAACCTCTCATGTAGCCTTGAAGTTTTTTCTCCCCACCGCCTTAATCTTTCCACCACTCTATTTCCTCTTTATTACAACAAAACACAATATTAATTGCTGACTACCAACTTGATAACTGCTACACTGTTTATTGTATGTCTCATTTTTTTAATATAATATTGATATTTGTTGTCAATCAAAATAAAGCTAGGATCTTTTGTGTGGAAGTTTTGTTATTGATGGAGATAGGATTTGTAAGTTCACGTTTGAACATAAATATTAGGTAATTATTAGTTAATTGACAAGTATGTAGCAAGTGGGTTTTTAGAAGTTAATTTAATTTTGCTTTGCTAACTTCTTGGGGTTGTAAATCCTATTGTACTCAACTTGATGTACACGTTCTCGATCACATCCAAAGATTGCAAAATTTTTTGTCGTTAATGTAGTTTGGTTATAATCGTTGAATTGGTGACACGGGCGGTGCATTTTTTTACCTT
Organism: Sambucus nigra; assembly: GCA_949130495.1. Taxonomy (NCBI): domain Eukaryota; kingdom Viridiplantae; phylum Streptophyta; class Magnoliopsida; order Dipsacales; family Adoxaceae; genus Sambucus; species Sambucus nigra. The sequence continues at coordinate 444,658,816 of OX422222.1, read as the reverse complement.
TTTTTTTTCCATTTCACATAGCTCCACGAAATAACTTTTTGTTTAGGAAGTAAACGAAATGCTAATCACAAGCGCACAGTGCATGGGAGACTTGATTCGAAATAAGTATAGATAATATGGTTTGTTTGTTTAGTTATGCTCTAAAATTAGGCATTCAGGTTTGAGAATATTGAAAGCAACAATGATCTAAATACTTATGATTCAATACACGCTGGAGGATATCATTATATTTATTGATAATTATTTTATGTAAATCGAGTATTTACATAATCACACATGTTATTTAAATATGATTACTAGTCCATATTCAAAATAAAATTCCAATAGCTTTGGCAACCGCATTTTAATTTTTATGGGGTCACGATACATATATCAAATATGCATTTTATAAATAATAAAATTATTTCTTTACTCGATGTCAATTTGCAAAATTTGTGTGTATTACCCCTTATTGTAGGTCTTAAATCAATAGCGACACTAATATCCTGATAGATTTTTCTTGATCTACGAGTATTTGACTGAGTTATGTTGACTTATTCTTATTTGATTGATGTTTTTTCATTACAATTATGATGATTTCAAATCGGTATTTCTTACGTTGATAAATTGAATTGGCTTTTTCTCAAAGTAATTTGATTCCATTTTATTATAATTTAGATATGTTGCTTATTTTTGTATTTTCCTTAATGTGGGGAAATTAAGGGGAAATATTGTTGGGTTGGGAATTGGACTTAGTGTCATTATTGATTTATTGGACAACTTGATTTAGGTTAGGAAATTTCACAGTTATGATGGTTGAGTGATTTTAACAAACACCATGGGTACAAAACCTTGAATTTATTGTGGTGGTTTTGTTTGGTTTGGGGAAGTTCCAAGGTATGAACAAGTATAAATTTAGGAGAAAATAGACAATTCCATTTTTAATTTTGCAACCACAATAAAAAAATAATAATTTCAGCACGTGTGTGAATCTTAACAATGAGAAATGATTTTGAGTATTTTTAATGATTAACCACATATAATTCATTTGAAATTTGTAGTTTATCGTGGAACATTCTACCCAAATTTAGCAATCTAGTTATTTAAGAATTTTATTATTTAATAATCAGTTGACAATAATTGCAAGTTTATCTTTACGAGTGCAAGATATTTATGTATGGTTTATTATGAGAGGTTGAGAGATTGAATTCCATTGGAGATATGTTTTATTCTTAACCTTTTTATAGTGGAAATAATGATATATAATTTTATAGTTTCAAAGTGGTGCTTATATTGGTTTTGGAGTTTATGTATATGTTTGTAGTAATATAACAACAAATATCCTGGATTTCAATATAAAATTTATAATCTATCTATTAGTTTCTTGGCTGTATCTTTTATTTAGATGTACAATTTGTTCATTTTTTTTCCTAGAATGCTTAATTATGACTTTTATCTATTCGAAAGAAAAGGTATAATGAGTGGCGGATCCAGGATTACAGTGCAATCGGGGCGAAATCGGTTCAAAATTACATACGCGAAAGTTTCGAGTGTTGTCGGGGGTTCGGGGTTGGGAGCCCCCGAGGCTTTTTTTTTTTGTTATTTCTAATTTTAAACAAAATATAGCGTTATAATGATCAAACAACTACTCTCAATCGTTATTAACAATATCTAATTAATTTCTCCATGACTTTCTATTTAAAAAATACAACATATTTCAGACTACATATATCACCACATATTTAAACTGAACATTGAACAACTTCAAATTAAACTACTCATACATATAAAAAATTAAATTGAACAACTCCACATATAAAAAACTAAACTACACAACTCCACATACATAAAATTTCTACCGCATACAAAAAATACATAGATACATAAAATTAATACTTGAAATGAATATTGAAGAACTTGTACTGAGAGACTGGAGTCGACAGTGGAGCTGCTGGGAGGGAGGGAGGCTAAACAGTGGAGCGTCAGGAGGGAGGGACGGGAGGCGAGACTGGATAGTAGCTGCTGCTGGGAGAGGGAGGGAGGCGGGGGAGGGGAGGTGTAATAGTTTAGGGAAGAAAAGAGATGAGATAGGTTATTCGCTGCTGCGTTTTGGTCTTAGGTTTAATATTTTATGCAATTATAATCTTACACCCTCAGTTTTGTAAATAATTTAGAGGTATACCTTGAAGTTTTAAATTTTATCAAAAAACCCTATATTTTTTTTTTAAATTCAACCAGGGCCACCGCCTCCCTTCGGCCCTATGTGGCTCCGCCAATGGGTACAACCAGTTATACTCAAAATTTGTTTTGGTTGAAATAACTTTTATTTATAAATTACTAAATCCATATTCTTATTATTCCTAAATGATAAATTTAACCACAGGGTATTATATATTCGAAGTACGCTCGAGTGCTATATACTTGGATCAAAAAAGTGTTCAAGTTCTACATCAAATGCAAATCATTAACTGATTTCGATCTCAAGCTTGGACGATTTGTTGCACAAAAAATTAGAAGAAGTGGATGAAACAAACAAGAGTAATAAACGACAAAAACAAAAAAACGATATCTTCATTCACATGAACTTTGAGCCGTTTTGAAATTTTGCATTTTGTTCATCTTCTACATTTTTAGGTTTTTAAGACTTACTCCCTGCTTATGTTTTGGACTAAAATCATGTTCAAACTGTATTTCTATTCAACTGTACATTATTATTTTTTAATAATATAATTTTATCGTATTTACCAACATAAGATACCACTAGTATAAATTTCTTATGTGGTAATGGGTCTTTGTACTTATAATGCCTTATTCTCTACTTTTAATGCTTAAATTGAATACTCAAATTCAATCACACGTGCATTGTGCACACCTACTAAAGAAAAATTGGTGCATTATATTTGTATGTGTTTGTTTGTTTTGCTTTGCTTTACGAGAAGAGTGTCAAAATCCCACCTATGGTACTTATGTGGGGTAGAGGGTTATTTCCCTCCATGAGGATCAAAATCCCCTTATTTATTATTTGGTTGATTTTGACTAAGATATACCTCATTGATGGTAATTTAGATTTTAATATTTTTATAGCTAATTTATAAACTTTAATACCTTTTTTGTCGCTTAATGTAAATGTTTCGTCACTCACTGTGTTGAATTCAAAGTAAATGATGATTAGTGACGAAATATTTATATTTAGTGAAGAAAAAGTAACGAAGTCTTAAAAAATAATTCAAGTACAAAATTCTAGAGTAAAAATAAAGTGAATATTTGGACTTTACCATCATGTAGTTATCATAATTAGACTTTAGACACTATTTTGTTTTTCTTTATGCTTTACCAACCATTATACTATTAGCGACGAAAAAATTGTTGCAAACAGTGGAAAAAATCGGTAAAAATGAAAATGCTGGGTAAAGTCTAAAGAAAAATTAAATAGAGTAAAGTTAAATAATGATAACTACATGGTGAGTAGAGTCAAAATATCCCTTAAAAAGCTTTAGAGTCCTATTAGTTGCAAAGTGAGCAAATGACCTCACTGACAAATTTTTCATGTCAAATCCTTTGGCAAAAAGGTTAGGGGTTGTTTGATAAGATCAATTTTTCAGGTGTCAAAAGTAAGATGTTTGATAGAATTAATGGTAAAATTGACAAATGTAAACAAACTTATATATATATATATATATATAAAGAGAGAGAGAGAGAGAGAGAGAGAGAGACTCTCCAACATACCTCATTAAACATACCTATTTTTTTTAAAATAGTAAAAAAAATAATTTTGAGTTAATATTTTTTATATGGCTTCATGATATTTCAATGTACCCCTATAAAAATATTTATATTAAAATAATGTGTTTTGATATTTTAAAAAAATAGGTAATAAAAATTTAACAGTTTTAAAGGATAAAAACTGACAGTTTTTTTACCTATTTTATAAAAATAACAAACACCATTATTTTCAATTGATTTTTTTAAGAGGGGCACATTGAAATATAATGAACCCATATAAAAAATATCATTTCAATTTTTTTTTTACTATTTAAAAAAAAGGGTATGATGTTACGAAGTATATTGGAGAGTCTCTCTCTCTATCTCTCTGTATATGTATATATATATATATATATATATATATATATATATATATATATATATATATATATATATATATATATAATGCTCTTGTGCAGACTAGTCCGTATTTTAAGAATGCGGAGCGAATATGTGTCACCTAGCGGTGCGCTTAGAAATTATAGCGTAAATTATAGGCACACTATCTCTCTTTTCTGGGCTCACCGCCAGGTGACACATGTCCGGTCCGCATTCTTAAAATGCGGACTACTCCGCATTTTAAGAATGTGGACCGGATATGTGTCACCTAACGATGCGCCTAGAGATTATCGTCTAAATTATAGGCACACTCTCTCTCTTTTCTGGGATCACTGTCAGGTGACAAATATCCGGTCCGCACAAGAGTAGGACTATATATATATATATATATATATATATATATATATATATATATATATATATAATCGGTTTTGACCAAAACAAAATAATTTTTAACAAAAAAAAAACAATTCTTAACAAAAAATAGTTTCTGAAAAAAATAATTTTAATAAAAAACACCTTACAACAAAAAAAAATGTTCTTAATTTTTTTTCAACAATAAACTAGTCTATAACGAGGGGAAAAAATATTTTTTTAAAAAAAAAATAGTTTGTAACAAAAATACACTTTTTAAAAATAGTTTTTAGCCCCAAGGTGAAACAATTATAACACACAAATAAATACAATTTTAACGACAACAAAAAAACAACTTATATCCTAAAAGTGAAGCAATTTGAACGAAAAAAATAAATTTAACAAAAAAAGTTTTTAATGAAAAAGAAATTTTAACAATAAAAAGTAGTTTTCCCAACGAAAAACATTTTCTAGTGAAAAACTATTTTTTCTGAAAAACAGTTTTAACACAAAATAGTTTCTTTATTTTTATGAAAAACATATTTGAGCCCCCCCCACACACACACACACCAAAAAAAAAATAATAATAATAAAAAGTTATAACAAAAAATAAAAAACCTATTTTTAATGACAAAAAATTATCAATAAAAAAACAGTTTTAACGACAAACAGTTTATCATGAAAAACTATTTTTTTTAGAAAAAACGGTTTAACAAATAAAATTTATTTTTTAGTGAAAATGTAAAAAAAGAAAAAGAAACAGTTTTTAGCCCAAGAAAACAGTTATAACGAAAATTAAAAACATTTAAAAAAACAGTTTTAACAAAATAAAGAAAGTTTTAACCAAGAAAAACGAGTTAAAAATATAGTTTCCATAGGGTTTACAAATCCATGAAAAAACCTTTGTCATCCTGCATTGGCAAGCAAAAAATTATCCATAAATTTATAAAAAGGATGCCAAAATATTTATATGGACATGGCGTCCATGCAATTTTTTTTATAAAATATAAGAATTTTTAAATACACAAAATAATTGCTAAAACCTTCATTTGTCATAATTTGCCACATTTACCACGACAAACGTGACATATCAAATGAACCCTTATTTTTTCTATTTCTGTATAGGCGATAAAAAAAATCTCAACACTGCATATATATATATAGGATCAGGTGCGGACTTCCCGTGCGGACTTTTCGTGCGGACTTTGTCCTTATCCCGAAAGTGGTTCCCTCGTGGTCCCAAAGACTTTTGTTATTTACTCTAGATGGTCCCCCTCTTGTCTGATACTAAAACCTTAGTTTAAGACTATATAATTAAAAGATTTATAATTTAGACCCAAAATTGGTATCAAGACCTTAAGATTTTAGAACCTCACCAAATTCCGACCAAAACTCAAATTCTGGTATCAAAGCCATAACACGTTCCTTTTAGACATACGGTAAAAAGACTTTAATGCCCTTGGGATTTATCCCTCGCATTTATCAAGATATTTTTGGAACCAACCCAGACTACCAACCTATACCCATAACTGACTTAGACTCAGAAGGCTGTTTAACCACACACATAGACGGATGTTCACATATTGAACACATTCCAGCCAAACACGCAGACAGTAGACAAGTCACTGCTAGTGCTATTAATAGCATAATAGACCAAAATAAGTGTATACTCCTTATATTAAGACAATTAATAAAAGACACTCAAAACCTAGAAACGGAGATAAAAAATATCTCTAAAAGACTATTAGACATAGATAATCAAATCTCAATAGACTTAGTTCACGTTTTAAAACAAATAAATATTAAGACTAATCATATAGAAGTCCTTAAGAAGGACCTTTTAGAAATTAAAACCTTAATTAAAAATCAAGAGAGTGAGTTAATTAAACTTACTAAAGAACAAGCTAAGCTTATCCCTAGACTACATAGTTGTCTTCCTAATGGAGATAGTTAGATCAGACTGGAATGAGGTATCAAGAGACGAGTCATTCAGACTTTATCAGAATTTTATCAAAGAATTTTAGAAAAGATAAATGATGATAGAATTTATTATAACATAAATGAGAATGAGATTTCCAACGCGGCTAAGGCAACTAGACTTATATTAGAAAGATTAAATTTAATTTCAACAACTATAGCAGCTACCCAGGATTATAATAGTAGCATTGTTAAAGACTTATATTTAGACTTGAAGGCTAAGACAGAAGGATTAACCACCTTCTACATAGACTTTGTTAAATTCCAACAAAATTTAGCAAATTACCTTAATATTAGGGAAAGCCATAACCTATCCAAAATGGATAGTATTATTAATGAACTTAGACTAGACATGGCCCAAGTAGAAGAAAAATACAAAGAAATTATAAACGGAATTAAGGCCGTTATAATAAACCATCCCAAGGAGAAATAGACTCTCCTTTTATTCTAACTCGATTAGATAAAATTGAAAAGACTGTAGAAGCCATAGAAGTTAGATCTATACAACAACAAGAAAAAGATAATGAAGTAAAATACTATATTACCAATATTGGTAAAACTATTGTTAATTCTCTAGCAAGACATAGTGAAAAAACTTCTGAGAAGACTAGAAAAGAGAATAAGAATTTTAAAGAAGAAATCCTTAATCAGATAAAAAGACAAAAGGATTATTCAGACTTCTTAGAAAGAATTGAAAAAAGACTAGAACAAAAATAGGTAACCACCTGTAAATTCAAAGAAACCCCTCCTATAGAAACTAGAGAAAAGAATACCATAGGTAGACGAGTCATAAATGATGGATTAGATAAGACTAGGAAGATAATTAGCTCTATCCCAAATATTGGACAGAGTAATCATATGATCCAAAGACTTAAGGACTCATCCTCCAATGTTAGGACATGGTGGAAAGAAAGAAATTTCACCAATCCTCTCCAATGGAAAGAGTGGGGTGAAGTTGACTGGAAGATTGCTGAAGATTCCATTCATAATGGACAACTTCCAGCAGTTAGATACATAGACTTGTTTAAAGAAGGTTCCACTCCTAAGACTCCTAATTATAACATGACCTACCATTGTAGAAATCATGTGTTAGACAAATCCTATACTGAGCTTCAAGTATTTGACTCAGAATGGCTTAGATCTAGAGGAAATGATAGGAAGTTCCAATTCCTAACCTTTGGACTCTTTCAAGCAAAAATACAAGGATTACATAAACCTCAAAATAATATTAACATATTATGTTGTTTAGTAGACAAAAGATGTAAAGATTTTGAGAAAAGCCTTATTGGGATAGCCCAATTGGAAATGTCAGACAACATAGGATACTTTAATGTCATTCCGGTATTTACAGTAACCGTAGACATAACCAAACATTTTAAGTTAATCTTATATGCTAGTGGCTATGAAGACTATATTATTCCAGACGCTAATATAAATATAGAATTTCAAAGCTATGTGAAATTCTCCCAATTTCCTTATGAAGGAATGCAATCGGGAATTCCTAACGGTCGACTTAATGAAGAAATCTTAGTTAGAACCAAAGTTTCAGACTATAATCATACTTACAGTATTAGGAATACTGGACCTATGAAAGAAAAAGCTAAGACCCTCTGGCAATTGACAGAATTTCAAGAAACTAAGACTATACGAAATAAAACTTTATTTATTAATCAAGACGACGTCACTGGAAATGTTACCATCCAGTTTGGTCCTCCTAAGATTGTCAATAAGAATATCCAGACCGAAGAAATTAGATTTAGGAATATGGGAGAAGCCATAATCAATGATCCTTCAGAAGGAGAATGTAGTAGTAAGACTAGTGCTAGTTTACTAAGACAAGCCCCGATAATTAGACCTAAAAGATCATTTGAACAAAAAGACTTGGTCAAGGAAAAAGCTAGGATCCAAAACTTTGGACATGAACCTTCAGAATTGGATATGAAGACATTTAAAGATAACCTTAAGAAAAGTCATTCCGTTAGATTTCAAGAAAGACAAAGATTTAATATGATAGCCCAAGATCGCATATTAAAATTAAAAGAATCTAATAATACTAAAGAACTTCTTAGAAACTTAAGACTAATAGAAGAAGGAGAACAAAGACTAATATTAGCTATACAAGTAGAGCCCATTAAACAAGAGATAGGAAGTAGTAGTACACTAGAAGATGCTCCTAGACTTTTTAGTAAGCCAATAGGAATAAATATTCCTATATACTCAAGCACCGTAGTAAAGACTAAACCTGATTATATAAAAGACTTTCCAACCAGTGACAAGAGTTTCACTCCTGTTAAGACTATGGCAAGCCAAGACATAAATCCAGTAGGTATATACCTTAACCTAGACATTGTTCAAGATAGGAAGAAGGTCTTAGACGAATGACATAATCATATGAACATGTATTTTGCATCTAATGAACAATGGGATGCAAGTTCATGTAAGCAGTACGCTGAGAAATCCATTAGAGGTATTGCAAAAGACTACCTAGATAGTTTAAGAAAGGATACAGATGAAGACTCCTTAGCAAAGGTTGAGAAGATAAAGGAAAACTTAGAAGAAAGATAAATTGAAGAATATATTTAATTATTCACTTCAGAATTCATTAGAGATGGACATCTAGCTCAGATTAATGAACAAGACCTAGCAAAAACTAAGTTATCCCTCCTTAGCATTTTTAAATTAGACAACATAAATGAATATAGAAATAATTATGAGCAGCTATATTACCAAATTAAAGAATTTGGAGAGACCTTAAAAGAGTAATACTTTAAAAAGATACCAGCTGTTGATACCAAAATTAGTATGCTGATGTGGACAAATAATAAGAAGACATGTGTCAATCTACGTGTCACAATAGCAACGAGGAAGATCATTCCCCCGACCAACATACTCACTCCGAGCAACAGGTGTACTCCGAGGAACACCAGTCTTCCGAGGAACACCAACCCTCCGAGGAACTCCAATGCTCCGAGGAACTCTTGGACGACGAGCAACTAAGGCGGTTCGAGCTGCAGCATTAATTGCCAGATAATCAACAGTTCAACTATTCATTGAATGCTTATCATCTTGACACACACGTTTGAAGAGAATTAAATGAATTACCCTTTCATATGTGTATCATTTAATGTAACACCCTTTCATGTACAGCCTAAGGGCTATAAATACCTTGTATCACCCTCATTCAAGGGGACCAGAATTTCTTGATAGCACTTGTAATCGAGAATTCCCAAACACTCAGCAATAACATAACAGTGGACGTAGGCCATTCATATAAGGCTGAACCACTTTGAAAATCTTTTGTCTCATTCATTTATCTGTGATTGAATAATTAGAGTAATCTAGTTTTTTACATCAACAGATTGGCGCCGTCTGTGGGAACGATTGTTATTATCGTTTTTCACCAAAAATCATTCATCACCAATGGCAGATAATCCGGAATCCAGCAATCGAAACGCTGGAAATGATGGAAATCCTTCAAATCCCTCTGCACCTCCAGATTTGGCTGGGATTATGACGAATCTGGCTCAAGGACATACCGCCATGAAAGAAACAATGAGGCAACTCATACAAACCCTTCATGGCGGTGCACCTGCATGTTCAGGACAGCGAAGTGGTTAGAGGCAAACTTATTTACTTTCTTCACGATCCAGGCATACAGAGTCATATCGTAATGAGGAGTCTGATGACTTCTCTTATCAACCTGGGCGAACTTCGTCAATAAGGGTTACAGATACTGATCAACGTATCACTCTCTCTCCAGAAAGACCCAGTGCCTTAGAAAGACTAAGTAGGGTGTCTCCTTTTAGTCGATTAGGCCCTAGGAGGAATAGGAGTCCACCTAAGACCATGTCGAGGAGTTTTCGACGACCATCAGATCTAAGAGAAGGATCAGCACAATCACGACCAATTGCTCGTCAAGATAGATCTCAGGAGGCCACATCAGAATAATCAATTGCTCGAACTAATAAGCCCGAGGAAGGAAACGATGCGTGAAAAGGTTCCATTCAGCGCTTGGAGGATAGATTGGGAGAAATGGCCAAGGCGAAGAATCCCTTACAACGAACTTTTATTCAAGGGACACTTTTTGTCCAGGCCATTGTGGGTTTTCCTACCCCGTCGAAATTTAAAGCACCAGTAGTGACCCCCAAATATGATGGAAAGACAGATCCTGTTCTTCATATAGAGCAATATCAAGCGGCCACCGATATCTATGCTGTCCCCGATGAGATGAGATGCAGAGAATTCTCAGGAACTCTTACTGGAGCTGCCCAGATAAGGTACAACAATATTCCTCGGGGTAAGATTTCAACTTTCTTTCAGTTGGCCGAGCTGTTCATCGGCAATTTCTGTTTTGGAGCAAAGCCAGTAAATAGAGTAGCACACTTGTTAAGTGTTAGACAAAAATCAGGTGAGAGCACTAGAGATTACATAACTCGTTTCAATAACGAGAAACTGGAAGTCATAGATTATGAGAAAAAGACAGCAATCACCGCCTTGATGAGTGGGCTGTTACCTAATAATTTGTATTACACTTTGGCCAAAGATCCACCTACAAGTATGTCAGAGTTGATGGCAAAAGCGGCCAAAATCATGAATGCCGAGGAGGCTATGGCTGCGAAGAAGAATATGGATAAAGAAACCAAGGTGGAAGACGACAAATCCAAGAAGAAAGAGCATAAGGGAAATGGCGGTGACAAGCATTCAAAGAATAATAGGTCGCCATGGGAAGTCCTGAAGAAATTCGATAATTATACTCCTTTGAAAATGGGTATTAATCATGTCTTGGAAGAAATCAAGAATAACGAGGAAGTAAAGTGGCCAAAGAAACTGAGGTCAGACCCTGACCTAAGGAACAGGGATAAATATTGCGAGTTCCATAAGGATCACGGCCATATGACCAAAAATTGCATAGCTCTTCAGAACGAGATCGAAACACTCATCCGAAGAGGGAAACTAGCAAAGTATGTTGATCGGGGAGGCGAAAGAAGAAATAATGACCGAACTAGAGAAAGGTCTAGATCTCCTCGTCGAGCAGAGGAGAAAAAGAAAAGGGATCATGAAGATGATACAGAGGATGACCCCTATCATCCCAAGAAACCAAGGCAGCTAGAACGAGAGGTATTTTCAATACGCTTTGGATCATTTGATTGTAATGTCATTACAGGAGGAGATGTAGGAGGAGGAGACCTTACTGCAGAAAGAAAAGCTTATCTCGGTGAGGCTCAGGCTTGCTCATATGACCAAAAATTTGGCTGAAGAAGATCGCCCGAGGAAGGTAAACAAAGAGAAGCTGGTCATTGGCTTTTCAAAAAATGACCTGGCAGGTGTTCTGTACCCTCACGAAGACCCTTTGGTGATCAAAATGAGGATAAAAGAAGTATTGATTTCAAGGGTGCTGGTAAATAATGGTAGTTTGGCCGACATCATGTACTATTCATGCTTTGACAGTTAAATTTGAAATTATCTCAATTGGAACATTATCACAGACCTCTATTGGGTTTTGCTGGCGAGAAAGTTTATCCACTTGGGACGATCAAGTTGGATATATTCATTGGAACTTGGCTTGCTTGTCGAACAGAAAGAATACGCTTCTTTGTGATGGATAAGAATGTGCAGTCAGCTTACAACATCATTATGGGAAGAGTTGGTTTGAAGAAGTTCGAAGCAGTTCCATATACAGTACATCAGTGTTTAAAATTCCCAACAAATTTTGGAGTAGGAGTTGTGAAAGGTGATCAGAAAGTAGCTCGGGAATGCTATTATTCGTCTGCCGAGTAAGAGGAGCTTGAAGAATCAAGGAAAAAGACTACTACCTACCAGGTGGAGGAAGGTACAGAAATTGAAACACTTGATCCCAGAGATGAATCCCAACTTGTAAAAGGACAGGTAGTGGAATCTACAGAAAATGTTATTCTGGACGACGAACATCCTGAACGAGTAACCCAGATAGGTTCATCGTTGGATGTTTCAATAAAACAGGAGTTGATAACTTTCTTGAGAAACAGGAAGAAAACTTTTGCATGGAGTTATGAGGACATGCCAGGAATAGATCCAAACTTCTTATGTCACGAGCTCAATGTGAATAAGGAGATCAAGCTTGTAAAGCAAAGAAGAAGAGTAATTAGTCCCGAGAAGAATCAAGCTATACAATAGGAGGTCGAGAAGCTCCAGAAAGCCCAATTCATTGAAGATGTGAAGTATCCAGAATGGTTGGAAAATATGGTGATAGTAAAGAAGAAAAACAATAAATGGAGAATGTGTGTTGATTTCACTGATCTCAACAAGGCCTGCCCAAAGGATCACTTCCCATTGCCCAGAATTGACCAACTAGTGGATGCTACCTCGGGGCACGAGCTGCTCAGCTTCATGGATGCTTAATCTGGTTACAACCAGATAAAAATGAAACCTGAAGACAGGGAAAGCACTTCTTTTATTACCCCTAGGGGAACTTATTGTTATAATGTTATGCCTTTTGGTTTCAAAAATGCAGGAGCGACATATCAGCGGCTGATGAATAAGGTTTTTGTCGAACAAATCAATTGCAATATGGAAGTCTATATCGACGATATGCTGACAAAGAGCAAGAAAGCTGCTGAGCATCTAGTTGACTTAGGTCAGACCTTTGATCAACTGGATAAATACTAGATGAAGCTCAACCCAACGAAGTGCACCTTTGGAGTATGAGAAGGAATGTTCCTCGGGTACATCGTCAACCAGCGAGGCATTGAGGCAAATCCAGCAAAGATCAAAGCTCTTTTAGGGTTACGATCTCCAACGACGAAGAAAGAAGTGCAGAGTCTTACAGGACGAGTTGCAGCGCTCAATAGATTTGTATCTCGAGCAACTAATAGGTGCCTTCCATTCTTCAAAACACTCCGAAAAACTTTCGAGTGGAATGATGAATGTGAAAAAGCCTTTCAAGACTTGAAGAAATATCTGGGAACACCTCCACTGCTGTCCAGGCTAGTGATGGGAGAAAAGTTGTACTTATACATGGCAGTATTAGAGAATGCAGTCAGCTCGGCATTGATCAGATTGGAGAATGGAGTCCAGAAGCCAATTTATTACACAAGTAAGGCTTTCCGAGGTGCAGAGATCAAGTACCCAAAGTTGGAAAAATTGGCATTGGCATTAATTGAAGCAAGTAGAAGAATGAGGCCTTATTTCCAGGCCCATACCATCGTCGTATACACCGACATGCCATTGAGATAAGCCCTTCATAAGCCAGAAAAATCAGGAAGACTGATGTATTGGGCAATAGAGCTTGGTGAATATGATATTGTATATGAACCCAGATCGTCATTAAAAGGGCAGGCTGTAGCAGACTTTATAGCAGAATTTACATATCCTGATACCCCTGAGGAGCAAAAGTTGCTCGCTAACCAACCTGTGGATGTTACAGGATCAACAGACATGAGTTCAGATCAACTCCGGTTGGTAAAAGGTCTTGTGGATGTAGAAAGATCATCAAATTCAAACCCAGACCAACTCCGGTTGGTAAAAGGGCGAGAAGAGATGATCGACGAAGAACAAAAAATACCAGGGGAGGATGAAAGGAAACAACAGATATTTCACCGAGGAACTCTGTCAGAAAAGAAATTTGAAGACGAGATACCTACATGGAGATTATATGTAGATGGGTCATCTTCCACAATAGGTTGTGGGGAAGGGATTGTTTTGAACACCCCAGACGAGATTGACGTGGAATATGCCTTACGATTCCAATTCAAAGCTTCCAATAATGAGGCTGAGTATGAAGCCTTGATAGCAGGTCCTAATTTAGCAAAGATCATGGAAGCGCAACAAGTGATGGTATTCAGTGATTCTCAATTAATTGTGAATCAGATGATGGGAACGTATGCAGTTAAAGGAGAATTAATGGTCAAGTATAATGCAAAGGCGATGGAGTTGTTGGCAGAATTTGATGCCATTCAGTTGATCAGAATACCAAGAATGGAGAATGCACAAGCAGACGCACTGGCCCGACTAGCATCAGCTACTCGTACCGAGTTGTGAAGAACGATACCAATTGAGGTGTTAGAAAGTCGAAGCATAGATGAAGGCCTGACGATGAATGTTATTTCCCTTGATTTAGGACCATCTTGGATGGATCCCATCAGGGCATATGTCGAGGAAGGAGAATTACCGGAGGATAAGATCGCTGCCAAGAAATTGAAGTTTAAAGCTGCTCGGTATGTACTAACTAATGGTATTTTATATAGACGAGGAATTATGGAAGGTTTGCAAATATGTGTACATCCCTCCGAGGTGAAAGAATTGATTGAAGAGATCCATGAAGGGTCTTGTGGAGCCCATGTAGCAGGTCAGACACTGTTGCAAAGAGTGATGATGCAGGGATACTACTGGCCAACGATGAAGGCTGATTGTATTGCCTATGCTAAGAGATGTGATAAATGCCAACGTTTTTCCTCCGTCCGACGAACTCCACAACCTTTTTTGACACCCATAACTTCCCCTTGGCCTTTTGCCATGTGGGGAATTGATTTGGTTGGATCACTGCCAACGACCCGAGGAAGATTCAAGTACCTCGTCGTCGCAGTGGATTATTTTACTAAGTGGGTAGAAGCTGAGCCTCTGATTGATATGACATACGAGAAGGTGTACCAATTCGTTTGGAAGAATATCATCTCCCGATATGGTCTCCCTCATACCTTCATCACAGACCATGGAACACAATTTGATAACGAGGAGTTTGCCGCCTATTGTCATCAGTCAAACATTTTGAAGGTTCATTCAGCACCAGGCCATCCTCAAAGCAATGGGCAGACTGAAGTGACGAACAGAACATTATTAAATGGTTTGAAGAAGAGGATAAGTGAGGCTAAAGCTAATTGGATTAATGAGCTACAGTCAGTATTGTGGGCTTACCGAACAACTCCCCGAGCAGCGACTGGAGAATCACCATATATGCTGGCATTTGGAAGTGAGGCTGTAATACCTACCGAGTTGGGTCTTCCAACACACAGAGTACTGAATTTCAATTCCCCAGTCAGCGACCTAATGAGGATATTAGATTTGGAAATGCTCGAAGAAGTTAGAGAAGAGGCAGCCATTAGGAATGCTGCTTATCAACAGCGAACAACCCTGTTCTACAACAAGAGGGTGAAAAAATGTGACTTAAAAGAAGGAGATTACGTGCTAAAGAAGGTCATTCAGAAGCACAATAAGTTGGAAGCAAACTGGCATGGACCTTACCGAGTTACCGCAGTTGTCCGACCAGGAACTTACCGAATAGCAACTCTAGAAGGAGAGGAATTTAAGAATGCATGGGATGCTGAACACCTACGCAAGTATTATCAGTGATGTAAAATGTAAAGCAGTTCCATCAATATGAATAAAACGATGATATTTCACAATCTTCTCTCCTTTTATTGAAAGTTTTTCAGGGAATACTAGTGTGTTTAACACTACACTGCTCGACAGTAAAAAAAAGATGATAGTTCAGACCCACGACTAACTCCGGTTGGTAAAAGGGCGAGAACAAACTATACTCCTTTGGTTAGGAGGCGTACACTAGTGTGACCAACTAAGGTTGGTAAAAGATCTAGTGGACATGATAGTTCAGACCCACGACCAACTCCGGTTGGTAAAAGGGCGAGAACAACCTATACTCCTTTGGTTAGGAGGCGTACACTAGTGTGACCAACTAAGGTTGGTAAAAGATCTAGTGGACATGATAGTTCAGACCCACGACCAACTCCAGTTGGTAAAAGGGCGAGAACAAACTATACTCCTTTGGTTAGGAGGCGTACATTAACATGACCAATTCAGGTTGGTAAAAGAGCTAGTGGACATGATAGTTCAGACCTACGACCAACTCCGGTTAGTAAAAGGGCGAGAACAAAAGATGATCGACGAAAGACCAATCTCGGTTGGTTAGGAAGTAAGATATTATCTCAAATGCCAACTTATGTTGGTCGGGAAGTAAGTTTGTTACATAAAAGTTCCTCGAAGAACAAATATTCCAAACTGAACCAAGTATTGTTGGTCGGGGATAAAAACCCACTAACTGTAGTTGGTCGACGAGGAAAAATCTTTGACCTTGGTTGGTCGGGCACATTTTATGAAAAAGACAAAGTTTACCAAGTATAGCTGGTCGAGGATAAAAACCCATTAACTATAATTGGTCGACGAGCTCAACTTAACAACCTTGGTTGGATGGAGGAAATTCTAACATTTTTATACTCATTACTTTATTATTAAGTGATCGAGCAACATTACTAATACTTGTAATTTTTATTACTAAGTTGGTCGAGGAACCACACAATATTATTATGCAAGCACAAATATAAAGTGTTTGACAAGCACAAAACAATAGCAATATAGATTTGCAAACAAAAAAAGAAAGTCTTTCATTAAAATTCAAAACGAATTACAATTTACATATGTGTACTAACTATTACATTGAGATCCCTACTCTATTGGTTTCTTTCCCTCAGCTTTTGAAATAGGTTCCTCGCCAGCAGGCGGATCATTTAAAGTCTGAGGAGAGTTAATGAAGTTCAAATCCTTCAGCATCCTGACGTTCATCACAGAAGGTCGATCTAGGAGATGCTCAGGACGAGATACTTCAAACTGAGAATGCAAACTATATTCACCAAGGTATTTAGCAAGTAAGCTCCGAGGAATGGCACGAGCTGGGACCCATTCCATTTCCAAATTGAACGGTGGCACAGGCAAATCAAGCAATCCAGGATCATATTAGTCCCATAAATAGTGTCCCTGCTCGAGTTTCAACACACATAAGGCATTCAGCCAGCCTTGTTTGTAGCCCTCATTATTGGCATTCTGGATACGAGCATCTAAATGGAATAGCGCCTCGTTATATCCAGCCATCCAAAACTCCCTGGGCTGTTTATGGAATTGGAATGTTAACCTCTCAAGTTTCTCATGAAGATTCTGAATGAAAAGTTTATTAGTCTCCAACTCAGATTCTTTTGTAGAGATTTCTAGTTCCAAGTCTCTAATTTTCTTGGACATTTCAGACAAAGCCCGATCTTTTGCATTCAATTGGTACGCTTGAGTTTCCAATGTTGATAGAGTATGAGCTTCTTCAATACTACGAGGAGTTCTTGATCGACCCCGAGCAGGTGGAGTACTTCGTTCCTCGACAACATCCTGGGAAACTTTTCCTCGCCCACGAGAACCTCTTCCTCGTCCCCGAGTAGAAGTAGAAGTACCAAACCTTCTCAGGATATCCAACTCTTGCCTTAATTTGGCATTCTCAACCTCTAAGAAGGAAAATCCCTCATCAGTCACTAGGATTACCGCTGTTGAACAAGAGGCAGCAGACTTATATTGTGCTAGCTCTTTCTGTAAATTATTATTCTCTTGCTCCAGCAGTTCAGCAATTTGTCTACAAGCTTCAACTTCTCCCTTTAGGGTCCTCTCCCTGACATCGTACCCAACGAGGATCTTTTTGTGGCCTGTCTCGGCAGAAAGCTGTTGATACCTCTTTTCATACCCCTCGTGCAAAAGGGCAGTTGATTCTTTGTACTGAGTCTGAAGATTTTCTAGAGTATATTGAAGCTCCTCGATCATATCATAGTAAGCCACGTTATTGGCCACAGCTCTATCAAGTAAGCCCTTCAGGTATTGATAAGCTTCTACTGCCTGCTCTGAAGCACCATGGCCAAGGATGTCAGCAACTTCTGATGCACTTAGGTCTGTGTGACCAGCTTTATAATATTCATGACATTGCTGTATCAATTTTGTGTCATTAGCAGACAGAAGATCCATCCTGGCAAGAAACTAACAGAGAAAGAAAAAGAAGATCAAGACAGAGTGCAGATAGAGAAGAGACAATCATATGGAAGAAAAGAACTCAAATTTTATTAGATCATAAGGAAAAGTTACAAATATCTGGGATACAAAGTACAAGTAAAAAGAAAAACAGAAAGAGAATACCGAACAACTTCACACCTTTTCCTTATCTCCCAAGACTTTCTCGGGAGGCTGGGACGAGGAGCTTGGTTGCTCGGTGGGAATAATAATCTGGTCGGCTGGAGTTGGGATTTGTTCAGAAGGAGTAGGCAAAGAAGAAATTTCCTCAGTAGATGTCTGGTTGGGTTGTGTAGCAATGACTTGATCACCCACTATCAGTGAAGACTCCTCGGATGAAGCTTCATCCTCTTCTTCATCTTCAATAGCTGGAGGATGACCAGGAAGATGTTGTTGAAATAATTCAGAGTCCTCGCTCACTTTCAATTCTTTCAAGGCAGCAACCCAACCATCTCGAAAGTATTTCAAACTCCCATATTGCACCTAGGTCATCATTGTTGCCACCCCCTATCCCATCCTTTGTCCCAACCAGTTCGAAAGGATTTTTTCACAGCCATTTTCCTCTTCATTTTCTCCGAGGAGAGCTTCTCGGATAGAAGATCCTCGGTGGATTTCAACTTAGCCTCCACCTCCTCCTTCTGGTGATTTTCTTCTCGTAGAAGGGTCAGCTCTTCCTCAGTTGATTTCAACTTATCCTCAAGCTCCCCAAAGCTTGTGAGCTTCTCGGCATATTATTTATTCTCTCTCTCCAAATCCTTCACTTTATTGCCTAATTGTACCTTCTCTGCCCCAGACGCAGTCAACTTCTTTTCCCATTCACCCCTATCCTCGTCGTATTTTTGACGGGATTCCTTCAGAGATTGGGCTAAACCTTGGAAAGCATCTTCTACTCCGGACGAGGAGCTTGAAGCCTTGAGCGCTTCATCTTTCTTCACTATGGTGTTAAAGCAACTCACCAGCTGAAAAAGAAGATAATGAAAAGTCAGTGCCGAGATACATATATTGACTGAAAGAAAGAAAAAATTCAGGATAAGAGAAACTTACTGAAGCAATGTGACGAGTAGCTAGGGATGTCAGCATATCCCTAGACATGTTTTCTTCAATTCCTTGGACTTCAGGAATAGTCCAAGTCTTTACCGAGCTCATTGCAGAAATCGGGGGAATAATGGTTGGAACACCAGCTCCACTAGCTTGGAGCTGAGGAATGGTTTCAGAAAAACTGACCGAGGAGGATTTTTTTAATCTCCTCAGTGGTACTTCAGCAGTTTCAGCCAAAGAACCTTTGGTGGGGGAAATGGTGACCACTTCCACAGAAGTACTTCTCTTGCTCGGTAGCCTTATGAGCAGCAACAAAAGGAACAACATCCACTTTCTTTGTCCCCTTTGGGACATCAACCTTGTTTCTCTTTCCATCACCAGCAGAGGAGGTCTCCTCGAAGATAGCAGGAACTCTTCTCTTACCCATCTTCTGACTCAAAGGAATGTGAGATTCAATGGTTCACTAATGCTGACCACAGGACGAGCAGTAAAGGAGGAGGTATAGCTCCTGTACTGCAGCAAGTATGAAGCAGACCTGGCATGCTCATCTGCAACCTTCTGATGCAAACTCCAGATATGTTTCAAATGCTTTATATTAACTTCTGATTCTTTAGGAGTTTTTCTCTTGCTGTCAACTGCAAACAAAAACATATTGAAATTTCAATCATGCATTTATTCAAACATGATGAAATCACAATTTCAGAAATAAAATAAAATGAAAATAACCTATCCCATTGCCATATGGAGGGAATTTGGGACCCTCATATACTTCGTCTCCAACCAAAGGGGCATGTTGCCAATATTTTATAACTACTCCATGTTCAAAATAATCCCTGTTAGCATCAGGGAGGTTGACTACTAGAGCCCTATTTAAAAATATAGTTTTTAAATAATAAACATTGTCTAAAACAGCCCATCTATAACAGTACATAATCTCAGGAATTCCTATACGAGTTCCATGAATTTGATTTAACCTATACACCCCATTAACTATTCTCCACGTGTTGGGGGCTATTTTTGCAGGGACAACATCGAAATACTGACAGAACTCTAAACACAAAGGGTTTGATGGAAAAGAAAACCCACATTCAGCAATAAAGAGGCTAGGGAACCAATGTCCCTCGGCCAAATCAAAATAACTTGAAGGCTCAGATAGACTTTCCAAAGTTACCTAAGAAGGAATAGAAAAGTCAGAACGAAATTTCTCAAGAGATTCGATAATATAAACCATGGTGAATAAAAAGAAATGAAGGAGAAGGAAGAAAATCTTACAGGAAAAAGGAGATCTGTTGATAAACAAACGAAGAAATGGATGAACGCACAGGAGAGAGAAAAGCTATAGAAAACTCGAAAACAGAAATTGAAAAGGTAGAAGATGATGGGATTGCCTCTAAGGCTTAAATACTTTGCCTTGGGAAACGGCGAAAGAAATGATTACAAAAAAGAAACTATTACGCTACCGGGGGGTAAAAGGACAAAAAGGGCACGAAGATCGAAGCGCTTATATAAATGCAAAAAGGCGGATTCTGCGAATTTGGAAGAAAATTCAAATACGAAGAAAAGGCTCCTAAAACCCAGGAAGGTCATTTAATATTGCCATATACCGAGAAAGAATGTTCCATACTCCTCAAAGTTCAAAATATGAAACATTGGGGGCTTCTGTTGATACCAAAATTAGTATGCTGATGTGGACAAATAATAAGAAGACACGTGTCAATCTACGTGGTATAATAGCAACGAGGAAGATCATTCCCCCGACCAACATACTCACTCCGAGCAACAGGTGTACTCCGAGGAACACCAGTCTTCCGAGGAACACCAACCCTCCGAGGAACTCCAATGCTCCGAGGAACTCTTGGACGACGAGCAACTAAGGCGGTTCGAGCTGCATCTCGACCGCAACATTAATTTCCAGATAATCAACAGTTCAACTATTCATTGAATGCTTATCATCTTGACGCACACGTTTGAAGAGCATTAAATGAATTACCCTTTCATATGTGTATCATTTAATGTAACACCCTTTCATGTACAACCTAAGGGCTATAAATACCTTGTATCACCCTCATTCAAGGGGACCGGAATTTCTTGATAGCACTTGTAATCGAGAATTCCCAAACACTCAGCAATAACATAACAGTGGACGTAGGCCATTCATATAAGGCTGAACCACTTTAAAAATCTTTTGTCTCATTCATTTATCTGTGATTGAATAATTAGAGTAATCTAGTTTTTTACATCAACACCAGCCATAGAACAAATCCTAATTAATGAATATAGGAATTGGTCAGGAGTAGCCGGAGTTAAAAATAACTCCCTTGGTGAAAGAATCAATTTCGCCAAAGACTATATCATATCTAAAAGACGTGATATAACTCAAGGAAAGTTAATAGAAGAAACTTTCAAGCAGATCCCTCCGATCAAAGACGAAAGAGACATCGCTCCAATCCAATGGGGATGTGGAAATTAATCTAAGAAATTCAAAAAGAAAGTAGAATGGAAACATAGGAAGTTTAAGAATATGTAATTAAAAGATTTATAATTTAGACCCAAAATTGGTATCAAGACCTTAAAGATTTTAAAACCTCACTAAATTCCGACCAAAACCCAAATTCTGGTAGCAGAGCCAGGTTTAATATAAATTTAGACAATCTACTACCTTTAGAGAAAAGAATCCTAAGACTAAGAAAAATAGATTTAATCAAAGAAGATATTTTAAGAAAAATACTAGTAAGTATAAGAAGGTTCCTAATTATAGAAAGGAGAAAGACGTAGCTCAATCTAAGACTGCCACCAAAGAATGTTGGACTTGCGGCAAAGAAGGACACTTTGCTAAAGACTGCCCAAATAAGAAAGATAAAGAAAGTATTAAAATTATTAATACAATATTAGACTATGCAGATCAAGAAGAATTAAATATCCTATATGCTATAGAAATATTAGACGTAGAAGATGATGATAATACTAGTATCTATAGTGTATACACAGACAGTGATTAGGAAGACTATAGTAATACTGATGAGTATGGAGACTCTCAGGATACTATAGACTTATATATGATGCAGACTAATCAAGACGATCTAGATGATGAATATATAGATTTTGAAGACGCTTGGTATAAGTGTATATTAAGCCAAATTTTAAAGAAAAGATGGACAGTTAGTAATCCTGAATTACTAACCTAGAGACCTAGATGTTATTTTGATGAAAGACATTATTGTACATTTGAAAAGAAATGTAGTAAGAAAGACCTTAGATGCATAGAATGTTTTGAGACTATGCAAACAGAATTATTTATGGTTTGTATTGTTTGTCAATTACCCTACTGATTAGGCACATATTCTTCACATTTATCCCCTTAATTTCGGTATTTTTATGATCATGTGCAATGTAAATAGCTTGGATTTGTCTCGTATTTATGCTACTAACCTCTTTTGGCAAGTATTTCGTGTTTTGTGTATTTCTCATGTGTTTTACAGGTATTTCATGCAAATTAGTGGGAAAGAGAATGCAAAACAGTGAAAGAAACCAAGAAATGGGGAGTTCAAGGGCATTTTCGTAATTTTTCAGCCTTAGTCCGGAGGTGGGTCCAATAGGAAAGTTAAAAACCTCTAAATTACAAGAATATTGGAAAAAACGACACCCTAATCTGAGTTACGGTGAAGAAGTTATGCCCATTTAAAGTTGGAGACAGAAAGTCAAAAGTTGAAATTAATTATGGAAGCTGAAGAGACAACTCTTGAAATTTCTTGTTTAATTCATTTTTATTAGTTTTAAAACGTGGAGAGGCATGGGCAAAGTCATTTTTGAGATCTATAAAAGGCCAAGCCCTACATCCTTCCAAGGGAGTCGAATTCTAGAGAGTAGAATAGAATTTTAGAGAGAGAAAGTTCGATTTTAGAGAGTTTTTTTAGTTTTTCTTTACATAGAAATTTTCATAAACCCTAGTTTTTAAGGTTGATTAAGAAGAAGTTTTCTGGATTTAAGTTCATTTGCTTTTCCTGTTGCTGAATACAAGTATAAAATTTCCATTCTCTTATTTTATCTCAATTCTATTTTCATTTCAATTATCACTTGTTTTGTAATTTTTATTTATACAATGTTTCTTAGATGCACAATTACATGCATTGTTATGAATTTATTTTCATTTAATAAAATCTTGCCTAGCTAAGTTTTTAAAGGTTGGGATGCATGAACCCATCCCAATGTAAATTACTTATGTAGAAAATAGAATTTAAATTAAAAATTTTAAAGAGTCGTGCAAGACAATTTTACAACCATTGTAGATCTTTTAATCTCTCTTGCCCTAGGTACTTGGGATGTTTAAGAATACGATGTGCGTATAATTATTTAGCACCGCTTTATATTTACCTTTGATTTCGTATAGTGCGGGCTTGAACCTCATATACGTAATGCTTAGGATCTATAAAGACTAGATTCATTCAAATTTATAATTTACAATTCTAGTATTCTACACGGTAAATTACTAGGGTTAGGGGATTGTATTCCAACCTACTTTCTCATTCATCTTAATTAGTTTGCTCATGCATGGATAGTTAACTTTTTTATTTTTTTCGTCTTCAACCATCATCATCTTTTTCACTTTTATTTTAGAAGTAATAAATCAATTAAATTCCATCAAACATTCCCTGTGGATTCGATACCCAGGCTGGCCACCATACTCCTTAAGAGTGTAGAAGTTTAGGTTTTTTTGTATTGAGGTTGGAAGCCGATAACAACGACTAGCGTATTACACGGACGCTAGGTTTTACACCTCAATCAAAATGGCGCCGTTGCCGGGGAATGTTTTGTTATAGATTATAATTGATTTACTATTTCGAAAGATTTTTTTTCTTTGGTATTTTTTTAACCTTTTTTGTAGCCTTGCACAATTGAGCACCAAGAAACGTTGAATCCTCAACCGCACACCTCTGTACTCGAATTTCCATTTAAATACTATTCGGTAATCATGTCTTTTCATGGTGAGTTCGGTAATTATAATGGTTCATATGGTAATCGTTTTCAAATGTTTTATTCTCAAAACTCTGCGGCTCGACCAATTACCATTGGTGAGGCCTTTTTAACTCTAGAGTATGAAAGGCTTGAAAATGAATATCGGAGAGAAATTTATATTAAATATTCTCAAGAGTCTGTGCCTAGACCTATTACCATGGGTGAGGCCTTTCTAAATCTTGCGTATGAAAAGCTTGAAAACGAATATCGAAAAAAAAAATCATTTTGGAGAATCCAATGAAGATTTTTCTTCCGTTATTTGTGAAACTATAGAAGGTTTTCAACCAAGTGAGGAATCCGAGGTTCTAGAGCCAAGGGATCCTACTTTGGAATAAAACACGCTTTTTCTAACCAAAAGAGTACTGGATTTTCTTTTGCACCCAAAGCAAAAAGAATATCGATTATGGTCTTGTGAAGGAAATGGTCGCACTTTGCGATGATGTGCGTTCTATTTTGGAAAACAAAGAGGAGGTTAAGACTTGGGTGTCACCTCAAATTTTTTATGAACATCTCATTGAAAGTTAGTCTTTCTCAATTAAAATTCAATCTCCAAGTGACGATGAATCACTTGAGATTGAGTTTATTTCATCACCATTTTCGTTCACGGTTATTGAACCATTAGAAGTACCGCTAGATTCCTATGAGTCGGTTGAAAATTCTGAAACGTTTACACCTTTTACCGACAAAGACACTTTGCTAGAATTGTTTTCTAATATGGACTGTTCCTTTTGTGTGCCCCTCTCCCCATACTACTTGAAAAATCTTTAGGTGGTGATTATATTTTTCTTGGATCTCAATTGTACTTGTCCCACCTAGCACCCAAATCCCCCATCATCCCGCTAAATTTTTTTAATTGATGATGGTTCATTTTTTAAACTTTGCACATGCCTTCCGTTTTTCAAATGGAATTCTTATTTTTTGGGAGGCATGCTTTATAGTGAGGTTACACTATTAATCCCTCGAAGTAAAATTGTATTTTGGGTGGACCCTCAAATTTTTCGACTTCTAGTGTATGAGTTATTAGAATTTCATATCGTAGGTTGTACATAATTAGCTTTTTCTTTTTCTTTTTCTTTTTCGTTTTCTTTTTTATAGTGTAGAGTAATTAGTTAAAGTTTTTGTTATTCTTTTTGCTATGCTTGATTCTAACATGTTTTGTAGTTTCAATGGACTCGCACTCATCGGGGATCGCTCCATTTGGGTAATATCTTTATTTTCCTCTCTTTATGTTGTGTTCTTGATTCGCATTGAGGACAATGCAACATTTAAGTTAGGGGGTGTGGCATATTCTTCCCGTTTATTATTTAGATACATTGATTCGATCACATGTTTGTTCCAAGTATATTTTTTATTTTATTTTAAAAACAAACAAAAAATTTAGAAAAAGTCAAAAATATTTTTCTTCAAAATAAATAAAAATTAGAATTTAAATTTTGCAAAAATATCACCTTTATTCTATTTAAAGTCTAAAATTGTTAACAATCAAAATGCACTAAGCCAAAATTGACCGAAGATGGAAATTGAAAGAAAATTGACGACTTAACGAATAAGTGTGGAGATTGATCAAACCCAGTGAGATTTCGAGCCTATCGATCTTTTTGAGTTTTTAAATCAATTCGAGTTTATGATTAACTCAAAGTGCTTTTCAGTATTTTAATAAGTCGTTGATGATCTCAATCCTTTGTTTTAATCGGTTATGAAAAATATGTGAAATGTTATCTCGAAATTCATGCTAAATATATCTCTAAACTTAATTAATCTCGAGATGCATATGGTAATGTGATGAGCAATTTGGACAATGAAGTAGGCCCTCGTTTGTTACCCAAAAATATTGGCCATAAAAAGATGTGAAAAATTATCCATTTGATAACCCAATTGAGCCTAATAAAATATTTTCCTTTCGTTTGATAACCCGAAAAACCCAAATAGCCTGGAATTGGGAAAATTGAGAAAATTCATCAAGTAAGTCCAAATTGTGCAATAAAAAGGGGCAAGAGAAAAACAGAAAAAAAAATGCTCAAAAGAAAAATAGCAAGAAAAAAAAAGAGAAAATGAGAAAATGCCCGAAAAAAAAAGCAAAAACGGACATCATAAGAAAAATTTTCAATTCCAACATTCCCTACCATTTCCAATTT
This sequence comes from Sambucus nigra, assembly GCA_949130495.1. Taxonomy (NCBI): domain Eukaryota; kingdom Viridiplantae; phylum Streptophyta; class Magnoliopsida; order Dipsacales; family Adoxaceae; genus Sambucus; species Sambucus nigra. The sequence goes on along the minus strand of OX422222.1, from coordinate 444,632,417 downwards.
TACCCTTTACACCTTATAACCTGAAAAGTCCTAACTGAGTCCGAATGGCGAAATTAATTACTGCATGGAGAGCTAAGACATGAAAAGATAATATGAGAGATTAAAATGGTGTGAAATAGAGATGATGTTCCCATTTCCTAATAACTGTATTCCGATGATGAGATCTTTTTACCATATATTTCCTTCTTTTCAATTTTGTATGCATGAATTTGTGTCCATTATATTTACTCTTTATATCATGCATACCGAGAGAAAATAACCACATTCCGAGTGATTTGTTTGTGAGTGCATCCGTAAGAATTTGAATCAAAATGAATTTTCGGAAAGTAACGTAATGCTCAATCGGTGGAAATTTGAGGTTTAATTTCTGGCTTTGCACACACACACACACACACACTATGGTTTGAGACATTTGAATTTGAATTTATGGTGATTATTTTTCAAAAAGTTTAAATTGTATAATTTTTAAGTATTTTGATATTTATTTGAGTCAATAAAGAATTTTGTGGGTGTATTCACTGCAAACCCTCACGAGACAAAACTCGTCCTACTAGGGTAACCTAGGGGTTTAAAGGCTTGTTGCATAAGCTAAATGCAATCGCTTGCCCGCGAAAAAGGTATTCTATCCCAATAAAATGATTTTCAAGAGTTGAGCCTTGATAATATTCATTTACATTGCCCGGGACGCGCAAAGTTCTAAGTTAGGGGGTGTGATTAGGCACATATTCTTCACATTTATCCCCTTAATTTTGATATTTTTATGATCCTGTGCAGTGTAAATAGATTGGATTTGTCTCGTATTTATGATACTAACCTCTTTTGGCAATTATTTCGTGTTTTGTGTATTTCTCATGTGTTTTACAGGTATTTCATGCAAATTAGAGCAAAAGAGAATACAAAACAGTGAAAGAAACCAAGAAATGGGGAGTTCAAGGGCATTTTTGTAATTTTTCAGCCTTAGTCCGTAGGTGGGTCCAATTGGAAAATTGAAATCTCTAAATTATAAGAATATTAGAAAAAACGGCACCCCAATCCGAGCTACGGTGAAGAAGTTATGCCCATTTTAAGTTGGAGACAGAAAGTCAAAAATTGAAATTAATTATGGAAGATGAAGAGACAACTCTTGAAATTTCTTGTTTAATTCATTTTAATTAGTTTTAAAACGTGGAGAGGCATGGGCAAAGTCATTTTTGAGATCTATAAAAGGCCAAGCCCTACATCCTTCCAAGGGAGTCGAATTCTAGAGAGTAGAATAGAATTTTAGAGAGAGAAAGTCCGATTTTAGAGAGTAGTTTTTCTTTACATAGAAATTTTCATAAACAGTAGTTTTTAAGGTTGATTAAGAAGAATTTTTCTGGATTCAAGTTCATTTGCTTTTCCTGTTGCTGAATACAAGTATAAAATTTCCATTCTCTTATTTTATCTCAATTCTATTTTCAATTCAATTATCACTTGTTTTGTAATTTTTGTTTATACAATGTTTCTTAGATGCACAATTACATGCATTGTTATGAATTTATTTTCATTTAATAAAATCTTGCCTAGCTAAGTTTTTAAAGGTTGGGATGCATGAACCCATCCCAATGTAAATTACTTATGTAGAAAATAGAATTTAAATTAAAAATTTAAAAGAGTCGTGCAAGACAATTTTACAACCATTGTAGATCTTTTAATCTCTCTTGCCCTAGGTACTTGGGATGTTTAAGAATACGATGTGCGTATAATTATTTAGCACCGCTTTATATTTACCTTTGATTTCGTATAGTGCGGGCTCGAACCTCATATACGTAATGCTTAGGATCTATAAAGACTAGATTCATTCAAATTTATAATTTACAATTCTAGTATTCTACACGGTAAATTACTAGGGTTAGGGGATTGTATTCCAACCTAATTTCTCATTCATCTTAATTAGTTTGCTCATGCATGCATAGTTAACTTTTTTATTTTTTTCGTTTTCAACCATCATCATCTTTTTCACTTTTATTTTAGAAGTAATAAATCAATTAAATTCCATCAAACATTCCCTGTGGATTCGATACCCAGGCTGGCCACTATACTCCTTAAGAGTGTAGAAGTTTAGGTTTTTTTGTATTGAGGTTGGAAGCCGATAACAACGACTAGCGTATTACACGGACGCTAGGTTTTACACCTCAATCAAAATGGCGCCGTTGCCGGGGAATGTTTTGTTATAGATTATAATTGATTTACTATTTCGAAAGATTTTTTTTCTTTGGTATTTTTTTAACCTTTTTTGTAGCCTTGCACAATTGAGCACCAAGAAACGTTGAATCCTCAACCGCACACCTCTGTACTCGAATTTCCATTTAAATACTATTCGGTAATCATGTCTTTTCATGGTGAGTTCGGTAATTATAATGGTTCATATGGTAATCGTTTTCAAATGTTTTATTCTCAAAACTCTGCGGCTCGACCAATTACCATTGGTGAGGCCTTTTTAACTCTAGAGTATGAAAGGCTTGAAAATGAATATCGGAGAGAAATTTATATTAAATATTCTCAAGCGTCTGTGCCTAGACCTATTACCATGGGTGAGGCCTTTCTAAATCTTGCGTATGAAAAGCTTGAAAACGAATATCGAAAAAAAAAATCATTTTGGAGAATCCAATGAAGATTTTTCTTCCGTTATTTGTGAAACTATAGAAGGTTTTCAACCAAGTGAGGAATCCGAGGTTCTAGAGCCAAGGGATCCTACTTTGGAATAAAACACGCTTTTTCTAACCAAAAGAGTACTGGATTTTCTTTCCACCCAAAGCAAAAAGAATATCGATTATGGTCTTGTGAAGGAAATGGTCGCACTTTGCGATGATGTGCGTTCTATTTTGGAAAACAAAGAGGAGGTTGAGACTTGTGTGTCACCTCAAATTTTTTATGAACATCTCATTGAAAGTTTTACTTTCTCCCTTAAAATTCAATCTCCAAGTGACGATGAATCACTTGATATTGAGTTTATTTCATCACCATTTTCGTTCACGGTTATTGAACCATTAGAAGTACCGCTAGATTCCTATGAGTCGGTTGAAAATTCTGAAACGTTTACACCTTTTACCGACAAAGACACTTTGCTAGAATTGTTTTCTAATATGGACTGTTCCTTTTGTGTGCCCCTCTCCCCATACTACTTGAAAAATCTTTAGGAGGTGATTATATTTTTCTTGGATCTCAATTGTACTTGTCCCACCTAGCACCCAAATCCCCCATCATCCCGCTAAATTTTTTAATTGGTGATGGTTCATTTTTTAAACTTTGCACATGCCTTCCGTTCTTCAAATGGAATTCTTATTTTTTGGGAGGCATGCTTTATAGTGAGGGTACACTATTAATCCCTCGAAGTAAAATTGTATTTTGGGTGGACCCTCAAATCTTTCGACTTCTAGTGTATGAGTTATTAGAATTTCATATCGTAGGTTGTAAATAATTAGCTTTTTCTTTTTCTTTTTTGTTTTCTTTTTTTATAGTGTAGAGTAATTAGTTAAAGTTTTTGTTATTCTTTTTGCTATGCTTGGTTCTAACATGTTTTGTAGTTTCAATGGACTCGCACTCATCGGGGATCGCTCCATTTGGGTAATATCTTTCTTTTCTTCTCTTTATGTTGTCTTCTTGATTCGCATTGAGGGCAATGCAACATTTAAGTTAGGGGGTGTGGCATATTCTCCCGTTTATTATTTAGATTCGTTGATTCGATCACATGTTTGTTCCAAGTATATTTTTTATTTTATTTTAAAAAAAAAATAAAAAATTTAGAAAAAGTCAAAAATATTTTTCTTCAAAATAAATAAAAATTAGAATTGAATTTTTTTAAAAATATCACCTTTATTCTATTTAAAGTCTCAAATTGTTAACAATCAAAATGCACTAAGCCAAAATTGACCAAAGATGGAAATTGAAAGAAAATTGACGACTTAACGAATAAGTGTGGAGATTGATCAAACCCAGTGAGATTTCGAGCCTATCGATCTTTTTGAGTTTTTAAATCAATTCGAGTTTATGATTAACTCAAAGTGCTTTTCAGTATTTTAATAAGTCGTTGATGATCTCAATCATTTGTTTTGATCGGTTATGAAAAATATGTGAAATGTTATCTCGAAATTCATGCTAAATATATCTCTAAACTTAATTAATCTCGAGATGCATATGGTAATGTGATGAGCAATTTGGACAATGAAGTAGGCCCTCGTTTGTTACCCAAAAATATTGGCCATAAAAAGATGTGAAAAATTATCCCTTTGATAACCCAATTGAGCCTAATAAAATATTTTCCTTTCGTTTGATAACCCGAAAAACCCAAATAGCCTGGAATTGGGAAAATTAAGAAAATTCATCAAGTAAGTCCAAATTGTGCAATAAAAAGGGGCAAGAGAAAAACAGAAAAAAAAAATGGTCAAAAGAAAAATAGCAAGAAAAAAAAGAGAAAATGAGAAAATGCCCGAAAAAAAAGCAAAAACGGACATCATAAGAAAAATTTTCAATTCCAACATTCCCTACCATTTCCAATTGTACCCTTTACACCTTATAACCTGAAAAGTCCTAACTGAGTCCGAATGGCGAAATTAATTACTGCATGGAGAGCTAAGACATGAAAAGATAATATGAGAGATTAAAATGGTGTGAAATAGAGATGATGTTCCCATTTCCTAATAACTGTATTCCGATGATGAGATCTTTTCACCATATATTTCCTTCTTTTCAATTTTGTATGCATGAATTTGTGTCCATTATATTTACTCTTTATATCATGCATACCGAGAGAAAATAACCACATTCCGAGTGATTTGTTTGTGAGTGCATCCGTAAGAATTTGAATCAAAACGAATTTTCGGAAAGTAACGTAATGCTCAATCGGTGGAAATTTGAGGTTTAATTTCTGGCTTTGCACACACACACACACAATGGTTTGAGACATTTGAATTTGAATTTATGGTGATTATTTTTCGAAAAGTTTAAATTGTATAATTTTTAAGTATTTTGATATTTATTTGAGCCAATAAAGAATTTTGTGGGTGTATTCACTGCAAACCCTCACGAGACAAAACTCGTCCTACTAGGGTAACTTAGGGGTTTAAAGGCTTGTTGCATACGCTAAATGCAATCGCTTGCCCGCGAAAAAGGTATTATATCCCAATAAAATGATTTTCAAGAGTTGAGCCTTGATAGGATTCATTTACATTGCCCGGGATGCGTAAAGTTCTAAGTTAGGGGGTGTGATTAGGCACATATTCTTCACATTTATTCCCTTAATTTCGATATTTTTATGATCTTGTGCAGTGTAAATAGATTTGATTTGTCTCGTATTTATTCTACTAACCTCTTTTGGCAATTATTTCGTGTTTTGTGTATTTCTCATGTGTTTTACAGGTATTTCATGCAAATTAGAGCGAAAGAGAATACAAAACAGTGAAAGAAACCAAGAAATGGAGAGTTCAAGGGCATTTTCGTAATTTTTCAGCCTTAGTCCGGAGGTGGGTCCAATTGGAAAGTTGAAAATCTCTAAATTACAAGAATATTTGAAAAAACGGCACCCCAATCCGAGCTACGGTGAAGAAGTTATGCCCATTTTAAGTTGGAGACAGAAAGTCAAAAGTTGAAATTAATTATGGAAGATGAAGAGACAACTCTTGAAATTTCTTGTTTAATTCATTTTTATTAGTTTTAAAACATGGAGAGGCATGGGCAAAGTCATTTTTGAGATCTATAAAAGGCCAAGCCCTACATCCTTCCAAGGGAGTCGAATTCTAGAGAGTAGAATAGAATTTTAGAGAGAGAAAGTCCGATTTTAGAGAGTTTTTTTAGTTTTTCTTTACATAGAAATTTTCATAAACCCTAGTTTGTAAGGTTTATTAAGAAGAAGTTTTCTGGATTCAAGTTCATTTGCTTTTCCTATTGCTGAATACAAGTATAAAATTTTTATTCTCTTATTTTATCTCAAATCTATTTTCAATTCGATTATCACTTGTTTTGTAATTTTTGTTTTTACAATGTTTCTTAGATCCACAATTACATGCATTGTTATGAATTTATTTTCATTTAATAAAATCTTGCCTAGCTAAGTTTTTAAAGGTTGGGATTCATGAACCCATCCCAATGTAAATTATTTATGTAGAAAATAGAATTTAAATTAAAAATTTGAAAGAGTCGTGCGTGACAATTTTACAACCATTGTAGATCTTTTAATCTCTCTTGCCCTAGGTACTTGGGATGTTTAAGAATACGATGTGCGTATAATTATTTAGCACCGCTTTATATTTACCTTTGATTTCGTATAGTGCGGGCTCGAACCTCATATACGTAATGCTTAGGATCTATAAAGACTAGATTCATTCAAATTTATAATTTACAATTCTAGTATTCTACACGGTAAATTACTAGGGTTAGGGGATTGTATTCCAACCTAATTTCTCATTCATCTTAATTAGTTTGCTCATGCATGCATAGTTAACTTTTTTATTTTTTTCGTCTTCAACCATCATCATCTTTTTCACTTTTATTTTAGAAGTAATAAATCAATTAAATTCCATCAAACATTCCCTGTGGATTCGACACCCAGGCTGGCCACTATACTCCTTAAGAGTGTAGAAGTTTAGGTTTTTTTGTATTGAGGTTGGAAGCCGATAACAACGACTAGCGTATTACACGGACGCTAGGTTTTACACCTCAATCAAAATGGCGCCGTTGCCGGGGAATGTTTTGTTATAGATTATAATTGATTTACTATTTCGAAAGATTTTTTTTCTTTGGTATTTTTTTAACCTTTTTTGTAGCCTTGCACAATTGAGCACCAAGAAACGTTGAATCCTCAACCGCACACCTCTGTACTCGAATTTCCATTTAAATACTATTCGGTAATCATGTCTTTTCATGGTGAGTTCGGTAATTATAATGGTTCATATGGTAATCGTTTTCAAATGTTTTATTCTCAAAACTCTGCGGCTCGACCAATTACCATTGGTGAGGCCTTTTTAACTCTAGAGTATGAAAGGCTTGAAAATGAATATCGGAGAGAAATTTATATTAAATATTCTCAAGCGTCTGTGCCTAGACCTATTACCATGGGTGAGGCCTTTCTAAATCTTGCGTATGAAAAGCTTGAAAACGAATATCGAAAAAAAAAATCATTTTGGAGAATCCAATGAAGATTTTTCTTCCGTTATTTGTGAAACTATAGAAGGTTTTCAACCAAGTGAGGAATCCGAGGTTCTAGAGCCAAGGGATCCTACTTTGGAATAAAACACGCTTTTTCTAACCAAAAGAGTACTGGATTTTCTTTCCACCCAAAGCAAAAAGAATATCGATTATGGTCTTGTGAAGGAAATGGTCGCACTTTGCGATGATGTGCGTTCTATTTTGGAAAACAAAGAGGAGGTTGAGACTTGTGTGTCACCTCAAATTTTTTATGAACATCTCATTGAAAGTTTTACTTTCTCCCTTAAAATTCAATCTCCAAGTGACGATGAATCACTTGATATTGAGTTTATTTCATCACCATTTTCGTTCACGGTTATTGAACCATTAGAAGTACCGCTAGATTCCTATGAGTCGGTTGAAAATTCTGAAACGTTTACACCTTTTACCGACAAAGACACTTTGCTAGAATTGTTTTCTAATATGGACTGTTCCTTTTGTGTGCCCCTCTCCCCATACTACTTGAAAAATCTTTAGGAGGTGATTATATTTTTCTTGGATCTCAATTGTACTTGTCCCACCTAGCACCCAAATCCCCCATCATCCCGCTAAATTTTTTAATTGGTGATGGTTCATTTTTTAAACTTTGCACATGCCTTCCGTTCTTCAAATGGAATTCTTATTTTTTGGGAGGCATGCTTTATAGTGAGGGTACACTATTAATCCCTCGAAGTAAAATTGTATTTTGGGTGGACCCTCAAATCTTTCGACTTCTAGTGTATGAGTTATTAGAATTTCATATCGTAGGTTGTAAATAATTAGCTTTTTCTTTTTCTTTTTTGTTTTCTTTTTTTATAGTGTAGAGTAATTAGTTAAAGTTTTTGTTATTCTTTTTGCTATGCTTGGTTCTAACATGTTTTGTAGTTTCAATGGACTCGCACTCATCGGGGATCGCTCCATTTGGGTAATATCTTTCTTTTCTTCTCTTTATGTTGTCTTCTTGATTCGCATTGAGGGCAATGCAACATTTAAGTTAGGGGGTGTGGCATATTCTCCCGTTTATTATTTAGATTCGTTGATTCGATCACATGTTTGTTCCAAGTATATTTTTTATTTTATTTTAAAAAAAAAATAAAAAATTTAGAAAAAGTCAAAAATATTTTTCTTCAAAATAAATAAAAATTAGAATTGAATTTTTTTAAAAATATCACCTTTATTCTATTTAAAGTCTCAAATTGTTAACAATCAAAATGCACTAAGCCAAAATTGACCAAAGATGGAAATTGAAAGAAAATTGACGACTTAACGAATAAGTGTGGAGATTGATCAAACCCAGTGAGATTTCGAGCCTATCGATCTTTTTGAGTTTTTAAATCAATTCGAGTTTATGATTAACTCAAAGTGCTTTTCAGTATTTTAATAAGTCGTTGATGATCTCAATCATTTGTTTTGATCGGTTATGAAAAATATGTGAAATGTTATCTCGAAATTCATGCTAAATATATCTCTAAACTTAATTAATCTCGAGATGCATATGGTAATGTGATGAGCAATTTGGACAATGAAGTAGGCCCTCGTTTGTTACCCAAAAATATTGGCCATAAAAAGATGTGAAAAATTATCCCTTTGATAACCCAATTGAGCCTAATAAAATATTTTCCTTTCGTTTGATAACCCGAAAAACCCAAATAGCCTGGAATTGGGAAAATTAAGAAAATTCATCAAGTAAGTCCAAATTGTGCAATAAAAAGGGGCAAGAGAAAAACAGAAAAAAAAAATGGTCAAAAGAAAAATAGCAAGAAAAAAAAGAGAAAATGAGAAAATGCCCGAAAAAAAAGCAAAAACGGACATCATAAGAAAAATTTTCAATTCCAACATTCCCTACCATTTCCAATTGTACCCTTTACACCTTATAACCTGAAAAGTCCTAACTGAGTCCGAATGGCGAAATTAATTACTGCATGGAGAGCTAAGACATGAAAAGATAATATGAGAGATTAAAATGGTGTGAAATAGAGATGATGTTCCCATTTCCTAATAACTGTATTCCGATGATGAGATCTTTTCACCATATATTTCCTTCTTTTCAATTTTGTATGCATGAATTTGTGTCCATTATATTTACTCTTTATATCATGCATACCGAGAGAAAATAACCACATTCCGAGTGATTTGTTTGTGAGTGCATCCGTAAGAATTTGAATCAAAACGAATTTTCGGAAAGTAACGTAATGCTCAATCGGTGGAAATTTGAGGTTTAATTTCTGGCTTTGCACACACACACACACAATGGTTTGAGACATTTGAATTTGAATTTATGGTGATTATTTTTCGAAAAGTTTAAATTGTATAATTTTTAAGTATTTTGATATTTATTTGAGCCAATAAAGAATTTTGTGGGTGTATTCACTGCAAACCCTCACGAGACAAAACTCGTCCTACTAGGGTAACTTAGGGGTTTAAAGGCTTGTTGCATACGCTAAATGCAATCGCTTGCCCGCGAAAAAGGTATTATATCCCAATAAAATGATTTTCAAGAGTTGAGCCTTGATAGGATTCATTTACATTGCCCGGGACGCGTAAAGTTCTAAGTTAGGGGGTGTGATTAGGCACATATTCTTCACATTTATTCCCTTAATTTCGATATTTTTATGATCTTGTGCAGTGTAAATAGATTTGATTTGTCTCGTATTTATTCTACTAACCTCTTTTGGCAATTATTTCGTGTTTTGTGTATTTCTCATGTGTTTTACAGGTATTTCATGCAAATTAGAGCGAAAGAGAATACAAAACAGTGAAAGAAACCAAGAAATGGAGAGTTCAAGGGCATTTTCGTAATTTTTCAGCCTTAGTCCGGAGGTGGGTCCAATTGGAAAGTTGAAAATCTCTAAATTACAAGAATATTTGAAAAAACGGCACCCCAATCCGAGCTACGGTGAAGAAGTTATGCCCATTTTAAGTTGGAGACAGAAAGTCAAAAGTTGAAATTAATTATGGAAGATGAAGAGACAACTCTTGAAATTTCTTGTTTAATTCATTTTTATTAGTTTTAAAACATGGAGAGGCATGGGCAAAGTCATTTTTGAGATCTATAAAAGGCCAAGCCCTACATCCTTCCAAGGGAGTCGAATTCTAGAGAGTAGAATAGAATTTTAGAGAGAGAAAGTCCGATTTTAGAGAGTTTTTTTAGTTTTTCTTTACATAGAAATTTTCATAAACCCTAGTTTGTAAGGTTTATTAAGAAGAAGTTTTCTGGATTCAAGTTCATTTGCTTTTCCTATTGCTGAATACAAGTATAAAATTTTATTCTCTTATTTTATCTCAAATCTATTTTCAATTCGATTATCACTTGTTTTGTAATTTTTGTTTTTACAATGTTTCTTAGATCCACAATTACATGCATTGTTATGAATTTATTTTCATTTAATAAAATCTTGCCTAGCTAAGTTTTTAAAGGTTGGGATTCATGAACCCATCCCAATGTAAATTATTTATGTAGAAAATAGAATTTAAATTAAAAATTTGAAAGAGTCGTGCGTGACAATTTTACAACCATTGTAGATCTTTTAATCTCTCTTGCCCTAGGTACTTGGGATGTTTAAGAATACGATGTGCGTATAATTATTTAACATCGCTTTATATTTACCTTTGATTTCGTATGGTGCGGGCTTGAACCTCATATACGTAATGCTTAGGATCTATAAAGACTAGATTCATTAAAATTTATAATTTACAATTCTAGTATTCTACACGGTAAATTACTAGGGTTAGGGGATTGTATTCCAACATACTTTCTCATTCATCTTAATTATTTTGCTCATGCATGCATTGCTAACTTTTTTATTTTTTTCGTCTTCAACCATCATCATCTTTTTCACTTTTATTTTAGAAGTAATAAATCAATTAAATTCCATCAAACATTCCCTGTGGATTCGACACCCAGACTGGCCACTATACTCCTTAAGAGTGTAGTTACAAGTTTAGGTTTTTTTGTATTGAGGTTGGTAGTCGATAACAACGACTAGCGTATTACACGGACGCTAGGTTTTACACCTCAATCACCTACCATGAAGACTGTTGGAGAACTAGATTTAGAGCAATTTATACTAGCTAGTATGACGCTCAAATATACTTAGATATTAAAACATATTATCAAGATATTGATAAAACTATAGCCAAAAGATTGCAAGAAAATGAAGACATCAAAGGAAAGGGAATTTTCTATGATTTAGAAGAATACTATTCTGATAATAGTTCAGAAGACCAAATACCCTTAGATTTTATAGATAAACCTCAAAAAGGAATATCTATTTTAGAAAAGAATAATTTAGGAATTTCTACTAAACCTCATGCTTATTTTATAGAAATATTTGTTCAACATAAAGACTATCCTAAAAGACTTTCAGCTTTTATAGATACAGGGTGCTCTTAGAGTATTTGCAAGGCTAATGCCTTCCCTGAAGACTATTTTCTAGAAAGTACTCAAGAAATCTATGGTAAAGTGGTTAATGGAGATCAATTTACCTTATATTTCCAGACTATTCCTATTTATTTTAAAGTAGGAAATCAGACCAACAAAACCGTTAATCATCGGTTTTGGATAATGGATCCTCGTCCTAGTTTCACGGGAAACATTATTTTAAGACAAGACTTTATTAGTAAATATCATCCTTATACTCAGTATAATGATAAGATATTAATTAGCAATCAAGAGGAATTTAATATAAAGCCCCTCTAATAGATCATAAGACGGCCTTTGACCTTATGCAGGTCAAGCCTAATTACAGGCCTATAAAACATCAGAGTTCTTCAGCTGAGCATGGTGGACCTAACCCTACAACTCAACAAGACGCCTTAGAAATTACTAAACCCTTACAAAAAGAGTGTAAGTGTCCAGACCAAAAGTGTTATAAGCAAATAGCGCTTATACAACAAGACATTTTAGATCAAGCCCAGCACCCCTTATTACAGGTTCAAGCTATATCCAAACAAATAAAAATGGATATAGAAGTAGAAAAGGAAAAGATTAGGCAACTAACGGAGCCTACTTTGGGAGAAAATCCCATATCTAAGTGGGATAAAGACCAAAGTTATTGTGAAATTATCCCTATCAATCCAAACACCACTATTAATGGTGGAACCTATAAGAAAGGATACTCACAAGAAGATAGGAGAGAATTCAAGAAAGACATAGACGTAATGCTTAAGTTAGGTATTATTAGAGAAAGTAAAAGTAGACATAATAGCCTAGCCTTCTATGTTCAAAATGAATCTGAATGTAAAAGAGGAAAAAGACGTATGGTTATATATTATAGACAATTAAATAAGAATTGTGAATTTGATTCTTATAAGATACTAGACAAGAATAATTTGATTAATTTAATCGAAGATAGAATTATACTCGGTAAGTTTAATTGCAAATCAGGCTTCTGGCAAATTAAGATGCATCCAGACAGTATTACTTGGACAGCCTTTAGTGTTCCCCAAGGAAAATACGAATGGCTAGTAATGCCATTTGGATACTTGAATGCTCCTCAAGTTTTCCAAAGAAGAATGGATAATATATTTAGACCTTATTCATAATTTTGTCTTTTTTACATAGATGATATTCTCGTAGCCAGTAAGACTGAGATAGAGCATGTAGACCATCTTAAAAAGATTATTTTAGAATTAGACAAACATGGTATTGTTATTTTCGAAAAGAAAATGCAATTATTTCAGACTGAGATAGACTTTGTGGGAATGCATATTAATAAAGGAAAATTATCCTTAGCAGGACACATAACCAAAAAGATTCTTGAGTTTCCAGCCCAACTCAAAGATAGAAAACAATTACAATCATTTTTAGGATTGCTTAATTGTGCTGCAGACTTTATTAAAGACCTTGCTTCAAAAAGACAAAGTTTAACATCCAAATCAAAAGGAACAGACAAAACCAACCCCTTTTATTGGACTAAAGATGATCTTAAAGTAATAAGACAATTAAAGATGCAATCAAGAACATTCCTTTACTTGAACTGCCTAATGCAGAAGACTAGTTTATAGTAGAAACAGATGCCTCTGATAAATAATGGGGAGCAATATACTTTGCCATTGATCATCAGACAAAAAAGAAAAAACTTTGTAGACATAGTTCTGGAACCTTTACGGACCTAGAAACAAGATACACTGCCCATGAAAAAGAAGTTTAACGATTGTAAGGGCAATAGAAAAATATATGTTGTTTCTTAGACCTAAACATTTTACTGTCTATACTGACTCTTCTTATGCAATAAAATTTAGAGATTTAGACTTATCCAAATCAAGGACTAATAGACTAATTAGATGGAAGCAATTGCTTAATGGTTATGACTTCTCTATTATAAATATTAAGGGAAGTAAAAACACCATTCCAGATATAATATCAAGAGAGCCAATGTTTGCTAACACTAATATAATTACATGTTTTATGTTGCAAACAGAAAACCTAGAAGACATGAGTTCCTCTGGAACAAATAGACTAAACAGGGAAGATGTCGCAGACTATCTTAGACGCGTAAGACCAAATTCTGGTATAACGCAAAGACCAACGCATATTCAAGACTCTCAAGAAATACCTATCCTAGAGAACTTTGATGATATCTTAGTTCCTCCTGGAAAATCTAGACAAGAGATAATTTCTCAAAATAGACTCATTGGGAAGATGTATTTTCCCCAATATAGACCTGATCAAAGATACCCAGACTTGATCAAATTTAGACGAGAATTTTTAGAAGACTAAAATACTCTTATAGACGCTATATGGTGGAGTGTGAAGAATAGACTATGGATCGAGTTCAAACAAAATTTGGTAGCCATTGACAGATTCATGAGGACTCAAAGACTTGCAGTTACCCAGCTCAGTGGTACTGTTGCGCCTAGACCTCAGACTCAGACTTATGCTCAGACTCTTGGAGAAACCTCCAAAACTAGACCTACTGAATTCTGTTATCAGAAAAAGACTTTTAAGACTAAGATTGTTATACCATTTGGTCATAATAATCTTCCATTAACAGAAGACTTTAAAAAAGAAACTCATCACATTATTGATCATTTTAATATGTTATTATCAATAATAAATGGAGATGCCTTAATAATTAAAGGTTTCTTCAAAGACGTCCCAAAAATATATCTTTTTAGAAAATCAGAAATGGCTCATATAACTCTTGCAGACCACGGGGTCATTGGACTCGTCCAGATAAAAGACATTGAAGACTCTGTTTCTCTTAGAAAAATAGTCCATGAGTATATTAAGAAGGTAGAAGACTTCCTTCCTCTATTTGCCAGAAACTACTAAATTGCTCCAAGTTCCTGTAGAGGAATGAGAGTTGAAGGATTTAGACTTATTAGATTTTCCAGTTATATATTCGAAGACGTTGAGATTCTATCAGATGATGAGACCAAAGAATTAATTGTTGATAAGTCCAAGCTCCAGATTGTTCAATCCATGGAGACCATAGAAATCATGGAATTATTAACAGGAGAAGACAGATGGTACACTGCCTACCACAAAGAAGACCTGATAATCCAAGATGATGAGCCATTCAATGGAAGGCTCAAGAAAGAATCCAAAGAAATGGTAGAAATAGCTTTGTCAGCTAGCATTAGAATTGTAGGCCTCATTGATGAATTTTTCAACAATGCCCTACCAGACCAAGACAAGGAAGAAGAAGACACATATGAAACAAAGATAGGCCCCTCAGTAGCGGATGAATTATTAAAGATAGAAGAATCATTTGCCTAGTCCATGCTTTCCATAAAGCAAAAGGATGTCTGCCCCACATGGGCCACCAGACTGGTGAAAAAGACGAAGACTTTGTTTGATGCTCTTGAAAAACAAGACTCGTGATGAAGACTTGGCACGCCTTTATTTTAATAAAGAAAGAGGTCCCCCCAAATTATCAAAAGACGATAAAATAATGTAGACCCAGCTGTTAAGATTCTGAAGACAATGTTGCTTTAATAATTGATGCTTTCAACCGGATTGCTTTTGACAACCGGTTACCAGTCATTTTGTAGTGCCCTTGATCTATAAAAGGGAGTGTCCATTTGTGTTTTAGAGATAAGGAGTTAGAGAGGGAGAGATTGTGAGACTTTTAGAGAGAGTATGCTTGTAGAGAGTAATATGTATATGAGTGAGTAAACCTCTCATAGTTAAGGGAGAAGGGATAGTTGTATTTACTTATGCTATGCAATAAAAGTATTTTCTTTTCCAGAAATCTCTTATGTTGAGTTGTTATTATTTTCCAAATTGTCTCCAACTTTCTGTTCATAGAGGACTATTGTGTAGAACCTCTCGTGTAGCACACAAGGTGTTATACTGGTGAACCGCCGTCAGGTGCCGATTAGACTTGAGCCGTTAGCCAGGTGGGCGTTAGGCATGAAGGCGTACAGGCAGGAAACGGATCAACTGCCAAAGTAGTGGATTGAGGTGCGACACATAAAGAGAGAGTTGTACGAGGCTGAGACCGGAGAAGAATAGTAACAAGGCTGAAGAGACAAATGGAAGAAGATAAATATATTGCAGACCAGAAGGAAGGTATAAACTCGAACCAAATCCTTAACTATTTTACATATTATTGTTTTAAGAAGAATCTTATATGAGCTTACAAATCACTTAAGACTTTTTAGAATTTGTTAATCAAATAAGTTTAGACTTAACTAGAGAAATTCATAACTGGACTCTTACAGACCCTAAAGATAAAGAACTTATAGAATCTTCTTTAGTATATGCAGGTGGTACTTTTAAATACATAGACCAGATCATTGAGTGGCTAGGAAGAGAAGTACCTAGAATAGAAATAATTAGAATAGGGATCCGAGATCTCTTTAGACAAAAACTAATAACTGAAGATTTTGCAGAAGAATTATCAAGACCTGAAAAATATCAAGAATACACTAGGATACTTGAAGATAGTATAGACGTATTAAAATTTATTAGACGAAAAAGGTTAGCTGAAACAAAGGCTACTTTAATTAGAGCCGGAAGAATCCGCCCTCTCCTTAAAAATATAGAGACAGCTGCCCCTAGAACATACCGTAGATTTTTGTCCTCTTATGGTGATAATAATTTAGAAGAATTTATAGATAACGATATAATTGATATTGTTAATCAAATATATAAATAAACTAGACAGATAAATCCACGATACCGTATAAGGTATTTAAGACTAGAATATTTTCCATCAAAACCTCTTTCAGTTTCTAGACTCCCTGAAGAAATTATTTATATAGATAATCCTCGCTATTCAGAACTCCAATACGACAGTGACGGAAGAAGCTTGAGAAGTAGCAGTAGCCCTGAAACTTCCACACTTAGACTTCCAAATTAATTAAGCGTTAAAATAAGCTTAAAAGACCTTAGAAATCATTGGGATAAAAATTGATATTCCCAAAAACTTAGAAGAAGTTAAAATACATCGCGGTCCCAAAAAGTGGTCCTAAAAAGACAAAATGATCCCTAGATAATTCTTAGATGGTAGCGGTCCGTAAACTAGGTCCGTATACGATCCAGCCTCTCTCTCTCTCTCTCTCTATATATATATATATATATATATATATATATATATATATATATGTGTGTATTGTTCTCCACAAGTTTTTGTTTCATTTGCTGCTTTTGTTCAAAATATCTTATGAACTATTTATTGTTCAAGTATCAATCTTGTCTAGCACTTCCCTTCAAAATTTCGTTTGGGAAAATATTTCCTGGCATAAATTGTTTGCCCAGACAACAATTAGCTGAAATGAAGCAATTAGAACAAGATATTTGTTACTCCAACAACAATTGTTGTGTGGTATGAGAACAATGATGGAGAATTCATTGTATCCCACTTCTTATGCTCTTAGATATTTGGTACATTTAAAAGCATGTTTAGAGGGCATTACGAAATTAGACATTAGAATAGTAGGGTATTCTCTCCCTACAAATCAACATGATGCCACAATAGGTATACCATTTGTGTACGAGTAGATATTTTAGACATGACATGAAATATACATTTTTTTTGTTCTAAACACAAAATATACCTAAAATTAACATGTATTGCTATGTTTGTATTCGGATTTTTAGAAATAAAAATTGTGTTGTATCGCGCTCATGTCAAAATTATGACATGGTTATTGTTGTTAGTAAATAGTTTTGAATGAAAATGTTCTCAAAACTTATAGGTACGTGTATGTGCATGGAGTATAAAATTTTGAAAATGGAGACAAAAAGAACAGGAAATGTTTTTTTTTTTTTGGTTTCTTAGCCACTTTCTCTCCCAAAACATTTTTCTTGAGTCCGACATTTGAGACAATCATGATTTTGGAGTCGTATATAAAAAAATTCCGTGACACTATGAATGAAATTATATCAAAAATTATAATTTCACCTTGACCATTTCGATCTTGAAAATATGAATGAAATTATATTTTAATACGTTTTAATTAATGTTATAAATGATCAAATCTAAACACACTTGGCTACTAATTCCATTTTTAAGTCACTATGAATTCTCCTTCCAACATAATTGTTTTTTTTATAAATACAAAGCCTTAGCTAGGGATTTAAGCACTTGGAAAAAAAATTATCCCCAAAATTTTTCTATTTGTAAAAATTATCCTCTCCAAAGATAATTTTTCAAGAAGACTGATATGATGACTCCGAGCAATATTAAATTCAAATGGGTGATAGTATATCGGCCTATCAAGGCTTTACATTGCATAAATAATTTGTTTGAGTTATTTTATCATGGGAACGCCGAGGCAAGTTTAGAACTGCTTGCACAAACTTGGACAGATTCGTAAAACGTGTTAAAGAGAGCGACATTATTCGTTACTTATTCCAAGATCATTGTCAATTGTGTTAATCCCCAAGAGGGATGGTAATAGCTAATTATAAACCAAAGAATGTTGCATTGTATGTCTCTATTTGTTTGTTTGTTTGTTTTGCTTTATATGAAGAGTTGTGCATGTGTATGTATTTGTTTTACTTTTATGGGGTGGAAGGTTATTTCCCTCGAAGTAGGCCTGTCAATGGGTCCGATCGGATCTGATCCGTATAATAGCGTCTGAGTATATTTTTTTGGGTCCGAGACCCGAAGACCTGAATACCCGAAGACCAGTTTATTAAACAGGTAGGGTCTGGATCTTATACAAGACCCGGACCCGAAGACCCAACCCAAATTGTACATTATTATTTTGTATATATATACATATATACTATAAATTTATATATATTTATAAATATATCTTATTAATATAACATGTAAGTATTATATATAAAAATACATATTTATGTATATAATAAATATAAGTAATATATGTTTTATTTATACTAATAATATTCTACAATACATTACCAAATATTTTAATTTAAGATTAAATAATAAAGAAGGGGGATAAAATAAAATAAATATAAAATAAATGTACATATTTGACCAGACCCGGACCTGAGACCCGAAGACCCGAACAAATCCGGGTCTGGATACAATATTATAGACCCGATGAAGATCCGAACCCGAACCCGATGAAGACCCGATTACACGGATCTGGATCTCCCTAAACTCGACCCGTTTCCGACCCGTTGACAGACATACCTCGAAGTGGGTCAAAATCCCCCTATTTATTTTTTGGTTTATTTTGACTTGGATTCCTCACTAATGGCCGTATTTATTTTATAATTAATTTAGACTTTTTCGCTTAACGTAAATGCTTCGCAAATCAATGTACTAATGTCCGAAAAAATTAATTATGATTAGTGACGCAATATTTACGTTTAACAACAAAAAAGTAACAAAAGCTAAAAAAAACTAAGATTTTGATTGTACCCATCATGTAGTTATGTTTTTTTTAGATTGAATATTGAAAAAATCTTAGTTTTTTTTAGCTTTTGACAAAACAATTTTTTGTCGTTATTTTCAATTTTGACAAAACAATTAACATGTATTGCTATGTTTGACAAAAAATCTTACCGACCAATTTTTTTGTTTTGTTTTTCGTTAAATTTTACCTACAATTTTTATTTATAGCGACGAAAAATCGTCGCACAAATTAAGGAAAACATCACTAAAATTGAAAATAGTGAGTAAAATCTAAAGAAAAAAAAAGAAAAAAAAAAAAGGTAACTCAACGTCAAATAACGATAACTAGATGGTAATCGGTGGCAAAATACGAAAAAAAAAAAACTTATTTTTTCTATTTCAAGATAGGTGGAAAGAAGATGTTAACATGATATATAGACACATACGTGAACCATCTTCCACAAGGTTATGTTTCATTCAATTGGAAAATGCTGTTTTTGGTCAAAATGTTATGTGAAATAATTAGTGTTCGGTTTGTGTAGCCCTTCCCTTCAAGGCTTTGCTTTTATGTGCCGCATAATTAACACCTAAATATGGACGATATTTCTTGGCTTAGAGTATTTGCCGATACAACAATTAACTGAAATTAAATGATTAGAACAAGCTATTTGTGATTGAGACACCAATTTTAAGCAACTGTTATGTGGTATGAGAATAATGATGGAGAAATTCATTGTGTCACCACACATTTTGTCCTCTTAGGTACCTATTACATGTATCATGTAACCCAATTTTGATTAGGGGCGATTGTGGTGCGATAAAAATTCACAGCGTTTTGATAATTTTTTTTTACTTATCGAAAATTGAAATTATCGAAATTTTTGTGGTTTGTTTTGATTTACACGTGTAAAAAATCGATTTACCGAAATTACCATATCAAAATTAAATACTTAAATTACCATCCAAAATACCGATTAATATGCTAAAGATACCAATTTTTTTTGTATTATGGTTGTTGATTATTATTAATAATTGGGTGAAAAAATGATAGAAAATAATGTTTTAATACACTATTTGGGTAAAATGAAAATGTTATGAAGGTAGACAATTTGACCCAACAGCTCCAATCTTAGCAGTGTGAGGAGCTTTTGGGTAATATATATCAAGAATGACCTGAGAAATGAATGAGCTCATGCAAATGAAAGAATCTTAAGGGTCCGTTTGATAGAAAATTGGGAAAATACAAATGATTTCAGGGCATTTGATTCCAGGGCAAACAATTCTAAGGCAAATGAATATTTTTCAACTTGTGTCTGTTTGATACAAGTTGGAAAATCATCAATTTTTCACATTTTCTATCAAACGCAAAAGCTGGAAAATAGATATAAAAGTGGAAAATTTGTTTATATATATATATATAATAAATATATATTATTAAATATACAAAATGTATGAATATATATTATATTATTTGCGGAATATATATGTTCCATATATACAAAATATATGAATATATATTATATTATTTGCGGAATATATATATTCCGAAAATTAATATAATTTGCGGCATATATACATTCCGTAAATTATTATTAATTTTTGGAATATATATATTCCGAAAATTAATATAATTTGCGGCATATATACATTCCGTAAATTATTATTAATTTTCGGAATATTCATATATTTTGTATATTTTTCCGGAAATTAATAATAATTTACGAAATATATATATTCCGCAAATAATAGAATAATTTAATAATATATTTAATATATGAATATATTTCGTAAATAAAATATTATATTTTCATAGATTTTTTACATTTAATAGATTTTGTACATTTAATAATATAAAAATCTAATAGATTTTGTACATTTAATAATATAAAAATCTATTATATTTAATAATAGATTTTTATATTATTAAATATAAAAAATCTATGAAAATATAATATATTATTTACGAAATATATGAATATATATTATATTATATACTGAATATACTAAATATATATTATTTACAGAATATATACATAATATTATATTCTGTATATATATAAATTATATATATACTAAATATATATTATTTACAGAATATAGAATATATATGTAAATTATATATATACTAAATATATATTATTTACAGAATATATACATATATATTATGTATTTATGAACATATACATATATATAATATACGTATACAATATAATATGCTTGTATATATACATATATATAATATACATATACAATATAATATACATATACAATATGAATATATATACAGAATAATGTATATATACACATATATAATATACATTATTCTATATATTATAATATTATAATATATACATATACAATTATATACAACATATATGTATATTATATAATGTATGTATATTATAATATTATAATATATACATATATACATTATATAATATACATATATGTTGTATATAATTGTATATGTATATATTATAATATTATAATATACATACATTATATAATATACATATATGTTGTATATAATGTGTATATTATAATATTATAATATATACATATACAATATTATAATGTATATATTATAATGTATATAATATACAGAATAATGTATATTATATATGTGTATATATACATATACAATATTATAATGTATATAATATACAGAATAATGTATATTATATATGTGTATATATACATTATAATATTCTATTATAATATTATAATATTATATATGTGTATATGTATATATTATATTATTATAATATACATACATATATATAATATTATATTATATATGTGTATATGTATATATTATAATATACATACATTATATAATATATATATAATATTATATTATATATGTGTATATGTATATATTATAATATACATACATTATATAATATATATATACAATATATATTATAATATACATTATAATATATACATTATAATATACATATATAATATACAGACTAATGTATATTATATATATGTATATATACAAGCATATTATATTGTATATATACATAAATATGTATATTATATTCGGTAAATAATATATATTAAATATAAGGAATATATGAAATATACAAAATTTACGAAATATAAATATATATTAAAATATATGAATTATATAAATTATATAAATGTACGAAATATATAAATATATGAAATATATATAAATATACGAAATATACGCAATATACATATATGTGCTAAAATATATAAAATATACGAATATATATTAAAATATACGAAATATATATATTTATATATTTATTAACAATATATATTTATATATTTATGAAATATATAGAGTTATAAAAAAAAATTGGTTTCAATTGATTTGCCACCCAAAGGTGGCAAACAAAAACCTGCCCCCCTCCCCCCAAAGAATTGAATTCCACCCTAGGGTGACAAATTGTGCTTAAGGGGTGTTGTACATAGAAAACAAATTCCATGGCAAATTAAGACTATCAAACAACCTAAAAGCTGGAAAATACCAGAATTTTCTTACTTTTGGGAATTTGCCTTGGAATTTTTGTGCTATCAAACGGACCCTAATAGTTGAAGTGCCAATGAAAGAATGACTTGTTTTGTTTGTTTTGTTCTATTGTGAGTATCCCACATCGTTTGGGTAAAAAAATATGGTTCTCCGCTGGTATAAATATACCTTTCACTGCATATCAAGTACTAAGTTGGCAAATTGTAATAGCGTTTCCAAGTTTAGAGCTTTGATAAACATCACTATTTTCGTCAAAAATTGACTAAATAAAAAATGATGCAATTTGATTTTTTTTTTAAATTTATTTTTTGGGAAGGTTTTTGATACCTTCAAAAAGCAATGGGGCACGTGATAATGAACAGGCTTATAGTTGATTTTTAAATTTTGGTTTCCATTATTTTGGTTATGGTTCAGTTTTCACCCCGATGAAAAAAAAATGATTTTTTTAGATTGGAATTTATTGAAAAAACGATTTTATCTCAAACCACACGGTTCGATTCTGGTTTACATTAGGTCGTACCGAGCAGTACAAATGGTAATTTCAATTTTAATATATTAAAATTGGATTGATATTGGTATGCTCTATTTACCGACCAAATGGATTGAAATCAATCCTAATTTTGACCTAAGCTTAAGATTGTGTACATTTAAAAGCATGTTTGAAGGTACTACCGGATTGAACATTAGAATAGTAAAGCATTTTCCCCTACCGATCACCGCCATGCCGTAATTGGTATACCATTTTTGTTGGAGTGGATATTTTAGATATGACACGAAATTTCTAAAATTAACATGTATTGCCACGTTTATGTTAAGATTGTTTGTCATGTTCATGTTTAAATTATGACATGATTAGTTCTATTATTCATGTTGTATCATTCTGTTCGTGTTTTTATTTGTGATTTTGTGTTCTTGTATTTTTGACATCATGTAAAAATTATTAAGTGTATTAGTCATGTCATGGTCACTTCTTGGGGAGTTGGTGGCCTCAAGCCCCTGATTTTTAGAAATAATTAAGGGTCTCAAACAATTGGAATAACTTAATTATATTGATTTGTTTGAAACATTTTTTGAAAACATAAGGTAATTAACCTTTTATATTTGGCAAGGCATTTTAGGCCAATTTTAAGATAAACCCAACTAATTACTCCACTTGTCTCAAATTAAAAGTCCACTATTGCTATTTGGGTTGTCTCAAATTAAGAGTTTACTTTTCTTTTATAGAGATAATCAACATACCAGACCAAATGATAGAAAACAAGTATTATATTGACCATTGATTGAGTGTATCCTTAATCTATGCAAAAAATTCACATGGACTCTTAATTTGGGACTAAGGGAGTATAACAAAAGGCCCATTTTTTTTTATTAGGGTAAGAAAAAAAACTTACCTCAAAGTTGATTAAAGTTCTCAAATGAACAAAAAAAATGAATTTTTGTGGTTAGACATAACCCTTTATTAGTAAAACTAGGTATACATAGTAATACTATAACATCATATGTTATCTTGAATAGTAAGCAATTTATATTTTACGTGGATTTTCAATAATTATCATTTAACACATATAAGGGACCCAATGTCATATGGGTAATGGTTAATTTTCAATGACCCGTTCATTGTCGTGTATAGCCTGTTACACAACCATGTTGTGTTTTAAGTCATAGATTACATAATTAATGTCAACCATTTCATATAATCGTGTTTAACACGTAAAACAATTAATTTCATGTATTGACGAGTCGTGTTATGAATTGTCGCCCCTAACTTTAACGGTAAGTGGGCATCGCGTATGTAGTTTCTTTCTCAATCTTAAATGTGTATGTAATCTATTTGATTTGTTTGTTTTCCTAACTGAAAACGGTTGACTATTTTCTAACAAACTTGTTTGAGGTGCAGGTTGATGGTCTCAATCTCCACTCCACAATGACCACAAGATTATGTTTCATTGAATTGGAAAGTGTCGTTTTTGAGCAAACACTTTTATGAGCTAATCAGTCATCTATCATATCTATCCCTTGATTTTCTTTCTATTTGTGGCAGAAATAACCCCCAAATTTGGAATATTATTTCCTTGCACGAATGTTAGCTCCGACAACAATTAGTCAATGTTAAGCAAGTACAACAACAACTGCTAACGAATTGTTGTCTGGATATGAGAACAATGATTGAGAATTCACCCTACTAACATTTTTCGCCATAAGATTTTTTTTAAAGACTCACAAGATATCAATTATGTCAATCATGCTACTCAAATTTGACATAAGCTTAAGATTGTGTACGTTTATTTACTTCATGAGTTGAGCACGCAACGTGTCTTTCGAGTTGTGTTCGTATCGAGTCTTAATGAGTTTAAGTGAAAATCTCCTCAATCTGAATACCATTTGTTAACTTAACGGTTAGTGAATTTAGTTCGTAAACGATTCATTAACAGAAACCCATTTATTGGTTACGCTAAGTAATTGTGTCGTTTACCCGACACCAATTGTTTAGACCCGTTACATAAAGAGGTTAATCGGGTTGTGTGACATGCTCAAACTGATAAGTTAAAGAGCTCATATTACTTACGAAATTATGGAGTATATTTGAGCTCTCAACTTTAACGAATTAAGTTGTAGTTTGTAGGTTTGACCTAAATTGTAAATGAGATTGTAAATGTTGCAAGTGGAATGTGACCGCTTGTCTCTAACATTACTAATAAAAATAGGATTAATTATACTTTGACCCCTCAAACTTTGCTCTCATTTTTGCTTCACCATTGGTACACCCATTTTCTAGACTTAACCCCATCAACTTATAAAAACATGCTATTTTACCCCGAAACACTATTAGAGTTAAATTTATGCGCAGAAAATTAATTACGCGCACTATTCATGAGGATATTATTATCCATTAACTTGTGGAAATGACGATTTTTTGTTTGCACCCTTAACACCATTACAATCAGGGGCTTAAATGATGTGTTATTTAAAGTTGAGGGAATTAGGACTAGAAAATTAAAGTACAATCGGTGAAGTAAAAATAAGTGCAAAGTTGAAAGAATCGAATTGTAATTAACCTTAAGAATACAAATAATGAAAGCCCCATAACACTGAAACATCACGAATTGATATTACACACTATTTTATTTTGTATTCTAATGATTTGCTTTAATTTTGTGTAAAAATTGAAATTACTAATGGGACAAATTACGTGCAAAATTATTTTGAGACACTAAAATTTTTAATTATTTAATATTGAAAATAGATCTTCTTGAATAGATGTCGACTAATGTTTCAATAAAAAATTCTATAATAATCAAACATGCAATTAAAAATAGAATATTCAAAATTTTAGATGAAATAAAAAGATCATGTAGCAATGCATAATTTTAGTGCATTTTGAACTTTCATTCTAGACTTTGTAGAGTCGCATTTCATTTGCAGGATGAAGGTGGGATTTGATAAGTTTATTTCATTCATTGTGTAGTGTGAGATGAAAGAAGATTTCATGTAGGTATCCTATATAATCATTTTATTTCAATATACTTTGGGATAAAATCATTCCGCCTAAGAAGTGGTATTAGATAACTCTAATAATATTCAACTAATTTAATTGACTCATCAAAGAGGTCGTAGTGTAAATTTTTTGCCAAAGAAACTTTTACACTACCTTTAGTGATACTCTAACCCTTTTTACATGAATCTCATCTTGATTAATTTCAATGTAGACCGTGTTATTCAATTCTTAACTCTGTAGTAGTTTGATCGATATTATTATTATTATTATTATTATTATTATTATTATTGTTGTTGTTGTTGTTGTTGTTGTTGAAGATATGAAATCCACAAAAGTGCAATACTACTAATGGCCCCCCTAAATATGAATGTAATATAATAAGGGACACAAGATATACGAGATTTAATAAATCGTCATGCTTACGTCCATGGAGAAAAGGAGGAGAGCTGTATATTAATTGAGAATAATGGAGAACGATTGGACTATTAGAATTGTTAGCTACGAGTCCAAGCCGCCGCGAGGAGAATACAATTGAATATTCCAAACTAGCTCAAGCCAACGGTATTTATAAACATAAGACTCATACAAATATACGCCTAATCAACAAGACCAAATTCAAATGAATATAAAAAAATATAATTATAAATAAGTTACATGCTTAAGTAAAGAACTTTTAAATTAAATAAATAAATAAATAGTCATTTATTTATAATCACAAGAGTTGTGGTAATCAAATAAACACTACTTTTTTCCGTATCAAAGTTGCCTCCAAATTATTAAAAAAAGTGAAAAATGTCACTTCTGAAGGGAATGAGAGACAAAGTGAACGGAAAACATTAATCATTTTTTATGAACCCTACAAGAACTAAAAATATAAGAAAAAGAAGAAATATATTTTTTTTGTAATAATAATAATAATAATAATTGAAGTGAAGTTTGGCTGATTATGCCACATTGATTAACACTTGGCGTCTAGAAGTTGAGTTGGCGTAGTCGGTCGAATGTCACAGAATCGCTAACAAGGGATCAAGGAAGAAAGTGAATAAGTATGGATGAATCAAAGATGGTCATTAAATTTTAGGAAGTGTATGTCCAAGAGGAGGAACGAAATCAACTATGAATGAGCAATTACATTGTTACAAAATTTTATTTTTACAAGTTTCAAATATAAGTTCTTTTAATGTCCTCTATAATGTTTATTATAATTGCTACATTTTGTATGTTTGATGTTGTTTCAAAAACTATGAATTCGATCACCAATTTTGAAATGATTTTTTTTTATTTTCAATATAATATATATATATATATATATATATATATATATATATATATATATATATATATATATATATATATGATACCTTTTTTTCCATATTAATTGAAAAGGTTAGGTGGGGGATGCAGAAGATGTACAAAAGTTAGAATTACCCCAAACATGCACCATATGATACATGAGATATAAAGGAGTTGATGTACATGGGGAAAGTTTTATTATTTGACATGCAGGAGTGTATCTATATAGGGTCGGTCATGAAATTGATAAAAGTTGATAAGATCGCGTGTAAAAATTATAAAATAGGCCCCCTTTTATATATATCGATATAAAAAATACCCCTCAATTTATATGTAATAACAAATTGATCAACGGGGTGCTTTGTGCGATCCCACACTTAGTGCATGCTTAGGACCGTCCCTGTATCTATATATCAGGTTATCTCAAGTGTAAAGTAAAAAAATTCTAAATAAAATTCACTTTTTGTCTCGAATTAAGAGTCTATTATCGTTTGAAGGTATTTTAAATTAAGGATTTACTTTTTTTTTGACATAATCAACGAATTAAATTACATGATAATAACCTAGAATTAATATTGACCATTGATTTAGTATCCTTCTTATATGCAAAATAAAAATATAGATTCTTCATTCAAGACCGGGATAGTAACTATTAACTCATAACTTTGTTTACTTTCACTTGTTAACTACCCAAACATCGAGTGAGTTTTACAATATCGTTTCCTTTTCTTTATTTTCAAAGTAAGCATTTACTAATTATTATCAAAGCAATGTTAGTTTTGTTAAAGCGTTGTTGTTGGGGTCAGATTTCACACTTCTCCCCAAAGTAGTAGAGTACTATGTGTTTATTAATTTTATTATTAGGATATGATTATTGCCACTTCATAGTTGTACTTAATCACTCCAAAATATATATTTTTCCCTTAAGAATTCATTGTCGTTTTTTTAATCATATTTTTTGCTCAAATCTTTGGTCCATAATTTTTTTGGATGTAATCCACTAACATATTTTTTTTTTTACTCTTATCAATTAACTTTTTAAAGTGTTAATATTTTGTCTTTTTAGCGAGAGGATACGAAAATGGGTAAGCGATACTCAATACATATTTATATATTTTTTTTGGTATCATATCCGCTGGTCAAGTATTATTTTAACAGTATCAGAGATCGAACTGAGAATCAAATCCAATCAACTTCAAGACTGTCACAATAACTGTTTTATGAGCTAATCAGGGAGACTTGGTTCTCTATACATATTTATGAACCACCTCCGCGATGACCAAGGTTATATGTTTCATTGAATTGGAAAGTGTTATTTTTGCCTAAACTGTTTTATGAGCTAATCAGGCATCTGTCATATCTATCCCCAGATTTTCTTTCTATTTGTGGCAGAAATAACACCCAAAATTGGAAGATTATTTCCTAGCACAAGTGTTAGATCCGACAACAATTAGTTAATGTGAAGCAAGTAAAACAACAATTGCTAACGAACTGTTGTGTGGATAAGAGAACAATGATGGAGAATTGTTGTTGCATAAAATACCAAAAATACCATAATAATATACCAAATTTATTGTGATGTAGTATACCTAACTTAATAGTCGTCTAATTTTTCTTTGAATCAATCATGATCAAAATCACAAAAAATATCAAAAGAAACAAAAACAAAATAAACAACTAGCTTTCACTTCTATGGGAGAAAAATTCATAAGCAAACCATATTATTATATCCATTATAATATGATATTGAGAATGGCTACACAACAAAATATATGAATTAATGCGCTGGGAGCAATTTGGGGATAACATGGCTATATTTGAATTAATGTTATAATTTATTATTTGGGTAAAATAGAAATGTTTTTATTAATAAAATCACGAAATGAAGAATTTGAGCTTTCAAAAAAAATTACGAGTTTTTGTAGATAAAAATATCAAGAATTTGAGGCTTGATAAAAGAATGAATGCTCATGCATATGAAGAAAAGAAGAATATGATGCACGAGGGGAATCAATAAAGTATTGTTCTATTATGCGCAAGTTCCACAGCGGTTAAGTATATGCTTCTTATCCATTTCTAAAAATACACCTTCTAATGCCCACCAAACATTCAAGTTTGTTAACTCTAATGAGCGGCCAATTGTCCCGAGTTTAAAACTTATTTTGGTTAACATCCTTATTTTGGTAAAAAAAATTGTCGAAATAATAATGATTTAATCTAGTTTTTTTTAATATTTATTATTGATTTTTTTACATATATATTCAGACTTGAGTTAGCCAAGCCACTCATTAGGCCTAGTGAAAAAATTCTATTTTTTTCTCTTATTTCAAATCATTTGGCATTTATCGAAAAAATTGATTCCATCTCAAACTGCATGGTTCAGTTTTGTTTTAAGTTAGGTTGTACCAAGCAGTAAAATTGGTAATTTGCAAATTAAGATTGGTGTTGGTATTGGTATTGGTATACTCTATTTACCGACCAAACCGATCGATAATAAGTCCTAATTTTGACATAAGCTTAAGATTGTGTACATTTATTTGCATCTTTAGCAGAACATGCAACATGTCTCTCGAGTCGTGTTCATGTTGGATCTAAACGGATTCCAATGAAAGCCTCCTCAATCTGAACATCATTCGTCAACTTAACGGTTAGTGAATTAGTCATTCCTAAATGGTTCATCATTCGTTAACATGAACCTATTTCACAGGTTAAGCTAAACAATTCTGTCGTTTACCCAACATGAAATGTTTAGACCCTAACATAAATAGGTTAATCGGGTCGGGTGACACGTTCAAACCAATAAGTTAAAAGCTCATATTACTTGTGAACTTATGGAGTATATTTGAGCTTTTAATTGTAATGAATTAATTTGTAGTTTGCAGCTTTGACATATATTGTAAATGAGATTATAAATGTTTTAGGTGAAATGTGACTAAAATTTGTAATTCAGACCACTTGGCTCTAACATTACTAATAATAATAGGGTTAATTACACTTTGACCCCTCAAACTTTTGTTCCATTTTCACTTTACCACCGGTGCATCCATTTTTTTAGACTTAATCCTCTAAACTTATAAAAACGTGTGAACAAAAAATTGATTATGCACGTTACTCATGAAGGTATTATTATCCAATCACTTGTAAAAATGGCCATTTTTTCGTCCGGACCCTTATACTGTTACGGTCACGGGCTAAAATGATGCATTTTTTACAGTTGAGGGGGTTGAGAAAACTAGTGCGCCCGGTTTTGTAGAGAAACACCACTAATTTTTAATTTTCATAATTTTTATAAACTTTACAGTGAATAAAAACCTAAGTGTTGTGTAAAACTGTTGGTCAATTTTAGTCTTTACTTAAACATGCATCTAGGTGAATATAAGCAAGACTAAATAAACAACAAACCACAACATGACGATGTACGAGGAAAATTCACAATGGAAAAAACCTCGGATGTCCCAACCACATAAGTCCACTACTATATAGGTAGTGTACAAGAACAACATAGACTTGCTCACTGGTTCGACGCCTTCAAGGCTTGATGCGCCTCCTCGTTACTTGTAACCTTCTTCGCAGTCACTGTTAGATGCCATCCAATAGCCACACAACGCAGGCACGTTCTCATGTGTCGGTATCCCACCGATCTTATTTGTCTCGTGACCAGTCTAGTTGTCGCTCAACACAAATAGGGTCTCAACCATTCGAAATGCTCATAGTATGAAGAGCTAACCAGTATGGTGCAACACAAAATAGATCTCAAACAGACATATAGATGTAGAATTCTTGAATCTCAAACTTGGGTGTAAACTAGGGTTTAGGAGGCATAAGATATAGCTTGAAAAATTATTTTTGTAAAACCCTCTCGAAAAATTGATGCTAGACCTAGGTATTTATAGAAAATAAGAATTTTTCCACGATATGTTTTTCGAGGAAACTCATTTAAACAAAAATATATGGTTAGATCGAATGAAAATACTATGTCGTTTGAACTAACTAAAACCTAGTTCAAATGAACATTATAATCTCATTCGAATGAGCTTCGAACGATATATCTCTAGTCAACATAAATTTCTCGTTTAGAGGTTATTATAATATATTCACATCTCATTCGAACGAACATAATAAAATCGTTCGAATAAACTAAAACCCCAAAATATTTTTCTTTTAAAAATCCATTTTACGAAAAGGCCTCAAACAAATTTATAAAACAACACCCAAACTAAATCCAGGAATCAAACAAAAATATATGTTCATACCTTTATTCTGATTTGTTAGATGATGAAGTTGAAAACTCAACACTTATCTCAATGTATCCTCGACGATGCTTTAACTTTAACACATGGCCTTCAATCACAAATTATAGGCTTGAAGGACACAACTCAAGTTCTAATCTATGATTCAAACAAGTTTTGTCCAAATACGAAATTTAGCCCATACATACAAATTGACTCGATTAGAAAATTTGTCCTCACAAATCTCTACTTTTATCTATTTCGAGATAAAACACAAAACTTAAAAATACCGGGCCATCAAGCTCACTACGAATCAATTCCCAGCCCCCAAAAGGAAAAAAGTTACAGATGCTAGATCGACACAAACTTGAGTAGATTTGTTCTTATGAAACCTTTGCCGCATCGCTACTAACCCGCAAACTTAAACACACTTCCAAATGCAAATGAATATAACAATATATAAACTGCATATGAAAAACCCTCTCCCTTTTTTCTAATCATCTCTATATAAGAAAGGACGTCTCTCCCTAAGTTAAAGATCTCCGCCACATGAAAAGAGTTAGATACCATTTCTTCCCCTTTTGTTGAGGAATAGATTAGGAATAAGGTGAACAATAATAAAAAATTTCTCCCCAATAAAATCAAATATCCACCTAAGTGAAGCATGTGTAATCATAAAGAAAAACTAAATATATCATGCAATGGTGTGAAGCAAGCATACAACGACAAATAGTTCGACAACACAAGCCAAATAATCCACACTATGAACAAGTGATACTAACTACGATACAAGAATTTAAGTATACGATACCAATATGATCATAACACATGCCAATGTAAATTGTAGATTAAGCAAAAGGCAGACATGGATTATATCAAAATGCAAAAACTCAAAACCCAAAACATATCATATATATATAACAACACATATACTAATGAAGTAAAATTATATATAGGTATACATGACCACAAAAGACATAAACACATAAGCTTTATACACTTGCATAGTACCATTGTGTCCAAATATTGTTATACGAATGAAGGGGCGTGAACTAGAAATAAAAAAAATAATCCAATAATTCAAATATGTCCAAGTAGATTTATTTGACCGCAATAATTTATCAACATTCGATTTAGCCTCACATGTCAAATAAAGAACTAAAAAGGATAAACAAACACAATACACACTTACCTAGAAAATTTGATGGTTCTCGAATCAATAGCGTCAAATAATTTAACTCAACCAGGACACATTGTGCAAATCCATTGATCTTCAACTAAACACCCTAAAAATAATAATTTTCTCTATATTTTTATTTCGAAGATATCTAATTTTTTTAAGCATCAAAGCAAAAATTTGGCATTGGCAATTTTTCTGTTTAATTTGCCTCTCAATTTTTTAAGCTTTTGCCAACGGTGGCCTTTCACGCAAATGAGATTTCTTCGTTCATAGACCTTTCTCGTGAAGACTCCTATTTTTTAAAAAATATTAAACAAACTCAAGGGTAATAGTTTTTTACATGCACAACTCCCCCTTAGTAAAAAAAATTATGTATATGATAAGATTGTTTGTAGAATACCTCGCTTAGCTCTGTGACATATGAAGTTATAATCCAAACGAACTCGTGCAAAGTGTGTGTGGTGGTATATACAAAGTGAATCGATCAGCAAATGAATTTCAAACTACTTCATGTAAATATGATTAAGGACAATCCAAGCATTGAAAATCAAAATCAAATGTCCTAGTCACATAAATACATAGAATGAATGGGATTAAAACACACAGATATGCTACACAATATGTGTAAAACTAAACTACATAAAAACCAAAAATCTTTTTGATCTTTTAAACATTTTTCAAAATTATACAAATAAAAAAAAACTTAGAAGACAAACTAAATATTTTTGCATCTTTCTCATTAAGACCCAAAAAATAGAAAATCAAAATACAAAAGATAAAAACTTCATAACACTGTCAATAACATCTGACATGAAGCACAATGCTAGTGTATGAAAACATGCAATTACAATCATTTTCACTTATAAGATATAGTATGGGATGAATCATGTGAAATCAAACGATAGTTAATAATCCTAACATTTAGTGACTCCAAATCAGATCTCCTAACCCACATAGGTATGACATGACGAACTTGGACTTGGCGAACCTTGCTGACACTAGACGTAGCATTCCTAGGTCCTTTTCTGAGATCATAACATGCGTAGAAGTGAAAACATGAAGAATGTTACCTTTAGGTTGACCTCGTCTATTGTCCCTAACTTTGGTTGGCTCTCTCAAAAGCACGGTCTTGGCTTTAGCAGCGAAAGTATTTATATCCTCAAATGCAATCCCACACTTGTCATATTTGATTCGGACTGTGCTTAACATTTTATCCAACCTCTCCAACCTAAACTCCAAATAAAATTTGACATTACTCGGGTCTCTCAACTTTATTTTAAATCCATAATCCTAGAGTTAATTAAACGCTTAGACTCTTCAAACTCAATAAGCTCATTCTTCAAATCCTTCCTCAAACATCTAATGTTATCTCTCTCTCCCTCAACGTACTCAAGATTCTCCTTCAGAGTCCTATCACTGCCCTAGGAACATCAATTAATTTAGCATTATCATCACCTATGGCACGTTCCTTCACCTTAGCTTCTAAACAAAAGTTGGGCTTTTTAAACATTAACGACACCACATATAACTCCAATGAGTCCAATGAAATCTCAATCTCCTCATAATATTTTTCTTCTTCTTCTTCATCGATCCTCTCCTCACTATCTTGGGAACCTAAATACCGAATCGAAGAACCGTCATGCACACAATCATCTTCAAAAGGGTAAGACACTTGATGTAAGCCCATATGACTGGATATGAATGCGGTGTAGTTATGATCAACGGGGGAATTAACTTCCTCCTACGACTCACTATCACCAAGGGTTATATTATATACCATTTGGCTTTTACCATCCTTCCTTAGTCTAGTGGGACACTCACGAGAATAAAGCTTAAAACCTTGGTATTCAAAACATTTATGCCAGTCATTCACCTTACTAGAACTATCCGTATTCTTCCCATCACGATAGATAAAGTTCATAGTCTTTTTTTTCAAAACTCTTATAATAGCTCTTGTCATCTTTAAGCTTAAAAAACTCTGAAACTTCCTAGCAAGACTAGATATCTCCTTAGCATCAAGATCACCGTCACTATAAGAATTCGACACATCCTCTTTTCGTGTTTTTAAATAAATGCCATTTTTTCATTTTTTTGGGGGAGACACATGTTCATCTTATAGATTTGAAAATAACCTACAATTTTTTGGACTCTCATAGTGTCGAAACCACCTAGGGAATTTAGGATCGTGACTTTGGCGTTGAATCTTCCGAGCAATGACCTTAAGATTCTTTGCACCACTCTAGACTTGGGGATCAACTCACCTAACTCAAACAAGGAGTTGACAATATCCTAAAACTTGGCATAACAATCATTAAAAGATTCATTCTCTAACATCTTTATCGTCTTAAAATTATTTATCGAATTTTATAACTTGGAAACCTTAATAGTATGTATTTTCTCCTGTGTGGATCGTAAAATGTCCCAAGCATCCTTCACACTCTCTCAAGTTATAATGCATCTAAACTGTTTTGCGATCACAACGCAAAAACTAGTGTTCACACCCTTGAAATTAAAAGTCGATGCATTCTTTTCAGTCGTTGTCTTAGAGGCATATACTTTAGGAGCACCACCTTCATTGGAAGAAGTTTACCCATACTCAACTGAGTTCCAATGTTCTCATCTATTGATTTCAGGAAAAATCACATACGAGTCTTCTAATAGGGATAGTTTAACCAATAAAATAATAGAGGTAAACCAACGAAAGTACCCTCTCGGTTAAAATCCATTTGAACCCTAAACTAGAAAAAAATAGGGATCCAATACAGTAAACTATTGTAAATCGCTCTGGTACCAATCTGATAAAACTATTGCGACCTAAGGTTTGTAGAGAAACACCATTATTTTCGTAATTCTCACAATTTTATGAAACTTTGCACCGAAAATCAAAGTATTGTGTGAAATTATTTTCCAATTTTAGTCTTGACCTAAGCATTCATCTAGGTGAGTATAAGAAAGAATAAAATAAACAACAAACCACAAGACGATAATGTATGAGAAAAATCCATAACAAAAAAACTCCTGATGGCCTAGCCACACAAGTCCACTAGGATATAGGCAGTTTAAAAGAAAAACTTAGACTTACTCACAGATTCGACGCCTGCAAGCCTTGATGCACTTCCTCGTTACTTGTAACCTTCTTCATAGCCAATGTTGTATGCCTTCCAATAATCACATAACGCAGGCACATTCTTACATATAGGTATTCCCCCGATCTTACTAGTCTCATGACCAATCTTGTCGTCGCTTAACATAAACATAGTCTCCACTACTCGAAACACTCATAGTATGAAGAGCAAACCAATATGGGGTAACACGTAAGAAATCCGAAACAAACATATAGATGTAGAATTTTTGGATCTCAAACTTGGGTGTATAATAAGATTTGGGAGGTACAAGATATAACTTGAGAAATCATTTTCGCAAACCCTCTAGAAAATTGATACCTGACTTGGGTATTTATAGAAAACACGAATTTTAAGGTGACACATTTTTTAAGGTAATTCGTTCGAACAAAAATATATGGTTCATTCAAACAAAAACACTATCTCGTTCAAATCAACTAAAACCTCATTCGAACAAACATTTTAATCTCATTCGAACCAGTTTTGAATGCGCTTCGAATGATATATCTCTAATCAATAGACATCTATCGTCTCATATTCGTTTGAAGGTCGTTTAAACGACATTCATATCTTGTTCGAACGAATAGTATAGTCTCGTTCGAACGAACTAAAATTAAAAAATATTTTTCTTTCAAAAATCTATTTTACGAAAAGGCTTCAAATAAATTTATTAAAAAACACCCAAACTAAATTCAGGGATCAAACACAAATATGTATGAATACTGTTGATGTAAAAAACTAGATTTGATCTAATTATTTTAATCACAAATAAAAATAGATAAATGAATATAAGATAATGGATTTTTAAAGTGGTTCAGCCTTGTGAGAATCGCATACGTCCACTGTTTTTATATTGCTGACTGTTTACCTAGAATTCTTGATAAGTGAGTTTACCAAGAATCCAGAGTCCCCTTCTAATGAGGAGGTTACAATGTATTTATAGCCTTGAGGTTGTACATGTGAAAGGATAATGCGTTGTTATATAGTATATATATACATCTGTATGATAATAATGAGCATTTAATGCACAGTCATCTTTTTTATTCTTCTGATTTGGATGCTCTGCAAGCTGAGTTGCTCGGATCGCCTGAGTTGCTCAGTACACTTAAGTTTCTCGGAGCCTTGAGTTCCTCGGGGTGCCTAAGCTTCTCGGTATGATTGAGTTGTTCGGGGAGCTTGAGTAGCTCGTTGACATTATGTTGTTTGTTGAAAGTGTTTGTAATTACCATGTAGGTTAACACGTGTCTTCAAGTGAATGGTCCATGTCAGCAGATTAAATTTGGTATCAACCGAAGCCTCCAATGTTTCACAGTTGAGGTTGAAGGAGAGTGTGGAACATTTTACTCGAAAATTGCTTGGATTACGGGTCTTCATGGATTTTAGGAAAATTTATAATTCCTTTTTGAGCGCATAATATCAGACTTCATAAATATTTTGAATTTTTATGACCACTTCGATATTTGTGTCCTTTTTATTATTTAAGCCGCCGAAAACGCAAACGTCTTCCCTTGTAATCATTGCCTTTCTCTATTCTCGAGATAAAGTATTTAAGCGCAGTAGAAATCCTATCATTTTTCACTTTTCAAATCTGTATCTTTGAACTCTTCATTTTCTGTCTATCTCGTGCCTTTGTTCTTCCCATCGTTCATTGTCAACTGATTTCTCCTTTTTCTGTAAGATTTTCTTCCCTCTCCTTTATTTACTTAGTTCATCATGGTTTATCTTGTTGAATCGCTGGATAAATTTTGGTCTGAATTTTCAATCACTTCGTGGGTTATTTTAGAA
Source organism: Sambucus nigra (assembly GCA_949130495.1). Classification (NCBI taxonomy): domain Eukaryota; kingdom Viridiplantae; phylum Streptophyta; class Magnoliopsida; order Dipsacales; family Adoxaceae; genus Sambucus; species Sambucus nigra. Next base: position 444,594,860 of record OX422222.1, on the reverse strand, counting down.
GAACTTTCTGAACCTTCTGATTATTTTGCTTTGGCTAAGGGACATTGGTTCCCCAGTCTTTTGTAGCCGAATGTGGCTTTTCTTTCCCGCTAAATCCCCTGTGTTTGGAGTTTTGCCAATATTTTGATGTTGTACCTGTAAGAGTGGCTCCAAATACATGGAGAATAGTTAATGGCGTACATAGGTTGAACCAACTTCATGGAACCCATTTAGGGATTCCAAAGATTATGTATTGCTACAGATGGGTTATTAGTGACAGTACTTTCTATTTAAAAATTAGGTTTTTGAATAGAGCATTAGTTATCAATCTTCGTGATGCCAATAGGGATTATTTCGATCACGGGGTCGTGATAAAAAATTGGCAACACCCTCCACTAAATGGAGATGATGTATACTAAGGTCCCAGGTGTCCACTTTATGGAAATGGGATAGGTTGTTTTTATTTTTAAAATCTTGTTTTCTTTGTATTTGATAAAATGCATCACTGACATTTGATTTTTGCTTATTGCAGTTGACAGTAAAAGAAAACCTCCAAAGAAAACTGATGTTAATATAAAGCGTTTAAAACTTATCTGGAGGTTGCACCAATCTGTTGTTGAGGAGCATATTAGATCTGCTTCTTACTTGTTGCAAAACAAAAGCTACACTTTATCTTTCACTGCTCGTCTTCGTCCAGTGGTGGTTGATCTTGACCAAGTACCAGCCTCTGAGACTAGTGTGGAAGGTTCTTCTTCTGAATCGAATATTCCTATCACTGATCTGATGAAGAAGAGAAGAGCTCCTGCCTTTTTTGACAAGTCTGCCTCTGTCACTGTGGAGGCGAAGAAAAGTAAACAAGATGTCCCAGAAGAAGGGATAAAAACTATAGATGTACCCCCTCATGTTGCTGCCAAAGAAGCTGGTAAAAAGCCCCCTGTGGCTCCAAGTAAGACTGCTGCTATCTCTCCTTCGAGTGATGTTGTTGTCATATCACCAATAAAGACAACATCTTTAATTGAAAATGCTCCAGCTCCTCTGAGGAGATTAAAGAAAAGATCTTCTGAGAGACCTGCTGAACCTATCTCTCAACTTTCAAATGTTGAAGGTAGTGTTCCAGTTCTTGTTGCTCCGAGCTCTGCTGTGATTTTGGTAAGATCCTGGACTATTCTAGAATCTCAAGGTGTCGAAGACACATTTTCTTGTGAGAAACTTACTACACTGGCTGCTCAACACATTTCTTCAGTAAGTATCTTTAGCTTGACCTCTTTATTTTTTTTAATACTATGTTCATGTATTGACTTAAAGTTATTTCTTTTTTCAGCTGGTGACGTGTTTCAACAGCATTGTGAAGAAGGATGAAGTTATTAGGGCTTCAAGCTCCTCGGGTGGAGTAGAGTAAGCTTTTATTGGGTTGACCCAATCTTTGAAAGATTCTCGTCAAAAGTACGAGGAAGATAAAGTTGCTTGGGAGAAGCAATTTAAGTCCATTGAGCTTGACAGAGATCAAGTTGTGAATGCCTCCAAGGAATTGGAGAAGAAGTTGAAGTAGTATGAACATAGCAACAAGAAGTTTGAACAGAGAAATAAGGAGCTTGAGATTAATCTTAAGTCTGCTGAAGAGAAAGTTATTAAACTTCAAGATCTTGAGTGACAGAAAATAGAGGTGGATGAAAAGTTGAAGTCTACCGAGGATCTCCTTAGGGAAAGGACTTCCTCGAAGAAGGAAAAAAGGAAAGTTGTAGTAAAAAAATCATTTAGTGTTGGTTAGGACAAAGGCTGGAACAAGGGTCTGGACGTCATGTCTTCTCAAATGGAATATGCAGGTGTCAAATATTTTAGGGATGGATGGGTAGCAGTCTTGCAGGAGATGAAGGTTGTTGAGAATTCTGAGTTATTCCAGAAGCATACTCATGGCCCTCCTCCCTCTCCTGGAGAAGAAGAAGAGGATGAAGCTGCTTCAGATGAATTTTCTATGATGACTGGAGATCAGGTCCCCACTGTTTCTGTTGCTCAACCTTCCAAGTAACTCCAACCAACCAGTACTTCTGTCTAGCAACTACCATTATCTTCCGAGCAACCAGCCCCTTGATCTAAACCTTCTGAGGAAGTTGGATGAAACAAGGAGAAGGTGTAAAGTTGTTCGGGCTTTTTATTTTGTTGTTCTCTTGAATGTAACCCTGAGTTATGTATTTTCTCTTATGATGAATAAAATTTTGAACTTTAGTTATTCATTGTTCATCTTGAATTTCTCTTTTACTCTCTCTATCTGCATCATTATTGATTCTTTTTATTTCTCCTCTTTGCTAGTTTATGGCCACGATGGAGCTCTTATCAGCTCATGATACAGAATTAATGAAGAAATGCAATGACTATTTGAAAGCTGGTCATGCATATCTTAATGAGGCCCAGATAATTGACATCCTCGGATCAGGTGCTTCTGACCGAGCAGTTGAAGCTTACCAATACTTGAAGTGATTGCTCAATCGTGCTGTTGCTAACAATATGGCTTACTATGAGATGATTGAAGATTTCCAAGGAATGATCGAGGAACTTCAGCAGCAGTACAAAGAATCCTCCACACTTTTGCATCAAGGATATGAGAAAAAATATCAATAATTGAGTGGTGACAAAGGGTATGACAAATTCATCTCTGCTCATGAGAAGAAAGAGAGTGTTCTGAATCTTGAAGTTGAAGAGCACAGGCATATCGCCAAGTTGTTGGAGCAGGAAAACATTGCTTTGCATGAGAAAATAAAATAACCCAAATCTGCTGCATCCTCCTCGGGATCCCTGGTCCCAGTAAATGATGATGGTTTTTAATTTTTGGAAGTAGAAAATGCTAACTTACGAGATGAGTTAGAAACTTTAAAATGAGTTGGACCCTCCTCAACTACTCGTGGTAGAGCAACATATTCTCATGGTCAAGCAAGGGCTGGTTGGGTCACTATTGAAGAAGCGAGAACGCAGTCGACTTTATAGAATCAAGCCTTTCAGTTGATGGCAAAGAATCAAGCCTTGGCAGAAATGTCTAAGAAGAGTCTGAACTTCACCGAATAACTCTCTAATCAAAGCTCTTCTCTGGAAAGTAAAGAAACTCTAGTGAAGAAACTCCACGAGCAACTCGAGAGGTTAACTTATCAGTTCCACAAGCAACCCAGGGAATTTTGGATGGCTGGGTATAAAAAAGCTCTGTACCATCTCGATGCTCGGTCGCAGCAGTCAAATAATGAGGGATATAAGCAGGGGTGGTTGAATGCCTTGTGTGTGCTAAAATTGGAGCAGGTCTACTACTTATGGGATTATTATGATCCTAGAGTGCTCGATTTTCCCATGCCTCCTTTTAAGCTTGATTTCCAAGTATCTCGGAGATTACAGTCTCCATGCAAACTTTGAGATATCTAGCCCAGAGCACTTGCTTGATCGGCCTTTTGTAATGAATGTTAGAATACCGCGAGATGTAAACTTTATAAATTCTCCTTATGCATTAGATGATCCTCCAGCCGGGGTAGAACCTGTTTCGAAAGCAGAGGGGAAGAAACCTATAAAGTAGGATATTCTTATGTAATGAATCGGACTTTTCACATCCTATGTAATTTTACTTGATTTGAATGAAGAAATTTTTAGTCTTTTGTCATTTTATTTTCTTCTAAATAATTTGTAGGATGTCTTTGCTTGTTGGTTGGTAAATATATATACTATACTTATACCCTTTGTTGTTTGATTATAGTGACTTGTCACTCTTTGGGCCTAAGCAATGGAATGATTTGCATCCCATGTTCCTGCTTAGTTGTAGTAATCTCGTATGGATTATCTTGTTTCCTAGACAGTGGATGCCCCGGGAGGTCATCCAACTTCTTGCCTAGTTTGGTACTAACCAACCGGAGTTGATTATAGTTGGTTTACCGACCAACCGGAGTTGGTGGTAATTATTTCCCGACCAATCGGAGAAGGTGGTAATTGATTCCCGACCAACCGAAGTTGGTGATAATTGATTCCCGACCAACCGGAGTTGGTGGTAATTGACTCCCGACCAACCGGAGTTGGTGGTAATTTATTTCCGACCAACCGGAGTTGGTGGTAATTGATTCCCGACCAACCGGAGTTGGTGGTAATTGATTTGCTATGTTGATCTGAATTTGGGTTTGTGGTTTGTGTAATGTGTTACACTAATACTAAAAAAAAACTTCAACAAAAAGAAATGAGGGTGAAACATCACTTTATTCATTTTGAAAAAACTGCGTTACATATGAATTTTAACTACTGATAATACTTGCGCAGATGCTCTGCATTCCATGCATTCTTGAATCCTTCTCCTTCCAAGGTTTCAATCCTATATGTCCCCGGATGAACAACTTCTGTTACTCTGTAGGGTCCATGCCTAGTTGGCTTCCAGTTTGTTATGATTTTGGATCACTTTCTTCAACACATAATCCCCTTCCTTCAAATCACACTTCTTCACTCTTTTGTTATAGAACAAAGTTGTTCGTTGTTGATATGCCGCATTCCTGATTGCTGCTTCTTCCCTAAATTCTTCAAGCATATCCAGGTCTAATCATCTCATCAAGTCACTGACAGGAGAATTGAAATTAAGCACCCTATGCGTGGGTAGACCTAATTCAGCAGGTATGACAGCCTCACTCCCAAATGCCAGCATATATGGAGACTCTCCTGTCGCTGTTCGTGGTGTGGTACGATAAGCCCACATCACAGAATGTAGCTCGTTAATCCAATTTCCCTTTGCATCATCCAGTCGTTTTTTCAAACCATTCAGTAGCGTTCTGTTTGTCACCTCAGTTTGCCCATTACTTTAGGGATGGCCTGGTACAGAGTGGATCTTCAGTACATTGGATTGATGATAATATATAGCAAACTCCTCATTATCAATCTGGGTTCCATTGTCAGTAATGAATGCATGTGGGAGACCATATCTGCAAATAATATTCTTCCAAATAAATTGATAGACTTTGTCGTATGTCATATCAATGAGAGTCTCAGCTTTCGCCCATTTGGTAAAGTAGTCCACAGCAACCACGAGGTATTTGAATCTTCCCTTGGTCGTTAGAAGTGGTCTAACCAAGTCTATCTCCCACATGGCGAATGGCCAAGGGGACGTTATGGGTGTTAATAATGCTTTGGGAGTTCTTAGGATGGAAGAGAAGCGTTGACATTATCGCACTTCTTGGCGTAAGCTACGCAATTAGCTCTCATCGTTAGCCAGTAATATCCCTGTGTTGTTATTCTCTGCAAAAGCGTCCGACCTACTACATGGGCTCCACAAGACCCTTTATGAACCTCTTCGATCAAATATTTCACTTCGGAGGGATGGACACATCTTTGTAACCCTGCTATAACTCCTCGTCTATATAAAATGCCACTAGTCAATACATAACGAGCAACTTTAAACTTCAGTTTCTTGGCTGCGAGTTTATCAGTTGGTAAAGCCCCCTCTTTAATATAGGCCCTGATGGGATCCATCCAATATGGTCCCAAGTCTAGGGCAATGAAGTTCATAATATATTAGAGGATCACTTGATCCAAGGTAACAACGTAGTGTTTTTTTTATTTTAATGTAAGATGTCTGAACTCCCTCTTTTCATCAAAAATAGTTTCACTTATCAAACCCATTTACATAAAATCATTTCGATTGAATGCAAACCCTATTCATACATTTTAAAATATATACCATTTTTGACACACCCCAACCCAGTTACTTATAATTAAGTTTGAAAGTCAAAGTGAGTCAAACCATAATTAATCTAACCAAACCATAATCACGAGTTTTGATTTCAGAATCATTATTGTAAATCCATATAACTGAAAACCTTTTTACAACATCAGAGTAATGATGCCCATAAAAACTTTCTTGAAGGATAAGTTAACTTAATTACATCATTTACATTTACACAAATCATAGTTTCTCCCATTCCTGGCTAACCCAACCTGACCTCCTAGATTTGGCAGTGACATCGCGTTTCCTGAAAAATGTGAACATAGGAATCATGAGCAAAATAGCCCAGTGAATGTATCACTACTAAACTACTGCATGAATTTAAATGCAATAAATCATGTCCATATACTTATGTATTAACTTATCCGGCTCATTCAAAATGAATGACCAACTTTTTCGAATCATGATTCACATATCCTGTCTAAATAGACAATTCTCCCCCATTCCTGGTCGAGGAGTAACCCCTTGTCATTAATAGACAAATCTCCCCCATTCCTGGTCGAGGAGTAACCCCTCATTTCGGTAAACCGAAATGAACAATTTCATATTGATTTTATTATGATCATACCAACAACACGATACAAATATCTCTTTCCAGTGAGTACACTCACCTTGGTTGACAACTACGTATTCAGGTTTCCTTCTGGTGGAGCTGAACTGGGTTGATTAGGCCTTACACCTGTCAATCCAACTAAATCAGTACTGAAAATCAATCATAAATATTATCCAAACATAATTATGTAACTTTCCATGGCTATACATCAACAATATAATTCCAATTAAGTCACATTCCATAAAACATAGGTAAAGGCAAACAAGGATGTACATATTGATAATGTTACACACATTCAACCGTAGGAAATAACTTGTGAGGAATTTATAACCAAAGTCAAGTAAACATGAAATTATACTCCTCAATGTATATACACATGAAACATGTACTCAAAGTACCCTTTGTAAGGACGAAATACAAACATTCATTCAAGGGGTACTCAGTATGGCCTGAAATTATGGTCTTACATACTTAACCATCTTATATTCCTAAATTTTACAAATACAGGGGTTCAACCTCATCAATATGAAAACATATATGAATATACTATCCAGTACAAGTGACGGTGTAATTTTTCAAGCTTCCTAGGGCAAGTTATGATCATTTCTCTACAACACAAGAAATCTGCCCTACAAGCTCCTCTATTGTTCCTTCAACTTCCAAGAATTTTCATAATTTTTATCCAGCATAACTTTCCATGATTTTCAACCCATTTTCAGTAAACATACTGAATCATACAGAATTAAAGTTTCATAATTGTTTGACTTCATTTTCTATCTCAAAAGCTTGACTAAACTCAGGGCATACCGAAATGAAGTATAAAAACAGAAACCATGTACCAACTTGAAATCATCATTACGGCCTAACCACAAGGAGATAAATTCTAATTTTCAGATATTATATGAATATATGAGTCTACTTTCATTTCCAATTGGAATTTCTCAATTCCAGTAATCACACAAAGAGATATGCAGATTTGAATACAAGGGGTTTCAACACAAAGCAATTTTAAGGGTTTCTACACTCAACTTAACATAAGCTTGCATCTAACCATACATATATATAAAGGGATGAAACTTTCGTAAACTTATGATGATTTATATCATATAAATCAGTAATATAAGATAAATAACAAGAATTTCTATTAGGATTACCTTCAGGGCTTTTTACGTAATTTCCACGGATTTTTCTACACTTTTTCTCCTCACTTTTTCTTCTTAAACCTCAACTTTCTATTTCCTCAAGCTAACAACACTTGAAACTGAACCTAGGCTTTGTTTTGCTGAAGAAATATGTTAGAGGGAGGGTTTTAAGTCGGCCAAGGCTGCCTCCCAAGACAACCAATCAATTTAAAACATTTGGTTTAATAAAGGACAAAATACCACTTAAAGGAATTGACATATTTGCCCCTTCTCGTAATTTCGACCTAACTTCTTCCTCGAGCATCCGTTTGATGCACCGTTTGTTGTGTTGCGACCCTAACTCACATGTCTACAACTATGTAGTTTTCACCTCAAGTCCATTGTAATGTTACAATGGTCAAAACTAGTCTTAAACAGGAACATTTCTATCGAAAATAACCAAATCTTGTGTTCGTACATAACTCGACATTTCATGATTTATGACAGTAGGATTAGACTAAACATAAGCACTTAATATTAGATATACTAATATCACATTATTCATATCACATAAGATAAGCATGATTTAAATATAATTTATCATAATTATATTCGGGTTGTCACAACCTCCCCCCCTTAGAAAATTTCGTACCCGAAATTTAATATAAAGGTCACTTACCAAACAAATGGGGATACTGTTTCCTCATGCTATCCTCCGTTTCCCAAGTTGCTTCTTTAACTCCATGGCTCATCCACATAACCTTAACTAAGGGAATAACTTTATTTCTCAATACTTGGTCCTTACGATCAATAATTTCCATTGGTTCCTCGATGTACGATAAGTCTTCCTTCAGTTCAATTGGTTGAGTTTTCAACTGGTGAGATGGATCTGCCAAATACTTACGAAGCATCGATACGTGAAACACATCATGTAACCGAGATAAATCTGGAGGTAAAGATAATCTATAAGCCAGGGGCCCAATTTTTTTTCCAACACTTCAAATGGTCCAATGTATCTTGGACTTAGTTTCCCCTTTTTGCCAAATCTCATAACGCCTTTCCACGGTGAAATACGCAGGAATACAAAATCTCCCTTCTGAAATTCCAATGGATGCTTCCTCTTATCTGCATAAAATTTCTGCCTGCTTTGCGCTATCTTTATCCGTTCCCGAATCATTTTGATCTTTTCAGTTGTCATATCTATCAATTCCGGACCCAAAATTTTTCTTTCACCTACTTCATCCCAACACAAAGGCGTCCTACATCTCCTCCCATATAAAGCTTCATAAGGAGCCATACCAATAGTCGACTGATAACTATTATTGTATGAAAATTCCATCAATGGCAAATGATCATCCCAACTACCTTTGAAGTCAAATACACAAGCTCGTAACATGTCTTCTAATATTTGAATCGTCCTTTCTGATTGCCCATCAGTTTGTGGATGAAACGCAGTGCTGAACTTCAAACTTGTGCCCATGGAATTCTGGAGACGAGGCCAAAACTTAGAAGTGAACGTTGGATCTCTATCTGATACAATTGACACCGGTGCCCCATGTAAACGGATAATCTCATCAACGTACATACGTGCATACTTGTCAACAGTGTAGGTGGTCTTAACAGGGAGAAAATGAGCTGACTTCGTCAATCGGTCTACAATCACCCAAATAGAATCATGCCCCTTTGGTGACCGGGGTAATCCTGTAACAAAGTCCATCGTTATATGCTCCCACTTCCATTCCGGAATAGGCAACGACTGCAATAATCCTGCCGGCTTCTGATGATCCGCTTTCACTTGCTGGCATACTAAACATTTAGCTACGAACTCTGCAATCTCACGTTTCATATTGTTCCACCAGTAATATTCCTTCAAATCTCTGTACATTTTGGTACCTCCCGGATGCATAGAGTAAATAGAACTATGTGCCTCTTCTAATATATCCTTCTTTAAGGGTGGATCATTAGGTACACAAATCCTATTTTTATAACACAACGATTCATCATTCTTAATTTCAAAGTCACTCTCTTTACCATCCAGGACATCTTGTTTCTTCTTCTCAAGGAATGGATCACTGGTCTGCAAATTTCGTATGCGTTCGGCCAATAAAGGTCTCACTGTGACATGTGCTAATAATCCTCCACTTTTTGAAAACTTCAATTCAATCCCCATCGATGCCAAGTTAAGAATATTTCCAACACGGGCACACCGTATGCAACCAAGCATCCCTGATGATTTTCGACTCAAAGCATCTGCTACTACATTGGCCTTCCCAGGATGGTGATGAATGGTACAGTCATAGTCTTTAATCAGCTCTATCCAACGCCTCTGTCTCAAATTCAGTTCCTTTTGTGCAAACAAGTATTTTAAACTTTGATGATCTGTAAATATCTCACAAGTTTCTCCATACAAGTAATGTCGCCATAACTTTAAAGCAAAAACAATGGCTGCTAGCTCCAGATCGTGTGTAGGGTAGTTTCGTTCATGCGTCTTTAATTGTCTGGAAGCATATGCTATTACCTTCCCATTCTGCATAAGAACACATCCTAACCCCTGAAATGAAGCGTCTGTATAGATCACAAAAGACTCATTCCCACATGGAATAGTAAGTATAGGGGCTGAAACCAACCGATTCTTTAATTCTTTAAAACTCCTCTCACATTCTTCATCCCATACAAACTTCACTTCTTTACGAGTCAACTTTGTCAGTGGTAATGCTATTGCTGAAAATCCCTTAATGAATCTGCGATAGTAACCTGCCAATCCTAGGAAACTCCTAATTTCTGTCACATTCTTAGGACTCTCCCATTCAACAATTGCTTCCACCTTCTTTGGATCAACATATATCCCATTTCCCGAGACAACGTGCCCTAAAAACACAATTTCATTCAACCAAAACTCACACTTACTGAATTTAGCAAACAATTTCTTCTCTCTCAAAATCTGCAATACAAGTCTCAAATGCTTCTCATGTTCCTCCATGCTACGCGAGTAAATCAACACATCGTCTATGAATACAATCACAAAGGAATCAATGAAAGGGTGGAATACCCGATTCATCAAATCCATAAAAACTGCCGGAGCATTAGTCAATCCAAAAGGCATCACCAAAAACTCATAGTGCCCATATCGAGTCCGAAAAGCTGTTTTGGAAATATCACTATCTTTCACTTTCAGTTGGTGGTAACCCAATCTCAAATCAATCTTCGAAAATACAGTGGCCCCCTGTAATTGGTCAAACAAGTCATCGATACGAGGTAGAGGGTACTTGTTTCTAATGGTCACCTTATTCAACTGCCGATAATCAATACATAGTCGCATTGTCCCATCTTTCTTTTTCACAAATAACACTGGTGCTCCCCATGGAGAAACACTAGGCCGAATGAAACCTCTGCTTATCAGATCTTGTAATTGCACTTTCAATTCCTTCAACTCTGTTGGTGCCATTCTATAAGGAGCAAGGGAAATCGGACCAGTACCTGGAATTAATTCAATGGAGAACTCTACTTCCCTATCGGGTGGCAGTCCTGGCAATTCCTCTGGGAAGACATCATAAAATTCTCTAACCACTGGTATATCTTCAACTTTAAGTGCTTCCTTACTAACATCAATCACATATGCTAAATACCCCATACAACCCTTACTCAATAACTTTCTGCTCTTTATTGCTGAGATAAGACAATTAGGGACAACGTTCCTTTCCCCCGTAAACTGAAACTCGGGTTCACCAGGAAGATGAAATGTAACTTCTTTTCGAAAACAATCAATGGAAGCATGATACGATGATAACCAATCCATCCCCAATATAATATCAAAATCCCGAATGGCCAATGGTAACAAATCGATATAGAAATCTCGCTCACCCAAACGTAAGACACAATTTTTATAAACATGCTCAACCAGAATCACACTTTCCATTGGGGTAGAAATATATAAGGCACAATTGAGAAATGAACATGGTCTACCCAAATATGAAACAATATCTGATGCCACAAATGAATGCGTAGATCCAGGATCAATGAGTGCATATAAATCTTTGTTTGCAATAGAAAGTTTACCTGTAACCACTTCAGGTGTAGCATGAGCATCTTGCAACGTCATCGCAAACACTCTTCCTCCTGCCCTCGATCCAGTTGCTTGTTGTGTACCTCTCCCCCTGGTGGCACTGCCTGGAGAAGATCCTTTATGAGGCCCCACACTACTGACTGAAACTGTTCTCGCCAACATAGGACAATTCTTTCTCAAATGACCTTTTTGGTGACAGTTGAAACATTCTATATTCAGTAACTTTGGGCAATTTCTCTTTATATGACCCGATGACCCACAAAAGAAACAAACATTAGGATCTCCTTGTGCTGAAACTCCTGAAACTCTTCCACCACTAGCCTCACCCCTTGGCAAACTACTTCCACCTCTACCCTGTTGGAATTTCTGCCCTCCAAACCTCGAATATTCTGTACCACTACTCTTTTGATAATTTGGATCAAATCTGCTTCTCTTTACACCTCGTTCTCGATTCCCTCTAGCTTCATTCACGTCCCTTTCTACCAACATGGCTTTGTTCACCAAGGCTGAATAATTAACAGTCTCTAAAGCCGACAACCGTGATTTAATGACTAACTCAAGCCCATCGAGAAATCGACTGCACATATCTTCCTCATTCCGTATAAACCTCGAAGCAAACCGAGATAAAGCTGTAAGTTTAGCTTCGTATTCTCTAACTGTCATACTCCCTTGATTCAATAGGAAATATTCTTTCTCCTTTTGTTTTTGATACATCGGAGGAAAATACTTGGCATACAAGGCTTTAACAAAAGCATCCCATGAGATCACATTCCCGCCTCCTGGAGTAATCAACAAATGTTTCGTGGCATCCCACCAGTACTTAGCTTCTCCTTTCAACATATACGTCGCCAAGGTTACCTGTTGATTTTCAGGCATCTTCATTACCCCAAATATAAGTTCAATCTCTTTAACCCAGACTTCTGCCTCTGCGGGATCAACTGCTCCTTCGAACGATGGTGGGTTCATCTTAATAAATTTTTCATGTGAAGTACACCTTTCTTCCCGGTGTATCGCCTCCTCAGCCCTAGCCAAGGCTTGTGCCTCCAGTTGCCTGGTCTGTTGTTCTTCCACATGAGCCATAAATCTAGCTTGTTGCTCTGCCATTAGAGTCATAGCACGTGCCATTTTTTGCATATCCGTCAGTTGTTCTGGCTCGGGTTCCATATTTATCTGAACAGGTTGCTCAACCTCCGCTTCTGCTGGAATATTTGAAGCCTCATCATCTATTCCCACATTCACATTCCCTCGTTCCATTCTCTTATATCTGTAATGAATCAAAGATATAACAACATGCAGATATACATATATTTCCTAACATAATCGTTAGTATCAAATAAAATATATTTCTAACATTCACTGCCAAATCTAGACTCTTCTCACTCCAGAACCTCTAAAACCTAGGCTCTGATACCAAAAGCTGACACACCCCAACCCAGTTACTTATAATTAAGTTTGAAAGTCAAAGTGAGTCAAACCATAATTAATCTAACCAAACCATAATCACGAGTTTTGATTTCAGAATCATTATTGTAAATCCATATAACTGAAAACCTTTTTACAACATCAGAGTAATGATGCCCATAAAAACTTTCTTGAAGGATAAGTTAACTTAATTACATCATTTACATTTACACAAATCATAGTTTCTCCCATTCCTGGCTAACCCAACCTGACCTCCTAGATTTGGCAGTGACATCGCGTTTCCTGAAAAATGTGAACATAGGAATCATGAGCAAAATAGCCCAGTGAATGTATCACTACTAAACTACTGCATGAATTTAAATGCAATAAATCATGTCCATATACTTATGTATTAACTTATCCGGCTCATTCAAAATGAATGACCAACTTTTTCGAATCATGATTCACATATCCTGTCTAAATAGACAATTCTCCCCCATTCCTGGTCGAGGAGTAACCCCTTGTCATTAATAGACAAATCTCCCCCATTCCTGGTCGAGGAGTAACCCCTCATTTCGGTAAACCGAAATGAACAATTTCATATTGATTTTATTATGATCATACCAACAACACGATACAAATATCTCTTTCCAGTGAGTACACTCACCTTGGTTGACAACTACGTATTCAGGTTTCCTTCTGGTGGAGCTGAACTGGGTTGATTAGGCCTTACACCTGTCAATCCAACTAAATCAGTACTGAAAATCAATCATAAATATTATCCAAACATAATTATGTAACTTTCCATGGCTATACATCAACAATATAATTCCAATTAAGTCACATTCCATAAAACATAGGTAAAGGCAAACAAGGATGTACATATTGATAATGTTACACACATTCAACCGTAGGAAATAACTTGTGAGGAATTTATAACCAAAGTCAAGTAAACATGAAATTATACTCCTCAATGTATATACACATGAAACATGTACTCAAAGTACCCTTTGTAAGGACGAAATACAAACATTCATTCAAGGGGTACTCAGTATGGCCTGAAATTATGGTCTTACATACTTAACCATCCTATATTCCTAAATTTTACAAATACAGGGGTTCAACCTCATCAATATGAAAACATATATGAATATACTATCCAGTACAAGTGACGGTGTAATTTTTCAAGCTTCCTAGGGCAAGTTATGATCATTTCTCTACAACACAAGAAATCTGCCCTACAAGCTCCTCTATTGTTCCTTCAACTTCCAAGAATTTTCATAATTTTTATCCAGCATAACTTTCCATGATTTTCAACCCATTTTCAGTAAACATACTGAATCATACAGAATTAAAGTTTCATAATTGTTTGACTTCATTTTCTATCTCAAAAGCTTGACTAAACTCAGGGCATACCGAAATGAAGTATAAAAACAGAAACCATGTACCAACTTGAAATCATCATTACGGCCTAACCACAAGGAGATAAATTCTAATTTTCAGATATTATATGAATATATGAGTCTAATTTCATTTCCAATTGGAATTTCTCAATTCCAGTAATCACACAAAGAGATATGCAGATTTGAATACAAGGGGTTTCAACACAAAGCAATTTTAAGGGTTTCTACACTCAACTTAACATAAGCTTGCATCTAACCATACATATATATAAAGGGATGAAACTTTCGTAAACTTATGATGATTTATATCATATAAATCAGTAATATAAGATAAATAACAAGAATTTCTATTAGGATTACCTTCAGGGCTTTTTACGTAATTTCCACGGATTTTTCTACACTTTTTCTCCTCACTTTTTCTTCTTAAACCTCAACTTTCTATTTCCTCAAGCTAACAACACTTGAAACTGAACCTAGGCTTTGTTTTGCTGAAGAAATATGTTAGAGGGAGGGTTTTAAGTCGGCCAAGGCTGCCTCCCAAGCCAACCAATCAATTTAAAACATTTGGTTTAATAAAGGACAAAATACCACTTAAAGGAATTGACATATTTGCCCCTTCTCGTAATTTCGACCTAACTTCTTCCTCGAGCATCCGTTTGATGCACCGTTTGTTGTGTTGCGACCCTAACTCACATGTCTACAACTATGTAGTTTTCACCTCAAGTCCATTGTAATGTTACAATGGTCAAAACTAGTCTTAAACAGGAACATTTCTATCGAAAATAACCAAATCTTGTGTTCGTACATAACTCGACATTTCATGATTTATGACAGTAGGATTAGACTAAACATAAGCACTTAATATTAGATATACTAATATCACATTATTCATATCACATAAGATAAGCATGATTTAAATATAATTTATCATAATTATATTCGGGTTGTCACAATTTTCATCTTAAAATTATTTAAAGATATCGAGGGAGTTAACATCTCCTAAATTAAGTCAAAGTAAGCTGTAAAATCTCTCTAGGCCACTTCATGAACTATGTGGACATTGAATCGCTCCGTGCGAGTATATAGGCTCACTCAAACTGCCATATGAGTGGACACACTGGACTTTGTACATATTTATTCCTTATCTATATTTATACACACATCCCACACTACACTGAATAGTCTAGGTTCATAGTAAATATTTTAAATTTATTATTTTCTTTACACTATAACATATTGATATAGATTCTTCAAATTTATATTTGACACCGAAAAGGATGAGCGAGTGCCTAACACCTTCCCAATCTGTAACCCAGTCCCCAAACCTTTGACTCTATAGTTAAACACATAGATTACTTTGCAACACTAGGTCTCTATAGAGACCGACCCCTTCTTTTGTCTACTTTGTATAAATAGACCGTGAATCTACTTCTTTCAAAAAGAAAATGATGTGATGACCACATTTCACCACTAAATAAACCCTTTTCTTGATGTTTGTCCAAAAAATACATACGAGGGAGGACAAATGCACCGCCTCAAGTGTTTGAGTTCTCACATATACATATTTTTTTATTCCAAAGACAACAATGTGTACGGATTTGAATGTTTACATTAATTTTATAATGGAGAATCAGATCTATGTAGTTATATATATGAGAAAAATGAGGGCCATATATTTTAGCTTACTTCAAATGATTGGTTGATGAATTAAGTGGGTATTTTAATGTAAGTATAGGAATGTTTTTGGGTTCATGTGCTTTTTGCTTCTTGGTACGACCAATTGTTTTCGTTTTAAATTGGTTTATTTCCCTTCTCCACAGGCATGCCTAAGAAAATAACTTTTTCTACATGTTGATATTAAAAGGTTGGAAAAATGTGACTTCATCGATATCAATTAAGGTAGCTACTCTGGAAGAGTATATTTTGGTGATGAGGTAAGGTTCTCATGAGTTGGGTGAAAATTTTCCTCCAGGAAGATTTGAGATTTTCCTTTAGGACAAGGTCACATTCTTGTATGTTTCGTTTCTTAATCCTTTTGTTAAACACGCAGGCGATCCATTATTGGTAGTCCTGATTATGATAAGTGACCTTTAGTATCCTCTTATCGATGAGAACTAATTCATCGTAGCGGTCTTGGAACCAATCAGTTTTGGGTACTTATCTTTCGATCATAACCCTTAATGAGGATATCCCAAGTTTTATGGGTATGTATTCCTCCATGACATAAGATAGTTAGGAGGAGGTGGATCCTATAGAATTCCTTTTTGTAGCGTGATTACCCTAGATGGCATACAAGAGTTTTTTTACCACTCGTGGTAGGTCTTTATCATCTTCCTTTAACTGCTCTATTAGTTTAAGGTCAGTATGGGGAAGACTTATGTCGAGTGATTCCATATTCGTGTAACATATTGGAGACCTCTTTCTAAAAGTAAGAACAATTATTAGATACTAACTCATGAGGTATGCCTAATCGACATATGATGTTTCAACATATGAACTTTGTAAGAGGGTACTTTAGATAAGATGGAGGCATAACCGCTTTGATGTATATTGATGATAAGTTAAATGGCTAAAACCTTGGATTAGTGATAGAACATCCAAACACAAACCCTTAATGAAGATAAGACTCAGTTGAAACTCGCAAATCTCTCGCGTATAACCCAGAAGGTAGTAATGAACTAAGAAGTAACTTAGCTAGAGGGAGAGAGAAGTAAGCACCCTAGATACACCTTGGCAGGCAGCCAAACACATCAACTACCCTCAAGAATCTCTATAAAGTATTAAAAGCTTGGTAATATATGACAATGGTGAGTGAATACGACCTCTGGTTTGTAATAACTCTCTCTGATGTGTATTCCCTCTAGTAATAACTTCTTAAACTCTTAGAAGATCATTCTCTCCTCAGGGGTGGTTGGGGTCCTTAAATAGCCACCCACACCATCCCCAAGTCAACTCAGTCATTAAAGACTATGAAAGACATCCCTCATATTTTATGTCACAACATTAAATGCCTGATGTACCAGTTCTCTCCACGTCATAAGCATTAAATGCCAAGGCATGCCTTCTGCCTAATCACTGTGTGTCAGGGAGCTGATCTACGTAGAGTTGGCTCACCAACTTCCTGACAGCCCCAAATACCACGGTGGTTTACTCAAGTGCAAGTCTGATATTGTTTACCTGGCTAGTGACATCACCTACAGTAGATGTGACATTAAGTAGAGGGTTGTTAGGTTCACAACTCAACCCCCGATGGAACTCCAAGCTGCTCCGCCCAAGGTTCCACGGTCAGGGTTCTTCGGTGTTTTACCAGGTGTATCTAAGATGGTCAGGACAATCCCCAACAGTTCCTCACTTCTCAATCCTCTAAACCAAGTCCCTCTAAAGTTCCCACGATGAGGTCATTTGATAGAGCATGAAAGCTCTCCCAGGCCCTGATCTCTCGCGAGTACCGTTTGACCTCATACAAACTTATTATTATTCTTGTTACATCATTATAATCATTATATCTTACAGTTAATATAAATAAAGATACAATATGACTAATACAACAAGCTAAAATACAAGTTGTCACGCTGAGCTGCCTCGCTTGAGCTGCCATACTGAGCTGCCACGGTGACTTAATCCCCAAAACAGTGTTGCTAATGTGGAATTACTTCTAATCTCAAAATAACCTTCGAGACCCCTCTACATTTTCCCCTTCGTGGAGAGATTAATTTGAGCAAGAAATGTCTGCACGAAACTTCTCAAACCGATGAACCTTCTCTGTGTGAAATTTGTTTTGGCCTCCTTTCCTTCATTAGAACCACAACGTTATAATTTCCAGGAAAAAGTAAAATTCTCCCCGATGTACTTGAGCTGAAGCACTACGACTCGTTGGGATTTTGATGAAGGGACATCGCCACTTTTTCCTTATTTTGCGCTTCAACCGTTCTAGCTTTATTATTTCAACTTCTCTCGAAAGGCCTACTACCCTTCTCAAATACTCAGTTTAATTCTTGGTAAGTGAAATTCTCCCTTGTAATGCTTCACTATGTTCAAAAAAGCAGAAATTCTCCCCCATGCAGCCGAGTCACCATTTAAACAACATTTGGACTTGTGGCGAGGGGACATCGTAGCTTTTTTGAATTTTTGGGGAACTTTCTTCATTAAGGGTCATTGGATATGTCTAACAAAAATTCTAGCTCCAAAACTCAAACTTGTCGGAGAAGGAAACTCTCTTCTTTTCCCCAAGCGTCACTTCATTAATGATGTGGCGTTGTCTTTTCAACTGTCGAGACCCTTCCCGAAGTGCCACGTATTCATTTGAAATGATTATGCGTGGCCCTTGCACGTGCGATGGTGGGAAACTCAAAAGTCAGGTTTAAAAAATCTTCAAACGTCTCTTTTATTTCAAAACCCTTCCCTTTTCTTCATCTTCTTCAAGCTCCCGCATTCCCTTAGAGAGAGAAACTCTGTGCGACCTCCATTGTTGCCCCATTCTTCAGTCTCCTCCTTGTCTCATCTTTTGTGCCACCACTTGCAGTTGTGCTCCTCTACCTTCATTCTCAAACCTTCTTTTACCCAGATTTTTCCTACTTCTGTTGTCTGCGATGGCTTCTTTAAGGAACCCCGCCACACCTGCCACTAGTGCTCCATCCGCCGCCCCCGTTGTTGCCGCCTCCTCTGTCGCCTCGTTGATTGTTGCTCATCAAGAATAGTTGCGTTTCTATCGCCGGTCCTCCATTTTTGGCAAAGGTGATGACTTTGCTGGTTTTTATAAGAGTTGCATTTTTAATTCTAAGTATGATGCCATGACGCTTGGTGATGAAGATGAGAATTCTGATGACTAGGGCTTTCTTCCTCCCGAGGGGACTCTCAGATTTTGCCTTAAGCGAGGGGACTTCCCATGGTCCCACATATACTTTGAAGGTCCTGGGGGCTCTCCTGCTCATTTTCCTACTTGGAATTCCTATATGCAGAGTTCCTATGCTGATACCCTCACTAATATTGGGGTTCATCGGGCCAAGTGGTTTGGTGAGTTCACCCTTTCAAAAAATAATGCTGCCCTCCCCGTTCTGGTATCTCGCTGGAACATTACCACTCGTACATTCATCGCTACATGGGGTGAATTTACAATAACATTGGAGGACGTGTGCGATCTCCTAGGCCTTGAGGCAACATGCCATGAGCCCTACTCCAATGAAGCCCAAGATGCACAAGAGACTGTTGACCATTTGGAGTTGGATCGTATATGCCGAAGGTACATCGATACTTCAAACAAAGCTACCTTCACTACTCTTATCAACTATTTCTTCAAGGATCCTTCTGAAGGTAGTTCCTCTGAGGCTGCCCCTGGACAAGGTACATCGCTAGAGCTTCCTGCCTATATCCTTGTCATTATTTCTCTCTTCTTTTTAACGGGAAAACCCAACTACCAGCCTCAAAGGGATCTCATCAACATATCCCTTCGTTTGATCCCCGGGTATCAAGCTCCCTCTGTCTACAATCGCCTTGGGATCCCTCTACACATGGCTTGATAGAGCCCTTTTTGATATGGAGCAATCTCTGGGTCGTTACAACCTAGCCAATTTTGCCAACTGCGTCCTCCTAACGGGCTTCCTTTATGTGCGCTTCCCGGTCATAGTAACCAAGACTAATCATCCTCGCTCAGGGGAAACAATCCTGCCCCCTTGCTCCTTTGTTTACCACAAGAGGCAGAGCCAAACGGAGTTGACCTCCTTTATTGATGACTTTTTATGTTTTGTAATGAGGCCCTATGAGGAGGATATTTTTCTCTATACTTATGATTTTTTCAAATATGGGGCAAGAGTGGTCCAGACAACCACTGTATACCTCATTACTGAAGACCCCTCACTAGCCGTTGTGCTTCTATTTTCACCAGGATACCTGCCCTCATACACCGAGTGGGGATACACCAACGAGCACGACAATCCCAACTGACGCAGCCGTCAGTTTGGCTTTGATCAAGGGGCCCCTCTCCCGGTGTTTCAATTATCTAACCCCATGGTGTCCTTTTGCGAGGCATGTTCTCTATTATCCTCGACTGTCGTGTGGGGAGTGAGTTCCACATTGGCTGGGCGAGTCACCATCCCCAGAAGAGTCGCTAAATATAAGAGGGTACTTTAGATAAGATGGAGGCGTAACCCCTTTGAAGTATGGTGCTGATAAGTTAAATGGCTAAAACCATGGATTAGTGATAGAACATGTAAACGCAAACCCTTAATGAAGACACGACTCAGTTTAAACTCGCAAATCTCTTGTGTATAACTCAGAAGGTATTAATGAACTTAGAAGTAACTTAGTTAGAGGGAGAGAGAAGTAAGCACCCTAGATACACCTTGGCGGGCAGCCAAACACATCAACCACCCTCAAGAATCTCTATAAAGTATTAAAAGCTTCGTAATAAATGACAATGGTGAGTGAATACAACCTCTGGTTTGTAATAACTCTCTCTGATGTGTATTTCCTCTAGTAATAACTTTTTAAACTCTCAGAAGATCATTCTATCCTCAGGGGTGGTTAGGGTCCTTAAATAGCCCCCCACACCATCCCCGAGACAACTCAGTCATTAAAGACTTTGAAAGACGCCCCTTATACTTTATGTCACAACATTAAACGCCTGATGCACCAGTTGTCTCCACGTTATAAGCATTAAATGCCAAGACATGCCTTTTGCCTAATCACCGTGTGTCAGGGGGCTAATCTACGTAGAGGTGGCTCACCAACTTCCTGACAGCCCCAAATACCACGATGGTTTAATCATGTGCATGTCTGACATTGTTTAGCTGACTAGTGATATCACCTACAATAGATGTGACATTAAGTAGAGGGCTGTTAGGTTCACAACTCAACGCCCGGTGGAACTCCAAGAGGCTCCGCCCGAGGTTCCACGGTCAGGGTTCTTTGGTATTTTACCAGGTGTATCTAAGATGGTTAGGACAATCCCCAACGGTTCCTCATTTCTCAATCCTCTAAACCAAGTCCCTCTAAAGTTCCCACGGTGAGGTCATTCGATAGAACATGAAAGCTCTCCCAGGCCCTGCCAGGCCTGATCTCTCGCGAGTACCGTCTGACCTCATACAAACTCATTATTATTCTCATTACATCATTACAATCGTTATAGCTACACTAAATATAAATAAAGATACAATATGACTAATACAGCAAGATAAAATACAAGTTGTCACTCTGAGCTGTCTCGCTTGAGCTGCCACGCTGAGCTCCCGCGGTGCCTTAATACCCCAAACACTGTTGCTAAGTAAGAACAATTATCAGATACTAACTCATGGGGTATGCCTAATCAACATATAATGTTTCAGCGTATGAACTTTGACCCTTTCTTAGCATTGGGATCCGAATAAGATTGGTATTTGATTTATTTGGTGAAGTACTTTGTTATGACCAAGATGAATTCGTACTAAGTGGAATACTTGGGAGCCATTCTCCCTATGATATCTATTTCCTAGGTGAATAAAGGCTACGTTCAGATCTATGGTATTATTAGCCCCGAGTGGCTATTGGCATGTGGTTAGGGGAGATCTTGTGTGCACTCATTGTAGATGCAAGAATGCATGTCTCTTAGTCCTTCACCCCCCTGAGGTTGGGTTATCAGTTTGACCTGGGTCTATGACTTTCCAATGGAAGATGTTTGACACCATATCCAGTTTGAGTTAGGGTTTGGTTAGTTCAGAGTCTCCAGTTTGTTTTATACGAAAACAAACAAAAGATTTAGGTTATCTTTTTTCGAGTTAATCCTAAGGCTGGTTTAAGTCTGTAGTTGGTCCATAGATTCTTGTTATGTGGGTTCTAGAAACTAGTTACAAGTGGGGAGGTGTTAGGAACCCCACTTGTTCTATATGCTTCCTTAATTATATGTTTATTATCGATTTTAGCATTAATTTATTACATCTTAGTTATTTTTAGAATTGGTTTAAAAACCTTATGTTGAAAATCCTTAAACTTATGTAGGTTCTTAGGTATGAAAATGGCATCAGTGAGAGGTGTAGGAATGTCATTTTAACCAATGCAAGTACATAAAGGCACTTGTGTATGGCTCCGTACTTTTGTAACGATTGACCATTAGTATGTATGTAAGTGTGTGAGAGATCTCAACTTTAATTTGGTTTGATCTTTCTTTCGAGTTTGAGGAGAGATAGAAATATAACATGAGAGATGGGTACGTCTCTGTTGTGGAAGCATATTGAGAGATATGTTGTCGAAGCTTCAGATCACAACAAGGACTCGGTATTTCACATACGTACCTAAGAAAGCATTAGATCAAAGATGACATATGTGTATAATATATGTACACGTTTGTATGGGGGTAAGAAAAATATCGCGACGTTGAGATAGTTTAATATCTCGTTTGTAGTATGTTAGGAATAATGGATGAGTTAAAGGAGATGGATGCATCTTCGTGGGGTACAATATATGATGAGACATATTATCGAGGCTTGTGCTTATAAGGGGGAGTCAATAATGCTTCAGCGTACTCATGTGGCCCCGAGATCAAAGCCTAACTAGTTAGGGTGTTCACGTGCTCCAACTTGTTGTATGCGTAAGTATAAGACTTGGCTTGAGAGGGAGAGAAGCTACCTGTGGTTCAGAAGGTATCTTTGGCGGAGGGTTAGAGTGAGAATCGACCTAAAGTTACTGATAAATACATCCATCACCTATGTGGCATCACTGATTCGGAGGTGTTGTTGAACATTCAGACCAATTTGGAGGTGTATATGGAGATAAGAGAGTGTGGTGCATATTGGAGTGGACTAGAGGTAACTGACAAATATATAAGCATTCCTTATCGATGTTGATAAAATCTCATAGTTGTTATAGTCCTAGATATGGCTATTCCATTATTTGAACTTGGTATGGATGCATCCGTAGGAAATAATATGCTGAGGGGATGTATTATGAGGCTTGGGCTTTGATAAGCACCTAAACGTGTACATTTTATACCCCGAATAAACGTATTTTAGTTACTAATTCTTAGCAATTTGGGTCTTATGCGCGTAAATGTTTATCGTGCAGGTTGATTGTCGTTTTTGTGAAGTTCAAATGCTTAATTTAATGCAAATGCGCATCAAATGGAGCTAATTACCTTGCTCCGTAACCTCACCCGAGCCTAAATCTGTCCCTAAACCTACCCCGAAGCCCGTGTGCGTTTAGTTTGTGCTTTTTTTTTTTTTTTTATCTTTTTAGTTTGAGTCGTTTTTATTTTTAGGTTTTATTTTAGATTTATTTAGAATTTTTAGCTTTTATTTTTATTTGTATATTTTTTTAGTGTGATTTTATTTTATTTTATTATTTTTGATTTTATTTTATTAGAATTAGTTTTTGTTAGGAATTCATTTACTTTTAGTTTTATTATATTTTACTTTTTAGGGTTTTAGTTTTAGTTTAATAGATTTTTATTTTTCTTTCTTTTTAGTCTTTATTTTATTTTTAGATTAGGATTTTTTTTTTTTGATTTTTTAATTTTGTTATTATAGTTTTAGTTAATTAGTGTTATTTTTAGGTGTCCAAATTAAACACACACACACACTCTTTCCCCATACACAACCTCACACCTAAACTAAACACTCTCCCTCACCTTAACACAACACACCTCACATACACACAAATACCCCTCCACTATTCATTATCTCCTACCTTCCACCTTTTCTCTCTCCTACCCATCCACCATAACCACCAAACTCATCACCACATAAATCAAACCCAACCTTATATCTCCACAACCCCAAACCTGCCAAACCTTCAACTCGCGTTGCAATTATCCCGGACCTATCCATACCCGATCAGCCCATACCCGAACCACAACCGCCCAACAGCAGCAACCCGAAACTTAAGCCCATTTCACTCATCTCCAAAAACTCAACATCCAAACCCATGTATCCAAGATCAAACCAACCCGAGACCCGTCTTTGACTTACCCCCTGTCGGTGACCCTTATACCCGTTGTCTGAACCTCCGACCCCCCTTCCTTACCAATCCGAACTTGAAACTGAATCCCCATCACCACCTTATGGTCACTGCGACCCGGATCCACTGCAATCCAACCGTCATCTACCATTAATCCAACCATACCACCTCAACCCGAATCCCAACCTCCGATTCCACCTACCTCCGATCCGAAACTTTTAAACCGTGAACCCATTTCCCACCTTCCATGCCTACTTTGCCTAACACGATTTTCTCATATTCTGTTAATAAAACCAAATGTAAAATAAACAAAAAAAACCAACATGCCATATAACCTCTTTTACCCCTTTTCCCTTATTACCCCCAACTATATCTTTCAACTACATCTTTGAACTTGGGATGGATGCATCCGTAGGAAATAATATGCCTAGGGGTGGGCTTCACGAGTTTAGTTCGGTATAGAGCCTATGTACCCGAGGGGACTTGGGATCAAAGCCAATGTAATTATAACAAATTGGACATATTTATGAGTGTAGGTGACGGGATGCCAAGGTTACAATAAACAATATTACGGTATTTATGAATCCTAGTCCTTCATATAGCATTTTTTTGTGTTGGATAGATATATTTATATGTTAAAAATATTTTCTAATCAAAGGCTTACATTTAATAAGTATTTTATATGAAAACACATATTTAAGGTGCCACCGCGGAGACTTACTTTGTTGATTTGAAGAAGCGGTGGGAGTAGTCAGATTTTAGACATTGGCTTATGCAAACTTTTAGACTAACTCTACTCACTTGAACTTTCCTTAGAATGGTTTTGAAAAGTATATTTTCATGTTTTGTATCTGATCATCGTAGCATTTGATTAAAATTGTTTTAACATATGAGCATGTCAAGTCAATTAATAGAGGTTTTGGGTTAAAATATGAACGTCGAAAAGTGAATACCCAATCCCCTAAAATGGGGTCAGGCTAAAAGAGATAAACAAATATGGGCAATCTATCACAATATATATGTGGGGTGTTCGACCCGAAATTTGGGAAAAAAATTCCTTACCCTTGTTGTGTGAACCTAATTTTTCCCAAGGGAATGTTTAGTAACGTTTACCCGAACAACTAAAGGACAAGGAGTCTAAAAAATTTTAAATTTTGGTTCGTGTTCCCAATTCTGAAAAGTTCCTTTCATCAACTTTTAGCAACGCACATTCTCGAACTGCCACTACCACTTTGTTTTGACATACATTGCATATGTTATACTCATGTTCATATCTTCATTACATTTATCATGGACAAGGGAAGGATTTCGAGCTTTGGGATGTCAGACATCCCATCTCTATTATATTATTTTTGGGTCATCTCCCATTAGGGACGAGGACATCATCGTTGGTGGTGATTATTCCGGTGGTTGGGACGCCACTTATCTTTCCTCGAATTCTATTACTCCATCCTCATCGGTGACTCGATCTGGTCAGTTCACATTTTTTGTTCTACCATCCACTTTCACGGTGGTACTTCGTGGGGAGGACTAAGTCATAAACATTCTCTAATGCGACTCAGCGTTTGGCATGTTGAACCCATATTTGGACCCCATCCTTTTTGTGAATGTTGTGAGCTTTAAACATCTCATGTTTCATACATCTTCTCTTATTTTTTCTCTTTAAAGTTTGACAGATTTTATGTCTTTACAAACTCTCAATAGGTATTGGTTGACGCCTCCCAGTTACGGGAGATAGTGATACAATGGTGGTCAATGCATTTGTCCTTACGTCAACTGATAACGAAGGTTCCGAGAGACACCCCTACCGATTATCTGAGGCTATAGATGGGCATCCCCCAATGCTTGGGTGGTCAGGCATATCCGACTACAGCGTTTGCATTGTGTGTAAGTTCTAGGGGCCGAGTTCAGGGACCATGGACATGAGTTGTGCAAGTGGTCATCCTGGGAAATGGTCTCGCGCCTGATAGTTGGGTGGTTTAGTATTTTTGGGTGGGATTTGATGTAACCTCCCCAAAAGGTGTTTTTTGTGGTTTTTAGTTGGGGCAAGGCCCCGTTGTATTTAGGTACTTTATTCCTTTGTTTTAGGGGGGGGGGGGGGGGGGGGTTAGGGGGACAGGAATCCTCAATATACTTTTTAGCATGTCTGGGTATTCTCGTTTATATATCCTGTATATAAATAATAACACTTTACCTTTCAGTGAAGAATGATTCATACTCTGGATTTTTATTTAATTTTTAGTATCTTATGCATCAGAATAATGGACAATATACGTATGGATAGAATGAGCCTAAACACTTTTTATTAACAAATGGCGGTGATGCGCATATACCACTACACCAAAATGCTCATTTAGTAACACACTATTTTTTTTTATTAGTAACACTATTATCCCGTTAGTTTTACTCACACTAAATTAGTGTTACTAATATTAATTCCTTATTTTAAAAGAGATTATTTTCTTAAAAAAAGGAGGTAAATTTGCCCCCAACCCAAAAAAGACCCCGATTATACACCTAAACGAGATCTGCCTAAAGCTACACCCAAACGAGACCTGCCAAAACCCTATATTTCTTCTCCAAACCGACCTGCCAAAACCTATGTAAAATTTGTTCACTCGGATGATTTCATTTGGAATCGTGTGTAAAGCGAGACCTACTATCTTGGTTTGTTCTTTCGGAAGAGCTGCAATTTGGAGTCACAAACCTATGTAAGATTTCATTATAACTCTTCTTAATCTACACTTCATTTTAGATTCATCTCAAAATTGTGTGTAGTTATGTGTTTATACGCTTTCATTTGTCTTTTTTTATATATATATATTTATGAATCTCATTTTTGTGTTGATGCTACATTTTATGAAATGGGTGTGAGTGTTAGCTGTTTACATCTTTCTTGAATTTAGGTTTGATGTGATATTCACTATTTGTTGAGTATATTGACTATTTGGATTGTGGATAATGTTGTTATGGTGTAATGCCATTGCCAGTTAAGTACTGGATGCTATGGTGGTGATTGTCCGATCTTTAAATGTGTGTTGAATTTGGTTTTTATGGCATTTAAGTGTTTAAAGCAATAATACATTGATTATTGAAGTTGAACAAGTTTAAATAAGATCTATAGGGATTTTTTTTGTTGCTTTGAAGATTGAGAAAAATAAAGTAAATGAATCTTGGCTAAGGGTTGTTATTTGTTGGATAATATGGTTAGGTACTTAGTCTATATCGTATCTACCGCTCTAGTAAACTGTTAACGTTTTGATTATTACTCTATATCGTATTGTTAGATTATTTCATATTTTTAGATTATTGCTATAGTGATTGGATTATCCTTTATTAAATGTA
Organism: Sambucus nigra; assembly: GCA_949130495.1. Taxonomy (NCBI): domain Eukaryota; kingdom Viridiplantae; phylum Streptophyta; class Magnoliopsida; order Dipsacales; family Adoxaceae; genus Sambucus; species Sambucus nigra. The sequence goes on along the minus strand of OX422222.1, from coordinate 444,567,346 downwards.
AAATGTGATTTTTTTTGTTTTTCTTATTACTAGTCACTATAAACAAAGTACTTTTTGAGATGGCTAAATCCGAGTCTCTAAAACAGACATTTTGAGATGGGTACAATTAGCGGTCTTAAAAACTATTTAGACCGCTACTGTTACCCGTCTCAAAAGGTGGGATTTAGAGATTGCATATTAGAAGCCGTCTCAAATGGTATACCTTATGAGACCGTTAAAACCAATTTTGATTTCCCCCCTTTATCAATTTCCACTCCCTCCTCTTTCAATTATCCAAAGCCTAATGAAATAGAAAAAATAAAAGAAAGCAAAACCAAAAACCCCACCCCCGTTATTTTTCTTCTTCACTCAGACAAATGCCCTTAGTAGCTTAGCCTCACGCAGCTCTAGCCTTAGCTCTCACTGCTCTAGACCTCTCCATTACTGCCCTAGACCTCGCCATAACCAAATTCGTGCTTTTGGGTTCAATGAACAGTTATACATTATTCTTATATGATCTTGAATCTTCAGGGTAAATTTACACTAAAGATTCAATCTTGAGGGTAAATTTTTCATGGATTGTGTGCACTTTTGTGACACAAATCCTTAATATTTGCATTTTGTATATTTTTTCGTGTTTGTTATTTGAATGATTTGAATATGTGAAAAAAGATCATTGGTGTTTTTAATTATTGTGTTGCCATGTCATTGGCCGACCTGAATTAAATATCAGGTAGTGATAAATTTTCACTCTTATTTCTTAATTTTATCAACAATTATGTATGTATGTATATATATATATATATATATATATAGTTATATGTTGAATATAAACATCACAATTATGTTCTTTCAATGGCAATCACATATTTTTCATTAATGGGTATTTGACAGGGTTCTTTGGTATTTAAATATTTGATTTAGCCCCGGACATTGAAGTTATAGTATCATCGACTTAATACGGATAAAAGGTAATTTTAATTCTTCGTTATTGATTAATATCATTAGTTTTTGTACTGGAATGATTTGTAGTGGTGATAGGAGGTTGATGGTGAGCCAATTGAAAACCCAAATTGTCAATTAGTTGTTGTAGTATGGTTTTTAGATTAATTTATGAGAATATTTGTACCATTTTTTGTGTGAATTCTACTTAGAATTATTGATATGTTTGTTTGTGTTAATTAATTCATGTCCTTTGCAAGTAGTTCATGCCATTCAAGTTAGAATTATTGATCGTCTATAATTGTTTTGTGAGTTTACTATTCGATTCAAAAGTAATTTTAGGGAAGTGACCGTGTCCAAACCAGATTCCTGAATTTGAAAAATACTGTCCTATAAGAGAGTGACAGAAGTTCCAGAATAATGGAATGATGTTTTTTTATCAGTGCTTGGACTTTCCTTACACTTCGATCCATCACTTGGAACTCCACTTTAAGTAGGACCATTTTTTATAAGTAGTTAACTATCGATGTATCCAAAACAAGAATTATATGACTCTTTGTGTTCACCTTAAATCCATTTTTCACGCCCCTCTCTGAGTGAATATATAGAGCTGGGATTCGCAATAAGAGATCCTCAAGTCTAATAAGTCGATGTGAGTATGGTACATAATCATCTTTTCCTTCTTTTACTATCATTCTTTCGGTAGTAGTTAAGTCCAGATCAAACCATATATAACACAAACCACCTCCATATGTGTGGAGACCAACTTCCAAATAATCACCTTTTGATACATTTGAAACATGCTTCAATTTCAAATAATAATTGCCACTATGTTGCAATTGTAAACCTAAATATGTTCTCTCTTTATTCTAGCTATAAAAAAGAGTTGGATTTATGTGATGTCAATTCTTTGTGGTATGCCACTTCTTTGTTTTATCTTATCAAACTCAAATTCACGTGAAATCTTTGTGTAGATGGGATTTATTGAGGCAAAACATTGGTGTCTTAGATATCGCGAGTATGTTTCGCATTGGTACGAGTACGTGGGCATAGATATGAGTGTTTTTTAAGGTCCGAGTTATTTTGAAAATTTAAACCTAGGAGAGTCTACTAGTTTTATCAAGAATGAACATAAGTAGCATTATACATGGCTTTGCACTGGATTCATTTTTTGAGTGGGGAAGCCTGCCCAATCCACTCAAAGCATCCCATGATTGTGCATGTTCGAGTCTCGCTTCGCTCCTCTACAAACTTTTATTGTTTTTGGTTTAGATATGTTTATATATTGTAATATATGTATCAATATATTTTTATATTTCATGCTAGGTGTTTATGCTTCTATGTGAATGCCTCGACAAAATGGTGATCGCTTCAGCATATTCTGGCATTTCTTAAAAAGGTAAGACTTCATCACTATTTTTTTTTAACTTCTACCATTACTGTTATGTTTCGTGTCATATTAGGGTGAATTTACTATCACCAAACTTGTACCATCACCAAACTTTGTTACTGATATATCCTAATAATTCCATTAAATATAACAATAATGTTCATTGATCGGCATATTTATATAGATATTTTTTTTGTTTCTATATCCTTTAGAGTTCAAAAAGACTTTTTTGGAGATGATATCAATGCATGGAATCTATACTGGTGTGTGATCATCAGGGGTTGTGTTTTGTTTTTGTAAAGATCAAGAAAATTATACAAATTCATTCTCATTGGTTCTTTGTATTTTTTAGGTATGCGTACATTGGACATGATACCCAGACTAAGCAATACACAATGAGAATAGATGTACTTTTTTCTTTTCAGATATGTGCAACTATGCCATTGATGATGTTGATCTTGAAGACTATCGAGTCAAATACTCTGCAAATGTTTATTTCATTGAAGTATTTGTTAGATATATTTGAGATTTTTATATTTTTTGGATTGATTGTTATCCCTAATAGGGTGGATAGTCCAATAAACAAAGGAGACTATATCCCATTTTTTTAGAAAAATTGACACTTGGTTTATTTGAGGCACAATATGAATTCGGTTGACGAATATTGTATATTTATAAGTGAATTTGTTTGATAAATTTAGACTATCTGAATGTTGTTGGGCTATTTTTTATTTGTTAAGCAGGGTCAATAGTCCTACAAACAAAGGATATTATGGCCATTTTTAAAAAAATTACACTTTGTTTTATTGGGAGATCAAAATTTTTATCATTTTGCAATTATGTGCTTTGGAAATTTCCTCCGCCCCTTGGGCACAGGCCTCCCGCTAGTTTTTGAATATTGTATACCCTAGTTTGTGTGTGTGTGTATATATATATATATGTGTGTGTGTGTGTATATAACATAATATATATAAATATTATTTTTAATTTTTTTTAATACTAGTAACGGACCTATACCGTTGCTAAAGTGTTACAAAAATTGTGTTAGAAATGTGTTACGAAATTGGTAACACTTTAGTAACTGTAGAAAAGTGTTAGTAACTCAGAATTTAGTAATACTTTAGTAACGGTAAAATAGTGTTAGTAACGGTAAAATACTGTTCGTAATTTGTTTCCCCACTCCTTTTTTCTAACACTTTATTAGTGTTAGTAATTACATTAGTAACACTACAGTAGTGTTACTACTTGACTATTTTGGTGTAGTACGTGAAATAAAGTAAAATAAATGGTGTATATATATATATATATATGTGTGTGTGTGTGTGTGTAGAAAAGTGCCCCGTCTTTTTTGAGAATTTTCTTTTGAAGAGAAATAACTTTTATCTGCTTAATGGAAAACTCCGAGTTTATATTGGTGTTAGTGTGGTGAGCAAATGAAGTTCCCTATTCATTCATGATCAGGCAAGATCCTTTTGACGTAGCTTTGGAATCGGAGTACTCTTCTTTGTCCTCAATAGGGTGCAATTTTTCAAGGAACCGTTATTAAGTATGTTGTTTGATGGTACATCCGGGGACACAAGGCGATTTCAGGGAATGGTGTTTGGCGTTTATTTTTTATTGAAGAAGTATATAGGAGTATTGTATTCTCCCTTTTTGGCTTTTTTACTGTTGATTTTGTGGTATTAGTCTTCGTGTGATTTTTAAATAATGATGACCCCGTGGAGTCTTAAAATAGCCGAGAGCGCCGTTTTAGTACATGACATTTAGTTTATTGAGATTGCACTATCTCTTTTGGAGTGAGGGAACAAGGACTGTAAGTAGGGTTTTCCCATAAAATGGGATTTTCGATGTTTATTTAGACTATACCCGAAGTGATATGCTTGTCTACGTATATCCAATTCAAGGACAATTAGACGTCCGTATGAGTGTTTACGATATAATTATGGTGGAGAATCAGGTCTACATAGTTTGATCGAGATGAAAAAGTTAGGGGCTTAAAGTGTTTTTAGTTGACCTCAGGTGAAATATTAGTGGCACAAGTGGCCTTTTTGATGTAGGGATGAGAATGCGTATGGGATTGTATCGTCTTCCCTACCCATTACAACCGATTGTTTTTGGTGTTTAAACCAGTCTTTTCCTTTTTATCGCTTGTGGATTTTAAGGAAATAATTTCTTCAATCAGTCGAGATTGAAGGATTCGAAAAACATGATTCTATCGAGATGATTCAAGGTAGACACCCCACTGGATTTTATCTTGGTGATAAGGTAGGGTCCTCACGTAATACCCCGTACTTTTATGATTATTTAATTTTCATGTCCTTATAATTATTATTTAAACTTGGGAAAATTAATTTGTGTCTCGGAAAATATTAATTCACGAGATAAACGATTAGTATTTATTATTATTCTTATTTACTCGCATTCAATAAGTAAATAGATATATGATTTTCTATATGTCATGTATGAGTGAAAGCAATAATTTATTATTATAAGTCCATAGAGTGTTATATCGTCGAATCAAGATATGAGGTTAAGTAAAGAGGTTCGCTCCCCTAGAGAACTGATTTGGTTTATTGGGTTATTTGTCATCTTCTTCCTCGGTCTGCTAGTGAACCGGTTCGGTTTGCTGGCTTGCCCAATTTTTATTCGTTAGCTGATTTGACCCATTAGTGCTTAGTTAACGACCATAGGGACTTCTGAGGTATTGTGGGATTACTGGGGAATGCTTTCCAGGGTTTGGTATATGTGATAGGTCAACGGATAGATGGGTTCAGGTGAGGAGAATAGGGAATTCAAGTTAGTGAACATTTAGATATTTAATCGGGAAGTTGGTTCGAACTTCAAGATTGGGAGACTGGTGCACTATGGGATATGCGTACAAGCTCAGTACTTTATATATATATATATATATATATATATATATATATATACACACACACACACACACATATTTGAGTGACATGCATATGCATGTATGTGTGTATGATACTTGTTTATATTGAACATATCTACTCGGTAGTGCTATTGTAGGAGTTTGCGCATAGTGGGTAGTCCACCCTAGCATTCACCAGTAGGTGTCATATTGATTCTCCGAGTCATAGTACTGTTGCATGACCACTATTCATGTGTGAGGATAGGCATTGGTTTGGAGACCGGTTGGGGGAGATGTGGTATGGTTGGGACCCCCAGACTTATGTTGATGACTGCCTCGATTGTATGTGTTTATGTTTAGGTCTGGTAGTGAGATTATGACCTGGTGGCTTCGTGTGATGCGTGATGCCTGGATCCTGATAGCACATGAGGGATGTATCCGCGAGGCCCATGCTCCGGGGATACCGTTATACATATATAGCGAGTGATATATATATGTATATTTATACGATATAGTGTATATATCTACTTATGGCACGAGTGTAGTTATGTTATATTTATTGAGTGAATATTTATCCATAACAAGTGTGTCGCTACAATTTTATTTATGAACGTATACTAGTGAAGATAGTTATACTTAGATAATAAAGAGTATTGTCTTGGTTGGTATTGGATAAATGGTTATATGTCCTAATTAGACTGGATAGTTTAATTAGGATTTCAAATGAACAATATTGGTGCGCATTGTAGTTGAGAGGTGAGGTTTTATCTCATGTGAGTGCTATCGATTAATTATGAAAGTAATACACTACAAGTTTTATCGATTTAAAATAATTAATTAGTTGCAAAATATTTTTAAACTTTTAGGGCTTTAACCCGTGGGCAATTATTTCTCTTGCTTTTCTTTTTCAAATCCTAGGTGTGTAGCAGCAGCAATCAGGATTGTAGGGATAGATCATTTCCTACCGTTGTAGTAGCCGTGGATCCTACATGATTTGACTTAGCCGCATCATCTTATTCAATGTATATAAGATCCTTACTATTCTAATACTTCATTTTGGGCGTGTTGACTATAGCTGAGATAGGAGTTTATTTATGTGAGAATATTTTTCAGTACTCAGTTCTTATTATGTGAGTCAGTATGTTACTATTTGGTGACCGATGGTTTATACGGTTCATTTTTATTATTTATTTATGCATGGTGATTTATCTATTCATTTTAGTGTATGGTTTTATTCATATTATTTACATTGCTTGTTGCGACAATGATGCTGAGAATGAAATCGTAGTAGGATTCCTATTTTATTGTAGTAGAGGATATGCCACTTGGTATTGGAATAGACATATTGTCATTGTTGGTAACAGAGCATCAGGTTCTAGTGTACTTAGGATCTGTATGAACATGCTACGTTTTCAGCATTGCGTTTCTTTGATATATAGCCCCACATTTATGATTGTTGTTTCATACTGTGCATTTACGTTCTTCTGCTATTTTATATATATATATATATATATATATATATATATATATATATATATATATATATTGAAGTGAATCTCATACAATTTTGATTTGGTTTTAAGTTCCAAATGCCAGGAGAGGTATACCAACACGTGCCGCGACGAGGGACTATATGAGGAGGCTCAGTTAGAGCCACGAACCACTCAGGGGACTGTGACCACAACAGAGGATACAGTTATTGTCGCATAAGCGGTTAATGCCGCTATGACGATCCTAGCACAACATTTTCCCCAGGATCAACCAAAGACACCAGTTGCAGAACCAATTCAGGATGACCTAGTAATATTACTTTGGGAGCGAGTTAGAGAAGCATTTCAGAAGGGCCATCTGTCAGAGTTCTAGGGAAGTGTGGATGTGGTTGCAGCTGGCTAATGGAAAAAAGGATATCCGTAGGTATTTATGTGTGGTTGAGTACAGTGACACTCAGAAGTAGATAATAACTACGTTCAAGCTAGTTGGGGAAGCTCTTCTGTTGTGGGAGTCGATTACCACAACAAAGGAGAGAGATAGGATGACTATCTAGGAGTTTAGGTGCAGTTCTATTGCTAGCTGTTTCCGTTAGTAGTTTCGACGAAAATAAAGAGAAGATTTCTAGATCTCTCGGAGGAGGGACGAACTATGTCCAAGTACGAGGAAGAGATAACTTGTCTGGAAAACTTTGTGTCGGATGAGATGATCACTGAGGAGAAGAGGGTCTCCAAATTTTGAGAATTATTTTCTTGAAGGATTTGCCAGCACTTATTGAGGAACCCGATGTTGTGAACTTACATTGAGGTCGTAAGCACCGCATTGATCCATTTTAGGACCATGGATTACATCTGAGAGTGAGAAGAGGACAAAAGAGTCCAGCCAACAGGGCAAGTCTGGGGGTAGTAATGCTAACAGGGTGAAGCAGCCATAGGGGAGGTAGCATAAGAGGGGTTCCTAGATGGGGGACTCGGCTAAAAGATTTAGGATGAGTAACGACAATTTCAGGCATGGACATCAGGGCCAAAAACATACCTCTTAAGGCCAACAAATCCATGGAAAATACATCGGAGGCTAGTAAGGCTAGGGTTATCAGTGCCAGCAGGGTCAAAGATAGGGGTAGCCTTATTCAGGTCATCAGGGCTAAAGGCAAGCATATTTTACTAGGAGGTGTTTTGTATGCAGGGAGTAAGGCCACATGAGACATGCATACTAAAATAGTTTTAGGGGTCAGCAGTAGTAGGCCCAACTAGGGCAACAGTTACAGCGGCTTTCAGCCTCACCGACAGTTCCAACATTGACACCTCTGCAGGGGTAATTTGGGCGTATATATAACATCTGAGGACCAGTTTTGCCTCCAGTTCCACTAGCCATCGAGGGTATGTTTTCTATCCGTGGGTATATGGACCACATATTATTTGACATGGGACTGTCACACTCATTTGTTAGCACTAGATGAAAGAGTTGGCGCTTGTGTTCAAATGATCAAATTATATTTAAAACACCTTTTAACCCAAACAAACCCTAAACATGCAACTAGGTGTGATTGAAACAATATGAAATCATGCAAGAGTTATTCAAACACACATAATTTGAGGAAAAAATCCCCCACAGGGGCAAAACCATTTGAATATCACTATAATTTGTAAGAGAAACGGCTTACAATCATATTACACTGAAATACAAGTTTTTGACTAAGAATTACCCTCAGGTAAAGGATTCTGTAGTCGCGGCTGGAATTATCCCGTTCCAGTAGGACTGCAATGAAGAGGAAGAAACGGTCCACTTCACAAGGGTTGAACAACAGCAATGGTGTTCTTGGGTTACCAAACTTGATTCACATAGATATGGAAGATGTGTGAATCTAAAACCTAGAATCATAGGACTCAATAGGTGAAGAATTTAGGGTTGATATGCTCTGAAAAACGTGGGTAAGTCTTATCGAAACCAACTACTGATCGTGGTTTAAATAAGGAGTCAAAACCCTAAAAAATCTGCTACACGATCTATCAGAGTTTATCCAGGGCGGATCGGTCTGGGCCTCAGGCGGATCGGTTCGATGGCGGATCGGTTCTTTTAATTTGAAGACGATTCGGTTCGCAATCGGTTCGGTGCTCTCTGGACTCATTTTGCAAGGCGGTCCGATCCGGTCCGGTCCTGGGCGGATCGGTCCGCAGTCGGATCGGTTCTTTTTATTTTGGGGCGGACCGGTCCGGCTGACTGTTTCCAGATTCCTTCTTCTTTTGATCTTCAGATTTCGAATTTCGTTGATGACGATGTGATCTTTTCAACCATCAATCTTGTAACGGCGTATGACATAACATATACATAAAGATGGACAAATTGTCCTTACAAATCTCCACCTATGTCTATGCCGGAACAAACATAAAAAAATCCGAATTATCAAGTATGAACAATGCCTATACAAATCTACCCTTCCATGAACCCAAAACTGAAAGAGGTACATATGACTAAGGCTGCATCATTTGTTCTTCAATTCTTCAGGAATCTTCACGCTTTTCTCATCAGGGTGTGTATCATGGGATTATCAAGGATGTACCTACACACATGAGATAAAGCAAATACCAAGTGACGTATCGAGTTTGAAATGAGATAACATGGATATCAATATATGATAAAAACATATGCATATATACATATATACCAGATTTATGATGAACCTCAAATTTCAAAACTCCCCCCATAATCAGATAATCCATTCTAATCAGATAATTCATTCTCCCCCTTTTTATGATGTCCCCAAATAGACAACATGAGAGAAATGAAATAAACAAGCAAAACCGGGGTGACACAAGGTATAAATCACACCATTAATTAACATAAAACAACCAAGTCGATGATAGCGTAAATGAAGTGGTGTGATCAAATTCGATAGGAAAATCAATGCATACAAACATGACATATGTGCACGATGAATATTGGATATTCCTAGCGAATGAACTCAAATGCTTCCTTTGGTGTAAAATAATGACAATATAAGATATTGACTCAATCAAATCAACAAATCAAAGCTCAGAATGATTTTCACACCAATAACGTCCAAAATGATTTTATGCTTTTTCAGGACTTTCAAGGAAGTGCAAACCCGTTTAAAAATTCGCCAACCAAACTCCCTCAGATATTATTTTGAATAGAGGCATTCTAAATTCTCAAACTTTGGAGAATTGATGGTGAAACCTAAGTGGCCCATATTTGGCATGTATAGCTTTTTATTGCCTTTAAAAAATTTTTTTGGGCTCTTTTAACCTCTTAGGACCTCGGATATTAAAATTCCTCCATTTTTTAGGTCCTTTTTAACGGTGGCTTTTGCGCAAAGGATAAGAATCAACTTTCGCAGCCCCTCCCCGCTATGAAAATATACACACAGTCTCACCAAAACGGTTTTTACATGCAATCCAATCTTGTCAAGTTTTATAGCATTTTATTCATTGTATAGACAGGATTGAGATGAAAACACGCAAGCCAATATGAGATAGATAAGTGCAATAATCAAATATAGCCGTGCATGTGTGCAATAAAGGATATAGGAGTCAAACATGTAGGAAGATATCACTAATTACATCTCAAAGACTCCAAACAATGTAAAGCACATGGATGAAATGATGTAGCCTCTCAAATCTTTATCAAACAGTCACATGGATAAATGGAATGAAGTTGTGACTTGGCTATCTTACATGCTCATCCATAAAAGAAGCAAAATACAAAAATCTTTTTGGATTTTTCAAAAATTTTGTCAAAATAAAATCTTTTTGTGCTTTTCTTAAAATTTTTCTTAAAGCAGAAAATCTTTTTGTATTATTTTTTTTTAAAATAAGAAGCAAAAAGCAAAAATACAGCAAACTAATTATACAATCTAGCAATAGGCATCAGATGATATGTAAATGGCAATGCAACCTATGCTAGACATGGACCAACCCCTCAGTCAACAGTACAAATCCCCAAAGACTTCCTAAGACTCTCAAATCTAAGGGCATCTAAAGGTTTCGTGAAAATATCGGTTAACTGACGGTCCGTGGGAACAAAACTCAGGGTTACGACCTTCTCCTCAACTAACTGACGTATAAAGTGCTCGCGTAACCTGATGTGCTTTGTGCGCGAATGTTGGACAGGATTGCGGGATATGTGTATCGCGCTCGTGTTATCACAGGAAATGATTATGGTGTCCTGTGATATCCCATAATCCTCCAGCATTTGTTTCATCCACAAGAGTTATGTGCAACAACTCCCGGCGGCTATGTACTCAGCCTCCGCAGTGGATAAAGAGATGAAATTTTGCTTCTTGCTCAGCCAGGAGACAAGAGAAGAACCAAAATAGAAACACCCACCAGAAGTGCTCCTACATCCATCTACATCCCCAGCCCAATCGGCATCCGAATAGGCGGACAGACGGTCATCAGTATCAAAGGAATACCAAATCCCGTATGAGAGAGTCCCACTCACGTATTTAATAATACATTTTAGAGCAAGTAAATGTGACTCTTTTGGGGATTCCTGATATCGCGCACAGACTCCAACACTAAAGGCGATGTCGGGATGACTGGCAGTCAAGTAGAGAAGACTACCTATCATACTCCGATATAAGGTTTGCTCTACGTCCTTGCCTGAAGTGTCCTTACTAAGCTTGGTAGTGGTACTCATAGGTGTACGTGCATGCTTAGCGGAGTCTAAACCAAATTTCTTCACTAGGTCTCTAGCATACTTGGATTGGGAGATGAACATCCCATCCTCTAGCTGACGAACCTCGAGACCAAGGAAGAATGTAAGCTCACCAACCATGCTCATCTCAAACTCACTTTTTATCTCGTTCTCAAAGTGGTGAGCATGCTGGGAGCATGTGGATCCAAAGACTATGTCGTCCACATAGACCTGGGCAACCAAAATAGCACCGTCATCTCTCCTGACGAACAACGTCATATCTACTCCCCCTCTCTTGAAGCCACGAGATAAGAGATAGGAAGTAAGCCTCTCGTACCAAGCACGAGGTGCTTGCTTCAAACCATACAAGGCTTTCCTCAGATAGTAGACGTGCTCAGGGTGCTGAGGGTCTTCAAACCCTTTTGGTTGTTCCACATAAACCTCCTCCTGTAGAATGCCATTCAAAAAGGCACTCTTGACATCCATCTGATACACTTTGAAGCGCAGATGACATACGATGGCGAGCAGAAGACGGACGGACTCAAGCCTCGCAACAGGAGCAAATGTCTCCCCAAAGTCTACACCCTTTATTTGTGTGTAGCCTTGAGCGACCAACCTAGCCTTATTTCTGATTATGGTACCATATTCATCCATTTTGTTCTTGAAAATCCACCGGGTACCTATCACATTAGTCTCACTAGGTCGGGGGACTAATTCTCAGACATTATTCTTTTTAAACTGAAGCAACTCATCCTGCATAGCAGATATCCAGTGTTCATCCTTGAGTGCTTCTTTATGGTTCTTGGGCTCGACTTTGGACGTGTAGCAAAGATGGCTAACAACGTTCTCTAGCTGAGAACGAGTCTTGACCCCTAGAGTGGGATCACCAACAATGGCAGAAAGATCATGACTCTTGCAAACCCAAGCAGGTGTGTCCCCTAACACAGGAGTAGGGTCCACAGAGTGTGAGAGAGGAACAGGTAAATCACTGTCAGAACAGTCCTCATCCTCACACTGAAGGTTAGGATCAATAACCGTCGGAGGTTCGTCATCTTGCACGGTAACGTTTATTGATTCCATAACCCTAGAGCTCTTCAGGTTAAATACCCGGTATGCTCTACTATTTGATGAATATCCTAGAAATATTCCCTCGTCGCTCCGGGAGTCGAACTTTCCTAATTGCTCTTTATCCCGTAGGATGTAGCATTTACTCCCAAAAACACGGAAATATGCCAGGTTGGGTTTCTTGCCAGTCCACAATTCATAAGGCGTTTTGAGTGTGTGTGGACGCAGATATACCCTATTCACCGTGTGGCATGCAGTAGACACTGCCTCTGCCCAAAATCTCCTAGAGACCTTACGACCTTGAAGCATTGATCTAGCCATTTCTTGGATCGTTCTATTCTTTCTCTCAACAATCCCATTTTGTTGAGGAGTTCTCACAGCAGAAAACTCATGTTTGATCCCAAGGCTATCACAGTACAAATCCACCTTTGCTTCCTTAAATTCAGTGCCGTTGTCACTACGTATTCTGTTAATAGTGACACCGTGTTGATTTTGCAGAACACGACACTTGGTCGTTAAAAATTCTACAGCATCGGATTTCTCTCTCAGAAAACCTACAATGGAGTATCTGGAGAAATCATCTACCATCACGAGGATGTACCTCTTACCACCTAGACTCTCAGTACGAGTGGGACCCATAAGATCCAAGTGAATCAACTCAAGAACACGAGAGGTGGTAATGGAATGCAACTTCCTATGAGGACTACGAATTTGTTTTCCCAACTAACAGGGTCCACAAATGGTCGAAGTTGACTTTCCAAGAGATGGTAAACCACGTACTAGGTCCTTTTTAGATAAACGATTGAGATCTCTAACGTTCATGTGACCTAAACGTTGGTGCCACAGATCCATAGGAGTGATCGTGGCGCTGTTGCAGACAAGTGAGGATGTGGGCTCAGTCCCATAGCAATTATCCTCGATCCTCACCCCTTGCATCAATAGTTTACCGGCTTGATTGTAGACTTTACACGTGTCCCGATCAAACTTTACTGCAAAGTCAGTGTCGCACAGCTGGCTAATGCTGAGAAGGTTTGCTTTCAAACCTTTGACGTACAAAACATTTTCTAGCTTAGGAAAACCAGGTAACTCGATAGTACCTCGTCCTATAATGCTAGACTTACTCCCATCTCCAAAGGTGACTCTGCCATCTTGATAATCCTCAAGAGTAGTAAAAAATGAGGCATCACCTGTCATGTGTCTGGAGCACCCACTATCAAAATACCATTGAGAGGTATTATGTGATTTGAGAGAAACATGAACAACAAAAGCCTTTTTATCTTTCTTAGGTACCCAAGCCAAGGTGACCTTTTATTTGCCTTTGTTGTTGTTGATTTTAGCTGGAATGTGAGAAACATTCACTAACGGCAAAGACATCCGTCGGAATTCTTCCATTAAACTCTGAGTCGTGGCAACTAAGAACTCAACTCGCTCTCTCAGACTAGAAAACTCATCAGTATGACGTGGTGGAGCAGTAGTACGTCGTGTCCGACCCATGCTATAGCAAGTTTCCCTAAGGTGGCCTTTTCTTTTACAATAAGTACAAAAGAGCATTGTCAAAGGCGGACCTCGGTTTGTTTTTCTAGGTCGAACTCTCCTTCGAGGTTTTTTACGGGGACCATAAGGAGTTGTAGTAAACTCAGGAACTGGTCCAGGTGCAATTTGGGACGTGGAGGCACCATCATATCCAATTCCTTGACGATCACCAAAACCTAAAGCGGGGACGAGGAGCATCTTTCCCATCTTTCCAGATCTGTCCTCGATTTGTACCTTGACTTCCCATGCTTTCTCAAGATCATGAGTCAGCTAGGTAACAAGGGCTTCAAGTTTCTTCCGAGTCTCCATGGAGGAATGGAGCTTACTCGTAAGACTAGCCACTTGCTTGATCAAGTCCCCTCTCTCTTTCTCTAGAGTACTCTCTCTTTCTCTAAACAAATTCTCATTCTCGACACATGTAGACTCTCTCTCTCTCAGGGCGGTGCAGGTGGAGAACTCTCTTTCTCTTGCTTTCTTTAAATCTTCCTCTAGGAAAGTGATCTTAAGAACTAACGCTTTGTTACGCTTTTTAGTTTTAAAAGACTCAGAATATAACTCAGCGTAGGCACGTTGTATATCACTCTCGCTCTCACTTGTGTCATCCTGCCCCTCACTCACATCGATCTCCCTGTCGAGGTGTCCCTGTGAATCATCATCCTCAACGTCGTGAGGAGAACTAGGAGTGCTCACTTGGCTGGCCATGAATGCGGTGAAGTTACACTCATGCGGTGACTCATCTCCAGAATCCACCGTCTCGACCTCACTGTCGTCACTAAGGGTAGTATTAAGGACATCTTTCCCTTTCTCTCTATTCAGACGATTGGCACACTCAAAGGCTCTATGACCCCTACCATCGCACTCAAAACATCTCTCACTTTCTTTCAGAGGAGGATTTTTGGAATCTTTTTCATTTTTCTTTTCAAACTTATTTTTCTCAAATCTCTTTTTATCTTTAAAATTGCCATTTTTCTTAAATTTGAGAATTCTCTTGAAATTTTTTGCGAAAAGAGCCAAATCATCCAAGTCAAAATCGCACTCAGAATATGACGTGTCAGTCTCTCTCTTTCTAGATGACTCTACTCTCTTTTTAGCTGACCCCTCACTCCTTCTCTCTTGGGCTTTAAGTGCAATTCCCTTATCTTTAGATTTAGCATTTTTAGGGAACATATCAATTTCATAAGTTTGCAAATCGCCTACAAGTTCTTCCAATTTTAGCGTATTTAAATTACCCATAGAATTTAGCACAGTGACTTTAGGGATAAATCGCTTAGGCAAAGAACGAAGAATCTTTTTAACAACTCTAGCATTTGGAATTTGTTCACCAAGATTAAAACTAGTATTCACAATGTCAGAAAGTCTAGCATAAAATTCATCAAAGGATTCAGAATCATGCATGGTGATTGTTCCAAATTGAGTTGTCAAGTTTTGCAACTTAGACTCTTTCACAGCATTAGTTCCTTCATGGGTGAGTTGTAAAACATCCCATGCCTCTTTTGACGTGGTACACATCATTATGCGTTTGAACTCATCAGGTGTGACAGACCCAGAAATAGCACTTAGACCCTTCGAATTAAAAGATGACCATTTAATTTCTTCATCAGTCCAAGAAATGTCAGGTTTCAAGTTTGTCACATTATCAACAGTCACGGTGGGAGGAGTCCACCCTCGTTCAACCAAAATCCAGACACATTCATCAATGGCTTTTAAAGCCGACCTCATACGGGCTTTCCAATAAGCATAATTTGTCCCGTCAAAAATAGGCATTTTATAATATGACTTCTCCATTTGAACACGCACTTTTTCAAGAATCAATTTTTTAGAAAATTGATATCTTAGAAAAATTTTGCGGAAAAAGGAATACGCGATAGATTAGCGTAACCTGCTCTTATACCAATTTGAAAGAGTTGGCGCTTGTGTTCAATTGATCAAATTATATTTAAAACACCTTTTAACCCAAACAAACCCTAAACATGCAACTAGGTGTGATTGAAACAATATGAAATCATGCAAGAGTTATTCAAACATACATAATTTGAGGAAAAAATCCCCCACAGGGGCAAAACCATTTGAATATCACTATAATTTGTAAGAGAAACGGCTTACAATCAGATTACACTGAAATACAAGTTTTTGACTAAGAATTACCTTCAAGTATCGGATTCTGTAGTCGCGGCTGGAATTATCCCTTTCCAGTAGGACTGCAATGAAGAGGAAGAAACGGTCCACTTCACAAGGGTTGTACAACAACAATGGTGTTCTTGGGTTACCAAACTTGATTCACATAGATATGGAAGATGTGTGAATCTAAAAACCTAAAATCATAGGACTCAATAGGTGAAGACTTTTGGGTTGATATGCTCTGAAAAACGTGGGTAAGTCTTATCGAAACCAACTACTGATCGTGGTTTAAATAAGGAGTCAAAACCCTAAAAAATCTGCTACACGATCTATCAGAGTTTATCCAGGGCGGATCGGTCCGGGCCTCAGGCGGATCGGTCCGATGGTGGATCGGTTCTTTTAATTTGAAGACGATTCAGTTCGCAATCGGTTCGGTGCTCTCTGGACTCATTTTGCAAGGCGGTCCGGTCCGGTCCTGGGCGGATTGGTCCTCAGTCGGATCGGTTCTTTTTATTTTGGGGCGGACCGGTCCGGCTGACTGTTTCCAGATTCCTTCTTCTTTTGATCTTCGGATTTCGGATTTCGTTGATGACGATGTGATCTTTTCAACCATCAATCTTGTAACGGCGTATGACATAACATATACATAAAGATGGACAAATTGTCCTTACACTAGATTTACAAGTGTGATGGGTTTAGTGGACTTAGCATCAGACATCATTATAACCGTAGATTCACCGTTGGGTAGCGGGACTCTCATTCATTCCATATGGAAAGGAGCAGGTGTGAACATTGGGAGGTTATGCTTAGTAGTAAATTTGCACATTTTAGATTTAGAGATGTATTATTTTATTCTGGGTATGGACTGGTTAGCGATATATCGAGTAATGGTGGACTGTTGCAGTAGGACTATCGTGTTTTCTATTGCAGGGAAAGACATGTTTCTTGTGGAAATACATCTTCTAGACGAATGGTGGAGCACATATTTATACTATATTAAGGAAGATACTTTTGAGGGTATAATCATCCGTTAGTTTCTATCCCTATGATTAGGGACTAACCTGATGATCTTCAGGTGATACCGGGGTTACTATCGAGTAGGTAGATTGAGTTTTTGATCGACTTAGCTTCGAGGACTAGATCAATAACATGAGTGTTATATCATATGGATCCTTTAAAGATGCGAGAACTGAGGGATCAAATTCAGTAGTCATTGGGGAAGGGTTTCATCCGTGGGAGTACATCACCATGGGGTGCCCCAGTTCTCTTTATAAATAAGAATGATGAGTCGTTGAGCTTGTGCATAAACTACCAGGAGTTAAACAAAGACACGGTTCAGAACAAATATTTGTTGCCAAGTATCGATGAATTATTCGACCAGCTAAGAGGATGATCCTACTTCTCTAATATTAATTTGAGCTCGGGGTAACATCAGTCACGTATTAGGGAACATGATGTCTCTAAGACCAAGTTCTTGACGAGATACGGGTCTTATGAGTTCAGGATTATGTCATTCAAGCTAACCAATGTGCCGACAGTTTTCATGAATCTCTTAAATAGGGTGTTCAGGGATTTCTTTGATAATTTTGTCATTGTGTTCATAAATAACATCTTGATTTTTTCTCGAACAGAGGGCAAACAAGCATAGCATTTGTGTATGGTTCTTGAGAATTTATAAGATCACGAGTTGTATGCCAAGTTCAAGAAGTGTTGATTCTAGTCACGGGAGGTGCAGTTTTTAGGTCACATTATCATCGAGAGAGGGATTTTTGTGGATTCTAGTAGGGTGTCAGCGATGAGGGAGCGGGGATGACCCATGCCACTAAAGGAGTTTTTTAGTTTTCTAGGGTTAACAAGGTACAACCATCAATTCATCAGAGGATTTTTTAAGATTGTGGGTCCCTTGAAGAATTTGACTCATAAGGGAGTACCTTTTATTTGGGATGACCAATGTTAGTTAGCTTTCAATGAGATAAAGGACAAGTTAACTCCAGCGCTAATGCTCACATTTCCTAGGGGAAGAGTGGGTACTTCATTTTTACCGATGCATTCTTATAGGGCTGTTGGGAGTTCTACAGCAGGAGGAGCAGGCTATAGCTTATGCGTCTCGAAAGCTTAAGCTTTATAAAAAGAACTATCCCATTCATGAATTAGAATTAGCACATGTTATTTTTACCTTGAGGATTTAGAGGCATTATCATATGGGGGATAAAATATGGTTGTTCACGGAGTCACTTTAGTATCTTTTCACACAGAAGGAGCTGAACATGAGGCAGCGTAGGTGGCTTGAGTTAGTGACGAATTATAAGTTTGACATCAAATATTATTCGGTAAAGGATAACATAGTGGCAGATGCTTTAAGAAGTATGTCAGTAAGGCTGTTGGCATTTATGTGGAATGCAAAGTGGGCTGGGATTTATCAAGAGTATGAGGTATTTTGAGCTTACATAGTAGTGATAACCATTACACCCAAGATCATTTTGAGTGTCATGAAGGAACAGACAGGGGATCCATCTTGTCAAGAGAGGGTTCAAGGTTTATTGGAAGGTGGAGCAGAGTCTTACTCAGTTAGTTCTAAGGGAGGATTTCTCTTCAATGGGAGGTTAATAGTCTTAGACAATGAGGGCCTACGACATGCAGTTATGGAGGAGGCACATGTGCCACTATTCTCGATGCATCTTGAAGGGGATAAGATGTACCTTGATATGAGGAGATAGTTTTAGT
The DNA here is from genome assembly GCA_949130495.1 of Sambucus nigra. NCBI lineage: Eukaryota > Viridiplantae > Streptophyta > Magnoliopsida > Dipsacales > Adoxaceae > Sambucus > Sambucus nigra. Next base: position 444,548,579 of record OX422222.1, on the reverse strand, counting down.
GGGCCAAATGAAACATGACATAAAAGAGTTTGTCTCCAGGTGCCGCACTTATCAGATGGTGAGGGTTAATCATCAGAGACCAGTCGAGATTCTACAGTTATTGGAGATTATGATGTAAAAATGGGAGAGTATTTTGATGTATTTCATCATAGGGTTATCGACATTGTAAAGAGGTCATGATTCCATTTTGGGTAAATATGGATTAGTTGAGTAAGGTATCCCATTTCTTGCTAGTTCGGGTGGATTACATGATAGGGCAGTATGCACAGCTGCTCATAGCAGAGATAGCGAGATTACATGGGGTACCGCTAAAGCATTATTTTATATCGAGATTAGATTGTTGTGTCCCACTTTTGATAGAGTTTTTAGGAGGTGATGGGAATGGAGTTTCATTTGAGCATGGCTTATCACTCGCAGACCGATGGGAAAATGGAGAGGGCGAATCAGATTTTGAAGGATATGTTGAGGATGTGTACTCTGGACTTTAAGAGTAATTGGGAGAAGTGTATCCCTTCGATAGAGTTTGCGTATAACCACTCCTACCTATTTACTATTGCCATGGCACCATTTGAGGCTTTGTACGGGAAACATTATCATTCGTTCACTTATTGGTTAGAGGGGTTGGGATAATAAGCTTCTTTGGCTAGACTTGATTCAAGAGATGTCAGTGATGATTGATTGATTAGGAGTTGTATTCAGGTATCTCAGGACCGACATAAGAGTTACGCCGATGCGAACTGAAGACTTTTAGAGTTTGGTGTGGGTGATCAGGTGTTACTATGGGTATTTCTCTTGAAGGGAGTGATGTGGTTCGAGAATAAGGGGAATTTAGCACCGTGGTATATGTGTCCTTTTCCCATTATCAAGAGGGTACAATCGGTTGCGTATAGGCTAGCCTTACCGGAGCATTTGCAGTGGATTCATGATGTGTTTCATGTGTCATCATTTAGGAGGTATCTTAGCGATGATGTGGCTTATCGGCATGTACCGTTGGAGGAAATTTACCAATAGCCAAATATTTCATATGAGGAGAGACCTATTGCCATTTTAGGTAGTAGTTAGTGGAAGCTTTGATCAAAGGTGGTACCATTAGTGAATGTAAAGTGGGTATGCTAAGTGCTTTCGAGTTTGACATGGGAGCATGAGGATGACATGTGGGAAAAGTATCCAAAGATCTTCCTGGCAGGTACGTTCGAATTTCGGGAACATAATTATGTTATTAGGGGTAGAATGTAATACAACATACTTTTATGATTATTCAATTTTCATATGCTTATAATTATTAATTTAATTGGGGGAAATTAAGGTTTCGATAAATATTAGTTAGCGAGATAAAGAATTTATTATTATTATTATTTACTTATGTGCAATAAGTAAATAAATATATGATTTGTTATAAGTTGTGTATGAGTGAAAGCGACACTTTATTATTATATATCGATAGAGAGTTACATCGAAAAATCAATATATTTTATCGGTGATGCATATGGTACGTACATGTTGGGTCCGGTTAATGAGATGCTAGAATATTTAGAGTTGTGCGGCTCGGATGATCCTTTTGAGTGCATTGGTGATCCGTGAAGGGTCGAAATAGTCCAAAATAAGTACCCGGGTGTTATAATTGGTTCTAAGAGTTTAGACATAGTAAGATACGTATAAGGGTAGGATGTTCTTTTTACACCTAGGGTTAAAGGGAAAATGAGATTAGGGTGAATTAAAAATATATTTAAAGGTAGGAATGTTGATGGCAGCACACATTTAACATTCTGCACAATTGAGTTAGAGATAAAGTTCAAAAGAAGAGAAAAAGAGGAAGAAAATAGGAGAAAGACTTGGAGAAGAGAAGAGAGGGACTCATCTCTAGATTCAACCCATCACCGATGTAAAGAAATTCGGATTAAATTTCCCACTCATGTATTTAATCACTTTCATTATTAATTGGTATAAAAATTTGGGACTTAAAGAAGAAAGGTTGAAACTTTGATTTAATTGATTAAAAGATGTAGATTGAGATTAATCTCTGATTTGAATTGATTATTAGTTAATTTTGATCATTTAGGAATTTTGATATATAATCTTGGTTTACCATGATGAACATATAGAGTAATGACATGATGTTTGAATTGATGAAAACTCAAATTGGGAAAATTCTAGATTTGATAAAGTGAAAGTTTGATTCAGAATCCTAGGGTTTTGATGAATGATTAGGGGTTAATTATGTGCTAGAATACTTATGGAATGTCAGTATAATGTTGTATGAGGTTAATTGGATGATTGGGGTGGTTTGTGACCTTCATTAGAGACTTTGGAGGAGAAAGAACCGAGGAAGAAGATGACAAGCAACCCAACAAGCTAAACCGGTTCACTAGGTGAGCGAATCGATTCGATTAACTGAATTGGTTCGATCTTCTACCAAACAGGTTCGGTTTGCTAGTCTGCCCAATTTTTGTTCATGAGTTGATTTGAACCGTTAGAGTTTGGGGAATGACCGTAGGGGCTTTCGGGGTATTGTGGGATTACTGGGGAATGCTTTCCAGGGTTTGATACGTGTGATAGGCCAATAAAGAGATGAGTTCGGGTGAGGAGAACTAGGAATTCAAGTGAGTGAACATTTATATATTTAATTGGGAAGTTGGTTCGAACTTTAAGATTGGGAGACTAGTGCACTATGGGATATGCATACAGGATCGGTACTTTATATATATATATATATATATATATATATATATATATATATATACAAATCAGAGTGACGTGTATATATATGTATATGTGTATGTGTATGCTATTTGTTTATATTGAATATACCTACTTGATAATGCTACCGTATGAGGTTGCGCGTAGTGGGCATTCCATCATGGCATTGACTAGCAGGTGCCAGATTGATTCCCCGAGTCATTGTACTGTTACATGACCACTATACACATGTGAGGATCGGTGTTGGTTTGGAGATCGGTTAGGTGCGATGTTGTATGGTATCAACCCCCTAATGTATGTTTATGATCGTCCCCGTTGTATGTGTTTACGTTTGGGTTCGGTAGTGAGATTCCGACTCGATGGCTTAGTGTGATGCGTGATGCCTGTAGCCTAATATCACACAAGGGATGTATCCACGAGGCCCATGATTTGGGGATACAATTATACGCATAACAAGTGATATATATGTATGTTTGTACGATATAGTGTATATATCTACTTATAGCACGACTGTAGCTATGTTATATCTATTGTGTGAATATTTATCGACAGCAAGTGTGTCACAACAACATTGTTTATAAACATATACCTAGTGAAGGTAGTTATACTTAGATAATAGAGAGTATTGGTGGGGTTGGTCTTAGACAAGCAGTTATGGATAGTAAATGAACACGTTAGGTGCGCACTATAGTTGAGAGGTGAGTTTTTTTTCATGTGAGTGCGACTGGTTAATTATGAAAGTAATACACTTCAAGTTTTATTGATTCAAAAGAATTAATTACTTTCAAAACTTTCGGGCTTTGACTCGCGGGCAATTGTTTCTCTTATTTTTCTTTTTAAACCCTAGGTGTGTTGGAGCAACAACCGAAACTGTAGGGATTGATCATTTCTTGCAATTGCAGTAGTTGTGGATGCTACAGGATTTGACATAGCTGCCTCATCTTATTTTATCTAGATAAGATCCTTGTTATTCAAGTAATTCATTTTGGGCGTGTTTTCCATAATTGAGATAGAAGTTTGTTTATGTCGGGATATTTTTTAATACTCAATTGTTATTTAGTTTTATTTAGTAGATGTTATTATTTGTTGACCGATGGTTTATTTGGTTCAATTTTATCATTTATTTATGCAAGGTGATTTATCTATTCATTTTAGTTTATGTTTTTATTCGTATTATATATATTGCTTGTTGCGATAGTGATGTTGATAATGAAACTATACTTATATTTTTGTTTTATTTTAGTAGAGGATTGGCCTCCCTGCATTAGAATATGTGGGTTGTTACATCTTTGCAGTTGGGTGCAAATTTTCTTCTAAGAGTCCACGAAGGTTTGATATTGTCTTACATGACAAGGTCATCCACTTGGATTCTTCGCTAATCTACCCTCTTATTGAATGTTCGGGCGATACGTTGCTAGTAGCCCTAATTTTGTTAAGAGGCCTTCAGTCTCCTCTCACCGAGGATAGCTAATTAGTTGTATAACCCGTCTGGATTGTACCTCAAGTTCTATGAGTAGTATTACTTCCATGCCATAAATTAAAGAGTAGGGGTGGAAACTATCAAGTTTCATTTTGTAGTGTGGTACCCCAGAGGACGTAGGGTAGTTTATCTGACTACTCGTTGTAAGTCTCAATGATCTTTCTGATGATGTTTTTGACCTTCTTATTAGCTTCTATGCACCCATTGGTTTGAGGTCTATATGAAGATTACTTATGTCGTGTAATACCATATTCTTGAATTTAGTTTGAGACCTCTTTCCAAAGTGAGACACATTATCTAGTACAAAATAACATGTGATGTTTCGACATATGAATTTTGATCATTTTCTTAGCTTTTAGCATCGCGTAAGATTCAGCCTCGACCCACTCGGTGAAAAGTCAATGGAGACTAGAATGAATTCATGCACGATGGAGGCATTAGGATTTACATTCCCTATGATGTCTATCTCACAAGTGGATAAATTCCAGGGTAAAGTCATGTCGTGGAGTTATCGGGGAGGTAAATATTGTTATGGGGCATACAGTTGACATTTGAGGAAGCTCTTGATGTAATATGTGCAATTTTTTTGCGTTGTAGTCCGTTAATATGAGTGTCTAAGGATTTTTTGGGAGATGGTGTGTCCATTCATGTGTGGTCCACATTCGCCTTAATAGATTTTATCCATTATCTCATGGGCCTTGTCTACGGTGATGCACTGTAAGCATATTCCGTTGAACCCTCTTTTGTAGAATTGTCCCCTACGGGGAGTGAATTGGGATGATAATCGTCTTAGGATGAATTGGTCATTTGGAGAGGCTCCGGGTAGATAGTGGTTCTTGACTGATGACTAGGTTGAATATCCATAGGCTATAACTCGGTGATTCACATTTCTAAGGAAATTTTGAGAACTTTGATGCAAAAGAGATGAGAATAATTCTGATGCCGAATTCCTTTTGTTGGAGGGCTCGTCAAAGTAGAGTTCCCAAGTTCTTCTATCATTTAGGGTGAATAGATCCTTATCGGGTAATTATACCTCATTTTGTCCTTCTTCCTCTGTCAAAAGTTATCATGTGATAAGGTTAAAGATTGCTCATCCTTTTGTTGCTTTTGTGAGACATATGTGATCTCAAACTCGAATAGCATTAGTAGCCATTTGGCCAATAAACTAAAGAGATCATATTTCTCAAAGAGATATTTTTGAGGATCCATCCTAGAGATGATTCATATACTGAAGGACATCATATAGTGTTGTAGTTTGCGGGTGATGCATATGAGGGTTACATAAGTCTTTCGTAAGGCAGTTTATTTGAGCTCATAGGAGACTAGAATTTTTTTGTTATAATAGATGGAACATTCATTTTGGGATTTCTCTACATATTGGGACAACATTGCTTTGAAAGCCATGTCGATTATGGTCGTGTAGAGTAAGAGAGGTTGTCCCGATTAGGGAGGTAATAATACTAGTGGGTGAGTGAGGTACTCTTGTATCTTTTTGAATGCTTCTTGGAATTTCACTTTCCATTCTTTAGGTGAGTCTTTCTTGAGTATTTGGAAGATGGGTTCATAAATGGTAGAAAGTTGGTTGATGAACCAGGTTTTTAACTGTATTTGCCCTAGGAACCCTCTGACCTCTTTCTCTATTTTGGATGGTGTAATTTCTCACATGGGTTTGACCTTTGTAGGTTCTACCTCATTTTTGTCCTTGCTGATAGTAATCCAATCACTTTACCTTTAGTGACTCCGAAGACACATTATTTTGTATATAACATCATTTTGAAGAGACGTAACCTTTAGAAGAATATTCGGAGTGTCAAAACATGTCGTAGACCTCCACATACATGTGTATGAGGTCATCTAGGATGATTATGGCCGCTTTTTGGTAAGTTACACCTACATTCTTGAGATGGAGGGGCATGGATGTATAATATTTATTCCCAAAGTGTGATTAATCTAGTTTTCTCTCAGTGATTAGGGTGCATTTTTATCTGGTGGTATCCTGCGAATCTATCTACCAATAAGTCGATGTGTGGAAAAGGGAAATATTATTTGGGGAAGTTTTGATTAAGATCCCTTTAGTCTATGCACATATGAACTTTGTCATTGGGGCATGTGGGATATTAGATTACTCGGATGAACCATACATTAATTTTTTTTCAATGCTTCCCCTTTACTTTAAATGACCATTCAGATATTAATTTACGGAGTCTTCTCTTTATTGGCTTTGTATCTGGGAGAGTGGGTGTGTAATACATGAGGATAGTCGGGTCGATGCTAGACATGCTGACGTAAGACCTAGAGATTATATTTAAGAAGTTGGAAAGGAGGACTATAAGTTCCTTTTGTTCATTCTCGACTAGTAATGACCCTATTTAGATCTGTTTAGGGTTTTAGGGATTGCCCAAGTATGTGGTTATTGTGTCATCCTCATTGGGAGACATACATCTATTTTACTTTGGTAAATTTTTTATCAGTGTCTTAAGTATTATAAGTCTACTAAGTTATCATTATTATGTGCGAGTTCTAATCCATTTATGGATTAATAATCATCATAAAAAACATATGCAAGAAAATACTAGAAATCACTATTTATTATGCCACCAAAGGTAGGAAGTACAACATTGATAATAGCATAAAAGTCTGCTTTATAGAGGGGTACATTAGGAGAGGGGATATGGGGACTCTCTGATTATAAGACAGACTCAAAGGGCTTCTAGATGATAGGCGTTGGGATGTATTTAATAGAAGTCCAGTTGTTGAGCATCACAACTCCCGTGATGTTGGTGATGAGGTGGGTTGCATTCTTTCTGGGGACCTTTGGAGTGGTTTTCATGGGCTCTGGGAACTTAGCACAAACAATAGGTTGGGGTAGGTGGTGTTCCTTGAGTTAGATTGTTTCCCCCTTAGAGCTTGAAAAGGGCTCCTTTGTTAGGCTAACTATAGGGTTAGTGTAGAGGAGTGCTTTAGAGAGGACTTGTAGCAGTAGTTGATGTCTTTTTTTGTTCCACTAATATTCCCAATAGGGATGGCATGTCGTATCCCGAGGCTCGACCGAAGGTGGAGTTTCAGTGGGTGGGGTCATTGAGTTTGTCACTCAGATGTGAAGATTAAGTTCAGGGATGTTGATTAATCATTATTTTTTTTGTAATGATACCTTAGATATCCAAGGTGGTATACCATCCATGGAAGAAATTTATCGAACTTGTATTTGAGGACACCAACATATCTACCAGGGAAATTTCATCAGGAAATAGTGCAGGTAATCCTCATTCAGTTTCTAGCTCGATAACCATTATGTATTCCTAGTGACCTATGAGACATTGAGCTCATTCTGACTAACATTTTGGATCTTCCCCGGGTCTACATACAATCCTTTTTTTTTATAGAGGATATCCATCTCTAGTTCCAAGGTTTTCTTTGCTTCATCCCACCATGGTTTAGGGAGTCTGTGATAGGAAAAGTTCTCTCCTTGGGAAAGGAAATGACTATTCTACCCTTGATGGGGTCTTTGGGACTGGGGATTGGAGTTTTGTTGTTAGGGATATAATTGAGACTAGACTTTCCCTTATGTTCCTTGGCAGTGATGGATTCGAGGGTTCCTTGTTGGTTTCTCCAAAGGAAAGACCCTGGTATGTATCCTATTTTTTGGATGATTCGGGACCCTACACTCCGAATTATCAAATCATCTTCAATCATGTGAACAAGTGAGATAAAGAAATCCATTGAGGCAGATGTCTCTGCTGTTGTGGTGGGCAATGATGGAGATCGTGGCCTAATCATTTCCCCTGGATTATGATGATATCCATATCAGGTGAGGTCCTGACTTTCATGTTCATTAATGAGGGTAATGCCCCCATGGGATGTATACAATCCCTTATTAGCTAGAGGTTGAAGTTGGATGGGACATCGAGAACTTAAAACTCCGTATTAAACTTGATAAGACATATTTTGAGGGTAAGGACTTCTCGACGAGTGTATCATAGCTTAGATAGCCATAAAGGATGGTGTAATTTCCAAGGCCTTATATCCTAGATCTATGGAGGTATGAAGGGGGAATACGATAATAGTGTACCCCCTGTCTATCAGTACTAAGGGTTGTTTGCGGGTATCAATGGTTGTGTGTAGTACGAATCAGTGATTGTGGCCTTGAATGGGGATATCTTCTTCTGAGAAGATGATGTGATGTTGCATGGTAATGGATCCAATGGTAGCTGACATTAGCCAGAGTTAGGTCCGTAGGCATAAAATCTTGGGATATTAGATAGATAAGGGCGACTTGTGCTCCTGGGATGTAGTTAACAGATCCCAAATGGTGATCTTAGTTGTTATATGACGAAGTTTCTCCTAGACTTTGTTGTTTTCCCGAAGGGGTGGTATGATAACCCTTTTTAGGGTGTTTTCTCCATACTGATTGGGTTTGAAGGAATGAATTTCAACTTTAACTCTTAAGGAAGTCAACCTCTTTGTTTAGATGGATTATGGGTTATGCATGGGATTTGTGTTCAACTTTATCTTAATGGTACAAAAGGTCAACTAAGCATGCGGGACTAGTGGAAGGATTTTTCGACTTTGGGGCCATTACTTCACTCGAATATAATATACGAGACATTTTAGGTCATTTGGGAGTCTTTTATGAGTTTTTTCAGGAGTTCGAGACACGAAGTCATCTATCCATCCCATGCCTATGTCCGAGTTCAGGGTGGGGGTAAGGATTTTTATCATTTTTTCTAGGCCTTGAACTTTTTTTGGGCCAAGTGCATTAGGTGATGATTCTGCAAACATGGATGATACTGTATAAATTTCATTATCAAAGGCGTTATCCTTGTTCTCTTCCTTATAGAGGGAGGTTTGAGTTTCTTATTGGTTAATCTCTTTCACGATGCTAGTGGCCTCGCTGAAGATGTCTCTGTAGTGGTTCCGGTATTCTGCATATTCTGGCCCCCAGAGTGAGATTTCTTCAATTTATCTAGTGTGGACTAGTTCAGATACTACATATTACAGGCTATTGAACTTTCCCTACACATGTTCATGCAAAACAAGGTTGATCAGTTCCATTTAAATGTATTAGTATATTTGAGAGGGGGGCCTTCTAGGGGATAATGTCCTCGATAGGTCATCTCCTCTTGGAGTTTGATTATGACCACTATTTGGGCAGAAACTAGGTAAGTTTTACCATATCTACATCTAACATCGGTGTAATGGTGACTCCATATATGATACCCTAAGTATGAAGAGGTCAAATACTAGCAGTAGAAAAAGTAGGTCGAGATCGTTGAAGGGATCAATGGGATCTTCTATAGTTAGATTGAGTTCAGGAGGGACATAATCCATCTCTATAGCCCCACAGATGGCATTATTTATATCCAAGGTTTAGTCTCCCAATATGTTAGGATGGATGCTCTGTTATAATTTAATGCTTAAATGCCTCAATTTCCACCCCGCTATTGAAAAACTTGAGTGGTGTATCTTTATACACGAGACTTTGATGTAAATTGTTTGTAGTGTAGCCTCTCTTTTCACGCGTCATGTCCAATGTTTGTGTTGATAAAGTTTTCGTAGCTCTGCGCCCGATCCCAAAATTGTAATCTTGGATGATGTGATCTTTAAAGCATGTGGATCATTGTTCATGTAGTCTGAGTACTGTCCCCAAAGACTAGTCCTATTGTGTCATCATTTCCTAAATTTTGGGGTTGAGGACACACTCATCTTTGGATCTTGGGGAGACGTTACCCTGGTAATCAAGAGGTGGTCAAAGAAATCCTTGATGCCCTACTCGGGTAAGTTATTGTAGTAAACTAGATGAGACTAGAATACTGAAGGTCTTATAGTAGGCTCTGATTTGCCAAAGGAGGTATTTCTCATGGTGGGATTGAACCCAGGCTTCGAAGCTATCAGTTGAGAAGGACTGATGTCACCTTTAGTGTTTGCTCTTATCATGTGGATGGTACCCACAAGGAAGGCTTGTGTCTCAGTCCCTTAGGGAAGGACTCAGAGGTTATTCCATGGTTCCTGTCTTACTCAGCTTATAATTGCATCTAAGAGACCATGACCCTTTGGTTTTCACGAAATAGGTTCCACCTTTCTCTTAGTAGGATTAGGTGTGGGACGTACTCTACTGGACTAGGGTTAGACTTTAGCTTAGATTCCTAGTAAGTGAGCGACATGGAATCTCCACATTTCTTATTCCTCCTATAGCACTTAGTGAAGGGTTCATAATTTTCAAGTGATGTGAGCATCAACCCTAAGATGTCTATCTCATTCACTAATTTGAGTCAGGGGGCTAGGATTCAATGCACATGGATTAGGGATCTCTTTTTGGTAACTGTCATAAGTCGCTCTCTCACTATTTCCCTTAGTTTTAACTAAAAGCGCGTTGGATGTAGTGGGTGAATGGGTACCATTATTGGTTCCTGAGTCCATGAGGGTGAACAGGTTTTCCTGATAGGTGGATCCTCCCCATTTAGAGTATTGAATTTTCACTACGAGGAAGATATGATCGGTGTCTTAGAGAGATCTGTCGAACATCTCTTCCGATTCGGCTGAGTGATCTGTTTCTTTTAGTGAGGGAGTGATGAGTATTGTCTCTTTTGAAATCATAAATTTCATGACTAGAGGTAAGTGGTTAGTTTTTACGAAGTGTATGGCCATGATGAAGAATGTCATATGGTCGATGTTAGACTTGGTTTTTGCGATGAATTTCAGGGAGGGTGATGTTTCCCTAAGAGGGGTGGTGGTTTAGATTTGGGAGTGTGTCCTTATCCTTGGTTTGTGAAGAATGAGGACTATCAAGGTCGATGGTTTAGGGTTTGGAATGGAAGTGTATGACATGGAATTAGTGCCAAGGTTAAGATGATATGGTAGGGGGTTATTGGTGACATTTGGATTGCCATGAGGTCACAATATCAATTAGGTAGTGTATGGAAAACCTTAAGGCCTAACGATTGTCTACAATGTGACCAGGTCCGTAAGGGAACTCGCAATGGGAGTTAGCCTGCATACTCTTCTCTTATATGCAAGGGGTGGTATAGGTTAGAGAGGTATCAATCGACCATCCATTTTCAGGGCATATACTTGGCTAAGGGGAGCCTAAAGATCTGTGAAATCTCTTAGTCGGGTTATGAGCTCTTTGGGCGGAGTCATAACTTGATAGTTTTGGGGAGAGGGTCCTTATTAGAAAGGTACAATGGTGGATACCATAACTTGGGAAGTATTGGCCATCGGGAATTGAGAACGTCCCTTAATAGTGGATGCTTAGGAAAAAATGATCCCAACAAACAAAAGTCCAATTTTAATATATTTTTAATTTATAAATATTGAAACTTTAAAACTAAATTAACCCAATTAAACTTAGCACCATTTAAAATTGATATGTTATGGAAAATAGATTTATCCAATTTTATTTTATATCCTAAAACATGCACCTAAGTGATAAGCATATAAAATAAAGAAATCATCTACAAGAATCTGATGTACGAGGAAAACAACAAAGGGGACAACTCAGTAAAAAAGATCACTATGACACAGTTTCCCAAAGCATAGACAATGGACTTAGTAAATGAATCGATCCTCACAAGACTTGATGCTCTCCCATCTTCCATCACTACTCAACAACGAAACACAGGAGTCCACCCATGTAAGCTGCCATAATGCACGAGCTCACGCATGTCTCGGTATCCACCAATGAAGCTCAACAATAGTCTATGGATAGGAACATGGAACACATCACTTCTTCACTATAACAACACAAACATGGAGTCCAATGCATGTAAACAACGATTAAGGAATCCACCACATAAAACAAGTTCTCTTTAGATGTAAAGAATCAAACCTTGATTCCCAAACAAAAGATCTCAAACCATATGTATATGAAGAACTTGGATCTTTAAACTTAAATGGTGAAACAAGGGTTTTGGAACTTTCATAAACAAGTAGGAAAACGTTTCTCACCAAAAGCTCTTCAAAAATAAGTGTCCAACATGCCTTAAATAGTATAGTAAAATCACAAATTTTGAGTCGGCAGCTTCGTTCGAATGAAAACAAAAGGTCATTCGAACGAGATTAGCATTTTCATTCAAACGAAACTATTTTCTTATTCAAATGTCCTTTGAACGAGCTTCTAACGAGATGTGTAATCCTTGGAAAAGGAATCTCGTTCGATGATCGTTAGATGATCATTCTAATAAGATACTAATAAGTCTTTCTAATGAAAACTCAATTTCATTCTAACGAGGTCAATTCTCGTGCTAATGAGATTAAAACAAAAAATATATTTCTTCAAAAAAAATAAAAAAAAGTTCCAAAAAATTTTAAGTTTAAAAACACACACCCTTAAAAGTATCCAACGACTCATATTCAATATGCAGTCATACCCTAGAGATCCTCAAAAAACATGAAGACAAACTTGACACTAAACACGACACGATGTGCCCAATCTTTCGCCTTATGGGATCAACAACACAAAGTCTAACCTATGACTTAAATGTTTTGTCCGGAATTATGTCAATTACATATAAATTGACTCAATTTGAAATTTGTCATTAAAGGGGATATTTCGAGACAAAACCAAAAAAAAAAACTCCTATGGGATGTCGAGCTGTCTAAAAAGGCTCATTACCCAACCCCCAAAAGGAAAAAGATTACAAATGCTCCTCAGAAACATAAACTTAAGTATCTTTTCTTTTCTTGAAAACTTTGTTGCATGTTGCAAACCTATAAACCTGCACACTTAAACAAGCCTTCAATGCAAAGACAATATAAATGGTATAAATTTGAAAATGAATAAATATCTAACTATGTCTAAAACAATCTCAACCTAGATGAGACATATCCCCCTTAGATAAAGGTATCCTAATTATGCAAAGGAAAGATACCATTTCTCCCCCTTTTTGTTCAGGATTAGACAAAGAAAGATACCATAAAATAATTACTCCCCCTAAAACCAAATCTCCCCCTAAACATGTGATAATACTACTTTTAAACATAGGGAAAAGGAAATAAAATCATGTGACGGTGTAAAGTGTTGAAAACACTAAACATGGTAACTCAAGAACAAATACTCCAAACTATGATAAAATGATCTCACTATCGATGCAAAATGATATTAATATGAATAAGCAATGAAATATGATACTGCACTACACCAAAAAGACCAAATTGTCACTTTTGAGCCGGCCACCCTTGTCACGGTCAATGACCGTGATAAAAAACACGCATTTTTTATCACGGTCATTGACCATGACAAGCCCGTGACAAGAATAGTTATCATGGGCTTGTCATGGTCAATGACCGTGATAACCTTATAAACTTGGTACAGTTAAGAACCGTGACAGGTCCGTGATAAGTTTATAAGTAAAAAAACCCTTCCCTCTTCTTTTTTCCCACCGTTTTCAATTTCCTCCATTCTATCTCTTTCTCTATAAGGGAATGCTCTCTCCCTCTCTACGATTTAAGGTATTTTTTCTTCTCTCTTTCTCTTTTATTTTTATATACGTGTGTATATGTTTTCGTGTGTGTGTGTATATGTGTGTGTGTGTGAATGTATAGGGGTGTGTGTGTAAGTGCATGTGTGGAGCGGGAGGGGGCAAGGGTGGTGGGGCGGGTGGTGGGTTTGTGTGTGTGCATATGTGTGGGGGGTGGGTAGGTTTGTGTGTGTGTGTATGTGTAATGGGGCAGGGGGTGGTGGGGCAGGGGGTAAGGCAGGGGGTGGGGAATTTGTTTGTGTGTGGAGGGGGCGTGGTAGGGGGTTATATATTTGTGCAGGTGTGTGTGTGTTTGGTGGTGGTGGGGAGGGTGGTGGTGGGGCAGGGGTGTGGGGTGTGTATGCTTGTGTGTATATGTATGTGTTGAAATTAATTGGTGTTTAGTTTAGGACTTCAAATTAATTGTTAATGTTGATTTTAGGATTTGAAATTAATGTTTGGTTTAGGACTTGAAATTAATTTTTAATGTTGATTGGACATTATAAATATTGTTTCTTTATTTTTATTTAGGTTTGAAATTGTTATTGTTGAATTAATTGAGTAGATAAATTAGATGGCGTACGAGATACACATTTGTTGGTTTGTTGTTGCTGTTGGATTATATTTGATGGATGTGGTTGGATATTGAAGTTGGTTGTGAATTTTTTTTAAAATACTTAACTTAATTCACATTAATAAATCCGTAAATAATTATATTGTCCTAATTTGTTGAGTTGGTTAATTTTGGAAGTGGCAAGACCACTGGATTATTGTCAGCAAAATGGGGGAGGGGGAGTTTTCGATTTTTTTTCTAAAATTACGTTATGTTACGACCTGTTCGAGAGTGGCACGACCACGGACGGACTTATCATAATTAGATGAAACATACCTACAATTACACATAGTGCGCATAGATACTAGCCTTGTAGTTCTTATGTGTAGGCATTCAATAGCCCTTAAACCCGTTCGAGAGTCATTATCCATGTAATGAGATCTTTCCAATTGTCCCGTTTAGACAGTTTGGGACTGCATAATTTCTGTATAATAATATTCTTAGTGACTTAATGTTGTTACTTTTGAAGGATGTTCTGCAGTCGTATCCTAATGTTCTCTGAGTACATACTAGATTGACAAGTGTGAGTATTATTTCAATTGATCAATTGAAATAACACTCCCACTTGGCAATCTATGTCGTGTACTTTGAGAACTATGGGGATATGCTGCCGAATTGTAACAATGCGCATGAGCTATTAAGTATATTACAGAAATATGCGATCTTGAATGGGATAGGACCACTCACCCTTTAGAGGAGATGGAGGAAATAGGAATTACTATTATAAATTGAAATTTAAAAATAGAATATAAATAAGACATAATTAATTAAAACATACTATAATTCTAAGTTTTGCTTTTACTAATCCATGAAAATACGCTTCTTACCTTTAATAGGTGATTGTTTGTAGTACCTGTGATGGGATATCCTAAATAAAAAGAGTGGATAGGGGTAACAAATATATTGGGGGATGTGTTTCACAGAGGTGCTAATGAATTTGTGAAATACGCAAATAGATGTTATAATGATGAAGAATTTCCGTGTCTGTGTGCTAGGTGTAATAATGGTAAGGTGTTTGAGTGGAAAATAGTTGAACTACATTTGTTAAGATGGGGTATGCAAGATAATTATTGATTTTGGAGTTTGCACGGTGAATTGAAAGTTCCTTTTATCCCTGAACAACCTTTAAAATAGCCAGAAATAAGTTGGATAGATGTAGAAGGGGACGACGTAGATCATAATATGTTAGAGGATTTAGTTGATGATGTGTACGGAGTTCATGAAGTGGAGTAAAATGAATTCACCGACAATGTAAAAGGTTTAGGTGCTCATGAAGATATCACGATAAACCTTGATGATGACTACCAAAGTTTAAAATTTAAGGTGGCCCAACCATTATACTCTAGTTGTGAGAAAAATCAAACAACATTACATGCCATGGTTGGTTTGCACAGTTTGAAGACGTAATAGAGTTTTTCTGGCAATAGCGTAACAGGAATTCTAAATTGGGTGAAGGCTTACTACCCAAGGAGAATACGCTTCCAAATAACTATCTTGTTATTAAGAACAGTTTGAAAGGTTTGGGAATGAATTATAAATCGATTCATGCTTATGTGTATGAATGCATACTATACCCAAAGGAGTATGAAAATCTCGATCGTTATCTGATATGCGATGAACCTAGATATGTCCAATCTACTGGCAAGGAAGGCACAAACTCAAAAGCGCCTAAAAAAGTGTTGAAATATTTTTTCGTTGGGCCTAGATTAAAGCAATTTTTTATACTACCATGGATAACAGAGGTAATGATTTGGCATGATAGGGTAGAAGTAGGGGATAATCTCAGGCGTCATCATATTGATTCTACAGCTGGGAGGAGGATGAGTTATGAGTATTGCGATTTTTCTCGAGAATAGTGTAACATTCATTTAGCTATATCAACAGATGGTTTCAATCCATTTGAAAATATAAGCACCAATTAAAGTGTATGGCCAGTGATCCTAGCCCCACTCAACCTCCCTCCTTCACAGTGTATAAGATCTAAATTTTTAATGCTGTCTTTATTGATACCTGGGCCAAAGGCACCAAGTGATGACATCGACGTCTACCTCGCTCCTTTGGTAAAAGATTTAAATGAGTTGTGGGAAAAGGGTCTTCAAGCATTTTACTCTTTTAGAAAAGAAGAGTTTACACTGAAAGCTATGTTGATGTGGGTAATTCATGATTTTCCAGCTTATAGAACATTATCCAGTTGTGTAGTACATGGCTATTTGGGGTGTCCTATTTTTGGAGAAGAGACCGAATCTCTTTGTCTCCCCGCTAGCTCAAAACATGTATACCATTGCCACATGAGGTTTTTACCCCCTGCTCAAAGTTTCAGATTTGAGAAAGGTTACAATTTTTTATCGGGCGGAGTTGAACATAGGATACCACCAAGAAAATGTCTAATAACAACATTTTTTTACAGAAAATGTCTCCTTTAGGGATTAAGGCGAGGATGATAATGATGATAATGATGATGTCTTTTGGGCTCAGTGATAGCTGAGGCGACGAGGCCTCCTCGGCCCCTAGGCTCCCCAAATGGGGAAAATTGGGAATAGCCATCGAGAATAAGACGGGGTTATTAGCTAGATCCCTCGAGCTCATAAAGACGATTATCGGCCCGGGGTACACTAGTTGGAGGGAGGTGCCAAATGAGCTCAAGTTAGCTATTTAGGCGGCACTACAGGTAATGTCTTTACATATATATATATATCAATTTTAATTTCAATTTCAATTTCAATTTATATTTATTCGCAACTAACATTGTATTTGTTTGACAGGAACAATTCAGCGTGGCCCCAAAACTCCACGATTTTGTCTTGGAGTAGTTGAGGGAGTAACACAAGATATGGAAGAAAAATTTGCTGGCCCGGTACTTTGGGAAGACCCGAGACTCCATTATCAAAATGTGTGAGTCTGTATCGTTGAAGGAGCCGTTCTCATTGGCACAATGGGAAAAGTTCATTGACAATGAGATCGAGGAGCGAAAATTGGCATCTCGCCAATCGAGGAGGGAATATCGAGCGAAAAAGATGAACGTGCACTACTACGGCCAGACATCTTAGGCCTAGGTGAAGCATAGGATGATGGTAAGTTTTTATTTTTCTATAATTATAAAAATATGTTATTCTGCATTTTTTTACTTTGTGGGCGCGGTACTAATTTTGCATTATTTTATTTCAGGGGATGGGGAGTGGCCCTAGGGGTGGGCCACATAGTATCGATGCCTATGTGGCAATACGGATGAAGAAGGGGAAGGATAAGGAGGTGTCCCCGAGCGTCGCGACCACGATTATAAGTAATAAGACATTTTACTTTTTAATAATGACGTTATAATTTTTTTATTTACTTATTTAACTAATCGTTTGCTTTTTATCATTTCAGGCAAAGCTTAAGGAAGTATATGAGTCAAAATCTGATGCCGACAAGGCATCTTTGTCTGCGGACGCACTCAGCCAAGTGCTTGGCGCTGATCGCAAGGGGAGGACAAGGGGCTGAGCTGCGGGTGGCCAAATCTAGGATAATCAAATTGGAGACGAGCAACACCGGGTTAGCTCGTCAGCTGGTCTCACATGACGAGAAGCTATCAAGGTTGGAGGCGACGGTCCAAGATATGTTCTCATTCGTGAAGCATTCGTTGGGAGAAAAGGGAAAGGGGAAGGGGAAGGGGAAGGGGAAGGAAAAGGTGGTGGAGGAGGAGGAGGTGGAGGAGGACAAGGACACGGACATCGCGGCTTCGTTGCCAACACATGCAGACTCACCGATTAATGATCCAATCCCCTACTTGGATCCCGTCGAGCGGCCTATGACAAAAATTGGTTGTCCGAGCGTGTTTATACTCGACATAATTGATGGCATGCTGATAGGGAGGGGGTTAAGGGACCCGAATACCGTCCAGGGTATGTCGGTTCATGGACGTACACTTCAAGTCATCGAGGCCAATGTGCTCATCACGCATGTGGTAATCGGGAAGGAGAACTCCCCATTTTGGTTGTGTGAATAATGCGGCGTGATGCATATTCAGGAGTGTCTCAATGCGTATATCGTGTGGCCTTACTTCCTCCTCAAACCTATCACATGACATTATTTGTATCTATTTTATTTGGACACTTGGATTATATTTGTATTGTTTTGATTTTGCTACATTTTGGTTTGGATATGGAATTATATATGTAATGATTTGGTGCATTCTTTATATTTTATTTGGATATATGTTATTTGAACTGGTACAATTTTTCTATAATAGGTACAAATATACTACTGGGCAGTGGCCGTGGCCAAACTGCCCAACAATTTTTTTTTAAATTCTGCCCAGATTTGTCACGGTCAATGACCATGATAATTTTTTAAAAGTTGTCGTAGATTTGTCACAGTCCCTGACCCTGACAAATCTCGTCAAGGTCAAAGACCGTGACAAGACCATGACAAGTTTAATGAACTTGTCACGGTCAATGACCGTGATAAGTCCGTGACAATAAAAGTTATCACCCCCAGACTTGTCATGATCATTGACCACAATCAATGACCGTGAAAATACGACAGATTTGGTGTAGTGCTAATTTTTAAAGTACCAATATGATAAAAAGAATTTCAATGCACAAAAAAGAGAAACTAATATGATCACATAACATGACAAATAAAATCCAAAGATAAAGCATATGGCAAACATGGACTAAATGCAAATCGCAAAGACACAAAATACAATACCTAATATAAAAATATGCAAAAGACATACCAATGAAAATCCGGAACATATATATAAACGACCATAAAACTTGACACAAAACACATAAATTTTACACACTAGCATGTTATTGATATGTCTAAACATGTGGAATGGAATGAATAGTCATGAACTATATACAAATGAATTATGAAATATACAAATGAATTATGAGCAAAAATTCAAATATGTTCAAGGAGTTTTAATTAATCGTAAAACTTTATCAAGCTAAGATTTAGCCTCAAGTTACCAGATAAATTAAACTTAATGAACAAACTAGAACAATGCACACAAGCCTAGAATATTGATGATTCTACAAATTAATAACATCATGATAAATAAGCATAACACGGATTCATTGCGCAACCTTTGATTTTCAACGAAACATACTTAAAAGATAAACATATATCATATTTTCTTTTCGCAATTCTTTTGAAGCTATCTCTTTTGAAAGATCAAACAAAAAAACTATGTTTGGCAATTTTTCTATTTTTATTGACTTTAATTATTTTCATTAGGATCTTACCAAAGGTGGCTTTATCATAAAGGAGAGATCTGTTCTCATGCACCCTCATATATTATTTTTTAAAACATTCTCACCGGAAACAGTTATTACATGCACAAGTCCCCCATAGTCACAAAATATGTAGATGACAAGATTGATGGGAGAACATCTCACAAAGCTCAAATATACATGTGAAGTTAACGTTCAAAAATCTCGTGCATGTGTGTTAGGAGGCTTATACAAAGTAAAATCCATAAAGAAAATCAATTTTGAAAAAACTCCGTGCAAGCATAATTAAGAATAATCTAAGCATCAACAATCATAGCCAAATGTCCTAGCCACATGGAAAGTATGGAATGAATTGGATTTAAACACACCAAATATGTAAAACTAAACTACAAAAAAAAGTGAAAATATTTTTGAGTTTTTCTAAAAATTTCAAAATAAAATACCAATTTTTCAATTTTTAAAAACAAACTCTAACTCAAAAGACAAATATTTTTTTTTATATTTTTCAATTTGACTCAACATGAAAAATTAAAATACAAAAGATATATATGTCATAACACCAACAAACATATATCATGAAGCATATATTAGAGTATGATAAACACGATAACACAATTAACTGTTAGATATAACAAGGGAAGTATCATGTGCTAGCAATAAGAATTAACAAGTCTAATATCCAAAGACTCCAAATATGATTTCTTAACCCAAGTAAGTATAACCTGACTCTTAGGGGTTTGGGAACTATGGTGATTCTATTCTTAGACTTTCTAAGACCGTTATTAAGATCATAACAAAAATTCCTAAGGTGACCTTTCCTACCTCAATGACTGAGGGATACTACATAAGGGTTGATTTTTCCCAACGTTCCTAGTAGACTTTCTCAAACGTATGGTCTTGGATTTAGTAGAAGAAGAATTATGATCATCAAAGCCAATTCCACACTTGTTATCTTTAATTTGGATGTTCCCTAACATTTTATCTAACTTCTTTTACCTAGACTCCAAATCAAATTTGACCCTATTTGAATCTCTCAATCCCCTTTCTAGCTCAACTATCCTCGACTCGAGTAAATTCCTAGACTCCTCAAACTTAAGAATCTCTTTCTTCATAGACTTCATAAAATCACGAAGATTATCTGTCTCCCCCTTAATGTACTATATCTTCTCTCGAAGAGTCCTATCATACGATCCTCTATCAAAACACTATTATTATTATTATTATTATTATTATTATTATTATTATTATTATTATTATTATTATTATTATTATTATTATTATTATTATTATTATTATTATTATTATTATTATTATTATTATTATTTCCTACGGTATGCTCCTTCAACCTAGCTTCTAACTTTAAGTTAGGATTCTTCACCTTCAAAGTTTATGCATAAAAATCACAAAAGGTAACTTGGACTTCAATCTCCTTCTCCTTTTTTCATCCTCAATCTCATCTCCACTCACTTGGGGTCCACAAACTATACCTCGAAAGTGTCATGCGAAGGAGTATATTTATGGAGAGATTTCTCATCAAAGTTCACAAGACTAGCCATGAACGCTATAAAATTGAACACAATAGGGGAATCATTTACCTCTTTCGGACCACTATCACTAAGGGTGGCATTAAATGCTATTGATTTCTTACCATCCTTCATTAGCTTAGTGGGGGAACTCAACTACCCTATGGACATAACCCACACAACCATAACATCTTTTTGACTCATCACTCTTAAAAGTATAATTCGGGTTTTTATGGAAGTGATCGACCTTGTTGTGCATATTTTTATCAAACCTTATCTCATCTTTTGATTGCTTTTGGAGTTTTGAGAAATTTCTTAAATTTCTTTGCCAACATGTCAACATCCTCGATCTCGATATCAGACTCATCATCCAAAACAGGTGTTTCCTCCTTCCTTAATTTCAAAGCTATGCTATATTCTTTCTTTGTCACATTATTAGGGTTAAACATGTGAAGCTCATAAGTTGTAAGTCACCAATAAGCTCTTCAAATTTTGTAGAGTCAATAGTACCGAAAGAATTAAAAAAAGGTCACCTTTGGATTAAATCTTTTAGGCAACAACCTTAAGATTTTCTTGAATACTCGGTTATCGGTATCTTCTATCCAAAGTTATAGGATGAGATAAAAATATCGGAAAGTATAGTGTAAAACTCATCAAAGTCCTCACGCTCCAACATCTTAATCGTTTCAAACTGAGTGGTGAGGTTTTGGAGTTTGGAAACCTAAACAACACAAGTTCCTTCATGGGAGAGATGGAGTATATCTAAAGCCTCTTTATATGCCTCACAAGTCATAATACGACAGAACTCCTCCGGGGTGATAGAACAAAACAGAGCATTTAAACCTCGAGAATTAAAATTTACTAACATAAGCTCAGCCTCACACCATGATTCTACGGGTTTTAAATGAATTTCTTCACCTTCTCTAGTTCTAAGTGGAAACTAATATTTAACAAAGACTAACCAAAATAGCTCATCTATAGCCTTAAATGCTGGATTCATATGCATTTTTCTGTATTCATAGTCAACCCATCAAACATCGGGGTTCTAATTAAATCAAATCCTCTAAAATTCTTGCCTAAGGACATGGGATGAAAATACAATAACTAAGTGTTCTAACTCTCTTACCAATTCGAGAAAATTGGTATCCAAAAAGAATCCCTACAAATTAAGATCACACGATATTTTGGTGCAACCCGCTCTAATACCAATTTAAGAATGACCCTTATCAGTGTATGCTTAGGCATTGATGGTCCGAACAAACAAAAATACCATTTTTATATTTTTTGATTTATTAAAGATTGGAATTTTAAAACTAAATTAACCCAAATGAACTTAGCACCAATTAAAACCGATTTGTTGTGAAAAATAGATTTATACAATTTTATCTCTTTTTTTTCCTTAAAATATGCATCTAAGTGATATGGAGATAAAATATAGAAATCATCCATAAGACGACGATGTATGAGGAAAACCACAAAGGAAAAAACCTCGAACTACATAAGCAAATCATTGTGATACGATTTTACAAATCATAGACAATATACTTACTCAATAACTCGATACCCACAAGTCTTAACGCTCTTCTATCTTCCACCGCTTATTCACAATGCAACGCAGGAGTCCACCCACGTAAGCTACCACAATGCACGAGTCCACGCACGTCTCGATATCCGCCGATGATGCATACCAATCATCTACGGATAAGAACATGGAAGCCACAACTTCTTCACCGCAACACCACAAACACGGATTCCACCATGTGTAAACAGTGAGTAGGTAATTGACTGCACGAAACCGATTCTCTTAAGATGTAGAGAATAAAAACTTAATATCCAAAATAAAGGTCTTAAAGCATATGTATATAAAGAACTTGTATCTTTAAACGTAAAGGGTGAAACAAGGGATTTGGAACTTTGGTAAATAGGTAGAAAAACATTTTTCACAACAAAGTTCTTCAAAAATATGAGTCAAATATGCCTTAAATAGTAAAGACATGAATTTCGAGGCAGTGACTTCGTTCGAATGAAAACATCACGTCATTCGAACGATATTAACATTTTTGTTCTAACAAAATTCCACTTTGTTGAAACGAAATTGCTTTCTTGTTCAAACATCCTTCCAACGAGCTTTTAACGAGATGTGTAATCCTTGGCAGAGGAATCTCATTTGATGGTCTTTATATGGTCATTCTAACGAGATCCTAATTTTGTTTTAACAAGATTATAAGTCATTCAAATGAAAACTCAATTTTGTTTTAACGAGGTCAATTCTTATTCTAATGAGATTAAAAGAAAAAATATTTTTCTTCAAAAAAATAATTAAAAATAGTTTCAAGTAATTGTAAGTTAAAAAATACACAACCTTAATAGTAACCAAAGACTCATATTCAATATGCATTCATACCCACTCGATCCTTAAAAAAAAGAAGAAAAACTTATCCAATCTTTGAAGCTTGGTGACTATGTCTTCATCAAACACGTCATTGGCTTATGGGATCAGTAACACAAAGTCTAACCTATGACTCAAATGTTTTTCAGAATTATGCCAATTACATACAAATTGACTCTATTAGAAAATTTTCCTTATAAGAATAATTCTCCTTTTAGACTGACCATGAGGGGGTGATGTGATTAGAAGCTCCAGGTGAGTTCTTATAGGCAGAAAACTAATTTTCAACTCAACGAGGCTTCTTGATAGGCGTAATAGGCTTAGCAAAGAAACGTTTCTCGATCTTGCACCCACTGTCATTGAGTACTTTGAAGTCATGTATCTAAGTGAGTTCGAGTTCATTATGTACGTCCTTTTGGAGAATCTTGATCATGACCTCTCTGTGATTATTTTCTAGGGCACTTAACTATCTTATCGGAATTCTCTCTCCAGCGAGTGACGAAAGTTCCAACTATCCCTCTCCTCTTACTTCACCATTTTTAAGTTTTTACAAGTGATGCTAAGTTCTTTGTTATATTCGTACTGCTTCAGGAAAGTATGTCATACATCATCCCATATTTTGTTGGTCCTCTCACGTTTTATCCCCATATATAGAAAATGGTTCCTTTGGATATAGTGAAAGAGAACTTATTTTCTAGAACTCCCATATATACGTTCCAGACCTTCATCTGAAGGTGGTAGTTGGATAAGTGGACGGTTGGGAAGCCCAATCGTTTGTAGGTTTTAAAGGCCAACATCTTGGATTTTTCTGGCAATTGAGCTTTAGAATTGAGGACCATCTTCTTGATATTAGTGAGCACATCGAGGGTTCTTATCTTGCTAATGGATTCCTGAAAGAGGTGAAATTTAGATTGGACATGCATTATATCCTCATTTGGAGGTGGGGGAACAACCTCACCAGCTCATGGAGGAGCTATAGATTCGGCTTGCGGGAGGTCTTAGAAGGAGGTGTGTGGGTAATTAGGGTATTGTTGGTAAGGTTCAAAGTATCCATGTTGGGCAAATTATATTTGGAAATGAATGGAGCTGACTTTAGATAGGGGGCGATGCTGGGACTAGTGCAGTCGAATCGTGGGGATTAGGCGACATTGCTCAGCATCCACTTCAAATGGTATTTTAGTGTTCGGTATGGGAGGAGAAAGTATGATCTCTAGTATTCCAGTCACAGCAGTGGCCTCTTATAGATGGACTTGTGTGAGGTTTAATTTCTTGATCTCATATTTTATGGTATTCTAGAAGACAATGATGTTTTTAATCTTCCTTAGGATTAGATCCATTACGGATGGATCCTGGTCTTCTTCGATAGACATGGAGCGTAGTGAAGAGAAAACTTGACAATTGTGGGTGGGGATCTCGCTGATGAAAACTAATTAGTCGCAAGAAGCGTGAGCTCAGACATATAGGGTAAGAACTTAGTGTGATCTTTCTGCTGATGATAGCAATTGTAGAAAAAGTTAGGGCACTTTCATTCAGGTTTTAACGAGTAGAAGGGATGATAAAATGATAATACATATGGTAACAAGGATGATGTTTTTCGATGTAATTATTTTATTTATATTTAACCGTATGTGGTTGGTATTTTATTTTTTGTATTTCGTTTGGCAATATCTTCTGGGAGAGAAATGAATAGAGTCCTTTTGGATTCGGGTAAACATGGATGAGCTCTTGTTTTCATACGAGGAACGAGGAAGTAACGGACTACCATATATTATTTTTCTCAAAATAAAAATTGGATAAGGTAATCCAACACATGGGAAATATGTTTTGGTGATAACTTGATAATTCATACTATTTTTCTTCCATTAAAAATGGGAAGACATTCATCCTAAAATATGAGGGATTTTGGAACAACCTTCTACCGTATGACAATTTTTTTGAAAATTTTTATTAGAGAAAATGGCCCGTAAGTATATGTTCATTTTTGTGCAATAGGGTGTGTTCATAGAGATTTTTCTTTTTACAAAAGGGAAATGCGACTCGATGATCGATGGATCTCTTTTTATTTCCATGAATCATAATATATCGGGCTTTTTGGACTTAGTAACCTTTAAGGTACTTGTGAAATCACTTTACCCTAGTACTGAATAACTGTGAAATTCTATTCGATATACCCTAGTACCGAACAAACTTCAAACGTTCCCTATTATTGAGACTTTTGGATCAAATGACAAGTTGGTCTATGTAACTAACAGGTAGGTAAAAACAGAGAATTCATCCGTGGCTAGCCTTTTTGAGAAGAAAGTTTTCAAAAGTATGAACTTTATTTGAGGAAGAGATTTATCAAAAGTTTGAACTTCCCTTAGGGATTAGCAACTTTACAAAATATGAGCCTCTTTTTGGGTGAAGTGACTTTTTTAAGGTATGAACTTCCTTTCGATAAATCCCGTGTGATCTAGATGGTATAGGGTTTTACCAATGTGAAATAAAGACTATGCAGTGGATGATGCAAACATGTAATCTTTATTTTTACATACTCTGATGTTTATTTTATCGTGAGGTCCTTCGTGTGTACCTATATGTTTAGAAAAATATACAATGTTGTATGTGGGGACCTAAGCACGTATCTACGTTTTGAGATACTCTAAAACTAAGGCTGCTAAACAAATATAAGATTTGAGTAGGTAGTGATGCGTGAGAGCCACATTAATCATATTATAAAGTAAGCATAAAGATAATTTAGTTCTCTTGATTTATCCCCATTAGAGCCTCCATTATGGCATTGTGGGTCCTGTGTGGCAGTTGTCATGGGCCTAAGAGGAGAGATTATATACGCTCACGGTGAGCGTGAGAGGGCTTGTCTCTCAGTTCTCCACATCCCACTGAGATCGAGTTATTTTTTGAATGTGGGTCGTTGTCTTGCCAATGGAAGATCTTTGATTCTATGTTCAATTTGACTCGCAAAACCCTAGTTTCAGGCCTAGACCTAAGTGTGTTCCATGAGATAAGGGGGTTGTTTTATTTGTTCAGAGCCAAAAATTTATTTTATAAAAAAACAAATAAAATATTCGAGTTATCCATTTCAGGCTAATCCTAAGGAAGGTTTAAGTCTGAGGTTATCCATAGATTCTTGTTATGCGGGTTTGAAAACCTAGTTACGAGTGGGAAAAGGTTTTAGGAACCCTAATTGTTCTTTATGCTTGTAACACCCCGTGTTTTTAATAGTTAATTAAATTAATTAATTGGGAAATTCGAGAAAAATAAAATTCAATTTTGGATTGAATTATTCTTAGTAATTAAATATGTTGATTTTTATATATAAAAATAAGGTTTTAAGTGGAATTTAAATCGGGATTAAATTTGGGAAATTATAACTTTTTGTATAAAAATCGGGGGAGGAGTCGAGCTAAGGAGGGTAAAAATAATATTATTAGAAATTCGACCATCCGATCGAGCTAAATTTTTCACATCAGTTCCGTCTCGCCGTTCGCTACAACATACTAAAATTTTAAGCAAATCGGACGATCCGATCGTCCGTAATAATTTTTTGAGTGTTTGGTATATAAACAAAGTGGTGGGTTTTGGACTTTTAAACAAACTTTCTTCTAAGATCTAAGACCAGTAATCTCCTCTTTTACATCTTCTTCGTCCCTCAAAACCTTAACTCCACTAGAGAGCTATTTTCAATCCAAGTTTTGAAACTTTAAACCGGATTTTCTCAAGATTATTCAAGAACGTCTCTTTGCTAATTTTTCGAGAGGAATCCAACTGTGTATTCATAATTTCTTCATCTTAATCTCAATCATGAATACTCTATACCTTTGCTTTAATATTATGCATTTTAAATATCGCCTAAACCCTTAATCATGTATTTTTTATTAAAATCAATTAGTAACTTAATTAAAGAAAGTAGAAACTTTAATTTTGGGGTTGTTTTCATGAAAATTTTGAATATGATTTAATCTTTGAAACCCTTTGGTTCATAGGTTAGATTTTTGGGTTTTTATGATTTTTGGGTGTAGGTTCTCATGTACAATTTTTATAGGATTATTCATGTGGTTATTGGGACGCGCTTACTCTTATAAAAAAATTAGAGGATTTATGAAAGAGAACGATTATGTTATATTGAATAATACCGCGTGTTAAATAAACAACAATATTGAACGGAAATAATTTTGTTGAAAATGCCAACTATATTATTAATTGAATTTAATTGAATTGTGACATTTATGATTAAAGTGCCATGTTGTGATTATGATTTGTGATATTATGTGAATTGTTTTATTCACTTTTTCCATTACGTGGACAAGGGGATTTTGGGTAGTATATTGCTCACCTTGATTATAGGATGATTACTAGGTATGGGACTAGTTTGTGTAAATTCGTGGGGATTTTATATTGCGGTGGTGGGCTGATTTTTATATTTTATTATCATCGCGTTAGCCTATACATGAGACTAGGACATGTTTTATATTTTAAATTCATCCTATATGTAGGATAGGATGTACATGTACTTGGGGACCCTTAGGTATGTGACTAAGAGGTATTTTGAGGATCTCCCATCAATTCAAAGGGCGGGGTAATTTGTAATTTGTGAAATTGAGAGAAGGAGAATTAATACCTAAGATAAAAATGGGTATTAAAATTTATGGTGACATAATGTGTCAGGGACCGACAGTTTCAACGGGTCAACAGACGATTATGTCATGTTGTGTGTGGAACCTGTGACACCCCGCCTAATAAAATACCAGGTGACCAATCATATCCTAAATTAAAACAGGAGTCTCATATGGTTCATTCTCAGCATCACTCTCGAAAACAAATTTAATTACTAATAACTTATTAGGTTGGTGTCAAAATTTTATATTAACTAATATTTTTAATTAAAACATTCAAATAAAACATTCACACAGTTTATATATGCAACAGTAAAATGAAATAAAATAACCGAACACTCGGTTTAACATAATATAATCAAATCGAATGCCGCACTAAAAGGCGATAAAAGAATAAATAATACAATTGGGCAATCGGCCCGAGTGTTTCGACAGTACCTCCTATCTAGATGACAAGGACAAAAGCATCTATTGTAAATCTGCATGCATCCACAACTGCTACAGCGAACGTCTGACTCGGAGGAATCATCATCCAGGCGTCCCTGTGTCTGGACACCTATATATATATATATATATATATATATATATATGGAGAGAGAGAGAGAGCAAAAGAGGGAAAAAATAAAGAAACGGGTCAGAGCCCGAGCTTGAAAATATTTTGCAAGTGCATAAATGTCATATTTTAAAATACGAAATATCTCTCATATTTAAGTTGGTATCGCACTCCCATGAGATACACCTCACCCCTCTTCTAATAGTTCACTCACATCGCATACGTTTTAAACCTACTAGTTAAGCTATTATGCCTAACTAAACGCTATCACCCATCCTCTAAAAATCTTCATACCCGAGTACTAAGGGCTAAACTTCTCCCCATTCCCAACATTGCTCTACGTTCATGCGTGGGGTGTCTCACAAAGCGAAATCCAAACAAGGAACCTACCCGATATTCTACTATCGAACAACTAAGAGAAAGCCCACGAGATATACCCCTTTCTCTTTAGTTATTGGTGAGGAAGCTATTTCACTAGTAGAGCTTAAGGTACCATACACTCGATATAATTTACGAAGTGCTATGCTCCCTCACATGCCGCCATGTACAGCTCGAGGCACTAGAAGAGCATAGAGATAACACTGTGAGGCACTTTGAAATGTACGAAAAATAGTTGTCTAGATCCTATGATCATATGGTGAGGCCAAGGAAGTTCAAAGAAGGAGATTTAGTCTCAAAAGCATTCACGAGTCACATCAGAGGACTTTTTGTGACAACCCCTCTTATTAAAATAAGAGGTGGCCAGTCCGATATTCCAATAATTACAAGAATCATAGATGGTCCATTCTTAGCATCACTGTAATATAATAAGTTGATGAGTAACCACCCATTATTTTAGAAAACGGATTGTCAAAATTTAATTTGTAAGTTAAAGAAAAATATTTAAACATTCCAATTGAAAAGAAGGTGGATAATGAAAAGACAGATAACAAATCAACAACCATATACATCAAAATAACCGAATAAGTTATCGGTTAACAGACCCATACTATTAGGTTACATCGAGTATTAAAGTACAAAGTCACATAATAAAATACAAGTACAAAACTTGGGTAACACGCCCGAATGTGTAACCGATCATAACTAGAATACAAAAAGATGGAAGCGTCTATATCAACTATCCCATAATAGCCACAAAGTGTTACAGCTCCAGGACACTGGTTAGAAAAGTCAATATGAGCGTCCTTGCGATGGAGCACCTGGGCGAATATAAGATTCAAGCAAAACAAAGAAATAGAAACGGGTCATGGCCCGGTTTACTATGATTACCAAGTGAATAAAGTGCATGACAATTATGGACAATTTAATTTCCATGAATAAGCTTGTTTCGGTCACCATAAATAATGATAAGGAATATAACCTTTCTATCTAAAAGCATAACCTAACGCAATAATAATGACAATGATCACAATTCATTTGTGAAGGAGAATATAAATAAAATATTACTTAATGAGATTTCATTTCCTTTTTACACAATTTCATTTCACCATTCCTTTTTCTCATTAGGAAATGTATTTAAGAAATTTACTTCATAAAGTGTCGTATTATCAATAACATCCCACTTTAATAAGAATAGTTATATTTCACAACATATAACGATTCTAAGACCATCCTTCTGGGTTTTCCCACTACATGCGCCCATAAATAGCTATCATCTTCCAGGACCTATCACCAAGACAACCTGGGCATCCTACATAGCGTGACGTCGGGAAACGACGATATACCTTCGACCGTGAGTCATAACCACACCCGGAATTACCTCACTACGAACAATAATCACACAATATATATAATAATCGGTCCTACGGCTGAGGACTATATTCACCCTGGATTCACTAGCCAGGAGACTTCACCTCATGCGTGTAACTTCCCCTATAATATCATTTAGAGAGGTGTGTATGAGAAATTTATCATTCATATGTTATTCCCATTTTTAAATATACATAAAGTCTTTATCCGGAGCCATAAGCGTTTAATGCCATCATTATAAACCTCAACGTTTAACAAACCCCCAAATTATTCTTTGAGAAATAAGGACGTTACTATAAGCCACCAAGTATTGTATACCTCAAACAAGTCTCTAAATTTCCACAATTATATAATCCTACTCTTCCCTAGTCTCAAATTAGTTCGTTCAAGAAAGAACCACCCTAACGTCTATGTCTTAAACCCCGAGATAAGACCTAGTACCCCCTTTCAAATCTAGTGTGGTTACATACCAAAAGTAAGTCCCTAATATAGTTTATTTTATCCTAAGATAAAGTTCGTAGGTCTTAAACCTACAAGAAAAGGATTTCAAAATAAGTTAGAAAAATAACCTAAAACAGCAGGAATTCCGAATCGATTCGCCCTGGCCGAATCGATTTGGTGTTGAAGTGAATCAATTCGGACCATTTGAATCGATTCAGTCAAGAGGACCCAATATTATGCATACTGCCGAATCAATTCGGATAGGCCGAATTGATTCGCTCATCACAGACTTGTAGCCTCCCCCTTTAGCGAATTGATTCGTTAAAGGCGAATCGATTCGTCTGGGCCAAAATGCCCAATTTCGGCCATAGATGTTAATACCGTACTTTTCCCAAACTCATTTCTTCTCCATTTTACCCACACCAACCATCATTAATCCAAGTAAAATAATCCTACGTAAATACTAACTACTATAATCAACATAATATCTATCTAAAACAATATTTAAGGGTTCAAACACTACAATTTCATAATACCCCATAATTGTTCAAGTGTTCCCAATACACAACCATCACTAGATTTTATTCACCTTAAATCATATATTAGCAAGTAAGAAACTTGCCTTAAGCTGAAATCTCGGATTCCTTTATGGTAGATGCAAGATCAAACCAAATTTCTTCAATTCTTCTCCTTTCTCTTCTTTTTCTCCACAATTCTCTTTCTCTCTAGGTTTATTAAGAATACACTTGAGAAATAAAAGGGGTGGTAAGACTCAATCGGGTACATAGCCTTAATTTCCATCTTTACATGTTAATACATCATTAAAATGGCTCGTAACTACATAATTAAGTCATAACTTGTCAAAAGTGTTCGGAACCCAAAAATACAATATGACACTTATTTTGACTATCTCGACTGTTTCGGGACTAATCGCGCCCTCTAAATTGGCATCCAGAATAATATAAATCATTTAAAGTTCTAACTTCATTTAAACCATAAATGTCGTTTAAAGCACGACGACGCCATAAATCATAACATGAGGC
Source organism: Sambucus nigra (assembly GCA_949130495.1). Lineage (NCBI taxonomy): Eukaryota > Viridiplantae > Streptophyta > Magnoliopsida > Dipsacales > Adoxaceae > Sambucus > Sambucus nigra. Next base: position 444,516,804 of record OX422222.1, on the reverse strand, counting down.
TATTTACATTCACATAACAGTAGATATGCAAAATCTATTAAATATTATCTTTTAACTCACTTAAAATAATATTTACCCCATTATCTAATATTTTATATAATTACCTCACATGGTAAATTAATATAAAATAAATTACTCAAAAGTAAGGGTTATTACATACTCCCCCCTTATAAGGGAATTTTCCCCTCAAAATTTAGGCGTACCTTGTAAAAAGATCTCTGGATATTTTTCTCACATATCTTCCTCTCGCTCCCACGTTGACTCCTCGGTATTGTGATGTCCCCATCGGACCAGAACCAAGGGAACCACTCTAGATCTTAACCTATGCTCCCTGTGATCTAAGATTGCAACTGGTTGTTCCTCATATGAAATATCAGGCTGCAATTCGATATCATCTAAAGGAATGCGCCAGTGGGCTCCTTCACACCTCTTATACTTTTTCAGGGATGAAACATGAATCACATAATGAATTTGTTGTAAATGTTCTGGTAAGGCAAGTTGATAAGCTACTGGGACTACCTTAGAAATAATGGGAAAAGGACCTACGTATCTTGGCGCAAGTTTTCCTTTCTTGCCAAATCTCTTTATACCCTTCATCTGCGAAACTCGTACCAACACTTGATCTCCAACCTCCAAATCCACATGCCTTCTATTGGCATTAGTATAACTCTTCTGACTATCTTGAGCAATTTGTATGCTATTATGAATAAAGTTCAATCTTTGAAGAAGTGTGTTGGATCATCTCAGGTCTAAGAAATTTATTATCCCCTACTTCCAACCAACAAGTATGTGATCTACACGATCGATCATATAATGCTTCATAGGGTGTCATCTCGATAGTGAATTGTTATGAATTATTATAGGCAAAGTTGACTAAGGGAAGGTATTGTTCCCAACCTCCTTTGAAATCAAGCACACACATTCTGAGCATATCCTATGACATTTGGTTGACTCTTTTCGTCTGCCCATTTGCCTGAGGGTGATAGGAGGTACTCAACTTCAATTTGGTTCCTATAGCTTCTTGAAAACTTAACCAAAAATGGGAAACAAAAATTTTGTCTCGATCGGAGACTATATTAATGGGCACCCCGTGGAGTCTAACAATATCCATAATGAATAACCGGGCATAACGAGAAGTATTATAATCTGTAAGTACGGGTAAGAAATGTTCCGACTTGGTTAAATGATCGACAATCACCCAAATGGAATCATGACTGCTTTGTGATGTTGGCGTTCTTGGTGCTAAATCAATCACGAACCTGATCTCCCTACTTAGAGGTAAACCTAGTATCTCCCGAAAAACATCTTCAAAATCTCTAACAACGGGAATCGAATCTAAGGAAACGACTCTATCATGAGAAGTCCCATCCGTAATACAATATAAATACGTGCTAAAACCTCCCTCAAAAAGAGGCATAGCCACAAGAAACATCTCTTGCCCCGGAACGGTAAAGACTATACTCTTCCCATAGCAATTTTCTATCGCGCGATACTTCACTAAACAATCCATACCTAGGATAACATCGTACCCGACCATATCAAGGACAAGCAAATCAGCCTTAAAACACAAATTACCAAGATTTATTTCTACTCTTTTACAAATAAAGAAAATAAGCGAACCGTCACCCGTAGAGGATTCGACACTAGTGAAAGTACTCTCTGCAGATTTAATTAATTTCGTCGATTGAGCAAAACTTCTATAAATAAATGATTGTGTCGCATCCATATCAAACAATACACGACCCATATACCTATGAATGGGAAACTTACCCTCGATAGCTAGCGGCGCCAGCGGGGCTGGAGGAAGCATATCATCCTGTATATGGTAGGCATGCCCATACTGTAATTGTCCCTGTTGTGGAGGGACAGTTGGATTAGGCACTAGTGGCGGTAGCTGTGCCTGCTGATGCTATGGAGTTATAGGAAACTGTTTCCCGTTCAACTACGGACACGATTTCCTATAATTACCCGACTCCCCACATTAAAAATAAGACCCACCATATTTTCCTGATTACGGACTCTATTATTTCTAAACTACCCAAAGCCTTGACTCGGATGGCCTCGACTCCCATTATTACCTCGATCTGCCTGATATTGTTGCTGGGCACCCTGACCATGCCTAAAATTACTGAACTGAAATTAAATCGCCTAAAACGTTGTCTTTTGGCAAGTCCCCTTATTGAGTATCCCTTTCCTTTTTCTTACCTCCCGATGATTGGGAAGATGATAGTGCTCCTACGGCACCATTGCCTCTCGACTTACCTAATTGTCCCATAACTAAAACTTTCTTACTTCCTTGTACATTTAATCGACGATCCTGACAATGAAGTAATACGGCGTTCATCACATCCCCGAATGTTTGTAAAGTTGTATTTCCCAACAAGTGTTGCCGTTTCCTCCAATGTAAGCCCCATATAAACTTTGATATGATCCTTTACTCCAGAGTTACCTCATCCGGCACAAAAATAGCCAAACGAGTGAATTACTCCTCATACTCTTCCACCGAATGTTCACCTTGAACTACATCTTGAAGTTTCCTCCTCATCTCCCTCTGAAACGCGGGAGGAAAATACTTCCGGTCAAACAAAACCCAAAATTCAGTTATAGTCATAGTATCTCTTTGTTATGGCGTGGTCATCGACTCCCACCAGTGTAAGGCTGCTCCCACTAGTTTAAAAGTAGCAAGTATTTGCTTTTGTTCTTCACTACAGTCTATCACGCGAAGGTGACGCTGTATATCCTTCTTCCATTGTTTAGCTACTTTCACGTCGGAACCACCCTGAAATTCTGTGGGATGACCCTTCAAGAAATATTCTCTGACTCTTTCCCACGAAGAAGGTCCCGCAGGGGCTTGCACCTCCTGAACCCTGGGTTATTGGGTTTGGGGAATTTACTAAACCACGACAATCATCACAGCATTGACCGTCTGGGCCACAATATTGGCTACCTCAGCGGTATTTATATTTCCTTATTGTGGCGGTGGAGGACCTACATCATCTTCTACAACTCTATTTGTTCTCGTAGGGCGACCTCTCTTAGGCGACATCTGATAGGAAGAAATAACTGAATTAGAATACGATTAAGAGTTACTCAACTTCAATTTGGTTCCCATAGCTTCTTGGAAACTTAATCAAAAATGGGAAACAAAATTTTTGTCTCGATTGGAGACTATATTAATGGGCACCCCGTGGAGTCTAACAATATTCGTAATGATAGTTGGGCATAACGAGAAATATTATAATCTGTACGTACCGGTAAGAAATGTGCCGACTTGGTTAAACGATCGACAATCACCCAAATGGAATCATGACCTCTTTGTGATGTTGGCAATCCCGTGATGAAATCCATTGAGATTCTTTCCCACTTCCATACCGGTATTTCCAAGGGTTGTAATAATCCCATCGGTCACTGATGATCTACCTTCACCAGTTGACAAGTAGTACATTGGGAAACAAATTCAGAAATGTCTCGTTTCATTCCCTCCCACCAATATTGACGGCGCATATCTTGGTACATTTTATCTCCACCAGGATGTACTGCAAACTTGGACCCATGAGATTCTGTCATTATGGCCCATCTCAAATCCCCTTCTTTCAAGATAACAAGTCTCTTGTGGAAATGTAATCCACCCTCAGAACTTATAGAGTAGGATTTCACTCCCTCGGTTAATAATTGGTGCTTACGGTGCTGATAAACTTTATCCTTTCCTTGAGCTTCCACAACCCTTACCACTATCGTAGGCGTAATGGTCAACACCGACATAAATGCCCTTCCCACTGCGTCCTCTTGGCTAAGTTCCTTCCATTTAGCCTTCCATACCAGTGCCAACTCCCCCTCAAGTTTTTGACTCAACGCATCCGCCACTACATTAACCTTACCCAGGTGATAATGAATATCAAATTGGTAGTCCTTGACAAACTCTAACCATCGACGTTGTCGTATATTCAAATCCTTCTGTGAAAACAAATATTGAAACGAATTATGGTTCGTGAAAAGACTAAACTTCTCCCCCAGGAGGTAATGTCTCCAAATCTTCAAGGTAAAAACCACTACAACAAGTTCCAAATCATGAACTGGATAATTCTTTTCATGGGGCTTTAGCTTGCGAGAAGCATAAGCAATAGTGCGATGCTCTTGCTATAACACACCTCCCAACCCTTGCAGAGATGCGCCCGTAAAGACCAAATATTCCAATTTCGGCCTCGGTAACGCAAGTATTAGAGAAGAAATCAACTTATCTTTTAACTCATCAAAAGCCAATTAACAAGAATCATCCCAAACAAAACTCACTCCCTTCCGAGTTAAATTGATCAAAGGGCTAGCAATTTTAGAAAAAACCTTGATAAATCTTCGGTAATAGCCATCCAAACCCAGAAAACTGCGAATCTCAGTAGGTATTGTTGGCTGACCCCATTCCCTCACCGTAATAACTTTACTTGGATCTACCGAAATACCCCGAGGTGTCACAATGTGACCCAAAAATTTCACTTCTTGCGGCCAAAAAACCACACTTCTCGAATTTGGCATATAACTGATGATCCCTTAACGTCTACAGGACTAACCCTAAATGTTTAGCATGATCGGCCTACGTTTGAGAATACACTAGGATGTCATCAATGAAGTAATGCAGCATTCATCAGATCCCTGAATGATTGTAAAGCTGGATTTCCCAGCAAGTGTTGCCGTATCCTCCAATGTACGACCCCTATATACTTTGATATTCTCCTTTCCTCCGGAGTTACCTTGTCCGACATAAAATTAGCCAAACGAGTGAATTCCTCCTCATACTCTGCCACCGAACGTTTACCTTGAACTACATCTTGAAGTTTACTCCTCATACCCCTCTGAACCATAGGAGGAAAATACTTCCGGTCAAACAAAGCCCAAAAGTCAGTTATAGTCATAGTATCTCTTTGTTCTGGCATAGTCATCGACTCCCACCAGTGTAAGGCTGCTCCCACTAGTTTAAAAGTAGCAAGGACTTGCTTCTGTTCTTCACTACAGTCTATCAAGCGAAGGTGACGCTGCATATCCTTCTTCCATTGGTTAGCTACTATCACGTTGGAACCACCCTGAAATTCTGGAGGATGGCCCTTTAAGAAAGATTCTCTGACTGTTTCCCACGGAGAAGGTCCCGCAGGGGCTTGCACCTCCTGAACCCTGGGTTGTTGCGCTTGGGGAATTTGCTGAACAATGACAGTCATCGCAGCATTGACCGCCTGGGCCATAATATTGGCCACCTCATCGACATTTATAGTTCCTTGCTGTGGCGGTAGAGGACCTATATCATCTTCTACAACTCTAATTGTTCTCGTAGGGCGACCTCTCTTAGGCGACATCTGAGAGGAAGAAATAACTGAATTAGAATACGATTAAGAAAAATTTATCTTAGCAGTTGATCGAAAATATAGACAAACAAAACAGTCCTAACAATAAGGCTCTATATCAAAGAACACTACGGTAGAACGTGAAAAGTCGCATAGATTTTAAAGACTCTAGAACCTAATGATCTGATACTATATGTGATAACCCCGCTTATTAAAATCAGAGGTGTCCAGCCCGATACTTTAATAATTACAGGAATCATAATTGGTCCATTCTTAGCATCACTGTAATATAATAAGTTAACGAGATAACCACCCATTATTTTAGAAAACGGATTGTCAAAATTTCATTTGTAAGTTAAAGAAAAATATTTAAACAATCCAATTGAAAAGAAGGTGGATATAGAAAAGATAGATAACAAATCAGCAACCATATACATCAAAATAACCGAATAAGTTATCGGTTAACAGACCCATACTATTAGGTTACACCGAGTATTAAAGTACAAAGTCACATAATATATTACAAGTATAAAACTTGGGAAACACGCCCGAATGTGTAACCGATCATAACTAGAATACAAAAAGATGGAAGCGTCTATATCAACTATCCCGTAACATCCGCAAAGTGTTACAGCTCCAGGACACTGGTTAAAAAAGTCAATACGGGCGTCCTTGCAGTGGAGCCCCTGGAAGAATATAAGATTCAAGCAAAACAAAGAAATAGAAATGATCCAGGGCCCGGTTTACTATGATTACCAAGTGAAAAAAATGCATGACAGTTATGGACAATTTAATTACCATGAAAAATCTTGTTTTGCTCACCATAAATAATGATAAGGAATATAACTTTTCTATTTAAAAGAATATCCTAACGCAATAATAATGACAATGATCACAATTCATTTGTGCAGGAGAATATAAATAAAATATTACTTATTGAGATTTCATTTCCGTTTTACAAAATTTAATTTCACCGTTCCTTTTTATCATTAAGAAACGCATTTAAGCAATTTACTTCATAAAGTGTCGTATTATCACTAAAATCCCACTTTAATAAGAATAGTTATATTTCACAACATATAACGATTCTAAGGCCATCCGTCCGGGTTTTCCCACTAGATGCACCCCAAAATTGCTATCATCTTCCAGGGCCTATCACCAAGACAACCTGGGCATCCTACATCGCGTGACATTGGAAAATGGCCATATACCTTCGATAGTGAGTCATAACCACACCCGGAATTACCTCACTTCGAACAATAATCACACAATATATATAATAACCGGTCCTATGGAAGAGGACTATATTCACCCTTCATTCACTAGCCAGGCGACTTCACCTCATGCGCATAACTTCCCCTATGAGAGCATTTAGAGAGGTGTGTAAAAGAAATTTATCATTCACAAGTTATTCCCATTTTTAAATGTGCATTAAGTCTTTATCCAGAGCCATAAGCGTTTAATGCCGTCATTATAAACTTCAACGTTTAACAAAACCTAAAATTAGTCTCCGAGAAATAAGGACATTACTATAAGCCACCAAGTATAGTATACCTCAAACACGTCTCTAAATTTCCACAATTATATAATCCCACTCTTCCTTAGTCTCAAACTAGTTCGTTCAAGAAAGAACCACCCTAACGTCTATTTCATAAACCCCGAGATAAGCCCTAGTATCCCCTTTCTAATCTAGTGTGGTTACATACCTAAGGTAAGTCCCTAATACACTTTATTTTATCCTAAGAGAAAGTTTCTAGGTCCTAAACCTACAGGAAAAGGATTTCAAACTAAGTTAGAAAAAAACCTAAAACAACAACAATCCCGAATCGATTCGCCCTGGACGAATCGATTCGTTCTTGAAGCGAATCAATTCGGGCCATCCAAATTGATTCGCTCAAGAGGACCCAACATTCTGCATACTGCCGAATCGATTCCCTCATCACAGACATGTAGCCTACTCCTTTAGCGAATCGATTCGCTAGGGGAGAATCGATTCGCCTGGGCCAGAATGCCTAATTTCGGCCATGGATGCTAATACCGTACTTTTCCCAAACTCATTTCTTCTCCATTTTACCCACACCAACCATCATTAATCCAAATAAAGCAATCCTACATAAATACTAACTACTATAATCAACACAATATCTATCTAAAATAATGTTTAAGGATTCAAACACTACAATTTCATAATACCCCATAATTGTTCAAGTGTTCCCAATACACAACCATCACTACATTTTATTCACCTTAAATCATATATTAGCAAGTTAGAAACTTGCCTTAAGCTGAAATATCGGATTCCTTTATGGTAGATGTAAGATCAAACCCAATTTCTTCAATTCTTCTCTTTTCTCTTCTTTTTCTCCACAATTCTCTTTCTCTCTCTTTCTCTCTAGGTTTAGTAAGAATACACTTGAGAAATAAAAGGGGTTGTAAGACTCAATCGTCTACTTAGCCTTCATTTCCATCTTTACATGTTAATGCATCATTAAAAAGGCTCGTAACTACAAAATTGAGTCATAACCTGTCAAAAGTGCCCGAAACCCAAAAATACAATATGACACTTATTTTGACTATCTCGACTGTTTCGGGACAAACCGCCTCCTCTAAATTGGCATCCGTTCAAGTTCCAACTTCATTTAAACCATAAATGCCATTTAAAGCACAATGACACCGTAAATCGTAACATGATGCTATTTACATTCACATAACAGTAGATATTCAAAATCTAGTAAATATTATCTTTTAACTCACTTAAAGTAATATTTACCCCATTATCTAATATTTTATATAATTACCTCACATGGTAAATTAATATAAAATAAATTACTCAAAAGTAAGGGTTATTACACTTTTATTACCCAAGTTTGAAGCCAATTGGAAAGCCCCCTATATTGTTCGAGCAACTCATGATTCGAGCTACTGTAAAATATCTAAGGTGTAGGATGATGTCACTTTCAAACTGAACTACAAATGGCTCAAAATTTACAGTGTTTGATAGTACTTTTTAGTTTACTTACGACAAACCATTTTGTTGAGTTATGTTTTATTGGCACTTGCTCGGGAGAATATTCCCCATAGTGCTAGTTACACATTCTACATGCATGGTAGTATAAAGACTTCTTTGTTTTGAAAGATATGACACCTTTTTCCTTTCCTCTATGAACAATGTAATGTATGTTATATTAATGTATTATTCCATTCAACATTTAGTCAAAACAGAAAAGGAGAAAATTCAAATGCAAAGCATTATTTTCAAACAGGATAAAATTACTGAGCTACATTCAATAAAAGTTCAAGGCTATAAAAACATAAAATAGGGGGAAATTAGGAAGAGTGGCTAGTTGGTAAGGTTATCCATTATGAGACACAAGTCGGCTAAGACAAGAAGACGATGATGGTGCTAAGGCAGAATCTGCTCGAGATTACTCTGTCCAGAAGACAAATAAGCTAGATCCTTCTGATGGCCCCCTATTATTTATTGAATTTCATTTAACTTGGCTTACACTTTGATAGTTGCCTCACGAGAGGCCTCAACCTCTTGCTCAGACCTAACTAATTCGGCTTTTAAACTCACAAACTCCTCATATATGGCCTGAAAATGATGAGAGGCTTGAAATCGAGCATAAAGAGTAGGTAAATCAACTTTCTTAAAGTCACACAAGAGTTTAACCAACCAAGACAACAAAAACCCATCACTAATAAGAAGACTGACCTTACCTAATAAAACCTTAATGGCATTAGAACTTAAGGACTCTAGAGGCCGCGCCTAAAACAGTTTCAAGGCCAATCAATCTACAAGCCATCATCACTGGAAGAGGTTGGATGCTGCGAGGAGCAAAAATAGATGAAAATCAATCTAAGAGATTCTATATTAACTTACGGGGAACATCAGTCAGTATATGGGGGAAATTATGAAATTTTAGTCTCACAATTGCCTTAAAAGGTGCCTCATGAGGATGTATGTTGATAAAAACTAGCAGTGATAGAGGGACGTCTGGTGTTGGAGGCTCTATCACCTTCCTACAGCCCAAAAACACCTGTTTGAGGCACTTTACCAACAATTGGGGCCAACATTTGTGTTTGTAAACTGGGAGCCTCACCCATTGTAGCCAACTTAGCTATGGTCCTTGCTTGTGCAACCTCACACGCAACATCTTCAATCTCCGACTCACGAGCAACTGACTGCTAAACTTCAACCTAAAACACAATAAGTTATCAAGTCAGAGAAATATACAAACTCTTTATGAAAAATTAAAGTCCAATATTACTTGGCCCGGTTTACCCTTGATTACAGGAGATTAAAGTCCAATATTAATTAGGCAGCCTGACCCTCGTTTATGGAAGATTAAAGTCCAATATTACTTATCCCGCCTAACCCTCGATTATGGGGGATTAAAGTCTAATATTACTCGGCCCGCCTGACCCTCGACTATGGGAGATTAAAGACCTACATTACTAGCCCGCCTGACCCTCATTATGGAAGATTAAAGTCCAATATTACTTGTCTCTTCTGACCCTCAGTTATAGGAGATTAAAGTCCTACATTCCTAGGCCAGCCTGATCCTCGATTATGAGAGATTAAAGTCTAATATTACTTGGTGCACCTGACCCTCACTTATGGGAGATTTAAAGTCCAATATTACTTGGCGCGCCTGACCCTTGCTCATGGGAAATTTAAAGTCCTATTTACCAGGTAATTCTAATAAAATTTAATGCAGGAATTACTGCCCAAAAGGGGACGATATCATAACTCTGGCTAAGGAACATCGATGAATTGCCTGGTATCCATCTACACCACACTTTCTTCCTCATGAGAACCTCTCTAAACCACCGACGGACGCTGCTTTACCTGAACAACATGATCACCCCCTAGGGCAGCAGCACCTTCTAGTCCAAATCCTACATGGAGAACATAAGCAACAACCTCACCCTCCTCGTGATTGAGGATCAAAGGCCCAAATAGAGTAAGTAACATCTAATTGTTTGTGGGAGGAGGTAACAAGGCAGAATGGTCAGGTAATAGGGTCTACAAAGATTGTCGAAGAAGGAATAAAAATTAGATCAAAAAGTTAAGAAAGAAAACTCTAAGAAGCTCGAATGAGTTCAAGTGTTACCATAACAGAGGCTAAAAGTAAAGGGGACTCCCTCACACTAGATTCCACAACACCTTCTTTGGGGACAGCTTCCTTAAGGGCAGCCTGGTTACGCAAGAAGGCAAATTCAGTTGAATAGCCACCACTGAAAGGAATAAAACAAAGATTAATATCTTCCTCTAGGGGAAATTTGTAGTTACATTCGAAGTTGTAGGGACAGATATACCCTTTGACAAAACATCCTCGTAAGCGGGCAAAATTTCAGTTATCTCCAAATCTTCTAGGGGGATCTCAAAATTATCACCCTATCTAACATCCTCAGGGGGATCACCTTGGACATCAACCTAAAGTTAAAAAAGCAAAATTCATTATTGTAAGAAAAAATATGAGAAGTTACAAGTAAAAAGGGGAGTATCCATAACTCTTCGTCACTAAGGGTATCCTCCAAGAGAGCGTAGTCTTACGAGGGTGAAGAAGGCCTCCAAAAACAAACCATCTTCTGTAGCCTGCGTGTTCGATGCATTTAATATTTAATTAATTCGAGAATTCAAAATTACTTGTGTGTCGTAATTTTAATTGAATTAATTATGGAAATATATTTAAATATTAATCGGGGAGTGAATGGTTAATATTTAGGGAAATTTAATTACTAAGTGAATAGTAATAATTTATTTACGTCATTCAAGGTATTAATGACGGAGTATGTGCTTATCTCAGCCGGGAGTCGATATAGACTAATTTGGGTGTGAGATAAGAATTTTTCTAAATTATTTTGGATGTCAATTCTGAGTGTACGGTTGAGTCTGGATGGATCGAGATAATCGAAAAAGTGTATCCGAGGGTAGTAAACGAGTCAGGGGACGTTTTTAGGCATAGCTGGGCCCACACGGGGGCATTTGGGTCATTTAATCAATTAATTATAAGTAAAATGGGGACGACTGATTAGAGTTTAGAAAATACTTAGTGGGAGAGTAAACCCTAAGAGGCAGTTAAAGGCAAATTGGGGGATAAAGGAAAGAGCCAAAAGAAGGGATTTCATCTTCAACATTGGGAATTCACAACTCCAAATCAGACCCTACGAATCATAAGTCAAGTAGTTAACTTGCCATAGCATTTAATTTTCATTTTGATTCATATTTATGTGATGTGAAAATAAAAATTCATTTCAGGATTTAAAGGGTACAAACATGGGATTTTTGTAAATCAGTATTCTGAATTCTAAATTGTGTATAAATTGATGTATAATATGAAATTGTATATATATCTGGTAAGATGTGCAAACCCAGATGAATTAGAAATGAATTTGAGATAAGGAATTAATGTTGAGATGGGTTAACGAATAAAAAATGGATTTTTCCCCAATTTATGAAAACAATAGAGAACGGAAATTGAATGGTGTTTGTGGACTTTATGGGGGTCCCTTATGAGGTTCTTGGTGTGTTTTGTTGAAGAAAGCACTTGGTTTAGATTGTAGAAGAAATTAGATTTTTGAGCTTTACGTCCATGGCTAAAACAGACAACCTGAGAAGACGATGACATGTACGATCGATCGATCGAGGGTTGGGGATCGATCGATCGATGGTTGGTAAATTCTAGAAGTTCGACCAGTTTATATATATATGAGGGGAATTTAAATTAAACTTCCTTATTATACCTTACGTAATGAGAAATAAACATAGGGATACAATCTAATCAATTATGAAAGAAAATTAATTGGGATTCGAAGGAAAATTTATATGGGTCATACTACGATTAAATTTTGGAAAGAATATTTTGAAATAATTAAATACGGATCGGGTGGGAGAGTCCGGGTATATGTGTTGAGTGATACAAAAACGTTAAATTTATTTAGAGTGAAAGATAAATAATTTGGAGTCGGGAATTTAGACTCGGGTATTATTTTATTTCGGGCCACGAGAGTAAGTCCGAATATATTGGTTGGAGCGATACCAAAAGTAATTTAATTAATTAATTTGCGAAGTAATTAATAATTAGAGTTGGGCCGTAAACTCATAATAATTTGAATAGGATTGTCTTACGGACTTAGTCAATGGTATAGCGGGATAGTTTATTTTATATATATATATATATATATATATATATATATATATATATATATATATATATATATATATAATATTAGTGGCTAGATATTATTATTATATCGACTTTAGTGCTATAGGAGGGAGGTTGCGCGTAGTTGATGAATCCCCTAGCTTGAGGAGTAGGGAGAGTATATTCCTAGGTCATAGCGTCCATTATATGGGTGAGGGGCATCTCACTTTCAGGGAAGGAATATGACCGCCTCCAATTTTTATGTATTAACCAAGTTAGTGGGCGATTCTGATTTGGGGTAACTAGGTCATGTGAATATTCCTAGTGGGATAGCACTTTAGAGAATTTACATCCGGTGAGTTATTACTCGGGAGGATGTTTTGTATTAATAATTGTTTCAACATGTTTGTGAATGTTGTAATATAACTATACATATATAATGAGGTAAATAATTATATACGGGTAAATTGATACAGACCGTGAATTGTATTATATATATAATGGGTGTGAAAGTTATATGAACTTAAAAAGGGAAATGATTAATTAAGTTAATGTTGATAATAACTTAGAAATTATAATTGTGGCACACTCGGTTAGAGTAAGATGGTTGCAAGGGGATTGTATCAGTTATCTAGTCATGGGATAAATAACTAGGGAAATTTAATCAAGGCGTTAGTAGTGCACATTAGAGGAGGGGTGAGGAGGTCCTCAAGGGAGTGAGGAACTAAATAAAATATGGAGAGCATGCATATTTACTTATTACAGCAAGTAATGATTTGCTAAATGTTTTCCAAATGTTTTGGGTACGAACCCTTGCTATAAATACTTTTAAAAACCTTTTAGTTGTCTAGCCACAGGGACGCCAGGCTTGACTCATTCCAGTGATCCGTTGCTGCAGCATGTGTGGATGTTGCGGGAGTTTGATAGGTGCCTCATTCTTTTCATTATTAATGTAGAGACTTCCTATCAGTTATTCGAACAAATTACTCATAGTTTTATTTCAGTACTTATGTCAGGCCTGTTGAGATTTATTACTTATCTTTACTTTTGTTGGATTTTGAACCGATGGTTTATTCGGTCTGTTAATTAATTGTGAATGGTTGATTTCAATTAATTGTGATTGTTTATATTATTCTGTTTCCGCATGAGTATTTCATTTTAGTTAATGAAAGATAAAACTTGGCACCAGTATAATTTTCTCACTTAGGTGGTTAGTAATTAAAAAGGCTCCAGTGATGCTAAGAATGAACCAACTGAGAAACCTGTTCTAATTTAATTTAGGACTGATCATCCGGGATTAATTAGGTGGGGTGTCACAGATGGTATCAGAGCATCAGGTTCTACTGTCCTTAGGATCTGTGCGGCTTACTACATTTTAGCATAGTGTTCGGTTAATATAGAGCCCTATTATTAGGACTGTTGATTCATTTTCCGCTTTTGAGATATCATATTTCTGCTATTAGATTTTTTTGTATAAATTGTGTACTTATACGATTCAATCTATTTTCAGATGCCACCGAAGAGGCAGAGAGCAGAGAGGGTTGAGGCTAGGGTTGAGTTAAGGGAGGCTCGTCAGGATCCACAGGTACCGCCACCCCTACCCCCACCCGAGTTGATCTCCAATACTCAGGTGGATGTGATAGTGGACCAGGTAGTTGAGACGGAAATGGGGGCTATGGAAGCCCATTTTCCTCAGCCCCAGGCACCACCTCCCGTGGCACTAGCAGTTCAGGCTCTAATGGGGCCACCGTCTTACCAGTGAGTTTGGGAGACCTTTCAGAAGGGTCACCCACTTGAGTTTCGGGGTAGCACCGATGTGGTAGAGGCTTGTGACTGGAAGAAGAATATTCAGTGCCATCTACGCATGCTGGAGTGTACTGATGTGAAGAAACAGATGCTTGTCCGGGGCAGCCTTACAGTGGTGAGAGTCAGTTACCACCGCTGAGGAGAGGGATTTGATGACGGTATTTGAGTTCTGGGTGAAGTTCGACCGCAAATACTTCCCACCAATGATAGAGGATAAAATGAGGAAGAAGTTCAGCGAGTTAATACAGGGTGACCGGTCAGTGGCAGATTATGAGGAAGAGTTCACACGTTTGGAAAACTTTGTGCGAAATGAGGTGAGTGATGAGGAGCGAAAGAAGTCGAGATTCATGGATGGTTTAGCCTGGAGGATCAGGCAATATTTGATTGGTAATATGACGCTAGTGACGTATACAAATGTAGTTAATGCCGCTCTTGTACATTGCCAGGATCATCGTTTCCATGCGAAGGGGAGCAAAAGAGTAGGGGAGCCGAGCTAGCAAGGCAAGGCAGTTACTGGTAGTGATAAGAGTGGTACTTAGCAGCAGACTAGTAGTCAGCAGGGGAATCAGGCCAAGAAATTTAGGCCTGGTGGATTTCGACCGAGAGGACAAGGATTCATGCAGGGCCAGCCAGGCCCAAATCAATAGCAGTAGGTTCCTCAGGGCCAAGGGGACAATGGGGGAGGCCAGCAGGGCCGGCCATGTCAGGGCCAATAGGGCCAATGATAGGGGGACGGTCAGAAACGCTATTTTGTCTGCGGCCATCCAGGACACTTCAAAAGGGAGTGCCCGCAGAGGTGAAGAGGTCATCAGTAGGGTGCCCAAAAGGGGCAATAGGGATAGATGCCGCCAGTAGCGCCAGCTCCACCCGCCCCACAGCAGCAGGGACAAATGCACTACAGACGTGTGTATAACGTCCATGATATTCTCAATACTCCAGCACAACATTTGATGGTATATTTCTCATTCATAGTCATGAGGGTAGTATAATTTTTAACACGGGAGCATCGCATTCATTCATTAAATCTAATTTTGCTAAACGGGCCAGGTTACTAGAGACCAAGGGTAGTCTTCATATGTGTGTAGAGTCGTCAGTAGGAAGAGGGGATTTGATTCACTCGATTTGTCGGGGGTGGAAATTTTGATTGGGAGGCTTAGTTTAGCAGCAGACCTCTTAGTGTTATATATGGAGGGGTACGATGTCTTCCTGGGTATGGAATGGTTGGCAGGTTATCGAGCGACTGTGGATTGTTACGAGAGGATAATCATGTTCTCCATTCTAGGATAGGATACGTTCCTAATAGAGATGCCTCTACCTTAAGGGGGTCGTGCACACACTTGTATTATATCGAGGAGGAGACCTCACAGGAGGTGGAAGTTACGTTGGATTCAATTATAGTAGTGAGGGACTTCGAGGATGTGTTCCAGGAAATACCAGGGTTTCCACCCAGCAGGGAAATCGAGTTTATAATCGATTTAGCATCGAGGATGAGGTTGATTTCTCGAGCACCATACCGTATGGCCCCTTCATAGATACGTGAGTTGAGAGAGCAGATTCAGCAGCTCTTGGGGAAGGGTTTCATTCGGCGGAGTACAACATCGTGGGGTGCACCAGTGTTATTTGTAAAGAAGCGGGATGGTTCACTTCGATTGTGCATGGACTACAGGGAGTTGAATAAGGTGATGATACGGAATAAGTATCCGTTGCCTAAGATCGATGACCATTTTGGCCAATTGAGAGGGGCATCCTACTTCTCCAAGATCGATTTGATGTCAGGGTATCATCAGCTACGTATCCGAGAGGAGGATGTTTCTAAGACTTCTTTCCTATCGTAGTATGGACCTTACAAGTTCAGGGTGATGCCATTCGGGATCACAAATGCGCCAGTAGTGTTAATGGATCTCATGAACAGGGTTTTCAGGGAGTACCTCTACCAGTTTGTTATCGTGTTCATTGATGACATCCTGATCTACTCGTGCACCGAGGAGGAGCACATAGAGCATCTGCGTAAGGTTCTACAGACATTACGGGATCATCATCTCTATGCCAAATTCGGGAAGTGTGGATTTTGGCTGTCGGAGGTGCAATTTCTTGGCCACGTGGTGTCAGACTCAGGTATTGCAGTGGATCCAAGTAAGGTGCTGGCGGTGAGGGAGTGGGGACAGTCCACAACACCGACCGAGGTGCACAGTTTTATGGGATTGGCAGGTTATTACAGGCAATTCATTAAAGGATTCTCAAAGATTACTGGCCCTTGGATGAATCTGACTCAGAAAGGGGTGCCTTTCACTTGGAGTGATCATTATCAATTATCTTTCAACGAGCTAAAGGATAAGTTGACATCTGCACCTGTACTTGCTTTGTCGAAGAGAGGACTAGAGTATCGAGTTTACACTGACGTGTCCCTATAGGGACTTAGGGATGTGCTTCAGCAGGAGGAAAGGGCTATAGCTTATGCATCCAGAAAGCTAAAGCCCCATTAGAGGAATTACCCCACTCACGACCTAGAGCTAGCAGAGGTCATTTTTGCATTGCGGATATGGAGACACTATCTACTGGGGGAACAGTTCACCTTATTCACGGACCACAAGTCACATCAGTATCTCTTCACACATAAGGATCTAAATATGAGGTATAGGCGGTGGCTAAAATTCATGAAAGACTACCAGTTTGATATTCAGTATCATCCTGGTAAGGCTAATGTGGTAGCAGACGCATTAAGCCGAAGACCGACTGGGGAAATATCAGATGTCTGGAAAGCAAAATGGAGAGAGCTTCGATATAATGATGTAGCCAGGGCCTGCATGTGAGCATTATCCATCACACCTGAGATCATTATACGAGTTATGAGGGCTCAGGTAGGGGATCATATCTGCCGGGATAGAGTGAGCTAGTTATTAGCTGAGGGAGCAGAGGGTTACTCAATCAGGTCGGAAGGAGGCTTACGCCTTAATGGGAGGTTAATTGTGCCAAAAGATGAGGAGTTGAGGCACGTTGTTATGACAGAGTCCCATGGTTTGAGATTTACGGTACATCCCAGCGGGGATAAAATATACCAGGATATGAGGAGGCAGTATTGGTGGGCAAGAATGAGACGGGACATCGCATAGTTTATCTCGAAATATGCCACGTTTTAGCTCATGAAAGTTGACCAGCAGAGACCATCAGGGATGCTACAGCCGTTATAAATTCTTGTGTGGAAGTGGGAGAGCATCTCCATGGACTTCATTACAGGGTTACCTGCATCGCAGAGGGGTCATGATTCCATATGGTTCATTGTGGATCGGTTGACCAAGGTAGACCACTTCCTGTCGGTTCGCACGGACTTTGAGACTATGCGTTATGCGCAACTAATCATCACAGATATTATTAAGCTGCACGGGGTACCGATAAATATTATATCCGACAGAGACAAAATTTTTGTGGCCCACTTTTGGCAGAGCTTTCAGGAGGCCATGGGCACAGAGTTACGTTTGAGTAGAGTCTATCACCCACAGACCGATGGGCAGACTGAGAGAGTCAATCAGATGCTGGAAAACAAGCTCAGAATGTGCATTTTTGAGTTTTGGGGAGGTTGGGAGAAATATCTTCCTTTGGTAGAGTTCGCGTATAATAACTCTTACCAATTCACGATTGACATGGCACCGTTCGAGGCACTGTACGGAAGACCTTGTCGTTCACCCGCTTATTGGTTAGAGGTGGGGGTTAACAAGCTATTGGGGCCAGAGATTTTCCAGGAGACGTCTGCTAAGATAGAGTTGATTCGAGGGCGGATTCGGATAGCTCAGGATAGGCAGAAGAGTTATACTGATGCTTCATGAAGAAATGTGGAGTTAGAGGTTGGGGACGAGGTATTAGTCCGGGTGTACCCTATGAAAGGGGTGATGAGGTTCGACAAGAAGGGTAAGTTAGCACCGAGGTATGTGGGACCTTTCCCTATTATTGAGAGGGTGGGATCGGTAGCATATAGACTGGGATTGCCAGAGCATCTTCAGTGGATACACGACGTGTTCCATGTGGCATCGCTAAAGAAATATCGAAGGAGCGAGAGAGCCTTCTAGCACATTCCACTCGAGGAAATTGATTTACAGCCGACATCTCATATTAGGAGAGACCAGTGGCTATTCTGGACCGTAGTGAGCGGAAGTTATGATCCAAGGTTGTTCCACTAGTTAGAGTACAATGGGGTCATCACAACGTTGACGAGTCTACCTAGGAGTGGAAGGAGGATATGCGGGAATAATATCCAGAGCTATTCACCACAGGTACAACCTAATTTCGGGGACGAAATTCCTTTGTAAGGGCGGGAGTATGTGACACCCCGTATTTTTGTGCATTTAATATTTAATTAATTCGGGAATTCAAAATTACTTGTGTGTCGTAATTTTAATTGAATTAATTGTGGCAATATATATTTAAATGTTAATCGGGGAGCGAATGGTTAATATTTAGGGAAATTTAATTACTAAGCGAATAGTAATAATTTATTTACGTCATTTAGGGTATTAATGACGGGGTATGTGCTTATCTCATTCGGGAGTCGGTATAGACTAATTTGGGTGTGAGATAAGGATTTTTGTAAATTAATTCGGATGCCTATTCTAAGTGCATGGTTGAGTCTAGATGGACCGAGATAGTAAAAAAAGTGTATTCGGGGGTAGTAAACGGGTCACGGGAGTCGGGCCCACACGGGGGCATTTGGGTCACTTGGGCTTGGCCCATTAGACAAAAATAGGGATTTAGCCTAATTAATTAATTATAAGGAAAACGAGGACGGCTGATTAGAGTTTAAAAATACTTAGTGGGAGAGGAAACCCTAAGAGGCAGTTAAAGGCAAAATTGGGGGACAAAGGAAAGAGCCAAAAGAAGGGATTTCATCTTCAACCTTAGGAATGCACAACTCCAAATCAGACCCTACGAATCATAAGCAAGTGGTTAACTTGATGTAGCATTTAATTTGCATTTTGATTTATATTTATGTGATGTGAGAAATCAAAATTCGTTTTGGGATTTAAAGGATACAAATATGGGATTTTTGTAAATCAATATTCTGAATTCTAAATTGTGTAGAAATTGATGTATAATCTCAGATTGTATATATATCTGGTAAGATGTGTAAACCCAAACGAATTAGAAACGAATTTGAGATAAGGAATTGATGTTGAAATGGGTTAACGTATAAAAAATGGATTTTCCCCATTTATGAAAACAGTAGAGAATGGAAATTGAATGGTGTTTGTAGACTTTTTGGGGGTCCCTTATGAGGTTCTTGGTGTGTTTTGTTGAAGAAAGGACTTGGTTTAGACTGTAGAAGAAGTTAGGGTTTTGAGCTTTTCCTCCATGGCTAAAACAGACAACCTGGGAAGACGATGACCTGTACGATCGATCGATCGAGGGTCGGTAAATTCTGGCAGTTCGGCCAGTTTATATATATAAAGGGAATTTAAATTAAACTTCCTTCCTATACCTCATGTAATGAGAAATAAACATAGGGATATAATCTAATCAATTATGAAGGAAAATTAATTGGGATTCGAAGGAAAATTTATATGGGTCATACTACGATTAAATTTTGGAAAGAATATTTCAAAATAATTAAATACGGATCAAGCGGGCGAGTCCGGGTATATGGGTTGAGTGATACCAAAACGTTCAATTTATTTTGAGTGAAAGCTAAATAATTTGGAGTCGAGAATTTAGACTCCGATATTGTTTTATTTCGGGCCACGAGAGTAAGTCTGAATATATTGGTTGGAGCAATACCAAAAGTAATTTAATTAATTAATGTGCAAAGTAGTTAATAATTAGAGTTGGGCCATAAACTCACAATAATTTTTAATAGGCTTGTGTTACGGACTTAGTACACGGTATTGTCGGGACAGTTTATTTTATTTATATATATATACGATGTGCGATAGTGTATATATATGGTGTATGCATTAATATCAGTGGCTAGATATTATTATTATTATTATTATTATTATTATTATTATTATTATTATTATTATTATTATTATTATTATTATTATTATTATTATTATATTGAATCTAATGCTATAGAAGGGAGGTTGCGCGTAGTGGATGAATCCCCTAGCTTGAGGAGTAGTGCGGGTATATTCCCAGGTCATAGCGTCCATTATATGGGTGAGGGGCATCTCACTTTCAGGGAAGAAATATGACTGCCTCCAATATTTATGTATTAACCAAGTTAGTGTGCGATTCTGAGTTGGGGTAACTAGGTCATGTGAATATGCCTAGTGGGATAGCACTTTAGAGAATTTACATCCGGTGAGTTATTACTCGGGAAGATGTTTAGTATTAATTATAATTTCAGCATGTTTGTGAATGTTGTAATATAACTATATGTATATAATGAGGTAAATAATTATATACGGGTAAATTGATACAGGCCGTGAATTGTATTATATATATAATGGGTGTGAAAGTTTTATGAACTTAAAAAGGGAAATGATTAATTAAGTTAATGTTGAAAATAACTTAGAAATCATAATTATGGCACACTCGGTTAGAGTAATATGGTTGCAAGGGGATTATATCAGTTATCTAGTCATGGGATAAATAACTAAGTAAATTTAATCAAGGAGTTAGTTGTGCACATTACAGGAGGGGTGAGGATGTCCTCAAGGGAATGAGGCACTAACTTAATATGGAGAGCATGCATATTTACTAATTACTGCAAGTAATCATTTGCTAAATGTTTTCCAAATGTTTTGGGTACTAACCCTTTCTATAAAAACTTTTAAAAACCTTTTAGGTGTCCAGCCACAGGGACGCCATGCTTGACTCATTTCAGGGATCCGTTGCTGTAGCTTGCTTGGATATTACGGGAGTTTGATAGGCGCCTTGTTATTTTCATTCTTAGTGTAGAGACTTCCTATCAGTTATTCGAGTAGGTTACTTATAGTTTTATTCCAGTACTTATGTCCGACCTGTTGAGATTTATTACTTATCTTTACTTTTGTTGGATTTTGAACCGATGGTTTATTCGGTCTTTTAATTAACTGTGAACGGTTGATTTCAGTTAATTGTGATTGTTTATATTATTCTGTTTTCGCATGAGTATTTCATTTTAGTTAATGAAAGATAAAAATTAGTACCAGTCTAATTTTCTCACTTAGGAGGTTAGTAATTAAAAAGGCTCCAGTGATGCTAAGAATGAACCAACTGAGAAACCTGTTCTAATTTAATTTAGGACTGATCACTCGGGATTAATTAGGCGAGGTGTCACAGATGGTATCAGAGCATCAGGTTCTAGTGTCCTTAGGATCTGTACGAATCACCACGTTTTAGCGTAGCGTTCGGTTGTTATAAAGCCCTATTATTAGGACTGTTGGTTCATTTTCCGCTTTTGAGATATCATATTTCTCCTATTAGATTTTTTTTGTATAAATTGTGTACTTATACAATTCAATATATTTTCAGATGCCACCGAAGAGGCATAGAGCGGAGAGGGCTGAGGCTAGGGATGAGTTAAGGGAGGCTCGTCAGGAGCCACAGGTATCGCCACCCCCACCCCCACCCCCACCCGAGTTGATCCCCACTACTCAGGTGGCCGTGATTGTGGCATAGGCAGTTGAGACAGTAATGAGGGCTATAGAAGCCTATTTTCCTCAGCCCCAGGCACCACCTCCCATGGTACCAGCAGTTCAGGCTCCAGTGGGGCCACCGTCTTGGCAACGAGTGAGTCAAACCTTTCAGAAGGGTCACCCACCCGAGTTTCGGGGTAGCACCGATGTGGTAGAGGCTTATGACTGGAAGAATAATTTTCAGCGTCATCTGCGCATGCTAGAGTGTACTGATGTGAAAAAATAGATGCTTGCTACCTTTTGTCTATCGGGGGCAACCTTACAGTGGTGGGAGTCAGTTACCACCGCTAAGGAGAAGGATTTGATGACGGTATCCGAGTTCTGGGTGCGGTTCGACCGCAAATACTTCCCACCAGCGGTAGACGCTGAAATGAAGAAGAAGTTCAGCGAGTTAATACAGGGTGACCAGTCAGTGGAAAATTATGAGGAAGAGTTTAAACGTTTGGCAAACTTTATGCCAAATGAGGTGAGTGATGAGGAGCGAAAGAAGTCGAGATTCATGGATGGTTTAGCCTGAAGGATCAGGCAGCATTTGATTGTTAATCCGACGTTGGGGACGTATAAAAATGTCATTAATGTCGCTCTTGTACATTGTTAGGATCATCACTTTCATGCGAAAGGGAGCAAGAGAGTAGGGGAGCCGAGACAGCAGGGCAAGGTAGTTACTGGTAGTGACACGAGTGGTACTCAGCAGCAGACTAGTAGTCAGCAGGGGAATCAGGACAAGAAATTTAGGCCTGGTGGGTTTCTACCGGGAGGACAGGGATTCAGGCAGGGCTAGCCAGGCCCAAATTAACAGCAGCAGGTTCCTCAGGACCGGCAGGTCCAAGGGGACAATGGGGGAGGCCAACAGGGCTAGCCACGTCAGGGCCAATAGGGCCAACGACAGGGGGACGGTAAAAAACACTGTTTAATTACTAAGCACCTAAGTCAGAAAATTAGACTGGTGCCAAGTTTTATCTTTCATTAACTAAAATGAAATACTCATGCGGAAATAGAATAATGTAACAATCACAATTAACTGAAATCAACCGTTCACAATTTTAATTAACAGGCCGAATAAACCATCGGTTAAAAAAAAGTAGAGATAAGTAATAACTCTCAACAGGTCTAACATAAGTACTGAAATAAAATTATGAGCAACCTGCTCAAATAACTGATAGGAAGTCTCTACACTAATAATGAAAAGAACGAGGAGCCTATCAAACTCCCGCAACATCCACACATGCTGCAGCAATGGATCCCGGGAATGTGTCAAGCCTGACATCCCTATGGCTGGACACCTAAAAGGTTTTTAAAATTTTTTATAGCAAGGGTTAGTATCCAAATCATTTGGTTAATTAAATATTAAATGCATAAAAATACGGGGTTCTATAGTCACCGAGCGCTTCCAGGCCCCGATTGACGAAATTGAACTCTCCAAACTGAGTTAAGCTCTTGGAAATGTCTATGTACATCTCCTAACCTTTCCAATGGTATGCCCCATGCGCAATTCTGACTTACCATGCGGATGAACGATCCGTTTGAGTCCGACGATCCCCCGTCCAAAGGACTGACGAACGTTTTCGAGACATATTTGACCGAAATCACCTCCTGGACCCAGGAGCAGTCCAAAATAATTTTGAAGGTATTTGAATTAACATTCCAATGGTTCACCCTCTGCACGATTCGGATCAACGATTTGCGCTCTACGACCGATTTTCCGAAGGAACCTGAAAGAGACTGCCAAACAGCAGGTTCCAAACCCTGCCTATCGGAAGTGTGCCTAAATACACCTGCAAATTGGCAGGACCGGGAATATGCCGATTTAAAATGCCACGGGCCTATAAAAAGGAGGGCCTAACCTCATTTCAAAAAGACACAATAGCATAGATACATCACTCTCAGCAAGCTTAGAAAACCCCTCTCGAAGTCAGCGTGATTTCCATATTCAAATCCCTTTCCAACCTTCACCTTTCATCACCTTTTTCATCCAACTTGGTGAATTAAGTACCCTCCATCATCACCCAAGTGCAAGGTCTGCTCTCCAACATCCAAGATCAAGCTCAAGATCTTCAAGAAGGTCCAACTTTCTCAACTCTCTCTTTAAATTATCCTAAATTCGCATTAATTTGTTTTATTACTTAGCACTTTTATTCTCTCATCTCACATATTCTAATATACTTTTTATTTAGTATTATTTCACATCTCTTTTTTTCATATAAATAAAATCCAAAAAATAAGAAAAAGAGGATTTTCTCACAAATTCCAAACGGGAATTCTCACACTCTTCTCACACTTTTCTCACAACTAAAACACTTTTCTACACACACACACACACACACACACATAAGAGAAGTCCCCGATTGGGTTTATGGGATAAATTTCACCCCCTCGTTTTGTATACTAACTACGTGGACTTTGATGCCTCTATAGGCTACGTAGGCGTCTCGGGGTAAAACTCGTGACTCGAGTCCTTTTCTTACTTTTCTTCTTATTTTTTTTATATATTCTTTAAAATTTAACTCTCTTAGATTCTATATATTTACATATACATATATTTGTGCCTAGTAGCATATTATCCCGCATGCGTTATCATTCCCTTAAAATGATCGACGCTAGGATAATCGCATGAATCCTATTTTCTAATATTACTTTTAGGAACATTTCTACCGATGACTCTCTTTATCTCTTACATGATACAAGTTGATGATTCCTATCTCCGCTACATATACACATGCACACATATCACGGGGAAATAAAGGAAAATAACAATAACCCATGAGAGACCATAAGGGAGGAATGGGTACCTAACACCTTCCTATTTGGTAACTTAGCCTCCGGATTCTTTTCAAATCATTTTGGTTTCGTATGTATCACTATGTCTTTGGATGTTGTCCTTTGGGATGGTTCCCTTTTTCTTTTGTCTATTTTGAGTAAAATAGACTGTTGAATCTATCTCTCTACATTTTCACCGACGCCGATAGAAGCGCTCCCGAGTGGGATGAATGGAACTAAGATCCTCCCGAGATGAACGGGAGACATCCCTCTCTTATTCGCCTCTCCAGCCGCGAGGATCGGAAGGGGATGGCCATAGTGGAGACTCCGCTAGGGATACTTCATTTTGAGGGCTAGACTCCATTTACATGGGTATTTTATTTTCTTATATATCCCCCTATTTGCATGTTCCCCTTTACTATTTCATGTGTAACTCATGCTTAGGCTTCCATTCACACACTTGTAGAAAATTCTCCATGTAAACTTCACACAACATGCACCTAGTATCACATGTATCCCCATGTTGCATGCATCATCCACCCATACTTGTTATACCATCGGTACTCATACTTTGCTCCTTGTTGGGCATGATCAAGAAAGATACTCTCATAAGATACTAATAATAGAATCATGCATGATTCACACGATATCAACGAAAAGCATTGTGATTGACTAAATTTTGTCCAGTAACTGGAGGGTCACTTTGTGATGGGCGCTGCTCCGGCAGGGCACAGTTAGCCTAAGCAATATGACTCTCACCTTCCATTGGCCAAGTACATTCGATGTACATCGAACGATTTCCCCGCATCGTACCGCTTGACCTAAGTCATGACGAGAGGTATAACGCAGGGAACTCATTCACGTACACCGAGTATGTCAAATTCGCTCTCACACGGACCGTCCCCACTAGGTATATAATGAGGCAATTCACGTACACTCAGGTATATCCAATGGCTTATCCACATGTATCGATTGCCTTCAAAAGCAAGACGTATATCGTGGAAGCCACGCCCATGGGGGGAACCCTTTCTAATTCACCCAACCAATCTACATACCCGCATATAGGTGTTAAGCCTAGAACACACATGTTAGATTGTCGGTTTTAACCCAAAACTTGTCGAAATTCCGGGTCAGCCTGCCGCCCAAATTTTCGCGCATTTTTAAAATACGATACTTCCCGTGAGCCTAGTTACAAGTTCATCCATAGCTTTGCATATGTTACAAACCCAATTTTTCCAGGCTCGGGTCCCGTTCGGCATTTCATTTTGCATTTAGGAGAATTTAATACAAGTGAGAACATAATAATAATAATAATAATAATCATGCTGAGACCCGTCTCCAAAACATTCCTCCATTCTTTATTAAAAATCCAAAAATATTTCTCCCTTCTTCATCAAAAATCCAAAAAAATTTCTCTTTTCTTTATCAAAAATCCAAAAAATTTTGTCTTTCAATATAAAAAAAATGCTAAAATATTTTCCTTCTTCTTTTCAAAAAAATAAATCCCGTTTTACTCCTTCTCAGGTCGATCGCACGCCCTTGGCCTGGCTCTTTATTGGCTTCAGTCTTCAGTCAAATCACTTCGGAGCTCCATCCGTTCCCCTACTACTCCCTCCGAGTATGGTACCCATCCACTTTCCATGGACAACATAGATAAAGTTCCAGTTATGCAGCTAGATCTGACGACAGTTTTAGCTCAGCTCATGTCCAAGATTGACAGCCTTGAGACTGAGGTCCGAGAGATACAATGAAATCAGGTTCATGTTCCTCAAGAGCTCTAGGCCTTATTCCTTCGCACTATGGGTCCACCCGAGCCTATCTGGGTTCCTGAAGAGTTTCAGCATGCTCCACGTGCTCCTACTATTAATGGGTCGTCACTTGCCCAGCTTCCTACGACAAACCTTGCCCTGCATGGGGCTAACTTGCTTGTGATCATTGATCCGAAAGAGAAAGAATTGAACAAGGTCAAATAAAATCTAAAGATGCTAACTAAGAAGTTCGACCAAGTTAGAATCTCAGGAATTTACATGGACTACACCCACATGTCTCCTTATCCGAAGGTGAGGTTACCCGAGAAGTTCAAGATGTCGAATATAGAGAAATTCAGAGAAAGTGGACCACCGATTGTTCATCCTCGTAGTTATCACCATTCCATGACCCTCCTAGGGGCTTCTGAAGAAGTGATGGCGCAATTATTTCTGCAAACTTTGAAGGATAGCGCTCTCCGATGGTTTTTTTCTCTCAAGGAGTCCAAAATTCGTAGCTAGGAGGATGTATCCCGTGAATTCATGTCGCAGTACAAATATAACGAAGAGCTTGAGGTCACCCACCGTGATTTAGAGCTGCTCAAATAGAATTCTGGGGAATCAATCAGTAAATTCATATCCCGATGGAGGGAAAAGGCAACCACTATGACCAATCGGCCATCCGAGGAAGAACAAGTGAACATAGTTAAGAAGAACTTCTTGCCCCATGTACGAGCAACCATCGGAGGAAAGTAATATCCCCACTTCTGAGATCTCAGAGAAGCAGGAGTAGAAATTGAGGAAGGTCTTACTAAAACAGAGGTTGAACCGAAGAAAGTGTCTGGATAGTTCACCCCCAGAAAATATGACAACCCTGCCAGTGCTGCGGTCTCAACCATCAACAACATCTCTTAATCGACCAGTTCGTGGGCACAAGAAATCCTCTCTATCCCAGTCCGAAAGGAATACACCGAGCTCCATGTTCCCCTCTGCAAAGTTTATCAAGCCCCGTTAAGCCGAAACCTCATTAAACACTTGGATCCCCGTCCATTTCCCAATCCACTTCCAAGAAACTTCAATGCAGATGCCCATTGCGCCGTTCACCAAACCACTGGTCATACCACCGACCAATGCTTGCAACTCCGAAAGATAATCCAAGGTCTAATTGACCGGGGTACCATTTCCCCACCAGCTAGTCCTAAGACAAACACTACTCACAACCCACTCCCAAATCATACCAATGATATCTTCCTGGAAATGAACCTAGAATTTGATCCCTCAACTCAAATCACACCCATACACTCTCCCAAACCTCTCCAAACTTGTCCATATTTTCTCTTACACCCTATTAGCCTCACTGATCAGGCACTTTCACTCCTAACCAGAGCATGCATCGTTATCCGTACCCGTTCTGAAAATAGAGGTATGGAATTATCAAAAGTGTTAAACCAACTCCTAGAGTTCGGGCTGAAATTTCCCTCATAGATGATCATTGATTACCAGAGGTTCAACACGCTATTCTTGGAAGCACGAAAATGGGCTCGAAAGTCAGACAATTGGGTGGTATCAACTGATAAAGTCAGCCTGGATGATGTCGTCCAGATCATGGCAGAATTATTCAGGCAAACCAAAGACATTTGCAGTATGATCGAGTTACTTGATACTCTAAAATTACAAGGGCTCATGGTCCCTTCACCCTTATATATCCCCACCGAATGGGAAGAACTGTATGAAGAAGCCATTGAAGTTGTGGAATGCATTGACTTTACATGGAAAGATAGAACTGTTGCCGCCGAATGGGGGGAAGAATTTGAAGATTCGATTGAAGAATAAACTTTCAAGAAAACTGGCCCGGTAGCTGACATGTGAGGGATGATATCATTTGAGGAGATCCTCAGAGAAATAAACAAAGTGGAAGAAAAACTCGAGATTGACAAAGAAACAGGGTTCATGTTCTTCCTTTCTTCAGTAAATCACATGACCAGATCAGGGAGGAATTACCAGATCCCAAGTTCACTACTAACCAATGACAAGGGGAAGGGATTTGAAAACCTTCCTATGCCAGAAATGACCCTCAAGGAGAGTAAGATCCTCGATCAATAAAAGAAAACTCAAGCTAACATCACTCTATGGGGGCTTTTCATGTCTTCCCAGCGGCACAGAAATGCTTTAATCAAATTTCTCACTGGACCCACAATTCTTCCTTCTACCACACCAGAAGAAATGATAAATTTAGTCGGATCCTTGACCTCTACCCGAATGCTATCCTTTTTTGAACAAAAAATCCCTAGAGTCGGGCCAAACCACAATCATGCACTCAATATCTTCGTCGAAGTTATGGGGAAAATCTTACCACTCTCTCTTGTCGATAATGGATCTGCCTTGAATGTCTCCCCATAAAGAACCTTCAAATGCTTAGGACTGAACGAAAGTGACCTCGCTCCAACTTCCACTGCTATACATGCCTACGATAATACCCATCGGGAGGTGATGGGATCTATAAAACTTGTAATAGGGGTTGGCCCTATAAACCCTGTCATTGAATTCCAAGTTATTGACATCCCAGCTTATTTTAACCTGTTACTCGGATGACCTTGGCTCTATAGTATCAAAGGTGTGTCTTTCTCACTCCATCAAAAATTGAAGTTTTTCGTCGATGGATGAGTCATCACTATTTTGGGTGATGACGATAATCCCTAAGGTGAAAGTACCAGCAGTCCAATCCTTGAGATATAGTACGGGTCAAATGATATGATCCTTTCAGGATTTCGAGTTATCCACTTCTACTCCCAGGAGGGGACGATTTCAAAGAAAGGGTTTATCCCGAATATAACCCTTATGGCAATATCAATGTGATTCAGATGTTCAGAAACATACACTTCATGCCTGGACTAGGGCTAGGGCAAAGACAGGAAGGGATACTTGAGCCCATTGATTTGAAGAAAGCTTTCCCCTTTGTTGTTTTGGGGTATCAACCATCAGAACAAGAGCTCAGAATGATCCTCAAGTCTCAACCAAAGAGAAGACTAGACTGCATCCAGACTATCTCAGGTGACTCCTTAAATGGATGATTCATTAAAGAGGGCGAGGACTTCCACTTTTATGGCTTTTTGAAAACTTGCTATGACCATACATACAAGAATAAGAAACTAGAAATGGAGATCTTTTTCCAAGACAACTACCCATGGGTCGAAAGTTCCCAACACCATGTACAACCGCTCATCAAAGATACCGAAGAGACTAAAGAAAGTGACTCTGAGGACTCGTTCAACTTGCAGACACTGGGGCTGACACTCTGCATGGTTCATTCAAGCACTGCATCACTGGATCTATCCTATTGGATTAAAGTTACTGATACACCTCTCCTCAACTGGCATGCTGCGCCGGTTCTACCTGTCGAAATCCCATTGAACCCCAATGTTTACCCCCATTTCTTCTTCTATTGTCTATCCTTGATCAAATGTAATCGAGACCTCCTTTGATGAGGTTCTCAATGCTATTTTTCATATCAATGAAATAAATGAAGACTTTGAGTATCTTGTTGTGCCTTACATTAATTATTTAGATTCCAATTAAACTTTTGATGATGATGATTTTGCAAATGAACAATTCTTAACTGATCTAAATAAGGTTAATAACAAACAACATAATTGCGTTCAAGTTAATGAAGAAGAGACTATTATTATTAACCTCGGTTCTAGTAGCCAACGGGGCGAGATTAAGACATGGGCTACCCTCGACGAGCATGAGCACGCACAACTTGAAGAATTATTGAAGGAGTTCGTGGATGTCTTCGCATGGTCCTATGACGATATGCCCAACATTGATCCTAAAATTGCTCAGCATGAGATCCCCACTCTTCCAGATTACAAGCCGGTTAAACAAAAGCTGAGAAAGCTCCGCACCAAATAGTCACTCAAAGTCAAAGAAGAGGTGGTCAAACAGCTAAACGTGGGTTTCATTCGTGTGATCGAATATCCCACATAGCTAGCTAACATAGTGTCTGTGCCAAAATCAGGAGGGAAAGTTTGGATGTGTGTAGACTACCAGAACTTGAACAAAGCCTCTCCAAAGGATGATTACCCGCTACCCAATATCGACATGATCGTGGACAACACAACCAGTCATGCTCTCAAGACATTCGTCGACGGGTTTTTCGAATACAACCAAATCAAAATGCACCCAGATCATCAAGAAAAAACCGCATTCATTGCCCCATGGGGAACCTTTTGCTACACTGTTATGCCATTTGGTCTCAAGAATGCTGGGGCTACCTACCAAAGGGCTGCCACAACCATCCTGCACGATCTGATTCACAAAAAAGTCGATGTCTATGTGGATGATATGATTATCAAATCCAAAACTAGAGAAGGTCATGTTCCCTCTCTCCAAAAGTTCTTTGAACGATTACGACGATATCAGATGAGACTCAATCAACAGAAATGCGTCTTCGGCGTTACAAAAGGAAAACTCTTAGGATTCATGGTCAGTGAGAAAGGGTTAGAAGCATATCCTGTCAAGATAAAATCCATACTTGAGATGCCACCTCCCCGAACGGAGAAAGAATTCCATGGTTTCCTTGGGAAATTACAATACAATAGTCGGTTCATCAGCCAGCTCACCTCCATCTGTGAAATCGATTTTATAACTCCTCCAAAAGGATTCAACCAAAGTTTGGAACGAGGCCTGCCAAGAAGCTTTTGATCGAATTAAATAATACCTAACTCAACCTCCGGTACTCATGCTACCACAGCCTGGTCTCCCCTTGCTCCTATATATAACCATAATCGACACTGCAGCTAGGGCTTTGCTAGCTCAATACCTTGAAGATTCCTGTGAAGAAAAATCCATTTATTATGCCATTCGCAAACTAGTCGGGTACGAAGTAAACTATACTGCTTTGTAAAAGCATGCATCGCGCTTATATGGGTCACCCAAAAGTTACGACACTACATGCTCGCCCTCCCCATTAAACTTGTATCCCGAATGGACCCCATCAAGTACCTACTTGAGAAACCCTTTTGATCTAGCTGAATGGCTTGATGGTTGATGCTCTTATCCAATTTTGATAACGTATACGTCACACAGAAGGCCATGAAAGGAAGAGCCATCTATGACTACCTCGCTGACTACCTCATAGAAGAGGCTGATGAATGGATCTCTGAATTCTTAGATGAAAACATATTCTACGCTGCTCAAGATGTCCTTCGATGGAAAATGTTCTTTGATGGCGCGACCAATAAAAATGTATATGGCATTGGGATACTCCCATTGCCATCAAATTGGATTTCCCTTGCACCTATAATATGACTGAATACGAGACGTGTACGGTAGGCCTCAAAGTTACTCTCAAGAAAGGTATTCAATGCCTAGATGTCTATGGGGATTCTGCCCTCATCATTAGTCAAGTGCTCAAAAAAGGGAAAGTCAAGGACGAGAAACTCCAATCATTCCATGCCCACCTAGAAGGACTAGCCTCCCAATTCCAAGACATCACCTTCTATTACCTACCTTGAGCAAAAAATAACCTAGCCGATGCCCTTGCTACCCTAGCCTCCATGGTCGACATGCCCGAAGGAATAACAATGGCCCCCTTCCTAGTTCAAAAGCAAGATAAACTAACCCACTACTACCATATTGAACTCATCACCAAAGAAGATCCCAAGCTAACCAATTGCTGGTATTATGATATCTGTCACCTTCTCAAGCATAGTAAGTATTCTGAGGGTTCTAACAAGAAGGTCCGAGAAACCCTTAAAAGACTGGCCACCCAATACATCATCTGTCACAAAGCCTTATTCAAGATAAACTTCGATGTAACCCATCTACACTACATCGCATGGGCTAACATTGAAGAGGTAATGCAAGGAATCCATAACAGGAAATGTGGACGCCACATGAACGATCACATGCTTGACAAGAAGATCATTCGACAAGGCTACTACTGGACCACCATGATCCAGTATTGCACCGCGTATGTCCGGCGATGCCTCAAATGCCAACAGGTCTCCAACCTTCAACACCTGCCTCAACGAGAATTATACAACATGACTTCTCCCTGGCCGTTCTCCACCTGGGGCATCGATATCATAGGGAATGTTACACCCAAGGCTTCCAAAGGACATGAGTTCATCATGGTTTCCATTGATTACTTCACCAAAATGGGTCAAAGTTGAGTCATATGAAGTTCTAAACGCCAACAAAGTGGCCAAGTTTATCGAGAAAAACATCATCTGCCGATATGGGGTCCCGTATGAGGTAGTATCAGATAACGGGTTGCATTTTGAAGTAGAAATCACAGAAGTGGTCAATGAGTATAGGATTCAGAGACACAAATCTTCTCCCTACCGACCTCAGACCAACGGTGCAGTCGAAGCCGCCAATAAGAACCTCAAAGCCATCATCAGTAAGATGACCGAAAGTTGTCGAGATTGGGCCGATCGAATCCCATATGCTCTCTGGGGCTACCAAACCTCAATTCGAACCTCTACCAGGGATATCCCTTTCTCTCTAGTCTATGGCTTGGAAGCAGTCTTGCCCATGGAGCTAGAAATACCCTCGTTACGTGTCATACTTGAAAGCAAGGTCAGTGAGGAGGACTGGCATCAAAGTCGCCTCGACGAGTTATCACTCTTGGACGAAAGGAGACTGAAGGCGCTATATCACATACAAGGGTACCATCGCCGCGTAGAGCATTCATTTAATAAGAGAGTCAAGGATCGCGGTGTTCGAGAAGGGGATTTAGCCCTCAAATAACTAGTAGAGCCCATTTAGGACCCCAGAGGGAAATTCAAGCCCAATTAAAGGGGTCCATACATTATCAAGAAGATCTTGTTCGGCGGTGCTGCCATGCTCACCGACTTAGATGGAGAAAATATGGATCGTCCAGTTAGCCTGGACCGTCTCAAGAGATTTTACCCCTAGTCCGAAGTCTCGGTGCGCTACGACTCTTCTAATCTCCCTTCTATTCCAAAAAAAATCTCTTCATTTCCCTCTACCTAGAACTACGTGGGCATGATCCTTTACAAAAATTATTTTCACAAAAAATTGAAAATTTTAGAAACCCCCGGAGGTACGTAGGCAACTCATACATCTTACATGAGTACATCCCTTTTCTTTTTCACAAAAAACTGTTCTTTTCATATCTCCGAGAAGGATAGTCCATTATAACATGTATTTGAACAAAATGATTATGCATGCCTTAGCAATCGGTATAGATAATTCAAAATAAAAAATTCATCAAAAAGCACAGCTAGATGATAAAAAACTTGTTTATTTCACTAATAAGAAACTACAGTGCAATTACATAAGAAAAGGAACGGATGACTCCCTTCCCCCCACCTTCCTAAAACGCCAAATAAATTCCCAAACTTATTTCTCGGTACAAAATAAACTCCCCCCAAGAGTCCTACCCATATCTACCAGAGGATACCGCTCCATTATCGTCATCTACATCCTAGGGTCCCCAAGCTCCCCCTGCCTAAATGGAGTGTTGTAGACGATCCATGGACAGATAAGCTCGAACCAGTGTCGGAAAAACTACCACACACCCCTCTATGGTATTAGATAAAACAAGCCATATTTATCCAGTCTCCACTACCAACATCTTGATAACTACTCTTCTCCACAACCACTTCATATAATCTCCAGGAATGTGCCAAACTCTCCCACCAGACTGAGAGGGACGGGTCGACGGACGCCGACACTCCCACAAAGAGTCAAGCCGCATACGCAGACGCTTTGTCAAATCTTCTACCGGTAATAACTCTAATGTCTGAGGTGGCACGATCTGCTCCAAGCCAAATTGGCGCAGTAATCGCCAAGGGAAATAAAAAGAGATCTGTCTGAGACCAATCAGCCGGACATATGGGTATTGTCCCAGTTCCATAATATGCATCAGTTTTCCCCACCAAGGTACTAACCAGTATAGATTTAGAGCCCCATGCTCCATGAACCTATTCTCCCAGCTCTCAATATCCAGACCAACACTGATAAAATGGCACAAAAAGAGGTTGGGTACATCTGACAAAGGGTATTCCATAGGATTCACCAGGAGAAATCTTTCAGACAACCACATGAATAGCATCACAGGGCTACCCCTCAGAAAGTCAGAACGACATTCTCTCCAGGTAAAGTATCCGCCAGTATCATCTCTGCAGGATTGCGATGGTAGGACATCCATGAAGTAATAGCTTCAAGTTGTGGGTCCACCAGCAGCTCCCCGGTCACCAGCAGTAATTTTAAAACCAAGACCAGAACGACAGCTCCGACATATCCAGCATCACCAACCTCCTGCAAATGCAAAGACCGTAACACCGTCAAAAGAGAAATCATTCCTACAGTAACCAAGGATCTACCCTCCGAGGGTGAGACGTGGAGAATTTTTGCCAACAACTCCTGGGGAGACCGAAAAAACTCAGGCATAGCCGCAGCAACGCCGAGATTTATCCCCAACATGACAAAAAATTCCTCATAGGTCGGACAGACTTCTTCCAAGACAAAGCGGAATACATGGTCTTCGGGGTACCGGAATTGTACCATCGTCATCACCATGTTCCACTCTATGGGCCGATTACACCATAAAGAAACTCAACGCATGTTGTAGGCATCGTAGTCAACGTTATAGGAGCACATCGTCTCCAAAGTCTCGAGGTAGTTGGTAAACTCATAACTACCAGGGAGAGCCATCTCACAAAATAAAAAAGTAAGAATGTGAAGGTGTGAGGAAAGCACTCCACCCTTACCCCTCTTTTATACTTAAAAACCCCCACAAAAGACATAACCCCTGCAGAAATCGAAAGAAATCCTGCCCCATAATATACCAAAGGCTGAAGAGGCTACCAATCAAACCTTTGAATTGATGGGACTGCACTGACCTGCCGATAGGCATGACAAGGTGCTTGCCGATCATGCAACCCCCTACTTTTGAAAATTTTCCTTTTTCCTCTTTTGTCAAAGTTCAGAAAACTCAACCAAAATAAATTGATATTCTCAAAAGAATTTAAAAAATTCCCCTTTCCAGATTTATATAAATTCTCATAAAACTTTCCTTCAAATCCCAAAAATATTTATTTTTATGGTCTCAGCAGCAAAGTAAAAAGCGCATGTGCATGCATTCATTCATTCATCATCAACAGATGATAATAAAAAACTCCATTGCATTGCATACGTATTTTTCTGTGTTACATCGGTTTTGTAGGAAAATAAATAAAGCAAAAAAATAAATGGGGTTCAGTCCGAACCCACATTCTCTCTCTCTCTCTCTCTTACTTGCCCTTTCCCCTCTCTCTCCTAAGAGCTTCTACCCCTGGGATGCGCTCTCTTTCCCCAATAGCGAGATGACGCACCACTACTACCTGAACCAGACTCCTCCCCGGATGAGGCAGACGGAACCAAGCAAGAAGGAACAGGAACCGCATCCCGAATATGGGCAGTCGCCAAAGATATCCAGTCCCTAATATCCCTCAGCCAAGTGGTGGACACCCTAACGTGCTGCAAGAAAAGGAAGAATCAGTGTCAAGAAGAAAAGATCAAGAGAAACCAAAGGAGAATAACAGAAAAGATATACCTCAGGACGAAGAACCTCTTCGATCAAGCCCAACTCCTCTTGGTCCATCGCATGAGGACGATGCAGCATAGGCACCATCCCTCCATCAGCCCGCTGGATATTATATAAAGGGGTATGCAATTGCACAAAGAGAACCTACAAATTTGCCACCGCCGCAGATGCCGACGGACCGCCACCGCTTTGGGACGACCCCACTGGCCGACTCGAACCCGCAGGAGGGAAGGGAAGTGCATTATATATGATGGGCGCCATCATCCATCTCGTCACAAAGTCCATATAATCATACGAGAAAGCCAATATATCGGTGTACAATAGGTAGGACTCGCCAATAATCACCGTGATCTTCGCATCCTCCGGTAATAGTCGGTCCCACCTCATAGACATAGGGTGCCTCACAAGTGGCACCACCACCTCCTCCTCAGCAATCTGTCAGACCACCCTCTCCTCGAGATACCAAGAGTGGCCAAACTCGTGCGCCTACAAATGCCTCATCTGTGCATTCACCCCAATCAACCCCATCTCCTGAACAGTCGTGCCCCAAGGGTAAAAGATCACCTGAAAAATCCCCAGCAAAATATAAGGAAATATGGAATCAGAGAACCCAAAAGTCTCAGACTGAAGAAGAAAAAGGTCTTACCCTATCACTAGTCAATCCATTCAAGACCTGACATACTGCCTCTAGAGAGAGAGACCTCCTCGACTGTCGATTGGCCTTCCGCCATCGATACAATCGGTAAAAGTCTCCAACGGTCTCGTCCTTCAAAGCGATCAGCTGGGAATTACACCTGATCACCTCATAGACCCATGTCCACCAAAGACAAAAATTTCACCATAAAAAAGAGATGCATAAGGAAAATGAGAATGCAAGAAAGCAAAATGCGCAAATTAAAAGAATACCTCAGGAAGATACATGGCTCCAGTGAAAGTCTGCCGACAGCACCAGCTAAATGCATCCAGAGAAAAATAAAGGGTCACCAAATTCAGGCTCCCCTAATCATAGAGTGGGATGTTCAAAAACATCCTCAAATATGGTAAAACCATAAGTGGATAACGTCGTCACTCGACGCCACCAGAAATTCCCCCAACACCAGTAAAATGAACAACCGGGCCATCTGTCTCACTTGCAGCCCGTCTTCCACATCGATCACCCAGCCTAATAAAACATCCTTTAGCAATGACAAACGAATGGAGTCCCCAAACACTATCCTCCCCACATCACCAAGCACCGCGTGCACTGCCTCCGGCCTCACCTGCAAAGAATGATCCACCTCTATCTTCTTCCCATCGCAATCCAGCCCCAGCAGCTGCTGCACATCTATGGGAGTCACAGTCATCTCCCCAAAGATAAAATGAAAGGTGTGGGTAGTGTCCCATGACCTCTCCCCCAGGGCGCATAAGATCGTCGTCGAACGAGGCATCTCATCCAGCACAGACGCCAACCTCCTAAAGCCTGCTAAGGATACCACCCAACGTACCACATGTGGAAGATGCTCCCAGACATCCTTAAGCCCCGTCGTCCCACGGGAATGCATAATCACCAAAGACACATCCAAATGCCAAAAGAAAAATTCTTGTTAAAATCCAAGAAAAAAGGAAAACCACTAAAAAAGAATGCCAAAAGTCATTTTACTTACATAACCGCCAGGGCCCACCATCCTTGAAGAGCGATGATGCGACGACTCCCGTAACAAGGTCCACTCTTTCGTAACCGGCTCGAATGCGTCAAAAGAGTTATCGCTCCCCAAAGCAAGAGGCGTCCTATTCCTCCACTCCACGTTTTCTCAGTCGTCAACATCCAACCGCTCCCTGTGTACTGCAGTGCTCACAAAAGCGATCATTTTTAGATTGCGGAATGCTAGAACGATTCGCAGAAGAAAATTGCAGAAAGAGAGAAGGCAAGAAGCTGTGAAGAATGAGGGGAATTCTCCCCCTTTCTGTAGGATGCCAGGGGTCATGCCGATCGCCATTACACCCCCACATACCGATCGGCACTGACCCTTTGCCTTACCGAGGCAGCTCAAAAGTCTGTGTCACTACCGAATGGCACCCTCCACACCATACCGACCAGAACCCCGCTTAAATTTTCGTACAAAAAATCCCATAAAACCCTGAAAATCCTCAGAAAATTCCTAAAAAACCCAAAAAGGATTTAGATCATTTTCACCAAGAAAATTTCTCACTCCCTCAAGCGGAATCCCAATTCCCCCAGCGGAACTCTCAAAAGCCAAGTGAATCTCCTCCTAGAAACGTCCCCGGAGGACCCCTAAGGTATCCCAAAATTCCCCAAAGGTCTCAAATTTCCTCGAGAAATACGTCCAAACCCTGGACCACCTAATCACTTCCCCAGCATCAAAACTGGTTGTTTTCCCAGTAAAGTCTCCAAAGACACGAGTATTTCCCCAGCAATCACATCCCCAGAAATCAAAATCACGAGGTAATTTTCCTAGCAGAGTTCCCCGAGAACATTTCATCTCAAGCCCGCAGAATTGATCATTTCATCTTAAGCCCACAAAATTGGCTTCGACCCGCATAATTGGTCATTTCAACTTAAGCCCGCGGAATTCGCTTCGACCCGCAGAATTGTTCACCTAAAAATAATTTGGATTGGAACCCTTAAAAAAATTAGGAAATTTGATTTTGAGTTCACATATTTATGTGTTGTTGTAAGAGGGTACTTTAGATAAGATGGAGGCGTAACCACTATTTGAGTATGATAATGATAAGCTAACTCGGCCAAATCTTTGGATTAATGATAGGACACACAAACATAAACCCAATGAAGACCAACTCAGTTTAAACTCACAAAACCAAGTGTATAACTCAGGAAATAGTAATAAACCTTAGAAGTAACTTAGCTAGAGGGAGAGAGAAGTAAGTACCCTAGATACACCTTGGTAGGTAGGTATAAACACACCTAATACCCTCAGGAATCTCTGTCAAATATTAAAAGATTCGTAATAAGTAACAATGGTGAGTGGGTAAACTCTCTGGTTTGTAAGAACTCTCTCTGTCTGGCAATAACTTCTCAGACTCTCAAAAGGATACTCCTCTCCTCAGGGGTGGTTGGGGTCCTTAAATAGTCCCCCACCCCATCCCCGAGGCAACTCAGCCATTAAAGGCTATGAAAGACATCCCTCATACTTTATGTCACAATATTAAATGCCTGATGCACTAGTTGTTTCCACGTCATAAACATTAAATGCCAAGACATGCCTTTTGCATAACCACTGTGTGTCAGGGGGCTGATGTTGCAGAGGTGGCTCACCAACTGCCTGACAGCCCCAAATACCACGGTGGTTTTCTCAAGTGTATGTCTAACATTGTTTAGCTGGCTAGTGACATCACCTGCAGTAGATGTGACATTAAGTAGAGGGTTATTTGGTTCACAACTCAATGCCCGATGGAACTCAAAGCTGTTCCGCGCGAGGTTCCACGGTCAGGGTCCTTCGGTGTTTTACCAGGTGTATCTAAGATGGTCAGGACAAGGCCCAATGGTTCCTCACTTCTCAATCCTCCAAACCAAGCCCCTCTAAAGTTCCCACGGCAAGGTCATTCGATAGAGCATGAAAGCTCTCCCAGGCCCTGCCAAGCCTAATCTCTCGCGAGTACCGTTTGATCTCACCCTAAAACTCATTATTATTCTCGTTATATCATTACAACCGTTATAACTTACAGTCAATCATAAACAGAAATACAACATGATTAGTACAACAAGCTGAAGCATAAGTTGTCGCGCCAAGCTGCCTCGCTGAGTTGCCACGCTTGAGCTGCCTCGGTTGTTTAATCTCAAACGCTATTGCCAATTAGGGAATTATCCCTAATCTCAGGATTACCATTAAGCCCCCCCCCCCCTCCCCAACACACATTTGCCACCTCGTGGAGGGATTTGTTTGTGGGAACAAGAAATACCTGCACAAAAACCTCTCATTCCGAAGAACCTTCTCTCTGTGAACCTAAGCCGAAGCGCCATTCTCGTTGGGCCTGGGGCGAAGGGATATCGACGCTCTTTCCTCGTGCTGATCTTCAACCGTTCTAGCTTTAATACTTGAAATTCTCTCGAAAGACCTAAAAACCTTTTCAAATACTCGTTTGGGCTCCTGGTAAATGAAATTCTCCCCCGTGGTGTTTCGTTGCGTTTGAATAACGTTTGTCCATGTGGGATGTTCTTCGTTAGGAATTTATTGGATATGCCTCACAAAATTTCTGTCGCCAAAACTAAAACTTGTTGGAGAAGGCAACGCTTATTGTTATCTATGCGTCACTTCATTAATGACGTGTCGCTGTCTTTTCAACTGCCAAAGTACTTCCCGAAGTGCCACGTGTTCATGTGAAATGATTATAGGTGGTCGCGCACGTGCGAGGGTGGGGAAATCTAAACCCCGAACTCGAA
Source organism: Sambucus nigra (assembly GCA_949130495.1). NCBI lineage: Eukaryota > Viridiplantae > Streptophyta > Magnoliopsida > Dipsacales > Adoxaceae > Sambucus > Sambucus nigra. The sequence continues at coordinate 444,476,453 of OX422222.1, read as the reverse complement.
ATTTCAAACGTCCATATCCAACACTTAACCTTTCTTTTCTCTTACTTTGCGTTCGTCATCTTCAAGCTTTCATTATCTTTAGAGAGAGAAAAAGAAACTATGAAAACTCCATTGTTGTTTTAAGCTCTTACCTCCTGACTTATTTTTTCTATTACCATCTCTATCTCCAGTTGTGCTCGTGTTTCTCCATTCTCATTCTAAAACATTTCTTGATCAAAGTTTCTTTATTACTTTATCGTTATTTGCCATGGCGTCCTCAAGAAACCCCGTCGCGTCTGCTTCCAGTGCTCCACCCACTGCCTCTACCATTGCCACCACCCTGGATGCTGCCCGCCAGGAACAACTAAGATTTTATCGTCGATCACCCATTTTTGGAGAAGGTGATGATTTTGCTGGTGCGTGTAGGAGGGTCCATTTTTCTTCTAAGTTTGACCCTTTATTGTTGGGTGATGAAGACGAAACTTCTACTGAGTGGGGTTTTCTTCCTCCCGAAGGGACTCTCTGATTTTGCTTGGATCGAGGGGACTTCCCGTGGTCCCACATTGAGTTTGAAGCACCCGGGGGTTCTCCTGCTCACTTTGCTGCGCGGAACTCCCACATGCAGAGCTCCTACGCTGAAACGCTTACCAAGATTGGGCTGCAACGGGCCAAGTGGTTCAGTGAGTTCACTCTATCCCAGAATAACGTTGCCCTTCCTTTTCTGGTGTCTCGCTGGAATGTTACAACCCACACCTTCATCGCTACGTGGGGTTAGTTCACGGTGATGTTGGAAGATGCGTGTGAGCTCGTGGGCCTCGAAGCAATAGGCCATGAGCCCTATACTGATGAGGCTTTAGATTCCCAAGAGACTGCTGATGGTTTGGAGTTGGACTGGATATGCCGAAGCTACACCGGTTCATCAAATAAGGCCACTTTCTCCCCACTTATCAATTATTTCTTTAAGGACCCTGCCGAAGGTAGTTCTTCTGGAGGTGCCCCTAGTCAAGGTACATCGCTGGAACTTCCTTCTTATATCCTTGTCATTCTTTCCCATTTTCTTCTACCAGGAAAACCCAATGATCAGCCCCGAAGGGACCTGATCAATATTTCCCTTCGTTTGGCCCGAGGGACCAAGCTTCCCCTTGCTGCAATCGCCTTGGGATCTCTCTATACCTGGCTCGACAGGACCCTCTTTGATATGGAGCGATCTCTTGGTCGTTATAACTTGGTAAATTTTTCCAATTGTGTCCTTCTGACGAGCTTTCTCTATATTCGTTTTCCCTCCGTAGCGGCCAAGATCAATCGTCCTCCTTCTGGGGAAAACATTATGCCCCCACGCTCCTACCTTTATCATAAGAAACTGAGTCGAAAGGAGTTGATCTCCGTAATTGATTGTTTTGAGGACTTCATTATGAGTCCCTACGAAGAAGATATCTTCGTTCACAACTGTGACTTTTTCCAACACGAAGCCAGGTTTGTGGAGGTAGGTGTGGATATTGAAGACCCTTTACTGGCCGTGGTTGTTCTGTTCTCCCCCGAGTATCTGCCCTCTTATATCGAGTGGGGATATACTAAAGAGCACTACAACCCCAATCGGTGCAGTCATCAATTTCGTTTTGATCAAGGGGCTCCTCGCCCAGCTTTTCAATCATCAAACGCCAAGGTTTCTTTTAGTGAGGCCTGCTCCCTGTTTTCATCTATCGCTGCATGTGGAATAAGTTCTGCGATGGCTGGGCGAGTAACCATTCCCAGTAACAAAAGGCAAGGGAATGTGTCTTCTTTGTTCATTACACGCTACTGGCCAAAATAGTTGGCTGATATTGTGGAGTTCGTCGAGGGGGATCCAATGTACCCTCCAGTGCTTTCCTTTTCTGCCTTGGAACTGGGTTTGAAAGGAAATTCCATCCTTGGGGTTGAGTTCCCTATGAGTAAGACCCCCAAGGCATGTCCCACTGAGCTTCCTCCCCTTTGTTCCATGATTCCCGCCACTATGCCCAAACCCAAGAGTGTTGCAGCCTCTAAGAAAGCTGCCCCCTCGACTGAAGTTACTACCGAACCCTTAGGTCAGAAGGCAAAGAGTGGGACGGCTTCCAAGTCCACGACCAAGTCTCAGCCTAAATCTCAAGCTCCTAAGGGGGCATTCCCCATTGCCTCCGTTCCTCCTTCTATGCCCGCGGAGAGGACCGAGGAGTTGAGAAGGAAAGCGCAAGCTGAGGTGGCACGTATAAACGCTGAGTTCGAACGGCGTGTACCAACTGTTCCTCCAACGGGAACCTTCCCCATAATCATTGTTGATCCCACCGAGCCCATGGCGAAGAGGAAAAAAAGCTCAAACGTTCTTTGAGGTAGTGGCCCCGGTATATCAGGAACGAGGAAAAAAACTCTGGGCACCAAGTCCCAAAGGAGACCGACTACTGAAGTGCAATTATCTCCTGCCTCCTCGCCTATTAGATCTGAGGTATGTATATTTGTTCTACTAACATTTCCCATTTGCTTAAAAAAAAGGTGCATTTGCTTATGCATTTGGGTAATTTTGGTATAGGAGGTTGAAGAAGAAACTGACAATCCCCCTAGCCCCCCGTGAACCCTTTCGTGGGGGGTGTTTCGGTGCTTCACCACTCGTTGTGAGTTCACCTCGTTCGCCCATGACTGGGCTTACCTATACTCGTCGTTCAGTCTCTCAACGCGTAAGAGATTTTACCGTGGATGATGGTGGTGCTGACTCTGTGGGCGTCTCTTCGCCACCAGAGACAACTCTCACCACCCCTTCTAGTTTATCCTCTCCATCCTAGATTCTTCTGCCCATTGTTCTGGCTGAAGAAAATGAGCCCGAGGTATGATTCCTTCTATAATTTATTTGGTATAACGTCCTTTCAGTCTCACCCCTTTGTTTATTTATCATGCTGAACCTTGGGTGCCCCAGGTTGAAGTGCCCTCGTTGTTAGTTAACGTTCCTCTTCCAATAATGCTGGTGAGACCTCCTACCGCCATTCCCCTTTTCAGTTCCATAACCGAGGTAAGTAACACCCAGAAGTATTTCTCCTTTATTATATACTTATTTTTCCTTTTTAACACTTAGCTTCTTCATGTTGCAGCTTTTTTCCAGCCTCTTTCTATCTTCTCTTGATGGTCTGCCTGCATATAAGGCCAAGGTTGGTGCTTTTTCCCCTCGTGGTGGTTTTTCTGCACCCACCCCTGTTGGGGCCTCATTTGAGAGTCCATCATCTTCTTCCGGTGAACCGCCCATGCTGGCCTTGGTCCCTTATGTTGGTGAGGGAGTTTTGTCTACCATTGAGGCTTCTCTAACCGGGGATCCCGTTGTAGCCTTTGAGGTAACAAGCCCACCCCCAACGGTTCCTATCCTTACTGCTGCCATAGTTACCCCCGTTCTGGCTCCTGCCGTGATTGAGGTATTTTCTAATTATCTGTATTTTTGTCGAAGAATTTTCACAAACTCCCCTATAGCATAAACTCCACCTATATCGGTGACTTAACAATGAAAATAGTTGTTGAGATTTTCCACAAACTCCACCTATAACGGTGACTTAACAATGAAAACACTTGTTAAGATTTTCACAAACTCCACCTATAACGGTGACTTAACAATGAAAACACTTGTTAAGCTTTTCACAAACTCCACCTATAATGGTGACTTAACAATGAAAACAGTTGTTAAGATTTTTCACAAACTCCACCTATAACGGTGACTTAACAATGAAAACATTTGTTAAGATTTTTCACAAACTCCACCTCTAACGGTGACTTAACAATGAAAACACTTATTAAGCTTCCCACAAACTCCCCCTATAACGGTGACTTAACAATGAAAACACTTGTTAAGATTTTCACAAACTCCACCTATAACGATGACTTAACAATGAAAACACTTGTTAATATTTTTCACAAACTCCATCTATAACGGTGACTTAATAATGAAAACACTTGTTAAGATTTTTCACAAACTCCACCTATAACGGTGACTTAACAATGAAAACACTTGTTAAGATTTTTCACAAACTCCACCTATAAAGGTGACTTTAATAATGAAAATTCACAAACTCCACCTATAACGGTGACTTTAACAATGAAAACACTTGTTAAGATTTTTCACAAACTCATTTCTTTTCTTATCTCAGGTTGCACGAGAGATCTTTCCACCCGTTCTTTCGCCTGTTGGTTCACCTCATCAGGAACCTTCTGTCTCGGAAGATTCTGACCAGGCTGACCAAGGTTCCACAACCGGTGCTGCAGTGGAGAGTGAATCCGGGTGCGAGCTTCCTCTGCTGAATTTAGCTCCTCATGAATTTTGCTTAATGGTGCTTCAACATTCTCCCCAGATGCCTGTCACTCATCGACTAGTGATCGAGAAACTTGTGAATCACCATCCTGAAACCTTCTCGGTGGATTGCTTGCGTTCTAATATCTCTATCATGAGTTATAGGTTTCAAGGCATGGCCACTGTTGTTGCAAAAATTGCCAGTACTCCCACTTCGACCGTTACCAGGCCACTCCTTAACCAATTGCTTGGATATTTGAAGGAGTTGGGTCGTGATGGTTTTTGTTTCAACTGGCTTATATCGTACTTAAAAACTTTGAAGAGCCAGCAACTGATCAGGCAAAGGGAACTATTGCAGAAGCATCAGCAGGATCAACGAGCTGAGGAAGCCAGGTTGGCCGAAATAGTACCCCTCTTAGAAGCAGTTGATAAGGAGGTGAATGATGCCGAAGAAGTTTTGCGTCTGGCCAAGCTGAAATGAGAAAGAATCCTTATCCAACGTGCACAAGTTCAAACGAGGTTGGAGGTTTCCCTCAATGCCCAACAATCTTGTACTACAGCTTCTTCGGGCCTTCCCGGAGATTTTTTCTCATCTTTGGACCTATGGTTCCTTTTAGGCTAGTCAACATTTATATATATCTTCTTCTTGCTTCTTTCTATGTAATTCTTGGGCAGTAGTTCCCAATTTTGTAATGCTCCATCGTTTACAAGTGAATGAAAAAAATGTATATTTTCCACTTCTTCTGCATGTTACAACTGCTGTTGCATGTTATAAATTTCTATATTTCTGTAACACTTTCACTCTGCTCAAGTCATAACTAAAACTTGTATATTCATAAACAACAGCTATTTACAATCATTGCTCAAACTTAATTGTCTACACATGATAAACCTTCATCCATCTATTGTTAATTTTAAATGGCTTGTCTTCCTCTATCTTAGAAATTAAGTAATGGCTCGAGTCACGAGCTTCTTTTACAAAAAAAAAATCCCTCCTAATTGGCTGCAAACTTCGGTAGAGGAAGCCCCCTGATATGCTTCATTACTGCTTTCAAGACGAGGTCTCCCTCCACGAACTTCCTAGGTCTCACCAAGTTATCATATGCCCTGGAGAGTTATTTCGTGTACATTTGGAAGTGTTGCATTGCCTTATCTCTGTGCTCGTCTAATGCTTCCAACTGCACATGCTTATTCCGAGGGAGCATGCTGCTTCGCAAGGTGTATCGGGCAGAGGTAACTTTTAATTCCACTAGAAGGATTGCATCCGCCCCATAAACAAGTGAGAATGGAGTGTACCCTATGGGTTTCCTCTTGGTTGTTCGATAGGACCATAACACAGCTGGTATCTTATCGTCCCATGATCCTGGGAAGTCCTCCATTACCTTGGCCAGAATATTAACCAGCGTTTTGTTAGTCGCTTTAGCTTGACCGTTTCCCTTTGGGTATGCCACCGTTCAAGTATAATGAACGATAGAGCACTTGTCTGTGAGCATTGTTACTTATGAATTAACGAAGGGCGTCCCGTTATCTGAGAGAATAACCTTTGGGATCCCAAAACGACAAATGATGTATTCTCTAATGAAGTTGCTTACCACCCCAGTCGTTGCCCTTTTAAGTGGTATCACTTCGGCCCACTTTGTAAAGCATTCTGTTGCGACTAGTATCCATATCTTCCCCCTCGAAGAAGGATGTATTACCCCCACCAGGTCAAACGCCCAAGTGTGAAAAGAGTAAGGCGTTGCCAGAGAGTGTACGTCTACCGATGGGGCATGGATCATGTTTCCATGTAGTTGGCAAGCCTTGTACTTTCAAACGAACTCAGCAGAGTCCTTATCCATCATTGGCCAATAATACCCCAACATCATCAACTGATCATACAACTTGGCCCCTCCTATGTGAGTTGGATCGTGCGCCTGTTTGAGGACCTCAGTTGCTTCTTCCTTCATGATGCAGCGCAATAGCCTGTTGAAGTATCCCCTTTGGTAGAGTTGCCCCTCCTGGATATAGAACCATGGGGCCCTTCGCTTTAGTCCCATCGCATCAATTTTCTCTGTCGGAGCAACTCCATCTTTAATGAAGCCAATATAGGGTTGCCTCCAATCAACCTAAGTTTCAATGAAATGACATTCAGCCGCTTCAAAGAAAAGTTGACACTTATCGCACCTCCGTTGTAGCTCCGCTGTGTCCTGCTTCATTCTAGTCCAGAAGTATCCATCTCGTTGAATTCTCCTATAAAGAGGTACCTCAGTTATTTTGCAGTGCTCCTCATGTGTTTTCTTTAACCTTCGCTCTGCTTCTTCTGGGCCAATGCATCTTGATAACCATCCACCTACGTTTCTGAAGTACAGATTTCCCTTATTTATAAAATATTGGGCCAACTCTCTTATCCCCATTGCCCCCTCGCCAGACTCCAGTTGTTCCTAATCTCTCCCCTCCAGTCCGCGTCCTCCTCCATCGGTAGAATTGATTGCACCACCGAAGGAGATGTTCTTCGTTGGATCATGACGATAATTGTATCATTTCTCATGATCATTTTCTGGGCAATAGTTGCGTACGCATCTGGGTGGCGATTCATCGTTCTGGGATGTCTCTTAATCTTAGTCCGATGGAACTGGTTGAGGAGTCTTTGGATGATCGCTCTGCATGGTGCCAGATTCATGTGCTTGAATGTGTATTCTCCGTTTACTTGCTGGATCACTAAGTTCGAATCACCCTTAATACAGAGTGAACGAATTCCTCTTCGAAGAGCTTCTAGCAACCCTAGCACCAATGCCTCGTACTCTGCTTCGTTATTGGAGCAAGGGAAATCTAAATTGTAGGAAAGTCAAATCTCTTCTATTCCCTTTGAAAGAATAACCCCTACCCTCTCTTCTTCTCTGCCGAAGATCCATCGAACTGCATCGTCCACTGCTCCTCAGTTGCACCCAAATAATTAGCTTGTAGGTCGTCTCCCGGAATGTCTTCTTTAGGTGGTTCAAACATTCCTGATGGAAATATTGCCAATAGATTGGCATACGCCTGGCTCTTGATCGCTCGAGGAACTACACACTTCAAGTCATATTCTGAAAGGATGAGGAACCACCTAGCTGCCCTGCCAATTAATATAGTTCTTGCCAATAAATACTTAATGGGATCACATTTAGTCACAATGTGAATCGTAAAAGATAGTATATAATGCCTAAGTTTTGTGCTACAAAGACTAAGGCCAAACAATGCCTTTCTAAGCTGCTATATCTAATTTCTGGCCCATGTATGATTCTACTGAGGTAGTAGACTGGTCGTTCTTTCCCATCAATCTCTTATGCCAGCAAAGCTCCAACGGACCTCGTGGTAGATGTAAGATATAACTACAACGGCGTTCCTTCCCGTGGGGGAACCATGGTCTATGATGAAACCAGCAGCTTCTTCAGCCCAGCGAAAGACTCTTGGTGAACCTCCTCCCAGCTGAACTTCGTGCCCTTTTGTAATAGCTGCATCAGCGGGTGTGTTACTTCGGCCAATCCAGGCACAAATCTCCTAAGGTAGGAGACTTTATCGAGGAAGCTCTTCAACTCCCTCGCTGTCTTAAGGCTTGGAATTTCTAAGATCTCCCATCGTTTGTCCTAGTCCATTTTCACCCCTTGTCGATCAACCACAAGGCCTAAGAATTTTCCACTCGTTACTCCAAAAACACACTTCAATGGATTCATCCTCAACTTATACCTCCTGTAACGAGAAAACACCTTCCTCAAATCGCTCAGGTGGGACCCCTCCTCCTTCGATTTGATGACCAAGTCATCCACATGAAATTCTACAAATTTATGGAGGAAGTCATGAAAAATGGCCATTATCGTTCTCTGGTAAGTTGCCCCAGCGTTCTTGAGGCCGAATGGCATCACCCTGTACATGAAGTTACCCAATGATGTTCTGAATGCCGTTTTCTCTACATCCGAGGGGTCCATCTTGATCTGATTATACCCCACATACCCATCCATAAAGCTATACATCTCATGACCAGCCGTTGCGTCTATCAGGCTATCGATGGAGGGTAGAGGGAACTCATCTTTAGGAAAAGCTATATTCAAATCTCTGAAGTCCACACAGATCCTTATCTGGTTTTTATCCTTCATTCCCACTAGGACAATACTGGATAGCCAGAGTGAGTGTTGTATTGGTACGATGAATCCTGCCATTAGTAGGCGCTCGACCTCTTCTTTAATCTTCAGATCCAGCTCGGGTTTGTACGTTCTCATTTCCTGCTTCACTAGAATGGCTGAAGGCATTACGTTCAACCTGTGGCAACTTACTTCCTCATCCAGCCCTTCCATTTCTGTGTATTTCCATGCAAAAACATCTATGAACTCCCGAATCAATTCGACAAAGGCCTCTCGTTTTTGAGCGCTTAAATCCTTCGAGATGAAGATGGGTCTTGGGTCCTCTCCTTCTTTTTCTAGGTTCAGCTGCTCCAATTCTTGCGCCTGTGGCCTTGGTCTATCTGTCATGCAATCTGGCTCTTCAGCCACTTCTCCCACAAACTCTTATATGTTGGAGTTGTCTAGCACCATACATTGCCCTTTTTGACCTACCAGAAAGAATTCATATACTGGGTCAGCCTCATTATTGGTCCCTTTGTCCGCCCGTTCACACCATCACAAATGATAGACCACCTTTCCTTCCAATAATGATGACCTTCTTGCATTATCTGTCGGTCGTCACGACTGCCTTCCTTTTCCTTTCTCTGGAAGCCTCAGCAATCCTTCCTCCTGAAAACTGACTCAACACGCTCTGGCGTTGGGCGTCATGCTTCATTGGGTCCATTCTATGTCTCATCCTGTATTTAAGCTGCTTCGAGATGCCCTGGGGCTGAGGGGTTACCTGCTAAGCTTCCTCAGCTATTTCCCTTGGGCTGCTCTCCGTCTTCTATTCATTTAAGGGCCTCATCCTTTCTTTGATCGAGGGAACCTATGCTCCTTCCATTCTTCTTGTTAAGATCCGGACATCTTCCTCTAGCTCCGTGTAAAATACTGCGTCCACCAAGTGAGCTTCTTCAACCGTGAAGGGCCTCTTTGTGGCCCTAATGGTTACCTCTGTGCCCTTGACATTTGCCTTAGCACATTGGTGGTATGTAGAAGGAACCAGGCCTTGGTTGTGCATCCACACCCTTCCTATTAACAGATGATAGGAAGTTGCACTCTCTATCACGTGGAACTTTATATGGGAACTCAAGTTTCCCATCACAATCCCCACATTAACATACCCGATAAATTTGGAGGATTGGTTATCATACCCCGAAATTACCAAAGGCATGGGGACCAGCCTTTCTTTTGGAATATTTGTCACGTGAAAGAAGTTGATTGGCATAATATTGATGAAAGCTCCTCCATCCATGAGAGTCCTTGCGAAGCTAACTCCATTGACACTAGTCATCACATATAATGGCCTATTATGAGGGAACCTTACAGATCTATCTGCGTCGCTGAAGGTTACCTCTGACAGAAACCTTCTCACCAATCTGGCCATGGGTCCCCTCTCCTTAGCGAAGGGATTGCATTCTTCCTCACAATATCAAGTATTTCCTGGGTTATCTCGAGCCTAATCTCCTTCGGTACCCCCACTTGGTCGAAGAACCAAGTGAACTTCGGGGACCTCAAAACTGCGCAGTATTCCAGAGTCGGGTCTATTTCCTCGCCTTCAACACTGTACACCTCTTCCGCATCCTTGGCACTTGCTTCATCGTAGGCCAACACAACATTCGCTATTCCCTTTATACAGTCTTCCAGAGCCTCTTCATATTCTTCTAGCCTTGCTGTTGACCCCCTTTCCCCTTTCTCGGCCTCTTCATCATAGGCCACCACGAGATTGGCCCCATGCGCGGGCAAAGGGTTATTGTTGACATTATGGGGGGGAATTTGTAACGTCCATATCTTCACATATTTGTCGATAATTCTTCTCAACGTAAAGTAGCTCTCCGTTGGATGTTGGATCCTTCGGTGAACCTGGCAGTACTTTGGATCCGCCTTCGTTGCTGCGTCGGGCTCCCCTATAGGGATGTACTTTGGCTCATAGATCGTTCCCCCTTGAACCATCGCATTGTAACAGCTGTTAGCTTCTTCTACTGTACATGGCAATAGTGGTGAGTCTTCTCTGTCTCTCCCGAACTTCCTCCTATTGTCCTTTTTCGGTGCTTTGGCCTTATCTCACCCCTCGGTGTATCCTACCCGTGAGGGCTGAGTCCTCCCCCCCTCCGGTTGCATCGGCTTCCTAAACATCATGGGCGCCACCAACGGATTGGGTCGCACCACCAAAGATATATTTCTCTCCGCTTTCAAGAATGCCGCAAAAGTCCCCTCGCGCGTCTCGTTGATAAGATGGCAGATGTATTCAGGGAGCAGTCCCTCAGCACAAATCTACAATAACCTGGACTCCTTGGCCTATTCCCTTACATAGAGGGACCTTTCCTTGAACCTTCAAACATAGGCCACCACCTCCTCCCCAGGTCTTTGCCTCTCCCTACCCAGTTGGGTCAAGGTGAAGTCATCCTCTGCCAGAAAGAACTTTCGAACGAATAATGCATGCATCTCCTCCCACGTAGAAACGCTTTTGGGAGTCAAATGGGAGTACCAGGTGTATGCCTTATCGGTTAGGGATTTGTAAATCTCCCTCAATCTAAGCTTCTTGTCATTACAATGTGCTCCCAAATGTTCAACAAAACGCTTAATGTGCTCCTTTCGGTTCCCACCTTTCCCTGTATATTTTTCAAAGATAGGGGGAATATAGTCCTTTGGGTAAGGCTCATCGTTGTATCCCCGGGGATAAGGTGTTCAAAAGTCATCATAAACTGAAGCCACATCGTTAGCTAATTGCGAGGACGCTTTCATGAACTTTAACATCTCTTTCTGCATCTCTCTTCTCATTTCCTCCATGGGCGATGATACTGGGGCAACCACCTGCGGGGCCATGGGCTGAGTACCCGTTGTAACTGAAACAAGCATTACCGGTAGTGTCGTTGAGACTCCTGAGGTTCCTACTGCTGGATCCATGACAGAGGGTACGCTTGCCGGGATCGCTCCAGCAATACCTGCACCTAGTGGGGCCGTGGGCGCTACTCCTGGTGTTATGAAAGAATTAGCCTCCAATCCTCACAGCATAGTTGAAGCTACTGGGGTTTGTAAGAACTCATAAAACTTGCTCATGAGGATCGTAATCTGGGCAGGACCCAACCCCGCGCTCGTGGGAGGTTGTGTCACCCCTGGAACGCCTGACGCCATTGGAACCGGAGGTACCTCTACTCGAGGGTCCCCATCCCTTAGGGCCGCCAGTTCTCTTGCTTCTTGTTCTTCATTATGTTGGATATCATCAAAGTTGAGTCTTCGAGTAGCATTATCTTGCGCTATACTCCTTACCTAGGAGAATGCCTCCCCAACAGAGTCGCCAAATGTAAGAGGGTACTTTAGATAAGATGGAGGCGTAACCACTATTTGAGTATGATAATGATAAGCTAACTCGGCCAAAGCTTTGGATTAATGATAGGACACACAAACATAAACCCAATGAAGACCAACTCAGTTTAAACTCACAAAACCAAGTGTATAGCTCAGAAAATAGTAATAGACCTTAGAAGTAACTTAGCTAGAGGGAGAGAGAAGTAAGCACCCTAGATACACCTTGGTAGGCAGGTATAAACACATCTAATACCCTCAGGAATCTCTGTCAAATATTAAAAGTTTCGTAATAAGTAACAATGGTGAGTGGGTAAACTCTCTGGTTTGTAAGAACTCTCTCTATTTGGCAATAACTTCTCAGACTCTCAAAAGGATCCTCATCTCCTCAGGGGTGGTTTGGGTCCTTAAATAGTCCCCCACCCCATCCCCGAGGCAACTCAGTCATTAAAGACTATGAAAGACATCCCTCATACTTTATGTCACAACATTAAATGCCTGATGCACTAGTTGTCTCCACGTCATAAACATTAAATGCCAAGACATGCCTTTTGCATAACCACTGTGTGTCAGGGGGATGATGTTGCAGAGGTGGCTCACCAACTGCCTGACAGCCCCAAATACCACGGTGGTTTACTCAAATGTATGTCTGACATTGTTTAGCTGGCTAGTAATATCACTTACAGTAGATGTGACACTAAGTAGAGGGTTATTTGGTTCACAACTCAACGCCCGATGGAACTCAAAGTTGTTCCGCCCGAGGTTCCACGGTCAGGGTCCTTCGGTGTTTTACCAGGTGTATCTAAGATGGTCAGGACAAGCCTCAACGGTGCCTCACTTCTCAATCCTCCAAACCAAGCCCCTCTAATGTTCCCAGGGCGAGGTCATTCGATAGAGCATGAAAGCTCTCCCAGGCCCTGCCAAGCCTGGTCTCTCGCGAGTACCGTTTGACCTCACCCTAAAACTCATTATTATTCTCGTTATATCATTACAGCCGTTATAGCTTACAGTTAATCATAAACAGAAATACAACATGATTAGTACAATAAGCTGAAGCATGAGTTGCCGCGCCAAGCTGCCTCGCTGAGTTGCCACGCTTGAGCTGCCTCGGTTGCTTAATCTCAAATGCTATTGCCAATTAGGGAATTATCCCGAATATCAGGATTACGTTCAAGCCCCCTACAGTTGTTAACTCTTTATAAATTCTAGTGTTAAACCCATGTTAATGGTGTGTATATATGGTTAGAAATGGAAGATTGAGAAAGTTAGGTTAGTTATCGTTTCAAAGCTTTGATTGAATGATTGAATCCCTTGATTTTAATTGATGTGTTTAGTATATCATAGTTGGTAGATGATTATATTGATGGTGGATGACGTTGGGATGATTTTTAGTAGTGGTTTTGGTGACGAAATTGGGAGAAAAGCTAAAACAGCCATAACTGTCTCGTGATGAATTTTCACAGGACTGGATCGGTCTGATTTTTGCTGATTTTCAGAAAATGAAAGTTGTAGATATTTTCGATACGGTCATGTGGGCGCCGACCGCGTATTTTTCTGATTTTGTTTTGAATTTTATATGATTTTATTACTGGAGGGTGTTTGAGACCGAAATAAATTGTGGAGATAAATATTAGGGGTTCCTAAATATAGTGTGAGGACTTCTAAATTATTATTTGAGTGAGGTGTATACCTTGGGTTCTTTGAAAGTAAAATCCAGGACTTACTAATTTAGGGGTGTTCGGGATGAGTAACACTCGAGAAAAGTATTTCAACGGGAGATTATATATATACTATGCACGTCAAAAATATATTTATATGCCTATTATATGTTTGATTAAATCCTAGAATGTGAGTTGGATGGAATTTAGGATATGGGCTAGAAATGATCGAGCGGTCATCCGGTACGTCTATTGACGACTATTATTATAGGTGATGCGATACCTAAGGAACAAAAATAAGTTGATAAGTATAGTTATTTAATTATTACGAATTGGTACATTCGGGTTTATATTATAATCCTTAAAAGTTACTAAGGTGTGATTTATATTTTAAGTAAGAGAATACTTATGGAATTAGTATATTAAGTGTATGAATACTTATATACTATTACGAATGGGAACATTCGGGATATTGGGTATCGCTATAAGAGTTCGGCAATTATAGCCAGAGTATATTGAGGAATGTTATATAATATATATACGTGTATTGTTACAGTATATATATGATTCGTTTATAAATATATTACGTATGTTTACATCTCTAGTGCTATCCAGGGAGGTTACGCGATGTGGGTGAATCCCTTGGCTTGCGGAGCAGGGAGAGTATATCCCCAGGTCATATAGTCCTCCCACATATGGGTGCGATAATTTTAGCCCAATTTCAAGAGGGAATATGACCGCCTCCACCGTTTAGTGTTTCTACCATGATCATGAGAGAGTTTGACTTGGTATCAGGGTTAATTTGAGCAAACCCGGATATAAATAGGTACTATGTGACTGCATCCTCGAGTTATGGCTCGGTGAGATGGTTGTTATACTTATGATTGTAAAATATGTATAAATATACTTGATGCTTATAGTTTCTTGTATATGAATATGAGATATCATATAACTTTATATGGTGTAAAGTGTAAAAGGAATAAGATGTTATTCCTCTTCTGGTAGATTTACATCCGGATTATTACAAGTGTGGATCGTAGGTTCAACTGAGAACTATATCTATATAAAGGATATTATATGTTAAAGTGAAAATGGTATTTAAAACTAGTGAAAGTTGCGGATTATGAACGGTATAGTTTTATATAGAAAGAAGGACTATATATATATATATATCACATGGATGATGATATCAACTAAAAGCTTAAGTAATAGCTTACGGTATAACATATTATATCAGGCAAAGGTAGGTGATAGCTAAAATGATTTAGAAGATGGGTGAAAGAAATTAGTTAGACAGTGTAGCTTAACTAGGTTGTTCTAAAGGTATGCAATAGGTGTGCATTATTAGAAGAGGGGTGAGGTGTATCTCATGAGAGTGCGATACTAGTTTAAATATGAGAGATTTCATATTTTAAAATATGGCTTTTAAGCACTTGTTAAATATTTTCCAAACTCGGGCTCTAACCCGTTTCTCTATTTTCCCCCTCTCTCTCTCTATTATATATATATATATATATATATATATATATATATATATATATATATATATAGGTGTCCAGACACAGGGATGCCTGGATGATGATTCTTTCGAGTCAGACGTATGTTGCAGCAGCTGTGGATGTAAGCAGGTTTATTATAGACACTTATATTCTTGTAATCTAGATATGAGGCATTATAGAAATACTCGGGCCGATAGCCCAATTGTATTCATTTATTATTTTACTGCCTTTTTAGTGCGACATTCGTTTTGGTTATATGGTTATACTATGTTGTACCGAGTGTTCGGTTATTTTATTTCATTTCAGTTTCGTGTATATAAACTGTTGTGATTGTTTTACTTGGTTGATTTGACTAAAAAAATTGGTTAAATAAAATTTGACGCCAGCCTAATAAGTTATTAGTAATTAAATTGATTTTCGGCAGTGATGCTAAGAATGAACCATATGAGATTCTTGTTTTAATCTGGTATAGGATTGATCACCCGATATTTTGTTAGGCGGGATATCACATAGTCCATAATAAAATGACTTAACAGCCCCAACTCGTCCACTACACGGCATACGAGATAAAAGACAAGAAAAATATCTCAAAATCACACCCCATTTAGTTGGTGGTTTGGCTAAGGGATGCATTAACATCATCCAACAATAATAGTATATTTTTCGCAATATAACAACTTTATCATTATTTTCAGAAATTAGGTAATTATTATTTTTCCCAATTCTACAACCAGTACATGCGTAATATCTTTAAACTAAGATTTTCCCATCGAATCAACATGAAACCCATATCACATAGTCATGCGTGCAACGAGAATAATATATACAAGTATGACATATAAAATCCAACAATATATGTATACAAACAAGGGTGAACTTATATAGTACACAAAATAACCACGTGAGAACGAAACCTACCTCAAACAAATACAAATGCATGAGAAATAATAATCTCAAATTCTGTTACATACCATTTTCAAAAACGGATCTCGAATCCAATATCTACGCAAAAAACTGAACAACTTTCATGTTTGGGTTATCTTCAAACTCCAAGCATAAGGTCTTCAAATTAGGGTTCAAATATAAAATGTCATGGTATTTTAGGGTTCCATTTAGGTTACTAGAGGGTTTGTTATTTGAGAGACATTGTGCATGCAAATGAAACAAAAAGTCTAAATGCTAACTAAATAAATGAAGTTAAACCGCCTCAAAATCCCATGCCAAATCTCTGTCGAATCTCCCTTACTCCCACCCATGATAAGGGTCGTACCACCCACTTTAGTGGTATATCAGGATCTCTATAGCGGCTACAACCACAAGCCATATATCTCTCTTACCTTATGGTTCTCTTTTAATCCTAATAGGATTCCTCTCGGACAAAACCAACCCACATAGAACACTTGCAACCTTGTTCCCTAAGAAAAATCAAATGACCAAAATGCCTCTCGCCTTCCAATTAAATTATGAGAATAATATAATTCCAAATAAATTCCCGAAAATGCACGATTAATTATCGTAAAATAAATACGAAAAAACGCAATGTATTACAATAACCTTCATAGTTAACATCTTATGGGGTTTAGACTATAGATATGAATACACGACATATATTAAGAGAGTCGATATATTCTTATCGACATTATTTACAATACTTCGATTTGTAGTATCATTTCTATTTCATTTTTATGTAGGTTTAACATATATAATTATGTCACCAATAATCATCTTTGGAGAACCTTCCTTTTATGTATAAAACATAGATATCTCACTTATTATTAGGTACATTTACCTACTTTTGGGGCTTTATAGCGACTTTGAAGAATTATCTTTTTCGTAGATAATAAACTCTTATGGAGTTTCAGAAAAAATGGATATTTTGTTCGTAACCTCTTCTTTTGTGTTATATATAACCTCTTTTGGATCGTTATTTGGGCATGGTTTTTGACTTCCACTACGAAGGAGTCAAGTAGTTGTTGTCGAATATCTTTTGTCCTACTACGACAATGATTCGGGCAAGTACATTTGCAACTAATTTATTTGATTGCATCTAATGCTTTAATTTTTGTAATCATATCCATATTCACTTCCTTTTCACATTTAGCTATATGGGGGATTAGATGAGACAAAGTGAAAGTATTCCACGATAATTCTCGTTGTTCTTCTAGAACATATTATTCTTCGAGAACGATTCGTAATCCAAGTACATTCGTCCCTCCCCAAATAGTGGAAGAGTGTCTCATCAAAATAAAATTTTACAAAATAAGAAATAAACATTATATTTGTCAATAGTCCAAGAAATGATAAATCACATGCACAATATACATACCTTTATGATAATAACAGTAAAAAATACGCCTCAGTTAAAATCATAAATATTGTGTGAAAATCATTAAATAGGTCAAAATATCATAGAAAATCATTAAAACCTTATCAAAAGCAATTAAGGTGACAAAATTATCATTTTATAATATAAAATAGTTGAACTATGGAGCTTCAAACTCATAGTAAAGTGAAATTATATAAAAATAAATGTTGTATACAATCAAAACTTTCTAGTTTAAGCTTCTGACTTCAAACATTAAAAGTGACGAGTTTCAGTATTTATTTCATTACGGTACCTATGTATTTTAATTCCTATACAATGAAGCAAATTTCTTCAAAAATTGCTTTCATCTTGATCATCGCATATGAATGGGCGAGTATTAGGTACCACGTAGACTCTTTTAGAGCCTTCAAGAATTTTATCATGTTCAATAATGGATGAAGTCTTCAATATATTACATACCAAGTCTGAAAAAAATAGCGTTCATTTTTTTCAAGACAAATATCAAATATAATGACAATTCACAATTATGAGTGCTAAGAATAAGGATAAACTATGAAGTGTGTATAGTGAGTCCAATATATAGATTCATAACAATAATAATTTATTTAATGTTCAATATTTTGGTGACCAAACCTAGATAAATGAATTTATTTTTAAAATAAATATTTTATCAAATAGTTAGGAGATATTAAAAAAAGGTTGGATAACAAAAATTAAAGGTTTTGTGTAACAAATATATTTATAATCTCAAAAGATTTCAACTTTCAAGATAAAGATCTTTATGTTTATGAAAAGTCATCCAAAGAAATCTATGTCTAAAAATCATGCATTTTGATGGATTGGATCATCACGAATTATGTCATATGGATTATAATATAATCATTATGCTCAATCACAAAGACCTGAACTATATGAATATGAAATGATGGCATAAGCTACAGAATGAAAAAATGGCCAGAACTTTGGGTTCTTAAATAATGTATAAAAAACTTATGTTCTTTATCATGGTTTAGATACTTCTAGATCAGAATTAAGAAAACTTAGGTTTTTAGTATGTCAATATGGCCATAAAAACAATTGTGACCAATATTTATTCTAAAAAGTAATGAGAACTTGAGGTCTGCCATTTTGTCATCATATTCATTGATTTATTAATTCGAACGTTAAGGTTATTGGAATTTCAATTTATAACTTCAGGTTCTTATAATTGAAGCACATCTATAAATTGATCCATTATTGTAGATCATCTAGTTCTAAATTTGGAATTTTAGAACTTTAGGTTCCTAGGATAACAATTTAGAACTTCAAATTCTTTTGATTGCATTGTGTCTATAATTTTATCCAGTATTGTATAACTCTAGGTTCTATTTTATGTAATATTTATATGAATCCCCGAGTTCATATAAATTGTACAATTAAAACTTAGGACTTCAGGTTCTAAATAAAAATAATTCATAAAGTGTCAGGTAAGAATTATGTAAAATATATAACTTCAAACTTTATCATTTGTGTGTTAGATCTTCTAGTTCTACACAAATAGGATTTAAGGTTTAATATTTTTAATGCCCACGTACATTAAATTCTCTACTTTTTTTTATGAAAACTTCATGTTTGATTAGGTGTAAAAATATTAGAGAGCCTTCCAAATAAGTGTCACACACACACACACACACACACACACACACACACACACACACATCAACTTTGAGTGATCATAATCCAACTTTTTTGTTTGTTTAAAAAAATGCGGGGCTTAATTTTTCACACTTTTTACGCATTCTTAATACTCCAATTTATAACACATTATTGGAATATGAAAAGAGTTCAAATTAAAATTATTAAAAAGATAATTTATTACTCAAATGAAACAAAAGGTCAATAAACAAATTTTTAATATTGCAACCATGAATAAGATAGTTAACGGGATTTGAATGAATACTTATGCATACATTTCATTTAATAATGAAAATGAAAAGTTGAGAAATTGTGGTTTAATATTCAATTTATTTTGAAACTAATCCCAACAAAAAAATATTTTTTGAGCTAAAGTCTAAATTATTAACAAATATTTTGGGAATGTTTACCCTATTACATAAATAATCAAAACACAGGCTTTCATTTAAAGTACATTTTTGTTGGAAAAATATGTCCAAATACTTTTCTTTTAACTTGAGAACTTTGGTTCTCAAGTTTTCAATAATAATTAAGAAAAACAATATCCCAATTATAGCTAATAATTTGGATACTTTTAGTCACTATAATGATTATAGATCTTCATATCGTAAATTAATGATGATTGGGGGACTTTTAGTCCATATCGTTTCAATTAGACAATCAAAACTTCAGATTTGATAATAATATATTTTCTTGACATTTATATCCAAATAATTTAAACACCAATTGAGAACTTCAAGACAAAAAATTTAAATTGCAATTAGTAACTTCATGCCCTAAATTTCAATTAGTAATGCAGAACTTCAGGCCTCAAATTTTAATTAGTAATTGAGAACTTGAAGTCTGAGGTTAAAATAGCTATAGGGAAACTTCATAGCCAAACAATTAATTGAGAACTTTAAATATTTAGGGAACTTTAGGTTCTAAATAATTACTAGGTAACTTCATGTCCAAATCTTTATTTTTTTTCAATCAAATTGTAAATATGCAAAATTGAGGCTAAATTGATAATAACACAAAATGTACAAAATAAGTATTAATATAAAAAATATAGGGAATTCATTTTTAATTCTCTAATTACTATCATAAGATCACACACACACACACACACACACACACACACACACACATATATATATATATATATATATATATATAGAGGCCCTCTCCTGTAAGGACTCCTTATAGTGCAGACTCCGGTACATACCATTTTTTTAAAATAGTAAAGAAATGAATTTTTTGATGAAACTTCATGGGTATGATCTCTATGGTGGGAAGATCATCTCCAATTTTTTTCACCAAAAAATTCAATAAAAAAACCGTTGAGATGAAGTGATATGTAAAAAAATAGTATAAATATGCATTTTCGACCGTTGAAATGTTGGCGATCATCTCACCCACTTTTTGATTGAATTTTTTGATGAAACTTCATGGATATGATCTCGATAGTGAGAAGATCACATCCATGGAGTTTCATCAAAAAATTCAATCAATAAAGCGGCTGGCGCCGACCCAACATTTCAACGGTTGAAAATGCATATATATACCATTTTTTTACATATCACTTCATCTCAACGGTTTTTTTATTGAATTTTTCGACGAAAAAAATTGGAGATGATCTTCTCACTATGGAGATCATATCCATGAAGTTTCATCAAAAAATTCATTTTTTTACTATTTTAAAAAAATGGTATGTACCGGGGTCTGCACCATAAGGAGTCCTTACAGGAGACTTTCTGTATATATATATATATATATGTGTGTGTGTGTGTGTGTATATATATATATGTGTGTGTGTGTGTGTGTGTGTGTGTGTGCTAAAGTATTAAATTTAATAAAAAAAACTATAAGTGCTTTCAATTCACTTTAGGTATTAACCTATCTTATATTAGATCCCAAAGTCCATAACCACATATCATGTTAATTGCAACAAAACATCTAAAGATTCTACACATAGGGGCGAAGCCAGAATTTTATTTTGGGGGACCAAAATTAGTGAGGGGGTGCAGAACTTTCGAGTATTGTTGAGGTTTCAGGGGCGAGCCCCTGAGGCACTTTTTCTTAGGGTTATTTATAATTTTATACAATTTTTTGCACTTAAAATAAATTAATGGATTGACAATTACTTAGTCAAGTTGTAATATAACAATTACTCATTCAAGTTATAATACCAATATTTTATATATTCCTAGGGTTTGCATCAATACAATTATTTTAAGAGTAAATAAATTAAATATGGAGTTCACAAACAAAAGTTAATAACAATGATTAGATATTGGGAAGATGAAGCTAAGAAATTAAAAATTAGGGCACAAATTGAAATTAAAAAATATTCAAGGATAAAGAAATAGGATAGTAAACAATGTAGGGTGCACCCAAATATATAATATACATGTAATGTAGAGAGAGAGAGAGAGAGAGAGAGAGAGAGAGAGAGAGAGAGAGAGAGAGACCTTGGCGTTAATGGAGTTCCGAAGTAATTAATGAGATTTGAAATGGAAAGTCTCCCTATTGGCAACAAGAGAGAGTGAAAGAAAGGGAGGGAGTTTTGGCTTTTCAAGACTATCGGCGGATTGTGTAAGGTTTGAGAGAATAAAAAATGGTTTTGTGACTTTTACTCTGAGCATTTATATGGGCCTCTTAAAATAAGATAAATAGGATAAAGGCTCTATTTTTTGGACTGGTGTGATTATATTGGGTTAAAAATAATGTACATATTTTATTTGGGGGGTCATAAGGTAAGAAACTATATTTGTTTTTACTGTTGGGACCACATATAGCCTACAAAAATCCAAACTTTGGGGGAGGCCATGGCCTCCCTCTGCGAGGCTATGGCTTCGCCCAGTCGACATATATACGTCCTTATATATAAATTCAATTCGTGAGTTGCAGAGTAAAAAAATTGATAATTGAAGATTTATAGCATAAACAAAAATCCGCAATCCACTTTTTATGATGTATAGGAGGGCTCCACTTGAAAAAATTGAGTTTTTGTGATGATAACGTGTAGTGAAAAAATAAGGCACAAAGAGAATTTAGATAGAGAGAAAACTTTTTATTCCATTAATGGTATCACCATACTCAAGGGTCATCACCCTTAGTTATGGTACATATCAAGACATTTCAAAAGACTCTTTTATATATGTGTGATAAAAGTGTGTGTGTGTGTGTGTGTGTGTGTGTATATATATATATCAGTCATGCACTTGTACGGACTAGTTCGCTTTTTAAGAATGGAAACTGGACATGTGTCGCCTGACGGTGACCCCAGAAAAGAGATAAAAGAGAGAGAGAGTGGCTATAATTTAGGCAATAATTTCTAGGCGCACCGTTAGATGACACGTGTTCGATCCTCATTCTTAAAATGCGGACTGATATGTACAAAAGCATTATATATATATATTATAACATGCTACTTTTTGTATGTTTGATATTGTTTAAAAAACTATCATTCCAATCACCAATTTTAAAGAGGAACTTTTTTTTTCTGTTCTCAGAATTAAAAAATATATATATCAAACCTTTCTTGCATATTAATTTGAAATGGTTAAGGGGCACAACCGGATGTCCAAAAGATAGAGTTACCCACACATGCAACATATAATCCATTAGTTATAAGTGAGTTGATGCACATGGGAGTAAGGTTTATTGTTTGACATGCAAGGTATCTCCAGATATCACATTATTATCTTGGGAGTTAACTGAATAACTCCTTAATAAAATAACAATTAACTCTTATAACTTCTTTTACTTTCACTTGTTAGCTACCCAAACATCGAGTGAGTTTTACAATATTCTTTCCATTTCCTTATTTTCAAAGTAAGCATTTCCTAGTTATCAAAGCAATGTTAGTTTTGTTAAAGCACTGTTATGGGTTTATAAATTTTATTATTAGGATATGATTATTGTCACTTCATAGTCGTACTCTATCACTCCAAAATATACTTTTTTTCTGTTACGAATTTATTGACATTTTTTACCGGCTTTGGGGGCTTAACTCTTTGGTAGGTAATTTTTTTTGCTTCCACTCCACTAACATATTTTTGGGCACTAAGATCGATCTCCCTAAATATATACCCGATTTTACTTTGAATAATAAATTTTGTCCGGTATACATGGACTTTTTTAGTTTTTTTTTTTTAAATAAATATAATTTTGTATATGAAATTATGTAATGTATACACAATTTTTTTTAATAAGCATGTGTTAAGTTTTTGCATACCTTAAGGTATATACATTAAAGGGTGACAAATCTTAGTGCTCAGAATAATATAAATGAATTAAAGTAAAAAATATATTGATCAATGACTAAGATGAACACTTTTTTTTTTATAACCAAGTACCACTACGACTTAAAGTTGTTATGACCTTTCTTGCATATTAATTTAACTTAAAACTATATTTGGAGTTTTAGATCAAACAATGGGCCCAAATAGAAAGGGTTAATGGCCCAATCCATTAATTGCAAAATTGATACCTAATTCAAGAGTTTAAGTCCTTCCAACATTTATGGGTTGAATGTTTATTGCAAGCTTTAGGCTATATTTTGTTGGCTGAGGCTCTATGGGCTTATACCATTTTAAATTCAGAAACTTTTTATCACCAGGCTTTGGTGAGGCTTCTTTGCCTTTTGCATTTTAATATTTTCATGATCCATGTCATTTGTAAAATTAGTTATTGCTTATTAGCAAACCTCATAATGGCATGTTGTGCTATCTCGTGTTATATCATATTCATGTAAAAATCGTTCAACTCATAATCGATTTGTTAAGAGTCGTGCATAGTTTGCATCATGTCATACTGAGTTTGAGTTTGTATGGTATTTCAATTGTGTCTTCACTATACATATCATGTCCTTGTCGTGTATGACAAAGTTCGTGTCACCCAACCATTTGTGTTAATGTGTCTAGCTGGTCTTGCGTTATGGCTTGAAACACGTTAAGGATTGATTCATTAACTACTAATTTCTTGTTGATTTATGGTGTATTATTGTGTCATGTCTCATTTTGTCAAGTCTACTTAGTGACACAGCAATTTAGTCATTTTTATTTTTGATGATATAAACAAATCAGATTAATGCAAACTTGAATAAGTCGAAACTAGTACAAGCATACTATCTAAAAAAGGTTATTTGGGTTTTTAATAGAGGTTGAGTTAATTTTGTAAATTCAGATAATTCTTAATAATTTGAAAGTGATAGATACTAGTAACCAACGTGTTTAATTTATATTTTAAAAAATTATTTAGATCATTTCTTCAAACATATCAAATTTTTAGGGAAAAATAGATGGGGAAAAAGAATTACTGGAAAATTAAATCATTTATAACTATAGTTTTTTATCATTTAGAGTTTGAGGAATTTTTAGTTTATGAAAAAGCCTATAACTTGTTGCACTTATATTGAGTGAGAATATGATTATAGTCCTAAAAATATCAACCAAAATACGACAACTGTAATACATATATCATAGTGTTAAATTGTTTGACACGATTCATCTAATAGGTGTCTCATAGTTTTGACACAATTCATCTCATAGGTGTCTCATATGCCACATTAGTGTTAAATTGTTTGACACAATTAACAAGAGGTTAATTTGAATTTTAACATCTAAAGTTTAGGTGAAAATTGACCGTTTCAAAGTTTTTCTTTATTGGACATTAGTTATCACATTTGTATAGCTGCTTTAGGTGACACACAAGTCCTATAAAATGATTAATATATTACCAGTTTGTACTCCTACTATTATATCTAAATTTGTACTTAAGTTCATTATTTTATATTCAATTAGTCACCGAAAATTTTTCGGAGGGTGCGCGTAGTAAAAAATTTAAAATCTAAAGTCATTTTCATTGCAAACTTGAAGGAGTTAGATACATGTTCATTTAGGCATGTTCAGTTGCCCAACTTGTTTGAAATGAGTTTAAATTCACTTTTACGCTATGTTTGTTTGTCTGAAATTGATATTAAGTTTTATGAGGAAAAAATGAAAACAAATTAAGAGAGAGGGGGGCCGAAGGGAGGGAAAGAGAGATTAATGTGCACTTTATCTGACTTTTATTTCAAATAGATGCATTTTACGCTCTTTGTGAAACGATCCAATTTTACATTTTGCACATGAGTTAAAACGGGACAATTAATAAAAAATTTCATTAATAAAACTAAACACAATTAATGGGCCAATTTGTAAATTGACCGATTTATTAATAAGTCAATTTACAATTTTAGAACAACCAAACATGACCGTAATAGATTGTTTAATATTCCAAATAAGCATTAAATGACACAATTCAAACACTACTCATTACATCTTAATTGCCAGCTCCACACTCAATCGTTCACAACGTGTAGTGGCGGATCCAGAATTTATGGTCGGGGGGAGCAAATGCCGTAGGTTCAGGAGACGGGAGCCCTCGAGGCGATTTTTTTGTTAATTCGAGTTTTATGCAAAGTATAGATTTAGTTTCTAATTTTATACAAATTTATTATGGATTTTTACTCTAAAAGTTGCAAAAAAACACATTATTTGTGTCTTTAACTTTCGATCTTTAAATATAGTAGCCTTATAAATATATTTTTGGGGGAAAAAATTAGGGGGAGTCTTGGCCCCTCCCGAGGCCCAAGTGCATCCGCCCAGGACAACGTGTATGTTATAAAATCAAATCTAAAGTCCAATACCATATTGAGAAGATAACTTTTGCATTTGGGTAAATTTTAGACTAGACAAATGAGAGTTCGCCATACTAGTATAATAAATGTTAATTTGTGTGATACACGTGATAAGGTTCACAACGCTATTACAACTCATTAGAGTATATATAAATAGTTGGGTAATACATACATCAATACATATGAAATTTCAATTTTGCTTATTCAATATATATATATATATATATATATATATATATATATATATATATATATATATATATATATATATGTGTGTGTGTGTGTGTGTGTGTGTGTGTGTGTAGCGAGATAGGGGGTGCTTGAAATAGGAAAGATGGGTGAAAATGATTATAAAGAGAGAGAAATATAATAAGACTTGAAGGAGCGGGAGAATGGGATGAGATAAAAAGATATTTTTACCTTCATTTGGTATATTGGAAAAATGGAAGGAAAAAAAACAGAAGTGTTACCTAGAAAATACCCAAGAGGGGGTAAAATTGGTTTTACAAAATAACATAGCAAATAAAATTTTATCTCTAGTTTAATATGTAATCAAATTGTAATTCTCCGTATTCTTGGGAATTAGATAAATAATTATTTAATTATTAATTAATATTTACTTAGGTGAATTAGTGGGTAATTTATTGCATTTAACTAGTTTGGATTATTAATTGGAATTTAACATGATAATTTTAAATAATATATAAACGACTCGTAAATTAAATTAACACGGTTGTAATTAAACAGATTTTGCGAGATTGTTTGTTGGTATACAGAGGCCAAGAATAATATTTTTAATGTGGCAAAGTGGGTGTTGGGAGTCGGCATACCTTTGGACCAAGTTTTAAGATTATTGGGTTAGTGTTTTGGGCCTACTTGGGAATCCAAAAGTGGCCCAGAGTGGACCTGCGTAGTTAAGTTACAAATAGGTTATTAACCCTCATTAAACATCACAATGCATTATAATTAAAGCTTAGCAACAAGAGTCAAACTTGGGAGAAAGGGAAGAACACGGAGGGTTAATAAAAGATCAAGCTTCGTTTAGGGCAATAAATACTATCTATCTTTACGTAGTAATGTAATCGATTTATGATTTCATCGATGAATTTGAATTAATTGGGTAGCATCATGATTTAGGACTAAAATTTTGATTGTTAATTATAAATCTGATTGTTAATCATATGTTATATTGGGCTAATACGGGTTTAAAGATAAATATTTGCAATACTCTTTTTAAACTTGATTTATAAAGTCTATGCCGAAACTTTGATTAATTTGAGAATTTACACTTATCTTAATGATTAGAACTAGCGTTGTAAATTGATTTAAGCAATCCCACAGCCCGCTTATTCTGCCTACCATTTTTGGGTCGAGTTTTAATTGAGTTTGAATCAAGCCGATCCTGAGCCAAAGTTTTTAGCCATAATGAATTTCGGGTCGAGATTGAGCCAAACCTTTCCAATCCCAAATTGGGCCCGCCTGAACTTTGAATATATAAATATATAAAAGTTGTAATATAGTTATGTTTACATTGTTTAATTAGGTTTCATTATTTTGATTCATTTACTATTTTTTTTTTCAAATGTTAATTCGTTGTAATACATTATATAGAAGAGGTTTTCTTTGTTATGATTTGTCGATTGTTGATCGCATAGTGGTCATTTAATTTATTAATTGTTCAAGTCACAGTAGACATTTGTTGGTACTTAAATAATGATATATGTTTAAAATATATAACCACTCTTATTTTCTTTGTTTTAATTTAATATATTTTATAAACTATATATTTTTATTAAAAATTAATTAGATTTTATTGTGTAAATTTTCTCCATGTTGGAAATACAAGAAAATAACACTCATTCAAACGTTTTTAAAATAAAAAATCATAATCGAGCCTGTTCAAAATCAAGCCCAAGGCCCATATTATTTATGAATTGAGTTTAAGAGTAGGTATGATATAGTTATTTGGGTAAGCTCAGGCTTGGGAATGGGTAAGATAGTTTGGGCCCAGCCTAAGCAATTCCAAGCCCGACTCACCCAACCTGATTTACGTTCCTAATTACAACTCATGCGTATAAATGGTTTTGATATGCTCTTAATATGTATGTGATATGAAACGAACATAACCAATAGTGAAACATAATCTGCAATTTAATCCATACTGAGGGCATTTAAAGATTGCATCTTTGAGGGTTTTAACATCATGGTGTGAGGAGTTTAATTAGAACTTTGTAGAAGCAAACATAACTTCATTTGGATTTAAAACGAAGAAGTTATTATTAAAATTTTCAAAATAGTGTGAAATTAGAAGAGAATGGAGTAGATCCCCACCCTCCATTACGGAATCCCCCCCCCCCCCCCAAACACACGCACATATTGCCCTCCTATTGTTCTATGACGTCCTTCCTATCCGCTATTACAGTAGGAATGTGAGGTGGGAGCTGGAAGACTTCAGTTTTTTTTTTCATTCTCCGTATTAATACTTAGGTCATATGTGTGTAATTTTTTATGACAAATTAATATATCATCTAAGGGTTTAATTAATAGAGATGAAATAAGGATTCAAAAAATCCTAAAGAATTATATAATTCATGTTTATGAGTATAAAACTGTAATTACGGTATAATACAATCTTGGGAACTTGGAAAGGGGTTCGAATATACAAATGATACGTGATATCTTTTGTATACACTATGTTATGTACAATTATGTATTATACATTTTGGATTTGATTATTTGGTGAGACCACATAATTGAGGTGGGGTTGGATTGAATACGGTTATGAGTGTACTGTTGGGGTGGAGTACCACACGCATTGGCTTATATTTATATACCTATGTAATGGGGGTATAAATTACTAGACTATGATGTTTATTCACGATTATACACATATGGCTATTTATATGTATGGGATATTTAATGTGGTTGTGAGGACAATGTATATATGATAATGTTAAATACCTATATGTTTGGTTTGAGGGAAATTTAACACTCGTATTTGTGTGCTTCGGTGGATATAGTTAAGTTGGTTATTTTATTAATAACACTTACTCGGATATGTATGAAATATACAACCAATCTTATTTCCTTTGTTTTAATTTAATTCATTTTATAAATTACATATTTTTATGAAAACATAGTTAGATTTTAGTGTGTAAATTTTTTTCCATTTTGGAAATAGAAGAAATGAACACTAATTAAAACATTTTTTAAAATAAAAAATTGAAATCGAACCTATAAAAATTTGGGACCAAAGCCTCTAATATTTATGAGCCTAGTTTGAGCCTAGGTGGGATATAGTTATTCGATCCGAGCTCGGGCCTGGGAATGGGTGAGATAGTTCGGCTCGATCATCCCAGCTAGCCTAACTCAATTTATAGCCCTAATTAGAACTCGTGTGTATAAATGCTTTTGATATGTTGTTAATACCTATGTTGTATGAAACAAACAACTAATGGTAAAATGTATTTTATAATTTAAATCGTACTGGGTGCATTCAAGGATTAAATATTGAGAGTAATAATCTGGTAGGTTCCACACTTTGTTGGGAGAATTCTAATTAGGATTTTGTAGGAACAAACATAAATTAAATTGGATTTAAAACGAAGAAGTTATGGGACTTAGCTTTCGAAATTGTGAGAAATTAGAAGAGAATGGAGGAGAGCCCCCCCCCCCCCCCCCCCCACCCCCCCAGCACTTCCTAGGGCATCTATGGTGTCCTTTTTAGCCACTATAGCGGTAGGAAGGTATGGTGGGAGATGGAAGGATTTATGGATTGTTTTATTTTCTTATTTTTTCCCCTTATTCTTTTTAATACTTGGGTCATCTGTGTATATTTTTTATGGTAAATTAATATACCATATCAGGGTTTAATTAATAGAGATTCAATAAGGATTCAAAAATCCTAGAGACTTATATTATTACAGTTTATGAGTATACAATTGTAATTACAGTATAATACAATTTTAGGAACTTGGAATGGGGTTCGAGTATACAAATGTGACGTGATGTCTTATGTATACACTAGGCTATGTATGATTATGTATTATACATTTTGGGGCTGGTATGGTGAGGCCACGTGGTTGAGGCCGGGTTGGTTTGATTACGAATATCAAGTGTATCATTGGGGTGGAGTAACACACGCATTGGCTTTTATTAATATACCTAGGTAATGGGGTACAAATTACTAGACTATATGTCTAGTCATGATTATACATATACGAGTATATACGTGTATGTGGATATTTTGTCTGATTATGAGGACAATTTATATATGATAATGTTAATTACCTATATGTTGGGTTTAAGGGTAGCTTAACTTTTGGATTCGTGCACTTCAGTGGTTATAGTTAAATTCGTTATTTTATTATTATACACTTACTGGTATATGTATGGAATGAAAAATAATGCTAACTAAGTTTTTTAAAAGGCTTAAGACAGTTTAAATGGCTCCGAACAGTTTGTTTGAGAAACTCATTTTTTTTACAAAACAAATACTAACAGAAGATGTGTTTAAAAATTTATGAACGAGATATTTCTGTTATTAAGTATCCAAGTTTTGAAAAACAAAACTAAATAGATTCTAAATCATCACACAAGTAGAAGGTGATGAGAGGAAGATGAAACATGCAAGAACACATGATTTTAACGTGGTAAAACCCCACCTAATTGGGGAAACATCCACGGAGGTCTCTACACCTCAAAAGAAAAATCCACTAAAATAGAGTACACAGATTACAAGATATATAACAAACTAAACACACAATCTGACCTAATATAAGTCAAGAATTTTTACGAACTCCATTAGGTAATTATGGCTTCTCTGAAGGCTCTAATGTTGTAGTTGTTCTCCCAGCTTTGTAACTCCTCCTCCTTAACTTTACGTCGACTCTAAAAGTCAAGAATCTCTCTACCAACACTTCTTTAGTATTGTAGTGTGACAACTGTAAGTGGTGAAGTGCCTAACACATGCATACAACACACACACACACACACACACTTATACAGATAAATTTTTCTACAAATTACAAATATTGTCCAACATGAAAATGAATTTTTGAATCTCAGTTTGTTAAAAATGTTAAACTTTTGATCTTCATTATTTACCACAGATCGAGTGAAAACCTTGCTTTTTAAAATAGCCAACATCCTATAAGCTTTCTTTTTATTTATATACACTTATATTTCACAAAATGTGAAATATGAACTTTGAAAGCACAAACGTCTCAAGATCTTTAACTAGATTGAAGTCAATTTTTCTCAAAACTAGAAACAGAAAAAAAGATTTGTTGGTTAAAGGTCTTGAAAGAACATTTAAGTATAAAACAACAAGCAAACAAGGATTTCTTGAAAAAAGAAATCAAACCTAAAGAGATCTAAGTGATTTATATCAACTAAAATCATATCTCTATTTTCTATGAAAAAGAAACCAAGATCCAATAACGTGACTATGTTGGAAAAGAGATTGAAGACTAAAGAGGAATGATTTTCTTAAAGAGGATGAACACACAAACACTCAAGGTAAATTTTCTGAAAAAAATTGACTAGGGTTTGGTTTCTATTTTTCTATTTCTTTATTTTTTCTCTCTTCTCTCTCTATTATCTTTTTTTTCTCTCAACAATCAATTGATCCCAAGATTGTAAACGTATAACCAAGGTCATCAATTTATACTGCTGATGGAAGGGTCTGTAAGATCGAAGCAAAACAATGACTGAGATTAACTCTGGCTGATTGATGTAAATCTAATGGCTTACAACGCACCGTAATTACATGACATCTGATTGGACAACAAGGTTGAGACTTAGATTGTTACAAACAACATGCAAATCGTAGATAAAATAGGTCCAAGGGCTAGTAATGGTTGTCAGGAATGTGAGAGTAGGAAAACACAATCTGGACCGTTGGATGCAACACATATGTGGCTCAGATGGGATAAGAAACACAGTTTTTTGAAGTTTAAACAATTCCATTTTGTACCACACATCTCTCTGCCACTTTCGAATTCTACCCAACCAAGATTTTAGGAGATAAAAGCATTTACAAATAAGCCCAAAACATTTTTAAAACCTATTTTTAAATGTTTTAATAATGTTTATAAATTCCTAAAAATTATTTTAAAAATCCCAAAAATCATAAGAAAATTATTTTAATGGGAATTAATACGCACACACATAATATGATATGAATGCAACATCAAAATGCAATCCTAGGTGCAATGTTGGTATTATGCCTTTGAGACTAATAAAGAAAATATCATGTAGAGTCTGAGGTTCTTTGGTACACTAGGGTATGACTCAATTTTGTCACTATTTCCAAATTAGACAGTCGTCCATATAATATAAACTCAAGTGAGTCAAAGATATAGGGTGCTTCAATCCCCCCCTTTGGAAATATGAGACGAAATATCCGTTGAGTCATCGAGGACTCGTAGGGATACTAAAAAAATAAGAAAATACGATTCCTATACAAAATTCAATCTACCCCAATCCCAGAAAAGAAAATTGCATTACTCAACTAAATATAGACCAATACCCTAGCAATATTCTGATAGAACAAGGTACTGATTTCCTATAAATAAGATAACTAAGATCAAGTATTTTAGTTGAAGTAATCAAATAATGTCCAAGTGGACTCAAAGTTTCTCCCCTATTTTTTCTTTAATGGATAAAGGGTAGGAACAAATACACATGAACAAAGAAGGTTGAAAGAAGATAAATATTCATCAATGAACAAACATCAACGAGCCACATCAAAGATATCCTACATAAAACAGATATAAGAGGTGTATTTTGTCATTTTTGAAACATATGTGCCCTATATCCTCAAAGATCAATTATAAGCGTGAATATGACCGGACGATATTTATGAGATGACAAACATTTATTCAAGAAATATCATGCCAATAGATTTTCATAAAGACTCAAATTTGATATTATCTAAAGGCTTTATGAAAGAATCAGCTAATTGAAAATCTGTGGGCAAATACATAGTTTCCAATTCCTTAGATTTTACTAATTCACGAATAAAGTGATATCAAATTTTAATGTGTTTTATGCAAGAGTGTTGCACATAATTTTTGGAAATATTAATTGCACTTTGATTATCACAATAAATGTGCAACTTATCTTTAATTACGCCATAACCTTTTAACATATATTTTATCCAAAGTAATTGCGAACAACAACTTGTTGCAATGTACTTAGATTCAGCGGTGGATAACGATGTACAATTCTATTTTTTACTAGACCATCCTACTAAATTATTTCCTATATAATAACAGGCTTCGAACTTACTCTTACTATCATCAGAGCATCCTACCCAATTAGCATCGGTGTAACCAATTATAGTGGTGGATGTGTCATTGGTATACCAAAGTCCTAAATTGAGAGTTCCTTCAACATATTTAATAATTATCTTAACGCGGGATAATTGACTCTCTTTATGTGCATTCTGATATCTAGCGCACACAAAAACAACATACATAATGTCAAGGCGTGAGTCAATAAGGTATAATAATCTTCCTATAATACTACGATAAAGAGTGGGATCAATAGATTTCCCATGTTCATCCTTAGACATTTTTACGGAGGTACTCATAGGTGTCTTAGCATCTTTAGCATTTTCTAGGCCGAATTTCTTAACAATCTCTAAATCATATTTGGATTGTGAAATGAATAAACCTTCTGAATTTTGTTCGACTTAATGTCCCAAAAATAATTGCAACTCCCCCATAAGAGACATTTGAAATTCTCCATGCATAACTTTGGAGAAAAAATTCAACTTCTGTCAAGGATGTAGATCCAAAACTGATATCATCTACGTAGACTTGGGCTATAACAATAGTTTTGTCAAAATGTTTAACAGATAGAGTTGGATCATTTCCACCTCTTCTAAAGCTGTTATTAAATGAAAACCTAGACATTCGATCATAACAAGCACGGGATGCTTGTTTTAGACCATATAAGGCCTTTTTCAATTGAAAAATGTGATTCGAATGGTGAGGGTCGATAAACCCTTTTAACTGTTCTACATAGACTTCCTCAGTTAGAATACCATTAAGGAACATATATTTCACATTCATTTGGTAAAGAGTGAATTGAAAATGACAAGTTATTTCTAAGAGTAGACGAACAGATTTAAGGCGAGTCACTAGTGCAAATGTTTCCTCAAAATCTATTTCTTCAATCTGAGAGTAGTCTTGGGCAACTAATCTAGCCTTATTTCCATTGACCATCCCAGTCTCATCTGTTTTATTTTTGAAAACCCAGCGTCTTCTAATAACCTATTTTCTAGCCTGGGTACAAGATACCATACATCATGAGTGACAAATTAAAGAAGTTCCTCTTGCATAGCACTTATCCACAAGGAGTCACTTAAGGCTTCATTTACATTCTTTGGTTCTATAAGAGACACAAAGCATACATAATGAGCAAAATTACGTAGCTGGGATCTTTTACGAACAAGCTCAGTAAGGTTACCAACCACAATGTCTAAGGGTTAGAAACCCAGTTAAGTACTTCGGGCATCTCAGGTGGTAAAGGATCATCTATATTTGGAGAGTCATAGTTAAAAATATTTTCAGACTCTTCCATGATAGTTGGTCGGTTTACACTCAACATTAGTGTCACTAACAATCACATTAATGGATTCCATGAGGGTTTTGGTTCGAAGATTATAGACACGATAGGCTCTACTATTTGGGGAGTAACCTAAGAAGATGTCATTATCACCTATGGTTTTGAATTTGGACAAATGCTCTTTGTCCTTACACACATAGCAAGCACTGCCAAAGGTTCTAAAACATTTTAAGTTAGGTTTTTTGTCGTACGACAGTTCGTAAGGAGCCTGTTTGGTATCTTTTCTAAGATAGACACGATTTATGATGCGATAGGCAGTCCTAACAGCTTCTACCCAAAAATACTTAGGAAGGATTTTGGCATGAATCATAACTCGTGCCATTTCTTGAATGGTCTTATTCTTTCTTTCAGCTATACCGTTTTGCTGAGGGATTTTAGGAGCGCTAAATTCGTGTTGATAACTATTATAGGTACAATATTCAGTTACTCTTAAGTGTTTAAACTCTCCCCCACGATCACTACAGATACGATTTACTTGACTATCCTTTTCGTTCTCAAAACGTAGAAGAATATTTAGAAATTCTTAAAAGGTGTCGGACTTTGGTTTAAGGAAAGTTATCCAAGTAAAGCGGGTAAAATCATCGACCATAACTAAGATGTAGTTATTGTCACATAGACTAACCGTTATAGATGGACCCATTAGGTCCATATGGATGAGTTCTAAAGGTTCAGAATTCAATACATCTTTGACTTTCCTAAGTGCAGACTTAACCATTTTTCCTTATTGGCAAGGCCCACAAATAATGTTTGATACCGACTTTATCTTAGAAAGACCGCTAACTATTTCTTGAGAACATAATTTTACCAAGGCTATCAAAATTTATGTGACCCAACCTATTATGCTAAATCGTATTGTCATCTATTTTGGCAATGTTACAAACCTCGTTACTTGGATTCACTGTGCACAATTATCTGGAGTATAAGGTCTGTAATAATGCAGCCACTATTTTCATTTTAAATTTTGAAATTATTCTTTAAAAATGTGACAGTATGGTTAGAGTCCCGAAATTGTTATATACTATGTAAATTTGCTTTTTGACCTTTTACTAGAAGTACATCTTCTAAAGTAGGTAATCCTTTTTCATGAAGTATTCCTTTACCAATGATCTGGGCTGATACCCCATCTCCAAACAAAACTTTACCTTCGAAGAAGCTAGTTTTATTTGAAACTTTGGTGTCATCCCCAGTCATGTGTTTAGAATATCCTGAATCTAAATATCATCTATATGCTATGTGCTTAGCTTTCAAAGCACATATCATGATATTACATTTTATCTGGGGTCTTAACTCATCCTTCCTAACCCAAATTGCTCTAGTTTTTAAAATGTTTGCGCTAATTAGCTCAAATAAGGTAAAATTTGCGAGCATTAGCCTTTTCTTTGAAAGATTTTTACGTAAATTGATTTTTCTCAAATTTTTGAGCATTTGGTTTAGGCATAAATCTAGGATTTCCTCTTATTCAAGATCTTTTAGTACTAGATCTTTTCTTCCTATTATGATAGTTAGAGTTCTTATCTGGTTGCCTAGGAAGAATATAGTTATTTCTACCTTTCCTAGAGTAGTTGAAGTTATGATAGACTGGTGAACTAAAGACAGGTTTGTGTAGACATTTAGAAAAACATCCATCAAGGGAATGTCCAAAGGCATCGCAGTATGAACAATAAAGACGGCTCGTAGGAGGCGTATCCTTATGAAAACTGTTAAACATAAGTTTGCCTAGAGGTTTGACTCTAGCTTTATTTCTAGGGGGAACGGGTTGAAAGGATGATTCGCATTTACTTATGGGAGGACAGACGTATTTAGCCTTATATTCAACACTAAGCTTAGAGGTGTTGGCCTCACCAATGTCTATTTTTTGTTGTTTCAAATCAAAGTTGTTTTTCAAGGCTTGAAAATATGGACAAGTTTCAATAGGTCTTTTGCCACCGGATACAAACTTGATAGTTTCAAGATTATTCGTTTATTTATTTGTACTGGGGAAAAAATCTTATTCTAGTTCTGTCATCATAATTGGTTTTACTTTCAGCTACAAAGTCTGCAAAACAGTTTAAGTTATTTTCAAAATTTGTAAATTTTTTAAAGACTGTTGATTTCTTTTCTTTAGTTTATTCCAATTTTAACAACGTCCCTTTAAATTTCTTTTCCATAATTTCATTTGATTCAGAGAGTTCCTTGATTTTTTTAGCAAAAACCTTTGTCTCATTCTCATAATCTAGACATTGAGAGGTGTGCGCTTCAGCATTTTGTTTGATCATTTGGCTTAGGGCTTTTATTTTCTGGGTAAGGTCCGTAACCACTTTTTCAAGTTTAGTACTCTTCTTGACGATTTTCTTGTATAGTATATGAATATCTGGGAGGTCCTCATTGTTGAAGTCACTAAGTGTAGAGTGTGCAGTGTCCCCTAGCGATTCATTTTTAGGACTCACACACACATTTTCATCATCAATAGAACGTTACCTTTGAATCACACACACGACATTAGAACTACTAGTAGCATTCTCCAGTAACAAAGAAGATAAACCATTAGGAACAAGATCATTCAACATATCATGGTTAGAGATACTACTATAAGATTCAGTCCTAGTCATAGGCTCTTCAGTATAAATGATTTTGGCAAAGAATGACATACAGGGGTCAAAAGAATTAGATGACTCAGGCTCATCAGTTTCTAATTAACTTGAGTCATCCCAAGTCTTGGAAAAATTAGCCCTATTGTTTTTTTTTATACTTATTCAAGTTGACTCTACAATCATTTTCCATAAGTCCTAATTTCCCATATCTAAAACACTCAACATTTTTTATGGTTTTTCTAGGTTTGTTTTGGTTATTAGTCTAGTGGTTGTCCTATCTTTTCTCATGAGGCCTATTATTAGAGAACTGTGAATATACAGGTTTGCCTTATCTGTTTGCCACTTTATTTTGAAATTTCAAAAAAAAATTAAACTGTTTAAACATTAAGACAATGTGATTATCCAAACTGTCTAAGTTACATTCCTCATCAGAATCTAAGTTAATTTTAGATAAATTAAACTTAGGTTTGGTCAACTTAGAGGTGAAGACAAGATTAGAAGTGGACTGTTTCTTTTGAATCTGAGTTAATTTCTTCTTAAACTATAATTCCATTTTCACTGTACTTAGCTTGCTACTGAGGAGTTCTGGTGTTAAATTTGGATCGTCCATCTCCTCAATGGCATAGCGCTTATTGTTAAATTTTTGTGGAAGTGACCTTAGAATTTTGGAAACAATTTCCTTCCTATAATAAATTATACCATTATCATGCAACTTAGTTACTATGTCTATCAACCTAATGTAGAAGTCATCAAATGACTCAGACTCAATCATGACCAAAGTGTTGTACTGCTAGATTAACATTTGGGTTTTGGAAGCTTTAACACGTGTGTCTCCTTAATGTGTAGTCACTAGAGTGTCCCACGCTTCCTTAGAGGTAGTACAAAAAGCTATCCTCTTGAATTCGTGTTCATTGACAGACATGAATATGGCATTTACGCCTTTATTATTATTAAGAGAGGTCTGTTTCTCTTCTTTGGTGAATTCACTTTGCAGCTTCCTAATCCTCACAGTACTTCCTTCTGCGGCTGGTTTAGTAGTAAAAGTGTAACCATTTTCAATATCATCCCATATATCGTCTCCCAATGTACGTTGGATGAAAGAAACCATCCTCACTTTCCAGTAAGATAAGTTTGTTCCATCAAAGAGTTGGGGGGGGGGGGGGGGGGGGGAGGAGGCTAGATAGGTTGCCTAATCTCTCAAATTTCTCGTCCACTATTTTGTTTTAAAAAACAAAAAATTTTAGAAACTCGGGATCAAAAAGATTTTATAAAGCCAATGCTCTAATACCAATTAAACAATAATGCCACTTAAGTTGTTCAAAAGGTTTAAGATAGTTTAAATGGCTCCGGACAGTTTGTTTGAGAAACTCCTTTTTTTACAAAACAAATACTAACACAAGATGTGTTTAAAAAGTTATGAACAAGATATTTAATTTATTAATTATCCAAGTTTTGAAAAACAAAACTAAATAGATCCTAAATCAACACACAATTAAAAGTTGATGAGAGGAAGATGAAACATGCAAGAACATAAGATTTTAACGTGGTAAAACCCTACCCAATTGGGGAAACATCCACGGAGGTCTCTACACCTCAAAAGAGAAATTCACTAAAATAAAGTAAACAAAATAAAAGCTATATAACAAACTAAACACACAATCAGACCTAATCTAAGTCAGGAGTTTTTACCAACTCCATTACGTAATGTTGGCTTCTCTGAAGGCTCTAATGTTGTAGTTGTTCTTCCAGCTTTATAACTCTCCTCCTTCAGCTTTACGTCGACTCTAAAAGTTAAGAATCTCTCCACCAACACTTCTTTAGTGTTGAAGAGTGAAAAGGGTAAGTGGTGAAGTACCTAACACGTGCATGCAACACACACACTTATACAGAATAATTTTTCTATAAATTACAGATATTGTATAATATGAATATGAATATGAATTTTTGAATCTAAATTCCTTGAAAACGTTAGAATTATGATCTTTATTCATTTTCACAGATCGAGTGACAACCTTGCTTTTTAAAATAGTCAAGGTCCTATATGCTTCCTTTTTATTTATATACACTTCTATTTCACAAAATGTGGAATATGAACTTTGAAAGCACAAAAGCCTCAAGATCTTTAACTAGATTGAAGTCAATTTTTCTCAAAACTAGAAACAGAAAAAAAAAGATTTGTTGGTAAAAGGTTTTGAAAGAACATTTAAGTATAAAATAACCAACAAACAAGGATTTCTTGAAAAAAGAAATCAAACCTAAAGAGATCTAAGTGATTTATATCAACTAAAATCATATCTCTGTTTTCTATGAAAGAGAAAACAAGATCCAACAACGTGACTATGCTGGAAAAGAGATTGAAGACTAAAGAGGAATGTGTCTTCAAAAGAGGACGAACGCAGAAACACTTAAAGTAAATTTTCTAAAGAAAACTAGCTAGGGTTTGGTTTCAATTTTTTATTTCTCTTTTCTCTCTCTTCTCTCTTTTTTCTCTCAACACTCAATTGTTCCAAAGATTGTAAACGAATAATCAAGTTCGTTTATCTATACTGTTGGATGGAAGGGTCTGGAATATCAAAGCAAAACAACGACTGAGATTAACTCTAGCTGATCGGTGTAAATCTAATGGCTTACAACGCACCATAATTATATGACATCTGATTGGACAACACGGTTGAGACTTGGATTGTTACAAACAACATGCACACCATAGATAAAATAGATCCAAGGGCTGGTAATGGTTGTCAGGAATGTGAGAGTAAGAAAACACAATCTGGGCCATTGGATGCAACACGTGTGTGGATCAGATGGGATAAGAAACGCGTGCCACACATCTCTCTGACGCTTTTGGATTTTACCCAACCAAGTTTTAGGAGATAAAATTATTTACAAATAAGCCCAAAACATTTTTAAAGCCAATTTTTAAATGTTTATAAATTCCTAAAAATTATTTAAAAAATCCCAAAAATTATAAAAAATTTATTTTAATGGGAATTAATACGCATACACCTAATATGATATGAACGCAACATAAAAATGCAATCCTAGGTGCAGTGTTGCTATTATACCTTTGAGACTAATTGAGGAAATATCATGTAGAGTCTGAGGTTCTTTGGTAGACTAGGTTATGACTCAATTTTGTCACTATTTCCAACTAGACAAGCGGCTATATAATATAGACTTAAATGAGTCAAAGATATAGGGTGCTTCATGAAATATATAACCACTCTTATTTTTCTTGTTTTAATTTAATTCATTTTATAAATTACACATCTTTATGAAAAATTAAACAGATTGTACTGTGTAAATTTTCTCCAAACTGGAAATACAAGAAAAGAACACTGATTCAAACCTTTTTAAAATAAAAAATTGAAATCGGAATTGCTCAAAATCGGGATTGAAGCCCGTAATATTAATGAATCGAGTTTTAACCTAGGTGGGATATAGTTATTCGGGTCGATCTCGGGATTGGGAATGGGAATGGGCAAGATAATTCGGCCTGAGCCTGAGAAACTCCAAGCCCGACTCACCCAACCCAAATTACAGCCCTAATTAGAACTTATCCATATAAATGGGTTTTATATGATGTTAATAGGTATGTTGTATGAAATAAACATAACTAATGGTGAAACATAATTTGCAATTTAATATATACTCGGTATATTTAAGGATTGAATCTTGAGAGTAATAATCTTTTGGGTTTTTATAGCTACATTTTTAGGATTTTAATTACAATTATGTAGGAGAAAACATAACTTAAAGTTGATTTAAAACGAAGAAGTTATGGGACTTTAATGGCGAAAGTTTCTGAAATCGAGTGAAGTTGGAAGATAA
The DNA here is from genome assembly GCA_949130495.1 of Sambucus nigra. Lineage (NCBI taxonomy): Eukaryota > Viridiplantae > Streptophyta > Magnoliopsida > Dipsacales > Adoxaceae > Sambucus > Sambucus nigra. The sequence continues at coordinate 444,435,918 of OX422222.1, read as the reverse complement.
TGGAGGAGAGCACCCCACCCTCCATACCATAATTGCCACCCCTACACCCCCCCGGGAGGGGGACAGGGAGCACCATAGTTCCCTCCTAGGGCAGCTACATTAGGAAAGCAAGGTGGGACATGGAAGGCTTTAGGGGTTTGTTTTCTTTTTTCTATTTTTTCCTTCTTCGGTTCAATACTTGGTTCAATTGTGTATATTTTTATCATAAATTAATATACCATCTGAGGATCTATCATTACAATATAAAATAATTTTGAAAATTAGAAAGAAGTTCAGATATACAAATGTTACGTGATATCTTATGTATACACAATGTTATGTACAAATATCTATTATAGAATTTGGGTTTAGTCATTCGGTGAGACCATATGGTTGTGGTGGGATTAGTTTGAGTAAGGTTATTAGTGTATCGTTGGGGTAGAGTACCACATGTGTTGGCTTATATTTATATACCTAGGTAATGGGGTATAAATTACTAGACTAAGAGTCTAGTCACAATTATACATATTTGAGTATATATGTGTATGTGTATATTTAGGGTAGTTCTGAGGACAAAGTATATATGATAATATTAAATACATATATGTTATGTTTCAAGGTAGTTTAACATTTGGATTTGTGCTCTTTGGTGGTAATGTTAGGTGGGTTATTTTATTGGTATACACTTACTCTCATATGTATGAAATATATAACCACTTTTACTTCCTTTGTTTTAATTTATTTTATTTTATAAATAACATATTTGTTATGAAAAATTAATTACATTTTAGCATGTAAATTTTTTCCCTGTTGGAAATACAAGAAAATAACACTAATTCAAACCTTTTTGAAAATAAAAAATTAAAATAAACTGCCTAAAATCGGGACCGAAGCCCGTAATATTTATGAATCAGGTTTAATCGTAGGTGGAATATAGTTATTCAGGCCGATCTCGGGCTTGGTAATGGGTAAGATACTTTGACCCGAGCCTGAAAATCCCAAGCCCAACTCACCCAACCTGATTTACAGCTCTAATCAAAACTCTTGATTATATGAAACAAACAGAACTATTGGTGAAACATAATCTGTAACTTAATTTTTACTCGATGTATTTAAAGATTTAATATTGGAAGAAATAATCTTGTTGGGTTTTATAACTCTGTTTTGAGGTTTTTAATTTGGATTCCGTAGGATCAAATATAGCATAAATGGGATTTAAAATGAAGAATTTATGGTACTTTAATGGCAGAAGTTTTCGAAATTATGCGAAGTTGGAAAAGAATAGATGATAGAACCCTACCTGCCATAGCATAATCCCCCCAACACGTCGCCATAATGCCCTCTTAGGGCTGCTACGGTAGGAAGGAGGGGTGGGAGAAGGAAGGCTTCAGGGGGTTTGTTTTATTTTTTCTTTTTTTCCTTCTTCTCTTTAATTCTTAGGGTCATCTTTGTATATTTTATGATAAATTAATATACCATCCAAAGGTTTAATTATAGATACGCAATAAGGATTTGAAATATCCTAGAGAATTATATAATTAAAGTTTATGAGTATAAAACTATAATGACAGTATAATAAGATTTTGGGAACTTGGGAAGGGGTTCAGGTATACAAATGTTATATTATATCTTATGTATACACTATGTTATGTATAATTATTTATTAATAATTTTGGGTTTGGCTATTCTGTGAGACCACATGGTTAATGTGGGGTTAGTTTGAGTACGGTTGTTAGTGTATCATTGGAGTGGACTACCGCATGCATTGGCATCAATTTATATACCTAGGTAATTTGGTATAAATTACTAGACTATGAGTCTAGTCACAATTATACATATATATGTGGATATTTAGTCAGGTTGTGAGGACAATGTATATATAATAATATTAAACACCTATATGTTGGGTTTGAGGGTAGTTTAACATTTGAATTTGTGTGCCTCGGTGGTTATAGTTATGCCGGTTATTTTATTTGTATAACTTACTGGTATACATGGGACTCGATAATCAGTTATGAGACTATATCGAAAATACATTGGTATACGTAAAATGCAATTCAAGATGTACACATAACAAGTTGAAAAATGTTAAAATTCATTGGGGATGGGTTAATCATAATGAATGAATAATAATTTACAACAAATGAATATGATGAAATCTTAAGATGGATTTATTTAGAGTAGCGGTACGCTTGACTTGAGTTGGTTTATCTTTTGAATGTAAGACGGTAACATTTTGGTCTATATGTACACATAATAGATGTTTTGAGTTGGGTAAATACCGGTTGTTTGGTCGGTTCAGGGTTATTTGATTACTCTGGCCCGACGTAATATACGTATATTGGATTGTGTAATCTGTGATAGAGGGTAGTTATGATATGGGTTATTACTTCTTGGTAATTAATGTGAATATATAAGTTTGGTTAATGCTTCGTGATTACTTGGATGATATATGGGCCGACATAGTGATCTATGGTATCGATTATCTTTTGACAAATAAGATAATGGATATTTTCTTAGGGCATCTCTTACTATTGGTTCGGATTAAGGATCCGTATAGACATAAGTGTATCAGATGGTTTATTCTTTGGATTACGTTCTCTAGACATCCCATGCATGGTCTACATCGATCAGGAGTTAAGTGCTATTGGGTATGAGATACTTAAGACTTATCGGGTATAGTTAATTAGTTTATGTTGTGATTATTATAGTGACATGTTAAGTCTTGGGCCAACGGATCTTAACGACCAACTAAGCTAAGAAAAAGTCTAACGGGGATTCCTTGTTTTGATATCATTCGCGAGACATCCCACGCATGAAGTCTAGTTCGGTCAAGATTGAGGAGTTATTGGGTATGAGATCCTTATTACTTATGAAGTATATTTAACTTGTTTATGCTATGGTTATTATAGTGATACGATAATTCTGGGGTTAATGCATATTAATAATGAACTAAGCTAAGTAGAAGTGTATCAGGGGGTCCTTGTTTGGACTTCGTTTATGAAGCATCCCACGCACGGAGGTCAATAAGGTTGGAACATAAAAGATGATGGGGCACTAGGACTATTGGTTTTTACTTGGTGTTTCACTTATGTGCAAAGTTAACCTTGGTATGGTAAGGTATGATTGAGTACGGTTAGTTAGAAGCGTATCAGGATAAAGAAGAGGTGATGTATATTTTCGCATGAGTGTTGGTGGGTGACAGAATGGGGTGTAAATGGGACTCATTTAATACTATTAAGTAATATATACCCTATTAAGTAATATATATATATATATTGCAACTTTATTTCTCTCACCCAAATCTAAAAAACATTTTCCCTCGTGTATTGTTATACAGGAGAAGTAGGTCTGAGCAGCCGGACTTTCATTAATTGAAGATCCAGTTCATCATCCTTAGAGTCGGAGTTGATTCTGTTGGCATTCCGGTGCTTATTTGTATTCAGGAATTTATATATGAATCGAGGTGGTTACAGTTTATTTACATTTCAGTTTGAGACTTTTATATTATGGAGATTTATTATAGTGATGAGTTCATTTTTATTGGATATTTTTATTTTATCAAAACCCCATTATTTATATTGTTGTCCATCATTATTATTATTATGTCGTGGATAGTTTTTATTTACTATCATTTATATGTATCTTTGATGCTAAGAGTGATATCAATTGTGTAGTTCTCCCTATCTTCGGCCTATCAACTTGATCAACCTCAAGTGGAAAAATAGGGGGCGCTACAGTTAGTATCATGGCATCCCATATTCTAGTGTACTTAGGATATGTGTTGTGCTCGTTAGGTTTTTCACATGGTGTTCTTTGATGGTAGATACCTATGGTTATGATGATTAGTATTTGCTATTAGTTAACGATATCTTATATGCAATTTCTTATTTTCTTTTAGCTGACAAATACTCTAGGTAGGAGAAGATGGACAACGGCCACCAGTGCTACCAGTAGGGAGACTAAGTCGAACAAGCATTCACCATAACAGGCACCACCGGCACCACTAGTTGATATGACTACCATAATTTCCCAAGCAGTGATGACATGGAATACCGTCTTTTATATCACTTTTAATAGCTCCAAAAGCTATAACCATAGGTGGTTGTGCCAACCCATTCGTAGTAGTCCACTTACAAGAGGGAACGTGGGGGGGTTTTCCTAAGGAAAACCCATCAGAGTATGCGAGGACCATGGATGTTTTGATGGAAAAACAGTGGAGGAACGATATTCAAAGTCACTTGAGGATGCTAGGGTGCACAAAGGTTCATGGTAAGATGCTTTCTAGCTTTAAGTTGGTGGATGTGGCATTATAATGGTGGTATTCAATCACTACAAGAGAGAATATGAGTAACCTGGACATAGAAGAGGTCTGAAAGAGGTTATAGGACAAGTATTGTCCGTTAATAGTTAGATCCGCAAAGAAAAGATCATTTCTTACCTTAGTTCAAGGAACCTTATAGCGATCGAATACAAGCAATAGTTCATCAATGTATCTATGTTTGCACATAAGGAGGGGAGAAATGAAGAGAAGTATATGGATTGTTTCATCAGAGGACTGACTTAGAGGATCATTAGGGAGACTACCAGTTATGGAAGAAACATAATGGCAAAGCACTGGGCCCTCAATAAGGGATTCACAATGGAGTCTTTAAGGGATGTTTATATGGTTGTAAAGAGGAGGGTCATTTAGCCAAGAGGTGTCTGGAGGACAAACCATGGGGATCCTGCAACTTCAGATGATTTTATTTACACCGAAGTTTCTATCACTAGTTCATGTATAGCTAGTTATATTGGCACCATATAATCTAAGGTGATAGCAACTATCGCGCTAAGAGGACAATTAATGTGGTACCGTGTGAGAACGGATACTATGAAGAGTATATACCTTTCGTTGGTGGGAAAGAGCTTAGATCTTATGCCGGAGATGATGCCCATAATGAGTGTATTGGTCCTTAAATAGAGAAGGCATCTTGTATTAGAAAGTGCATTTTCCCTAATGTTAAAATTTAACTCTAAAAACACATACTCTTGGCAATTATTATGAATGTCGTGACTAATCATTTATTATATGTTATTTTTCAGGTTTCATTCATGGCCCTTGTTAGAAGATGGCTTCGTTCCTCCATACCCCTGGATGAGAAAGTTTAACCCATGTGATGTTTTATACTTTGTCACATTTTTCCACACCCACAGTGGAGTCAGTTGAAACCCTTGCAAATTTTATACTCCTTTGCATTCTTCTACACCGGTAATTGGGGAAACAATAACCCCATGACATTTAATACTTCGTTATAAGTGTCCCGACCCGTACGCTTAGTTTATAGCAGAGTAGGTAATGGCGGGAATCCATCACCACTATAGAGGAGAGGAGTAACATGGAAATAGATGAGGTCTGAAAGAAGTTATATAACGAGTATTGTCTGCTGGTAGTTAAATCCGTAAAGAGAGATACTTTCTTAACGTCGTTTGGGGAGCCTCATAGTGGCTGAATACGAGCATATGTTCATCAATATCTCTATGTTCACATATAAGAAGGGGAACAATGAAGAGAAGAAGATGGATTGTTTCATCAGAGCATTGACTTATAGGATCAGACAGTTATTATTCGGGAATCTAGCATACACCACGTATGCTCGAGTGGTAAATGTTGCAGTTTTTCACTTTTAAGAGAAATAGGACTTTAAGAAGTCCAAGAAAGTGAAAACAACACACATGGGGATTGACTTTACTCAAGAGAAAATGGATTCGGCTAATTAAGGGAAGAACTTTAATCACCAAGAGGCAAAAAAGTCATAGCATAGGATCTGTAGGGAGACTACCAACTATGGAAGAAATATAATAGTGAAGTAGTGGGCCCGCAATAAGGGGTTCACAATGGAGACTTCAACGGACGTTTATATGGTTGTAAAGAGGAGGGTCATTTATCTAAGAGGTGTCTGAAGGCCATACAATGAGGATCCATCCACTTCAGATAATTCTATCTTCATCAAAGTTTCCAACACTAGTTCATATATAGATCACTCTATCGGCACAATAGGATCTCGGGTGACAAGGACTACAAAGATAGGAGGACGATCAATGTGGAACCTTGTGAGAATGGCTACCATAAAGGATGGACTATGATATGCCCTTATTGCTTTATTTATTTACGTGTATTATTGTTTTTTCTTATTTGTGTGTGTAATGAAAGGGTAAGTGGGATTTGTAAACGCATTTGATGTGATATCTGTAGCTACTAGAATGGTTGTCTTTGTGATTTTTCATAGCATGGGTTATTTGTTATATATTGTTGGCGTGTCAGCCACCATAATGTGAGTGAGCAGTTAGTTTCAATGGCATATATTTTTTTTACTACAATGCGAGTGAACTATTGAGTACAATAACATGGGTGATTTTCTAGGTATTTTTGGTGTGCTAGTCCATCAGTGTGAGTGAGATATTTGGTTGGATAACACAGATTGGTCTGCCACATAGCAAGTGAGAAATTGACTTGAATGTCGTGGTTTATTTTTCGTAGCACTAGTGATTTTTGGGTTATTTTGTCATATTAGTTTGTTCCAACGTCAGTGAGCTATTAGGTTGGATAACAAAGATTGATCTACCACAAAGCGAGTGAGTTGTTGAGCAGAATGACATAGTTTATTTACCGCAATGTGGGTGAGCTGTTGACTAGAATTGGCATGTGTTATTTCCACGACATAGTTGATTTATCATAACACGGGTAAGTGCTGATAATGATGTCCTCAGTTTAGACATGTTTTTCTGGGATATTCTTCAAGTTATTAGGTCCAACACTCAAATGGTAGGTTACTAGTATATGCGGGTGTTTCTTTATTTGGATTATCCATCTTATGTATGAGTTTATATTGGGGGTTCATATATGGCTCCAAAATCATACCATTTCTCTGCTTTATTTGTGATATGAAATCATCCACGCCATTAACATGAATACAATTTGTCAATACATGAACCAAACTAATTAAATCTTATTCTTATAAAAAGATTTAAACTCACTCTCTAACATAAAAAAAAAAATATGTTGATACACTCTTTAGCATGAAGAAAATCAAATAATAATATAAACGACAATGCAATCAATTCGGGTAAGGAAAACTTGTGTAAGGCAACATAAATATTAAAAACAGTGAATACCATATGGTTTCTTGTTTCTGAATCAACATCCCCACTAATTTGTTTTTTAAAACATATATTAGCTTTCTAGAGAAATAAATAAAATGATTGATTACACTAAAAATAAAATATCTCAAATGTGTATAATAAACTACATCCACCATAATAAGTAACGAAATGCAATACACCAAATGCGTGAAAAATTAATAAAAATGTATCATGTAAAAGTATCTTATAACAAAAAAATCAAGTTAAAGACCAAGAATTATAAAACACCATATTTTTTTAACAATTTTCTTCAAAAACAAAAAACCCAATATTCATAGAGAGAGGGGGAGCAATGAATTAAGAAAAAAAATCCTAACTTAAAAAACGGAAACCGAAATTCCAATGAAAATCGTGAAATTATAAGTAAAGTTGTAGCATTAGAGAGAATAAAACAAACAAATACAGAAATAATGTAAAGAGTTCAAATTATACAAACATGATGGATATTAAAAAAATTGTGGAGTACGAGTAAACATCTATATTCATGTGCAAATAAAAAACCCTAAAAAATAGAGTGAATCTCAAAAGACAACTCATATTTTGATAAAACCTTAAAGACACCAAAATTTGAAATCAAGAGATAGAGGGCATACTTTTTGTGACATGTTTCAGCAACATCAGTATTTTCGTGTTGGTAAATGGCATACTTTTAGAGACACATATATTTTTTATCACAAAAAAGGTGTTATTTTGGTGGGTTCCATAGTAAAATTTTCTACTCAATATCATTTACATTCAGTGACGTCCAATTGATGCTGCGAATTTGGTTCCCTACTTTTGGCCACATGTTTTGGATGTCGCGGAATTATCACTTACTTTGGTGACATATGTATCATGTCGAGAAATGACATATACTTTCAGCTTCATCAAAACCATATCGCGATATGTATTTTAATTTAATTTAATTTAAAAAAAAATACAAATTCAAAATTTATCTCCCCCTTTCTTTCAGCTAAAAAATTATTCCCCCTAAAACTCCCACTTAGAAAAAAAGACCTTATTATAAAACACATCTACAACCTTTCTCTTTTCTCTCATCCATCTCTCTCCCTCGACTTGACCCACAGACCATCTTCCTCTAACAATTCTGCTCCGGCTACTGCTCTGACCCACAAACCTCTCTGCCCCCCTCCGGCGTCAACCCACACATCCATAACACCAATGTTTCATTCAACTAAACAATTAATATTGGGTGTTATAATGGCCTTATAATGTCCTTTTGAATAAAGGACTATTTCTGTCAAATAATATGTCATAATCATATGTATGCATTCATAAACGACAGAAATAATAAAAATTAGAAACACTTTTATTGAATTCAAGTAATAGTGTCAAACAACTAAGCCAAATAGCGATCATAATCTAACTAATAGAGACCCACCTCTTTGACGTGTTCCATAAAGGTCTTCAAAGTTAGTCCTTTCATAAGAGAATTTTCTTTGTTATCACTCATACTACTATGATCAATCATTATTTATTTTTGAACCTCTTCTTTCACTGATAGGTACTACATCTCAATATGTTTAGCTGCCATAGTATACCTATCGTTCTTCAAAAAGAATACTGCTGCGACATTATCACAATAAATCTTCAGTGGCTTAGATATCGATCCCATAACTCTAAGTCCTAAAATAAAGTTTCGCAACCATAATCCATGATTTTTAGCTTCGAATCAAGATACATATTCAGCCTCCATAGTAAATGATGCAATGATGCTCTACTTAGCACTTTTCCATGAAACGGATCCTCCATCCAGAAGGAAAACACAAACTGAAGTGCTCTTCCTACTGTCAAGGCATCCCCCAAATTCGAGTCTGAATAACCACTCACCTCAAGGTGATCAGCCTTCCTATATGTGAGCATATAATCCTTTGTCCTTTGTAGGTACCTCAGCACTTTCTTCGCAGCTTTCCAATAGTAGATCCCCGAATTATTTTGATATCTACCTAGCATCCCAATGGAAAAACGGATGCCCGGCCTAGTGCAGACTTGTGCATACAACAAGCTCCCAACGAGCGAATCATAAGGCATGCCTTTCATGTGCTCCCTTTATAAAGAACTTCTAGGGCATTGACTTAAGCTGAAATTATCCCCTTTCTGAAGTGAAACATTAACGCAATTGTAACTTTGCATGCTGAATCTTTCTAAAACTGTATTAATGTAAGGTTTCTGAGACAATCCCAACATTCCTCTTGATATCTCCTGAGATATTTCTATCGCGATTATGAAGTATACCTCACCTAAATCTTTCATTTCAAAGTTTTCAGAAAGGTATTTCTTGGTTTCACGTAATAAACCAAGATCGCTGCTAGCGATAAGAATGTCATCAACACTTAGTACTAAAAACACAAACTTGATTCCACTGATCTTCAGGTATATACAATGATCGACAGTGCTTTCCTTAAACCCAAAGGATGTAATGGAATCATGGAACTTAGTGTACCATTGATTAAAAGCATGCTTTAGACCATATATCGACTTCTTTAACATACAGACTATGTTTTCTTTTCATTCCTTTATGAAGCCTTGTGATTGTGCTATGTAGACTTCTTCTAAACTCCTATTTAGAAAAGTTATTTTCACATCCATTTGGTGTAATTCCAAATCATAATGAGCCACCAATGCTAATATGATTCTTAATGAGTCATTCTTTGATACTGGAAAGAAGGTCTCATTATAATCAATGTATTCTCGTTGATTAAAACCTTTGGCAACAAGTCTAGCCTTATGTCACTCAATATTTCCTTTCGAGTCAAGTTTAGTCTTAAAGATCCACTTGCACCCAACTCATTTTTCTCCTTCTAGTAATTCGACCAACTCCAAAAATTTATTGTCATACATAGATTTTATTTCTTCATTCATAGCATTAATCCATTTATTAAAATCATCACTATTTACAGCTTTTTCATAAGAATTGGGTTATTAATATTCCCCATATTAAATTGAGCCTCTTGAAGGTATACCACATAATCTTTCAAAATTGTCGATCTCCTTTCCCTTTGAGATCTTCTTAATGGCACTTCTTGTGATGCTTCAACAGGTTCATTAGTTATAATCTCATTATGTGGTTGTTTAGTTGGTTGATCGTTCACTTGTTCATTGTTATTGATTGGGTCAATGACCGGTTCAACAAGTACATTAGGAACAATAGGTATGCTATGAACTCGGGGTATAGAAATTTGTACCCTAACTTCTCGAATGATTACATCCATTTCTTTCACACTACCACTGACTTCACCATCTTCAATAAATTAAGCATTTCCAGTTTCTATTATTCTAATTGTATTATTAGGACAATAGAATTTCTATTTCTTTTACTTTTCTGGATACCCAATGAAATGACAAGATAATGTCCTAGGATCCAATTTCATTCTATGAGGGTTATAAATTCTAGCTTTCGCTGGGCAGCCCCACACACGTAAATATCTTAAATCGGGTTTCCGTACATTCCAAAGTTCAAAAGGGGTTTATGAAACTAACTTACTAGGAACCTTATTTAATATGTATACAATGGTCATTAAATCATGTGTCCATAAAAATGTAGGCAATTGATTCCTACTTATCATAATCCATCTCCATGAGGGTATGGTTACGCCTTCCGGCTACACCATTCTACCAAGGTGATCCTGGCATTATGTATTGGTCGCATATACCTAACTTTTCTAGGAGTTTAGTAAATGGTCCAGGGCATTGCCCTGACTCATCATATCTACCATAATATTCACCATCTCTATCTAGCCTATTAATTTTCACCTTTTTGCCTAGTTTCCTCTCAACCTCATTTATGCATATTTCAACAATATTCACATACTGAGATTTATCATGCAACAAGTACAACATGAAATAACGTGAAAAATCATCTATAAACATGATGAAATATTTTTCCACACCGATGGATGGAATATCAAAAGGTCCACATATATCTTTATATACTATTCCAAGTAGTTGTGTGCTTTTTATATCTCATTTCTTTGTATGTTTGTTATGTTTTCCCTTAATACAGTCCACACACACATCATAATCAGCCCAATCTAGGCTATGGAGAATTCCATCTTTAATAAGTCTTTCAATTATTGGCCTAGATACGTGCTCAATTGTTTATGCCATAGATAAGCAGATTTTTCATTATTTAGTGCACGTTTCATACCAACACTAGGATGCAGGGTTACAAGGGACGCAGAAAAATTCCTTTTCACGATTTAATTGATATAAACCATCCAATAAAAATCCAAAACTAACATTAATACAATTTTTAATTAAACCAAAACATTATTATTAAATTCAACCACAAAACCGTTTAAAGAATGTTTGGAAACAAAAATTAAATTCCTAGAAGTTGAGGGAACATAAAAAGTCTCTTGCAAATCTAAAATAAATTCAGAACTTAAAATTAAGCAAAAGACTCCAATAACTTCTATTTTAGCCTTCACTTTATTGCCCATGTAGAGAAAATGGTCATTAAAATGTATTTTGTGGATCGAAGTGAAGCCATGCATCGAATTAGAAACATGACATATAGAACCAGAATAATACACCAAGTGTTAAAAGGAACTTTAATAAGGTTTGATTTGAAACAAGCATAAATAAAAGGCTTACCTTTTTTTCTCGAACCAGGCCTTTTGTTTATGACAATCCATTTGGGAATGGCCATTTTTTTTTACAGAAGTGACACTTTTCATTCTTTTCTTTCTTCATAACAGATGAAGCTTCGTCTTGATGGGACGACCATAACCTTTCTTAATGCCCTTTCCACTCTTCTTCTTAAATCCATCTCCTTTGACTGTAAGAATTTCCACTTTTCCTTTAATCACATGACCATTTTGTTTCTTGAGTCTTCCTTCCTCCTGTACTAACATGCTTTATAAATCATTTACATTCCACCTGTCTTTAATAGTGTTCTAATTGGTTTGGAAAGGACCATATTCAGAAGGTAGGGAGTTTAGGACAAATTGGACGAGAAAATACTTGTCCACTTTCATGACCAAAACCCTAAGTCTAACAGCCATATTGGTCATCTTTATAATGTGCTTATTCATGATTCGAGTACTATCGAACCTCATAGGAGTCAGGTAAGCCATCAATTTCACAATAAGGGATTTATCAGTAATGTGAAGAGTTCCTTAATGTATTTTAAATCCTCTTTCGCTTTTATAGTTTCAGGAAGGGAGGTATTTATTCTAGCAGCAACGAACATTCGCATAAACATAAGGACCAACTTGTTGGATTAAGACCACGCTTCATGGACAGTAATTTCATCCTCGCCACTGGTATCAATAATAGCAGCGGGTTCATCACATAAAATTTCCATGTCCAGGTCAAGAACCCCAGGCTGAACTCAGTTTTCTCATTCAATTCAGAAAAAATAGTTCCATCAAATTTGTAATAGGACTGAGCATGCGAATATAGGTTAAGGGGAACTACAAATTAATAATAATGTTCACAAATTAAATTTTACACGAAACAAAAATTACAAGGGTTCAATACTGAATTATTGACTTGATAAAATTTTGACTGGTTTCTTAAATAGTCTAAATATTACTGAATCTATATTACTCATCACCTAATATTCAGATTATAAAGATATACTACCTTTTGATTCATTTATCATGGTCTCATAATTCTAGAATCTGTGTTTGTTGCCTAAAGATTTTCATTCATACCATGATAAATGGACTTAATGTCAACTATTTAACTTTCACAGACATGTCCAACGTTGTTAAATTCAGAAATTAGCATGTATTTTGCCTCAATCTAATTTTATAAATAACATCAGAATTAACTAAATGATTATAGGTTTAATATTCTCATATATAGTCTCAACCTATGTTTTCGACTTAACTTCAATAAATATTTACTTATAAGACTTTACAAATATATATTAATTCAATCATATAGTGCATTGTAACAACCATAATCATATATGAACATTAAATGACTATAATAGTTCACCTGATGAAAACAGTTATTTAAAATACAAGAAATCATGAAATTTGCCAAAAATGGAAAATTTGTGTTTTCACCCTAGAATTGAAGTAAAACATGACAGAAAACCAAAACCTTTTGCGAAACATTAAAATCAATTTTTTGTCAAAAGTTGTAAGCCCTAAGATTATTTTCGAAAATGGCAAAAACGAGGGTTTGAGGGCCTTAACGGCCTCGGATCGTCGAAAAACACGTTATGTCACGGCCAAAGGCCTTGAAAACTGATCGTTTGCATGTTTCCACTCAACCCACCAAATTTCAAGTCAATCAAACACTAAAATTTTTAAAAACACTATTAACTGGGGGGGGGGGGGGAATTCTACCCAAAATCTGTTTTTCCCTAATTCTCAATTATCATCTAATTAATCTTAAAAAAAGATTCGTTTCCTCATCATAATCATTATAAGTGTTTTCCAGAATACTTAATATACTCGAAACATATGAATCATTCATGGCACAAATTAGGGTTCTAACAACACAATGGGGGGCACAATTATGGGACATTTGCCATAAAATAAGGACTATTTACTTGAAAATTCATTCTCAATTTTACACAGATATGAGTATCTAAAATTTCGAAATACTAATTTATATTAATTATATAGCAATCCTACACAAGTTCTAAAAGGTTTTCATACAAAATGTTTAATTCTGTAATTTTATGATTTCTAGAATTCTAGAACTTTGAGCATGCAATAGATCAATAATGTTATAGGGGAATTTTCTTATTTAGATACCATGAGATTATAAACCTTAAGATCTGATACCACATGTTAATCAAGATTGTTTTGTATTCATAAAATCAGACATAAACCATAATGTTACATCATGTTTAAAAACACTTTTGTCATGAATCCAGGATGTTTTATCTTCATGCAATCATAGAATTAACAGTTCTATATAACTACGATCGAAAACCAACCATTGGTTATTGCTATTAATTGGAAGGATGACTTGAAAGATCTTATTAATTGCTCTTTAGAATCCCTTGAAGAACAGCCCAGAATTGTATCATTCGTGTGCCCAGAATTTTGTGAGAAAATATGAAATATGGGAATTTTGGATTTTTTCCCCCACCTTAGAAAATAGTGTGTTATGAGATACACTAGATAGTGCAATACTCCTCTATTTATAAGTTAAGGAGGGTGGTAAAAAATCCTAGTCAAAGTAGACCTCTTTTTAAGTCTCCCACTAACCATCAAGTGGATAAAAGATATGAAAAACTCAATCCCTTAAATTTTGCATTTATCACATGCCTAATTAATTATCTAATATTTATCTAGACCAAATAAATGGGAAATTCATAATTTTCGAACTTAATATAAATGAAATTAAAAATTAATTTCGTACTTTATTATTAATTCCAAACAGTCGACCCACACAACAACAAGCATTCGGCGCCGACCAAAATCCCTATCCTTTTTCTAAACAGAAACAAAATACAGGTATTTATCTAATTTTTTATAACCTCCTAAAGATTTAGAGCTCTGTATGTGTTTTTATTCTCACCAATATCATTTGTGATCCTCTCACTCTTGAGGAATTGAAATTATTTTTGAAAACCTTAATTAGTCATTAGTTTTTTATTTTAGTTTTAGAGTTTGTATTAGACTGATTTTTTATTAGTATAGATATTTAGAGAGGAAAATCCAAATTAACTTATACGGAAAAATGAATTCAATTTTATCAATTTTTGGTGTTCCATATCTGACAAAACCAATGGGGATCAATTTTTTGATGCTCCATATTTGACAAAACCAATTGGGGGGGGGGGGGGTATAAATGGGGATTAACGGGTGGAAATAAGAACACTCTTTCTTTATAGTAAAGGATGATAATGATGAACTTTTTCTGATGAGGTTGATCATGGTACCTACCTTTTTTTTTTCTTTAGTTGTAATTTTTTGTTTTTTTTATTAAAATAATAAAATAAGCTGGTATATTTTTTATTGGAACTGTTTGTGAGGGTTGAGAGTGGGTTATTCTTCAAATATAATAGTTTCACTCTGTTTAATTGGTCTAAATTATTGTGTTCGTTGAAAATTGGGTTGTTCATTGAAAATGGGGGTGTGTAATGTTATCACAACCTTTGGGCATTGGTTTGTTTAATTTTGGTTTCTTATTTTGCTAAGAGGATCATATGTGTGTTTAAGTGAGTGAGCTTTAGTTTGACACAATACAACCTTAGGTCACCTGATTTCGATATAGTACAACCTTACATAAACTTTACTTTGACATAGTATAACCTTAGGTAAGCTTTAATATTAAAAAATCAAGACATTACTTATTCTAATTAACATTTTAGTAATTAATTATAACTCTTGACATTTAAGAACAATATGCAGGTTTAGTTTGTTTGAATATGCTATTTGAAATAAGTAAAAATAGTAAGAAATATTTGTTGTGATATAATTATCGTTGTCGAGATATATCATCACATTATTGACATTCCCTACACTAAAACAATCAATTAGTAAAGGTATTGTAGTGTTACAAAAATAATTACTAATATTAAATTACCATTAGAAAAAAGGCATGATAAAGCAAAATACTAACATTTTTTTACCGTTGTTAAATTATGTGTTATTAACACATCCCTATCGTTACTAAAGTGTTACAAATTAATTAAAACCTAACATACTTTTACCATTACCAACATTTCATAACACATTTCTAACATAAAATTGTATAACATTTAGTAACGGTATAGGTATAATACTAATATTGAAGAATTTTTTAGAAAAGTAATATATATTTTCTTATAACCCCAACAATGAGCAAGAAGATATGGAACCTAAGTAAGAAATCCACTACGTATTTTTCATATATAAAAGTAGCGTATCAAGCCTTTGCTAACCTTCCTTTGCGTTTCTAGGTGTAATTGTAAGAAAAATTGAGCAGACTTACTTTTGGTTTCTGCCAACTCGTTCTCTAACTTAGCAATCTATTCACTCCCACCATAATGGGTCTATCATAGCGGTATGACAAAACCTTAAAATTATTGAAGGAGCAATAATCACCATTTAGCAAGATATTATATGAACATCAACTATATATATAAAGAGGTATGATTAGCTTATGTAATTATTCAATAATAATGAATATACGATCTTAAAATTAGTATATAAATAATAGAAGTAATGAATTTGCAAAATTAAAGGCTCTCAACACAACTAATTATAGGGTCCATCAATATTTGCCAATAGAATAGTGGTGACTAAAAAGGTTGTACAATGTTAAACAAAAAAAAAATCAAGTGAGGGACATATCATAAAAAAATAAAATAAAACAAAAGAATACCTTCATCCCCAAATAAAAATATAAATGCCCAGTCTAATTCCAACTTCAACCCCGATGTTCTGAATCATTTCAAACAATAGAAAACCTTTTTTAACTAATGCGAAGCAATAAGGAAAAAAGTAAAAAAATATATCAATTGTCTTAATTAATGACAAAAAAAATCGTCTTAATTAACATTATTTTATAACATATATGTGTTAGAGCATGCATGGTTTCCCATGCATGCCTTTGCTCTTCCACGTTTTCCTCACAGCAGTTCCAGCACACGTCCAAGCAGTTCCAGCACACGTCCAAGCAGTTCTTCAGTTCCTGTGCACATTGCAAGCAGTTACAACACAACAGTTTTGTAACTGCTCTCCCTAGCGGTTGTTGAAAAGGAGTATTATAAATTTGTCAAAGCATTTTGTAATCAAAATATGACTGAGATTATACGGTTCTTATATAATAAAAACAGTTCTCTCATCTTTCATGGTATCAGAGCCCAGTGTTCTGCCAATGGCTATTTCAACTACAAATTCAAACACAACTCTTTCCTTGTCTCTTAACTCCCTACCACAACTTGTAAACCTCAGTCCGATTAAACTCAAACCAAACAATTATCTAGTATGGAGAAATTAGATTTTCAACCTTATGCAAACCATAAAGGTTGACAAGTTAATTACTGATGAAGCACAGATAATTCCAGGATGGGAAGAGAAGGATCTCCTGCTACGGAGTTGGCTGTCATCTACCATTACCGAAGAAAGTGTGTATCTAACCATTGGGTGCACCACATCCAGAGAAATATGGCTGTGTCTTGAAGAAAATTATTTGCAAGCAAGCAAGGAGAGGGAGTTCCAACTAAAGGAACAAATCCAAAGCATTAAGCTTGAAGGAAACACTGTTGATGAGTATGTTAAGAAGTTTAAAGGAGTTTGTGATGATCTTGCAGCCATACACAAACCCTTAGACGAAGACACTAAGGTCATTTCTTTTGCCAAAGGTCTTGGAAAGAAATACCAAACTTTTCGACCCGTAATGATTGGTAAGCCACCTTATCCTACTTTGTCAAGTTTGATAACCTCGCTTCGGGGTTTTGACATTCGGGAAGACAAAGACGAAGATGTATCAAATCACAACATGGAATTTAATGCTCAAAAACAATCTTTTCATGGACGGGGCCGTGGCTATATGTCTCGTGGTCGAGGAAGCTATAATAACAACTTTCAATTTAACTCTAGAGGTCGTGGGTTTAGACCCGCAAGTGTCGCGGCCCATAGGCCCGATTTCAAGAATGCTCCTTATTCATCACAAAATAGGAGTGAGATGAAGCAACCATCGAAGATAGCATGTCAAATTTGTGGAAAGAACAATCACCGAGCCAATACTTTCTATTATCGTTGGGATCATTCTTTTCAAAGCACCGAAAACATACATCAAGCCTATATAGGAACAAACTTCTCACCTTCTCAAGACAACCAACTCTATGTGGATTCGGGTACAACAACTCATATGGTAAATGATGTCGGTATGTTATCTAAACTTATGCCTTATTATGGAACCGACAAAGTCGTCGTAGGAAATGGGTCTCATCTTCCCATTACCTATGTAGGACAAAAACAAATAAACTCAAAATTAAAAATTTCAAATACTCTTGTTGTTCCAAAATTAAATAAAAACTTAATTTCAGTAAGTCAACTCACAAAAGAAAATGATTGTATTATTGAATTTACTAATTATGATTTTACTGTAAAGGACAAAATAACCAAGCAGGTACTAGCAAAAGGGAGTAAGAAGGATGGTCTTTACACTTTTGAAAATGAAGGTTTTCAAGCTTTAAGTGCCGTGAAGTCAAGAAAAGCACCGGATTATATATGGCATCAAAGGCTTGGACACCCAAATTCTGATTTTCTTTCTGCTTTACATAAATTAGGAAATTTAGATGTAAGTCAATGGAACAAACAACGCACAATATGTGTGAGTTGTCAGTTAGGAAAAAGTTGTAGGCTTCCTTTTAAACCAAATGGCAAGATATGTAATACTCCATTTGAAAAGATTCATTGTGATCTTTGGGGACCAGCGCCCATATTATCAAATCAAAATATGAAGTATTATGTTATATTTGTCGATGATTGTACTAGGTACACTTGGTTTTATCCTTTGAAACAAAAATCTCAATTTTATGAGACATTTATGAAATTTCATAATATGATTCAAACTTAATTTAGTCAAAAAATTAAGATTTTTCAATGTGATGGAGGAGGAGAATTTTCAAAATCTGAATTTTTAGATCATTTAAATAATTTGGGTATAGTTATGCATGTGTCATGTCCTTATACACCAGAACAAAATGGAATTGCTGAAAGAAAACATCGACATATTGTCGAAACGGGCCTCACATTATTATTTCATGCCAAAGCACCATTTTTTCTTTGGGTCGAGGCTTTTATGACTTCCATTTTTTTGATAAATCGACTCCCATCTAAAGTTTTAAAAATGAACACTCCAATTTTCACCTTATATGGGAAAAATCCAGATTATTCCTCTCTAAAAATTTTTGGATGTAGATGCTTCCCGTACTTAAGAAAACACACAAATACAAAATTTGAACCCAAAACTTATCCTTGTGTTTTCATTGGGTATAGTAATCTTCATAAAGGGTACAGATGTTATCATCCTACTACAAAAAGAGTGTATATTTCTAGACATGTGGTGTTTGATGAACATATTTTTCCTTTTGATACAAATTCAAAACTTTGTGAAACAACACATGAAACATCTGTACTCAACACTTTTCAAGAATTTTTTTATCCTTCGGATCAGTCAAATTTTTTACATCAATCCCCTCAAAACAATAACATCCCCGTTACCATACAACCAGATGCACAGTCTAGACACCCGCCCTCTGAAACAGAAGATTTAGTAAAAACTCCTCAACCTGTAAACTGGCTTAGTTATCCATCTGACAACCCTATTCCTGATCTCCTAAATCTGGCAAATACCAACTCTGTCCTACCCCACTTGCCTATTTCCTCTAATTCACCTAGTCTACCACCAATTCCATCCCCATTGTCCCCTCACCGAGTAACTGCTATAACCCCACCCCACCCTGTCTCCAACCCTCGGAACTCTTCACCCCTTCTTCCTTCGAAACTCGCTAAGCCCCAACCACCCATTGTGGACCCCTCTGGTCTCCGTCTCCACGTCGACCTTTCCCCTATCTCACAAATTCCATCGCACACTCTCACTCATCATCCAAATCCTTCCGATACCCAGCATATGGTTACTAGAACCCAAGCAAATAAATTTTATCCCAAAGCACTCATTACAACTCAACCCTCTCTATTGTCTGAACCTTCTTCTCTTAATGATGCATTGTCTCAACCCTTGTGGGTCCGTGCCATGGAAGACGAACTGGCTGCTTTACATCTCAACAAGACGTGGACACTTGTCCCCTATCACCCTTCCATGCACCTCATTGGCTCCAAATGGGTATACAAAACCAAAACAAATGCAGATGGTGCGTTGGATCGTTATAAAGCCCGTCTCGTTGCTCAAGGTTATCGCCAACTAGAAGGCATTGACTACTTGGATACTTTCAGTCCTGTTGTCAAACACACTACTATTCGCACAGTTCTTGCCATCTCTGTTATGAATGGGTGGCCTCTCCATCAACTGGATGTCAAAAATGCTTTTCTTCATGGCTCCCTCCAAGAAACTGTGTACATGAAACAACCACCGGGGTTTGTTAGTGTTGATCATCCGGATCATGTTTGTCTTCTCAAAAAGTCTATTTATGGCCTTAAACAGGCTCCCCGCGCTTGGTTTGATAAATTCAGCTCTTATCTTCTTCAACATGGTTTCTCTTGTAGTCAAGCTGACCCCTCTCTCTTTGTATACACTCATGATCATGTCACTATTTTACTTCTTGTGTACGTTGATGATATTATCGTCACCAGCAATAATTCCACTCACTTGCCCAATTTTTTACGACAACTTGGGACAGATTTCTCCATAAAAGATTTGGGTCACCTTCATTATTTCCTTGGTATTCAGGTTACATATTTTTCGGGGGGTCTTTTTCTCACACAAGAAAAATATGCTCGCCATATTCTCACTCTTGCTAATATGCTTCACTCCAAGCCTGCCCCCACTCCGGCTACTCCACCCTCCCAATCCATTAATAAATTTACTTGTCCACTTTCTCCTCCCTCATTCTCACACACTCAATTTCGGTCCATCGTTGGTGCTCTTCAATATCTGACCCTCACCCGACCTGATCTTACCTATGCTGTCAACACCCTTTGCCAATTTCTCCACGATCCCCAGCCCATGCATTTTCAAGAACTTAAGCGCATCCTCCGGTATGTTCAAGGTACAATTGGATATGGGATAAATTTTTACTCTCAATCTAGTTCCAATTTGTACGGGTTTTCAGATGCAGACTGGGCTGGGTGTCCTCTAACGCGCCGCTCTACCTCCGGTTATTGTATTTTTCTGGGCACCAACTGCATTTCCTGGGCTTCTAAGAAACAATCTACCGTGTCACGGTCCAGCTGCGAAGCTGAATATCGTGCTCTTGCCGCTGCCACATCCGAACTCCAATGGCTCCAATATCTTCTTTGCGATATTGGGCTCCCCATTCCCAGTCCACCACTACTCTTATGTGATAATATTAGTGCTCTCTACATGACTGTGAATCCCGTTCTTCATGCCCGTACCAAGCATATTGAATTAGATTTTCATTTTGTTCGTGAAAAAGTGGCCCAAGGTGCTCTTGTTACGCAATATGTTCCTTCATCACAGCAGTTGGCTGATGTATTTACTAAAGCCTTGAGTACTGCTCCTTTTTCTGCTTTGTTATCCAAGCTCGGTGTGTCTCCCCACCCCTCGCTTGAGGGGGGCTGTTAGAGCATGCATGGTTTCCCATGCATGCCTTTGCTCTTCCACGTTTTCCTCACAGCAGTTCCAGCACACGTCCAAGCAGTTCTTCAGTTCCTGTGCACATTGCAAGCAGTTACAACACAGCAGTTTTGTAACTGCTCTCCCTAGCGGTTGTAGAAAAGGAGTATTATAAATTTGTCAAAGCATTTTGTAATCAAAATATGACTGAGATTATACGGTTCTTATATAATAAAAACAGTTCTCTCATCTTTCAATATGGTCATATTATAAACAAACAACAAGCCCTATATCATAAACACTAAACAAAAGAAATCTAAATCAAAATTAAACACATGACCAATAGTTTCAAGGGTCAATTATTTAATAGTCCCTACTATAAATATATATTTTTTAAAAAGGACACATATTTTTAGTTTAACCCATTTAGTCCCTCAAGCACTCAATATTCTCTTATTTTTAGAGGTCCGCGCCAGCGGCACTCCCTTTTAAAAATATGTGGCAAAGGACTTTTTGAGGCAAAATAAAAAGGCTTGGACTAAATGAGTATTAAAAAATGTTTGAGGGACTATTTGATATATGTCCCTAGTTTCAAACTCAAATATACGTCATCGATTATTAAAAACAGCTTAATGAAAAGAAAAGAGGAATTATCGAAAAGCATTATCGGAGATTGAGAAGAAGAACAAATTGCAAGAACTTAGATCTCCTGGTGAATAGAACTATTTAATAATGAAAATTAAAGTAACAAGTTCGCCAGCACATGTGCACAAGCATATCTATTCAACCATTATAAAAATGGGAAGATTTCATGATCAGGCAAAACTGGAAATATACCTTTTCTTTTGAGTTTCGATTGCCTCTAGAGATTTCTTCTTCAGCTCTTCCAATTGTGCTTTTACAATTTTCAGTTCCAGTTGTTCTTCGTATTTGGGTAAGTCTTCCTTACGAATCCCAAGCTTAAATGACATAAACATGTGAAAACAGTAAAAAATATAAGATCTATAATCTCAGGTGGCCACAATATTACTCGCGTAACTGATATGACCATATTTTTATATACCAACCGAATTTTTTATTGACGGTTAAAGTGTATAGTTCTGCTTGGTACAGATTGAAATATTTTTTACCTTGTTAAAAAACTATTTTCACCATATAGCAGTACAAACTAATGATTAGATAAAATTGTAAGTGTATACCTCATAATTATGTCACCTCTGAAAAAATAATATACCAAATATAATAACTTGACTTAAAATAGATAAAATACTTTCATCTTTTTAATATTCGCCAATATGAAAAATATTTTTCCCCAAAACAAACAGTGGCCTTAGAATCAAAGATAAGCAAACTCTGCCATGACGAGAGACATTCCTTGTCATTCCTCATAAGAGTCTTCTTCAGTTATTTCTCAACTTTCTCCAATGCATCAATCATCATGCTCCTTGCACATAGTTCGTCGGTAAGGCCACCCTTGCCAAAATGATTTATATAATAACTAAGTGAAGAACCCACAGGGTTGATGCATTAATTTTTTTTTTTTTTTTTTGGTAAAGAAGGGTAATCCCGGGCCAGCTTGCATGCACCTCGGACTAATCCCTCCTTCCCCGACCAAGGCTTTCTATAACAGACGTTTAATTCCTGCGGTACGTGGCCCCAAGACCCAGCTGCCAAGTTTCGAACCCAGGTGCCTGGGTTTGGGTTTACAGGTGCCTGGGTTGATGCATTATTAATCATGTGGTTTTCTTATTTGAAAAGGGAAAAGGTACTAAGCATGTGGTTGTCGCAACACCAAGTATTTTCAATGCAAGTATCCAAATAATAATGTATAAAAGAATATAAAGAATTATAATTTAGTTGAAAGGTTGTACAATACGGGTTATCACAATATTCTACAAGGAGGAATAGTTTGCAAGTATTCTTTATGGTTCAACTATGCCTGTTAATTGTACAAATTTTCAATTAGTATATATGGAACAAAAAAAGGATGGGTATTAATTCAGGAAAACTAAGTAGCAGATAAAATTCGATAGTACGCACTTGATTCGTATCTCCTTTAATGTCAACAAATATCATCAACCATCCAAAATACCTTTTGTTTGTGTTTGATATGTGTATTAAATCCTCTGGGACTCTAAGAACAGATCTGCCCTGCAGGTGTAAAAAAGATAACAATTGGATGAAACTCAATGATGGAAAATAAGATTTATAAGGTAAACCTTAGCAGTAAGTATGGCATAATTAACTACACATACGTCTAGTGAAGCAAAGGAATATATGTGCAATTACAGAAGCATGTGCCATCAACGAGAAAAATTAACTTAAGAAAGATGAAGCACACAAAGGAGGACCAATAATTCTTTAAAACTACTTGAACATGGAAAATTATAACTCGAGCAAAATAAAGTGAAAGATTACATAATTTAATTCAATCAACTCAGCAAAGCTTTGTCCCAACTACTTAGGCTCATGTGTATCATTCTACTCTATTTAGAACAATATATCATACAAGTATATGCATTTCTCTCCATCCATATCAATTTATTATTTACTTTCCTCTTAACATTATCATCAATAATGATCACGTCATTATTTCTAACTAGAACGTCTATTGACAACTAAATTCCAGGGTTATGATAAGGTGCGGTGGAATGAGATCATAAGGAAAGAGGCTGAGACAATTAGGTGATCGGTGATGAGGCAGTTAACACGGGGAACCTTTATACGACAGCCGCACCATCGAGAATTGTTTACCTAACTTCAGAACTGCAATAGTTGACTTCAAAATTTATTCCAATTGCCAGGCTCCCAGGCTAGTGTAATGGAAGAAGAGTATCAAATAATTGCATGTTTACTTTGGTACGAGAAACACATTTGGTAACCCTTCTAGATAATATAATTCCTTATTGAAGCATGCATATGTTGGAGTATATCCACCTCCATAATAATGACTTCATTCTTCATAGTTGCAAAAGTTCTATTTTTTAGCTTTACAGATGTTGGTTGATAGGCTCACTGAACCATCACATTAGATCAATCTCATGCATGTCTTCGTGGGACCAAAAGAATACACCAGCGTTCCTCTTAACAAAATGTATTAGATGTTCACGTGCCTTTTCACCTAATGTCAAACCAATAAAATTACATTATCTAGTTAGTCATCAAAAGCTTTGATTAGGATTAAATCCTCAATAAGGATCCCTCTTTGGAAGGAAAAATGTATTAAGCATGTGATTGTCGTAGTACCAAGTATTTTTAATACAAGTATCCAAATAATAATGTATAAAAGAATATGAAAGAATTATAATTTATCTAGAAGGTTGTATAGTACGAGTTATCATCATATTCTAATCGAAATCAAACCAAGCTCTAATTAGGAACTCAAACCATAATAAAAATAAGGCTCAAATCAAAATAAAATGGTTGAAACACTAAGCATTTGAGAAGCAATACCTGGGAAGGTTCCAACAGTATGAGAAGGCTCCAACGCTGGTGTGTAACACAAAAGAAGCCACACTACTGTTATGTCTACTATTTATAATTAACAATTGTACAGAATTAAGAATTTAATATAATGACAGAATTAAAACAGAATTACATAAATGAAACACTTACTTGAATTTGCAGAAATAATAAAAAGAATTAAAGATAAATCCGAGCCCTGTTATGAACAGTTTCCTTAAGACAATTTATTCCCTCCAATGTGCTCCGAGGTTGATGAATATTGTCTCCCAAGATAGAACGGATTTTCCAATTAATTATGTA
Organism: Sambucus nigra; assembly: GCA_949130495.1. NCBI lineage: Eukaryota > Viridiplantae > Streptophyta > Magnoliopsida > Dipsacales > Adoxaceae > Sambucus > Sambucus nigra. Next base: position 444,410,829 of record OX422222.1, on the reverse strand, counting down.
GCACAACAATAATTAATTTCAACGAACTCAAATTCTGTGTGGCCTCTACTCAACAACACTACAACATATGTTATGCAGGAGAAAGAAATTTGGAACAGATATGACAGGAATTCTGGGACAGAAATGACAGCAATTCTGGAGGAGGGAAAATTTCATTGTTTAAAAACGGAGGGAGGCATCTGTATTTATAGCAAAGTAGGTGACGGTTGGCAAATAACTGCCAAAACAGTTAAACGAAATTAACTGTTGACTGTTGGCAATAACTGCCAACAGTTTATTAATTAATTAATTAATTTCGTAATTAATTAATAATTAAAGCCCAGAAAGTTAAATAAAATTCGGCCCATAAGCCCAAGCCCAAGCCCGAACCGAACCGAGCCGAGCCGAGCCGGCCGGACCGACGGACGCGCGTGGACTTTTGACCGAAAGTCAACCCGTGCATAGCTTAGGTCATCTCCCCTTCAAAGAGTTGGGATACCCCCAAGGCATCCAAGCCTTAGTCCATACTTGGGGTGTTATTAACTCATCAAAATTCTACTACTCTTCCAATGTGGGACAAGAGTAAAAACACACCCAATTCATTAACTTTCATTGCTTTGTGAGTCACTTTGGGGACATAATTATCATTCATAACTTATTGAAATTGGACATATGAATATACTACGTTAATCTCCTTGCGGAGGTGAACGCGTTCGTATATGGTCCCATAATTTTCGTAGTGTGGGTCCCACCTAAATTTGAGCTCAAAGTTGCTCAAAATTCTGTCCAGAAAATTCTGGACAGCTTTCTTAAAACCCATTTAAGTCCAATTTTTCCAACAATCCCCCACATGAATGATATATCGCTATAAATAAAACAAATCAGATGCTAATGCAGATGCAGACACAAGTTGAGTAAAACTGAAGACTTATTGCATCAGGAGAAGTAGCCTAGTGGCCTTGAACTTTCCTTAGTGATATACTATCGGATTTACTTGATTAATCAGTAGACTTCACGTCCTTGAACCGTCAACCGTTTTTGTAAACCTAGACAACAGTATTCACACAACAATTCTTCAACACAGTTGGTTCTCACGTTTGTGTTCATTTTGGTCGTGAACACCACTTGGTTCCGCAAGTATTTTAGAGAATATGCCTTTCATTATTCTCATAGAAGTGGCCCCCTTCTTACTCACGTAGGTGACTTCCATAAAGAGTATTCTGCAATACCCCAGTTAGACGTACTAAGATATAGATGTCATTAAAAGCATAACTTATCCTAATTTCGCGGCAGATATGCACTGTCTCATCTTTGGAATGGATAGGATTAAATATCCTCCAGTGCTTACTGAATACAATGTAGTTCGGTTTGCCCATTGAACCTAGATCTTGGGATCTCCAGTCAGCTAGGTTGGGTTGCCACTATATTGATTCTTATTTATTTATAGGCTTTAGACCCATTCCTCTCGATGATCTTTCAACTTGCTCTCGGTTTAAACCTTTCGTTAGTGGATCCGATATATTATCTTTTGACTTTACATAGCCAATTGTGATAATTCCGTTTGAGAGAATTTGTCTAACGGTATTGTGTCTACGATGAATATGTCGTGACTTTCCGTTATACATGTGATTTTGTGCCCTTCCAATCGCTGATTGGCTATCGCAATGTATACATATTGCGGGCACAGGTTTAGACCAATTTGGAACATCCTCTAAGAAATTTCGAATCCATTCGGCTTCTTCTCCAGCTTTGTCTAGTGCAATGAATTCAAATTCCATTGTCGATCTAGCAATGCACGTTTGTTTTGAGGATTTCCAAGATACGGCTGCACCTCCGAGGGTAAACACATACCCACTCGTAGACTTAGAGTCTTTTGTGTCAGATATCCAATTTGCATCGCAATGTCCTTCAAGAACAGCTGGATATTTTGAGTAATGCAATCCGTAGTTTTGAGTATATTTTAAATAACCCAAAACTCTCAATATTGCTTTCCAGTGATCTCTTCCTGGATTACTCATAAATCGACTTAGCTTACTTATTGAGTATGCTATGTCCGGTCGCGTACAGTTCATGATATACATTAAACTGCCAATAATACGAGAATATTCTAGTTGAGATATGCTTTCACCATTATTTCTTGCTAGATGTAAATTTACATCTACAGGTGTCTTGGTAGGACTAATATCATACTTCTTGAATTTTTCAAGTACTTTCTCAATGTAATGAGATTGAGATAGTATAAGTCCATCCGATGTTCTAGAAATTTTAATTCCTAATATAACATCGGCGATTCCCATATCTTTCACGTCAAATCTACTACTCAACATTTGTTTTGTAGTTTTGACAATTTCCAAGTTACTACCCATGATAAGCATATCATCATCATAGAGGCATACAATGACATATCCATTTTGAATGTATTTAAAGTAAACGCATTTATCGCATTCATTGATTTTGAAACCATTTGATAACATTGCATTATCAAATTTTTCATGCCATTGTTTAGGTGATTGTTTTAATCCATATAGTGATTTAACAAGCTTACATACTTTTCCTTCTTGTCCGGGAGCTTTGAACCCTTCAGGTTGCTCCATATAAATTTCCTCGTCAAGTTCACCGTTTAAGAATGCAGTTTTTACATCCATTTGATGTATTTCAAGTCCATTAATAGCAGCTATTGCTATTAACATCCGAATGGACGTTATTCTTGTTACCGGTGAATATGTGTCGAAGTAATCCAACCCTTCCTTTTGCCTATAGCCTTTAGCTACAAGTCTAGCTTTATATTTGTCAATTGATCCATCGGCCTTCAATTTCTTTTTGAAGATCCATTTATAACCTAACGGTTTTGAACCTGGTGGAAGATCCACTAGTTCCCATGTATGATTTTGTAATATGGATTCAATTTCACTATTAATTGCTTCTTTCCAATTGGAAGCATCGGGTAAGGATATAGCTTCTTTATACGATTGAGGTTCATTTTCTAACAAATATGTTAGAAAATCCGGACCGAAAGAAGTCGAGGTTTTTGCTCTTTTACTACGTCTTGGTTCATCCTCTATTGATTCAATAGGTTGATGAGTACCACTTGTAGTAGCTTGATTTGTCCTTTTAGAAGGACCAGATTCTCGGGTCATGTTATACGGGAATTCATTTTCAAAAAATGAAGCATCCCTCGATTCAATAACCGTATTTACATGGATGTCCGAAATCTCAGATTTACAAACTAGAAATCGATATGCACTGCTATTAGTAGCATAACCGATGAATACACAATCCACGGTTTTTGGCCCTATTCTTACCTTTTTAGGTTTAGGAACCATCACTTTGGCTAAGCACCCCCACACTCGTAAATATTTATAGGAAGGTTTTCGACCTTTCCATAATTCATAAGGTGTCTTGTGAGTCTTTTTGTGAGGTACTTTATTGAGAATGTAATTAGCAGAAAGTAAGGCTTCCCCCCACAAATTTTGTGGAGCTCTTGAACTTAATAACATTGAGTTCATCATTTCTTTCAAAGTACGGTTTTTGCGTTCAGCAACACCATTCGATTGAGGAGAATAAGGAGCGGTTGTTTGATGAATAATTCCATTTTCAGAACAAAATTCCTCAAATGGATATTCATATTCACCTCCTCTATCACTTCTAATAGCCTTTATCGTTTTGCATAATTGATTCTCAACTTCATTTTTATATTGTTTAAATGCATTAATAGCCTCATCTTTACTATGTAAGAAATATACATAGCAATATTTTGTGCAATCGTCAATAAAAGTAATAAAATACTTTTTCCCACCTCTAGTTTGAACAAATTTTAAATCACAAATATCGGTGTGAATTAAATCTAAAGGTTCAGTTATCCTTTCAATAGAATGGAAAGGTAATCTAGCTAATTTAGATTCCACACAAATTTCACATTTATGATTCTTATCAATATTGAATTTTGGCAAAAATTCCAAGTTAATTAATCTACGCAATGTATCAAAATTAACATGTCCCAATCTAGCATGCCAAATATTAGATGACTCAATCAAATAAGAAGAACTAGCAACTTCATTTATTGAAACAGATGTTTTAGGGGTTACAGTAAGAACATTCAATTTAAAGAGCCCCTCATTTAGGTAGCCCTTTCCTACATACATGTCATTTTTAGACAACACAAAGTGATCAGACACAAACACAAGCTTGAAACCATTCTTAGTAAGGAGAGATCCAGAAATCAGATTCTTTCGGATATCAGGCACGTGAAGGACATTGTTGAGAGTAAGTTCCTTTCCAGAAGTCATTTTCAAAGCAATCTTTCCTTGTCCCACCACTTTAGAAGTGGAAGAATTTCCCATAAAAAGGTTCTCCTCATTTTCCAAAGGCTTATAGGTGGAGAACATCCATTTGTTTGCACAAATGTGTCGTGTGGCTCCAGTGTCCACCCACCATTCCTTGGTATTTCCAACCAAGTTACATTCAGAGACAACGGCAGAAAGATTCATATCCGCCAAATCATTGGTGATATGCTCACCCTCAGTCACATTTGCTTGAGAGTTATTTTTATTTTGTTTCTTAGGCTTACGACACTCACTTGAGCGGTGTCCCGGTTTACCACAATTGTAGCATTTGCCTTTGAACTTTTTCTTGTTATGTTTGGAAGTGCCTTCCCCATCATACTTTCGTTTATTCTTTTTAGGACCTTCAACGACATGGACCTTTGTTTCCATCGGATTCTTCCCACTTTTCTTTTGAGATTCACGGTTGTCTTCTTCGATTCTTAGCCGGACCACCAACTCCTCCACATTCATCTCCTTACGCTTGTGCTTGAGATAGTTTTTGAACAAAGTCCAAGAAGGTGGCAACTTTTCAACAATTGCAGCAACTTGGAAAGTTTCACTAATTGACATTCCTTCACCATGAATGTCGTGGAGAATCACTTGGAGTTCTTGCACTTGCGAGATTACAGATTTAGAATCAACCATTTTGAAGTCCAGAAAACGCCCAACGATAAATTTCTTCATCCCAGCATCTTCAGTTTTATACTTCTTTTCCAAAGAATTCCATAATTCCTTGGAAGTTTTGATAGTGCAATAGACATGGTACAAAGTCTTGTCCAAGTATGCCAAAATATAATTTCGGCAAAGGTAGTCCGAGTGCTTCCAAGCATCGACAGCAGCAACCTTTTCAGCGTCATCTCCCTCTTGAATAGAGGGGCAATCTTCATATACAAACCTGCCCAGTTGGCAGGTAGTGAGATAGAAGTACATTTGTCCTTGCCAACGTTTGAAGTCAGCCCCAATGAACTTTTCAGGTTTCTCCTCGTGTGGCATAGATACGGGTGCAGTCACACTTGTGTTGGTGACAATCAGTTTCGTAGGAGTAGTGTTCGTACTTTGTGATTCCATTTCTGTTACAAAAACAGAATTTTTATCAATGATAAAATTCATATATAATGAATTAATCAAAACAGAATACAAAATTCTGTGCAACAATTTCCTCCAAATATAATTCACAATAAATGAATTCCAAAAGAATTCAAATAATAATTCAGAATAAGAGTATAATATAAACAGAATTCCGTACAAAACAGAATTAAATATTTAAAATCTGTGTCACACTAATTTTTAATAATAAAAAGAATTCCGTACAAAACAGAATTATAATATTTAAGAAAAATATAGATAAACAGATTTTAACAAGAGTACATAAATAAAATTTTATTTTCTAAAACAGAACATAAAAAGAGTATAGAAATTAATTTATGTACCAAACTGTTTTACTAATTTCTACAAGAAAGCAGTAAATTAATTCATTTTATTCTGTCAAAACAGATTTATTTCCAACAAATAAATTTCTGTAATAAAAAAAAATTCTGTACACTAAAAACAGTAGAACTAAAATAAATTGTCTTAAGATTGTTATGTCTACTATTTATAAATAACAATTGTACAGAATTAAGAATTTAATATAATGACAGAATTAAAACAGAATTACATAAATGAAACACTTACTTGAATTTGCAGAAATAATAAAAAGAATTAAAGATAAATCCGAGCCCTATTATGAACAGTTTCCTTAAGACAATTTATTCCCTCCAATGTGCTCCGAGGTTGATGAATATTGTCTCCCAAGATAGAACGGATTTTCCAATTAATTATGTAGCACAACAATAATTAATTTCAACGAACTCAAATTCTGTGTGGCCTCTACTCAACAACACTACAACATATGTTATGCAGGAGAAAGAAATTTGGAACAGATATGACAGGAATTCTGGGACAGAAATGACAGCAATTCTGGAGGAGGGAAAATTTCATTGTTTAAAAACGAAGGGAGGCATCTGTATTTATAGCAAAGTAGGTGACGGTTGGCAAATAACTGCCAAAACAGTTAAACGAAATTAACTGTTGACTGTTGGCAATAACTGCCAACAGTTTATTAATTAATTAATTAATTTCGTAATTAATTAATAATTAAAGCCCAGAAAGTTAAATAAAATTCGGCCCAAAAAAGTAGGAGATTTTTATAAGCCCAAGCCCAAGCCCAAGCCCGAACCGAACAGAACCCGTGGACTTTTGACCGAAAGTCAACCCGTGCATAGCTTAGGTCATCTCCCCTTCAAAGAGTTGGGATACCCCCAAGGCATC